>JAZDUA010000394.1:0-1476496 GCA_038098605.1 Gryllus longicercus | reverse complement strand
CTACAGGTTGTTTTCTTTGAAACAAAATTGCAAATAGAGCTACTAGTTTGTCTGCACTTCAAATATTTGTTACAAATATCTTGACTTCAACACTTTCGATTTCTAGTATACTACATATAGACAAAATTATGTAATGCTTCACGATAAAGTGCAGATATTTTGATAGGAAAAATATTATGGGTACATAATAGCAAAAAAGTGTTTTACTTTCTCTTCTACATAGTAATTATTTTCTCGTATACATAACATAAAAAAAATATGTTTCAGAATTCTTAAATCCAAAAAAGTTGTATTTCTCAAAATGTCAGTCTGTGAACAGCACTAGTGCCTAGGATATACAGAGGATTTTCATCAAAATGGGCAAGCCATGATCGATCTGGGTGATATCTCGTCCCCTTAATTTGAAGCACATCTTATAATTTTTTAGGATACCTCACACAGGGGTGTCTAAATGCAAGAACCGAAGACAGACTGTTCGCTATGGTTGGCTGCTGTGATCTGCACGTCCTCCCTTGTAACACTAGAGCCAATCGCAGCAACGGACCTTTCCTCCCCACCAGAATGGCTTGACAAAACAGCAGGCTACACTGATGACCCACAGATAAGGAGACAACATAAAATAACCTCGAGTCTTGTCCATCTGATAATTTCCAACTCATTTTATTTTAAAGTATTTTTTTTGACAAAAACTAATTATTATATTATTTAAGACATTTCTTACAAAAACTTCTGACATGTAAATCAAGATGGACGGCAGTGGTAAAATTCCTAGCTCAATAAAGAGAGACTTTCAAGGATCATATGGGTGGGATTTGATTATTATTCGCCTCAGGCGGGAAGGAACATTCATGAAATATATACAATGAGTAGTATGAAAGCTTACTATTCTGGTAAGAATTCTGAATGAGAAGCATAATACACTTCATTTTGTGTTCAATTCATTTAAATGGATATTCCATTTGAAGATTAAATGAATGCAATGACCCAAAAATATTGTTACCCAGTCAACGACATGTCCTTCATAATCAGTGGAGTGGGCAATTGTTTATTTCAAATGGAGAACTGCATTGAAACAGTTTTCCCTTCCTTCTTTTAGTATTAATTTGAAATTTTGGAACAAATTTGAAAATCTAATATTGTAGTAGTCACTCTTTCTTTATCGCAAAGAATATTCGTAACATCAGCCAAGAGAACTGTTCTTCCGTCTCGAATCGCCGAGAACACATTGTTTATGAACAGGAAAACTATAGTGCCTAAAATCGAACCCTGCGGAAACCCATGCGGGACCAGTTGGCAATGAATCAGAAAGGCGAGTAAATAATGTCTTTTCACTTCACTACGGTACTTCCACTTTCCGAGAGCGTTGTTTTAGGTACGAACATAACCAATCTAGAGTAATATCACGAATTCCATGTGAAGATAATTTAGAAAGAAAATTATTATGATCAATGACTTCAAGATATCTAAAAATATCTTGAAGACCGAAATATCTAAAAATACTACAACAGGTGCTTCATTTTGATTCACTGATAAAGCAATTCATTAAGAAAAGAAGGTATGGCTGATTTTGTAGATTTAGATTTTCTCAATCCATGTTGGTAACCCAAAAACGCTTCTTATTTACTGAATTCTTGACGAGGCTCCTGCCTTCGGCGTAAGCAATTCTCAAGCCTGTCCAACGCAAAATTAGCAACGCATTTTATGCCAAAATCCTTTCTTAAAAGATGCAATTATAATGCAACACTTCTCAATTGAATTACGAAATAAATTACACTCATTTCACTCGTTACACGATCTCGCGACGTCGGAGTAATTCGTTTCGATACGGGGATACGACCCTATTCCCGGAGACAAAAACGGACGAAAGAATAGCGATGCGCAATTGTTATGATTGTTCCTGAGGTTGCCAAACGCTGTGGGAGGCGCTGGACATTCACTGACATCGCAGTTTGTAATATTGCAGTCGTAAAATGTAACATACTGCTGGGTTATTGTATAGGACGAACATTTCTAATTTTTTTGTGACGAATGAAATTTTTGCCGAGTGGTTTCGAATTTCGAAACAATTTATTTACATAGTAAATCTAGATCGGAATTAGGGGATTTTCCGATCTACTATACTATTCATTGACATATATGGGTCTGTAAAGTTGCATGTAAATTGCCTCGCAATGCAATATTGCTTTTTGCAATGAAGGGACACTTCGATGACATTTATGATTTTCGACAAAATTTACGAGTTAACACAAAACCGCAAAGGGAGGGGGATAGTGACAGTACTCGATATCTTTAACACTAAGACAAACGTCTTAGTGTTATCTTAATATAACCGAAGTTCCGAAACGAATTTTTCGAAATTCGTGAGGAAATTGATGCATTCTTCCCAGCAAGAAAACACCATTTTGTTGTCTTTTTTTAAGTTTTCTTTTTCTCAGAGGATTTGTGGTAATGGAAATTAACCTTTCTTGTAGTACATTAATTTCCTCTATCTGAGACTTCAAGGAAATAATCGTTTGGCGACTGATCTTTATGTATACGTGAAAGGATTCACACAAACAATATTTGTTTTCGAAAAGAACTGGCTTCATTACTTTTTTCTTGAGATCAAAGTATCATAAAGAATCCGTTACGGCATTCCCGATATTTTCTCTGAAATGGTTTTTGGTTATTTAAAGGAGCAGTTCCTTGAAAGGTTTCCGAAAATTTCAAATTCTTTCCAAACCCATTCAGTTACGAAGTTGAATATTTCCCGCATGATTAATTTGGGATACATCTTTTTTTTAAAAAAAAGAAAAAAGACTCTACCCAATGGAAAGTTTTTGTTTTGTTTTTTAAAGGAATTTTGTTTCTTTTTAATAAAACGGGCTCACTAAAACTGTTCAAAAAAATATTAGATAAGATAAGTTATGTAAAATGTAAATATTGCTCTTATTGTCTAGTGAGTATTTGAAATCCTACTGATCGGAACATCTAAATTTTAATTTAATCTAAAAGAAATAATCACAAACAAGCAGGTCTAAAGTCGCAGTCATTTGAAATCTTCAAGTTGAAGTACACGGTTGTGTGTACGCGTCGTGTGCGCATTACGTACAACTGGATAGCTTTGTGTTACATAAGTTTAAAACTTTATTATACGTCAGTTGATAATAAAAGAAGCAAAATCTGAATTACTGAATTAATTTTTAGTCGATAATTTTGAGCTGGTCCTCGCCTCTTCCAAATTAATATTTGGCCCGAAGTTAAAGTCTAGGGGCACTATTATTCCATATGCCCTACGTTTCACTTAATTATAATAATTTTCACGCAACGACTTTAACAGGACGTGATTAACCCAAAAGAAGCATTTGAATTTGGCTTTCGCAGACAGTAATGAAGATAGACTATGGTAGCTTGCCTTTACCTTCTGTTCCACAACCACGAGAGGGAAGTGAATAGAAAAAACAGGATTGTACAATGCTGGATTCGAATACACAACCTTCGTTTCCCGTAGTGTAGTTGCTATTACAGCTTTTCGGGCGAAGTTTTGCGTGGTTAATGGATAATTTTAATTACTCACTATGCACACAAAAATTCCAAATACATGCTTTCTTACATTAATATGCGCGAGAAGTCCAAAAGAAGGTTAAATCTCTTAATGTTCAATTGTATATAATTCAAAAATACAGAATCTTTAAGTTTTTTTTTCATTATTCAAATGAACCGCGCACATTCTGCCACTGCCGCAAGAAGTTGGTCTCTCTATATACATTCTTCACGTTCCCGAATTGGGAACTCGAGAATTCTACAATAGTGTGACCCACCCGAAAACCGGAGGCCCTAGCCCTCTACGGGATTGTAACTAATAATAATAACAATAATAATAATAACAATAATAATAATAACAATAATAATAATAACAATATAATATTACCGAGCGAAGTGGCTCAGTGCGTAGCGCGCTGACTTCGTAATCGGGAGGTCCGGGTTCGATTCCCGGGCCGGCCATCCTGACCGGAGTTTTCGTGGTTTCCCTCGGTCACAAGACGAATGCTGCGATGGTTCAAAAAGTCCACGATCTCACCTTTCACCAATATCCTATCACCTCCTAATCCATGATTGTCCCTTCACCTATCATCAACCTATCATCTCATATTCACACTTCAAGGCGTAACAACCTTGTAATCCAAGGATACAGCTGAAGCTTTTCATATCATTGACTGGGTTTCCGAATCTTTTGTAGAGACCCTTAGTGTATCAATAAGAAACAGAATAAACGTCTTCGTTAAAATATTACCGTTGTGTTTTAATTCACCACGAAGAAAGGTTACACTATTACAAACGACTCGGGCATAAATTTCACGCACACAATGAAGTAAATTTAAAATCATTGGCTGAGAGTCTTCCTCTCACACGCATAATGTTCAGAGGGCTTGTGGTGTTACAATGTATACTTCGCGAAAATTTCCAAATACATTAGATAACGTTTAAGAGAGTATCGTATAATTTGTTAGTAGATGATTTAAAACTACGCAATTTACTTAAAATAGTTATTTAAAAATAATTATGACAATTAATACAATTTCTTATAAATAATTTTAACAATAATTAATTCCGTCAATTGGAAATATTTTTTTGCTCGAATTCTACATCAACAATCAATTCCTTGAACGTGAGAATATTTTCCCTGTATTTGTTCTGGAATTAAAATTCCCTGTGTCTTCCAGAAAGTGATCACCTTAAGATATGTCTTTGAACAACAGCTGCTATTAAGGGGGAAAAATTTGAATATCGTAGTCTATCTTCAACATTGTAGACGTTGTCAATCCGTTTTCCCGTGTCAAGGACCCACAAAACGTGGATTCTGACAACACGCGTTGAAGTAATTTATTACATGTAGAAGGGGCGGATCCAGAAAAGAATTTGGAGTGGACGGATGAGGGAATTTGTACATGTTTGATAATATACATTATAAACAAGATAAATTATTTATCATAAAATGCTTTGAAATAAATTAAAGCAATAAGTTTAATACTTTATGCTTTTAAATAGAAATTGTAATACTTTGTTATTAAAATGGTTAATACCAAGCTGCAAAACGACGAAGGATTAGGGCATTATATTTTTCATACTATGATACAGATGTGAACAGACAATTTAAATAAAAAACGAAAGATATCGATTTACAAATTAAACATTGGCTCACATACAAACACTTCTGTCCAGGGCTGAAGAAAATCGGCAAGATTCGCGCCTGTTCTACTTTTTCTTTTTATTAGATTTCCTTCTATTTTCTTCTTATTTCTTTTAGAAAATTTTCTCTCTTTTCTGAAGTACTTATCGCACCGTCTCCAGGCGCTTGTAAGTGATCCATGTCGTATTCTTTTGTTTCGGGCACGCTGTAATGGCGCGAATTTGTCTCAGCGGCCCACGATCACTCACTTGGCACCTAGAGAGAGACCTTACTACGCCAACACTGTTTCCGGTTGCGTCGGCCACACATTAATACATGGAAGTTTCCGTAGCACCGCTTGTCAAATGGAGTACGAAAGCGATGAGCTGTCACACGTCTCTGGAAATAGTCGAAGACATTTTCCAAGTGTACCACTGGATTAAAATACAGCGAGAATCAGGATTCTCATTCGTAACTCAATGGCTAAGGACAGAACAGCGCTATTAATTTATCGATACAATTTTGACATTTCTACAATTTTTTTCTAGTGTTTCTCATTTTTATTTTTCCTGGCAATTTTCCCACTATAATTTGTCTCCAGACCTTGGCGCGGGGGGTGGGGGCGGGGGGTGGGTGGGGTGGGAGAGAGGGATAGCCACCCTGGATTCGCCACTGCGACCACATCAGTAACAACATATCCAACAGCTTGAGTTACGAATCTGAATTTGTTTCGTTAAAAAAGGTCACTTTTCTTTGCTTTTAGGGCAAAACATGTTAAGAGAATTTAATCGATATTTTGGCGATGTTTTAGATAAAAAGATTTCCCTATCCTAGGGATACTATATACACGCCTCAATATATGTAATTTTTTGCTGCCATTTATAAAGTAATTTGTTGCTTTGTTGCGTAAACGATGTAAATGCTCGACAATGTCGAGTGTGATCGGTAAATTAACATTGTTTCTTTTTATATTCAGAATGTTTTCTTTGAATGTGTCATTACAGGTTATGTAGAATGACGCAGGCGTAACTCTGCTATTGCTGTGTTACGATTTTCTTCGTTTGAAAGATTATCCGAAAATATTGTTTGAAAGTGTCGTGACAAGTTAAAATTAATAGTTACAGAATTTTTTTTGTGGGGGGAGGGATTTCCTTCACCCCCCAAGGATTCGCCCCTGCATATAGAAACAAGATGAATCAACTTTTTCGTTTAGAGGGCCCGGCAATAAGTTTTTGTCGAAATTTCGACAATTTCTGGCACAGGATTACACTTTCTTACGAAGGCGAGAAAGTAAAAAAAAATCTGACATGGGGCCGCCGGCGCGGGAAGAGAATACTCCAAGTTAGAAAGGCAGAATTGCGCCGGAGAGATGCCCTGAAAACTACCAGATACGACTTTCAGACATTTACTAGTGAGGTTTGTTCCTTAGGGCTCGAGTGTTTCCCTGCCCGGCTAGCAGACCAACACAATTTTTGGAATAGCCTACACATTTGGGACAAGAATTATGTAACGTGGATTGACCGACCTTTTGTGACTATTCCTCGAACTAATACTCATGGGCCAATCCCCTATATCTGTAAGTCCATTTCTGCAAGATTCTGAAGGCTTGATAGTAGAGCCAGTAAGCCAATGTCCAGCCAAGGTCTGAAATAGGCGGTAGCACCGTTGAAAACACATTTATTACACCTTCTATGAAAGAAATGCTTCTTGGAAGAGCTGTTGACCACTCCAGACGAAGTACAGAGGGGGCGAGGGAGATAAAAAGGAAGGTTGATATAGTTTACTTTTATTTATATCAGAAACAGTTAAAACTGTGTATGACGTGCGATGGGTAGAAGTTAATTTGAAGTTACATTTATGTCCAGATGCAAACAAGGGGCCATCTCAGCATTTGCTCGAGGATCAGGGAAATTGGACGAAAACTTAATCGAGATGGGGGTCATTGACCCAGAAGTTGAAGTACAAAACTTGTTACAGGTTCTTTAAAATTATATAATCCAAATGGTATAAATACATTAAAAGTCATTGTTAAAATTAATATTACTTTCCTTTTGTATGCTCGGCAGTCTCTAATTGTACAGAAACAGTTGTAAAGCAGAAAAGATTTTACTTGGAACAAACTTTTCCATCTAATTTAATCGTTTAATGTCATCTGGCAAGATGTTGTAAAATAATGTACATGTATTATATGTGATTTTTTTGTAGTGAGCTGTTGATACTATCACCTGATGAATATGATTGTTGTAGTTATAGACAACAGCGTTTGCTGAAAATATATTCCCGCCCTTAAGCAAGTCATTTTTGACAAATACCCTCTCGGTAGTCAGCAAGGGCTTAAACTTTTTTACCGTACCCGCGAGGGACCCGACATCTGACATCGCCACAGGGATCGAGCGCCATGAAATCCCTGCTCGAGGAGGAGGCGGACCAAATCCGTAGAGACCGCCCGCATTCTCACACGAGCCAAGATACCACACAGCAACCTCTCCCGGCAAGAACGCCTCGCTCTACGTACCTTACGCCAGCATGAGGATATGGTAATCCTACCTGCAGACAAAGGCAACGCTACCGTTGTAATGAAGACGCAGGAATATCACTACAAAGTGGCCGCCCTACACGAGGATGAGGCGTACGCTCCGCTCCAGCTAAACACACTCCGGAAAGTGCGATCAGAATTTGCGGCCAGCATCAACAACGCCAGCGTCATTGAGCCGGAAATCAAACAGCGACTAAAGAAGGGGAACAGCGCCATGACACTACTGTACGTGCTCCCCAAGATCTACAAGCCCGATATACCCCTGCGACCATTTGTGAGCTCCGTGAACTCCCCAATGCATCCGCTGGCACGCCACGTGGCCAACAAACTACGCCCTGTGACAGAGGATATTGCGCTGTCAGGAAAACCAGATACTTCATAGACCTGCTGCAAGGGAGGCTGCTGAGGAATACGGACATCTTTGTCAGCTTTGACGAAACATCACTCTTCACCATGGTCCCGGTTGAAGATGCAGTTACGGTCATCCGGAAGAAATTAGAAGCCCACAGACTAACTACGAAATGGGCCGAGCTCGCTCACTTGGGCTCGAAATGGGCCTGTCTTCTAGTTCCAGCCTTCTTTCAGTTCCGAGGTAACGTTTATGCCCAGGTAGAAGGCGCAGCCATGGGTTCTCCTTTATCACCGATAGCCGCCAACCTCTTCATGGAGGCGTTTGAAAATGAAACGCTAGAAAACGCCAGGCTGAAACCCGCAGGTGGGTCAGATATGTAGACGACACGTTTGCCATATGGCCCCACGGACGGGACTCACTCCTGGAATTCCTTGATCACCTCAACAGCGCCCACCCCAAGATAAAATTCACCATGGAGGTGGAAAAAGATGGCCAATTGCCTTTTCTCGGCGTCCTGGTGAGCAGGCCGTGAAGACGGTAGCCTAGGACACGCGGTTTATAGGAAACCAACACACCCAAACCGCTACCTCCATGCAGAATCGCACCACCATTTCGCGACAGAGAACGGAGTTCTGAAAACTCTCGCGACGCGGACAGCCAGAATCTGCGACGAGGATAGTCTCCTGCTGAACGGGAAACTCTTTAAGAAGACCTTCGCTGCCAATGGTTACAACAGACCCATTATCCAGAGAGCCCTACGTCTCACCCGCCACCCGACTGCTCTCGGAAAAACCACTGAAATGGAAAAAAAGGCAACACTAGTTGTCCCTTACATCCGGGGCATAACAGACAGAATTGACAAACTGCTGAAGCGCTTCAAGGCCCACCACAAGCTCGACCAAACTTTGGTGCGGGTTAAGGACCGGCTACCGCCACTCCAAACAGCGAGAGTGTACGCGGTACCTTGCAGATGCGGGCGCAACTACATCGCCGAGACCGGTAGACCGATATCACGAAACCGGGCATGATTTCGTATTTGAGGACACCAGGGTGCTCGCCAGAGAAGACCGATGGTGGCCCAGACGCGTCAAGGAAGAGATGGAGATTGCCAGACACCCCCGTAATATTAACGGCGACGCAGGGTTGCACCTTCACGATGCCTGGAGGCCGTTGCTTCGGACACGCGCCCGGGTGCTCGCCGAACCGGACTGCTTCACGCCGTCCGACCCCGCGCCGCACCATTCTGGCCAATCGCGGACCGGCTCACGCCGTCCGATCCCGTGACGCTCCTTCCCGCCTGACGGACCGTTTCGTGCCGTTCTATCACGAGCCACCCGACTTGACCCCCTCCCGCTGCTAACTGGCGGCTTCCGATTGGCCAGCTGTTCCAGCTAATCGTAATCGGCTCAAGACATGTATATACACCCGAGCGCTGACCATCACGGCGCATACCAGCCCTGAGGAAGACCACGACAAGATGGTCGAAACGTCGGCAACACAGCCTTCGACGCGGTGTCACTCGGACAGCCAAGATCATGTAAATGACTCCGGCCGCGGAAGCCTACGACCTCCGACTTAAGACTTACCGGTCTATAATTTGCTAAAACTTCTGTCACCATACTTAAAAATTGGAACATTGGCTAGCACGCTTTAATTGGTCGAATCATGAAATGATCTTGTTAGATATGGTAATATTGCCTCTCCACAGAGTTTAATTATGCCCGTTGAAATGGTATCTGGAGCCCGCGACTTTCCATTTTCCGTAGATTTAATTCTCATTCGCAATGCATTTACGTCTATTATTAAACTGATTTGGTAGAGCCTCCCTCGATATCTGAGTACGGTGATCTTTTGTTTTTAAAAAGGAACTGAAGTACGCATTAAATGCGTTTGCTTTCTTCCGATCATCTATTTGTAACCCGTTCTTGGTATCCCTAACAATAGGAGTTTCTTCTTTGTTTCCTCTTCTTCTGTAAACATATTTGTACAACCCTGACCCATTATTTCCCTCATTGTCCAGAATATGCTTTAAAAATGTCTTTCTCCCGCTCTAATTGTTTTGAACAGTTACGAAAATGTATCGTATGATACATTTACTTAACTGTTTAGATGTGTAGATTAACGGGAAAAGAGAACGTTGAAATTCTGATAGCAGAAACTATAATTAGTATATGACGACAACTATTATAGTTAGCATTAGTTGTGTTATTCTTCTATAAAGGTCAACTGTCTGTTCACTTCAGGAACATCTCCATCTTTTCGTCGGCCACCCTGCTGGTTCCTCATCCATGGTGCCTAGTATCAATCTTTCAGTTTTAATGTAGGTCGGGTCAGATAACACATCTATGACCTTTGTGGAGAGATCTTGAAAAGGTAGAGTCGAAAACTTAATACTTTGTACAGCAAACTGAACCAAGTCTGGATTACAATAATCTATGCGACTATTGTAAAAGGTTTCTAATAAAAGAAAAAATTACTTTATGAGAACGAAAGTGAGCAACTACAAAACTTTGGTTGGCAAAAAAAAGTAAATGATTAATCATAAACATGTAAAATTGAAAAGTAAACCTGTCCCACATTTCATCTGCATTGCCCTTCTCTGAACCAAGTTACGTATTGCGGTTCATACTTGTGGTTTAAATTATTTTCTTTCTCTAGCTTCCCGTATGTGAAAGATTAACTGTGTGATATTACTTTATTCTTATCAAATAGTTGCCAGAAAGGCTCTTCCTTGTTTGTGAAATAATGTGTTCATTTCCGCTTCGCCGTCCGGTGAATTGACAAACGAAAGAATCTGTTTCACGGAAAGAAACATAACCATATAATGAATTGAAGCACATATGAATGATGTGTAGTCCCAAATGTGAGCGCTCCATTTATATAACTAAGTTTTACACAATCCAGTCTACACGGAAGTTTCGGATAAGGTCCAGTAAAATTACGCCATTACTTACAAAATTAATTTTACGAGACAATATTTTAAAGGAAAAACATACGTTGGGCGTTAAAAAAAAAATCAGAAAAATATACATATTTCTTCCATCTATTACAGAGGTCGTTATTCGGGCAAGGACAATTTTTCTCGAAATCCTTCCTCCCCACTCCCATTTAACATTTACACTAGTGGTTCTACAACAGTCCATAATAGTTTCTCTCATTCTCCCTAACGTTCGTAGTTTTCAAAAATTTAGAGTTCAACGAAATTATACACATACCCTTTTCTTAAGCGCCATTTGCTCTATCCGTTTTTTAAAAAGGAGCCTTTTACTGAGAAAATATATTTTTTATAAACTGCATGAACTTCAAGCAGAAGTTAGGCGACAAACCACATTTTTTTACCAAAAATTGTACATGTCTTGATTAAAAATTGATTTTTTAGAACAATTCAAGACAAAAATTTTAATTATCAATATTGTACTTGAGAAATGTTAACTTTTTTGCTATTTTCGAATATACAGAGAGTTTATATTTGGGACCAGCACCATCCTTCGACACACATGGAGAAAATTGAAGGAAAAAACTGGAGGATTTTTTTGAGAACATAATTGTTTCATAATTGCAGATAATTCACGCACACTTATGCAAAACCTACAAGAAATTTTAACTGACCTCACCATTTCGAGATGTCTTTGAACATGAGATTTCATTAAGGAACAAAATCTCTACCTTCAATATTTTAGGAGTTGCTAAAAAAATTTGCAAATTTTAAAATCAGGTATTTTAACGAAAATGAGACGCCCAAATTTTAAAGATTTTTTAAATTCCATAAGAAAGTTCAATAAAAATTTTTGGAGCCATTTTTTGAAGAAAAAAAATTTTAAAAAATTATTATGAATTCATGAGAAGTAGTCCCAAAAATGCAAATATCCGTTTCTAACTAGCTAGGCGGTTCGTTCAGATCAATCACGGAATAGCAATTTTAGAGAAAATCGTCTGAACGATTTTTGTTTTACCGTTGACAATGCCAGACTTTTCGATATTAAGAATCCACAAAACGTGGATTTTTAAAAACGTTCAGACTATACAATTTTCTGTAAGTTATAATAAATTGCATATACTTCCCACTAAAAGTTGTAGTAACTAAGTAATTCTTAGGCATTTTAGGGTCCTCTGGTTACCTGGACTTTCCCACGGGACAATGAAGTTCCTTTCCTGCATTTACTACCAGCAATGCTAAATTTCTCCGTCGTAATTTACAAGTTGTGTGTAGAGTTTAATAGAGCATCTGAGAGCAAATAACGTGATAGTAGATCGCCTCGAGACGTGATCCCAGGGTCTTGAGGGCACTGGCTGTGAATCTTGGCAGAGCCACAGAGGTTCCAACCACCACTGGAAGGATTCTGGCGTTATGTACTCCATGAAGTTGGGCTGCCAAGGCGATGACTGGTTGGTATTTTACCAATTTATTCTCCCCTGCTTTTAGAAGGCTACAACTATCCTAGTGGCGGACAGTCACATCGACAACGTGGACCCCTTCCCGAATTTTTATTACCAGGTCAGGTTTGATTCTAACCCCTTCGGCAACGGAGAAAGTGGCTACCGTTGACAACGATTTCCGGAGCATCTTCCCCTCTATGAAGTTCTTGATTTCGTCATGACGCGTAATTCTTGCTGGCTTCGTAAAAATCCACTGACCGATGATGTGATTCATGATTTCTACCGCTGTATAAAGGAACAAGACTCACAATTTCGTTACCAGGGTCTGGTAATAGAGTTTTTCTGTCGAAAATTCGCCTTTTCCGGCGCACGATTACAATAATTTCTCTTCTTACATATGTAAGGGAGAGAATGTAAAAAGTCCTTTCTTACTTATTACGTACTTATACGTTTTACGTTAAACATTGGGCAAATACATTTAAACAGAAAACTGAATTGAAAATTATATTATGACATTTGTTCATTCAAATTAATCACTCTCTCAAATACATTTGCATTATTTACAATTATATCTAAGAAAAAAATTCTTCTTGTATCAAACAATAGTTCACTGAATTTTTCTGCCGAAAAATCGCCAATTTCCGGCGCACGATTAGAATACGTTTTCGTCTTAGAAAGGCGAGAAGATAAATAAGAAACTAGGGATACACATTTTCTGAGCGATTAAATTATGTTAACCCGAGTCACATGGGTTGTTGCTGTATATGGACAAACGCGTGATCGGTTTTCATAAAAATTGAAAGTTAAAAAAAAAAATATTTTTCACACGCAAATTATTTCAATTCGAGGCAAAGAAACATCCCAAATAGAAAAACTATGGTTCTCCTCCATGAAAATAATGAGTATACATTTCCTCGTACTGAACAAGTTTTGAGAGAGAACTGAAACAAGTTTTTATGCATCTCGCCCACATCAAGTTACACAAGGGATGTGCGAATTAATATGGCTGCCTCATCTCGACGACCTCGACACGCTCGTAACATAAGTGGTTTTAGATGACGCAACCAGCGTTACAAACTACGTAAATATTCTAAACATACACCATGGCGTAGATCATTTCATGTTAAACACGGGCAATACTAAACCATCATTCCACGAATTTTGTTTTTGTACCCGAAAATGCTCCAACAAGACGTGGCTCTCGATTTATCTCAATATATCGGCAATGCATATGGGTACTCAAACTCGACAACGCTTCGACATTGTCTTCCAACAGTTTAATTCGTTAAAGTCGCAGATATTGTCAACGACAAAATTGGTGCAATCCGCATTGCAGCGCACAGCATCCACTAAGGACCCTTATTTTGAACTACATTCTATTGCATTGCATTCCGCCCCCGCCCCAACACATAATTTGCAATTATTTGGAATTCATTACCCCATGCAATAGAAATAACTTACAGTGATTAATTTGAATTGTAACTAAATATAATTGTTTCAAATTTAAAAAAAAATTAAAAAACATTCGGGGCTCCAATCGCAAAACAACGGGGACTAGGGCAAGTTGCGCCAACTGCCCCCTCCCCTTCTCGGCGCCCCTGGGTGTAACGGAAAATAATGGAACGTTCCACATAACAAATGATTGTTACAGGATTCCTTCAGTCATGCAAGGTTGTAACGATAGGACAAACTGTCGTGTGAAACACATGGAAGTAGCGATAACTTGGCCTAATTATTTTTACACCATTTATTACCACCGAAAAAAATCACAGAACCGAAGCGCACCTGCGTAGCGTGCTGTGGTTTTGGTCCACCACAAAACACCGGACCATATAAATTCAGAAATATTTAAAATTATTACGTTTCCAACTGCATGCTGAGGTTTCTATATACTATGATCCCCACGATCATTTTCATCCCACCTTTAGTGCAATCGTTCAATAATAATAATAATAATAATAATAATAATAATAATAATAATAATAATTTGTCAGACTATCGTTGCCCACTAAAAGCGACACCTCCCAAATATTGTCATTTTGCAGGAAAACTGTTCCGAGCGGAGCAGATTATTTTGGGGTCAAAGAAGTGTTTTACCATGCATCTCGACTATCTTGTGACCAAGATTTATTAAGTTTTCACGCTCAGCAAACTGTCAGGTCAAGTAAAAATTGACTTATTCTCTAAACATATTTCACTTATATAATTTTGTTTGTTTGTTTGAAATTTCCCTTCTTGTGCAACTACGATACGTGATCTGGAGAGTCACCTCTTTGCAATGCTATGCCAAATAAAAGGACGATTAGCAGTGCCAAAAATAACGTGAAACTAATTTGTACATCGAGGTGACACAGAGTCTTTCTAACGGTGGCAAGTGTTTGGATCTACTGTCAACAAATAATTATATTTTTAACAAAAAAAAGTCAGCCGTTTCTCAGTCTCCACGCTCCGCAAACAAAGGATGCTTAGCTGCTCCGCTGCGAAATGTGCAGTTGTACTGCTGCCAAATTTCAAGGTCTTTGTGCGGACGGACACTGCACGATGCGGAATCTGTCCATCGGTTGGGCGATGCCCAACGAGCTGCACGCATCAAGTAAAAAACAAACCTGTTCTGAGTATTCAGAAGTTAGTTTATTTAGCAGCATTAGTTTATTTACCAGCATTTTTAATTCTATAGCGTACGTGTATCGTTTGATGTGTCAATTGCCTTCACACCTTGAAGTACATTGTTTAGTTTTCATCCAGATATTTCCCCCTTTTATTTCCAGCATTTCGTTTTACGCTATATATCTGTTCAATTGTTTCAGCGTTCTGTATGCTAAACTCCGAAGTGAGTTTTTATTCGGGGAACTTTGAAGTAACTTCACAAATCCCATCCTTGATTATTTTTCTATAATCTTCCTTCAATTCACAAATGTGAGTAAAAGTTCACTTCCTACAGTCTAGTAAACGTGACCTTGAAAATAGTCTTGACTAGTCTGGTAACTTCCGGGCTACGAGAGACGCATGCAATTGCACCATTGGATGTACTACAAAAACACCGATTTATTTGACAATAATCTACTAGTGTCACAACAGCACACACTTTCTACAACTACTTGCATAAACAATATTACAATACTGAAAACTGTTTCCTACTAATTCTGTAGTCATAACGTGAAACAGCATATTCAGTAACAGAAGCGGGAAAGATTCAAATTAGCAATTTTGGATAATTTGCAATTTTGGATAATTTGCAATTTTGGATAATTTGCAATTTTCGAGAGTTAGCATGTTTGAATGAATATGTTATGGCATATTTATATACACACTTTGCACTAGTCGTGAGAAAAAAAAATTCCCCGAGAACCCAACTTCGGCCTTCGGATTGGGAAGCCGGAGCAAGACGCACTTTGCTACTGAGCGCAATGATACTGTTTTATAGAAGTCCGAAATGCTTAATATACACGTAATTGTGGGATTTAACAAAAAATATAAATATTTAACTCAATATTACTCCAAAACTATTAATTTCTCGAAAAATTGCAAACAGAAATATTTGAAAATCTACCACTGAGAAATATGCCATTAAGTACGAAATTTCTATTTTGATTGTTAAAGTTGTAGGACAGGTTCGACAATTTTCAAAATCTCAGACGGTTTAATGAAAATCAGACCTATGTTTATAAAACGGGCACGCTTTATTTGAGCGAGAACAAACTGAAGCAGTTTTTGAGAGAAATCTGTATATTTTTCTTAAATTGTCACTACTTGATTCACAGGTAGACAAAAAATAATTCATTTGCCAATAAAACATTACAGTTTACATTATTTAAGGACCTAAATTTGAAGATCAGATTTTATTATTGAAAACACGTCTTAACAAATGTAATAGGCGCGCCTTTCCTCCCCCCCCCCAAAAAAAAAAAGATGCGTTACGAATTCGAGAGATTGCGACATCACCCAGATCCATCGGGAAATTCGAGAAAGTAACAATGTGATAAAATACGCTATGTTCTACAGAAAAGACTGCTTCCCGACGGAGATCCAAAGAACTCCCTCATCTATGAATTATCACGCTACAAGCGAGTGACAGGAGTCGACCTACCGTCGCCATACCACTTAGAAACGAATGGAGGCAATCAAAGGATGGCATGTCAGAATTCAGAACTCAAAGGAGCGTAGGCATACACAGCCTAAAACACGAAGGCGGGAATTACATTTTTGGGCCACTGTCCCCACTGGGTCCCCTTTTCTATTAAACTTTTTTAGTTACAAATTATTTCACTAGTTAAGAAATAAAATATAAAACAAGGAAATTAAATAATGTTCATGATACAACTAAAATTCAATTGATTTTATGCAGAACTATTTACATAGTTGACAGATGGTTAGGCGAACTTCTTTACCGAAAACCATGAATCAATTCTCCAAATTATCAGATTTAAAAAAGTGAAAAAATCATGAATTGATCATATTAACGGAAATAAAATGTTTCCTTACGTAGGACTACAGGGTCCCTTTGTAAACTTTCACCCCGATTTTACAAAGACTTTCTTCGCACTTTTACTGCAAACACCCTTGGTGAATAAAATTCAAGCAATACAAGCCGTTTGGGTGTCACGAGTTGGACGCCCCGAGGTATAAAATGTTAAATTTTAAGCGCGAGCAACGCAGAGCAACCAGAATAACGGTTTCTGCAATCGATAAAAACAAACCAGTGGTGCTGCAACAGCACAGTTTTTCGAAATTATTTGTACCAGTTCCGTAAAACACGCAATTCCAGTTGAACCCGCAAAACTGTCAAGACTGGAATTCGAACATAGGTATTGCTTTTCCGCAAGTGGCTTCAGAGACAGGAAGCCGTCTGGAACAGCGGTTATAGCTCAATTTTAATCCTTTCTTGACGTGCCGGTAAATCCTCTAAAAACAAACCACTCATTGCAAAAGAACTGAACATGAATTGATTTAAGTACCTGAAACCGAGGGAAGGGCTACATTAAGAAATAAGTCTCTGGCTTCAATATTAAAGGTGTGGAAGAGGTTCGAAAAAAAACAAAAAAATTCATTAAGCAATTTTCAGAATTCCAAATTTTTAATGATAATTTAATCTAAGCCATAACATGAAACCAACTTTGCTCTAGTACAGCAAAAAGAATTAACAAAATAAATTGAAAATTTTGTTTAAGATTAAAAAAAAAAATTCCATTATTTCTCAAAATTCCATTATCTCTTTTTTAAAACTCCTGCAACTTTCGAGAACTGAAAGCCAAAAATAAATTAATAAAATAATAAATTGAAAATGTCATAGAAGCTTGGTTAATTCTTCCCCAAATTAATAAAGAAATTTCAAATTTGACAGGCCACGACATCAGCCAGCCATATTTTGACATGGAAATTTTAATTTCTGTCAAAATACTGTGTTCCCTAGGATTGATCTCCGACAGACACTTGGGGGAAAAACACTTTCAACATCAGGGACGCACAAAACTTATTTTTCTGCCAAAAAATATACACTTTATTCTGCAGCTAACTTTAACTTTCTGCAGAGTAGACGCAAGAAAGTAAAAACAGACAAGGAAATGTTTCTTGAAAACTTGAGATGCAGTTTACATGAAAAATATGTGACCCATACTTTCAGGTATTGGTCCCAAAAAACTGGATATGGGAGGCACCAAGGCTATCCAGAAAGGTTCCACAAACACATTGGGTTACAAAATCTAATGTGTTTTCAATGATTTAGCATAGATTATGGCCTACAAGTGATACTTCAATGACTCACTGTTGTCATTAGACACTGGTAGATAATATTTTGAGAAATGTTGACACTGGGTCAACAGATCTTTGTATGACTGATACAATTGACAGTACAGGAATGTTATACACAATGTGATAAATACAGGAAGCAGTTGCACAATTTTTCTCAGGAAAATCCTCCACTCCCGTGAGTGGCAAATGAACGTGGTATGAAGTTCTGTAACTTTCAGACACTTTGAAATTTCCAGTTGATTTTAAACTTTTCATTTTATTCCTCATATAAATGCCATTCACTGCTCAATGATTCAGGAGACTAAGGCTTAACTTCCACTCTCAATGCTCTTCCCTCTTATTTCACAGTATCACTATGATTAGTTTGTCTCTTAAGAAAACATATTTCAAACAGAACTCTCTGACAATTCCTGGTCAGTTCCAGGCTATTCTCATCTCTTGACCACTTTGATTCGGTATCCAAAATAATTACAAGTTCACTGGGATTGGAGAGAATAAAATCATTTTAAGTTGCACAGTGCCCAAGTGAGATTTAATACTGCATTGATGAACACTAAAATACATATTTCATCAATCAACACCTTACTAGAATGATGAATTTGTATTGAAGTCAGTAATATCTTACATCATTAATACAAGTTGCCAAGCCAACTATTCTTAAGAAACAAATATAATTATAAATACTAACTGAATATTCATTCTAAGTAACAAATGGATTGCTACATGCAGTGTGAAAAATAATTGAAAGATTTTCACCATAGAATTAAGTAAATTAAAAAATTATTTCACACAATAATTGTGAGAATTTTATGAGAAATCAAAAATATTGCCATTATACTAACCCCAGCAGGATTTTTAACGAAGTAACTTCCACTCGACCCTTGTGATATTCTTTCTGGATAAATGCCATTATCAATAGCTGTCTCGGCCTGGCGAACCAGCTCTGAAAATTGTGGATCATCTGGAAAGAGGTTGCAAAGATATCAATAGAAAGAAAGAAATCAGCAGTAGTTACTAGAAACTGAAATACAATTGTGAAAAAAAAATCATTAATATATTTTATAAATTCACTGGCCACTTATAATTTTGATAGTATCAAGGTTTAAAATTTAAGCAAAAAGTATCGAATAGTATAGGGTTATAAAAGTGGCAAAGCCAGATACAAAAATTTGAAATAATACAAAACGCAAGGTATTACTAATTTGGAGTTCTCTCATAAACATGCTTTCCAGTTTTCATTAATATTCATAATTCAAAAATTCCAAATTTCTATTTGGGACTTCTGTTTACAAAGGATTAATCAGCATGAAAATCACCTCCAGTGTTGGTTTCATACATCTGGAAACCATTAAAAGAAATTAGGAAACTGACTGGCCAAGTGCTATTGCTTGCACCAAAGACAATTATGCACATGAAACTACTGGTTGCAATCTGAGCTCAAATCATGAGTTTCAATCATAAATAACTTCTATAGGTATTAATAAGTAATTATGAACATACTAGGATTGAAATGCACTGTCCATTATAATGCTACAATTTTAAAAAGAACTAGAACACAAAAACAAATAAATAATGCAGGAAGATCATGAAAACTATCCTATTAATACAGTGACTAAAATTTACAATAAAAACCATAAACAAGCCAGCTGTTATGATTTTAACATATTTTTTCATTTATGCAAATAAAATAAGTGAAAGAGAGAGAGTTAATGAACGTTTTGAGGTATTGTAAGAATGACTTGTTCAATCCTACAGACTTAATAATAATAATAATAATAATAATAATAATAATAATAATAATAATAATAAAAATAATAATAATAATAATGATAATAATAATGATAATATGAATATTTGTCACATAAATACGCCATGTATGACAAGTCAGGATATGTATATAATCAACAATACACAATTCAGATCATTCTAAAAATTAAATACAAGACATAAATTAAATTTGAAATTCAATTCTCGTATTAAATACAATATCATGGAAAGCTATAATATAAATTAATATTAATTTTATAATGGTAGTGTAAGGAGACTTATGTTAAAAATCAATAATAATAATAATAATAATAATAATAATAATAATAATAATAAAAGGAATTCTTCATAGGTGTGTGCCCAGGCTGGGTCTGACCTTTATATCCCACAACCAGTTTAGGGGGGGGGGTTGAAAACGTGCAACAGAAAAAGCAAAAATTATTAGTACTATATTCATGTGGATACGTGTTTATGATGCAATTATTCTTTTGTGTTCTATTGAAATTTATTTCATTTATGATTATAATTTCATTAAGAAAATCAAATACAGTAATGTTCTGTATGTGCTGCTTCTCTGTGTTGAATGTGTACTTTTAAAGTTTTTTAATCAATGTGCTCAAGTATCAACTTCATTGTTTCAGTGGATAAGTGATACATCTGAACTAACATAATTATCTTCTTTTCAATTTTACCCAGTAAGTAACTGAAAAATAAAGACCCTCTAAAAGAGTAAAACTTGAAAGTCTCACATTTTCATTCACTTTCACTAATACAGTCAATTATATTCAAAGTAACAAATTGTTGGATTAGAAAATCAATATATATCCATGTTCTTTATTGTAAGAGCATAGTAAAAAAAGGCATTTTGAACAGAAATATATCAAGCCATTTATATAAACAAATGCATTATTCCATTTGTATTCAATTAGTCTGTTTCTGAATTGTATCTACCTCGCATCATATAAGCCACACAAAATTGTTCTACTGAAATTGTCAAACAAACAGGGCTTAAAAAATGAATCTTTTACTATATTCAGACAATTTATGTAAATTCAAAACATGGCAAAAAAACTGTAATACAACCAGTAATTCATTTTAGGTCTATATTCATTGAAACAAGTTCTTGGAACCTAGTGCACACTAATGTTAAATGACTATGCACAAACAATAGATACAATATTAATGGTGTTTATCACCAAGTGTCTTATATACCAAACTTTAGTTCAAAGCTTAATAAGATCAACATTTAAAAAACTAAAGCAGTGAAAATGACATAATCAAATATTTGCTTCTCTGATGCTGTATCTCACCTTGTTCACACGAAATTTTAAGAACATTTATTTCTAAAAACATAAATGCAACTCCTCCTTACTTGAAAGGCATTGTTTTCATCAGGTAAGTACAATTATCTAAATTATTTCTCCATACAATTACATGATTAAAAAAATGCTGAAGACACCTGCTGTCTACAGGCTACTTAACACAAATTAGAAATAAATTACCTAACGAAATTAATTTTCTAACCATAATGGAACTAAGTTCGATTAAAATAGTTCATTCTGAAGACCATCTGGAAACTTTACCAACCTTTGGTACTTTTGAAAGAAACTACAATATGTCATTCCAAAGCAGCACGAGAAACTCTTTTAATAGCTTAATAAAATTCAACTTAATTACCCCTCTACGGCCAATGACAATCGTGGAAAATAATAACCTCCAACACAGCACGTATTCACCTGTCAGTGGGCAACAATGATCACGGGTAAACAAAGGCAAAACTATGCGATTCGGCACTCTATCATAATTGGTTGATCAAATGCCATAAAAAAGACGAAACACGTGAGAACGATATTTAGATAAACTTACCAGGGAAATTGTTAAATGTGACATCTAATTCCATCCGCCCTAAAAGCGGCTGGTTCTCTCGATTCGTCCGTGGAGAATCAATGGTGCCGCCGTTATTTGACCCAGGAGCGAAGCTCACTTCCGGAAGAAGAGAGATTTCGTCTGAGACTCCCGACGATGACAAAGACGCAACTGAATTAGCTCTGGACTTATCTTCTGGCACGAACTGTCCTTTCAGTTGCGATTGCTCGTCAGTCATTGAGGTAACACAATGCGTTCTCACACAGTGTACATGAGAGGTGAACTTGATATCAGATTATTACCTACACTATATTTCGCAACTGACGCATTTGCAAAACACAGTCACGAAATCGGACTGCGTGTACTTCATTTGGCGAACACAATAATTAACAGATACCAAATTTACTGGACGCAAAACAGATGTCATGTGAGGATTACAACTTGCACCATGGAAGTTTTATATCAAAGCATAAATAGCTACTGTACTGGGCTCCTTTTGCTGCGATGGCTGTGGCCGGGGTGAGTCGCAGGCGTAAAAGTCGTCCACCACTCGCCGTCCAGCTAGACGTCCATCTCGTCTGCTTATACTCTTTGGCTTCGTTCAGAGCCATGCCATCTGGCGACACTGAGTAAACCAGCCCGCTACGTGGCATGGTGGCGAACGATACCATTGCGGGGGGCGGCAGGTTTAAATTGCTACTAGCGCTACGACATGAAGTATTTCACATATCCACGGTAATGCATTTACTTACTACTTCCCACAGTACAGTAATGCATATCCCAGTATCTGTTGGTGTACGACGATGAGAAAGCCCACCCTAAGGTTGTGAAGACCAGAATATACGGTGAAGGGATGTCTTCGTGCTAATCACAGAAACCCCTTATCCCATGGCCGAGAGGCTTGGTCACAACTGGACGGCCAAGGCCTAAAGCGGGCTGTTGAACTATACGACAGAGCAGAGGAAAGGCTAATGGCAAATACGTAAACTCGGAGGACCTGCGTTAAGTCTCGGCGCGAAACAAAAATTGCTGGTTGAAAACACTTTTGCAGGTTCATGCAGTAGCATAGTATAGCCTAAAAATAAAGCGAGAAACTATGTTCTGTTGTAGCACCACCACTTGCATTAATTATCTTCACACACGCTAAATAAAATTTAAACCTAGCAGCGCCCAAAACTAAATCGTATTAAAAATTAAGGGCTAATTTTAGGCTAATTCAGTGATATATTTTCGAATTTTGGTCTGTTGTGAATTCCCCAAAGTCTAAGACGCTGCCTGCTTTACTTTGGAGCTGAAACATATTTAAAAATCAGAAAATCACGACACAATTTTAGGCTCTAGGGGGAAAATTTGAGCTCTAAGGGCTTTTTTATATTTTTAGATAATAACCCATAAGTAGGTAGCATGTTACCTATGTACTTTGTACAACCCTGAATTTTCAAAAGCTTAAAGCCGGATAATATTTCTCCTAAAGACTAAAAATAAACCTTAAGTTTGGGTAGGGGGTCGTATTTTTCTGAGGTTTTTAAGTGTTCGTGTATATTTACCAAAATGAAATGTCACCTCGTACAATCCTGAATTGTGAAAAAAAGTGGGAATATTTTGTCCTTAGAGCCTAAAATTAGCCTTTACATTTGGGCAGGCCCGTATTTTTTTTATGTTTTCGCGTATATTAGCCCAAAAGAAGGTATGTTACTCGTTTTTTCTGTACGAACCACGATTTTTGGAAAACATGAGTTGGAAATCTTTTTCTAGAGCCTTTAGTTCTTGATGATTTTTTAACATACAAAAATGAAATGTACATTGTAGGTGGGTACTGCTAGTTTTAGACTAAAGTTAGCAGCGCCCACGATTTTGAGAAATCCACAAGAGTAAAAAAAATTGGGAATAGGGCGCTTAGTTACCCTAAAATTAGCCTTTGATTTTTGACGTGGTTCAATTGTATTTGGTTTGGGGGCGCTACTAGCTTTAGATGGCTGAAAAGCATGGAGCCTACGTTGAAGAATGTCTATTTGTTCATTTAAGAGGTTGTAACTATTATATATATATATATATATATATATATATATATATATATATATATATATATATATATATTGAAACCCAGAATATGTGTTTCATTACACTAATTAAATCATTAGTGTAAGAATTCAATAGCTATTCTGGACTGCGCGGTGCGAGCGCCGGGCGCTGCGAGCAGCGGGCAGCCGGCAACGGTCGCCGCCGCCACCGGTGCCCGCCGGGAGGCGAGCGTGAGAACGGCGGGTACAAGCGTGGCAGCGCGCACGTGCAAAAAGTTCGTTAGTTGGATTGAGGCGGCCGCCGCCGAAGGATGTGCCGACGTGCGGCCGGCGAAGTAGAGACGTTAGCAGAGCGGCGACCAGTGCGGACGTGTAGCGAGGGCTCTCCGCTAGTGAATGGACGCATGTAATACGCGACATAGTTATGTGATTAGAAATCGCAAAGTAATGGACATGTAAATAGAACATTAGAAGTATCAGTATAGTAAAAGATTAGTGTTGGTAAAATAATTGACGTCGCTCTTATTAGTTGGTGCGGAGGGAACATTCTTGAAAGCGTGCGGTATAGAACTGTGACCAGTATACGGAGTAGGCGGGGGTCGTGTAATTAAACCCACTAATGGACAGTGATTCGAGGAAGGTGCGCAGCCGAGGTATCAAGATCCTGTTCGGGGAAGAATGGTTGGAGCAGCAGCCGTGGATGATCACCACGCCATCTGCTGCCGACGGCCCGCAGCAGTAGCAGAGGTCGACAACCCTGTCGGCACGAGCGGCTCGACGAACCTCATAGGTATTCAAACGGGGCCCCGAAGGTATGAAAGTTGTATTTTACTCTTAATCTTGGTACCAAGGCGGAGTATAAAAACGGTGTCTGATTATGTAGATAGTAACTTTGATTTAAAATAAATCTTGTCATAATTGTATTTCTATGTATGAATAACTTCCCCAACGTTGCACCGACTTATCCTAGGACCCATTCACGTAAAAGACACCCTCTCTTAGTGTTATATTGCAGTGAAGATACCCGGCACCACCAGGTACGTCACAGCTGGCGCCCGAACAAGTGGATAACGTATAGTTAAGAAATGTGGCTTTAGGGAAGTTGGTGAAATGTTGGAAAATAATGTGCATGTAATTGATGTATAGTAGTGCAGGGTACAGATGAGAAGCAGGCAGTGAAGTGTATTATTGTAGACAACAAAAAGTAACAATACATGTGTTAGCAAAATATGCATAAGTCAAGTAAACATAATGAAATGTTGATAATTACAAAAATGGTGTTGCATAATTAATTACGGGCTGACATAGGCAATTATTTGTGAGCATCCAATATATAGTTAATATTGTAGTTACTGAGGTTATGAAGGCTATACATGTACATGTTACAAATAATATAATGTAATAGAATTCCAAATTTTGTAAGACATATTAATAATATTTGAACTGCTTGGCAATTTTTTATAACATGGAAATCAAAGAAATGGGGAAGTAGTAATAATTCTTGTGAGAATATAAAGGTGGTTAATAGTGTTGTACAAATTATGCACAAAATTGTTTTTTTTTTGCTGGGAACATTCACGCAGTAGTGCATTATTTATTGGTGATGGTAAAGTGTGGGGAATTTATTAGAAAAGATACCAGGTTGGGAAATATATACCAGCAGTGTGAATGTTTGTTGTGAATATCTATATGATATTATTGAGGAAAATTCAGGGAGGAGATATGACATGCAAATGTGAATGATGATTATGTACATAATATAGCAATAAGTGCGTTGAAAAGTAATTTCAATTAATAAGGGATTTATTATAATTTGAAAGCATTTTTGTGTAATAGTATTAATGAGTTTATTAGCAGTGTATATGTGTTTCAATGGTAATAATATTATGTATTGTAAGGATTATGTTTATGCATTGGTAGGTGAGTGGAAATTTATATGGCTATTGAATTAGTGTTATTGTGTTTTGGTGGTGAGTGAGGGTTATCCGTTAGTAGTTAGCAATTGAAATAGGTGTGAATTAATCCATTCACGAAGGATACAGTGTTGTGGCGGATATAGTTACTTCATAGAATAACTGTGATATCGTTGGTAGGTGAGGCAAGTGGAAAATTTGTGCGGTATTTTAGCGAAGTGAGGATCGATTGGATAGCTCAAAGTATCAGAATGGAGGCGCAAAATGTAGTGCTGGACCGGGAGGAGAAGGTAGATGACGTAAGGGAGATAGATGTAGGAATCGATAATAGCATTTCATCGGAAAGCAGGGATAGTGGAATTGGGAGTCGGTTGGATGATACGTCAGGGGATAGTTTTAATAACGAAGTAGACGTGACATCAACGCCGATGAACCAGGCAGCAGGAAATCCAAATCGGGGGGGTGGAAAGGATACCCATTTAGATTTAATGCAGAGGATGATGAAAATGTTGGAAGAACAGAGCAAAAGGGGGGAAGAACAGAGCAGGATGACCGAAGAATTGAATAGGAAGTCAGAAGATCAGAAGAAGTGGGCCGAAGAACAGAATAGGAAGATATTGGAAGAACTGAATAGGAAATCAGACGAACAGAAAATATTTACAGAGGAGCAGATTAGAAGGTCGGCAGAGGAGCAGAAAATATTCACAGAGGAGCAGATTAGGAAGTTGGCAGAAGAACAGTGTAGGAAATTAGATGAACAGAAATTATTCACAGAGGAACAGATTAGGAAGCTGGCAGAAGAACAGAATAGGAAATTAGATGCAATAGGGGGGCGAATAGGACGCGCTGAAGAACAAATTGAGTTAACGAAGAATGAGATGACCAAAATCGCGGAGCGGGTGGAAAGTCATGAGCAATGGACTGCCGAAGAATTAGGGAAACAGAAAAAGGAGTTAGAATCTCAAGTAATTAGTATGGGGGGAGAATTAGAGAATAAATTATACCAGCAATTAGATGTTAAAACCGCCAAGCAGGACGAGAAAATTGAAAGGATGCAGTTGGTAGTCAAGGAAGAAATGCAGGAGAATAAGCGGGAATGCGAAGAGAAGGTTGTGTCATTACGAACAGAGATTGAACAAATAAAAGAATGCAAGGCATCCCCAATCGCAGCAAGCGGGACGGTACCATTTACCCCCCCAAGATCACTAAAATTTTCAGGAGACGGGAAAGAAAATCCATGTATATTTATGAAGGCAGCAGAACGACATCTAGATGTTATCAATACTTCGGAAAGGTGTAAAATACAATTATTATATTTAATGTTAGAAGGCAACGCAAGGATATGGGCCGATACATTTGATAAGTTTCCCGAATCAGTAAAGGCATTTAAAGATCGATTCTTTGAGCGGTATTGGAATGAGGAAATTCAAATTAATTTTAAAATCAGCTTAATGAATAATCATTACAACCAGTCAATGGGAAGTTTGCGGGAATACGCAACAAGGCGCATTATGGAATACAAAACGCTATCCCCACCGATGAGCGATCAGGAAATAATATGTGTACTGACGAGACAGTTCCCAGTTACGGTGCAGAATCTTTTACGTAGTGTGCAGCACACCGACCTGGAAAGATTCCAGAATGTGTTAGGAGGGTACGACTTGACATTTGAAGGCGTACCAAAGAACAGAAATGAAGGGAATGTTAATATGGTTAGATCGGAACGTAACCAGGGGCAAGGGAATGATAGGAGCAACGATTACCAGAGAAACCAACGCGGAAGAGGGGGAGACGGATGGAGACCAGAGCCGGGGAACCAGAGACCGGACTGGAACAGATCTAATTCAAACCATACGGAGACGCGAGGCGGGGGCGGGAATGCACCCGACCGATTAGCACAGCCTAGCACAAGTAGTGATCAAGGACACTATTTAAACTAATAGAGTCCGCGGTGATAGGTGGCCCCATTGCGGACGCGGAAATCGATGATGTAAACGCGGTCTCCATAAACGCTATGCAGCCGGTAACCTACGATACCCAACCGTGGCGGAGATGTAAGAACTCAGCGGTCAGAATCAGGAAATGTCCCACGATATCGATAGAATGTGAAGGTATAATTAAAGAAGCTTTAGTGGACACAGGGTGCACGACTACAGTAGTATCAGAGGAAATGTATGAGGAGTTAAAAGCAACAGGAAAAGAGATAATGTGTTTGCCTATGAATAGGGCGTATGTGATTGGAGCCACTCAGAAGAAGTCAAGCCCCATCACAAAACAAATCATGTTTCGAGCCAAGATTGGCAACCAAGTATATGAGATGGTGGCCCTGGTAGTCAAAAAATTATTGTATTCGGTAATCATAGGGACGGATTTTCTGGTCGATCACAGAGCATTTATAGATCTAGAACGGCAAGTGGTGGAGCTGGGGAGCCAGGCGATAGGATTCGACTTGGGGATGGACGAAGAACACGAAGCATGTACGGGTGTAGTGGCTGACAATTCATTAGAAAAACGAAGCAAGATAATTGACGAATGGCATAGGAAGTCGATGGAAAGACTGGATAAGCATGGGGAAGAAATGAGAAGAATTACAGAAGAACGGAATAGGAAGCTCATCGGAATATGCGAAAAACCGTATGGGAAAGCGGAGGAACTGGATAGGAAAGATGAGGTGCTAAAATTTCAATTATACCATCAAGTAGATGCTAGGGTAGCGGCAGCAGACAGAAACGAGGGGATGACGAACCAAATCCATAAAGAAGTCAAGACAGCGGAGGGCAAAACGGTGGAGGTCCAAATCGAGGCCGAGGAGGATGTTTATAAAGTGAAAGTGAAAACGGAAGAGTTGAAGTTAATAATGGATGAAGAAGTGGACATGAAAATAGAAGAAATGGAGCGTATAATAGAAGAAGAAATCGTGGAAAATACACGAGGGTGCGAAGAGAAAATAGTACACGAAGAGGTTAAACAGGAAGAAGACGAGAAAATGCCGCCAAGTGTCAAGTATGGGGTGACACCAATTATGCCTCCAAAGTCGATGAAATCTCTGGGAGATGGGACGGAAAACCCTAAGGTAGTTATGCGAGCAGAAGAACGGCACCTAGCATCAAACAACATATTGGAAGGATATAAGGTCCAGTTATTACACTCAATTTTAGAAGAGAACGCCAGGACGTGGGCAGAGAATTTTGGTATATTTCCGGAATTTTTAAAGGTATTTGAAGACAAGATTTCCGTACGAAAACGGAGCGAAGAAACTCAAATAAACATCAAGAGCGACCAGAGGAATAGCCATTACAACTACATCACGGGAAATAGTAGTGGATACAGAATGAAGAGCATTATGGAACCAACAACATTAGTTGCTCCTATAAAATATCAAGGAATTAGTTGCATGTTAACGCAACAGTATCCTGTCACCGTGCAGAGCTTACTGGGCAGAGCAGATCATACCGATTTAGGAAGGGGTTGGAAGATATTGGAGAGGTACGAAGTCACCTTTGCAGACGCCCCAAAGCATGGGAATGAAGGAGATGTAGGCAGGTCCAAAATGGAGCGAAGTCAGGGGCGAGGGAAGAATGATGGTATAGTCAACCATTGGTACAAACGTAGAAGAGGTCGTAGCTGGAAATGGGACGACACTTACCAAGATGTGCCCAACACGCTGGAAGCTATGTCCTACAACTGTGATGTAGGAAATCAATGTCAGCAAAATGGGGATGAACCGTCATACAAGAAACAAAACATAGTAGGACACCACAAGCTTCAAATCGGAAACCTGGTCAACATGTATGGAAAATAGTGAAGTGTAAATAGTGTAATATTAGTGTTAATACAAGTAATCACATGTTAATTCGATTCTAAGTTATAAGTGTATATAGGGCGTCGAGGAATATGCAAAAGAGTGCAACCATCGGCAGTGACGATGTTACTAGTGTGAATTTTGTCCAGAAGCGGGAAAGATTCAAAAAAAGAAAGGGGGGGGTGATGAAACCCAGAATATGTGTTTCATTACACTAATTAAATCATTAGTGTAAGAATTCAATAGCTATTCTGGACTGCGCGGTGCGAGCGCCGGGCGCTGCGAGCAGCGGGCAGCCGGCAACGGTCGCCGCCGCCACCGGTGCCCGCCGGGAGGCGAGCGTGAGAACGGCGGGTACAAGCGTGGCAGCGCGCACGTGCAAAAAGTTCGTTAGTTGGATTGAGGCGGCCGCCGCCGAAGGATGTGCCGACGTGCGGCCGGCGAAGTAGAGACGTTAGCAGAGCGGCGACCAGTGCGGACGTGTAGCGAGGGCTCTCCGCTAGTGAATGGACGCATGTAATACGCGACATAGTTATGTGATTAGAAATCGCAAAGTAATGGACATGTAAATAGAACATTAGAAGTATCAGTATAGTAAAAGATTAGTGTTGGTAAAATAATTGACGTCGCTCTTATTAGTTGGTGCGGAGGGAACATTCTTGAAAGCGTGCGGTATAGAACTGTGACCAGTATACGGAGTAGGCGGGGGTCGTGTAATTAAACCCACTAATGGACAGTGATTCGAGGAAGGTGCGCAGCCGAGGTATCAAGATCCTGTTCGGGGAAGAATGGTTGGAGCAGCAGCCGTGGATGATCACCACGCCATCTGCTGCCGACGGCCCGCAGCAGTAGCAGAGGTCGACAACCCTGTCGGCACGAGCGGCTCGACGAACCTCATAGGTATTCAAACGGGGCCCCGAAGGTATGAAAGTTGTATTTTACTCTTAATCTTGGTACCAAGGCGGAGTATAAAAACGGTGTCTGATTATGTAGATAGTAACTTTGATTTAAAATAAATCTTGTCATAATTGTATTTCTATGTATGAATAACTTCCCCAACGTTGCACCGACTTATCCTAGGACCCATTCACGTAAAAGACACCCTCTCTTAGTGTTATATTGCAGTGAAGATACCCGGCACCACCAGGTACGTCACAATATATATATATATATATATATATATATATATATATATATATATATATATATATATATATAGAAAACAATGGGGACTATAGTGACAAATAATTACAACCAATTTTATCAGTACATACATTTGAAATTCGTGCCAAAATGTGATTGAAAAAAATGTCCCCAATCTTTAAATGAATGAAAAGTCTCACTTACCAGCACGATTCACAACTTTTTGTAGACAAATGTTTCTTTTTTATGTGGAAAGTATTTATGTTATAGAAATAAAATCAACAAACCCCATTTTTAGATTTACGTATTGTTTCTCATATAAATCGAATTACTCTGTTTTAGGTATGTTAATCATTCTTGTTATAATATAAATCAAATTACTCAAATGTAGTTTTATTAATCATTGACAATTAGACACCACAGACAATTAATCATTGTAACTGTCTTCTTCATTAACTGGGATTACGCGTTCCTTTACAAACAGTCCACTTAAACGATCGCAGCTGTGTGGAAGCAGCATCCCAGGGTGCGACTTCCGTTCGAACGCTCACAATAATTTTGTTTCACAACCGATATGGGAGATTTCCATGGTTACACTTTCCGTGGTGGTAAGAGATGGGTGGGCTCTTCCGGTGCACCGATTTTTGCTCGTTCTGCGCAGCACAAGTTTGCGTCACGAACCACGTGACCACAGCACGGGTACTTCGTTTGAAAAGCCATACGGCCGCTATGTTGCATGGAGAGTGAGAAGTGTTGAGAAACATTTTGAAAGTGGCATAATGTAACAATTTTCCGCGGTGACCAACCAAAAATGGCATGATGAAGGTGTAATTAAATTAAAGATGTAATATTAAAAATAAATATTATTCGTTTGTTTCAATGACTTGTAACTGTGATAAATTTGGCATTTAAAATTCCCGTTAATATGACCCAAACTGGTGCCTGAGGCTCATTGGCTTAAGTCGGATACGATGCGCAAGAGCCCACCTATCCTTTTCCGTCATGGCTATTCCGATTGAGTTTGGTAATAATCAATGTAATACCTATAAGATTTCGAGTTCATATGTCGTGATTGAACCTGTGTTTATATATTGGTAAAAAAATCCAATTACATTTTGGCGTGAATTTCTAATTTTTATACTAATAAAATTAGTTTTAATTATTTGTCACCATCGTCCACATTGTTTAAAAACCTGAAAATAATATGTCATAGAATGTTATGAGACACATTCTAGGGGGTGGGGACCGAGTCAGTACTCCAACGTTATCTTGTTGAACATCAATTTCAAAAATGTATTTATTTTTTTCTATTTGAATTTGGCGTCAAAATTGGTTGAAATAATTCCTTCAAATTCAACTATTCTGATACATGTAATAGATGCTGAGAAAATATAAAAAATGAGAAACGTTTCTCATTGTATCTCTGTAACTGGTTACCCTACGAGGCTGATTTTCTGGGAATTTACGACACTTTTTTACTCTCTTTCACATGAGTATCGATATAATCGATAGTGTTTGGGGTCACTTTTCACCCCCTTATTCGACTATCCCCTTTGCGTGGAGTCTTCGTCAGTGCAAAACTGAAAAACTGAAGGTTTAAAATTTGGTGAACGAATGGTATGGCGAGAGCCCAGAAATCATCATGATGATTATTATTTTTGTGCTATAAACGTCAAAGGGATCAACCGTCACAGGAAAAAGAACTGGGAGTACCCTTATTTGAAATCTGCAAGGTAACCTTTGCCACAAGGACCTGATGTTCTCTCACCAGTGTTCACCATACTCCCTGGAATTCCTGTGTCCAATTATGAGTATACACAAATTCTGGGGTGTAATTCAGGAGTTAGCAGTGGCAGTGAATACGATGGAAGTGTAGCTACAAAAGAGCAATTCTCCTAAGAAGAGCTCAGTTACTTTATAGGTGACCACAGTTGGCCAAAACAAGCAGTCGAACTTTTAGCATCCAGACTCAAAGAGAAGAAATGTCTGACACCAGATGCGTAAATAACATACCTGGACTACTTGTTAATATGGGCGTTTCAGAATATCAACTCGCAGACTGGCGGATTTTCATAGACAGTTACACTCGAAGTTTAAAGTATGTTTTACTGCACAAGACAACTGCTATCCATCACTCATACCGGAAGAGATGGCTCAAGGCATCAACTGATGTCACTGCAGTCCTTCTGATCAGAAGGTCCCTGAAAATGTCACTAACAGTCCCTAGAAATAAACTTCGTACTCGAAATTGCAAGATTTTTGTAATATTTAAAACTATCGCAAGCCTTTTCATCGAACGAACAGTAATTAGTTAATCGCTCGGTTTTAAACTCCTCATTCGAGCTAAATTTCATACATTCCATGGCTTCACGCTGGTTGCCTTCACAATAATTGCAAACAGTCATTTTGGCACTTTTCAGGCTATGTTCATACCCATTACATTTAAAACATCTGCATACATTATAGTGTTCGTTTATCACACATCTTTGCCATCCTACATATATCTTGCCTTATTTCATTGTCTCAAATCATCTTCTTAGAGATAATTCCACAAAAATATAATAGGCATCTAATCTGTTCTCTTGTGTAAACATAGCACTTACTTCATCCATTCCTGTATCATTAAAATTGTGTTACGAATTATTCCTGTTGCACTCTTTACATGTAATCTTCCTGTAACCGCAACTATTTTTTTCCGCGGATTTCGCATTTGTTTCGTTGTAATATCACAATTTCTCCCGAAATATTGTGTAATTCTCTATTTAAAGTAACAGTGGAATATTCATTTACTTATTTTAATAAATTGCAGATTTTATTACTTCCCTACAATTATTTTTCTCTATTATTTTATTAACACCAACTTCCAATTTGAATAAGTTAATTTTTTTGTTATCGAATTAAGAATTTATATTTTTTCATTTCTTTAAGTTTAGTTTTTCAGTTCGTTATAATTGGAGGATGATCATTTTTATAATTTTCTGAAACTTTCAATTTGGCTGATCTAATATTTCAGCGTTGGTTAAGATTTAGTATTTTGAAGTTCTGTGATTAGTTTATTAACTTTTTCATATAACAAGGCATTTCCTCCACTAATTTCTTTAACAAACTGTTTTCATTTTCCCAACAATTTTGTTCAATACAACACTCTATTCTAGATTTATCTATGCTTTTATAATCTTTTTTCTTTCCAAACAAGGTATGAAAAATCTCACCACAATTTATGCATTGTCTCGTTTCTTTATTCTTGTAACAATTCAATATTGTTGCAAAATTAATATCGTCTTCATCTCCAAACACCTCTATTTACAATACCATACACGCACGGTCACGAATGCCCACACCCACGCTCATGCACGCACGCGCGCGCGCACGCGCACACACACACACATAAAATTAAATACAGTAGGTATATAAACTTTACTTCTTCTAAATAAAATGTTTTTAAAACAATTAAAACATGTATAGAATTGAATATTAAACGTTTTTATATTAATGCCGGTCAAGGCAAAAAAAAAAAAACTATATTTTTCACAGTAATACTCCAATACCTCGCGCCCAATTTCCACCTGAAGATTGAGGTTATGTGTCGCATGTCGCATTTGCTTTACTATCCAAAGGGAAGTAAATAGAAGTCCGTTTACATATCAGAGTCTAAAGTCTTCACAAAGAAATTCATTCTAATTGTAAATTTTCTATTGTCATTGTAATCAATTACAAGCATTAAGTGCAGTTATTACAAGCATCTTCGTATTTTCTCTCTTAATCACCTTACTCTCGACATTCTTCATTAAATTATTGTCACACGTAATATTAATACATTATTATGTATATACTTACCAGAATTATCAAGTAAATAGGTGGTTATTTCCTTTTCTTTCATTCTGCATAAATAATGCTTGCTCTACTTATCAACGAAAGACAACTGGAAACACGGCCACTTATACTACATTTCTTCCAACAGAAACAACATATCATTAAAGCAGTTAAACTTTTAGACACCAGATATCAGCTGTCGTAATAGGTAGCGCTTGGAATATCTTTTCTCTACTGATACTGAAGAGAAGCAGAGCCGAAAAATATACCCAAAATTCCGAAAATAATAGTATAATTTACTTTTTGTTTTAAAATATCACAAAAGAGATATAAATGTGGTAAATTATTTGATTTTACCAAATGTTATTTAAATGTGTTAAAACTACAAAATGTAATTAAAATAATTATCAAAAAAGTGAAAGTTTTTGTTATATTGTTTTCAAAATATTGATCTGTAATTTATTATTAATATATCAAAGATTTACTATTTATGAACCAGTATTTTTTTAGGTAAGCCAAATTTGCAGTGAATTGTTCACAAGAGTTAATAAATGTAAATGTAAGAATTTATCTGTTTGCTGAAAGATATTTTTTTCGGATAAACATTGCATACGTACGGAATAGTAAACACATGTCGTGTTGCCGTTTTACAAATGACTGTCTCGAACAGGGGGTCTGTAAATTGTTTGGTAATATTCATTTTCAAGATGGCATTAACTATTTGATTATATTTCTTGCCGTTCCCAACTATTCTTTTTGTCAATTTTTGTTAAAGTATCTTATTTTCTTGTTAATTTCACTCTATGTTGAATAAAATAAGTCAAATATACTAACATGATATTAAGAAAGAATAACAAAGACAACTTACAAAAAGCATTCAAAATTAAAATATTTTAGATGTAATATGTATCCATTTCAGGTCGAAAAACCCGTCATCAAATTAATGATTATTTTTATGTAAAAAGTATTTTCATGTACGTTTTCAATTTTCAGCAAATTTCTAAAATACAAGATATAAAATAATGACCATGTTATTGAAATGGGAATGCCGGCATATGAATGAAATGTGGAATGTCGGCAACCATCAAATCCAACCAACCAACTTAATCTACTAACCAATTTGCACAAAAACATTTTTTATGTAATTATCATGAAATCATGGTTTTCAACACTTTACGTAAAGTATTTATTTTAAATACGAAATCATTTTTTTACGTAGAAAATATGAATTTCGTATTTACCCCAAATTTGACATTTTCTTTTGATTTATCTTTAATTACACACATTTGGACTTCCGAGGGTGTCAAGAAGATATTTTCAAATTAAAAAAAATGTATTGCAAGTCAAGTTAAATATACATGGATATCTATATTTAACACTTTATTAGCACGGTGGTAGTGACAAACACGTTACTTCAAATTTATCTTTTGTGTCAATAAAACGTGATCAATAGTTACATGAAATCTACATTTACTCTCAAATTTCAATAATCTACCAGTAATCATTCAAATCTGTGCATTGCATTTTTTATATTGTATTGGGAGAACAATCCTTTTTTTCTCTAAGAAATCGAAAGATAATAGAAGCAACACTACATGTCTTCGACTTTTGTAAAATTATTAAACATTAATTTTTTTCCATGTTCGTAAGCAAAAAGCTTCCTACTACATGCTACGTAGCATGTTGAATATCTCTACATAATCTTTCAAACCCAACAGAGAAGTTTTTCGCAGTCGGCCACTACACAGTTTGTCTCCATCCTTCATATCAATAATAATTGCGACAAGGGTCAGTGTTCTTGTCATTCAGTGACAGCCTAGGATTATCCAGAGGTGAAGAACATACAGTGGGAGTATTGATCATATCTCCACATCTGGCGTGGGAGGTTCTGTGATTTTCATCTTCCTCCCAAAGCCTTACCTTTTGAACATATTGGAATTTTTGTAGTAAAAAGTAGATGCGGGAAATATGTTTATAAAATTACATTCTTTTAGGCGGTTTCTGTATATGAATTATTCCACGTCAAATCGCACTCTCGTAAAACATCACTGTTTTTGGGCGACTAAACTTTTTATGAAGTCTACGGTTAAAAATAGTTGACATATATTTTTCTATAACCTGATTCCTTTCAGAAAAATTACCAACACATTCTTGGGGAAGAAATGTGCGCGCGCTAATTTTATAAACATATTTCCCGTATCTACTTTTTACTACAAAAATTCAATTACACTTAAATTATATCTAGAAAGATGTATTTTTATACGATGCAAATTTAATTTTTGTAAACATATCTTTAAATAATTAAAATAGATTTTAATTTTTAAAATGTAAATCTTCACAATAGGCCAGCACTTAAATTATTTTTAAAAATGCTCATATATTTCTACAATAATGTTTTACCTACCCAACAAATTTCAAAATGGGACACATAGAAATGACATTTAAAAAGAGTTTGTTGACCGGAGCACCGAGGCAGCTCACATCTCAAGGCGTCAATGACATGTGATATCAAACGCACAAACTCTTCTTTGGGGCTTATTTATAAACAACTGATACTGCAAAACATGTCGCACTCTTCTTTCTGGGTCGTGTTCACAGAGGTATTCGAGGAAAATATGCGTTAGTCTGAGAAGTTAGTGACCATGGATAGCCTTTTATCCAAACATTAATACAATTGTTATTTTCATTATTTTAATATTAATCCTAATAGATGCAGAAGAGCCCTTTTCCGCTGATACAACAATCGTTTTTGAAAACTGTTTTTCGACAAAATGTGTTATTCGTATCGGAATAATACGTTTCCAAAATTCTTTTTCGAGACGAATGAAGTGAATTTTTTACAAGATAGTGAGAATCTTCCAAATTCGTGAATGCCGCAAATATATAAATACGTACACAACTGGTCCTGATGGGGCATGGTCACACTAATGATCACCTGCATGGCCACTGGATCACAAAGAAACTGACAGAGTTAGTTCGTCTTCTGTTTCTCCCGCTGCCTTCACCATTCATTTGCAGTCTTCACGAGGCCAAAATAAAATTTAATGCCAGGAGTTTTCTTTGACGGTGAGTGTGATATTTTACAAAAATTTTACTTTACACATGATGCAATTCAGAGAGTGCAACAATGAATTACCATTCCTGCAATCCTTTTGAGCTATACCTAACAGAAAATCAGGAAATTAAACATCGAACAATAATTACTTTTTCTGAATGCCTAAAACACGATACGAATTTAATTCACTTTTTTCGGCGTAAACTGAAAACACTTCTCAAACATGGTTATGACTTAAAATACATATTTCTCGGATCATATCAGCGCTTAGTATTAAAATATGTATATTTACGCTTCCATAAAGATAACTTCAAAATCCATTTTGAATTGTTTCCTTGCTTCGGAACGTCTTACAGTGCGACGGAGTGGAGGAACAATAAAAAATTATCAACGAAAAAGAATTTTAACCCGATCACGATCTTATTCATTTTCCTAGGAAGTTATTCGACTGGACTATTGATAATGTGAAGAACATTACCTTTATAATTTTGGGTAACTCTTAACACAACTTAGAAAGATAATTTTTATCCTAGTCTGTGCCGCATCTTCCTATGCCCTCAGCGTTAGTCCGCGCGCCCGTAGGAATCCTGTTGGACGCAAGTGCAGGAGCCTTGATGCCAAGTACATCCTTTCTTTTCCAAAACACACAGTGCTTATATATATATATATATATATATATATATATATATATATATATATATATATATATATATTGTAAGACAGGTGGCTCAGTCGGGAAATGTCGGGCGCCACGTTCAGTTCCTGTAACGAATGGATGGAAGTGTAGGGAGGTCATAAATCAGTCCATTGAATCATTTCTAATAAAACTGAATTTATTCCTGGCACCATGAGCTGCCAGGGAAGTTACAGGCCACTAGAGAGCGACACAGGTTACTTGCTAACTTTACGTTACGAGCTCATAGCCTTAACAGTTAGTGAACAAATTTCTTAACGCTAACATTAATAACTTATTTCTAACAATTCATGCATATTTTAACTACAATACACAAGGCCTGAGCGCGGCCACTCTTAGTCTATCGCCAAAATGTCCTGCGAGGGAGCCCCGCGTCATAACTACGGGAGATAGTTCGACTCCGGTTAAATACCAGATTAATCACCACTGGCTGGCGGTGGCTCCGCAGACCGGCCGGATGGCGGTCCTCATAGACGGAGGTCGGCCTCAGGTTACCGACCTCCCACTGGGTGTTCCTCCTCAGCTGGCAGCGTGGCGTGGCGACGGAGTCGTCAAATCGTGCGGGCTCAGTCAGTTGAGGACACACGGGTGCTGGCCGTGGTTCAGTGCGGGCTTGAATGGGCCCGATATGGCACTAGGCGGCGGATGCAGATCAACTTATGCGGAAATTACGCGGGATCTTGCCATCTCCCGCCCAAGTTTCCTCCGCGGTAAATCTAAGGTGAAGGATGTTCTCCTTCAGTAGTGACTTTAGGCGTAGTTTAGAGAGAATTCAAGTGTTTACTCGAGAATCTCCTTGGTAAGTGTCATTTCTCTGCACATCTCGCGTTCAAGTTACCTCCGTTTCCCCCTCCCAAAACGTTTCCGAACCTGCAAATCTGCCCCTTCCCTCACGATGAGACATCTCATAGGCCAAGAGTAATTGCGTTTTAATTTTGAAGTTCTCCAATCGGGTTGCATCGTTTACGGAATTTTCCAGGGAGGTCTCTCTTTCTACCTCGGGCCCCTCTCTCACTCTCTCTCTCTCTCTCTCTCTCTCCCTCTGTGAGCGATTCCAGAAGCTTCTCTCGCAGCTGTCCGAACACTTGTTCGAGCGGTTGCGTTTTTTTTCTGGGCCATAAATTTGTCAGCGGAGGCTGATCGGCAGCCGGCGACTGTTGAGTTGTAAATAACCCCTTTGGGAATTTGGATTCCTTACGCGGGCGCGTGGCAAAAGGGCGCGCGGGCGCGTATTGTTTGTCTTGAGTGCCCGGTGACTCGGGTGGCAGCGTTTATGACGGGTCATAAATGTGTCCGCTACTAAGGGACACCCCCATCAGCGGTCGGTCGGGCAGCTGTCGTGTGGGGCGCGGCCTGGCGGTCGTTAGGGTTCTTCGCAACAAAAGCCCCGTCCCGTGACCTACTTAACTGTGATGGAAGCTATTTCGATATAAAATTATTATAATATTATTTGGTGACGCCACAATATATATATATATATATATATATATATATATATATATATATATATATTTAAGCACTCCCATGACACTGCTGCCTTCAACAAGCGGACTTCTCTTTCCAGCTTTGTGTTATACTGTCTTACTTTCACGCAATCATTACTACAGATTCATGATATTATCCTCGACGCAGAACTATGCCCTCTATGACAAGGAGACTATTTAGTTACATTCGCTTCTTAGACTCCAGTTGAATTTACGTTGCTTTCCCCAATAGTCTTCTCTTCTAGGACACTGGTTTTCAGCAGAATCCGACTCATCTCAAAACGATCTCATCGATGAAACATCGCAATTTTTAACACAAAGAACATCTGCTCATATCTCACAAACTGTGCAACATATATCAATTCTCGAGGCACTCTCTCGTTTGATCATTTCATGTTGTTTCAGAAAATGTTATCGTTTGTCATATTCGATTGATAAATGTGCCCTCTTTGTGCATTTCTTTAAAAGTCTTGTTTTCACGAGTTTCGAATAATGGTCTAATTCGATAGGTTGTCTCTCCTAATCTAATTAAGCGCCATGAGTGAGATTTGCACAGGAAATTATATCTACGCTAAACTTTATTGTAAATAAAATATGTGGGGTTTAGTTATAAAAGAATCTGATTAAAATTGCGATTCTGTACATTGCTATTTTGATGAAAATGAAGTTTGTAGTGCAAGTTTTCGTAATTTTCTGTAAAAGAAAGGGTCTAATGGAAATATGCGTATCACCATGTAATTTCATTCTGGGACCCCAGTTATCAGAAGAATCCGTCTCATGTGAAAAACCGTAAAGTTTGACAAGATACTGAACGATAAAACTTCACATTACAAAAAACAACTGCCCATATCTCACAAACTATGCAACATATATTTTAATAATAGACGCACTATCTTTCTTCAAAATTTCATGTAAATTCAGAAAATGTCATCATTTGTCATATTCGGATGGTAAATCTGCTCTCTATCCTCATTTCTTTCAAAGCCTCGCTTTTTCGTGTTTCCGTAACTTTGAAAATAATAGTCAAGTTCAATAGGCTCTATCTCCTAAACTAATATAAATACAGCGATGAAGTTTGCTCAGATTATATCTACACTACCTTTTATTGTGAATATAAAATGTATTTAGGTATAAAAGAACCTGATTAAAAATGCTATTCTCTACATTGCTATTTTGATAAAATGGACGTTTGTGGCGTAATTTTCGCGATTTTCTAGAAAAGAAAGTTACTAATGGAAATATGGGTATAACCAGTGTATTAGCTATAAAATTTCGTTTTAGGACCCTGGTTTTTAGAAGTATCCGTGTAATGTCAAAAAAAGGAATGTTCCACAGGTCGACGATACTTCATAGTTTGTAACAAAAAAGAACTGCCCATATCGCACAAACTACAACAACTGTATATTCTAAAGTCACTATCTTCTTCTAAATTTCATGCGCTTTTAGAGAATGTCATCATTTGTCATATTTGGATGATAAATGTGCCTTCTAGGTGCATTTATCTTAAAGCCTTGTTTTTCGAATCTCTGAAAAAATTAGTCAAGTTCAATAGGCTCTATCTCCTAAACTAATAAAGCTACAGCGGTGATATTTGTACAGGAGATTATATGTACAATAATTTTTTATCAATATAAAATACAATTTTAGTTATAAAAGAGCCTGATTTAATAGCAAATTTGTACTTTGCTCTTTTGTTAAAAATGTCGTTTCTGGCATAATTTTCGCAATTTTCTGAAAAATGAAACTATTAATGGAAATATGGATATCACCAGTGTATTCGCCATGAAATTTCCTTCATAGGCCCTGGTTTTCAAAACAATCTGTGTTGTGTCAAAAATTGGAAAGTAGGAGAAACGGCATGCCCTGTAGCACATCCGGTCTAAAACTGCCGGACCTGTACCACAACATCCGCTATAACCAGGATGTGACGACTGTCCTTGGGTTCCAGCACTATAACATCGGGTGTAAACTTGGATGGGATGTGTTGGTATCGGGCGGAACGGAGTGTCCGGTCTCCGTGTGTCTGCGCATGGGGCGAAGTCACAAGGTCACGTTGGGGAGAGGCCCGTCGCCTGCGACATTGGGCGGTCCAGCGCAGCAGCAGTGGCGAGCACGCGGTCACTGCGGCGAACTTGTGACGTCACAATAGATGCTCGAGCGCTCTAAGCTGCCAAAAAAATACTGGTCCCCACCCTGCCCTCTCTATTCTGACAACCTTTGTAAATAATACTGGGCGACTAGGAGGAAGAAGAGTGGTGCTTAGGCCCTGCCTGGCGGTGACGTGAAAAAATAAGAATGTGAAGAACATTGGTGAAAACACGTAGCATTTATCATTTTCTTTCATTTAAATAAATTTACAAAGAAAAGAAAACAGCATTGTTATTTTCCATGAAAACGATAGTCTTCTGCGTTGTCACTGCGGCGAGCACTATCACCATCGGCGAGGAGAAGCTTCCATGCCACGTCCACCGAGATCGTGCACGACAAGTCCTCAATATGACGCACTGTAATTTCTAGTCCTATTCGCCTCTGCAATTTGACAAGTGGCGTATATGATTGATTGCGTAATCTTAGAGCATCGATTAACTGCCGTCCCACGGTGAGAGGAACATGTCGACTAAAAGAATAGTGAATGGAAGATCTCACACTCGTAACATGATCCTCAATATCTTCTTCTCTTTCCATTGTTCCGTCCACAACACAAAGTCCTCGCGCAAAGGCGGGTGGTCGCTCCGTCTCTCCGGATGCGGTCGCTCCCGCCGGGTGCGCCCGGCGCACCCACAGCTGCCCACCCGGACCCCCGGCCTCCCCGACCCGCCGGCCACCCACACTTTCCGTGAAGGGGGCTGCAGCCTCAAAATGCACGTACACTTGTGCCCGGGTCAGACATGCGAGAACCATCGCGAGAGGCACAGGCCACACCGCCTGCCCACAGCCTTTTCGTTGAGCAGGCTCCGCGCTCACGACCACATTTTCATGTTTTGCGCTTCACGCACGTCAAAACGCTGACCTCGGCACATGTATCAGTAAGTTGAGTGCGCTACTCTGTCATCGAGGAGCAGCCACTATACGTGTCGCCGCATGTAATCGTGAATCTGCCATCGGCGGGTACTACAGTGCGGAACGGGCAGACCCTACTCACAAACCGTCAGTCCCCGGCTAGCGAGAGACTGTGTACCACCCGCACACTCCCGCTGTCAGGGCCCACTTAGGGCCAGGTCCATGGTCAAGCTGCGGGACAGACTCTCCCCGTAACCAACGAACTGTGTGGGAAGCCTGCATTTCCGCTTCAACGGGAAGAGGAGCACCGCTGAGTTTCACGCATGCCGCCGCCATCCAGCATCAGGTATTCGGCAAAGCCGTGTGCCCGTGGAAGTGTTGTGCGTTGCCAACCTTCACGAAGTAACTTTCACGGTAATGAGTTTTCATAGAAGTAACATATAATCTGACCATTTTGTATCATTCATTTAATTTCATTTCTGTACAATTAATATATTTCATTTGTCATATGTCATCCCACCAACGTAGAATAGAAATTTAGTATTAATAAATAGAATGTGCAATGCAATTCGCTTCATTTTGTCATCCTCCACCTCCTGAGATGGCCACTTGTTTGCTCCTGAACAGTAATGTAACTTCGCTCTCTCCACCCAAGGCATCATATTGACTCGTCATACACGATTATAATTGTATATGTGACTCAATATTATTATTATTATTATTATTATTATTATTATTATTATTATTATTATTGGTTCTATTACCTTACTTTTCATTACAGTTTTTCCCCATAGTCTTGCTTTCAAATATGTGAAGTTAAAATAATTTTTTTTTCGCTTATTACTATTCGACATTAGAACTTCTACAATTACCATTTCAGATTTTAAAATTTTATAACCGCCTACCAGGAGCAAGGGATATATAGGACCGAGAGGAGAAACAACAACGGAGATTCAAGGCCACAGTGATGTGAAGTCTAGCTACAAAGCAGAGAAAGTACGCCACAACACTTACACTTCTGAAGTTTCACGTTTTCAACGAACTATTTCTTCAAATCACATCAAACTCAATTTTGAGCGTGAGCAGCAAGCAATATTTTCGCAGATCTTGGTGTTCTCCTTTCACGTCACAACTGAACCTGTAAAATGCAATTCAGGAAACACATTTCTATCTAATACTTTAATCCTAAAATAACTATCACAGATCAGCTTCAATGTTACTCACTATTTCACGCAACGCAACAGGATTTATTAATAATTTATTAAATAAATCAATTTGCTATTGAAATCTTCATCCACAACCATTTAGCACAAATATTAATCAGCTTGGATTTACTCTGGATAAACTTTTTAGACCTAATTACACGCCACATGCATTTGATCCACAAATTATGTTACATTAAAAAGGAATCATACCACGGTCACCGTGGCACTTGGAGAAGAATCACCAAGAAACTCTGCGCAACCTGCACATCGTACAAGAATCACAAATTACCTTTCGTCACTGGCCACGAAATGAGCGAGCGTTGGGCAGTTGCGGAGCGCGCTGGGCAGTGCACAGAGGCTGGCCGCAGCAGTTCGCTACCACTTTCCCAGAGAGTGAACACGCGGGCGAATGCGAAGGTAACTCGAAGATTAAAAAAATCTGTATCAGCCTATGTATTTTTAATCGTAATATATTTGTGATCGATTCGTTTCAAAAATGTTTTTGAGATATATTCTCCTATTTTCACTAGAGTGTAAAGAACATAACTATTAGGACGAACCGGAAATTAGCACTATCCGTTCGAAAAGTAATAAAAAAATTGGAGTCGTTTTTAAAAAAGTGGCGTTTGAGCGTTTCTGAAAATGCACAATTTTGAACTAGTTTTTACCAAAAATTGTTGAGTTTTTTAGAAACTGTACATGACATTATTTAAAGCACATGTAATAATAAATATAATAATTTGAGCATATTGCCTTGAATATAAATATTAACAACCAGTATGCATTGACTGATATGCATTTTCATACCGTGCTTTTGATTTTTCTGGGGTCAAATCCCGTGTTGTGTCTGCATCTGTGTCTAACATTTCTTTAGGCACCGAAAATTTATTCGCGTCCATCTTCCTCGAACCACGGAATACGAATATGTTTAAATATATATATCGCAAGCAACACACCACAATATCGTACTAATCTGATCCAGCAGCAGAATAAATTTGTTTGCTGTCGCAGTAATTTTATAAATTTTCGCGTTAATCATGACATTTTATGGTGACCGATTAAATGCTGATCATACCATGAAATGTCACACTGTTTTTACTCCAGCGTCGAAATTAAAAATCTCGGCTCCGTCACGATTCTTAACTTACGGTCTCTTCAGTATTAACACTCATGACGTTGCTATATATGTGTGTTGATAGCTATAAAGCTGATAGCAAATTGAATACCATTAACATACTATAGCAACAAATTAAACATTATTTACAACCTTATGACGAGATGGTTTCAACTGCCTCTCTTAAGTTCACATTACATGAATCTAAAGTACTGCATTATAATTTCTCCTATTGAACTAATTTTTGGAACTCGTTACCTAAGGTGTCTGCAGTAACGTCTACATAAAAAGACTCTCAACTGCCCCCCCCCCCCACCACCACCAATGTGACAAACTAAAAGAATTATATTTAGACATTTCATTTCTCGGATCTTCAGATTTGTATAATGAAATTTTAAAAATAATAAATAAACTTTTAAAAAAATAAAAAATAAAATTTTTCTGTATTTTGAGAACAAATTCATCCCTATACTGTATTTCAGTAACTATGAGTGTGCGTGAGTGGGTATGTGCGGATCCGTCATTCACGGTTAGACCACTTCTCGTGCACGATTTGAAACGTATGAGGTATCATTTGACGCGTCTCGGTTTCCTGGGGTAGAACTATTTTCGGATCCGTCCAGAAGATTCTAAGAAATTTCCAAAAACGTTTTGCGTGTTTTAGCTCCGTGATCTTATTAGAGAATAACGCTGAAGAGCAGATCACAGATGACTTTTTATGTGCATTTTTGTGCGTATTAGCAAAAACACGTAAAAAGTGTAGCTGTACTAAATTCTAACCATTCAGCATCATTCGTACCTGGAACTATTTTTACGGCGTTTATATTTTTTGAAATTGCAATATTAGCAGTTCAAATCCCCTTTGGAGGTAACATAAAAGGCCATTGGGGGTTGGAAATTTTTGAACAGGAGTAAAACATTTTTAGCTACTACGATTCATTGGTATGTCCAATGCTAGAGACTTTAAGAACTTATTTGAACAAAGCTATGGAAGACATAAATTTTCAACATACGAAAATACTTTTAAAACAGTGTACAGAGTCGGTGACGCCACATTCAACTAGTAGTATATAGTACATGAGTAGCTGCGAGTATGCGTCTATGCGGATCTTTCACTCTTCCTGTACACCAATCTGACATCTTCCCGTACACCAATAACACACGGGGAACCGATAATTTGTTTCTGGATCCGGCCAGAAGATTCAAAGAAATTTCTAAACACGTGGTTTAATGGCTTGCAGAACTTCAAGTGAATACGGAGAAAACTAAACTGTGAGTAATGCTACAAAATGAAAGCGCATTTAACTTATTACGTTCGACTTCTCACAGTTACGTTCTTAAGCGTGCAAATACCGATTTTCAAATGTCTGTGACTAAGAACGTATTCTTATTAAACTTAACACCTTATTTACATAAACATACAAAAAAGTCGTCTTTTAATGTCTATGTATTACCTACAAAAGGATTAATAGAGAAATTGCAGAAGTAAAAGTTCATATAAATTAGACTGAGTTTGTGGAGTTTCAATCTTTTCAAAAATTAGGGGACAAAAATATGGGAGTGGAAACTATATCCGGAGAAAAATCAAATGCACTTGAAGACTTTGAGATAGAAATTTTGGAGCTAATTGGAAATGATCTTACTAGAGGGAAACGCTGAAGAACAATTTACGGGTGGTATTTTATGTGCATTTTTGTGTATATTAGCAAATAAGCGAACAAAAGGGGAGCTGTACTAATTTCTTTACATTCCATCCATACCTGCCATACCCTAAATTGAATGTAATAGTCTGAAAGAAAATTTTATTGTAATGTACCATACTTTAGAATTGCAAGTAACATACGTATATAATGATTAAATAAATTATTTCCATCACAAATTTCATAGGGTTTTTAATTTTTCAAATGCTGAAAAATAAGTGCTTCTCACGAAACAATATTTCGTGGGTACGTGATGCGATAAAAATTGTTTTCCTGCACTGCTTGCAATCTATGGAAGCGTAGACGGCAAACGAAAAACTTTAGGCCGTTGTCCATGTAAAACGATTTTCTTAGTTGGAACAGTTAGTTCAGTGTGTTACAGACCAAAAACTGAGCGTTTACACTTTTTGAAAAATTGAGAAAGTGAAAATATACGAATGACATTGAGTAAAACTCTTTATTATGTTATATTTTGTTAGTATGTTTTTCCATTTTAATGTAAGATAGAGTCGCCTCCGGTTATTGAGAACTTCTGTGGATGTTCATTTTTGGTTCACTATATCCGAGGATGTCAAAATTAAATAGAATTTCTCCACAATGATTGATTTACAGATGTAGATATAAAGAAAATATATTAATAAAGATATTGAACATTTCAATACCTTTATTTGTTCTTAAAAAAACAATAATATTCAATTGCTTGCTTAGTGCATTTTTCATTACCTGCTTTGTCCACTGTCTCGAAGTATCGTATTGCAGTCTTGGCACACTTGGCAGACTCGCGTTGGACTCGTGGACTGTTGGAATCCCTACTCTTCGAAGGCTCTTTTACTCGTCTAATAACATGATCCTTTCGGTAGCAACAAGCCGTAAGCGACTATTGAAACTTCCCACTTTTCCGCACAGCACGACTGGTATCGAGAGCCTGTGGGTATGTGATAGTCGCGAGCGTCCTGTCGCCTATGTAGAATACAACGCGCTTTGACCCGCAGGATATCACGTAACATCAAGATTGAAACTGAGTGTCATCAGTAAGGTCCCCATTCCAGTTCTGCTACGTTCACCTCAGGAGAGACTTCTTCGATTATGACTTTTGGCCGATACATTTTTCAAGCTGCCTAGTGTTGGAATTTGTAGCGCTGAGGCGATATATTCTTTTCCAGAAAGGAATTAATTTTCAGATCGTAGTAGTATATTTTAACTAATGCATGATATTTGTTTGATGCGAAGTGTACACTAAGAAAGTGCGACTCTGTTGTCTCCACTGAATATTTTCTGTTATATTCAATGTCACTTTTCTGTTATTATAAAAGCGAATCTATTGTTTTAATCATAATGTCGGTACCATTATCAAAAATGTTTTATTATTTATTGGACAACAGAACAATTTTTATTATAAATGTGTAATAAACACTCAAATAAATGTACCGAAATGTTACAGCCGTTTTCAAAGTGTATGTGATTGAAAGTGGTAAAAATTGTTATTTCTTTAACTACAGCTCAACGATAGAAAAAATCTGAAAAAAATCAAAACGTTTTAGTGCTTTAAGAAGAACTTTTGAGACTTTTTCGAGCCTGTGCCAGGGTTCTAAGACAGTAACAAGTTTTTTGTACTTTTTTTAAGCTTTGCGTTTCAATTTAGCGCTGACAAAATATCAAAAAATGTTTTTCTGTCAGAAGAGTACGAGTTAACTTCAGCATGTGAGCAGCATCAAAAAAACAGAAAAGTTTTTGAGTTTTAACCTGTGGTTTCGTACTCGAGAACAAATTAAGCAACTAAACACACCGAAGAAAGGTAATCCAGTTGCGAGTTGATTAACTCAGTTGAAAGCACTTTGAAATATGGCCTCCATATTTCACGAATATCACGCTTGAAGCACTGAAATATAGCTGTTTGCCTCTCCATCGTTGTATATACTCTCTGATGCCCTGCACAGAAGTAAAGCTTCTTGAGCACTTTTCTTCACCGAAACAATATAAAAACTGCCAGTTTCGAAAGGATACGTACCCCATCCACCAGTGTTGTAATAAAAAATATGAAGTCAGGTGGACGTGAGGCATATCTATTGTGATTTCTCAATATATACAGAAGAAAAATTAGGGTTCTCGTATTATTGTTTTAAAAAATATGAATCATAATGAATCACCAACAAGAGAAATGTACTCTAATGTTTAATCAATTTCAGTTTTTGTATTAAATAAAATAAAACAATCATTTTCTTCTTTAGATGTCAGTCACTGATGCCTTTTCTTATTATTTTTAGGATACAGCTCTACTTGCACTTCTTTTGAGGCTCGCAGTCAAATTGTGATCGTTTCATTCCCTCATTATTTCGTAAATCTATTTTTCTTTAATTTTTGTTTTTTCTTCTATTTAATCTTTATAAGTTGATTTGAAAATTGAAATGTTTCAAAAAAAAATATTGCCAGTTGGATTTGCATCAAGAAAGAACAATCTGAAGCATTTAATATTCTCATTCATTGCTGACAGTTATTCACATTCTTCAGAACAGCTTAGTTTGTTGTGTTGGTGTGAACTTTAGCACTGAATATCCAACTTTTGGCAGCCGTAGGCAAATTCGGGACAGAGAAATGATGTTGCAACACTGCTGAATTCGCGGAGGAACTGGGGTGGGGGCGGTCAGTTGTGTGAGTGCAGGAGCCCGCAGGAGCCGGCGTGTGCGTGTTTGTGGTGGACTGCGAGCTGTACGCGTGGCAGCGAATGTAAGGTGTTATTGAGGTAACATAAATCGTGACAGACGCATGACAGAAATTAATTAATACTTTGTTCTGCACATAATACTGTATCGTTATAATTAATTTTCATGCCGTAACAGGGTTGTCATTGTATGTTGTCTTGACATCTGAAGAAAATACAACATGGTTTTGGATTTAGACCTTTTCCGTGTTGAAAAAGGAGGTAGTGTAGAGAATATTCTGAAGAATCAGAAAAATCGTTTCAAAGACGTTGCCTTGGTGGAAACTGTAGTAGCAAAAGATAGTGAATGGAGGCAGTGTAAGTAACCTTAAATATTTCCATACGGAATATTATGCATCCATATTGTTATTTTAACTGATAATTCAATTTAATTTTTTTTACAAAATGCACTGTTTGCTTTTCTATGTGTCATAAAAATTGTAAAATAAAAGTTTGTTAATCTTATATATTTTATTTTCAGTAAGACATGAACTGGATTATTTAAACAAACAGAAAAATGTATGCAATAAAGTAACAGGAGAAAAAATCAAGGTAATTGCATATCTTCCCTTAAATTATGCAGAATTTTTAAACTGTATACTGTACTGACTTCTTATGAGAGTAATATTATTGTTGAAATTCATTTTCTTTCCTGAGGTAATTTGTTTGCCTGATTATTGTAATCTCATTTATTTGTAATTATAATGAATGTGATTGAAAATAGACGTGAGATATGAAATCATGATATCAAAGTGACTTGTACACTTGGGGATGTACTCTTGTACACTTGGGGATTGAAATGAGTGTGGATGAAAGAGGACTCTTCTAAAGAACTATAGAATATAAAAAGTTAATAACCGTTCTTGTGTTTTCAGATTGCTGGGTACCCAATTATTTTATGTTTTTGCTAGTTGCTATATTTCACATCTCTCAGATGCGCATCACCTCATATAATGTTTGTGTAAAAAAGAAAGCTTTTGTATATGAGTGACAATTTTATATCCCTTTTTAGTCTTTTTTGTTTCTTATCATACATTTTCAGATTTAGATTTCCTTTTCACACCCACCCATTTCTTTGCTCAAAACCATGGCTTTAATACTTGGCTTTGTTTTTTTATAGATGTCAAATTTGCAAGTTTCCCACACCTTTAGATCCAGGGAGTTAATTATACATTTTTTTCCCTCCAAGTTTTATAGATTTTTCCTCTATAAAATATTTTAGCATTAACTCTCTTGCATGTTTGTTTTTTCTTCTTAGGCCTCTGCACCTGCTACTGGTGATGGTGATGTTCCAGATGAGCTGATTAGCAAATTGGAAAATTTAAGTATTGATGAGTTTAGACAGCAAAGTGTACCACAGCTAAAGGCTCTCAGACAGATTTTTGACAAGAAGATAGTTGACAAAACTGAAGCTATAAAAGAAGCTGAGAAGATTAGATACAATGCTTTAAGAGAGGTTGGGAACATTTTGCATCCTTCTGTGCCAATCAGTAACGATGAGGTATGTATTTCTGCTTAAAGTTGTCTTGCACTATCAGTGAATTGCATCCTCCAATCCTTTCCCTTTTCTTTGCAGATTATAAAAGGATGGATCCAGATTTTTAAAATTCATTGAAAAATATTATAGTGTAATAATTTTAATTTAGCCAAAGGCTTATGAAACCTGAAGTTCAAATGCTATTTATTATAAACTTAACATACTCAAATAATGTTCTATTTTCATTTTCAGGATGAAAACAGAGTGGAGAGAACTTTTGGTGATTGTACACAAAAGAAGGCATATTCACATGTAGACCTCATTCTAATGATAGGCGGAATGGATAGCGAGCGGGGAGTTAGTGTCTCTGGAGGAAGATCTTACTTTTTGACGGTATGTGCTATGCCATAAACCACACCACACGTGCGCACACCACACACACAAAATCTCTATGTCGAACCTTCTTACTATATCCTCTGAACATATTATTTTCCCCCAATTTCTTCACAACCTGTCACTGCTGGGACATATTACAACCTTTGACTACATACTCAAGATAAAATGGAGTAATTATATAGCAACTACAGTCAGATGCTACAGGAAACCATCTGTGAAGGTACCTGTATAAGATTCACATCCTGTACTATAACCTTCAATTGCTTTCAAATAAAACTGAATTTATCGAGGCTGCTCTACAGAGCAATTTATCAAATTCTGTACTTTACAGAACATTGATTATCTCATGATGAACTTAGTATTTTCCAAATTCCCAACTTTTGTCTGGTAGGCTATTATTGTAGAGAAAGGGAATCCAATAAGGGTCCTGCATATGGAGGTTCTTGTATTTACATTAGGAATGATATAGATTGTACCACTTTGATGGAAGTAAATGTGTGCCCAGTTGAAAATATTTTTGAAATATCTATTGTACATTTTCCTACAATCAAAATTATCTTACTTTTCATCTACAGGCCCCCCAAAATAACGTGCTTGAGATTACATGACCATCTGAGAAAGTCTAGAGTTAACTCTAAAGAAAGTCTGTGTTCTCTCTATTGCATCCATTGTTGAAGGCGGAAATTTTAACATTGATTTGCTGATGGAATCTTATGAAAAGAGTTTTTTCTCTATTTAATTAATTCCTTCAGTTTAGATATTACAATAAATGTACCTACACTAATTACACTTAATACAAAAATGGCAATTGATCAAATCATAAATTAACAAAACTACTATTAGATATGAAATTGCAAAGAAATAAATAAAATACATTGACCACGAAGCACAAATTCTTTCAGTATTAAAAACTTGAGCTCAAACACATTAAATAATACACATTATGTGTAGATTGTTTGTTAAAAGTAAAATAAAATTGTTCATAGGCCACTTGCTGCAGGAATCATGGGACGCTGTTCACAATACTCTCGATATGAATAACTAATATAATTCTTTTTTTCTTGCATTTTATTTTATTTTTTTTCCAATGTTTTTATTTCTTTTATAGGTGCTTTAATCTTTAAAAAAAAATTAAACATTTCTCAGAAAAGCAATACTTGAATTACACGAGGGATTAGAACATGTGCACATTCTTTCTTTCATTTTTGAACATCATTAGATATCTCATGATTTCGTACTGTACTTTCCAAAACACAATGAAACTTATAAATTCAAATCATTGTTGAGAAAAGTCAAAAAGCAGTATAAAATCATGAAACACAATCAGGATATTTTTAACTCAAATAACAAAACAAAAGCAATGTGGAATATTGCAGAACATATGACCACATCAACCAGAAACTTTATAGGAAATGTTATTTTATAAGATAATTATTGAGAATTGTAGTTGATCGCACAAAGGATCTAAAGCCATACAATTGAACACCACCTTGTCCCCCAAACCTTTTGATTCTATGTTTGCTTCCAAAACTTGTTCCTATAAAATTCCCAAAATAAGAGGAATAATTAAAAATAAATGTTCTGCTGATTTAGATGGATATCCAGGTTGTTTGTTAAAAACTTCTGCGCCTGCATTTATACAACCAAATATGCATACATTTAAAGCATCTTTGTACACTGGAACATGTCCAGGTATTTTCAAAAGTGCTAAGTGCTGTTCTTCAAAATTTGTAACAGAAATGGAATTCATAATTATTGGCCAATTTCTGTTTTTTAAGTGTTCTCAAAATATTACAAAGACTTTTCTTCGTACAAATAGAAACCTTTCACAGTAAATACAGAGTGATTTTGAACTGTAATCATAGATTTAGAAAATCAAATTCTATGGAAACAGCAATTCTTTTCTTGATGATGTTGCTTCAGTGAATCAAAAAGATGCACCTACTGAAATATTTGTAGATAGTTTTGTGCATAATTAAATGTGTTTTGTTAAGTTCTCTTTCACCCATTTTATATTTTGCCAAGAAATTGGACTTACTACTTCTATATTTTTTCACATACACTTGATTTTATTCTGTTTTCTTTGTAACTATTGTTTTAGATTCTACAATATCTTCAAAATTTTGTTTGTCATTTTTTTAATTTTCAGATATAAATCAAGTCTATTATCTTTATTAAATGTACACACTTGAAGATATGTGTAACCAATGCACAAAATATCATTTATGGAAAATAAGACTTTCTTGACGAAAAACATTCCTATTGATTGTCAAAACATGAAAGGACCTTTGTGTTTTATTATTAAAATTTTTAGATCTCTCAAGAGCCTGACGTCATTGATCATAACATTTTACTTTCAAAATTACCTTTGTATGTAAATCATGGTATTGCTCTAGATTGGTTGTGTACCTTAAACAATGATCTCGGAGAGTAGAAATATCATACTGGAATGAAGGGACATTATTTACTTGCCTTTCTGATTCATTGCCGATTCTGCATTGGGCCCCATGGTTCGATTTAAGGTCCTAATCTCTTCCTATTAGACGTAAATGATATGCCCTTGGAGATTTGAAACCAAAGAACAGTTCTCTTTACTGATAATACAAATATTCTTTGCAATAAAGAAACCGTTTCTAGTACGATCTCAGGTGTTTCAAATTTTTTCCATAATAACCAATTAATAGTAAAGAAGGAAAAATGGTTTCCTTGCAGTTTTCCATTTCAAATAAATAATTATACACTGCATTGAATATGAATGATGAGCCATTGACTTATATTAAGGTAACCAAATTTTTGGGTCACTCAATTCAGTGAAACCTCAACTAAAATATCCATATAAATGAGTTCAACCCAAAATTAGGTTCATTGGGCTGTGTGTTCAAAATTCTTTCAAATTCAGTGAGCCTTCATACTGCTCGTTGTGTATATTTCGCGAATTTTCATTCCCTCTTGAGATACAGCATAATATTATGAGAAAATGTCCTGTAACTCGTAGACTTTTAGAATACAGCAAAGAATTGTATGAATAATAAGCAAATCCCACTATACGACAGCACATGATTCTTGTAAGACCCACTTTAATAAATTAGAAATTTTGTCATTACTGTCTCTCTCTATTTATGAATCAGTGGTGGTGTGTGGGTGGGGTGTGTGTGGGTGGGTGTGCGCGAGCGTGTGCGTGTGTGTCAAAATTATTTACTCAAGTAATTATATTCATCAGGTGTCGGTATCAACAGTTTGCTACAAAAAAATCACATACAATACATACACATTATTTTAAAACACACTGCCAAATGACATCAAAATCGATTTGCAGTTTTAAGTGCATGGTCAAATCTTTACAGCTGCATAACTGTTGTTATACAATGTAGAGACTTTACTGAACATCAAAAAAGGAAAATAATATTGGATTTTAACAATGATATTTAATGAATTAGTTACCATTTTGACTATACAATTTTAAAAGACTAATTATCCCTGTAAGAAGTGTTGTACCTCAGCTTCTGGGTCAATTACCTCATCTCTAACATTTTTCCAGTTTCCCTGAGGAAATGTGGAGACGGACCCTTGTTTTTCTTCTGGACATAAGTGTTGCTTCACTATCTGTTCACGTTTTCTTAAGCTCTGTCGGGAATGTTGATAATAAAATAATCTTTCTCTATATTCTGTCTGCAGTATGTCAATTTCTTCACTTAGAACACAGGGAATAATACTCAAAATCTGAAGTTGATTTCCTTTTGCAAATAGTTTAATTACTTTGAAGCAAATATTTTCCTGCCAATTCTTACCAAAAATGCTCATTGCTATCTGTATTCATAATTCACCTTAATATGAGTCATTACAGCGACCTCAGAGCTCAAGAAGCTGTGCACAAATTGCACTTCTCCCCTTAGTTCATTACAGTTTTCAACTGTTTTTAGTATTAAATAAAAAATGTAGGTCCAACACCTTCCGTTAACAAATTCATTTTTACCCTGCTAACTTTATAGGTATAGAAAATATAATAATGGAAAATATTACACTATTGTGGAACTTCTGCAAATCAGAATAGGATCTTTCAAAAAATAATAGTTTTGTTTCTCTTCAAACACTGATATTTTACTCTGTTTATCAAAAGCTCTGTTAAAGGGAGTTGAAAGTATTGGAAGGTATATCGCTGTGGTAACCGCAATAGGTTGTATGTCAGAAAATTCACTTTTTTGTTTATTACACTATTGTGATCAATCTAGAAAACTGCAGCAGTTGAAATAGGTTGTAAGATGACGGACTAAGGAAAAATTCAATATCATGATTTTACATTTGTGAAAGCAACTGACAAGACGGAAAAGTAGAGAACATTTTTCATTCCTCCTGAAAACTTTGGTAGATTTGTCATATGACCTATTGCGGTTACCATGATGATATGAAGTTATTACACAGTAATTGCTCTGCCTTTTAAAACTACTATTTTTAAAATTGGAGCATTGAAATTGTGAAGGGGTATGCGTCACCAAGTGTTCCCCAGAAATTCAGCACTGATGATGAGATGATGATAATGATGATGGTAATTGTTAATAACAATAATAGTAGTAGTAATAATGATGATAATTTATTATTATTATTATTATTATTATTAATTATATAATTGTTATAATGAAAATAATAATGATATTTTGAAAAGATACATGGGTCTAAAAAACAAAAACAAACCAACAACTTATCTTGATCACGCAAGAAAACAGTAATTTCATGCATTTTAAAATTATAGTTATTTGTTTCAGGGTCCTGCTGTTTTCCTGCAGCATGCACTTGTGGAACTCTCTCTTCACACACTGTTCAAGAAAGGCTATACTCCTTTGTATACACCTTTCTTCATGAGAAAAGAAGTAATGCATGAAGTTGCACAGCTATCACAGTTTGATGAAGAATTGTATAAAGTGATAGGAAAGGGACAAGATAAGCCAAACAGCAAAGAAATAGATGAAAAGTATTTAATTGCCACCTCAGAACAGCCTATTGCTGCATTCCATCGAAATGAGTGGATGTCTGAACAAGATTTACCAATTCGCTATGCAGGTGTTTCCACGTGTTTCCGCCAAGAAGTTGGTGCTCATGGAAGAGACACTCGTGGAATATTCCGTGTACATCAATTTGAGAAGGTAATTTGATTGTTTGTGGAGTAAAATCTTAAAGAAGGGTGCCTCGATCAAGTTTGTATTAGGGTTCTGTGTTGCCCACTAAAAAGAACAATGGCAGTTAATTAGTGTCCTGTAGCAACAATAGCTCTTTGTTTATTCGGCACTTCATTAAAAATACTAAAAATATTATTTCATTATTTTCTCTGATGATGATGCTACAGGACTAAAGTTTTATATCATATATGAGAGTTCTGCCTGATTGAGAAACTATTGAATTGCGTGTAATTCATAACAGAGATAATGATATACATTTGCATTCATTCATAAATCAATTCCATCAGATTGAATTGTAATATTGAAATTTGCAGTGCAGTATCATTGATATTGCTACAGTTCTTCACTTTGATATCAGATATCAATAAACTGCTATTCAGATTTCAGATCTTGTGTTAATAGCAAATTTTAAGAAGTTGCTTTGCAGCCTTCTGGATACTATAGTTGTCTTACAATTTGAACTCCTTATAAGAATTATATATACTAACTGTTCCTGTCCAAACATTGTGCATTTTGTAAATCATTATTTTAAAAGTGAAAATAGCTTCCTACGGGATCCTAAATTCAAATGGCCAAATTGTGAAATGTATGTGACCTCATAATATGCATTATATTACGGTAATGTGCATAAGTATACTTTCTATTATTGCTAAGTGTTGAGATCAAATTTCACAGAAAATGAAATATTTACTTCAATTTTCTTGTGGAATGTTATTTCTATCTAATAATTGAATTGAATTTTATATAGATTTCAAGTGTCTGCTCATGTCCGACCCCCCATGCTAGAGTAGACATCTCTAGAAGAGCTGAATTTCCAGAAATATAATAGAAAGAGAGAAGATGTCTCATTTAGTAGAATACTGCTCAAGAAATGTAACTTGGACCCTCTATGTTCCAAACCTACCCCCCCCCCAGCCCCATATCTCTGCCCCCCCTTTTTCCCTACAAATTCCCCACATTTTCTCTCATGATCCTCCACTTGTTCTTTGGATTTTCCCCCTTGTGCTCCACACATGTTTATCACCAAAAGATTGTACTTTTTAAATCAAAATTGAAAATAGCTTTGCTCTGGTGTTCACCTTCATACATTTATGACAATCTGCTCCAGAATGCATGTACCCTCTAAAAATATGAGAGAACATTCAAAGAGGTGTCGTTTTGTAATTATAACAGGAGACACAACTCCTGATTTTTAAGTACCAAGAACATACCATTTCAGAGGTACGCAAGTTATACCCTAAACAGCAGCAGCACACTTCAGAATTTTGTGTTGGTAATTTCTTATAAATTATACAAACTAACGCCATTCCGTAGCATATGATTTATTTATGAATAGGAGATAATGTTGATCCTGATAGAAGAACTTTTAATTAAAAATTATTCAATAACATGACTTGTTTCTGATTTAAGTACATACAATGGCCAATAAATTTCTATTATGCACACTCTTTAAGAAAGATTTCTAGGAGTTTTAATTTTTTTGACAAATAAATCTCTATATGCAATAGGTTTTGTAAGTCATGGTGTGGTGGACACATTTACAAGTCAACTGTACTTGTTTACTTAACTACTTGGATTCTTTTTTTATTCATTGCAGAGAATTCAAGTATATACTACTTTGACTTACATGTACAGTCGGACCTCCATATACTGAGTCTGACTGTTCTTTCAGTAATAATCAATAATAGAAACTTTGATATACAGAAATAATTATGAAATTTTAGCAAATGCTATTAAAACAATTTTGGAAAAATTGGGTAAAACAAAAGATTAAATATTAAATAATTAATAATTCGCCCCACAGATTATTATTTATCCCTGACCTGAAATTAGTATTGCATTTTCTGTAACAGTAAGACATTTTTGTTTCAATCATTCTTAACAACGAAAGCACATAACAGCAAACTGAACCTGTGCTGAAATGATGAACTAACATCGTTGGGCAGTGTCATAGGCAAAGAGACATGCGATTGAGCTTCAGATCGCTTTGAAGAACGCATTCCTGTGACTTCTGAAAACTTCCCCATTGGGAGAGATAGCAGGTGTGTGTTACTTTCCTGAGAAAGCTGGGAACTGGATGTAAAAAGATTTCAAACATTTATTCAGATAAGCAAATGTTCAGAAGGAAGTTATATTTTCTGCAGTAGTAATACTCTCCTTCGAAATAAAACAATACTGTAGTTGTTGAAACATAATTTATAGTATGTCCATTTTTATTACACAGAAGAAAATAATCAAGTCAGAAAATGAGTTCAATATAAACAAATAATTTTTGATATATAGAAACGTTTGTAAACTGAATTTTCAAGGGACAGGAAAAATATTCGATTTACTGTGAATTTCAATGTATAGAAGTTCGATATATGGAGGTCTGACTGTTTACTACCTTGTAAAACTTATCATAGTGTGTGATTTTCCTAGGTTGAACAGTTCTGCATTACTTCTCCATTTGATGATGCATCATGGAAAATGATGGATGAGATGATTGCCAATGCAGAGGAATTCTGTCAAGCATTGGGCATTCCTTATCGGATTGTCAACATTGTGTCAGGTGCATTGAATCATGCTGCTGCTAAGAAATTAGACTTGGAAGCTTGGTTTCCTGGATCAGGTATGATTAAATGCTAACATGGTCAGCTTGTTATATCCAAAAGAATAATGTTCTCTTAAATCCTGGGTGATGTGCCAGATTTCATTTTCAAATCATGTGTTCAAGTTAAAGAATGCTTATATAATTCTGTAGAGAATGGCACATGAATAATGAATTACTCTGATCAGTGGTGGCTGCTCCTTAAGGGTTCTTGGGTGGCGCCCTCCCTAGGAAAACCAACCTTGGGAGAAGTTGCAGAATGTATTAAGCTTTCAAGACTTGTTTAATTTATGCATACCACCAGTGCAATTTATGAGGATGATTTTAGTTTTTATCTGCCTGTTTATGCGAAAGACAAATGTTTTCGGAATGGATAAAATCGTGGACAATCCAGAGTCTGTCTGTAGCTGGTGCATACGAGGCAATGGAAGTTTGAGGAAGAGTGGGGGCTTTGGGATTTGGGTGGGGGTAGCATGCTCCTACTAGGGTTTTGTTCGGCAGAGTTCGCAACTAAGAATAACCAAGCTAAGAATACCGACCCTTTCATCTCATTTCATAAATTATTGTTTTGTTTGCTGGAAATATTTTTTAAAAAGCTCTTATTTCACATGAGTTTAATTGTATTTTCCATTATCATTGTAAAAGTTGTCTTAGACAGGGTTTGAAGTTCCAATATGTGCAATTGGTACTCTACATGCCATAGTTTTTCTCGTTCAAGAAATATTTTGAAAAGGTAAAAAGTATGTGATAGTTCCGGCAAAGATGGTCAACTTAAATTCTCAGGAAGATATAACTGTTCTTTCTTGTATTTTAAAAGAAAGAAAATTTTTAGTATCAAAATTGTTGCATAAGAAATGAAAACCCTTACATGAAAATGATTATGAAAATTTCTGTTTATGACAGAATGATAGAAAAATGAGAGATGTTTTGAGGAAATTTTTACTAATGGATTTCAACTGTAGTTAAAATCTTTTCATTTGTAGAACTTTTTGTAGGACTCCTTGTTAGTTTCTCTCATGTATTTTATTACTCAAATAGACTGCCATGAGCAACCAACTTGACCATCCTTAGGAAACCGAAGGTTGTTTTGTTATTGTGAACTTCCTTCGTGACACTAACTTCCATACTTCACAGATTATTTTTCTACAATGATTGTCAAAAAATATTTGATAATATGAATACATTTACCAATGAATATGAATAATGCGTGCAAAGAATAATTAGAGACACTAGGTTTGTCTTATAATAGACATTAGAATGCTGATGTCACTACGGGGCAATGGTTATTGCTTATTACATATGTATGAAAAGAATATTGCATAAAAAAGTGTTGTATAAAATTATCGCAACTGTGTGATTTGTAAGAGGAATAAATGAATTATACAACAAAGAGGAAAGTGAAGGACAGCTGGAATTAACCTAAAAAACAGCGATGAATCAAAGTTTCAGAATCTTGTGTGGGCATCATAGAAATTTTCCATTTTTATAAAATTGTTAACAATTTCCCGAATGTTCATTATTTTGGTTAAATCTAGTTGTCATGAATTGATAATGTATATTAATTGGATTGTTGGTGATGTAGATACCTTTTTATTATGATAAATGACTAAAGATATTGTCCGGTATCAAAACTGTTTAATCAACTTATGATCATTTCGATCGCGTTGCGATCATCATCAGAGCTAAAATGTAATACAAATATTATATAAATATTATTAAATACAAATATTATTAACAGGTTGTAGGTAACAGGTTATTGTATGCAAGATGCGTAAGCAAACTGGGTCGTACATACCTTGCAGCTTCTGGGCCGAAAACAAAGTTCTGCAAATTTTTGGGCGTGTGTCTTGTTTAAGAACACAGCCGGTCGGCAGCTGGGAGGGGGCGGGAAGAGGGGTGGGGTGCGGGTGTAGGGTCGTAAACCGCGGGGGTACTGGTGGAGGCTGAGAGACGGTCGGGCGAGCGAAGGTGAGTGGAGTGGGGAGGGCTGGGGGTGGGTTAGGGGTGTACACTTTGTGCTAATTTTAGCAGAGGTGACGAGAGTTCAGGTATTTGCTGATTGAGACATATCATGTTCTGTTTTTTGAGGACGTTGTGTATGTGTATGGTTTCTAATTTTATTCTGTTCCAGTACCTGTTTTCAATTTCTAGAATTCGGAAATTTATGTGTTTATCAAATGTGTGTTTGTTTAAATTTAGGTGATCCGCAAAGTGTGAGACTGTGGTAGTGTTATTTTTCCATGCTTGTTCGTGTTCTTTGATTCTCTGTGTGAATTTACGGCCTGTTTGTCCCATGTATATGGCATTGCAATTGTTGCACGGGAGAGCATAGACTCCGCATAAGGATGTAGGTGGGATTGGGTCTTTAGTGTTCGATAGTGTTTTATATAATGTATGAGTATTGTTGAAAGAAGTTTTTAGACCAAATTTATTGAGTGTGGAGGCTATTTTAAGAGAAAGGGGTCCTACATAAGGGATTGTGTGGTACGTGGCTGTAGTGCTTCTGTCAATTGGTGTGAGGGTAGTGTGTTTGCGGATATTGAGTGTATTTGTTTTTTTGGCTATTAATTTGTCAATCATGTTGCAGTCGTATCCATTTATTCTGGCTATATGTTTTATGGTGTTTATTTCTTTTTTTGTGTTTTCTGGGGACATAGGTATGGAAATTAATCGATGCACCATCGCATGGAAGGCTGCGTGTTTGTGTGTGGGGGGGTTTTGTGAAGAGTTGTGTATGATTGTGTCCGTGTGTGTGGGTTTTCTGAATATGTTAAATTCATGATGGTCCTGTGCTAGTGTGATGGTGAGATCAAGGAAGTTTAAAGATTTTTGTTCATTTTCTATCTCCGTGGTGAATTTTATGTTGGGGTGTAGGGAGTTGATGTACTGTGTAAAAATATAAAGTTGTCTGGTGGTGCCTGTCCATAGTGCTAACACGTCGTCTACGTATCTGTGCCAGTACAGGAGATTTTTTAGAAGTGGATGACCAGAAGTAAACAATATGTTTTCCCAGTTGTCCATAAATATATCAGCTAATAAAGGTGAGAGGGGTGAACCCATGGGTAGTCCAATTCTACACCCAAGATTCTGGACTACCCATGGGTTCACAGTACATCAACTCCCTCAGCAGTCTCACACTTTGCGGATCACCTAAATTTAAACAAACACACATTTGATAAACACATAAATTTCCGAATTCTAGAAATTGAAAACAGGTACTGGAACAGAATAAAATTAGAAACCATACACATACACAACGTCCTCAAAAAACAGAACATGATATGTCTCAATCAGCAAATACCTGAACTCTCGTCACCTCTGCTAAAATTAGCACAAAGTGTACACCCCTAACCCACCCCCAGCCCTCCCCACCTTCGCTCGCCCGACCGTCTCTCAGCCTCCACCAGTACCCCCGCGGTTTACGACCCTACACCCGCACCCCACCCCTTTTCCCGCCCCCTCCCAGCTGCCGACCGGCTGTGTTCTTAAACAAGACACACACCCAAAAATTCGCAGAACTTTGTTTTCGGCCCAGAAGCTGCAAGGTATGTACGACCCAGTTTGCTTACGCATCTTGCATACAATAACCTGTTACCTACAACCTGTTAATAATATTTGTATTTAATAATATTTGTATAATATTTGTATTACATTTTAGCTCTGATGATGATCGCAACGCGATCGAAATAATCATAAGTTGATTAAACAGTTTTGATACCGGACAATAAATTTAGTCATTTATCATGATAATGTATAATGTAAACCATAATCATGTATGATCTTTGTATTGGTGAAAATTAATTTTTGTCATTGTTTCAGGTGCGTTTAGAGAACTTGTGTCATGCAGCAATTGTTTAGACTATCAATCAAGAAGACTTCTGATTCGATATGGAAAAACTAAAAAAATGAACACTGCGGTATGTCTGCTTTTTATTTTTATTATTATTATTTTATGATGACTTTTTATTCTTATTTTACATTTCACCACCTGGTCACAGTTGTCATTTTTGACAATTATTTAGGAAGATATGACCTATTTGGTAATTGGCAAAGACCATTCTAACTTCAAAGCTTCTTGGCAGAAGAAATTGTTACAAATAATGCATGAATGTTCAAAGACAAGCTTCACTACTGTTTGTGGCTAGGGCAGTCAATTCTTCGAACAGTCAAACCATAATCATCTTCATTATTTTTATTAACTTTATTATCATTATTATTATTATTATTATTATTATTATTATTATTATTGTTTTTGTTTGTATTTTATAAAACGGTATGTCTTAGGTCCCGTATGTTCACATGCTAAATGCCACAATGTGTGCCACAACACGTGTCATTTGCGCTTTGTTAGAAGTGAATCAAACTGAAAATGGAATCAAAGTCCCAGAAGCACTTAAGCCGTATATGCCTCCTGGTAAGTTAATGATTTTGTTTTAAGTATTTTTTGAAAAGTACAATACTAAAGTTGAAAAGCTTATTTTTTATGAACATGCAAGCATGTAATAAAATTGAAATATGCCTATTTTGTTTTCTTTTCCATTATATTATAATATTATTTTAATATTTTCTCATAATGATAACTTTGTCTCAAAATAATCGAACCAAAGTTGTTCTTCAGTACAAATTCATGTTGTTTCTATTTATGTTCCAGAATATAAGGACTTGATACCGTTTGTGAAACCAGCCCCAACTGCAGGCAGCACATGATTGTGGTTAAATTTATTACCATTTGTTTTAAAAAATATGTTTTCCATCATTTCACTTCATTGGTATTAATTTGGAAATTTTTAGCGAAGTTTTTATGAGATTCATTCTATTGTTCTTAATTGTTAATTTATAAAAACAATGCATTGTTACAATGTTTTGTATTTGATCTGGAGGCAGTTCAACATAAATATCCTTTCAGAGTATATTGTGTGTTTGTTTCTTATTTGGTTACCAACCAAAGACCCATCTGTGATTCATGGTTTGAATGTGGGGGGTTTTGACTTTGAACCATGAGAAGGAATACCTGCATTTTAACTCGTATTTACGTGCACAGATCTTTAAAAGTTTGTTATATTTTTAACTTAACCCTCAACAGGCAAGAATTATTGTTCATCGAAAGATTGGAATTTCTTTAGATTTTTTATTCAAAAACTTTAGATTAAGCCACCAAAAAAGTATACCACACACCAATGGGGTGCGTAGTATAGTTGGGTGTGTGTGCATGCCGCGGTTGCCCCCATGACACCTATTCATTACCCTTGTTATTTAGGGATAAAAAAAACTTAACCCACTGAGGTCAGGTGTGACATATCCGCCACAGTAAACAAGTTCTGACAAGACTTAATTCCTGTTACTCCATGTCAATATTTCTGTACATACCAATGTGTTCTTGTTGCAGGAGGTTTGTTATGTCAGTTTATTGTGTGATTTTGCCCCAAAGAAGTGTTTCAATTTCTTTTCTTAATTTTTCACTTTTCAAAAAAATGTTTTCTTTGGTTGACCCAGGTTTAGGAATGCTCAGCCTAAACCAGGGCTGGCAGCCCCCGGGCTGCATGGGACCCGCCGGATCTTTTTATGCAGGCTGCGACTGATTTGAAAAATTTTATTATACCAACCAAGTAGAACGTTTTTTTAGTTATTCTGTTAAATATTTTTATAATTACATTACTGTAATTATAAAAATTAAATAACTTCAACTTAGTGGTCTACTGAAAGTCATATTGTAGAGATCTCTTTGATATGTTTCTGTTGGCAATCCTCTTGGTGTTTACATTGAAGAGCAAGAATCTCGAGTTCAACTGGAACTATGTGATCTGCAAGGGGATCCTTTTTTTAGACATACAAGAAAAAGGATCTGATTTTTTCAAACTCTTGCATAAAGAAAGATTTCGTAACCTGTGATTCTGTAGCCCAAAGTATTGGGTTAAGTATATCAATGTTTGCCACATTTGTGAAAGTGTTCTTTCAACCATGAATTTAATTAAAAACAATAGAAGTAACCTCACAGATTCTACACTTAGATACTTAATGAGACTGGCTACAACAGAGCTGAAAGTGGACATAAATTCGTTGGGGAATGAAGCTGAACACCCTCAATCTTCACACTCAACAATTGTACAATTCATCTTATTTTTGTTTAATGATTATTAATTTTCTTGTTGTATGTTCAATAATCAGTAAGTATGTTGTTTAAAAGTCGTATTTAATCTATATTTGTTTCTGTAAAATTTCAGTAATTAGGGTGAAAAACATCTTAAAATACGGTGCGGCCCACTGCTTAACTAGAATTTGATATTTGGCCCATAAAGCACTTCTAAGTTGGACAGCCCTGGCCTAAACCAAATGGGAGGGCCTCCTACATTTCTGGCCCCCTTTACTATTAGCTTGTTTTATTTACAAATTACTTATTTTACTGTTGTATACAAAGGTGGAGTTTCAGAGCTTTTATTGACGGGGTAAATTTTAGGGAGTAGGTATTTTTCATTAAAAAAAAAATTACACTTCTAAAAAACTTAATTTAAATTCTCTTTGTTTTAATAATATTAATTTTAATAAAAATGTATGAAAAGCGGTACGCTTGTACTAAACAATTTACTTTTTAATAATCTGTATTACTCATAATATGAATTTGAGGCAATAACTTAAAAATATACATGTAGGTATATAATTATAATATTGTATTGTAGTTGCTTGATTTTGTTTTACATGTTGAAATTTGAGTACCATGTATCATATGTGTATAATAAATGGAAAATACGTTTTCGTTTTAAGAAAAATTTGTGTTATGACACGATTTTAGGCACGTAACTGTTTAATTTCTACGTAATTAATATTTAAAAGCAAAATATAATTGAAAGATGATTTATTGATACGGTATATTCACAGTAACGCTGAACATTATCGTGGGTGTTTTGTATTACTGATCACTGTTCACCAATTTACTGATGTCTTATTAGCTCAGCTAAATACAATTATATATCTCTTAATTGTTATTACATCTCTTCCCAACATACAGAAACTACCAGTGCTACATCATATACTTTCTTGCATTATTGGAAACGGCTTCGTAATATTGAATTATTGCAATTTCTGCGCTTCTAACTTCAGCTATTATTTGAAAACATCCTATTTAACCAATTCAGACAATGCACCTTAGATGCATATTTGCGTTCATTTCGATAGTCAGGAGTAGCAATCATTTCTTACTTATACAAATGAAACAAACAGGAATAAATTTGACTGTGAAAGTATTCGCATCAAATAATACAGAAGCAAGCAACTCGCTGTTGTCAGAGCGGTGTTGTCAAAACTATGTGCAATTTATTTGGCATTTATGCTTTGCAAATATTTTCTTATCAATTCGTGGCAAAAACGCTTATTTCTATTTGTATTCAAATGTGAATTTGTTTACAGGTTAGTCGTAGTACATCATACACATTAGATAAATAACTAGTTGTATGATAAACTAATTAAATTTCTAATGTTTTGCGATTTGTAATATTAAGTTAATTTATTACCGCCGTATTATATATAGACACTGCCTCAAACGAAGCACAGGAAAATAAAACTTTAAAGTTCAAACACATTATTCTGTATTTGTATTTTCAATTTTTTTTATAAACTAGTCTATGGCCAAAATTATCTAATGTACTAAATGTTTCAAATAGTAAAATGAACCCTTTAACATTGTATATCCAAGAAACAACAACGTGTGTATTATTATATAAAAATATAAATTAAATCCTTAAGTTTGAAAACCCTCGTTTAATTTGCAACTCCCAAATGTTTACCCAGAAAACGAAACTATTTTTTTGAGATAATCGACATTCCACTTTATTGCTTTACACTCGTTGAAATTTTGAAAGACTATAATATAGAATGTGTTGCTGGTGAAATGCTGAAATAAGCATAGACCTTTCATGCGGCAAAAAAATGTGTGTTCAATACCTCGTAACACTGACAAAATGTGGATTATCAAATATGTTTCAAATCATTTCTAAAAGGCTAGTGTGTAACCATATAACATCAGCTTGCCTATAAATAAAACCGCTTTATCTTATCATCGTCACCATCTCTTCGTTCAACAATGAACTTCTCAAATATCCATTGCGCAAATTCCAGTTCAGGTTTCCGGTTTGCTTAAAAGAAAATACATCAATGCATTGATAACACAAATTTTAGAATAGAGTAAAAATACAATCAATATTGGCATTTTCGATTGTAAATTAAAAATTGTGAAATTGTACTTGACGTTTTTAAAGAGCTAAAGACTTTGGCAAGAATCCCTGTCTTCAATTTTGTAAATTTGAAATATTAGCTTTTTGCAATTATCGAAAAAACCAGCAATACCCGAAAATGGGACTAGCACCAAATTTTTTCCGACCTTTATTACATATGTGGAGAAAATTTAAAGAAACAATTTAGAGCGATTTTTTAAACTGTCTAAATTTGGCGCAAAATTACACGAAAACTACAATATGCATCTTTAAGGAACGTACTTCGTTTAGCAAAAATGTACCTATGATGACCAGATGACATTAAACGATTGAAATCAATACAAAAGTTTAAGTCCCAAGTAAGATCTTTTCTGCTACATAACTGTTTCTATAAAATTAGAGACTATATCGACCATAAAGAAGGGAAATAATATTCATTTTAACAATATTTAATTATTAATTTGTTTAGACTGTAAAATTCTAAACCGGTAACAAGTTTTGTACATCAGCTTCAGCGTCAATGACCCCCATCTCGATGAGGTTATTTTCGCCCAGTTTCCCTGATCCTTGAGCGAATGCTCAGATGGCCCCATTGATTTGCATTGGACGTAAATGTAACGTCACTTTCTGTGCACGTCTTCTAGAGTTCAGTGGGAAATATCGTTTTTCAAATTATCTTTCTCCATGTCGCGGCAGGAGAACGATAATTAATACATATGATGTATATATAACTGAGTTATTTTCGTTCATTAATAAATATATATTTAAAAAAGACAGAACGATAATTCGATTCCTTCATGAAGGGCACGTTAAGGATAAGAGGCCAAATCTATTGCAGATTTGACCTTGCAAATAGTTTTTATTCACCGGAGCGAATATTCTCGTATCAATTCTTGCTAAAACATACATTTCTTCAGAATTCAACTTTCATACGGCTTAGGGTAGGGATCCTGGAATTTAAGAGAACGTGCACAGAATACATTCTTCCCGTTGCACATCACACAATTTTTAAGTCATTGCGTTTGAATAAATAGTCACTCATCAGTTCTGTCATTTCAACTCCTCACGTCGCAAATAAGTTCTCTCTCGGGCTGTGACGAGAACTTTATACCACGTGGAAAACAGAATCATTGAACCGAGCTGTCCATGCCGACAGAGGCGGATCCGGCCGATCACTTTTTTGGGGAGGGAGGGCATCATCGATTTTTGTTAAATAATAAACATATTTGTTATATTGTTTTCGTAGCGTATATATGCTACTCTCAATATTTTTGTTTAAATAATTACATAATTCTAACAAATAAATATTTAAATCAATTTTGCCAAGTAAAGGAAGGTAACAAACAAAAACTCTAGGCCCTTTTTTTGGGGGAGGGGGATGATCTCCTGGATCTGCCACTGCATGGCGAGGGGTTGAAACGTAGATCCCAGGAAGCTGCCTTCCAAGAGTCACTACCCTCGCTCTTATGGGTTGGCGTCTGCTGCTGTTTCGAAAACTCCTGGAAATTATTTTGAAAAATGAAGGGCGTCTTCTTTCCCATTGCTCATTATAAACTCTTGTTTGCACTCATGCCTTCTTTTACTGTCTCCCCCTTACTTCGTACGAAGAGAAAGTATTGTAATCGTGCGCCGGAAATCGGCGAATTTTCGACAAAAACTCTTATTGTCGTGCCCTGATTACGGAAAGTGGATAAACATGTTCCTATATATATATATATATATATATATATATATATATATATATATATATATATATATATATATATATAGGAACCGAGGAATTAGAATCAAAGGAGTGATAAGGAATGTAAATAGTATAACGCAATGAAGCGAGTTGGATTACTTGCAGCTCGAGGGTATTCAAAATGATCTGAAACAGAGTCCATCTCAGATTTTTATTTACTATACATCTCTAGAACACAGGAATTACAGAAATAACATTGATAATATTTAGATGACCTCAAATGAAAGGTTACGCACTGCAGGTCGAGATGAGTAATTTTTATCACCCCAAACCTATGCAGTGGAACACTGGAATTCCAATAGGATAGAAATGTTCTAAATAGCAACTTAAAGTATATGATTACCATAGATTACATCTAATATATTTGATTATATACTAATAAATTTAAATATATAATTTTCACAATACATGTGACACAATACACACAACCCATTCATTGTGACATTTGAAAAATTACAAGAAAATACATGTGACCAATGTTTTTGCCACGAATCGCACGCACTACGTTTCGGAATTCTCATTAGAGTCACATCCGCCCATGTAAGGATGAAGGAAACGAATAAGCACCACCAAACGCTCCCATTGTAACGTTGATTCATTTGTTACAATATTGAGTTGGCAATGGGATCGCAGTAGATTGACTATTCTGGGAGAGCCTTGGATTTTTGAAAATCTACAACGATCCTTGCTTTTCACCACTCCATGGCTATTTAAATTCCAGCACCGTTACCGAAGGGACTATTCCGGTCCAGATCCGTTAAATACATCAAGACTATTTAAATGGAAATGAAAGCATGAGAAAAAATAGTGTTTCCTATTCTCCCGTATACCTCGTGCTAATGAAAACTGAGTAACGTGAAACATAAGATGTGCATTGGTCAGGTGGCCCATAAATAGTCGTTCAATCATTATCTAACTAGTGAGCAAAATTATGGCATTTTCGATTTCATCTTCGTCATTTTCTATCATTCCCGGACATCATTTAATTATTCTTTGTAGCAATGCTTTGTCAGAAAAGAGCAAAATGACAAGTAACACCAATAACCAAGTAACATTGGTTAATAATAATTATTTACGAACTAAAGAATAACGTGTGTCCGGAAAAGGAATTACGTACCACACAATTATCGATATTTTTAATTATATTAAGAATTTTGCAGGCATGAACAACAAACATTCAATCTTTATTTACCGCTTGGGAATTCATCAGTATTAATCGGAAACGAATGTTCCCATCGGAGGTGGATTTTCTGAAGTTTGAATTTATTCCCTTTCTAATATTCAAATGAGTCAAAAATTAGGAAATCATGATACCTCATATTATCCACAGCTTTGTATACGTTTTATACAAACAATCCAAAACTGTTTTCAGCGTTTCTCTGAACACATTTTCTCGGAGATAATATTCGTAAGATTACTTAGGCTAAAACCCACAATTGAAAGATACCGAGTTTGGGGCACATTAGAGGCATTTTGACATTTAACAGAGTGCATTACGTAATTCCTGATTTTAATATTTATATGTATGTGAGAGATGAGCAGTGATCAATGACAGGCGACAGAAATACAATTTTGTTTTCTGGTCTCAGTTCAGTCATTTGCATGATGCTTTTACCGTACCGAATACGGAGGCACGTTTTTCTTCGTGTAGTGCCCATGGCATATTTCACTAATGAGGTACATTCCGACATTCTAGATCACCAAATGTCTGTTCTGATTTTTTAACGGAATCATATAAAATCTATTGTGTGCATGGAAGAGATATTAGATGTCATGGAAAATACAATTTAAAAGACTTTACATGAGTAAAATACACGTTTGAAATCACTTGCAGTGACTCAAATATGCAGAAACGCGGGCAGATATCCTTAATTAAAATAATGAATATTTGCTTTTCTCTGCCTGTCAGTCATTTTGAACTTATAGTAAAACACTATAGAAGTTTCACTTTATTATTTTTTTTTTCATACTGTTCATTCTTCTATTGTATCGTTTTATTTATTATGTTGATTAAAGTTCCTTTTAAGGAAAGCGACATGTGTAACATTGATAAGCATGAATTTGTGATTTTTAATGTTGAAGGCAGTTTGTCAGAAGTGTATTGAAAGTTATTTTTGATTTTCCTTTTCTCTCCTTCAGCGGTTTGCATCTACGGCACATGCCTTGAGTTGAAACTAAAGAATTAGTTTCGTTTCCTCGCCAAGTTAATTCTGTCACGCATGACAACCTCGCAGTTCGTATGTTTAGAACCCCCAACCGCTCTTTGCCCGTCCGATTAATGGGACAAAACGAACACTTAAAAGTATTCTACTGTTTCTTTCGACATTTAAAGTGCAATTATGTTTGAGTTATTGACATAAAGACAGGAAAAAGCGGTGTCATGTTCATTACGTAGTATGGAATATTTTCAACGGAATATTTTTCCTGATTTGTTACTCATCCTTTGTTGTTTACTAAACAAACCAACACAAGGAACATATTCAAAAGATATATTATTTATATGAATTTTTTAGAAGTATACATTACGGCTATTGACTGGGCTTCCGAAAATAATTATTTTAGTACCCCCCCCCTCAGGGAAAACCCCAGAAACTCCGTAGAAAATATTTGCTAAAATGTACACAACGTAGAAATTATTCGGTACTTGTTGACATCATTTCCTGATACATTTTTGTAACGAGCTCTACATATCCTGAACTTGGCGGAAATACCAATGCCTACTACATTGACTATTGGAAATCTGCATTGGATTTCTAATTGTATGTTGGCTTTAGGAGTTATTACTCTCGTATTATATTTACGAAGAAATGCCCCGCTCGTGTAGTAATGTTAATGCCCTTTAATTAGAGAGCAGATGAGTAACTACCCAGACAAATTGCAACCTTTGAGATCATCATCTCTTTTTAAACAACAAGAACATTATGGACTATCACCATGGATTGAAGGTTGCTAGTCACATGTATTTCTTTCCTTATAGTCACAACGAAGAGGTTAAAGTACACTGACAAAAATTTCTGTATTAAATTCAATGTAAATGCTGGAAGTGCATTAAAAGTAATGTACTACATACTCTAAAATTTTCAGTACCTGTTATTTGCTTACAACGTACAACGTACGTGTTCGCAAGTTTCCAGCCAAATAAACGGAATTTCAATACATATTTGAAAATTAATGTATAAGTACATTACATTTAATGTCCAATAAAATGAATATACATTAATCGTGTTGAATGTCTTTAAAACGGACATCCAATACATTTAACGTAATGTAGAAATTTCTAATCGTGTACAGACACCGAAAGCGCGTTGGTTTACACAGTGACAAATCGCAAGATAACCGCCAGCAGAATGCCCACGCAAATGATGCCGAGCACCACCCAGAGGACGATGATGTTGCCCTTGCAGCAGTGCACCTGCGGCGGGCCCGCGCCGTCCTTGGGGGGCAGGGGGGACACCGACGTCTTGGGGTCGCGCACGGGCAACGGCTCGGGCCGACCCGCCGCCTCCGCAGCCAGCACCAGGGGCCGCGGCCGCAGCATGGGCGGCAGCAGCACGGGCGGCGGCGGCGGGGGCGGCAGCGGCGGCGGCGGCGGGGGTGGCGGCGGCGCGGGCAGAGGCACGGCCATCACCGGGTACAGCTGGGCCGGTGGCGGCGGCAGCAGGAGCCCCATCGGCATCTGCGGGCAGGACACACGCCGGGATGAGCTTTTTGTCCTTAATAGGGCCATTAATAGCGGGATTCACAAACAGTACAACACCTCATGGCTGGGGACAACTCGAAAACATATTATTTAGTGTCCGAGCAAGTCAACTTCTAGTTCCCTTAGTGCCAAAAGTGCGGTGTGTGGTATTTTTCAGGAGGTGGCGGTGTTCCTCTCCCGTTGGAACGTGATATCCGGAGCCGACCCACACGTCGGCTATAGTTGTTTTCTCTCTCCAAATAACTGACCTCAGCGGGGCGCCGCTCCAGCCGGCCCAAGCTCCTGACTGGTTTCCTGATATGCCTGGGTGGGTAGTGTTGATTGTGTGTATAAAGGGAGAGAAGCGAACAAGGATGAAGAAGGAAAGATTGCGCGCGATACGTAGCCCATTATTATCGCAAATAGGAATAATTATGCCCTAATTTCAGCAATAAAGAGAACATCCCAAGAAGAAACGCTGTTTGAAAAATCCGATAAGACAGGCTAAAGACGTTCCAGAAAATAAAAAAAATGAGTTCAAAATATGAAATTCATTTGCAGGTTAAGACAGTGACAATACGTACATTTAAATAATTAATGTAATTCAATCTCAAATCGGAATAAAGTTATATTTTAAGCTATGAACAATGGGAGATGGGATCAAAATGGCTAGATATACATAACGCGGGGTGTATACCCCACCATAGAAAACAGGGGTAACTGGCATATTGTGCAATATATATTATAGTCCTGAATTAGGAGCTTACTATTTATGGACCATCATTGAGAATTGTACTCCTTTCCGCACAAACATAAAAACTCCATTAGAGCATGTTACCCTTTAAAAAATAAAGCAGAAGAGATCATACCTGCGCATTGGGAATTATTAGAATACCGAAGAAAAAGAGCACGCCTTTGCTCACTGTAAAAATCTTATACTTGTTGCTCCGCATGGAGGGAAATTCGGGGAAGGCTAAATAAACCAGATGTTTTAAATAGTTTTGATCATAAATATAAAATTAGAACAGGAATACAAAGAACGGATTCTCCTTTGTAAACAGAACAATAGTAGATTGGAACGATTTGCCTGTGGCAGTTTTTGAGCCCTTTCCTTGCTCAGCGCGAGGTTTTAGGGGAAAAAAAACTAGCAGTGCTACAGAATGGTACAGACTTTCTCGTATTAGTTTTCTATTTTCTTTAGTCTCGGATAGCTATTCGAACTTGCCATATATTCTTGCCTGCTGCCATCAATCGTCGTCCAAAGTATATTTTTTACTTTTTCTTAATTTTTCGGTTTCCTAATTATGGAGCGGAAATATTATTATGAGAATATTAAAGAATAGTAAAACCTCGTCCTAAATGGCATTTTTCTTAGAAAAATTTGGAGCTGTTTTTAAAAAACTGGCGTTTAAGCGCTACTGTAAATTCGATACTTGAAGCTTTTTTAAGAGAAAATTTTTGAGTATTCAAAAAACTTGATTTAAAGTAATTTTAAGTACTTTAACTCACAAATACAATAGTGTTTATACATTTCTGGTAATGTACTTATCAGCGGCGTCAGCGAGTTTTCAAAAAGTTTACATTTGTGTAATTTTTGAAAAAACAAAAAATACACCGAAATTAACAGACGCAAATTAAAGAATGTAATTACCACTATCCGTTCGAAATGTTTGAAGAAAAAAATTGGAGCCGTTTTTGAGAAAATGAAAAAAAGCGGTCTGAAAATGCGTGTCTGAAAATGCGGAGTTTTGAGCTAGTTTTCACAGAAAACGGTAGAGTTTTTGAGAAACTTTATGTGATATTATTTAAAGCACGTGTACTCAAATGTAAATGTGTAAATACAATCCGTAATGTGAACAAATTGCCGCTAGTATAAATATTAAAGACATAAGAGTCAAAACAAAAAATTAAATTTTTCTCATTTTTGGAAAAAAAAAATTGCTTATTAGTTTTGCCGCTGCCCCATGATAAGGCGCAGGCTTGTATATATGAAAGGTTTAATAAGGCCTGCGTACGTATGAATGTATGTTTGCATGTATGTGTGTATGCATGAACATTAATGTAGTATGTAAGTTTGCTTTAATATATATGTATTTGGATTTGTAGTAATGTATATAAATGCCATCTGCATGTGCTAGATAGTGAAACGCAAATGCTTTTATATATATATATATATATATATATATATATATATATATATATATTAGTATTTGTAATTGTAATTGTTCTGTCTTGTTTCTACATTCTGCCACTGCGCAACAAATGCCCTATTGTAGAATAAAATGTCTATCTATCTATCTATCTATCTATCTATCTACAAGTATAAATGAAGAGTATCAATGGAAAAGAGAAATTACAAGAAAGTTAAAGACACACTAAAAAGCATGAAACAACCAAATCGATTAAATAAATAACAACTTGTAGGACACGTGGTTGAGAGGTTGAAGCTTCCGTATACGTCAACTGTCCTTAGGCCCGTTAGTGTAGGGAATGTTTTTTATTAGGGAGGTGTCGTTGTTCTTCCCCCGCTGGATGAGCAGATCCGTCGGCTTGCGAGTGATTTCCCCTCCAGGTATCCCGCTCAGCGGTTAACCGTCCTAGCCAGGACCTGCTCTGACTCCCAATCGACGCACGGCTGTAGTGTGGTGTATGTAAGGGTAGGTGTGTGTAAGGGGAGAAGAAACGACAATGAAGAAGAAAGGAAAATCGTTTGCAGTCCGTGGCCCGTTTGTTTGGTATTGCTCAGGCATTCGCCTGTATTTATCGGAGAAACTACGGAAAACTACCTTCCTGAGCAGCCGACCGCTAGAATTCTCTTCCACACAGCGGCTGAATTTGAACCAGCTTTCTAGTTAGTATCGGAAATCCGCCACTCAGGACTCGAACCGTCGGATCTCTTGGTCAGAATAGCTGCAGACACCGGCATAGTAACTCTGGGCCAATCTCAACCAATGATAATATTAATTTATTAATTAGATCGCTGGTGAGGTAGATACCTTTTTATTATGATAAATAAATAAAGATGGTGTCTAGAACAGTAATTGACCAATGTCTGTATATCATACGACCATGATTTATTCGTGAACTCTTTGTTTAGATGTTAATCGAAATTTTAATATTACTGTATAATTCTTTCTACATTACCTGCATGTGATGTACGGGGCAAGGCTCCCCGTCCCATGTGCTGAGGGTGGACTGTACAGAACGTAGAGTGCCCAAGGTTGGTGCTCGCACTGGCAGCTGGTGCAAATCAGTTCTACGGAAAAGACAAGCATATCAGCATACACATAGAATATTAAGCGTTCACAAACATTACAAAAACATAAGACATGAATGATGGAAGCAGTATTTCAATGCTAGATCATTTTCATTTGATATCCAGTTACTATACCTAACAGTTAATTTGTTAACTGATCACTAAAGCAAGTAGGGATAAGCAATTAGGCAAAGCAGTGTTCCCTGTCAGTCGTTAAGCGAAGGGTTGACAATTCAAAACATTATGTTAATACTCACATACGTAATTTGGAGGTAGATTTATTGTCCTATTAAAACGAATACGTGAACCGAGGGTTCCACCGAAAGGGGTATTAAAAATAATGTTTAAGAACATGGAATAAATACTCAAAACCTATTTTAATCAGACGATAGAGATTGTACCCTTGAATACTCAGAAACATTTTTTAATCAGTCGAGAGAAATTATGCTCTCTAATTTGAGGAAAGTTTAAGTACTCTATTGTCAAAAAATCTTTAATAGAATACGCCAAGTAATGAAAATATAAATAATATTGGAGATCTCCCCCCACTGACGGGAAACGGCAAGGAATAAACAAATCGCATTCGACGTCTATTTTCTCCATTTAATAATCGCAAATGCGGGTCCCGTTTGCACTTTTTGCGCCAAGGCCTGCAATAACTTAGCTACACCACTGTTTAAAATGGTTAGAAAACCCAAGACATTGTAAATACGAGTAATATATACACACATGAGATATGGCGGTGATCTACATGGTGGGATCACTCCGACCAACACGTCGGCGTGTGGGATTTTCCCAATCCAGGTATTTCCCATCAGCAGGGCGCCGCCCCATGTTACTCTATTCCGCAAGAAAATATTCTCCGCAATACGCACTGGAGAAATGTTACAGCCAGATCTTAAAAACGCTGAAAATTTTGCAACCATTGTATGACAATGAAGATTAGATATTCAGCTAATCAAAAGCGAAATCTAGCAATAATCTTCGCAATAATCTAAGCAATAATATTCGATTATTGAAAAATCCAGATATTTACGAAAATATTAGCGTATGAAATTGTGACTTTTAAGTCTTTATGTGCAATACTTTTGTATTATCCATATCTAGCCAATGCTTTCTATTATAGAGAAAAATATAAGGGAGTCGTTAGAGCAATAATTCTTTTAAAGGAGGTCGATAAAAGAACAAGTTTGAGAATCCTTTGTATAAAGAATGATACCAAATCCACAAGACATTCCAATAAAATGGAGTTTTCCAGTAATGGAAAATTTCGTAGTTTTTTCACTAGGTTAAGTGGGATTTTTTTCATAAAAAAGTTTTAAAGTCGGCATACTCGTCACTCGGATATCCTTGCCGTTAGCAGAATGTGTGTGTGTGTGTGTGTGTGTGTGTGCGCGCGTGTGTGTGCGTGTGTGTGTGTGCGTGTGCGTGTGTGTGTGTGTGTGTGTGTGTGTGTGCACGCGCGCGCGCGTGATGCAAGTGGTTAAAGATGAAGCTGGGAGAGGAAAAACTATGTATTTTCTCTTTTTTCGGATTTTCCTGAGAGTTTACCAATATTTCCTGTTTGTTCTCCGAAACCATTGGAGCCGAAGTGATAGGGGGATTGGAAATTAGTTTTATGTAAAATGTGTGAAGCGAGTACTATGATTACACTTTTCGCTATCGGTAAAAACGTGACGCAAGGTTTTCACCGACCCCAGCTCTAACATATATTAAAATCATGTTGAAAATAGTGTCCATGGTTACAGATAAAAAAATTAGGGGCCTACCGGATGTTTCTAAAATTGTAACACGTAAAAACATAAGTAAAAATAGTGTGCTTGCCAACTCTCACATCCGGGCCGCCATGGTCTTGACGAGTCCTCGACTGGCGACAATGTGCCAAGGAACAGGATGCAGGATGTATAGCAGCAGGGTTTCAAGGAACACGCGGACATACAAATACTGCATTTACGTAATCGTCGTTGAAATTAATACACAAGCACATAGAAGTGGGCTCGGCAAATACTAAGTGTGTTTTTCTGCCGACTTCATGCGCCATATGAAACGCCATATAGACAAATCAGTAAACCAGTATTTATCAAAGTCACATGACACATTGTCAGTGATTCTATTCATTTATTTAACATAAAAAAGTTCATGACTTACATTGGAGAGTTACAATCTACGCACGTCTTCATGAACTTCGAAATCCCTATCCTCTCTCGTTAATTAATTTTAGTTGAATTATGAATAAAGGTAGCAATAACATTTTGGCACAATTTGATATCAAGCAATGTTTACTTTCTTGCAACAGACATTATTAGAGTGCACCATTTTTACTTTCTCGCTACGGAGTAGAGAGTAAGTTATAATGTTGCGAGAAAAATCGGCCAATTTTCGGCAGACAAACGCTTTATTACCATGGCCCTGGTAACAAAAAGGGAATAAATCCTGTTGCTATATTTAGAAAAACTCCTCTAACACCTGGTGTAGAAAAGATCCATATTTTGTGCGTCCTTGATACCGAAAAAGCGAATGACGGTAAACATCTGTCTGTCCGTCCTGTAAATAACGCAAGCGGTGAAACCGTTCAGCCGATTTTCTCCAAAATTAATATTTCCCAATTGATTTGGCTGATGTCGTGGCCCCTTGAATTTGAATATTTCAATTTTGAGGGGTACTTTACAGGATGCCTCTGTGTCATTTTCCATTTTTTTAAACGACTCCATCGTTTTTTATTGAATTTTGTTGTTGGATAGTTGAAGAACATTTAAGGAAATGGCGCATGCTAGTTGAAAACCCTAATTTTTCGAAAATTGTGAAAGTTCAAAATTATTTCGGAGTCTTCCTACAACTAAAATATTAAAGATAAAGATTTTTCCCTTAATGGTATGTTTTCTTATAAAAAGAAGAAGATTTATTTGTATGTTTTTTATACAAATGTGCAGTTTTATTTCCATTTCAATGAAATTTTGTACAAGTGACTTAAAACAAGATAAAAGTTATTGTCTGAATAATATTTCCTAAAACTCACTTCTTTCCCTCTTTCTACCACTTAGAGCACTATTTATTTGTTCTATCCGTCAAATATCTCGAAAACAGCCAGAAATTCACCGTTTCCGAAATGTCATAAAATTTCCTACTAAATGCACTTTGATACACTCCAATAGCTCAATTAGGCTTACAGTACAGTAATTGAAGGTCAAAATGTTTACTGAACTTTTGCCGGGAACATGTAGCAATGCATCCATTTACAGCAGCCTACAGCGACGACGGAGATAGCAACGATATTCCTAAGAAAGATGCCAGGATGGCGAGGGGCATGGCGGGTGATGATTAGGGAGGCAGAATGATTATGTTTAATAAATAAAATTTAATTTCATAGCTAAGAATGCCCCGATTATTTATTATTAAGCTACCCATGATAAGACCGACGACGTCACGAAGTGGAGCACTGAGAAGTGATTCGGAAATTGTCTGAAGGATGGAGATTAGGAAACTGAAGAAAACGTTCACAAATTGTTCTTCTCTTGCCTGTATGCCACATATAGTTCTAACTCTTTCTTTTTATGGCAAATAGAAAATATTTTGATTCTTTTTCAACTTGTATTTCTAAAATTTAACGCCGTCGACCCCTGAACGCAATGGTCCCTACGGGCAAGACCGATTGGGTATGTTACGAATCTGAACGACTGTAATTACGAGTACACGCGATAGAAGCTACGTAGATAATGATTTCATTTCCATCCTCGTGTGGCCAATTTCTCTCAATCTAGAAAGTATTCGTCTGGGTTCTGAGAATGCACTAAAGGTTGGAATTGGAATGTAGGAAGAAGAAAAAAGAGCAATGAGAACGATAAGAAGAAATAAAAAAAGATGAAGAAAATAATATAGAACAGCATAAAGGGGAGAAAAAGTAGTAGAGGAAAAGAAGATGAAGGAGAAGAGAAAGAGGGGGAAGGAAAATGAGGAAGTAACTGAAGCATTGAGGAATATGACAACAAGAAGAGGAAAGGAAAGAAGATTAGATAATGGAGGAAGAGGGAGGATAATAATAGGAGGAATTAAGGAAGGCAGTAGAAGGAAAAGAAGAAGAAGATGAAGAAGAAGCGGGAAAGGGAAAGAGAGGAGCAAAAAGGAGAGGGATTAGGAAAAAATGAACTAAGGAAAAGAAGTAAAGAAAACAGGAGAAAAGGAAGGAGCCAGAAAATAAGAAAAATAAGGAATGCGAGATGAAAAGGAGGAAATTGGGGGCAGGCGGGTGCGCGACGAGTGTTACGTCAGTGACGTCTTCACCCTCTGGTAAACCGAAATTCTGCACTAAAATTAAGGGAAGCTAGTTGCAACCTGAAGTAGATTTTGTAGTTAACCAACTCATAACATTTTTAGTCGTGATGAAGAGAAATAATAATAATAATAATAATAATAATAATAATAATAATAATAATAATAATAATAATTATAATGAAAATAAATGAAAAGCTCACGGCGGCAAGCCGGCGTCGGCGCGCAGCTGCGAGTCGGAGTCGAGCGCCGTGCTGTCGCTGGTGGCGGACGAGTTGGAGCTGGTGGAGAGCGCGCGGTGGGCGGGGTGCGCGTGGGGGCCGCCGGGGTGCGAGCGGCCGGCGGAGCGCGAGCGGCTGCGCGGGCCTCGGGGGCTGCGCGGGCTGCGCAGCATGCCGCCCGCCGCTACCACCGCGCTCGCCGCCATCGCCCCGCCCCCGCCGCCGCCCCCGCGCCCGCTCAGCGTGTGCGTGTGCGCGTGCGGGTGCGGGCCGCCCAGCAGCCCCATGGGCAGGCCCGCCGCCGCCGCGGCCGCCGCCATCGCCGCCGCGTGTTGCTGCTGCTGTTGTTGCTGCTGGTGCTGCTGTTGCAGGTGGTGGTGGTACAGCTCCTCCATCATGGGTTCGTCGCACGAGTCACTGGGGTGCAGCATTTCTGTCGGGGACATGCCTATGCCTGTGGATGGACGAGGGGGATTTGTTAGCAACGTATGGGGCGGCGATGTCACTGACATCCCTACTGGGAATGTTGTTGTGATCTCAACCACTGACACAATGGAATGGTATACATGTATTGTAACCGCTACTCAAATCATGGAATTGCGCCATTACATGGCTATTATGTTCAGTATATGGACACGCTTCGAGCGTTTCTACACGTAAACTAAGGCAATGAGTATTCACTCATTGTGCAGCTCACTCATTGTTCAAGACCAAATGTTTTAAATCCAGCGTAGGTTCAAAAAGTAAGTCACCTACTTGTTTTCAATGTTTCTTACTCTCTTTTTTTTCACGTTGTTTGTAAAATGTGCTGTTAGTAAATGTATGTTTTATTTCTCTCGATTACTCGACGTATCCAGAATTAAACTAAACTGCATCACTTAATATATGGCAAGTGATGAACTTAATCGGAAATTTTACAGTGTTAATTTATAACTTGCTGGGGCTGCTTAAAAATATTGATCACTCATATCGCACACTTGCTACAAAAGTGACAAAGCTCAAAATGTCAGGTTTTCCATAAATCCCGAAAAACGTTTGTGGCATTACTAAGACAAACAATTTTATCTGCGCTAATGAGGACGGATATAAAACCAGGGTTAAATGATGTTTAGTTTTTTTAGCATTAATCCAAAAAAACTGACGTTTGTTTCAGATACGTCACTTTTCGTGTTTTGATCAGTCATATAGCCGCCCACTACCAGTGCCACAACCGCCCAATACCGGCCATTTTGTGAAGTTATAGAACCATACTTTCGTTGACTGGTCAAGTATCGTTTCTACAACCGTGTCATAGAATCAAATCAAAAATGAAGATTTTTGAGTTGTATCCCTTTTGTAGAAAGTGTGCGATATGCTTATTTCATTACTTTCATTTCTGCTCATTACCAAAGAATCAGTATCATCTAAATGCTTTCATTTTACAGTTGCATAATGGATGGACTAGAATAATCTATTAAAGAATGTGCATTATTTTTCTCAGGATTTGTTCTTATTTTTCTGAGAAATGCGCCAAGACTACTCTCATCAAATGCCATTCATTCTGCATTAGAAAATTTTCAGAAGTAGCTCACTTGTGGCTAAAAATGCCTAATATTCTTTGAAATGCATTGCTCTTGCAACAATGTAATGCATCTCAGTTTATAATACTATGTGACTGTTTTCTTTATTTCTTTCCGTGAGTGCCTCAAAAACTCAAAAGTAAATAATTGGCCTTGTTATCATATCATCATATTGCACGTACAGTCATAAACAGATTCCATAGCAATGATATAATTTAAAAATTATTTGACTTATTTCTCTTATAGTGACTAAAATATGCGAATTATAACTCACTAAATGTCATATCTTCTTTATTGTTGGCAACTAGCATAAGTAGCGAAGATCACTCTGTTTCGGGCTTATGAGTTGTAGTTCTAAATAGTATGTTTGTAAATATCGCGTTCAAGACGTCATCGGGTCTACAGTCATCTGTCAAGCTTCTTACTTGATGCAGTTTTAATTTACTCTTATGAAAATAGGCGATATTTCCATTCGATTATGGGAGAATACATCAACAGTATGCTTTCAAGGGTATCTATGATGGAGAAGGCACTAGTATCAATGTGTTTACAAACAATCATCAAGAACAAATATTAATCCTGCGAAATTTGGATTCGCGATTATCAAGTAAAATTAATTAATAACGAACTTGTTTGCAAATTTACGTAATATTACTGCAAAGCTAACATTTTCAGGAAATGATTCGCAGTATCAGTTGCAAATACTCTCATCTAAAGCTTGCGTACGATCAGTGTAACTGCAGATCTACTACACTGCGTTTGTTTCTCTTCGAGAAGATTTGTTTCGATTAAGTGGCTATGACGATTAATCGGTGAGCTATTTAATAAAAACACAATATAATTTCGCGTTGCGTTTTGCGCGTCGCTTCTGCCGTCGTGTTTGGAATCTGGTCCGAAACATATTCCTATTTTTCTATTACAACATGCGTGTTTTATCCCCACATGTACAAATCATTCATTCAGTATATTGATACGGACACCATAAAGTGGTAATATTTTAGTACATCACTAAACATGTAATTGGTGCTTAGATCATGAAATGTCATGGCATTGGTACTTATAACTACCAATCCCATTCTTGTTTTAATCGTTCTCCGATCTGAAAAGTTGAAATGGTCTTTATCCTTGATAAAACAAAGCACGTAGTTGAAAGGGTCGAAATGTACTTGCGACAATTCGCTCCGATGAAGAGGTAAAATTCATATATTTTAACAAATCCATACGACAATTACAATTATTACGATACAAATAAATGGTAAAATGATAAATTCATACAATTTTATTGTTTAATTTGGTAAACTGTTAGATGTGATTCAGTAATAGTAAACACACACACACAAATCGAACCGTAGAGGGAAGCGTTGAAGATATTGAGCACCAACTTCACATCATCGTTGCACGTGCGAAGTGACACATCTTAAAAACCGTCATTTTATATTTACGAGTACGTGGAGAAATCCATAAGGAAATAGTATATTTTCACCCGTAAAAATTCATAAAAAACAGTTCAGGCAGGTATGCAGAGTAATACTCTGTCCGCGAAATCAACGGTGAGAATTCAATCGTTCTCCCGCAGAACGACAATCGCGTCTCGTCGCTTTCCCGTCGCGCACGTGCACGTGCATCGCAGGCGGGTAGCTCACCTCCCATGTAGCGGTCCACGTAGTAGTGCTGCGCCTGCGCCTGCTGCAGCTGCTGGTGCTCCTGCTGGAAGTTGAAGTTGCGGTGCTGCCACGCCATGGGCGTGCGCGGGTCGCCCAGGTCGAAGGCGCGCGGCCGCGGGGCCAACCCGCGCCGCTCCATGCCGCCCGCGCTGCGCTTCTCGCCCGCTCGCCTCGCCGCCCCGCCCCCAGCCCCGCCCCCTCCCGCGCTTCTTCGGCCGCTTCGCCGCCCCCGTCGGCCTCGCGCAGCTGCCGGAGGCTGTCGCCGCACGCGCAGGCGCGCACCGGCCGATCTGCCAACAGAACGTGGAACTTCACGTCAAGGGGGGAAGAAAGAGAAAGAGAGAAAGAAACAAAGAAGGAACGAAAAGACTATGGCAAAATTGAACTTTTTTTTAACCCTCTTTGACATTTTGTAACCACTCGTGTCACTTACAAACATCACAATACATTAAAACATTAAAGGCTTTTTCTCACAATGAATTTGTATTTAGCCATTGTACGTCCCGTAAAGGACAAAATTGTCCTCTACGGCACGTACAATGAATTTTCCTGGACGCCGTTAGATCCCGGGGTTTCTAGTCGGTCACCCAACCAGGAACCCGCGATGTCTCGAATTCGCTTAATCTTGGCTACTTCACGTAGTTAACGAATTCGGCTAGCGACGCCGGTTTTGCCATCGTGACCTTTTTAGTAGAATCATCTCAGCATTCGCCTGGGTGGCTGAGGCACTATTAATTAAAGACAAACAAACATTTTTAAGTGAAAATTTTTTTAATTTGAACAGTTGTTAGATACAAAATAGAGCAACGTTTCATGGTACGATGTGACCTCATATTTACGTTCACAAAAGTCTAGAAATAAAACAAAAAATCAAAAGAATTACAATTAAAGGATAAGACCTTTAAACTGTTGTATAAGTTCATAAAAAATATTTGTAAGTACGAAGCAAATATTTGTAAGCACATCAGACTCACTTTAGTACAGTAGGCTCATTTTAGTAGAAAGTTACTATTTTAACTTACAAGCATCACTTCACATAATCGGTCCTTTTAGAACTCCGCCCCTTCCTCAGTTTAATCAAAAGAAACTACAAAAAAATTGGGTTCTTTTTAATTATACTTTAAAACACTTATTTCAAATTAAAAACTACGATTTAAAAAAAACAACACTAATTTAGATCTTGATATGAATAATAAAACAAATATTACAAATATATAGTGAGGAAAAAAGAACGTTTTTTAATGGTCCTTAAGAGCGTGGTTATATAGAAAATAGAGTTGTTCTTCTGGTAAATTTTGTCCAATACCCAGAACGGACTTCGTGTGAATCAGAGAAAAATGTGATCTTTCTTCCTTTTTATTGATTTGTAAATTTTTCCATTACATTTCTCGATACTTTTGAAACAGCCAAGTATAAATTAAATATTATTAATTTACTGATTAATATAAGTTGACGCTCAAGTTACTGCTTAGAGTTATCTTGACTGCTTGGAGGTATCCATTAAGTAATTTAAATAATGATTTAATGGATACACTACTATATAATTATTGTTTCAGCTTGCGGCGTATGGGATTCAAACTGTTATAATATTCAATATTAAGAAATAACAAAATATAATTTCCCTGTGCATATTTTATGAATGCTGAGATTTAAAAAGAAATGTATATCTATTGAACTCAAACTTCTACCATCGCCTTGATACATGTACTACTCAAACGTACCAGAAATGAGTGTTTTTAGCTGAAAAATATAATGTAGCTCGCAGATAAATGCTGCAATGAAAACATTTATATTTATTTTTAGACGCTTTAGTGTGAGTATTCGAGTTGTAAGCGTGAATCATTATGTTGAAGGATATACTTTACTAAAGAAAAAAACAACACAAGCAATTATTTCTTAAATTTAATTTTCTATTTTTCTGTTTATATCATAGAAGCACACTCAATTTCTGGGGTTTGAGGACCATGTTTTTAACAATAAAACGACAATAAACCACTTACAGCAGTGGGCACTCTCCAAAGAGAAACTTGAAACAGTAACGAAGGTTTCTGGCAGAAAAACTTGATTCCGCCGGAGTGGAACACGCTAGTTCTGTACCTTGATACGTTATTAAAGCATAATTGACACGAAAGTGCTATTTATTTTCTAACGCGGCGTGTAGAAAGCAAAGAAGAATAAAAAGAGGCCCTCAATTTTTCATAAATATTTTTTCTTGTGAGAACGACGAGCGAATCCGGATCTCCACAAGCGTTGCGATTTCCTAATCTCATCTAACGGTAATTGTACAGCTTGGAGTAGCCTACTCATCGTAAAAGGAAAATACAAAATGGGCCGGCTACGAAGGTTACTACCATACACCGAAGGCTCGTAACACCAGAAGTGAAATTCAGCTGCTGTCGTTAATTACCGGCAAAAAGTTCGGACGAAGTTAGCGGAACTTGAGATTCGAAAGGTTTTGCGCCGTAAAGTGATGAAACAAGCCATCAACGTGGCTCAGCGAAAGTGCTTACCCTTTTTCCGACGCCTTCGAATGTTTTCAGATCTCATCTCGGAATAAAAACGACGAACGGTGTCTTTGACCCAGGTGGTCCCAGGGCACCCCTCTGACACGTTTAGGCTGCCCGAAACTTAACGAGGCGAAAGGACATTACGTGAACTTCATACAAGTACTCTGTTTAAAAAAAAAAAGCAACGGTGTCATTTAATCAAATAATAATCGACTCACAGAAATCACGTGAAAGGCATCTGGTTATTATAGGATTAATAAATGATGTCACGCGACTCCTGGAAGCCTCCTCTTATTGAGCTTGGAATACTGTCTTCCTTCTTATTGAATTAGAATTCACAGTTTTATTTTATCAAAACCGACTTTCTCAGTAGTGGGATCATACTTTTATGCAATACAAATATCTTCAATTCTAAAACATGTACCACACCATATTCAGTAAAATCAGCTCACTAGAAAAATCCACTTAAAATACATGTACCTAGTTGCAACAGATTGCCTCAAGACAGTAAATAATTTAGATTTAGATTTATTTGGTCAAAAAACAGTAAAAACTGTACGTGACGAATGGGGGAGAAGATCATCTGCGCACGTTTTTTTGAGTTCCAGAATCCCTTCCCATCATTCTAACTATAATAGTTGAAAGATGAGTAAAATTTGAAGATGAATAAATAAATATTAAATTTAAAAAAACGCGAGATTAGCAAAACCTGATCGAAATAAGGGTCATTGACCCGGAATTTGAAGGGCATTATTTGTAACAAGCATATTACGTCTTTTAAAAAAATAGACAAAACAAAATACAGAAGAAACTGTTATACAACAGAAAATATTTTACTTCTAACTTAAATTTGTGTACTGACTTCAATTGTTTAATGTCATCTGGCAATGGGTTGTAAAGTAACGTACATGTATTGTATGTGGATTTCTGATAGTGAGCTGTTGATATTAACACTTGATGAACGAGATTTCTACGACGTGTGTTGTAATTATAAAGGTCAGTATTGCATGAAAATTTCTCCCCACCGTTAAGTAAGTCAGTTTTGACAATATTACAGATTCGTAAATAAATAGGCAAGGCAGTGGTAAGATACCAAGCTCAATGAAGAGAGGCTTGGAGGGATCACGCGGATGGCATTTTTTTCATTATTCCAATAATTCCTTTTGCAATGTAAAGGTCCAGGTACTACATGATGAGCTTCCCCAGAATATAATGCACATTTGTAAAATACACGCAACGAGCTGCATGAAGGCTGAATGTGAAACATAAGGATTTTCTGAATGTGTAACATAAGGATTTTAATTTAGTGTTTCGTTCTGTTATATGTATATTCCATTTGAGATTTGACTGAATTGAGAGACCTAGAAATTTTGTTACCGTAACATCAGCATATTGTTCACTTTCAATGGAGTGAACGATTGCTGATTCGAAATGCAAAAATGCGTTGAGACTCTTTTTCCTTCGTTAACTATTAATTTGTTATTACAAAACCAATTTAAAACTTCTGAAGCCGTACTATTTATTGTTCCTTTTTTGCAAAGAACATTCGTGTCATCGGCAAGCAGAACTGTTCTTCCGTTTTTAATAGACGAGGACATATCGTTTACGTATAACAGAAAGAGGATAGGACCTAAGATCGAGCCTTGCGGAACCCCATATTCAATTGGTAAAGAATTGGAAAGATAAGAAAATAATGTCTTTTTGTTACAGTACGGTATTTATACTAATAAAATCGATTCACTAGTTCAACTGCGAAGTAAAATCTTTCTGCTGTATAACTGATGCTACGCTGTGTATAAAAAATGAAAATTATGTGTATTTTAATAATAATATTATTCCATTTCCCTTTTGTATTGTATAATTTTACTAGAAATTATAAAATATACAAGTACTTGCGGAAAATGTTGTAATTCACTTATGTCAATGATCTCCGTCGTAATTGGGCTCTTTTCATGAAATTTATCTAGATCCATTGAGCAAATTCTAATATGACCACTCGCTTTATTTCCGGATAGTAGAATGGTGTAAGAATACTTACAAATACTTACGCCATGGGTAGTATCGAAATTTCTGCCAGATGTCATATACAGTCTTTATTATTTTTGGATGTTAAAATCACAGCATTCACAAACTTCTAAGAAATAAAAATGGTATGCTGGAGAAACTGTCCTCACTATAAGAATGTACGACTCAAAATGTATATTTCACGATGGAACAGGTTCGGTTTTTGGCGAGCGTGAATTGCTGCATTCTGTTATTTGTCCGTAGTAATGATAATGTTTCCACAGCAATGGAAAATCAGGTATTGTACAATTTTACCTAGGTACGGCAAACAACACCTGAAGCGTTTAGGCGTACTGATAGGTAGTTTTTACGAGTGACTTGCAGCTCCAAAAATGCTGCTGAAATCACACAAAATAGTTTTCCAAACAGAAGCACTCACACTGCTCAACAACAAATCAACGTCGTATAACACTGCAATAAATTAAATGTTTTAACAAAACAGTCTTCACGAATACTGCAATAATACGGTATATAATATATTTGTACACTATTTATATAGTACAACTGTTCTTCACATGTCAAAAATACTAAAAATATTGCTGTTCCATAATGTAACACGTGAATTGCAAATATTTAATAGTAGGAGGCCTTTTCTTTAGAACATTGCTGTTGAGTAACGCAGTTGTCGTAAGTAGCGGCTGCTGTTCACGGCAACTGCATATTTTAAATTGAATTTCTACGCACATTTGAAAATAGTAATATAGAATGTAATAAGTAGAAAATAGTAATATAGAAATGTAATAAGTTTTGCCTGGGCATAGCTAAAAATTCCGAACACATAACAAGCAAAGTAACCAAAACGACGTATCGCGTATAGTAGTTCGCTGGTTTCGACATCTTATTTTGCCGCTGCTGATAACTAAGTTAAGTCGTATTTTAGAAGAAAAATAGGTTTTTTTACTAACAAACAAGATAAATAGTATACACCAAACATGGACTTACCAATTACTAAAGCGTTGCTAAAAACAATAAGCGCTTCAATTATTATAAATGTTGGCATTTTCTAATTGTCTTTGCCGATAACTTGATTTGCTTTTGAATCTGGGAATTCTTAGTGTGGATAGAATGATTTCTCTTAGGTTTTTTGTTAGATATAGGTGTTTCACAATAAATATTACAAACATCTAGGGCATGTAGGGGGGTCGAAAATGATCACTTTTTGCCAATGCAAATAGTGTGGAGAATTTCATATAATGGAGATAGTTTGAAGTTTCCTGAAACATCAGTACACAAGGAACAGCCTAACTATCAATAGAAAATTTAACATGAGAAACTCCGTCGTTCGTCCTGCCTCCACATTGGCAAAAAGAGATTAACTTTTCATGCCCTAGAAGTTCGTAAATATTTTTCCGAACCATTTTGATAGATGCGACATAATGATAAAGAGGTAGATTTTAAGTATAAAAACATTACACACTATGGGATAGACATTTTTATTCAGTTTTGCGAACACTGCCATCAAGAAATGTGTCAACAATCATATCGAATTAATTATTGATGGACGTTTAACTTGATGGATTTTTAGTCACACCCAAACGGTAACTTTGAGTCAATTTTAGTACGTCAGCAACCGTGCACAATATTTGTTGTTATGAAATATCTCAAGACCTAGTAAGTTGATGAAGTAGATAGTAATGTGATTAATAACTCTTAAAAATTTTCAGAGGATCGAGCATCCTGAAGTCTGATACCGGAGGAGAGTTTACTAACGACATAAAAGACTATTAGCATGAATTAAAAATGATTTGTAGTAAACCACGTCAGAGTCAAAATCAATGCATCAATGGAACGAGCTATTAACATTTTAGATCACGAATTACATACAGATACAAATATGCAATTATTTAAGTAAAATAGTTAATTCTCATTTACATATATCTTGAGGTGCTCCAATTATAACACACCGTGAACTAAATAATTTACTAATGCAATTGTTCTATATTAAAATTCCAATAATTAGCAAAGGGATGTGTTTTCTTTAATGTTTTCTAACTGTTAGGCCAATCATTTTTTTTTGGTAATGTACGCGACGCGTATTTTAATGACGACGAAAACAATAGAGTCATTCCGTTCATCGTTATAAATTCATCGCATCGAAAATAATTTTATAATTAAATACTTGATAATCAGTAATAATCTGAAATGAGTAGAGCATGTCCCCAAAATATAGAAATGAAAATTCATGATTATGAATAATAGTACAAAATTTTGAGAAATATCAAAAAATCAAATACGTTATAATAATCGGGATTTTCTAACAATGTCGACGATGCATCAAAGTTGATGTTCAACTCTTCCGCCGGCCCTGTCTCCTCCGCGCCAGTCAGCGGCCCCGCCGTCGCCAACGGGATTCGTCACGACTGAAGCACTCGAATTCGGGACGTCCGCCGTCGGTCCTCGTGGAAGTCGATATCCCGTTTCCGTGATTCCGTACGACTCCGTAATGACGAAATTGCCCCTCTGCGATTGCTCCTGCTACGCTGTCTCCGCTTCCAACCGAAACCGACTCCTTCGTTTCGATCGGCTTTTCGACTTCTTCCTCCATCCGTAGAAAAATACTGCGATGGTTCCTTGTTTCCTAACAGTCACTGAGCAGTAAAACGTAGATTTTACTCTTCCAAAATGTGAGATAAAGTTTTGTAAGATTTAACAAAAAAATAAGACGAGTCAAATTCATAAATGGTACAGATTATCGCGGATTCAGAATTTAAAATTTGTTGAACATTAAAAATGCAAAATGTAATGATTTTCCTGGTGTATGTCGCCACGGAAAGCTCTTAGAGGGCTACTTAAGGGTACAAGCATACTATATTAGAAAAATAACTCATTATTAAAATCATCGTGTTTCTTTGAAACTTACATTCTCGTACACGCGGAAAGAGGCAAAGACAAAGTTATATAATACTGCAATAACGTCGACGTCGACATTTCGACGGAAATATACCTTTCGGAGGCCCCACTTACCGAAAATGTGCGACGGACAGAGGGACGTTATTCCCTCACCACATAACCCGCAAGAAGCAGGTTGCAATATAATAAAATCGTTACCATCAATACAGGATTGTTAGTGTTGTTGAGGCTCCACACGTTCACATTTATTTGTGTTTATTAAATTTTGTTTAGTTCAACCCTACAATGCCTAAGGGTATTTGGGGACTGCGGAGCCGCTTTGCGGGTAGGGGCGAGGGAGGGCGGCCCGGGCGAGAGAGAGTCAGGCAATGCCTAGAATATAGACTAAGAAGGTATATCCTTGCTGTATGCTTGGAGGGACGGGAGTGCTGAGGGCTGATGGAGCGGGACGCCGTGAAGCAGGGCGGGGGAGGGGGGGGGGGCGAAGGTGGTTAATCGGAGCGGGCGTTCCAGGGATGTAAATAAAATTACTTCGATTTTATTCTACAGATAGAATTTTCTCTTATTTCTGCATATTGAGATAAGAATATTTCCAGGAAATGCCATGGTACTTCAGCTTGTTTTTAATGAAAACAACGGCCAAACAATTGTCAGTCCTGCCATAAATTCAATAATTTGAAAATGGAAATTCAATGAGATCTAAGTTTTTGCCGTTTACTTTCACCCTTTTAAATCGGAGGCAATGGCCACCAAGGTCACCAAGTCCATCGCGGATCATTTCCTGAAAACATTGTCTGATTGTTCCGCGGAACATAATTTGGCAATCATGGCTACAAAAAAAGGCATTGCGTCCAATCAGTGGACGTTTCGTGGCACCTTCCTGAAGGTGCAAGTAGTGGCTTAGAGCGGCTCCGCCTCGCAATGAGTCTGAGAATCGAGCACCGGTTGCGCCGTCGCTCCACACCTGTCGCCACCGCAGCGGCGCGTCCCTCGCCCGCGTGCCGCAAGCGCCGTTGTCAGCGTAAGGCACTCGTCGGTTATTTCGAGCGATACAATTGGGGAGGCAGCGCTCGGAGTCGCGGCGGACGGATTCGCAGTTAGGGAGAGCTGTCACAGCCTCCGATGTATGACGTAGGAATGGTGACATGATGTTCTTTCGAGGGGAGATTGGCTCACGAACATTCAACCAGCGCCAGCGTTAGAGGTCATGGACAAAGAAACACAATGGGCCACTTGTTATTTTTGGAATTAAAAACGAAATTTCCAAAAATTATATCACGGATTTATTTCATAAAAATGTATTAATTTTTACTAACAAAATAAACTATTAATACAAAATATTACGAACTCGTGTTATTAAATAGTACAAACGTCTGCAAAATTGCTGTATGCAGAATTCAATGATTTCGCTGAAAGAAGTATGTTATAGAATATCGTTGTCTGTATGTTTAATTCACTGAAAATTTAATATACTACACTTCTAATTATTGGAATAAACTTATGATGCTTTAGTAATATTAGATATCAACGAGTCTAGAATGGAAAGAAATGTTCTTACCTTAATATTTTAACTTTTGGGTAAAATCATTATCTGTTCTATTACGTTGAGTAAGAAGTTTCGCTTTTCCGTTCCTTTGCAGCGCTGTACTATTAATTTTGAATTTGGTTAAACATTTTTGGCTCTTATTTCAAAGTAATGAAACTTGTCTTCAATTTCTTGAAAATTTGTCTTCAGAATTATTTCCCATGGATTAGACTGTATTATACAATAATTATTTTCAGAATGAGAACCTCAAAGAACACAATTTGTCTCTCTTCGGAATACCAGCACTTCTGTAAATGATACCAACTTTTTAACCAGTATTTCAGGTTCAAAGTAGCGTAAAATAGAATGGGAAACGTTTTAGATAAAATACCGACATTTTCTCGGGATCTACGAAATGGAAAAAACAAAAAATGAAATATTGTGGCAAAAAATGAAAAAACAAACACGTAATGACATACAACCGGAAAACGAATTCCTACTGTTATGATCATGTTTTCCGTCAACCCCATAACAAATAAAATTACATCACGGCGTGGTCTGCTATTAATAAAAGCACTAATAAACTCTTTTCAAGACGCAAAAGTGTTTTAGGAAGTATTTTTACCGCGAAGTCTTTTCACGACGTCTTTTCAATTTTTAATAATAATTAAAACAACAATGACTGAAGTGACATTCTGTTTATACCAATTTAACAGTTTTTAAAATCGTTCGGTGCTAAAAGTATTTTTATTCCACCGAATGTAGCGATATATCAGCGTTGTTACCAGTTTATGTTGACATATCCTGACTAAAAATAAACTGCATCTGTTTCAGTTCATCTACCTTCATTTCTGACAACGTCGGACCGAATACAAATGATCACATTGAACGGTACAGCAACTTGCTCATTATTCCCTAACGAGCTCACTTCGCTGAACGCTTGGAACGCGACCGAGTTGTGGGAATACGCCTCGTCACGACATTACCGCTTCGTGGAACATTTCTGGTCTCTTTTTCTTGGAGTATTCGGCTCGCCGTGGACCACGCTGCACAAAATATGGAGAATTGAAAGCTGATCCCAAAATATTAGTTTACTGAAATTGGAATAGGAACGTTTATTTGACTTAAATTGGAATTGTCTTGAAAGTAGAGAATAGGTCGAAATTCACATCTGCTTATCCACTCTGTTTAAAATACGCAAGAGTTGGAAATGGAAAGTTGTGGAAAGAAATGAGTTGGAAGAAAGTGGAAATGAAATTGGAAAGAAGGAAAGTATCTTAGGAATAACGCAAATAATAAAATAGTTGGAAGTGGAAACCGAAGTCGAAAGTAGAAACGTGTCTTATAAATAATAATCACTATATACATTAAAATGTGATTTGATGCATCTGTTGTCGTAATATTTACAACATAACTTTTAATATTTGTTTAATCACAGGATAAAATTCGTCTGACGTATTTACCATCAGTCATTAAATTTTATTTTTGTCATGTCACTCATAAATTTTCATTCAAATGTTTTGTTAAAAGGATCAAAGTAGTACTTTAATTAGGAATAGGTTTGAAAGCAACAGGAACTACATCAAAGTATAATGGTATTTTAGCGATACTATGGTTATTTTTTAAATGTTTATACAAAATGAATAAGTACGGGCATCAAATATATTTGTAAATGAATAGCAGATTTTTGTCCAAATGACAAAAACTCTTTTTTTCTTTAAGAAGGAAGCTCATTCCCGGCATGAACAAAACAGCATTTCAATGTGAAAACAACGCATTCGTTCCAATCGTACTTTAGCTTGTTCGATTGCACAGCGTGATCTGCATCCCTTCCCCTCGGAGAGCAGTGCAAACGATCTCTTTTTATTATTTCCCCTTTCCGAACATCTGAATTGGTTGACCGCTGCTCAAAGAAATTCAGCCATTGTTTATGCATTACACAGTACACAATCGCCAGGACCAATTTCAACTTCTCTTACGGCCATGGAATAGCCATTGAATTCCTACAGAGAGGCCGAGGGCATGATATTTCAAGTTGGTCACGATTTGTTGTGACCTCAGGTAAATCTATGAAATGAGGATATGTTGAGTCGTCTTCTTTTTCGAGTATCCTTTCGTATTGGATAAGGTATATTTGAATAATCGAAGATAGACAATTCTGAGAACCGTGTGATTCTCATTTATTACTAAATACTTGCACTGACGACCCTTTCAATAAACAGTTTTCACGACTTCGTAATCATTCAACGAATCACACGTACACTAATAGCTCGTTCCCTATTCGCTAAGATTAACTTCTGTGTGGGCGTTTATACTGCCTGGGGTAGAAGTGAGATGAAGTAGACACGACACGAAAATAACATCATTGTGACATTCATTTAAAAGTATAAATCACACAATCTTGAGGCATCACAGTGTTCTAGTAGAAAAGGAATAATTTATGCACTTTTACGTACTATATTTGCAGTCGACGAAGGGCGGCCGAGCTTGTCGAGAGAGGGACCAAAATCGAAGCACTTGTCCCGAAAGCAAGCCAGGGAAGGTCGCTGGACAGACAGGTAAAGACAAATATGAACATTCATAGACCTACTACTACTACTACTCCGTTAGTAGCCTTACGGTTACGAGACTTGGTCATTGGCGGCGCATTTGCGAAACGTGCCTAGAATTCCTAGACACAAAGAACATTTCTGTACTGATTCTGTTTTATCCAAAAGGAAGAGATTATTCTCAATGTTTCGTACCTCGACGTCTATCTGTTTTTAAAGTTTTCCGTATTAATATATTCTTAAGACGCTTCTCCATCGTGCGGACAAATATTGTATTGACTATGGTGATTCTCCTACATAACATGATATCCGAGAACCTTTGAACCCAATCTTAAACTGCAAGGCCTTTCTGAAAAAAAAAATTCTAGGATATACGTTACTGTAGAAATACGTTTTTCAATAATGAGAAAAATTCGAACCTTTCCCGTGTTAGTACCCACCAATCTACAGAATATCAATTTAAATATACATTGATGTAGCTAGGTTTCAAATAAAGAGAGGGGCGAGCAAATGATAAAAGCCCCATTTTTTTTTCGTTAATCGGCCAACTAGGACCACGCGTGCAAGCATCCTGCCTTTACCGTGGCCCAGTTTTTATTTATTCTCACGGTGGCAGGTGCTTGCGACAATTTTTGGGGGGGACCAGCATTTTCAGCTGGATCCGGTTTTTAACCCACACGGTTGTTAGCCCTGGGGGTATGGAGGATGAAATGATGATATGATGGTAATGGGGGTGAAAGGACAGCACATACAGACATACACAAACACACAAATATACCCATGCCCGAGGCGGGACTCGAACCCGCGATCTTCTGGTCCGAAACCACTCCGGCACTACTGCCTTAGCGATCTCGGCCATCTGATCGGCAAAAGCCCCATTAATATAATAAATTCAAGATTCACATTTTTCAAGATGTGACTGCGTGGGTGGAAATTGTGGAGAATATACCGATAATGATACTAGTGTTTTCGACTTTATTGGATGTGTCCTTTCTCAAAATATATTTTATATATTAAACAATTATATAATAATCATTATGTAATCATGTTATATGTAATTTAATATTATAATTAATGTTTGGAAGTTCAGGCATTTATTTTACTTAAAATATGTAGCCAAAAAGTAATTTATTTTTACTAAAATAGACATGCAAAAAAGGCACTTATTCAGGCTAAAGGAATGGACAGAAAAACACAGGAAACATTGCAAAATCACCATTTAAAATAAATTATTGTAAAAAAAGGTTACTAATTATAATGATTCACATTTTTTTCTAACTATAAAATTTACATTAGCACTTACGTGGGAGGAAAAATATATTGCTTTGTAATCTTTATTGCATATCACAATTCGGTATGACGTCTACCAATTTATTTTACCCGCGACGCTGTCTCTATGAGACGCTATTGTAGACTCATTTTTAATCTTTAAATTGTATGAGTGAAAACGGAATGATAGATTAAGTCCTTCGCACTTGTAATCGCCAGAAATAACGAAAAGGAATTGAGATAGGTATATCATGTACAGATAGTTCTGTCCTCAAAAGGAATCCGAGGCGTTCTCAAACATACGACGAAATTCCTCATGAGCAAACAAGTCTGTCAGCATTAATGACAAATACCAAACATCTTCCCTAGTATAATCTTCCTTTCCCTTTCACTCGTAGATTTTTAACATAACCTGACACTCGAGCCTCCGCGTTCACAGTAAGACAATACACGACCGTGCCGCGATGTTGTTTAGGCTTGCAGGTATGTTTCCAGCTTGATAGGGATTAGTTCCAGTAGAAGGAAAAGGAGGAAATAAGGAAACCAAAAAGGCACAAATAAGGCATGAAGAGGCACAAACAAGGCAAAATGACAAAAATAGGCATCAGAATCTAAATTAGGCAAAATGAAAATCTACTAAAACAACTCCACAAGTACTATTAAATAATTCCTATTGTTAAAAGTCATAATTGTTTAAAATTGCTTTGTTTTCTCTGTGTGGCTTTCGACGCCCTCCTCGCTTAATATTTAACTTAAATCTAATCTTACAATTATATCTAACTACACATGAATAGGAAACTCACAGAGCACCTATGGGATTAATTCAGTTCTGAAAATATGTTGAGGAATGAATTTAATGGGTATCTATTTTTTATTCTAGTTGGGAGCTGGTAGGTTGTGGCTAAAGTCGTAATGGGTGGCTTGGGTTATTGTGTTTATTTTGGAGAAGAAAGTGTTAGATAAGAACGCAATATGGTGAACTATACGGGGTAAATTCAATTCTTTGTATAGTTGAATGTTTCAGATAAACCAGGGTGCATGAGTGGGAAGTCTGAGGAAATGATTTTGGAATTTATTGATGTTAGTTTTAGAGGCGTTGATCCAGATAGGGCATGCGCAAAGCATTAGGGGACTAATTATTTATTTATAGATGGTGATTGCATTGTTTAATGAGAGCTTACTATTGCAATTTAGTGGCTTCAGTTGAACTAGTTTTATTTTGGCTTGCTGTGCTTTCACTGTTATGTATTGTTTTTCAATTTAGTCTGGTATCAAGATTCAGCCCTTGATATTTGACAGATTGATTGTATGGGGTCCATGTAATAGGGTGATTGTTTATTTGGAGGGAAGTTGGGGTTGAAAATATTCTTAACGAGAATATTTTGGCGGTTGATTTTGTAGGATTGAGTTTGATTTTCCATTTGACAGACCAGTCATCAATTTTATTTAGACGAGTTCGAATTTGTTTACAGATTAAATAACTTGAGTGATTGGACATGGAAATAGCGGTGTCATCTGTGTTCGGCATGTGACCTCAACGCGGTGAGGGGAGGAGGGGTGGCGCCGTGCGTTGCCGGCCGTAGTCGAGTTGAGTCGTTTTTAGTTGCTGGGTTAAGGCGGAAGGCCCGCTCCGCCGAATACTGTGATTTCAAGTAGATTGGTGAGCACTAGAGCAAACTGCTCGTTCTCTGTATTGCGTCGTCTGTACTGCAGTGTTCGTAAGGGGAATTTATGCCCATATTTTCACACAATTGGTGTGTTTGTGTTTTATTTATCTACTTTTAAACTGCCTTCCCTGTGTTTGCGGGATGCACTATTTCGCGCATGTATCAAAGTAGTTACGTTCATAGTCTGGTGTAAAGAAGCCGCACTCGTCTGAACTGTGAAAAATAATAAGACATTTTGCCAAACATCTGGGCTCTAATTAAAATATATTATAATTATACATATGTTTATAACCCATAAAAATAAATCTTAAAATATTAAATTCCTAGTTAACCACATTATATATATATATATATATATATATATAAAATAAAAACTAAATGATCGTTTTGTAGCCGCACTGCTTAATGTGTCTGCCAAATATAATTACGGTATGTCTTAATATTTGTATAATAAATGCAACACTTATAACCTTGCAATTTAGTGCATTCTTGAAGATACATTTCTCGATACTTGCCTTCGCGGCGGCGAGACTTGTTTAATTTAAAATCACATGGCAGAAACTGTATATCCATTGTGTGACCGTTCATGGCAGCAGACGTTTACGAACGTTTTCAAATTACGAACGAGCACGCACGTGGGTGCTAACTTGAAGGAAACCTCATTGTTTGCGGAAGGCGCGCGTAATGGCATGACGAGGAAGCCCTGCGCCAAGAGGGGCACACTCCACGTGTCTGCCCACTCCGCTTGTTTTCTTTAGCTAGATGAAACTGCACTTGCAGCAAAGTACGTGGCACCATTTCACGATGACCGTGAGTGGTCGGCCGTAGTGTTGTGTCGAACTTTGTAGCAAAAGCAGGTCATCAGGGTTTTCAGCCTAAAAGTTGTGATGAAGCCCGTATTATCACTGGTCATGATGGCCCTGAAATGTATGTCGTATAATTCGTAATTTGTTGTATCATACACGGCATTAATTGTTAACTTTTCTCTATTGAAAAGAAAATGGTCTGTTGACTATTTGGCATTTCCGTCAATTCACAAAATTTGCAATATTGACTGCGTAAAATTGCATTAGTTATTTTCACGCAATTTAATTTTATTTGCTTTTGGAATCAAATCTAATGTAATTTGCTATGACGAATACATTTAATCGGAGTGGATGCAAGTGGATTCATTATATCTAAATGTGTTTGATCTTATTTGAACTGTACGTCTCTATTTTAAGTTTATAGTTGTTACCTCAACTTCGAGGGTACATAAGCAGCGATCTGCAGAACAAATGCTGATATTTTAAAATTAAATACAGTCGGAGGCTGGTGGTCTAAAGTTTCGGTCATTTTTAGCGACCTTCTAGGCTCTATTGCGCCAAGATTTGTAATGCTGCTTTGGTTACGTTGTTTGCTTGCTTGCTAGGCCCCGCTTGCACCCACAATGATATAGGCAGGCAGGGCGTCGCAGTTAAAGCAGCAAACGCGTATTACATTACAAATTATTTAGATTTGATGGGTCCTTGGGAGCTAAGTCCCTTCAGAAGACTGCAGGATGGTGGATCAGCACAAGTGAAAATGAAAGACAGAATATGTTTTAGCAAATGTCGAAACAAGAGTCCTTTACTTACACAGAAATGAAGTTATACAAAAAATGAAGTTACATCTAAGTTACGCGGAGACCTCCGTCCATGTGAACGGTAGCTCGGAGAGTCTCCCCCGGGCAGGGCCCGTCCGCTTATTTTATAGTAATCAGAGCTTTTTGTAATCATACGCTTTCACGTGGGTTGCACGTGGTCTCCCCTCCCCAAACATGACGCGGCCAGAAGGCGCTGAATAGGCCCTCTGTGCCTGTGCCTCTGCGTTGGTCATATCGTCCGTCGTCCGTCACTTTAGACGCTGATGGCGGTCAGCTGGGGTCACATGTCGCAAGAGCCCTCGTGCTTAAACATTCATATTTATTGGTACTTCCCAGTTGACGGGTATTTCCCAATTGAATGCGTTATGATCAAAAGCTCCCATAGAATGAAGTATGATTATACTCATTACAGTTATATTACAATTACAATTATTACAATTACAATTATTACAATTACAATTATTACAATTACAATTATTACACCTTCAATCCGTACAGTTACAATCATTACACCTTCAATCCGTACAGTTACAATCATTACAGATTATCGGCGCTTGCTTTTGACTTCTTTTGGAATTAAAGCTTCAAAAAGGCCACGAAAGAATAGCCGAAACATTGGCGCACCAGTGTTCGAGAGACATTGATCAGGCAACCAATGAGAAATTTGAGCATACTTCACAAATATTGTTGTACCTTCTTTTGCTTCGAGGTGATGTATCACTCCACGCTATGAAAGATGCGCCATTATTTCGGTGGAAAATGAGCTAAACTGTGATTTCGGTGATGAACGTCTCATTACGAATATTATTTTTGAGTGCATAAATCAAGTCTTCTGTGGTTATATGGAAGAATGGTTCAGAAGGTTTTCACAGTTGGGACTCCCTGCAGACATTTATAATTAATTAGTTGTATTGTTCTATCATGCTCAGTGTTTCGTCATTATTTCTTAATTATTCATAATTATTTTGAAAATACTCTACATTAATAGTTTAATATATAAACTCTTGTTGGTTTAATAAAACAATCTGTATATCTAAGAAAACGTCAAATAAAAAATAACAAAGAGCCCCTCTTCTTCTTCACAAATGCTAGCGTACATTTTGTTTCAGCGTCAATAAATAAGTAATAGGATAAATTTAAAAATGAGAGATTCACAAAATTTACCAACAACGGCATCCTTGAAAAACTGCAAAGTATGGTTATTATTCATGATGGAACTTCCTCATATTTCAAAACGAAGTTTCGAAAAAAACACTAAAACGTTTTCTATCTAAGAAAATATTCCAAGTTCTTTGAAATTAAGTAATCGCAGTAATTGGTTTGTCATGTAAAAAGGAATGTCTAAAACAGTAGGTGGATTTCACATACTTTCTTGAGTAAAAAGAATGTATAGATGTACTACTTGAAATCAGTTATGTATATACTTAGTTCAGGATCAACATTACACAATATCAATGTAAAGAACGTGCTTGTACACGTTCAGACAAAAAACGGTTCAGTAGTAACAAAACACGGATAATTCGTCTGATTCGTTAAAACGAGAAATTTAATAATATCATTCGTACCTGATACACGGCTGGATCAATCTTAATAAATAAATAGTACGTATGGCGACCCTGCGCGGTGGTTTCAATATCCGCATGACTGCTCTGCAATTTGAGTGCTGCAGACGATAAAGCCTTCCGGTGAAAAAGGTGCGGTGATGCACCACGCCTACCTGATCACTGTGGAAAACGTCGACGGCGCATTTCACAGAATTCTCTCGCGACACTTCCCCACATCCTTGAACGCGAATGGTCGACACAATCGCGCCCTTCGACCCGATCTCTGCAATGACCGGGTTAACCGCGCGTGACTTTCAAGAGAGCTTTCAATCAACGTTATCGCATACGAGTAAAATGAGATATCTCACGCGAGTGCATTGAGGTAGCAATTCATAAAAATTCTACAGCAAGAAGGGGACATTTACTCGACTATTCCTCTCGCAAAATTAACACCAATAGAACTATAATGCATCTAGTATGTCCCCTAACAGCGCGATGTATCTAAAAAATCTGTTTTTGTATTCAATTTTTCTTACTACATCTCTCAACTAGCCAGCCATAAAGCCACTACATCAGTCATAAGAGGCGGCAAGCACCGAAAACTCGAGTTTTATTAATACCTGTAATACTAATTCAATACGTGAAAGAAAACTTTAGAACCTGCGGCCATGTGAGAGTTATGTATCTATAGTTTTGTTAGACCGCGTACAGATACCACGCACTCCGACTGAATTTTCATATTCAGTGCGTCAATGTTTATGACACAGCTAATGTCAGAAAACACCAAGGCTCTCAGAAATTTGCTATTCAATTGTTGCATTAAAGAACATCAACTTTTTTGTTATTGTAAATAGTATATAAAAAACTCGTGTATTGCATTGGTATATATAGTGTATAGTATATATTGGGACTAACCAATGTTATTGAAGTATTCGTGAAGGCTGTTTTTGTTAAAATATTTAATTTATCACAATGTTATATGAGAGTATTTTATTTGTTATTCTTCATAAATGTTTGTACTGCTCTTTGGAAATCCATTTTGTGTGGTTTTTCTCAGCAGGTCATAATTTTATTTGCGGTATAGTCTTAAAAAATAGCTTAAATAATGAGTGAATTAGAAATTGAGAGTCTTGAGAATATAAAATTCATTGTTGACCATACAATGTATTTAGACAAATTTAGACAAAGTTATCGTAATTAGGAACTCGTTAATTATAGAATAAAAGTTCATAATATTGACGATTTATAAAACTATTACTTTCAATATTTAAAGCGAAATGAATAAACACTGAAAAAAAAGATTATTAAATGTAAAATATGTTGCATTAAATGAAGATTGAGAGATCCTGCCCAAGAGATAAACGTTTTGACTTTTAAGATGTGCATTTTTTTTATTTCATTTGAACCAATCAAAATATTATTTGGATTTTAACAGTATTATTCGCATTATTATTTCATTATTTCTTCTCGAATAGAGAAAAGTACATTAATAAAAATGGCGTAGGTCCCGTTTTTGGAGAACTCTCTCTTATATTGGAAATTGCAAATAAAATTACATTGCAAAAGTACAATATTAATGATACATTTTGTCCTGAATGAAATCTGTTCTCACAATACGTCTGTAAATAAAGCTTTGTACAATTTTTTGAAGCTTTGCGTAATTTTGCTTGAAGTAAAAGAAATTTATAATTTGTTACTCAAAAGTTAGTTATTGTCGAAAACTAGAAAAAAACGGCTCCAAATATTTTCTATAATTTTTTCCGATAGAGTAAATGACGCATAAAAATGGTGCAGGACTCATTTCCCTTGAACACAAAGAATTTTCGAAATTGCAAAAAAATAGAAAGGGCGCGAGAAAGAATGTGCTATTGTAGCACCACTAGTTGGAGTTGTGTTGCTCCTCGGCTGTTTTGAAGCTCCGGGAAAGAGGGTGATACCGGGCAGAACTACGATGTATTTGCTGTGGTTGTGACTATAAACTAGTAGTTAATTTGACATTGAATGCGCATTAAATAAATATATAAAAATACAAAAAATGGATAAAAATAAATAAAAAAATAGATAAAAACAAACAAACAAATAGAAACAAATCGGAGTGGGATATATCCCGTGTGGCCATTCATAAATCTTAGCTGAGTTTAGCAGCATCTGTGCAAGTGTTTCTTTCATCGGGCCGCCTCGCCCGGCGCCGTGTCGCAGCTCGCAGCGCGGCCCCGCGCGGGGCTGTCGGATCTTGTGTCCAGTGCGCAGCCATCGTCGGCCTTCGAGCGCGCTACCTCGGAAACTTTCCGATGAAAAACGAGCCACCGATGCCCCACATTCGAGTCAGGTGTCATTAAAACTCATGGAGTCTTCCACACGTGGCGCGTGGCTAACGATCCGTCCGACGGTTTGCGCTGCCTGGCGCATCTCGGTTCAGCCGGGGACGCTGCGAGCGGAGGGCGGGCGGCGGCGACGGCGGCAACTTGATACTCGCAACGGATACTCGCAAACTCCATTTGATGCCAGATTTATTTATTATATTTTTCGTCAAAAGCCAGTATATGACGTATGGGGGAGAAGTATAATCTGCGCACATTTATTTGGTATCGATATCAAAATAGTATCAATATGCCGTAATACAAAATATGGAGTATTCTAAATGATTATCAAATTAATATTGAGATTATAATGGGAAGGGACCCTTTATTTTTTAATGACAAACAAGTACACACGTTTTCAATTAGATAACATTTATTTAATTTGGTTCATTGCCCTCTCAGGTAGTACAATAAAAGACATAATTAATTTTAAGACTGATTTTTTAAGGGAATTACAAAAAACGAAAAAACGTATTCAACACAATGGTCACTCTCGTCGCACTTCTCTCAATAATTAAATGTGCCTCCAAAGTTGTTATAATGTGAGCACTCTTAGACTCCGTACTGTTTTCTTCATATTAAGACCCCCTTGTACTTTGGTGTTTTACTGTGAAGTTTACATTGTAATTTTTCTGTTTATCATTATTTCTGGTATTTACGATGTAATTGTTACGATCAGGTTTTTTTCGTCCTCCTTTTATAATTTTAACCACCTTTAAAATAGTTCTGTCTATAGTACCTGAGGAGGTAATCAACCAGATTGCGAAACTTTATGTTCGAAAAACAAGTTAAACGAATAAATAAAAAAATTATAAATAAATAAATTATAAATAAATAAATAAATAAATAATAAAATATATAAATAAATAATAAAATATATAAATAAATAATAAAATATATAAATAAATAATAAAATATATAAATAAATAAATAAATATATAAATAAATTTATAATAAAATATATAAATAAATAAATGTTTTCTAATTGAAAATATGTACTTGATTGTCATTAAAATTTAAGAATACTTTCAGACTTTAATATCATGATGTCGATATTATCGGGCTTCAAGTATACATGCATTCAATTTTGTATCGTAAACGTATGCAATTTTTAATGTAGCAGATAATGTGCATGTTACCTAGCATTTAAAGCGTCATTCGCATATTTTAATTCTTTTAATTGAATGTTGAAAACGGTCTCTGATAGTTGTCAAAATGAATTTTTAACTTCTCTCACATGTTCTGCTTATCGCAGCACCCATAAAAATTATATAGCCTTACATACATGGCAATTTTTATATTTGTGTATTTCTAAAACAAATAAAATAAAAAAATCAGATCCATTCAATTCTCATTTATTTTACAATTGCTGAAGTACCCTACATTGCCGGGTATTTATTAATCATGATCATTTATTAGTCAGGAAAAGAAAAAAAATATATTTATGGTGTATTTTCTATGTACGGCGCCCCACCATTCTCACACTGCTTCATTCCAGCCCCCCACCTTCGGCCGGCCCGCCTTTACCTTCCTTGCTCTGACATTCTTGCTACAATCGTTGGGCAGCGGCAAACATGCATTGTTGCATACTCCCGGCAAATATTTAGTAACAATATTTACCTTCAACTTTTTCTAAGTTTTTTTAAAAATGAAAATCAATTAGAGTTTATAAAATTATTTAGTTCGATTTCGGCCGTATACTTCTGAGGTACGAGGCATATGGATGGTTGTAAGAATATTTGAGGTGCCAAAAGAATCAACTAACTTTAGAACAGTTTTTTATGATAGCATTTATTATTGTATGTCATCACGATCATAAGATGTATAGGGATAATTATTGTCAGGCTGAGTCGTTTCGGGTATTTAAAAATATGCAGTAACGTATTCTGTGAAAGGAAAGTAACAAATCTTTTGTACGATATTTTGTTGAAAAAATGCCCAGCAGTTCGACGACGATTTCTATAGTTCCATAATATTCGACAGCTCGTTCTTATGGTCAGTTAAATCAGTTGACATCACTAGGGAGAAAATAAACTTTTTTCGTATTAAAAACGACGGAAAACGCAAATTTATCAATTGATTGAAATGGGATGCGAATAACCACAGGACTCTGAGTCATTACGTGTCTTAGTTTAGTTATAGGAAGATGCGGAAAAAATATTGAATTTTTGCAGTTTTCGAAAAATCAGTGTATTTAATGGAGATGAAACTTGCACCATTCTCTTAAACTTCTTTCACACTACCCAACCACAAAATTTAACAATAAACGATGGAGTTATTTTTTGAAAATTTGGAAAATGTCCCGGAGGCTTCATGTAAATTCCCACCCAAAATTAAAATATTGGTTTGAAATTCAATAGGCCGTGGCATCAGCCAGATTGATTGGGGAATACCAATTTTGGAGAAAATCGGCTGAATAGTTAAGCCTACCAATTCTGGGAAAGGAAAACCTTGTTCACTTTCCTCTCTTATGTCACTTTGAATTGTGAGTCACTGGAAAGGACTCCTAGACGTATGAATTCACTCGTTCTACACGTATTATTTTTCTCAATGTTGCCATACACTTCATAGATTTCCCAGAAAGGTTCTCTCGTTTTGAACGTAGAGGGAGGGCAATTTTTTCCGGGTCGCCTCCTGGTAATTATTATCCCAGTAGTTCCCCGACTGGGAGAAAGTGAGCGAACAGCTTAAGGAACATCCCGGGCCGCTTAAGCGATTCCATGTATCCTCCTGGCTAGAAAAGATACAATTATCCAGGTGGTCTTCGGCAGTCAATCAACAAGCCATCGCGTTGCCCTTCATCTTGCTCTCCATATCTTTCTGTACTCTCGGGAAATGCCAGTTTTTACTTTCTCGCCTTACGTCGTAAGAAGAGTAAGTAGATAGATAGATAGATAGATAGATTTATTATTTCTGCAGGTAGGTATACAACCTGGTGGCAGAACATTACAATTTACATATTACAACTAGGAATAGTAATACACTGTAATTTTAAAACATTTTAAGACATTAATAATAATAATGAAAATAATAATAATAATAATAATAATAATAATAATAATTATATAAAGACAATAATAACATTAACAGCATTAATTCTACATTTTATGACTGTCCTGGACGGAATATTAAACTAATAAATACCTTTTAAAATACACAGCAATTCAATTCACTTCACTTCACTACTCCTCTCTCTACTTCTCTATTACAATACAATACAATACATTTATTTCGGCCACAATTGGCGTCCCTGCCAGGTGGTAGCCAATCAATTACACTATACAAATGAAAATTAAATACAATGTACTACCCAGAACCGTGTATACCCCAGCATAGCAAGAAAGCCTCCATTTCACGCGTACACATGTGAAACTCAGACTCTCCGTGCACACACCCAAACACGCACGCACCACGCACAAACACGCATACACACACATGCACCCACACACATACATACACACCCATACACACACACGCACCCACTCACACACATACATACTTATACACACACATAGCCCCACACTCCACTATATTTTATTTTATTTTTAACATTGGCAATGTCGCACATCACGCCGAACTTCCCTGGAACTGCACTTCACTTCACTAAAAGTACCTAATAATTTGTAGAAAAGAAAAATACAAAAATAAAAAATGCTATTTGAGACTTCTTAAGCGATTTTTAAAACACTTTACGTCCTTGGGAAAGGGCTCCATGACTGTTGCAGGTATTTCGTTCCAATCCCTAATTGTGCGATTTACAAATGAATATTTACCGGTATCAGTTCGCTGCCGTTGAGTTTTTATTTTCCATTTATGATCTTTTCTCCCTATACGTGCAGGACTGTCTAGTCTTCCACTTATTCCCTCCCAAGCTGGAGATTTATTATACGCTTTAAACATACAACATAATCTTGCATTCTTCCTGCGGGTACTTAATGATTCGAAATGTGTGTCACGTACCCTTGCAAACCCTCTATTTATGAATTTCACTGCCCTTTTTTGGATCTTTTCTAATTCTTGTATTTGACCTATTCTGTACGGATCCCAACAAGCTGACGAGTATTCAAGAGTTGGCCTAACTAAAGATGTGTAAGCCAATTTTCTACTTTCCATGTTACCTTTCTTTAAAATTCTCTTGACAAAATGAAACGACTTCCAAGCTTTTCTTACTACATAATTTATATGTTCCCCCCATCCTAAGTCGCTACGCAAATTAATTCCTAAGTATTTACAGCTGATTACCTCGGGGATCAATGTGCCATTCATGGGATAATTTAAAGGATTCTTACGTTTAGATTTTGTGAAACTGATAGTCTTACTTTCGTCGGCATTTATTTCCATTTTGTTTGATTTAGCCCATGTGTATATTTTATTTAGATCCTGTTGCAGTGCACTTTCATCTTCAGGTGATTCTATTATCCGGTAAATGAAGCAATCGTCGGCAAAAAGGCGCATTACTGAATCAATAGAAGTGGGTAGATCGTTGATAAAGGCTATAAATAACAAGGGTCCTAAGACACTTCCCTGAGGAACTCCAGAATTTTTGCCTCCCCAGATAGTACTTGTCCAACTCGAACTTGCTGCGACCGCTCTCTCAAGAATTCATGAATCCACTTAACGACCCTAACGTCGATACCGGTATCTGCAATTTTCTTAAGTAAAATGTCATGTGCAACAAGATCGAACGCTTTAGAGAAGTCTATTACGATTGCATCCGTCCGTTGTCCACGGTCCAGTGCGTCAGCGATATCTTGACATGTAGAAATAGTTTGGCTCTCGCATGAAAATGATTTACGAAACCCATGTTGGCCTCCATACAGCCATCCTAATTTGCCCCATTCATTTCGCAAGTACTCAGCTATGAGATGCTCCATTTGCTTGCAAATGACAGAAGTTAAACTCACAGGTCTATAGTTAGAGATGCAAGTGCGATTTCCACTTTTAAAAATCGACACCAGTAAGTATTGTAAACGTGCTCCGGAAATGGGCGAAATTGCGTCAGAAAAACTTGTTACTCGGCCCCTCGTAACGAAAAAGTGGATAAATCTGGTTCGTATTATCTTGTTTCTTGTATCCACATAGTAGCTTCCTAGTATCTTCACTTGTAACTACATAGTGAATTAGTTCCTCTAACACGTTGTGTAGACAGAATCCATGTTTTGTGGGTCCTTGATACCGAAAAATCTATTGAAGGCAAAACGTTTCTCTGACCGTCCGTCCGTCCGTCGCAATCGTCTGTTCGTCTATTTGATTGTGAGAACGCCGCAAGTGAGAGGAGAGTGAAAGAGAAAATATGATGAATTATACGTCAAGAAATGTTCAAAGATAACATCACTGTGCGTCGTTGAAGCAGATTGTCGCATGCCGGAGAGGGGATGTATTACATAATTTTATTACACTTCATTATCATGGTTTTGATAGGGCAATTGAAAATCAAGAACAGAAGTTATTATGGTTATTGCATTTTCACATAAGGAATACGTTTAGCATTGGACAAGCAAACGGCCTAGAATGGATATGAGATGTACTTCCACAAATTGAGCAATATTACTTAATTCTCTCTTGAGAGACTAATGCTAAAAAAACGTCGTCAGTGCGCAGTAAAAATTATAATTGTTCTTGACAAATGACCAGCACATTCTTCTGCTGACAACATTAACATGCCGTTTTTGTTTTCGTCCGTCGCAATCACAAGTACGACACTATCATTAATTCTATTAATATGTTCTAATCTATTCAGAAATAGTATAAAATGAAAAATGGGAACGTCAACGGAAAATAACAAGCACACATGTGAGATAAACCTTTAAACATCTAATTTATAAATAGTGTTTATCATGGATTATGAAGAACGTAGTTCATATTGTGTATATCGTTATAGTGACGCAGTGGTCCTACCCCAACATTAGATTGTGCGCTTTACATGTGGAGGATTTGCTCTTGACCTTAATAAACTTTAATCACGCGCCCTTCAGGCCGACTTCCTGCTCCGCCGTCTATTTGCGTCGCGCGCAATTATCGGAGACGGAGCGGCCGCCAGCGCCGACTCGGCCGGCGCCGCAGCCTCTCCACCATTTCCACTCCTTGCGCCGCCCCCGCCCTCGCTTCTGATGTTCCCGCCTCATCTCGCCCTCCCCGCCACACCCACCTTTCTCCCTTAGCGTGGTCCGTGCTTCCCACGCCCTTGCCTCCACCCCATTGTCACCGCTCCCTCCATCGCCGCTCCTTGCGCCGTCCCCGTCTCCTCTCTGGGTGTTCCCGCCTCATCCCTCCACCCCGCCAAACCCACCTCCGCCCTTATCGCGGTCCATGATTACCCCGCATCTGCCTCTCTTACATTATCACCGGCCCGCCGCCGCCTGTCCTTGTGCCGCGCACGTCGCTAATTCTGCTTTGCTCGCCAAACCCACCTCCTCCCTTTGCATGGTCACCGCTTTCGCCACGTCTGCCTCCCCCCCATTATCATGGCCCCCGCCATCACCGCTCCTTGCGCCGCCCCCGCCGGTACCTCTGCTGTTCCCGCCCTCCCCGCCAAACCCTCCTCAGCCCCTGGCGCAATCTCTGCGACCTCCGTGTCCGCCGTTGCTGCCGCCGCCGTCATCCATGCCCGTGGGCAGCAGGCACCTCCCACCCACCGCCCGACCACTCGCTCGCGGCTCTAATTTCGACTTACAGGGCTCTTTGTGGCAGGCGTCGCTCCCGCAAGTGCGCCGTCCCCACCGTCTCGTCCGCCGCCGCCGCCGCCTTCGTCGCGACGCTGCGCCCGCGAGCCCGCCCGCCCCCGCCCCGCCCCGTCGCCGTGGCTACGGGACTCGGTGTCCCGTTACACGTGACCGAGCTGCGCCACCGCCGACGTTGCCCGGCGCTGAGAGCCGTTCCCCAGACTCCTCCAGACGGACCCGTCCCCCGCCCCCTCCCAAGTACTCCCCCGCTGGCGAATACGCCCACATCCCGACGCCGCTGCCCACGCCGCTCCGCCTGCCTCGCCCTCCCCCTGCCTCCCGCAACACACACAATAGACGCTCGCTTTTCCGTGCGCTCAGCCAACTCTCCGACCGCGTCGGCTGCCGGTGCGTGCGAGACGAAGGCAATAAGCAAATTTACTTGCTTGTGGTCAACTTCGCGCTTATTTACTCCTGCGTGTTGTAAATACTCCCCCAGGTGAAGCCGGAGAGGGAAGGATGTTAGAGACATTTTCTTGGCAATATTGTAATTTTCTCGAAGTTCGTCAATCTTGCCATACGTTTTGTAAATAAGTTTTCCAATTTTTGCTTTTTCTGAATGAGTTCACGCAAATCATTAACTATAAGCCAAGAAATCGAAAGTAATGTATCTCTATAAAATAAATTTACTGAACAGAAGTATAATCGTGTTACCATTATTCCCTGAAAATCTGATTTGCGGATAAAATCAACTCCTCGCTTACCCTTTCAATAATTTCTTGAATCCTCTCAAATCCTATACAAATAGGTACACCTGGTGTGAGGCTAACAATCAAATACTCAGGCAGTGACAAATAGGTGAAAAATTAATCCCAATTAACTGTCTTTACGGCTAAGCGAAAATGATTAATCATGATTTGTAATGAAGGGAAAATGTATCAAGAAATCAATTGAACACTGAATTATCTAATATGTTAAATTCGAAAGGTACAAATTAATTGCTCTTAATTGAGAAAATATGGCAGTTTTAAAATTTCAGCCATTCCAGATGATAGGACCTTTTTCAGGAATGCCTGCATTTTTTATAAATAATATCACGTTCGTCAATATAACCGTAGTCAATACATTCCAAATAGTAAGACACGACACTTTGTGAATTCCAGCCTTCAATTGTACCAGTACACTTCGTAAGATAATTGAAGAGATGACTTGGACAAGAGTGTAAGTGCCAAAAAGTAAACTTTCCAGAAGGAAAAAAGTTATTTTTGGCTACAAATATTGTTTATTTACGAAATTTGATTTGAATTTGAATTGCTTTTTTCACAAAACGATAGTATGTGATGCATGGGGGAGAACCATAATCTGCACACGTTTATTTTACATTAAGGATATTTTATTACAACCTTCAAAAACTTTTTGTGATGTATACGTTTTCTTGTCAAGTCATACCACTTTTGCTTTATGGATTACACAACCCTTATTAAATGCTTTTTTTCTCTTCGCAAACCGTTATGAGGGTGTTTATAAAAGCTTTCGCATTTTTCCGTAACATCATAAAATATGTAGCTTCTGGTCACAATACAACCAAAATACAAAGCTGCAACACTAAACCCAGGTTAACAAAGAAAAAAAGCAAACAAAGCAAAAAAAGAAAGAAAGAAAGATAAGAAAGAAAGAAAGAAAGAAAGAAAAAGAAAGAAAGAAAGAAGAAAGAAAGAAGAAAGAAAGAAAGAAAAAAGAAAGAAAGAAAGAAAGAAAAAAGAAGAAAGAAAGAAAAAAGAAGAAAGAAAGAAAAAAGAAGAAAGAAAGAAAAAAGAAGAAAGAAAGAAAGAAGGAAAAGAAAGACAGAAAGAAAGAAAGAAATAAAGAAAGAAAGAGAAAGAAAGAAAGAACCCCCCTCTCCACCTCTCTGCCACAACCACTTTCGGATTTTTTCCTTCCCTTCTTCTCCTAACATTGCTTCTGTAAATCCTCTGTAAATGCTACCTACTTCCTACCCAATCATCACCGAAATAGTAAATTTCTCACTAATGAGTGGACTATATCCCTTATCCTGGAAGACTGCGCTCGTGCATCCTATTCCGAAGACAGCATAAACCAAAAACCCTATTGAATACCGCCCAATTAGCATCCTCCCAACTATCTCTAAAGTTCTCGGAAAAGTCGTCCGGGAGCAAACGGCACATCATCTTCAAATAAATTCACTTTTAAGCGCTCAGTAATCAGGTTTTCGTTCTGGCAGGAATACAGGAACCGCGAAACTAAACGTTATTGAAGACGCGAGAACAGCAAGAGATTACAGTAATATAACTATCTTGGTTCTTCTGGATTTCAGCAAAGAATTCGATTCAGTAGATCACGACATCTTGCTCGGAAAACTAAAGATCATGGGATTTGCACAGCCCGCGCGTACATGGTTTCTTAATTACTTAACTTCTAGAACCCAAAGAGTAGTGTCCGGTAGCCGCAGTTTAAGGGACTTGAAATTTAACCGCGGAGTTGCTCAAGGCACTGAGTTAGGGCCACTGGCTTTCTTAATCTATGTAAATAACGTAGGAAATGCACTTAAATATTGCAGTCATACACTGCATGCGGATGACCTCCAGATATATCTAAGTGGTCACCCATCTCACCTCTTATCACTCGTACAAAATATTAATGAAGACTTGATTACTGGTAAACAACTGAGCAGCGTCTTTAGGCTTACAGTTAAACCCAAGCAAATCACGATGCATGAATATCAGTTCGAAAAGCACTATGAACAAAATCTCATCTTCTTCTTTGCCTAATATTTGTATAAAGGAAACCATTCTACCTTGGTGTTCGGAAGTCAAGAACCTAGGTGTAGTTATCAACAACACTCTCAGCTGGAACTCGCAAGTAGATTCAACCGGCCGTAAAATTTTTGCCTCTATGCACTCACTGAAACGCCTGTGAGCACTTTTACCAGGTAGCACACGTGAGACTCTCATCATATCACTTACCATGCCACATTTCGATTGTTGCGAGTTTCTTCTGACCAACTTTACATTCGAATTACAACGTAAACTTCAAGTAGCCCAGAACGCATGCGTACGTTTTATTTTTGATCTACGAAAATACGACCATGTAGCGGAGTGTTTTGACAGAATTCGTATGCCTACTCTAGACAAAAGACGGTTACTCCACTCTCTACTTCTTCTTTATAAAGTTTTAAACGGTTTTCATGCAACACGTCTTCAATCTTCAATCTTCTGAAATCTTCACGTAACTTCAATCTTCTGAAACTGTGGCGTCATATCTGTCGCCAGCACAAACGTACTATATCAGCCATGTGGACAGCGCTGGCGGAAGTGACGTCGGGCCGCACAAAGGCTTTGGAAGGTGTGCCGTGTCGTGGGTGTTTGGAAACCCCGAAGCCGGCGGGAAAGCGTCGGCAGACACTGCGGGTGACGCGCTTCCGTCAGCCTGCCCAGAGGGTATAAAAGCGGAATCCGACCTAAGAGCTTTCTTCTATTCTTCTGATTCTTCAGGTTTGAGCGCGTCGGTAGGGCGTCGTGAGGGTTGTGCGCGGCGTTGCATTGTAATGCATAGGCTACCGAGGCGGGGAATCGAAGCCGGCGTGCTACGTCGTGACGGTAGGTGCGGCATACTCGCATGTATGCTAGCGTAAGGTACTGGTGCATCACACCGGGGATGGTAATTAATTATCGGGCCAGCGGTGGTGGTAACCAGGGAAAGTTCCTTCTTGTAACGGTTAACTTTAATTGTAAATATTGTATATAGTGTTATGTGTCGGAGTATCTTTATTCTAATAAATACTAAATATTTACAAGCCGTTCACGTCTGTAATTATTTGCCCCGGCAAAGACGCCACAAAACTAAATCGAGCTCGTGAATCAGCTCTGCTTTGTGTACAACGTCACAACACGACTTCGTTCACTAGATCATTCACCATTACAGCTATCCGAGCCTGGAATACCTTACCAGCTAGTCTAAAAGATTCAAATACTTTCGGTAAATTCAAAAATGAATTAACCACATTAGGCTTCTTCAATCTCCAGACTTCTCCCACTTCCACGCACCCGGTCACCGCCCCCGTTAAACACCGTACTTTCCCCCTCTCTATTTTCAAAATTCAACCCCATTTCGCATTGCTCTATGCTCATTTTCCATTCCTTCTCACACCTAAAGTATGAACAATATTATTATTCTCTGTACCTAATGAAATTGTTTAATAAAATATACAAAAAATATTAGTGAAGTTCCAGTGAAATATCCTTGTAGATATCTTTGCACCATCATCATAATATTTATTACAATATATTGACAGAAACAAAATTGATGTTAAGATACCAGAACTCTTTATATTGTTCCTTAATACTGCCAATATTGTGTTTAAAATTAATGTTGTTATTAGTTTATAGTGTATTCTAATTCTATAGTGTTAAAATTATTTTATATTTATGTAAAGGGCTACTGTAAACCAAACGTAGCTTTTTGTAACGTTCCTTGACTAATTTTATTTTTTTCGCCTACTTCTTCATCCTTTTCTTCGCTACTTCTCTCTTCCCTCTCCTTCACAAATTTCATCATTTTTATTGTATGACCCGTTCCCCTGTATATCTTTTCTCTTTCACTAAACTTCTCTTTCACTACTATGTATAACATACTCAGTTCTATTAATGTTCGGCCCTAAGCCGCCATCCTATTTGAGTTTTTTCTGGGTTTACTCAATATCTTAAGGCCTACGCCGGGATGGTCCCTTGTCTTGCACTCCCAGATGTAAATGTACAGCTTGTCCCTCCTCTCTGTCTCTCTTCTTTCTCTTCCGTATTTTCCCCTTCATTTTTATTTATGTTTCCTTTCTCTTATTTTTCTTCTCTTCCACTTTTCTCCGTAAATTGATGATATTCGGCCCTAAGCCGCCATCCTGATTGAGGTTTTCTGTGTTTACTCAATCGCTTAAGGCGTATTTGGGGATGGTCCCTAGATTTGTACTCCCAGACGTAAATGTACAACTTGTCCTCCCCTCTTAAAATGCTACTACTCTCTGTATGTATGTATTCAGTGCTTAGGCGGAACAGCAGGCTCTATGGTCTGAGCCTCGTCAGTAAATCTAGTCGGCTAATCACAGTTCCCGATCTCTAGTATTTGAGACGTGTCTCTGCCACAATGGTTTCTTACGACTTCTTTGGCTATAATCGCATGGCATAGCAACGTCTACAATACGATTTTTTCTTGAAAACTTGAATAACAATATCCTGTTTGTTTGCTGTTATCGTAGTCCAGCAGACGTCGTGTGTTTACGACAGATTATTATTATTATTATGATTATTATTATTAATATTATTATTATTATTATTATTATTATTACTATTACTATTTTTATTATTATTACCTTTCATTTGCTGTCTTCATTAATAGCAAACCCTGACAAACGGGCCATGGATGGCGCGACTTCCTCCTCCTTGTCCTATCCACATCCCTTACTTACACACACTTGCATTGCACTATCACACATGTCGCGAGGAGCAGTCGATAACTTAGAACTTCCTCGGCTGAGACGGTGTCACGCTGGTGACAGGGTAAACCCCGTAACCTGACGTGTAGGTCGACGCCAGATCTCATCATCAAGCGGAGGTGGAAACACCGCCATCCCCCGCGATAAACTTACGGCACTAATTACCGTATATGTTGACACGCTCGAAAACACGAAGTAAAGTTGAATCCTGTTTCCTTGATTCATTGAGCAAATGCTGAGATGGCCCGTTGTTTTGCCCTGGACTCTAGCTTCACTATGCGCACAATTTGTTGAACTCTTCTTGTGTTCGTAGTGGTGGTAGTGGTAGGAGTAGAGCTGGGGATGAGTCGCTATTTTGTTTGCAATACAGAGGAATCAAATCTGGAGTTCGTTTGCCGATACAAATAAGTTTTCTATAACTCGAGAACGAAAATGCTAGTTTCTACAAATGTTAATCTCCCGCTCTTTAAAATTTTTTATTATTATTATTTTATTTATTCATTATTTTTTAAACTTTTATTCATCTTCAAACTATTTATAGCTCAAATGTTGAGAAGGGGTTCTGGAACACGAGAAAACGTACTCAGTTGATTTTCTCCTCCATACGTCACACAGTTTTACTGTTCTTAGACTAAATAAATCAATCAAAATCAATCAATTAATTGAAAATACGCCCTCCCCAGGTGACCCTGCACGCGAGCCCCCTGCCGCCGTCGCCACCCTTCCTGCGCCCCTCGCCCGCTCCCGTGCGGCACCAACGCGACCTTTCGTTCGGCCCCTCTGCCAACGCGTGGGCTGGCGTTCCGGCTGGCAACGTGGGCGAAGCGCAGCAAGAGCTGAAAATTCATTTCACGCGTGAACGTCAGAGTGAATACTTTTTTTCTATTTCCAGTTGATAATTAGCCGACCCAAGTGGCGATGTTGTTAACAGCGGGAAACTTGCGTGAGTGCACTCACATGGAGGCGGGGGTGGTGAAGGAAATGATAAATATCCACATTGTCTGTAAACCTATCTCGTAACTGATCACATAAATGCATTAAATTACTTATCTCATCAATATCATCTAACTGCCGTATGGTCCATGCTAAAAGAATAATGAAAACAACAACAACAAAAAATAATTCCAAATTAGTTTGATAGTGTGTGCGAAATGTTTCTATAACTGCTGTGGACTTGCACTTAGTGAAAAATCAAAAGTTAAAAACCATCAACATGAAGGTGGTGTGCCTACCTAGGCAGCTGAGAAGGTTAGATAGGATCGCTGTAATTCAGCGATTCATATGAATTTGAGTTTACCACTCGACTTGAGTATGAATGTTTGCGCCTGTGTTGGTACTCTAAGGCTGATAATCAAGGTATAATAAACATAAGTAGTTAAATTTGTGATAATCAAATGCATAATAAATAATATTATGATTTGAGTTATTCGTTCATGTGATTCATGACTACCCTAATCGAATATAGTACTTATTACGATGAACCAGCTCCAGTAGTTATCGTTGCAGCAACGTAACGATCGTGAGCATCGGTTGCTAATATATTCAGTGTTCCTCATGCATGTGCCAAAGATTTCTCGCTGTATTGACATGTCTGGATCGAGTTCCTGAGGCAACTGCTCTGATCGGTGATTTCCGCGCTTTTCCTCAACATGTCCAGATAGTTCTCGAAGCAGCAACCTACATAACGGACCATAGACAAACCATGACATTTTTTCTTGTTTGTCTTGAATCTAATTCCTTCAATATGGACCGGGACGCCGTGGGGGATTACATTCTATACCTTTCTCTCTCGCGGCAGACCTTCAGTGGAGGCAAAAATGCCTTGTTCAAATAGGATTGAATACGGCAGATGATAACATTTATAATAATAATAATAATAATAATAATAATAATAATAATAATAATAATCATAATAATAATAATAATCTGTCGTAAACACACGACGTCTGCTGGACTACGATAACAGCAAACAAACAGGATATTGTTATTCAAGTTTTCAAGAAAAAATCGTATTGTAGACGTTGCTATGCCATGCGATTATAGCCAAAGAAGTCGTAAGAAACCATTGTGGCAGAGACACGTCTCAAATACTAGAGATCGGGAACTGTGATTAGCCGGATGAGAGGCGTAAAATGCAGATCGCACCATTAGTTATCGAAGTTCCGGGAGTTGTTCCGCAAAATATAAGAAAAGAGTGGTCCAATCTTCGAGGTCATTCAAGAGTCGGAGCATGAAGACATCGCGTTATTACGAACACCGCACATTTAGCACAAAGTGTTTTAGAGGCTTCAAAAGTCACTAGAACTGCACCTTACAAAGCTGGTTACAACATGGAGTAAATTTTATAATTAACGTACACTCATCATCTTTAGCCTCACAATAACAATAATATTCTCTTCTTAATTATGTTTCACTCCCTCTCATTGCTCTGTCACGCTGCCATCGCCACCCCGTCTGTTCTCTGACTTCTGTCACTCGCGGACCCGACCTTCCAGTTCCCTCCTCCTTGATGCAAGGATCCTTGCCAGTACAAATGCCTCCCCGGATGCCGCTCTGACACCGAGTGCGAGGCGCTAATTAGCTACAAATTAATTGCAGACATTGGATTTCCATTGATATTACTGGAATTCTTCAACGTCCGGTCGGATTTAAGGGCACACTGATGGGATCGAGAACACAGCGAGAAAACAGATCGTTAAAAATGTAATTTTTAAAGTTATATTTATGGAGAATTCATTGTCTTGTTTCATAATTGGAGTTAACCGCCGTAGGTTTCCTCTTTTGAAACTCGTTGTATATTCATGTATCCCTCCTAGAATCGAGTTAATTATTTCGCAGGTAGAAGAGGTGAGAGAAAGAGGTATGGGTGGAGAAACAGGTATGAATGTCTGCCTAAAATCTCAATTAATAATCAAGCGTAACAAAACATATAATAACTTTTATATTACGTTTTCCTCAGAAATGTTTTTACCTTCTGAGAATATTTTGTTATATTATCTCTTCGAACGTTGTTGCCCTAAAAGCGTTATGACAATTTGTGTGATCTATAATTCATTAGAATTTCATAACCTATTTTATCCCTTATAAGAAATCCGAATGTAGTCACCCACCTGCAAATGTCATTCGAAAAACCTTTCATCATGTTTGCACGTTTCTCTCCCACAAAACGATATAATCTGGATTAAAGTTTTGCAAGCGGGCGTTTCAACGTCCATTCTGGTGAGAATGCTCCCTGTCAGCCAGAGTGCGTGGGTTTCCTTTCGACGCCCCCGCGCCGGCAGTTGTGTCTCACGGGCGGCGGAGCTCCACGAAATTCCACGCTCACCTGTGCAGGGACGCTCACTTCCTCCGCCGCCTCCCTTCGCAGAAGCCGCCCAGCTCCGCCCCCTGCCACAAACCCCTACCCCCCTTTCCTTTCATCGCCCACTCCCTTCGTGGTCCCCTTCTTTTCGCCGACGCGTCCCTTCTCCGACGCCTCCCTTCGCCAACTCCTCCCATCGCCGACGCCTCCCATCGCCGACGCCTCCCTTCGCCAACGCTTCCCTTTGCTGACGCCTCCCTTCGCCGACGCCTCCCCTCCCCGACGCCTCCCTTCGACGACGCCACCCTTCGCCCACGCCTCCTTTCCCCGACGCCTCCATTCGTCGACGCCTCCCTTCGCCAACGCTTCCCTTCGCCGACGCCTCCCTTCGCCGAAGCCTCCCTTCGCCGACGCCTCCCTTCGACGACGCCTCCCTTCGCCAACGCTTCCCTTCGTCGACGCCTACCTTCGCCGACGTCTCCCTTCGCCAACGTTCCCCTTCGTCGACGCCTACCTTTGCCGACGTCTCCCTTCGCCAACGCTTCACTTCACCGACGCCTCCCTTCGACGACGCCTCCCTTCGCCAACGCTTCCCTTCGTCAACGCCTCCCTTCACCGACGCCTCCCTTCCCCGACGCCTCCCGTCGACGACGCCTCCCTTTGCCGACGTCTCCCTTCGCCAACGCTTCACTTCACCGACGCCTCCCTTCGACGACGCCTCCCTTCGACGACGCCTCCCTTCGTCGACGCCTCCCTTCGTCGACGTCTCCCTTCGCCAACGCTTCCCTTCGTCAACGCCTCCCTTCACCGACGCCTCCCTTCCCCGACGCCTCCCGTCGACGACGCCTCCCTTTGACGACGCCTCCCTTCGCCCACGCCTCCCTTCGCTAACGCCTCCCTTCCCCGATGCCCCCTTCGACGACGCCTCCCTTCGCCAACGCTTCCTTTCGCCGACGCCTCCCTTCGCTGACGCCTCCCTTCGCCAACGCTTCCCTTCGTCGACGCCTCCCTTCGCCAACGCCTCACTTCGCCGACGCCTTCTTTCGCCGACGCCTCCCTTCCGCGACACCTCGCTTTTTGCCTCCCTCTCTCTCTGCCAACGTTTCCCTTTGTCGATGGCGGCCTTCATTGGAGCCAGACTTCTCCAATGGGTTTCGTCGACGCGGTACCTTGTCGCAGGAAGCTCCATTCACCTGCGCCTCTCTTTATCGACGCCCACTTTTCCGAAACAAACTTCGCCGAAGCCTGCCTCTCATCTTTTTTAACGCGGTTTTCTAGCTCATATTTTAACCGTTTACTCCCTATCAATGATTTAAAAGACGGTCAGGATGGCCGAGATCGCTAAAGCAGAAGTGCCGTAGCAATCTCGGACCGACGGATCGCAGGTTCCAGTCCCGCCTCGGGCATGGTTGTATTGTATTCATCCTTTCAGCCCCGATCATCATATCGTGTTACCCTCATAGTTACCATACCGTTACTCGCAATAGTGGTCGCTAATGACCTAGAAGTTGATTCGACCTTAAATAACAAAAAAAAAAAATCAAAAATAATAACTTTCGGAATTGCTAAGAAATTTTTCCTCGTCCATCACATTTCTCAGGATCCAAGTAATCTAGATATGTAAAATAAAAATCGCCCTTTTTTGTTGTAATTACATAACAGAGGTCTAAACTACCTCTATGTATGAGTCTGACCCAAATATTTAAGGTATGTGGTTTTCAAAGCAATGATATTGCTTATGCCATCTAACACATTAATAGTTCATTTTCCGATGTGAACAAGTCAATACTTGACTATATGTCTTACCGAATTTCTAGGATTGTTGTAAACGTCATCGAGTGAACCGGAAATTGGGATGTTCCATATATGAATTCTTTTCGGGGGAGCATTACTAGTGGGTAAATTAAATGATGATTTTGTGTAATATTATTGAATCTGGTTTAGTTCGTAAGGTTTATTCGAACTTATATCTTTTACGAGTGACAACGAACGATACATTTATCATTTCCGATCACCACCGACCTGCTCACCATCTTTCCTTGCGTTTCGATGAGTCTACCAAGTAGATGAGTCTACTTGCAGACAGTAGAAAGAGAAAATGCTAAACTACCACAAACTCCGTAATTTCCCCCCTAATAGACCTTACATCCAGAATATATTTTCAGAAAATAATTTTAACATCTTAGGGCGACATTATTTTCCCTTTTGCTGTCAAAAGTCTGCGTTCATTTTGTACCTACAAAAATACATTTGGTTGTTTACGTTTCACACTGTGAGATACAGGTGTTCAGCTTCAGCATTTCTGACAATAACAGCAAATCTGCAGCTAAATTGCATTTTCTCCTGCAGTCAGTAGAATCCAAATTGCTATACAAATTATTCAAAACCAGTCATGTATCCAACGCTCGAGGGTCAATGTGACACAGTCAGCGTCAAGCGACAAAAGACGACGTTTGCGCAAAGTCGCATGTACGTGGAAAATATATGCAAATGTACTCCTCAGTCCTTTACTCTTGTCTGCATTAAAATGCCATATGCATGAGGAAATCGATACTAAATGTACATCAAATCGGCTACTACTGATACATAAATCCCTCCCAAAGTTTTGCTCCCAGATGACGTTATATCCAATGCGCATTCTGATTTTCTGTAACTCAGCGAGATTTTGACGCATAATTATTTCCACATAGAAAGCATAAATATATTTATTTATGTTATATAAAAATGAATTTTTGAACTGCAATTACTAAAATCTTTCCATTAGTTTCTTAGGCTTAAACTCTTAAAACATATTCTCCTCGACTCACTTCGTCGTTGACGAATATATTTTCGGTCTTATGGATATTAGTGGTGTTAATTGGTATTCGTATTAATGACAATCAATTGGTATAAGAATGTTAAAAATTCTGTAGCTACAAAACTGCGATGCAAGCGTTTATTCTTTTAGGAATGTAGTCTAAATTTGAAAATTAAGAATAGACGTTTTCGCAGTAGAAATAAGATGAAAATTGCAATTTTTCGAAATATCTTGTCTGGGGAAATTTGAAAACTTCCCACCGTAAAATAAAAGTACGCTTATAAATATCCTTCTTTTATCACACCGTCGCTATTCTGGAATAGGAAAATCCTGAGAATCGTTCTCGGCGAGACGAAGTTGTCAAAATTGTACCCGACGTCAACAAAACCCTAACCTGCTATTATCCTCGCGCGTGCTTTAAGACTCTCCACCGGAATACAATTCCGGCAATCGAGACTCTAAAATTGCTGTTCAGATCTGGCAAACCGTCTCTTCGTGAACATTCCGACATTTCCCACTCCACTGCCATCTACGCCACAGTTCTTTCCACTTATTCTCTTTTTAAATACATTTGAAACAGTCCTGTACTGGGTCACAATAAAAAAAGGAAATATTATGGAACGAAAAGATTGAATCGAAAGAAACGCAACAAAGCAACTCTTTTCACCTTTTTTGAAGTGAGAAAACTGAAATACAGCTATCAACTCGCATTCTGACAGTCTCTCAGAAGACAATCTCTGGCTTTAATAAATATGAACGTGTAGAGCAAGTTTATAAACATTTGGACTTTTGCAATTATACAAATCCAAAAATTGTAATGAAACCTGGCCATATTTTCATACATTAACATTTACCATTTTTTAAATGTCCTCTCCTCTACCCGAACAAACATTTTGAGACGCTTTTGAGAAACCTTTGAAAATGCCACTAGCTATGCCAGATTGACACAGACTATTCATTTCTTAAAGAATTAATTATGGTTTAAGAACTAGCGTTGTTTGAACGGTTAAAATGTTACATACCTTCAATATGTACCATATACTCATTACCACTTAACAAAAAATCATTGTTGTTTCGTGGTACCAACGTGAAATTATACCGTTTAAAGCAAACGAAAAATCGTATAAATCGCGATATATTTGCAAACGTTAAGACTGCACAAACATTGAAAAATACACCCAACGAATTTTATAACATACATTTAAACTCTGTTAAAATAGCAATATAGTGAAAGCATTTATTATTATACAGCAGGTGAGAATCCCAGATCCCCCACAAAATTCGCAACAGATCTCCTCATAATACGCATGGTCGAGCACCACCGCTCAATATTTGAGTGATTCATTATTTGATATTTCTGGGCGCATCGTCTGCGTGGTCATTAGTCCTATAAGTGTAGTACATGCTCTTATTACAGGAGATGGCAATGATCTTTTCGAGCTGGATGTTGTATTCCAGCACGTCGGCTTGCGGAATTTTCACTAGCCAGGTATCTCCCACCAGCGGGGCAACAATCCGGCCGAGCTCTAAGCTCCCAACAGGTGTGCATGCAAGTGTAAGTGTGTACAAGTAAGGTGTGAGGATAAGGCAAAGAAGAAGAAGAAGGAAACATTGCGCGCAGTCCCTGGCCCTTTAGTTAGGTTCTCACTTCGGGATTCGACTGGTATTGAACGCAGAAACCACGGAAAACAAATCTATCAGAGCAGCCGACTGCTAGAATTCTCCAGACAGCGGCAGAAAATGTCGTCCTAGCTGTACGGCTAGAGTCGAAAATTCAACCACCGTCGGGACTCCAATCCTAGGACCCCTCGGTCAGTGGCACTGCATTGACTTCAGTTGGAGCCCTGAACCACCTCCGCAGCTCCTCTGCTCAAGTCATTGCTACTTCAACGCCGCCGTCTCGCCACCCAATCTCCCGGCAGGGCGTCACAGCCACCCGAGCCACGGAGCCCTTCTCGCTTCTCGTCGCTCTCCCGAGGAAATTGGCCGGAGAATCGCGGCGGCGCGGGCGGTCGCAGCCCTCCGCATTCCTCCACATCCACGCACGGCGAGCGGCGGTCGCGGCGCGGTGCGGCGCGGCGCGGCGCGGCGCGGCAGGGCGCAGACCACCGCTGAGTACGGACGGTGCAGGGAATGTGGCCTCCCCGTGTGCCGTGTTATGAGGTCGGCCGCCAAGAGAAAATACGAGCCCCGGTACAAAATATATGGGGCGTTATAAAAAAGTGACCAACATGTAGTATATGTGTATATTATTACTTCTGAAACCCTGCAAGCCGACGTGTAGGTCGGAGCCTTGTCGCAAATTACAGGCCGGTTTAGGTTGCTCATGGCATCCGCTTGTGTCACTGCAGTGCCTCTGACAGTGGTTCTAAAGTTCGAGTCCCGACGGTGCGGTGACAGGATTTTCGAAACAAGCTAGATAGGTGGACAAATTTAGCCGCTGTCTAGAGGAGAATTCTGGTGGCCGGCTACTCCGATCGGGGAGCTTTCCGTGGTTTCTCCGGTCAATACCAAGCGAATACCAGAGCCTAACAAATGGGCCACAGATCACGCACGATCTTTCCATCCTCTTCCTTGTTCTCTCCTCAACCCTTAATAACACACACACTTACATGCAATACACTACCACAGATGTTGGAAGTTTGCAGCTTGCCTCCGCTGGGGCGATGCCCCACTGGTGGGAGACACTTTGATGGCGACAACCCCGCAACACCGACGTGTAGGTCCGCACCGGATCTCACCATTCAGCTGGGAAAGAGCACCCTAATCTCCCATGATAACAACATGCACTACATTTACAAGAATAATGATCTCAGCAGTTGAAACACGAAATAATCATTCAAGTTACAACGAGGGAAGAACACGATCACCTCCAGGCTATAACACGCACTACACTCTATACGCAGTTGTACTAACAACCAAAGTAATTGGTTTGCCCTGGATCACACTAATCAATCAATTAATCAATGGAGGTGGAGATGATAATAATGCTGGGAGTTGGAGGGCAATGAGTGAATAACGATTAAACAATAGTGGAATACAGGGCAGAGACACTGGCTAGACACGTGAAAACATGTCGGGAATCCGCTTTGTCCAACTCACTTCCCTCCTGAATCGAACGGGAATCGATCGGGGAGACAAACTTGGAACGAACACCATCCTCAGCGGTGGATGGTGGGTAAGTCATTCCGCTAACCACAAAACATTCCATATTTACTGAATTTTTTTTCAGACAAGGTTGTTAAAGGTTGTTAGTCTTGAATTATGAACAACAAGGTGATACTGAAGAGTGAAGGAACAATCACAAACACGTCCAAGACTACTCCGCATTCGAACCTACAGCATCCCCAGCGCAAACAACGGGTGCCGCAACCGCCTGTGCCACGGGGACCGGCTATTTATTGAGTTAATTAATAAAGTTTTTTCCTGTACTTGAGGCTCAGATCATTCTGAGAAATTGTTGGTAGATGATAATGATAAAAAACACATTTTTATTTAACTGAATTTAATTTTTTAATTGCTGTTAAGGAAACAGCCGTACTTCACAAATAACCACGGTGTACATCCTCAGAAGAGACGTAAATATCTCTTAAATCAAAGACTTCAGACGTTTAATGCTAGTTGCGAGAAAACACTTGACAGGTCGAGAAAGGCTTGGCAGGTCGAAAAACATGGGACTAGTCGGTAAATCTCACCTCATAACTCTCTTCCCTGTGTGGTCTTGGATACTCCAGTCTGTTGACTGCTCCAGTGCATGACGGGTTTTGAGGCTTGGCGTAGCAAAATAACACCTTCGATATGTCAACGTTTGATAAAAATAATGAATTGAAGACACGAATACGTACAACTATGGTCGTGAGCTGCAGAGAACAAGTTGGATTATAAAGGGAATACTCCGAAAGGCGATTGGACAAGCACACGCACGCTTGCACCAAACGGGATTTGAACTCGACGTCTTTCGAATCAGTGATAGTACTCCCGCCTTATCTACCTGAGCTAATAATCAATATTTAATGGTACAGGCTAGAGAAACACTGTTCTCACATTATAAAGATGTAACTGCAATGCACTGTTTTCGACTTCTCTTTCACTTGCATGGCAACAAAAAACGAATCATCATCACCTTCGATCTGTCAATCCGATTTGCGCGAACTGCTACTTCGCGAAGTTACTTCCGTCCATGCAAGTGCGCGTGCGCGCCGCGCCTAGAAAACATCCGGCGCTCTCGAGGTACGGGAAGGCGATTCCTTCCAGTTGAGTGCAGGCGGAGATCCGATTTGCTTCCTGGTGCACGCTTCTGGCAGGCTTTCGCGGTAGGTTGGCCACCGGCGGCATCTAGGTCAGTTCTCGATCAGGCGCACTGGTCTTGAACTTATCTGCAACGCTGCGCTTGAAAAGCAAACGGCGCAGCTTTATTGAAGGTAAGAGGCAATATTAATTGACCATTTTCTCCAAATGTTATAGAATTTCAACGTGTTTTACAATAATTTATGGATACTTAATGGATAATGTAATACATATGTTACTGATAATATGAGATATGATTTTTTTCTATTCGGTCAGAAAGATTGGTGATTATCTTTATCAGTTCTTTTGTTTTTATGCTCAAATTTCGCAACAGAAATAATATAATGCAGAAAATTTAAATGGGAATATTTCTAAAGTACTTTGATTTTACCAAGTTGCAAAAACAACTTTAAGTTATCTTTCAAATATCGCCAGTGTCAACGGTTTTTTTCATTAGAGGGAAGTTATATAATACAAAATATCATCGAATCAATTATTATAATATAAAATGCTATTCGTTTGGGTTGAAATCGGAATAAAGTTTGAAGATGCAAATGCGCTGTATTTTAATACGATACATATTTAGTAAAAATATTTATTAAAATGACAAATATTCAAAACTATTTAAATCGAAATGTTAGTTTTCTGTGAAAAATCGAATTTAATATACGAATTTTAAAGTAAATGAAACAATTTAGAAATAAAAATATTGCCGTGGACCAAAGTCATCATGAATACGGATCTGAAAGAGTTTAATAGTGCTGAATATTAAATATTCTTTTATATCGCTTTTTAGTCTCATCTGGGAAGCAGATGAAAACCATGTTTGATGCTAGTTTCGATAAAGAAAGGGTTACTGTGGGTTAGCGATAATATCATGCATCCCGTGCACCAGGATTACACGGTTTCCTCGTCCTCCGTCACGATCTTGCCCGCATTATGTTATTATAATGTTTCAGCATGTGAATCACTTTCCGCAGTTACGTCAATGATAAGTTAGCTGACCTACGATCATCTCTCGCCGGTTGGCTTGTTTATTCAATATTGTCCAGTTGTTTGCTGATTTCAAACTATCAATTTCAATTTTGTTATTTGACAAAGATCTATTTCGCTGCGAACGAACCATATGTTTCATAAACGATACAGGGAGAGTCTCTAAAAATAAAATTTTCAATAATTTATTTGGGAACATCTCTGCGTTAATATTAAGTATAACATTTTAAGGTTATTAGCGAAGCAAGTTAAATCGGATGAGCGTTTTTATCGTCGACAGGCAATATACAAAGGTTTGTCGGAAATTTCACTCAAAACTGAATTCAAATGATCGCTTAGCGCAGTGATGTCAAGATTGACAGTACCAGTGGAATTACGTGGAACCAATGGCACAATGAAATCTCTCAATTCAGTTCGCCATCTCACCACAAGAGAAAAATAGTGTAAGAGAGCCTTCAATTTAATCGTGAGATATAATTAGACGAGAGTTGTATTTTAACATTTTTATTTTTATTTTTCTGTATATGTCCTCTGCTTCTATGCAATTTCTCTAATTAAAAAAGAGATCTAAAGTGTTCGAGCGGCAAATACGTAAGCTTCATTTTCATTGTTTATTCAAACTCTGCGCTAGTTTCATTATCGAAAACATTTGTTCATACATAATATCGAACGAATGATTCGCGGAGCTTTTCCTGTTAAATTTGAAAATTCTGGATTATCGAGCGCGTTGTAGTTATTGCCTTTGTTATTTGTATATGTTTGTATATGTTATTGCCTTTTGAGATCATATTAGACGTTTTTCACAAAATCTCTATTTTCTGCGACGCTCTCTGAATAATATGACCTCTAGTATTCAGATACTCATCTTCAACTTACCTACTGTCGGAATTAAGAAAAAGGTAATTACTAGGTTTCAAGATTTTTAGGAATTTAATCTTTTCGATCGGGAAGCGATTGTCATCAGAACTAATTTCGACTAGCATCGATTTCGATTAATATTTTTTTTTACCTTTTCCCATCATTTTAAAGCATTTTTCGCTGATTTAATCGAGTTTAATACGAACTCGTATAATACTCGTATAATTTTTAATGGTACTTGCTACCAATAATATTTACAGGATGCAAATAATGTTCACGGAATTACCGATTAGCCTATTCGATTTCTTCGCTCAGAAATTGTAATGTCATTCGGTGTGAGTATGCAATCTAAGATTCCTATAATGCCTTTCTGCGCCATTGGCGGTTCGATGGATTTCGCGATACCGTCAGAGATTTCCTGGTAAAGAAGAGTCCAGGCTACAAGTTTGCGAGCTGAACGAAAAGAAGTAGCCTTCATTACATCAGTATCTTATCCAACAGCTTGAGTTGTTCATCTGAGCAGGTTGTGATCAATCTTTTCACATTTTTCTTTTCTTTTAGGTCATTTTCACACGTTTTAAGAGCATCTTATTTATCATTTTTAGCGATGTTTTAGCTTAACAAAATCCGCTCTCTAATGATGTCAGAGGTGTAAGCAAACTGATATTAATGTTGGTGTCGGAAAACAGATCGAACCAATGGATCTCCCGGTTGATGACGCTTTAGTTGCAAGCTCCCAATAACGTTTGGCTACCACAGCAGGTCTCTAATAATTTCCTTAAATAATTTTTTTTTTAAACAGCCAACCATAAGAGAAATGAAAAATAGTAAGTTTTCAGGTTGCGCATTGGGGTTGCACATACTTACGCCTTTTTGTTCGATGCGATTAGCTAGCCACGGATCCAATATGCGTATTGAAATGTATTTGAAAGGAAGCAAAAAACTATGAACCATGAAATGGCCGGACGAGTTCTACGCGTACACACCTCCGTGAACAAGAAAATTATCGTATCTGAAAAGGAGCTTAGCCTTTTATTTTAAAATTCGGAGTGTTGAGAAATTCTAAAAATCCACGTGTTTGCATAACTCTGCAATAGTATTTCTGCGTTAAAGAATTTTCCTTTCATGACGTAAATCGTTTATATGTACCTGACCTACGATCTTTAGCGCGCGTTCTGGATGCTTCGTCAACATCAACGTCGGGAAGTGTGTCACTCCTTTACGACGTCCAGCCCATCCGCGAAAACTCTCTCTATTAAAAGGCGCGAGAACGGCTCCGTGTGGCGTGGCGACGCGTGGGGCAGCGTGGCGGGGAGCGGGGCTTGCGAACCGCGTCCTCGAATCCGCGGAGCGCGTCGACGCTGCAGCTCCCGCCGTCGCCATCAACGCAGACGCAGGCACTTCTACCGTCGCAATTGCCACAGCAGCCACCTCTACCACTGTCGTCGCCACCGCCGCCACCGCATTCTCCGCGTTGCCGTTTCTCCATTTCTGTTTGTTTTCTTGTGTCAAGTACCAATATTCCTAAGACATTTCTCCAACGGTAGTTTTCTGTGGTTTCTCCAATCAATATCAGACGAATGCCGGAGAAGTGCCCTACGAAACGGGCCACGAACTAACTGCAATTTTCCTTAATCTTCCTTGTCATATCATCATCCCTTGCATACACCACACTACCACATATGTCGGGAGCTTAGGGCTTGTCCCCTCTGGGACGTTGCAACGCAGGGGGAGATGCCTCGATGGGAAAAATCCCGCAGCCGAAGTAGTTCGACGCCGGATATCACCATTAAGCGGGGTCACCGCCACCTCCCGTAATAAGAACACTGTACACTTACGGGACTAATGTTCATAGCTGTTTACGAGCTCGGAAACACGAAATAATCAATCAATCACCACTTCTCCATTATGCTGCTATATTATTGTGTTAAAAATGGCATAACGCCTGTGTTAAATGGTATCCGAAAACCGTTAAATCTAATCTTAATCTGTAATACTGAATTTAAATACTTTCCCTTCCTGAATTATCGTATTTTTTAGAGATAGGTACGTCACTTTCGAAATAAACTATTCAATTCTGCCGCCACCATCCTACCACTGCCTCAATCGAACCACTCCGCCAAAGCTATTACCACCACAGTCACCACCGCCATCTACTCGCCCCCCCGCCGATGTCACCAGCATTTCCTTGCCATTGCTGCTTTCGGAGCAACCGCTGCCACCGCCACCGCCACCGCCACCGCCACCGCCACCGCCACCGCCACCGCCGCCGCCGCCGCCGCCGCCGCCGCCGCCGCCGCCGCCGCCATTGCCGCTGCCGTCACCTTCTACCCAACTGTCACCGCCATCGCCACCACCGTCAAAGCAACCGTCTCGCCGCCTCCACCGCCCTCACAACCTTCACCACCACTTCCCCCGCCGTCACCACTATCGAAGGAACCCCCGCCACCTCCACCACCGTCTCCACTGCCTCCTCCGCCGCGGCCGCCGACCACGCGGCTGCCTCCGCCCGTGAGAGAGGCGAGAGCTTTCGCCGTAAGCTCGAGCGCGCGCGCCCGCGTCCGGAGTAGGACGCACGCGCGTGCGGCGAGTGAGGCAACGCGGCGTGGCGGCCGGGTACCACGCACGGGGCCGCACCGGCCCCCATCGCGCTAGCCCACTGTCACTCTCACGATTACTCTACGAGCGGTTACGTCCGAGCGCCCGAGGTAAGATGCGAGATTGAAGGTCGTTGCTCCGGCGCGAGCGGCGTCGACGGCGAGGGAGGCCCCTGTGCGGTGGCGGTGAAGGTAGATGCGGTGGCGGTAATGGTGGTGGCGGCGGGGCGTGAGTATTTGATCAGAGAAACCTCGGAAAACTACCGGTCAGATCAGCCGGCTGCTAGAATTCTCCTAAGGACAGCGGCTGAATTCGACCAGCTATGTAGCTAGAACCGAGCGAAGTGGTTCAGGCCGTAGCGCTCTGACTTCGCATTTGGGAGATCCAGGTTCAATCCCCGTGCCGGCCATCCTGACCGGGGTTTTCGCAGTATCCCTAGGTCATCCAGGTTGACATGGTTCTAGTGAAAGTCCACGACCGCGAAACCGGCGTCGCTAGCCGAATTCGTTTACTACGAGAAGTCACGAAGGTTAAGCGAATTCGACACATCGCGGGTTCCTGGTTGAGTGACTGACTAGGAACCCCGGGATCTAAAGGCGCCGAGGCCAATTGCCCTTCACGGGACATGTAATGGCTAAATACAAATACAAAAAATGTAGCTAGTGTCGAAAATCCACCACCGTTTCAACTCGAACCTTGGGAGATCCCGGACAGAAGTACGGGCGGAAGCGGCGGCGCGGACGGCGGCCGCGGCGGAGGAGGCAGTGGAGTTGGTGGTGGAGGTGGCGGGGGTTCCTGCGACAGTGGTGACGGTTGTGAGGGCAATGGGGGTGGCGAGACGGTTGCTTTGACGGTGGTGGCGAAGGGAGAAGTGGTGGTGACGGCGGTGGTGGTGCCAGTGAAGTAGGAGGCGACGGCAGCGGCAATGGCGGTGGCGGCGGCGGCGGCGGTTGCTCCGAAAGTAGCAACGGAGAGGAAATGCTGGTGACCGCGGCGGGGGGGCAACAGTTGTTGATATGAGGCATTTAAGTCAATAAGATAGCGATGGAGATGGCAATAGCCGCTGCGGTAATAGAGCGAAGTCTAAGGCTTGGATTGAAGTGAAGTCGCCCCTGAAGGGAGGCACAACGGCGATGGGTGAGGGTGTGTGTTCATCTGTGGCGTAGTGATTATAGACCGCTCGCCCTCCTCCGCTGCCGCGTCCTAACCTTGAGGCAGCTCCCGTTCGATACATGCGGAATTTGTGGTGGACAATGCGGCCGCGCGGCAGATTTCACGAGTATCTCCGTACCCCCGTGCCTCTCATCCCTCTCTCTATCAAGATCATAGGCGCGCGCAGCCAGAAAGAGGTCGCTATATTTCTGGGTCCCCTTTTCCAAACAACTTTTTTAATCACAATGAATATTTTATTAATAAATAAATAAAATATACTACAAGTTGAATGACAGGATAACTAAAGCAATACAATCGACAAATACAATTTATTTTATGTTCGACCATTTATAAGGTTGCCAAATGGCATGGGGAGCCTCATCTCCAAATGAATAACAACTCCACGAATGTTCAAATTAAAATGATGGGAAAATCAGGGATTAGACTAATTCATGGAAATAAAATATTTTATTACTCAAGGATTTTGGGCCCCATTAAAAATTTTAAGGGGTGCCACAGCTTTCAATTGGTGGTGGCTGTGAGGCGGTCACGAACAATTTGAGTGCAAGATCAGCACCGGCTAAATAGAAATTTGAGGACAAATCTTCGTAACTCGCTGCTTAAATTACTGCCTAACTATTGACAGGTTTTAAAAGATCTCATTTACATTGACTTAAAAATAATTTTGGGTATTTATTTAACGTTTAAGTTTATTTAACGTTATGAATATTAAATACAAATTTGCACTTCGTTATCTTTTTCATTTTTTAATATAAACGCAATTGATCTTATTACTATACTTTATCTCACAATACTAGAAAAATTATACTATTCTTAATGAATTGGTGTCTGACAATTTGTATTTAAACTGATTTTTATTTGTAAACACTACCATTGTCGCACTTATAGTTTATTAATTATCTAATACGCATACTCGCCTTGAACTATTATTTGTGTGTTACCAACGTAATGCGGGTCAATAAAGAGAACGGTCGAAGGAGTAACGAAACCAATGTGTGACAACAAGGATTCAGTTTTTGTGTAACTCCCACGATTCAGAATCTACACATACAACTTGCTACCCTTGCTACCCAGGAGATTCAACTAGAGGAACTGAAGGTCTGGACGGATTCGGGGACTGCGTGACATGAAAGGTGATTGAATGACGAGAGAAAAGGTCGGAACAATGATGGCATTGGCGGTGATGGTGATCGTGACGGGGACAGTAGTTCCAACGAAAAGTGAAGTGTTGTTGTTGTTGTTGTTGTTGTTGTTGTTATTATTATTATTATTAATATTAATATTAATATTAATATTAATATTAATATTAATATTAATATTAATATTAATATTAATATTAATATTAATATTAATATTAATATTAATATTAATATTAATATTAATATTAATAATAATATTAATATTAATAATATTAATATTAATATTAATATTAATATTAATATTAATATTAATATTAATATTAATATTAATATTAATATTAATATTATTAATATTAATATTATTATTATTAAGTTTGGGTGCGGGCGTGAGCGGGGTACCAAGGGAGCCGCGGCCCGCGATGACGGCGGTGGGAGCGGCGGCGGTGTTGCCTGCCGGTGAACTTGCGTGAGCGAAGTTCGATAAGACTGGAACGAGGAAGGTGCACGACGCACTGAATCCGGGTAGTTCGATAATGAAGCCTACTGCGGTCACGGGCGTGGGGAGGTAGACGAGTGTCCAAGGGCGTGACGAATTATGAAATTTGAGAAGAGAAATTTACCCACTTTGTAATCTTTTATCGAGCCCTCGTTTACACAGTTTTGCTCGGTATGTGTAGACGCCCCTCCGCATTCTTGCAGTATTACTTATGATATGAATGTATGCAATAGTTCCGGGAAGGGTGTAATTTCAACAGAATTGCAGAGCCACAAGTCAGGGCAGCAACACGAAGGGTCATTCATCATTAATGAAACAGCTTGAATATTCACGAGCATTTCTCCTAATCTGTTCCTGTTAGGAACGTTCTCAATTATTCTTACTCGAGCTATCTCTATGCTCCATACTTGATGCATTGCATAAGTTTGGAAAACACTCTCATCCGGAAAGATTAATGATATATAAAACGTAATTATAAAATTAAAACTTAAAATATGTATTAAAATTTTTAATTTTTTAACTGTGGATTAATTTTCATGGTGTCAAGAATATGTAAAGAAAAACATATCAGTTCAGTTTCCCTTTCTACGTCGATTGTAATTATAGTTCGTTATATTATATTTATAAATCCCCAATTTACAAGAAGCTTGTAAGTTAAATGTATTGTTAAGAGGGAATTTTTTAATATTTTATTTTAAGTAAAAACTAATTAATCAGAATCTGATAAGGGCTTTTTTTTAAATTTATTTCTACCTGCTCGGCATTTCTGCCTTTCAGGGGTGTTCATTGTACAATATTATACACATTAACTTTTAGGGATGGACATCCGCATGCGTTACCTCCTCTCTCAGGGGTCTGATAAAACGTTGTTCTTTGAGAAGAAACTGTGGATAACAGTTTTTGGAGTTATATGGGTTTATTTTGAGGAGAGGGTGTCAGTGGGTGGAATTTTGGAAAGTGGAAGATGGGTAGGTGATTTAAGGTGGACGAAGGGAGTCTTTAGGGAATCGTGATCTTATTCTTTTTGATGAACCATACGTTTTACCTAGCTTGAATATTGTTGTACTGCGCGATTGGGGAAGGGATGAGAAGAATTTATGAGTCATAAGATTTATATATTCGTTAATGGATGATATATTTAGTTCATTTTGGATTTGTATGTTGCTTATGAACCAAGGAGCTTTAATAATCTTTCTGAGAAATTTATTTTGTATTATTTCTATTTTGTTTAGGTTTGTTTTTGCGGCGTTATTCCAGATCGGGCAGGCATATGTGAGCGTTGGTCTTATTATTGTTTTATAGATGGTTAAGCCGCAGTCAGTGCTAAGTCCGGAATTTCTATTTATTATTGGGTATAGTTTGGATATTTTTGCATAAGTTTTATCTGCTATAGATTTGATATGTTGTTTCCAGTTTAGTTTGGTGTCAAGTAGTACTCCTAAGTATTTTGCTGGTGTATTTCCACTCATCCATTCTATATTTGTGTTTTGGAGGCTGAGGAGGGGTGGTTGAGGAAGTTTGCGGAGTGTGAAAATTTTTGCTTGAGTTTTAGATGCGTTAATCTTTATTTTCCAGTTTGAAGCCCATTTAATGTAGTTATTTAGGTCAATCTGTATATTGTCGAAGGCGCAGCTAATGTCTGAATGAGAGGTAAAAAGTGCTGTGTCATCTGCGTAAAGGGCAATTTCTGTATAGTCTGACTGTGGTAAATCCGACATGTAAACAGTAAAGAGAAGTGGAGAGAGGCAAGAACCTTGAGGGACTCCTGCATTAATTTCAAATTTGTTTGAGAGACTTGAGTTAATACGGACGGAAAAATATCTATCTTTTAGAAAACTTCTGATTAGATGGAGTAGATATTTGGGAGTTCCTCGTTGGCGCAGTTTGTATAAAAGACCTTCATGCCAGAGTTTATCAAAGGCTTTCTCAATGTCTAGGAACACTGCAATTGTGTATTTTTTGCTGTGAAATGAATTTGCAATATATTCAGTTAAACGGAGCAATTGGTGGGTGGTGCTATGTTGAGATCTGAATCCGAACTGAAAGTCAGGGATAGCGCTAATTTTTGTTAGGTAAGTAGATAATCTGCTGTGAATTAATTTTTCAAATATCTTTGCGATTGAGGGTAGGAGGCTTATTGGTCTGTAGCTTGTAGGAAAGCGAGGATCTTTGCCTGATTTACAGAAGGGTAAGATTATAGATAATTTCCAATCTTTTGGAAAGTAGCCCAGTCTTAGACAGGAATTAAATAAGGCGGTTAAAATAGTTATAGCTCTTTGGGGTAATTCTTTAAGAGCTCTGTTGTTAATATGGTCGTGACCTGCTGATTTTCGGGTTTTCAATTGCTTAATAATTTTAGATGTTTCGGATGGGGATATAAATTTTATTTTATCTGGGACATTATAGTCTGGTAACAGGACGTTTTTTGTAATATAATTAGTAAAGGAAGAATTTGTATTTGGGTTTGGAGTAAAACTATTTTGCAGATATTTACCTAACATATTGGCTTTCATATGATCCGTATAAGCTACATTTGAGTTGTGTTTCAGGATAGGAATGTCAGTAGTTTCTTTACATAGTCTTTTTATGGTTGACCAGAGTGGTCTACTATTAGGGTGTATTTGAGCTATGGATCTTTGAAAATTGTTTATTCGAATTTGATTTAATTTGTTTTTGATTGTTCTCCCTAATTTGTTGATTTTTGCTTTAAGGTCATGTCTGCGGTTGATTTGCCAGAGCCGTCGAAGGTTACGTTTACTTTTAATTAGGTTTAGAATATTCCTTGGGATCGGATTTCTATTGTTAGTGAAAGGTCTTGCGAAAGGAGTTGTTGATTGTAGCAATGCAACGTAGATTTTCTGAGTGATATCAGTTACCTGATTGTCTATTTCATTTGTTGTTAGTATCTGTTCCGGGTAGTGAAGGTTTACTTCTAATAGGTCTCTAAATTTATTCCAGTTGACGTGCCCTTTCGTGCCCAAAACTGTGAAGGGATTATTAGACTGCAAGAGGTTTGAAGATTTTAGTTCAATGATGACTGGGCAATGATCTGAATCTAATTCAGGAAGTACGGTTTGAGATGTAGGTAAGTGGAAGTTTTTAGACACCATTATGTCTAAAATATCTGGGATAATATTACTATTGTACGGGTAGTGTGTTGGCTGCCAAGGTGCTATTACATCTAAGTTATTGTTTACTGCAAAAGATTGCAATTTAATGCCTTGCTGGGTTGTGCAATTGCATCCCCAGGCTTGGTTTTTACTGTTTAGGTCTCCTAGTAGAATAACGTTGGCGTTGTTATTAAATATTTCCTTGTATTCTTTTACTGGAAATTGTTTATTCGGAGGTTTATATGCTGTTATTATTGTGTAATCTTTATTATCTATGGTTACGGTGACTGACACAGTTTCCAGGTTAGAAGTGTTGGGGCTAAGTGACCGTTGATGTTTGACTCGGGTTGAAAGAGCAATCAAAACACCCCCTGCTGCAACATTTGAAATTCTGTCACTTCTATATATTTTATAACCGGAAATTTTGAATTTTTCATTTAGAACCAAGTGGGTTTCGGTTATGCATGCAATATTGATTTTGTGTTCGTGAAGAAAAATTTCTATTTCTGATTGTTGTCTTTTAATTCCGTTTGCATTCCAATTCAATAAAGTGATTTTATTTGCCATTATGGAAATTTATTAGCACTGACTGTACAATATTTTGAATTTGCGGGATTATAGCTGAGATTACTTGTGATACTATTGTGGTTATTAGTTGGGATACATCAGTTGGCATTTGGGTTTGCAAAGATTGAGCCGGTGACCACGGGGTATTGGTTTTGGGAAGGGGAGGAAATTCGCGAGGGCTAAATGTTGGAGGGCTACGAGAGGGATTGTTGCGCGGCGGCGGTTGTTGCTCTGACCCTGACCTGCGTTCATTTAGGTTTGAACGTGCTTGCTGAGTTTCTTTGAAAATGCGACAGCCTTTGTAATTAGCCGTGTGCTCCAAGCCACAGTTAACGCAATTCGGTTTCTCACTTTTTGGTTTTGTGCATTGAGAATAGTGGTGTGATTCTTTACATCTAACGCACCTCGGAGTGAGTCGGCAGTTTGCTTGCGAGTGTCCATACCTTTGACAACGTTTTTTTTTTGTATTGGGTGGTTTCGATTTGTTCTAGGTTGAACTTGTATGACGCAATGCATCAGGCGATTTAAAGTTAATATTGACTTGCCGTCTCTATTGTCTTTTATTTCTAGAGCACAAATTTCAATTGGATTTTTCTTTTTGTCATATAATCTAGTCACTTTGGTAACAGGGTATTTGAGTTCAAGTTCTTTTAAAATGTCAGCTTCCGAGTAACATGTGGGGATGCCCTTCATCACAGCATTAAAGGTTTTAATAGAAGGGTCGCGGAAAGAATAGAATTGTCTGTTCTTCTCAACACAGTGTTGTCTAAAATTACGGTAATCTTCTATTGTAGTGAGCATGATTTTTAGTTGATCACCGGCTGTCTTGGTTGTGAAATCACATTTGACGACTGATTTAATGTCGGAAATCATTTGGTTGTAGTCAAGTACGTTGTGCATAATTATGGGCGGAATTTTTAATGTTTGTTCTGGAGTACTTTGATCACTGTCTTTAAGATTTTGAAGCACTTCGAAACGCGATGAAGTTTGAACATTGTATAATGGCATAGAGTTTTCATCATCATTTCTCTTTCGTTTACTTACGTTTGAAAGCGTTTCGTTGGAAGTTGTTGCGTGCATCTCCTCGCTTTGGTGTTCTTGGGGCAGGGTCGTTTGGGGCGGTTGCTGCTGCATTAACGGTTGCCCTTGCTGCGCTGTGGGTTGATTCTGTTGAAGTAGCAGTAGTTGCTGCTGTTGTTGCTGATGAAGGAGTTGCAGATGTTGCTGCTGTTGTTGTAAAAGTTGAAATTGTGCTGTTGGGAGAATGCACTGATCGTTGTTGCTTGCATATAAGGTATCCATAGCGTTCACAAACACTTGTGATGTACCGTGTAGCCCCGACTCGGGGCTACCTTGTACGTTCATTTCGCCACTCGCGGTCACGGGTTGGTTTTCACACACTTGTGGTAAATATTTTTTAATACTATTTGCGAAATTAAACTGTTTTTGATGTAACGATGTTTAATATTTAAAAAAAAGACACGTAGATTGCTGTGCAAGCGAAACTAGTTTGACACTCAATCTAAACACACTACGCAGTGAGAGAGCTGTGGCGTTCGATGTTCACGGCACGGCTGCTCGGTGCGAACTCCTGATAAGGGCTCTGAAAATATTTTGAAGGTATTCGGAATCAGTCCTTTTGTTCGTCTAAAATCGATAAGGTATTTCTGGCATCTTGAGTATTATTTAGTGTATTCATATGTTTTAAGGGATGATACGTAAATATAAAAAGACGTCATATATTTTTTTTAATGTCTTGTAAAATTCCTCGATATGTGTTTCACTTGTCACGACGAAAACGGTTCTCTTGAACAGAGCAACGAGACAGAAACACCGCAAATTTCAGGAGTCGTGTTTCACAAGCCCTCATTTTCCAAATAAACGGCAACTCGACCTCGATCCCAAAATCTGAAATAAACAGTGCTGTTTCGCCCAGTGCTCGTGCTCTACTTCCACAATGACGCGACGCCTGCGCAACTCCTGGTGTCCTCGCCCTAAGGGCCACGCCGGCGATTACCGACTGGCTCCGACAAAAATACTCCCAGTGCTGAAATAGAAAGGTGTCTACTCGCAAATAGTAAGATCCCCATGTAGTAAAATTTATTTCTTATAAATGGGTTATTTGATCCAGTTTTTTAAATACATTTTCGTAAGTTTTTGTGCATATTATCCATTCTATAATTCTAAACTATATCTTTACAAATATTATTCATTAGGGAGATAATACCCATTGAGCACCTCAAGAATTATCCTTCAGATTAAAAAAAATTTAATAAAAAATGGTAGACATGGTTCGTAAGCCAATTTTTGATTGTAATTTTATTTCTGGGTGTAGAGGTTTGGATGAAAGGTTATTATAAAAAATATGTCATCATTTAATGATGTTTATTATTGGTTTCGGTTCTTTCTTTATATATTATTCTTTACAAATGTTTGTAAATAACCAAGGATCATTGGTAACAGTTTTTGGGGATTTGTTCTGGATTACGTGTATTTTATAAATATTACGGGGTTCAATGAGTTTTTTTGTCATTTGAACCTTTTATGGATTTATTTGATATTTTTGCTACCCAATTGATCGGTAATCTCGCTGCTTAGGCAAATATTCAGGAGTGAAAGAAACGTGAGCAAATTATACTTCGCTCCGTAAGTCACATGCAGGTTTTACTGTATTAAAGAAAAATAAACCGTCTAAATCAAATTAAATCCAAATGTCGAGATTTTAGTTGAGTAATTCGCCTGCAGAATATAGAGCCGCATCGGTCGCTGCACGCCCTGCGGCTTCCTGTCCGCCGCCGCCCCCGACGCGCCGCCGCCACGCGTGCGTGTCCACCCGAGGCTGTGCTTGGAGGGCGTCGCCGCCGCCCCTCCCCTCCCTTCCCCCCGCCACTTTCCTCGCACGCCGCGTCACACTTGCTCGCGGAGCATGCGGGCGCTACGCCGCGCCGCCGCCGGGCACGTGGGCCTGCCTCTCGGACTCCCGCAGCGCACTGGGCCTCAGGGCCGGATGGGGGACGTGGAAGAAAGGATGAAGCAGAGCGACCCGCGCAGCAGCGGCCGCTCGCCTTCCACCGTTGGACCGGGGTTCACATGCCGCTGGAGTAGTTTGGAATTACCGGTGGCTCAGGGCATCAACTATGATGTCAATGCAGTGGCTCTGGCCGGGAGCTCCTAGGTTCGAGTCCTAACGGTGATACGATTTTCGACACTAGCTAGAAAGCTAGGTCGAGTTCAGTCGCTGTCTCGGGGAGAATTCGAACGGCGGGCTGCTCTGATCGGTATTTTTCCGTGTTTTTTCTGATCAATGACTCGCAGGACGGAGCAGTACCTTAACAAATGGGCCTCGGACCGCGCGCGATCTTTCCTTCCTCCTCCTTTTCCTATCCTCACTCCCCCTACACACACATATATTAAACTACCACACGCATCGAGAGACTTAGGGGATTAGAGTTTTTCCCGGCTGGTGCCCCGTTGGTGAGAGATACCTTGTTGGGGAAACCCTGCTAGTCTACGGTAGGTCGGCGTCGGACCTTAGTATCCAGCGGGGGGACACTCACAGCTATCTCCCGATGAAAACAAGGATTACACTTACGTTACTAACAACCTTAGTGTTTGAATCCCGGACGCCCGGAATTAGTAATGAATCAATCAACCATTTGGAAATTGTGGTGGAAAAGTGGGTTCGCGGCATATTTTTTCAGGGTTTTCCCGTTTCCCTCGCCTCATTCCACTGTTTGCTACATCTATCTTCATAATTTTTCATCGAAGACATTCGCCCATTACCAGGTGTATGATAAAAGGTAGGCGTATGATAAAATACTGAATACTTTTTTGAGGCCACTTCGTAAGACGGATTATGCGTAGTTGCTACACAGTTTGTCAAGGCGCGAATTTCTCCAAGGGGATCATGAATTTACAAAACATGAGAAAAATCAAAGTAACCTGCATTTTCATTTTTTCTAGCTGTAGATGTAATGGATTATATACTGCACAAATTTGGTCTCTGACAGTTGCGATGGTGACTTGTTACTTTGTCAGGAGGCGCAAAGACCAAAGCAACTATGGCAGTAAACATTCTCATTTACGCTAACCCAGATTTTCTTTCCATAATTCCATGATTTGAACGTTTCAAACTGTGGAAGAATAAATGATACATAGAAATGCATTAATTGTGTCTTCGGCAGAGACAATTTGATATTTTTCCTACAGGGGGCATCAAACTCTATAGGGGAGACGACCCCTGGGTATCCGCTATTAATTCATACTCTGTTGAGTAATTCTTTCTTTAGGTGGGCTTGAAGACTGTATCTGTCTAGATATATTCCATCCGTCTCCTCCTGGACGTCATTATCCTTTGGATTGTTTCTCTGGCTGTCTTTTCAATTAAGAAGTTAAGAAATGCCGCAAAGAATCGATGCCGAAATTTGGACGGAAATATGTGTTTTGGCGAGTGCCTGTCACAGAAAGTGTTCTTCAAGAACTTTTCTCTGTCCGCCTAACTCTTCCTCTCGCTGTCTGACTGTGTGTTAACAACACTAGCGACTTCACTGTTCACAGAACTTTCCCGAAATACTATGTCCAAATCAATGCTTTGTTATGAGGGTTTTTCAGTTCCGATGGATATACTGATATGTCTCTCCACCTCAAATAATAGTTTTTATTCTTTGCACTCTATTTCGCCACATCTCTCTATTATTTTCTGGCAATAAAACCGATGCTACAAAGCAACCGCAACGTCCATATGAGTCGTTCCTCCAGTTAATAAAAAAGGAAATGAATAAGACTCTGAATCAAAGGCAGATGTACTTCGATTTATTCATTTTCTCTTCATAAATCAACCTGAGGCCGTGATAGTGTACGTAGTAGTGAATTCGCAACCTAAGTTTCGTAATTGGGAGGTTTTGTATTCAAGCCTCGACTGTGGCGGATTTTCGACATCACTCAAGGAGCTGGATCAATGCCCAAAGCCGGCCATTCCAGGAAGGAAAATTCTGTTGGATGATTACTCTGTTTGGCGTTTTGGTTTCCTCCGATCAACTCAAGCGGGTGCTGGAGCAGTTCTCAAACAAAGGGTCACGGATTGCGTGGGATCCTTCACCATTCGTTCCTTCTCTCAGTCTTATAAGCTTAACGTCCATTCCTTTAAGTTCGAATCTTAAACCTACGAGAATTGCTTCTGTTTGTACTGCCAGTATGCAATACCTGTAAAAATCCGTAGAGGTTGAAGCGTCGTAGAAGGAAAGCACAGACGGATACGGATACGGATACGGATACGACCGATATTCTCTTGGGAAATGCCGGTAATGTCCAGGATCTCCTTGCTAATATTTTAGCGTCCTCTTATAAGAGGGTTGCCCAAAGCGCCTATCAGCACATGTCATGGCACATGAATTTCGTACACCAGATCGATTAATGTACTAGTTAAATCCAGGATGTAATGTGGATTGTATTTCAGTTTATGGATTGTGGAGGTAATTCAACTAGGATCGATTTCTGACAAATGAGGACAGGCTGAATGCGCGTGAGAAGCTAGGAGGAGGGGAATCTCTAAATATGAATTTAGCGGGATTAAGTTCTAAGGGAGTGCAAGGAGTAGTACCCAACTGCAAATACTTCCTTCCCGTAAGAGTTCCTGCCAGTAGTGCTGGGCTGCTATCAGTGTATTTTTGTTAAACACAACAGGTCAATGATAAAAGTTTTGATACAAAAAATAATTCGACCGAAATCGTTTAATACGGGTCTATAATATAGAATTCCTGACACTTCGGCAAGTAGCTTGAAGACAGAGCGCATATAGCGTTACATACAGATTTGATCACATCGTTGAAGTCCGCAAGCTTAGAAAGAATTTGTGCGCTGGAGCCTGTATCTGCTCACGGCCGTCGATCCGAACCGTCACCGAAAAAGCTCACGGCCATCGATCGAATCTGTGGAATTAAATGTTTCAGAATTTGTTAGAATCTACTAAAGTATACTTTTGCTACCCGCCGTGCTTCACAGAATATGCTGAACTAGAAACAATAAACCTTGGCCAGAATACTGTAATTTAAAGACTGTGTTTATTTCGTAGACCTAAGATAAGAATGCCGCCCTAAACAGCGCAGACAACTGCAGCGGCAATCACTCTACTCTAGCGTTGTGAATTTGAACCTCACTTAAGGCATGGATGGTTTCACCTTGTGATTGGCGCGAACTTAACAAGAAAAAGCCATAATATTATCAAAACCATCACTCATCCTCTCATACTTTAGACGTTTGTGATAACAGATCTTTCTCGTACCGCAAAGAAATACTAGGTTTTACACGAACCAAATGCACATGTCATGTCGTACAAAAATCTATGTCATTTCCAGGCTGACCTTGCAAGTATTTGGAATGTATATAGAATTATTCCCTCTCGTTCAAAAGGGCCAAATAATCCAATTTCCTCTAATACATAAGACACCATTATTTACACCCGAACGCCTCAATTGGCAAGGAACGCCAAGTGTCGAGCACTATGGGCCTACAGGTCCGCATCCTGAAAGGGAAATGACACTGGAAGGCGAAGAAAAAAAAAAGAAAAAAAAGAAAGGAAGCATTTTACTGAAGCGGCAAACACTACTGCATTAAGTGCAATGGCGAGGTGCCCGCGGCCCGTTCTGCCACCCTCTGCACGAGACGACCGAGCAATCGAACACGGCCGCTGCGGCGTCTGCCCGTTGTCCCGCGCAGGGCTTCTGCAGCGCAGTAGTTGAGCCACGAGCGGCAGGATAGGGTTCCAACTTCTCTGCGAAACTGCGGGTTTTCCTTTAGCGAGTGGCGGCTCGTATGCAGCGGCGTATTCCAGGTGGTCACTTGGGCTTTAGAATAGTTGGACATTTATCCCAGCAAACAAATTGCTCATACCAACAAAAATGTATTAATTTATTGTACCGTCTTAAATGGTAAAAATTGAGAACCATAACGATATATGTAGAGGATAATTGAAAGCAATGTGAAATCTAAATTCATAATTCTCATAAAATGACTGTTATGAAAAAATCCTCGGACAAGCGAAAACTCAAGTGGTAAAATTTCGAAAACTTTGGACACTTTATATGTGAAGGAGAAATAAAGGTTTTGTGGTTTGGAAACGCATAGTCACTGAGATGTCCGAGAGAATATTTGGTTGATGCACGCCGAGACGTCACGTTTCAGGCTTAATTAAGAAATTATTCAACCTTCTTGAAATATTAACTAACAATCCGTAACACCGAACAGGGCTGGTGGTCTGCACTTCGCATTGTCGTGTCCATACTGTTATAAATATTTCGTCTAACGCAAGAGAGGAGATCCAGATTACTCAGGACTCTGAGCAAGTTCTTTGGCGATAGTGAAACTCCTTCTCTTCTCGATCAGCTCGTGTGCTAATACATTACTACTTGTGTGAAGATTGGTTTTCATGAAGAGTCTCGTTTTATGGGGTGTCCCAAACATTAACCAAAAAACACTCAATATTGAAACTATCTAAGTAGATATTCAAAGTAATTTAAACCCCTTGCATTGTGTGGTTAAATAATTCAGAAGGTCCGCAAAATTATGCTTCTTTCGTATTTCGGTGATGGCATCCCAGTCAAGTGTGGGTCGAAGGATGTTGTGGAGTCACGACTTCCCTCCTCAAGAATATTGTGGAAAATAATCGATATTATTTTGAAATATAAATAAATAAAAATGTACACGTAAATTATAATTAAGAGGCCTGTACTGGAATTATTACCAACGGGTGAACTTAACACTACGAACTGGTAATAATTCATCGCCAAATTAGTGTTATCAATTAGTGTAAAGTAAATGGTTGGTGAAATGTGTCTACTTAATAGTTGAGTAACCGTGTATCCAAGGGAAAAAAGATATTTCCGTTTGCGCTGGTGTTAAAGCATTCTGGTGAACTGGCTTTTCACCTTCACGTGACGTTTACCTGGCGGATACGGTGCTCTACTGTGAAAAGGAGCAAACTAGAGGGAGGTATTTTGCAATTCTCATTTTGTAAATACTCTTACCGGCATTCTTTCCTCGAACATTTTATCAAATCAGAACAGTCGTAAGTGAGCAAGGCAGGACAGGCGTTAGGAAAGTGTCGTAAACCAACGTGGGAATTTTCCGGCCAGTTCCAGGTTCACATTTTTACAGCACTCATTACCGTTCTGAATGATGAATATTGTTTCTCGTGCCTCACAGAAATGTCTTTGAACCTCGGCGTGCTTACAAAGTGCCCGTCACGCGGCAAACCAACCTTCCTTGCCCCGGTAGGAACGCGTGCTCCACACAACACGGCCTTCGAGTGGTTGTCGCTCAGATGCTAATGCTCTACGTCAGATCATAATCCTTGTGGCAGACTGTCTCACTACGATTTACTACACGGGCGTAAAAACAGTCTCACACGCACTGTAAAGATGCAGTGTTCTTGCAGCTGTTGTGTCTATGAAGACGCACAATCTAGATGGCGAGGTTTATTCGGTGAATATACTTGAATAGGTTTAGATTCCTACGGAGCAATACTTGGCACTATTTACGTAATAAATTATAATTTCTAAAGAAAATAAACTTGAAATGCCAACCACGTCCGTAATACAATAGGGATTTCAAGTGAAGGACGTGTTCTAATTTAATCATTTATAATTACATAGTATTATAAAACAACATAATTTCCAATCGAATATAGCTACGTTCATTGAAGCAAATTAAATTTTAATTGATTAGTTACTGAATATAGCATCGTATAATACACAATATTTCCATATTCGAGTATCTAAAAACGCTTAATGTTTTATTTTTAACCCAATCATGATCATGATCATGATCATGATCAAGATCAGAGATCTGCTGAAGAAATTAAATGACCAGAAACCTCACACAGTGGATAGAGATGTTTAGAAATCAATGGAGTTACTTAAAAATAATATTCGCCATTCTTTAACCTGGATAGTGTCTGTTTAAACGAAATCATTTAAAGATCAACGGGAATTGTTCTCTATGTAGAAAGTGTTACGAAATTATTCTTTGTAGCTAATTTGCTCCAAAAGGGGCATGTATCAAAAATGGCCTCAAATTAGTTATTATTATGAAGAATAGGATTTTTCGAGCTTTTTATACTGCTGTAACCTGTACTTCACAAATGTATCACTAGAGACCAATTGTAGGAAAGCTGTACCTTTGTATTTCATTTTGGAACAAGAAATTTGAAACGTGTCTCCTGAGAAACAAGCTTTCTTAGTTAACCCTCTGTCGCAGCAAGTGAGCGATATGTCGATACGTCAGTATTTGTACCATGTACATATTTAAACCGAACCCTCAAAACACTCGGTTTTTCATACGAACTAATTTTCATAAAGTGAACATGGTATTGGTACAATTGATCATACCGAAAAGAGAAACTAGAGACCTGAGACAGGAAAGAATATGGTACCGGCAGGCACGGAGCCATCCACTAAATAATCGACGATGCATGAAGCAACGCCCGCCCACTGGAATGCGCAGGCGCGTTGAATTCAAATGAAGTGTGGGATTTCCCACAACGAACGTTTTGTGGTAGCGTGTCCCAGCGTAACAATTCATATTCCTTTGATTCATATTTTTTGTTTTCAAACGTGAACAATAATAACGTGGAGTAATAGAGTATGTTCACTGATGATAATTTATACATCATGAAGTTCTACGAGATACCCAATTGATCTGTGTGCCAGACGTTCACGCGCTCTCACATAAAAACGAGTACAACATAATTTGTGGAGTTTGTCGCATACGTAACAACGTTTTTATGGACTATATGGTCGACAGTTTAAATCTGCGTGGCTTAATCAGGAGAGAACTTCCTCTTCAATAAATGAAGTAGTGCCTAATGGCAAGGATTGTAAAAATATCCAAATATATGTTTTCAAGTCCTTGTTTTAATGCTCTTTCATTATATTATTTATTATTTTAATAGAAAATCAAACCAAGTAAAGAATTATACTATGGCAATTAGGCTTAATAATAGGCTTCATACTAAATCATTCGAAGACATCTTGTATGGTCAGATCTGGGAACCATATCAAGATTCAATGTCAACTCATTCGAAAGAGATTATACGTTTCGTGTCGTATATAAATAAAGACTGTCTGTCATGGAATGTACCACACGCTGAATATACTCGCGTTAGAGATATCTTAATATCTTCTTATCTTGAACGTAACGACGAGGTTCATGGAAACAGTGGTCCATTATTTTTAAACCTCTACACTGCGGTATGTGTAATCACATTTCCATTTAACAAAAACATCGTGTTGGACTAATTCCCAAGACGACATTGAAATTCGCAAGGGAGAACATCGTGTTATCGAACTAGTGGCACTACTCCTAAGCATCTACAAGAATAAGAACTGAAATAGATCCATTGACGTCCTTCGAAATGATTCATGATCGAAATGAAGATATACTGTCACAACGCCCACCAGTAGGCTCATATCACTGTGTGTCTTTTCTTTTTTTGTGTGCCACATAATGCCCGCAAGTGTAAGGATGACCACGCCACAGTACTGCATGAGTATTTCGTAATAAGCTACAGCTACAAGCTACGCTAGTTTTGGTTGCCTAAAACTTGTACTACCCTCACATGCGTTACATACATTTGAATTGATTTACATACCTTTGAACGTATTTTTTTACATACCCGGAAAAATCAATAACGTCGCATTTATTTTCAGAATAATATATATTTAGTTGATTAGTCTCTTCCCTTTTATTGATTTAATCTTACCCTCGTTTATTGTTTTCCTATATTATATCGCTTATATATAAATTATTATGCAACCTATTTATCTAAACTTCAAAATTAATATGATAAATTACTGTAATGCTAATTCTCTAACAATTAAAAATCGATTGTCAGATATCTGAATTATGTTCATGAACTGTTGCTAAGTTGCAACTCTCCCATCTGACTTAAAATCTAAAAAAAAAAAAGTAAACAAAAAGAGTAATAGCTTATAAATTGACAACGTGTAGTATCATAATTCCATTATTCTGCAGCTTGAAACTTTCACGCGGTACCCCGAAGGAAAGATCTATCGAGCGTCGAACCCCGAAGCATCTGATTCCAAACCTGATTAATTCCGGGGCGTCCGCTTACTCCGCTTTTCTGCCTCGGTTTTAAGGCTTCGCGAGCGTGACGTGCAACTGCCGTCAGCCTTCGATAAAGGTCAGCGGTAAGCCGTCGCAGGCATAATCCGTCCGCTGGGAGACGCCGTTCCGCCGTTCTTCGGCGGGCGCAAGTGTCCTCGCAATGCCGCATCGCCTCGACCTTCGCCGGGCGCGAGGAAGCCCTCGCCGTGACCACGTGTTACGTCAATATTTGACAAGCGGCAAACAAGGGTGACTCCCGAGACCTACTGAACTGCGCCGTGACTACTGGTCGAGCCGCACAATGCGGGCTGTTAGCAGATGTTTTGGTTGATTAATGAGTCGTCGTGTGCCTGAGAAGCGATGTTTGTTTTGCGTCTTCGTCCATTAAAAAACGTGATGGCTTCTTTCCGGTTTCGTAGAAGTAACAGCAGTTGTAGGTATTCGTTGAAGTTCACACAGCTTCAGAAAGAGGATTATTCCTGAAGGTTTAGGATTTCGTGAATGTACAGATTTCCTCTGAGAGATGAGTAATAGTTGCCTAATGGTTAGCCATTCACTTAAACAATAATTTATTTTTAATATTGCTCGGCTCTTTTCATAATTCCTACCGTAAATACAGCTATGGGAGGATAAGTATCGTCGCCGAAGTTACAGTGTACTTCGCAAATTATTTCTCCAGACTTTTACGTATCGCGAAAAAAATGTAAATTAATAAGCGTGAATCAAATCACAACGTTTTGGCAGTTTGGAGATCGCGAGATCCAGGAAGTCTGTTGCTCTCTGCAATAGTTTTCGATTTACTTTGGTAGATGTAGATGGATACTTCAATAATGTGTTTTAATGAATCTCTCAGCCTTTAAATTCTCATTTTCTGAGGTTCCGCTACTTGTGATGAGTATACAGTCCGACATTTCAGCTTGTGTTTCGCAACATGTGGGTCACAAAAAATCCATTAAATTTGAATCACTCAGGCAAACTAGTAGAAGCCTAAATAATGTGCGACCGAAGCTAATAGCGAGTTGCTTTCATCACGTGTAAGTCATATGAATTCGGTATCATGAGACGAGGACTTAAATGCATAGGTAATAAATGCACGCACTGCGCACGCACATTAGTCTAGAAAGTAGCAAGAAAACCTCTCCGCGTAATTTGTACACGAACGCTGGAGCAAACGAGTCGCGTCCAGAAATAAGTGTTGTACGGTGGCCAAAATCATCGCATTGAACATCTCGGCGAGTGGAAATGACTTGCGATACTCTTTTTAACACGCAATTTATGCCGAACAATATTCGCGCTGAGCAGATCAATTATAAAAGCAAGCCTCTTCACACGAGAGGCGAGAGAGAGCGAGAGATTTCGCGGCGGAGCGGGAAATCACACACTGACCCGGGCCGTTTCCTTAGAATCTCTCCCTGCGGCCGACACCAAAACAATACGCGCTCGTGGACGGCGTAGCGCGCCGCGGCGTCCCATTATTTCACTGGCGAGCGGCTGGGGGGAGGAAGGAGGGCGGGGGCGGGGGCGGGGTCTCAAGAAGCGGAAATCACACGCGGCACATCCCGCGTCCGCAGGACCGCAATTTGCGACGGACAATATCCGCGGCCCCCGCGAGATCAATACCGGCGAGGGACGCGACGCGTTTGAAAGACCGCGTCGGCCGCGGTCTATCCTCCGAGGACGTGCGCGCTCGGCACTTGCATTGTCCTCGCCCTCCGCCGCGCAAGTAGGACGGCCGCGGCCCCGCGTTCGCGTCTGCGGCCCGCGCCGGCCGCGGCAGGGACGATTAAACGCGCGCGGGAACGAGCGGCCGCTCATTATGTCCCGCCGGGACAAGCGAATTTCCTGGGACGCTGGTAGCCTCGGAGAAGACGCGTCTCCAATCGCGGAGTGCTAAGCGTGGGATTTTGGGAAGTAGGCGGTCGCGACTGGCCTGGTGACGCTGGTGGTCGGATCTCATTTGGGGACGTCGGTGGTCGCGTCTGGCTTTGGGGCGTTAAGTGGTTGCGGTTCGGTTTGTGATGTCGATGGTCCTGTCTTAGGGTAAGACTATGTGGGTGGTTTCGCCTCATTTTCGGTCTTATGTAGCCGGAGATTGATTTTGGGACGTACGTGGTCCTGCTTCATTTTGTGTCTACAGGTTTGCTTCTCCTTTGGAGATGCGACGGAAATGGCCACTCCTAATTTTTTGGCCTGTGATTCCGCTGGGAAACACCAATTTTGGAAAGTTATATATGTATACGATACATAATATGAATAACACACCAAATGTAAACAAGGATAAAAAATGTAAACAAGAAGTATCAATAAATGTTATAAAAACTCTTGTTTTATTAATAATATCGCATAACTTTGAGAATAGTTTTTATTTTACGGGAGCGAATATTTTTAAGCAAATCTTTCTTTTCTATCTGTATTCAGAACTCAACTTGAATACGGGTTAGGATTGGGATCCCAGAAATACAGAAAATATGCATGGATTATATTTCTCCCTTTAGCACGTCACATATATTTTAACACTTTTTGACATTAATTAAATAAATTACTAATATTTGAATAATTATTATAAAATATTTGTATCATAAAATTATTTAAATTGCCGGTCATGCAATATTTATCGTCCAGGAGTATCACTAAGCTTGATAGTATTGCCATTAGAATTATTGAGATGAACACACAAATGCATAGAATGAATAGAGCGATAGGTACGGTGATATACCAATGCCGATGCTGTAAAAGGATATGACAAGTACGCAGTACACCAGCGCCTCTCTGCAAAGGTAATCCCGCAGGCGCGAATCCCGGAACGAGGCAGCGCGCCGGAACAGACCACGTTTCCTGGCCCGCTGCATAAACGACGCAGGCCCCCTCCCCCTCCTGCTCCTCCTCCCCTTCCCTCGGTTACGCGGCCGAAGCCCTTGATGGCCGCGCCACGCCGCCGGAACTTACGTAACAAACGCACGCGAAGCCTTCGCCCCCGCCCCCGCCCCCGCCCCCGCCTCCGCCGCCACTTGGGCCGGAGCTACGGATCTTCCTGTTCCACAGATCCCTCGCCGAGGTTGCTGGTTTTCTAATTGGAATTGGAATGAACTGCGTTCTTGTTTTCGGAATTCAAGGGCTGAGCGTAATAGTGGTCCAATCCCCCCTTCCCGACCCCCAAAAAGCTATTGACACTGTTTTTTTATGTAAGAAAGTGAACTATCTTTCATTTTCGAAACCTTTTCGGTTTGGCCAACGTTCGTCAATAAAGTTAAGAATGAAGTCACTTTTTTTCTCTTCGCAACTCTTCAAATCTCAACAATACAGCTTTAACTTATTTTTTTTTCCAGTTTTTAAAAAGGTTGTTTAGACCCTATTGCACCCTTCAATTGCTTTTTATTTATCTTTCTGTTCCGAGTATCCCATTATGCATGCGATATGGTCTCCACATACAAATTGATGTACGCTAAAATTCCCAACATCTAGAGTTAAGTTTCTTAATCGAAAGGCTTAAAACACTTAGTCGGTGAGGACCGAAAGAAAAGGAGAACATGGAATAGTGAAACAACGTTCAATCGCAGGTGTTTGTCATTTCACGATTCGCCTAGCGCGATCACAGGAAATCACGGACGTTGCGTTCCTCCCCACAACGGTGTCGCTTGACCCAGCTAACTAGTCGGCCACGACAGGCCTTCTTCCGTTGGAAGGTTCAGCTATGACCATCGCGACGCCTCGAATGGCCTGTAACTTTAGTCCCTGATCGAGGGCGCGGGACAGACTGACACATGCGAGTACTAACAATGCAGTTAGAACACCTTTGTAGGGTTTCTTGTTCACTTACATCATAAAACGCCGCCCTAAATAGCTGCAATAGCAACCGTTCTGGAGGAGGTGAAAAAGAAGAAGAAGAAGTAAAATACGAAGAAGAAGTAAAATACGAAGAAGAAGTAAAATACGAAGAAGAAGTAAAATACGAAGAAGAAGTAAAATACGAAGAAGAAGTAAAATACGAAGAAGAAGTAAAATACGAAGAAGAAGTAAAATACGAAGAAGAAGTAAAATACGAAGAAGAAGTAAAATACGAAGAAGAAGTAAAATACGAAGAAGAAGTAAAATACGAAGAAGAAGTAAAATACGAAGAAGAAGTAAAATACGAAGAAGAAGTAAAATACGAAGAAGAAGTAAAATACGAAGAAGAGGTAAAATACGAAGAAGAGGTAAAATACGAAGAAGAGGTAAAATACGAAGAAGAGGTAAAATACGAAGAAGAGGTAAAATACGAAGAAGAGGTAAAATACGAAGAAGAGGTAAAATACGAAGAAGAGGTAAAATACGAAGAAGAGGTAAAATACGAAGAAGAGGTAAAATACGAAGAAGAGGTAAAATACGAAGAAGAGGTAAAATACGAAGAAGAGGTAAAATACGAAGAAGAGGTAAAATACGAAGAAGAGGTAAAATACGAAGAAGAGGTAAAATACGAAGAAGAGGTAAAATACGAAGAAGAGGTAAAATACGAAGAAGAGGTAAAATACGAAGAAGAGGTAAAATACGAAGAAGAGGTAAAATACGAAGAAGAGGTAAAATACGAAGAAGAGGTAAAATACGAAGAAGAGGTAAAATACGAAGAAGAGGTAAAATACGAAGAAGAGGTAAAATACGAAGAAGAGGTAAAATACGAAGAAGAGGTAAAATACGAAGAAGAGGTAAAATACGAAGAAGAGGTAAAATACGAAGAAGAGGTAAAATACGAAGAAGAGGTAAAATACGAAGAAGAGGTAAAATACGAAGAAGAGGTAAAATACGAAGAAGAGGTAAAATACGAAGAAGAGGTAAAATACGAAGAAGAGGTAAAATACGAAGAAGAGGTAAAATACGAAGAAGAGGTAAAATACGAAGAAGAGGTAAAATACGAAGAAGAGGTAAAATACGAAGAAGAGGTAAAATACGAAGAAGAGGTAAAATACGAAGAAGAGGTAAAATACGAAGAAGAGGTAAAATACGAAGAAGAGGTAAAATACGAAGAAGAGGTAAAATACGAAGAAGAGGTAAAATACGAAGAAGAGGTAAAATACGAAGAAGAGGTAAAATACGAAGAAGAGGTAAAATGCGAAGAAGAGGTAAAATGCGAAGAAGAGGTAAAATACGAAGAAGAGGTAAAATACGAAGAAGAGGTAAAATACGAAGAAGAGGTAAAATACGAAGAAGAGGTAAAATACGAAGAAGAGGTAAAATACGAAGAAGAGGTAAAATACGAAGAAGAGGTAAAATACGAAGAAGAGGTAAAATACGAAGAAGAGGTAAAATACGAAGAAGAGGTAAAATACGAAGAAGAGGTAAAATACGAAGAAGAGGTAAAATACGAAGAAGAGGTAAAATACGAAGAAGAGGTAAAATACGAAGAAGAGGTAAAATACGAAGAAGAGGTAAAATACGAAGAAGAGGTAAAATACGAAGAAGAGGTAAAATACGAAGAAGAGGTAAAATACGAAGAAGAGGTAAAATACGAAGAAGAGGTAAAATACGAAGAAGAGGTAAAATACGAAGAAGAGGTAAAATACGAAGAAGAGGTAAAATACGAAGAAGAGGTAAAATACGAAGAAGAGGTAAAATACGAAGAAGAGGTAAAATACGAAGAAGAGGTAAAATACGAAGAAGAGGTAAAATACGAAGAAGAGGTAAAATACGAAGAAGAGGTAAAATACGAAGAAGAGGTAAAATACGAAGAAGAGGTAAAATACGAAGAAGAGGTAAAATACGAAGAAGAAGTAAAATACGAAGAAGAAGAAGAAGAAGAAGAAGTAAAATACGAAGAAGAAGAAGAAGAAGAAGAAGTAAAATACGAAGAAGAAGAAGAAGAAGTAAAATACGAAGAAGAAGAAGAAGAAGTAAAATACGAAGAAGAAGAAGAAGAAGTAAAATACGAAGAAGAAGAAGAAGAAGTAAAATACGAAGAAGAAGAAGAAGAAGAAGAAGTAAAATACGAAGAAGAAGAAGAAGAAGTAAAATACGAAGAAGAAGAAGAAGAAGTAAAATACGAAGAAGAAGAAGAAGAAGTAAAATACGAAGAAGAAGAAGAAGTAAAATACGAAGAAGAAGAAGAAGAAGAAGTAAAATACGAAGAAGAAGAAGAAGAAGAAGTAAAATACGAAGAAGAAGAAGAAGAAGAAGTAAAATACGAAGAAGAAGAAGAAGTAAAATACGAAGAAGAAGAAGAAGAAGAAGTAAAATACGAAGAAGAAGAAGAAGAAGAAGTAAAATACGAAGAAGAAGAAGAAGAAGAAGTAAAATACGAAGAAGAAGAAGAAGAAGAAGTAAAATACGAAGAAGAAGAAGAAGAAGTAAAATACGAAGAAGAAGAAGAAGAAGTAAAATACGAAGAAGAAGAAGAAGAAGTAAAATACGAAGAAGAAGAAGAAGAAGTAAAATACGAAGAAGAAGAAGAAGAAGTAAAATACGAAGAAGAAGAAGAAGAAGAAGAAGAAGAAGTAAAATACGAAGAAGAAGAAGAAGAAGAAGAAGAAGAAGTAAAATACGAAGAAGAAGAAGAAGAAGAAGAAGAAGAAGTAAAATACGAAGAAGAAGAAGAAGAAGAAGAAGAAGAAGTAAAATACGAAGAAGAAGAAGAAGAAGAAGAAGAAGAAGTAAAATACGAAGAAGAAGAAGAAGAAGAAGAAGTAAAATACGAAGAAGAAGAAGATGGAGATATACCTGGCTACATAGCTGGGTTGAATTTGATCACTGTCTGGAGGACTATTGTAGCGGCCGATTTCTTTGATCGGTATATCGTGGGTTTTCCGATCAATACCAGGCGAACGCCGGAACAACGAAATTCTCATAAAAGGGCCCCTTGATCCTTCTTTTGCACTTACACATACACATTTACACACACATGCACAACACTGCCACACATGTCGGGAAACTTGTCAACAGCGAGCCTGTTCCTGCTCGGGGAGATATCTGGAGAGCGAAACTTCCTTATGCCGACATGGTGGTCGACACCGGTTCTCATGCCCCAGCGAGGGAAGAACACCGTCTCTACAGGAGAGAACATGCAACACACTTACGGAACTAATGGCCGAAGTAGTTGACGCACCTGCAATCAATATCCATTTATCACTCTTGCTCAGGAAGAAGAAGAAGAAGGAGAGGAAAAGAGAAAGAAGAACACTGTACAGTGAGGCGGCCATCTTTCAGCCTCCAGGGGGCGACTAGGAAATGACTGAGGGGCGGCTGCGGGCTGTTGGAGCGAGGTGAATGCGCCGATTGATTGGTTGTTGCCGAAAAAGCCACGGACGCTGTAATCAAAGCCTTGGGGATTCACTCGTTGACGGTGTATTTGTTGCAAATACACAATAAAAAGGTTGTCACAATACGGATCCTAAATGGAAGATAATAATGTAAGAGGTTCGTGAACTTGTAGGAACCTAGGAACAATTTAGAAAACTTTCTTTTCAATTTAGAAGTCTGTAGCATCGATAATTAAGAAGTAGAACGCTTTCGAAAAAATAATATTTGCAATTTTCGAAATTACAGCGTTCATAATAAATTCGAGATCTATAGCGCACTTTGTTGTTTTCCCGTAAAAAATGAGCCACTTATGACATAATTTTAAAACGTCTTACAAGCTTCATTTAAAAAACTTCACAATGTTACAACCGTTTCAAATTCGCAAGACATGATGGAATTAGGGTCGCTGGAAGAATGAGTTCGCCAGAGCATATCCAGTTCGGTAAAAATTCTATGTGATTTAGTGCCAAGACAGAGTTAAACGTTTCGAAACTGGTTTTGCTACAACAGTACATACTCTCTTGAAACTCTACTAGAAACTGTTACATAATGTAATATTCCAAATTGCACCTTACGAATATCTCTGCCATCTCTTCAAAAACTCCCTTCGCCAAAATAAGCGCGGGGGATTTGAAAACATACATATATTCAATTGTCTGAAAATTCAATAGGTTGGGAAAAAATGCACTTCTACCATTGAATTGAATGCACTGTGATCTATGCTTACAAACAATTTAATGCAAGGAATGTTCGCAGGCCCTGGAAGCGAAACGCCTGTTATCACAGATACCCATCTACGCGAAAAGACTATTATTACTTTCTCGCTACGAAGTTGATAGAAGGTTACGTAATGCGGTGAAATTTGGGCAGAAAAAAACTCTTACTACAGGGCCGTGGTAAAGAAAAAGTGGAGAAATCCACTTGCTAATTTAAGAAAAAATTCTGTATCACGTGATGGAGCCGGAATCTACGTTTTGTGGGTCCTTGATACCGCAAAAATCGAATGGTGCAGATCTCATGTTCGTTGAAAACTCTGATATTCCGAAAATTGCAAAAGTTCAATTTTTTTCGGCGTCTTCCTACAACTAAAATATTAAAAATAGAGATTTTTCTCTTGATGAAATACGTTACTTAAAGATAGATTTTGAAATAAGGTCATGTATAATTTTTATAAAATTTGAGTAAATTTCGCGTAATTTTGCGTGAAACTACGGGCGAGAAAGTACGTGGTGTTTTAGCCCCACTAGTTATTCATGCAAAGAAGGGAAATATTTACTTGCAAATTTTTGGACTCGGCGAAGATGTTAAGAAATAATAAATACAAATTTAAAATGTTCAAATTCGAATAAATGTTAAAGTGTACGATATCATCACGCATCAAAACACTAAAGAAGAACTTGGCGCATTTGCCGATGACAGCACGTGTTCACCTCATCGCCGAGCTCGCAAATATTCGACGCTTTCATTCAATGCGTGAAATGTGTTGACTTTTTTTCTTTTACATGATTGCCCACAACTAACAAGAGACATCTGTAATAAGTAGAGTGCAAGAAAAGCATTCTTCTGATGTTATTTCTGCGGAAGATATTCTATCGAGCGGCTCCTTGAGCACGCGAGCGGTAGATATTCGCTGCGTATTGCGTAAAACTAGAGATCCTTTCCCTTCGATATGTGCTCTTCGCTTCACGCACCGATGCGACCCACCCCCTACTTCCGGGTTATCCAACAGCCCTTTCTTGTGAATTGAGTGTGTGCTTTAATTCTTCACTGTTTGAAAATGACGCACCGGGAGGTGAGTCAATTCATTCATGGTGATCGAGAGATTTGATTTTATTCTGATATGAAATTATTTATATATTATCGCATTAGCCGCTTGTTTTATGATTTACTACGGGGTAACCCCGGGGACAAAATCAAACTCCCGTATTAATCATTTATTATACTGAATAGTAGCATACAATTTAATTTCTTTAACATTTTTATTAATTTCAAAATTTCTTTTATAATCAGTAAAAGGTTCCCAAACCGCAGTCGTCTAGGGGACAGCGCAGCGATTTTAGGCAGACCCTCTAGGGTTATTGAAATGCATGTTACGCATGTGCAGTAGTATTATGAGAGAAAACATTTCACCACCTTCCATCTCTATTTAGAATCTTTTCCCCATGGGAATTTATTTGCTATAAAACAATTTGAAACACTTAACTTCAATTCAAGTGTAATAGAATAAAGATATTCCCATGATAGGATGACAGTAAAAACAAGTTGTAACAGCAGATATCGAGTATAATGGCCTCTGAGGCTTGCGATACCTGGTCGTTATCCCCTGCAGGTATTTATATGCAATGTTATTAACGATGCAGATTGGAATAGTGATAATTTGATAAACATAACGCCTTCATTTTAAATGCACTACTCTTTGGTATAAATTTAGAGTGAGGCCAATATTTCATTAGGCAAGTATTTCAAAATTTTACATTGCACACGACCCTGAACAGTCAAGCCAGATATAATTTTATTTGCAATTTTTACTAGAATTATAGTTTTCAACATTCAGGGACACGATCTTTATTTATTAACGTTTCAAACGATTTATACTGAATGTTCCAGACCAGGCGAAAAAAACACCGGCATCATTATCTACGATTCAAAACAACTTTTTTTGTCTTTACATTCTTTTTAGAAAACTCGTTACGCAATTATTACTTGGTAACTTAAAATAGGTTATTATTACTTGGTAACAATTACAATTTAAAGCAACTGTTCTCTGGTGTTTATTTCCAAATACTTTCAGCAACTACGAATGTTCGAGGCCTCGAGGTGCCTTCGCAAATCGCAGATCGTGAAGCGAAATTACTCTCAAAAGGGACCAATTTGACAGGCTGGAAAACAAATCACAGTCGTGTTGGTTGATGGTTGTGCAGGAAGTTGTGTTGAACCCTTTTGCAAGAGAGTCGTCTGCATACGAACGCATTGACGAATTGAGCTCATGGACAACATCTGCAGGCAACAGCCTGCAGTACTCGAGCAGTGGCTGTCGAAGCGGTTCCTTCTTAGAGGAATCTCTCTGTAGCACTTGTTTCAATACTTTTCCAGTATCAATGAAAGTGAATTTGCAGAACGTGCAGAAATATATCGCTGCTCTCGCACTGGTGTACAGTTGCATGCGTGGAGGTAACTTAGACCATATTAGGTACTTATATACTCATACACATATATAATTATTTTCCTTTTCTATTTGTAGAATACCATGACTTTTGCAATGAAATTTCGTTCAGTAGTAAGCATGTACGACGGTCTTCACGAAACGTCGACCTCACGGAACAACAGGAGATCGTGGTGTTTGGCTAAGTAAGAGAATTTCAGTAAAGTCGTTGATGAGGAGATCGTGAGTACATTTCTTTATCCACCACTCGCGTTTTCCCTCAACTGTTGCTTATAAAATGTAGTTGTATCAGCAATATTTGAGACTTTTTCGATATTAAAAAATCAAAATGTAAAAATGATTTCAAAGATTTTTTCTATTTAAATCAAATACGAGAAGAAACATTTTTGTGGAGGTGAAATCAACGTAAATTTTGGTGAACGTGTGTTATAAAAAATTGCATAAATCACTTAAAATAATTGACTATCAAAAATATTAGAATGATATAAAATGTTCGCATTGCTATTGTAAACATGTTCTTGTTTGCGTAGTTTAGGACTTCTGGTATATTATTTAAAGAATGTTGTCGATTTCCAAGAAAAGCGACGTATCAAAAATGTGTGATTTTTTAGTTAAATGAAAAATTATGTTTACAAAATATATGTAATTCAGTAAAATAGGTTTCGTTCGTGACGTGGGGGTCGTTTCGAATCCCTTGAGTACATCTATATACTAACCTTTTTATAATTTCTTGGCTTCATGGACAACTGTGAGCACAATTTATGTGTAATTTAGGAAATGGATCCCTACATCCAGAAGAATGATATGAGGATATGCACTGATCTGAGGCTAAGGGATACCATAGGCAAATATACATATTTACAGAGCCGAGTAGGCCTGTGTAAAGGTGCTTTTCACTGTGAATGGTAGGTACCCCAAGAGGCTCTGGTAGGACTTTTAAGCACCAATAGACGCCAGTTGGGAAAAAGGGTAAGGCAAAATTGAAAAGGTAGCCCAGACGAATGAGAACAGGAAACTAGTACGAGAAATTCTGCGCACTTTAATAGCACCATTAGTTACTATTTAATGGACAAGTCACAGGAGATTTCTAATAATGATTCCCAATTTATTCTTTTACTTACCAAAAAAGGGTATTTTTCAAACGACAGAAGTACTTTTCTTCCGGTGTTTCAGTTTACTCACCTAAAACAAAAAAAGATTGATTTAGTGTTATTTCTGTTAATAAAAATAATGTTATGCTACATACTACTCAATAATAATATTGAAATTATTAATTGATATACATTAATTGATATACATGATTAATTGAATAACAATATTATTATTAATATTAAACGCACATATTTCATGATATGGTGCAAGAGAGAAACTACTTTAAAATCCAGGAGCGTTTAAAGGGACATTTCCGTATTGGTTGTCTCGATGGGAATCTAGGCAATCAAATGGAATATTTGTTGCTGAAAAATAGAGAATATATTGAAATCTTTGCACAAAATAAGTAAATAAATAGTTACTTGGAATAGAATTTGTCAGTTATGTTAAGAGTGTTGCTTGACAAAATATGTCTGCATCTTTATGCCGATAGATTTCATGATGTTTATTCCGTAGGTATCCTAAATTCAAAATGAATTTATTAAATGCGGGTGAATATGTAACGGCATAATTTTTTTTCGCAGGGGGGATATTGAAATCGCAGTTATAATACCTTATGGAAGAATAAACTAGCTGAATAATGGGTAAATAATGTGAATATATATATATAATATTTTATTTATTTATTTATTTATTTACGTCAAAAATAGTTAAAACTATGTGACGTGCTATGGGGAGAAGTTAATTTGACGTTACGTTTGTGTCCAGAAGCAAAACAAGGGGCCATCTCAGCATTTGTTCGAGGATCAAGAAATCTGGAAGAAAACCTGATCGAGATGGGGGTCATTGACACAGAAGCTGAAGTACAAGACTTCTTACAAGTTTTTTACTATTAGACAATCCAAATGATACATAATATATTAAATGTCTTCATTAAAATTAATATTACTTTCCTTTTGGATGCTCGGTTTATTATGATGCTCGGTTTATTAATTTTATAGAAACAGTTGTGCAACAGAAAAGATTTTACTTGAGATTTGAACTTTTGTATCGAAATTAATCGTTTAATGTCATCTGGGAAGGTGTTGTAAAATTATGTCAATAACAAGTACACTCTTGGAAACATAAAATTTCGCGTCGAAAATGCCTTGGCCCGTGAGGTTGATGGCGCTGGACATCCCTGCTTGCCGACACCGCTATCTAACGTTTATTTTCGAAACTACGTTCTGTAGATCGAACTATAATTAAATTTATTTTATTAGAGAGCGTATTAAATACTTTAATGACCGTTGAGAGCTAAATAGTAACAGTACAGAGGAAAAAGACTTTCGTGATTCCTGCCAGTAAAACAGAACTGACATTAACTTTGGTAAACGTGATTTTGCTCTAAAGTTTCGTTAATATAAAATGATGTGTTATAAGAGGTTATTAGAAGGGCGAGAGAATGGCTCAGTGTCGAAGTGGTGGTCTAGAACTCGTGAAGTAGCGGGTTCGGTTCCCAGTCTACGTAGATATTTTATTCATTCTACAGTGCCATATAATCCACTAAATTACAACATGCTATATATGTTGTGTCAATGTTATGCATTATTTAAGCAAAATTCTCGATTGCGAATAAGGAATGCAAACAAGCAATTCTCAAAAAGCGGTAATACTCGTAAGAGACCAAAATAAAATAAGCTTCTATAATCTTATAGATAATAATCTTAAATTGCGAATAAAAAGAACATTAAAATATTGCGTATTATTTTAATTTTTACTCGAATAAAACCATGAAATGGAACTCCTAAAAGCTCGGAGAGACAATTCGTTTAACAATAACACAAAATTATAGTGATATACTGACAAGAAAATGTGACTTGGGTTTGTATCTGTAAATAATTCATTAAATCCCGTTTGGACATCTCTTGTTTGCTTTGATATAACTTTTATTTCTACTATACTACTACATATAAATATATTTTTTAAAAATTCTGTGCATAGACTCCCTTATGCTGTTGATATATAATGTGAATAAAGATGATGGAACTGTTGATGTTCTGGAATTACAATAATTCTTAGTGTGACAAGGCTTTGAAATCCAATGTCTACACTGAAGTAAATAAAATGGTTTTGATGATAAATGTGGCTCATTGATTCTGATGATGCGATCTTTCTGAGATCCCTTGCCTTCATGTGGGAGGCCTTAGTTATGTGGGTATTGAGATTTCGTAGCTGTGAAGTAAAAAAATTCAAAATACAATTTGCCGAAAACGAATTTTGAAGGGAAAATATTCCTAGAGTTTGTCATGCTATTGAAGTTCATTACAATATCATACAAACATCTATTTCAGATGTAAGTAGAAATCCATTATGTGTATTGAACGTTTTTTATGCACAAAAAATATAATACAGATTGTAAATAACAAAGAAAGTAACAAACAAATAATGGCAGAAAATAGCGATTTTTTTCATTTCAAAAACAATTTCTACCAAAAATTAACGCAAAATATGACTGCTTCTAGTTGAACATCAGACTGCCAATTAGCCATATTAGCGATGTCATTTTGCTTGCTACAATAATCTCGTTCATAAGACAGTGGAATAAAATCTTTTGTTGAGAGAGATTATCGATTTTCTCTCGTAAGCCTCACGGTACTACCGACTTGATCTGACCTTCGCAGCACTTCCGTGTTTTCGACAGCAGGTCAAAAGGAGATAAAGGGCTCTGCAGCGTTGCCACTTGGTAAGAAAAGAAAAATCGCGGCTAAGCAAATTGAACTACTCCGCATTCATTTTTCGACATTGCTCACCATATCCAAGCCACACGAAAGCGAGTTATCGCATTAGTAGAAGAGGGTCACCTCTCTGTTTCAGAGGCGGCGAGTCGGTATGGCGTTGGGGCAAGAACAACGCAATACTGGCTTAAACGTTATCGAGAGACGGGAGAATCCGGGAGGAAACTAGGAACGGGGCTTTGGCGTATTTCAAATGCTGACCAAGATGAAGTTTTGATACAAGCAGCGGTGGAAAATCCTTTCCAAACTTCTTCACAACTGCCAAGAACAACCAGATTTCCTGGATGCTCCAGAACAATACGCAACAGACTTTCGGAGGCTGGTCTGCGATCCAGAAATGCAGCTCGAAAACCGAAGCTGACAGAACACCAGCTCTATCGGCTGGCATTTGCGGAGGAAAAAAAACATCGAGACTGGGCTGATATCATTTTCTCTGATGAGAGTATATTCTCCTCCGCAAATGATGGTCCCGTTCGCGTTTTCAGGCCCCAAGGAAGCCGCTATGATTCTCGGTACGTAAAGCAAGTCCCCAGGTCAGGTCGTTTCTCAGTAGTGGTTTGGGGCTCGATGTCATCTCGTGGGATTGGAATGATCAATAGAATCCAAGACCACTTAAATGCTCCTCAGTACATCCACATACCGAGAGATATCATGATTCCATCAGTAAGGCAATTGCATCCATGGGGATAATTCAATTCCAACAGAGCCAATCACCGATTTATAAGTCGCCTTTGGTTCAATCGTTTTTTGCAGAGAAACAAGATATTCAGGTTGTTGACTGGCCACCATGTGCACCAGATCTGAACCCTATTTAAAATGTTTGGGCAGAGACAAGACGCACCATGGCCGAAAACTGGCCTGATCCGGAACCTAACAATGCCGATGCGCTCTGGCAAATAATCCATGAAGCCTGGGAGGAGGTCGCTCACAGTGAAAACTATGCGGCGAGACTTGATTCTCTCCCACGTAGGATGAGAATGGTCGTAGAATCTGGGAGGTTTTGGATTCCTTATTAATGTATTCCTTACATTTTCTAGAATAAGATATTTATAAATAAACAATTAATGTAAAAAATAGAATAAAATTTTAACAAATATGTAATTTTGGACTTTCACTAGCCAAGGGAATTAATCTCAAACATTTAGCATATGAATGTTTTAAACAAATGATATGACATTTTTTTGTTTTTCTCAAAACAGACTGGAATGGAGAAGTCCCATTTTCAAACTAGACCCCTGAATTAAGTGTTATCGGCCAACATTTACTTTTTACATATTTTGATTGTTCCACGTGAGTTGGGGACTTTTGGCTTAGTTTTCAAATAAAATATTTATGTAATGTTTTGGTGCTATTGATCCTGCTCATGCTGGCTGAAAACTTTTAGAAATCTCCAAAACGTTACGGGCGGTCCAAACACCGCTGCGATAACGAAATCGTTATAAAAATGCTCGAGCGGTACAGGATTAACATATATTATTGTTATCTCCACACTACATAATGCACAATTTTTAATTTTTAATACAATGGATCAATTTTCTAATTTCTTTACAATTGAAATATTCGCCTTCTTCGCGACAGCGAATTTTCACCGTTTTATGCATAAAATTGTCACGACAGATGTAAAATGTTATAATTTAGTGGATTTTATTGCACTGTAGAATGGATAAAATATCTATGTAGGGTGGGAACCGAACTCGCAACTTCACGAGTGCTAGAACAGCACTTTGATACTGAGCCATTCTGCGCCCTTGTCCCGCTCCTCTTATACTAACACATTTTATATTAACGAAACTTAAAAGAAACATTACGTCTACAAAATTTTATGTCAGTTGAGTTTTACTGGCAGGAATCACGAAAGTCTTTTTCCTTAGTGATACAACTATTTTGCTCTCAATGGATTTTAAAATATTTTAAACTCTCTCCAATAAGATAAATTAAATCTTCATAGCACGATCTACAGAACGTAGTTTCGGAAATAAACGGTAGACAGAGCTGTCGGCAAGCAGGGATGTCCAGAGCCATCAACCTATCGCCCCAAGGCATTTTCGACGCGAAACTTTGTTTCCAAGAGTGTACATTGAGCAACAACTTTGTTAAAGAATGTAATGAATAAACAATTTTATCTCAAACCTTGCCAAAATAGTCAAATAATCTATTCTAAGTACTATTTTGTTATACACGTATCTTATATATATATATATATATATATATATATATATATATATATATATATATATATATATATATATTGCTTTTTCTACATTCCAAGTTTCGAGGAATATATGGTAAATAAAGAATAATGTTGACGGCTGTGAATAATTACTGGGTGGAACAAGAATTCACTATTTTTCCTTGTAATTGTATTGGCATATAAAAATTCAGACAGGAACAATGTAGGACTAACAACAGCATTGGGAACAACATGCAACATGGAGGGCTTCGAACGGAACATTTCCGTCGTTTTATTTCAGAAGGTCCGCTATTCCTTGACGACGTCATGACAGTATTCAGGAAAAGGGTCACGCACGCTAAAAAAACACTGCACATGAGAACACTGAAATGTGAAGATTACGGAAAATCGCATCGAAAATTTGGGAACACATTCCCTTCAATAATCAGAAGGGTCGGTGGCTACCCAAATCTCAACTCTTCGGTATTTTCGAATAATGACATTATTTCAGTGAAAATTCTTACGTGGTATCTTCTCCTGCTTGCGGTAAAAAATATTTTATTTAGAACGGTATGAATAGGGATTCTAATAAGCAGAATAAGCAATTAGTGATAGAAAACCTACAGACAGGGGCTTACAGGGAGAGAACAAGTGAACAGAATAAGTTGTAACATGAGTGGGATAAGTTGTGTGTTTCGGTCAATTAAATTCCCGGAATGAGTATTTTAGAGGACAGGAGTTCGGATTGGCCCTTTCTTTGGCTTACTAGGGTCAGTTCTTGGTGGATACCAAGAGAGTGATTGAAAAAATACGCAACAGACTGCGGGCGACTCTTCTTTTTCTATCCTGTTCTTTTCCCGTCCTAAGGGATGGGTGATATCATATATTTTCATAGAAAGACTCCAACGTGCTGCGAATGCTCAAAGGTCTGATAAAGGCTTAAATTGATTTCTTGTACCAGCCAAAAAACCAAGAGGGCGAGAATAAGAAAAATAAATAATTATGTTTTGTTCACCTCAAAAATTGTTTTACAGATTAGAGGATATTTTATATGCAGCAAATGTGCAATCTGCGAATTGATAAAATTGGCTTTACTGTTCTTTTAATTACGCACACAATGGGTATATTCATGGACCGATTTCGAATCCAAAGGAAGACACGTGAAAGTGAAGGTGAATAAAGAGATAATTGTCGTATAAGAGTGGTATTAAATAGCTCTTAAACAAGGCCTTGTTAAATCCCGTACCAATACAAGATTTCATTTTTATATACGTTTTATTTTATTTTACTTTTGTTTAGCTTCAAAATCGCCAGTTTGTCAGTGATTGTGGTTTCAGAGAGTACACAAATGGTTTTTTGGTGTTATTGATCAGAGAATGGAGATTCCAAACATGGAATATGCTATGCTTTTTGCTGATTCTAAAGATTGTACTATACTAGTACGTGTTCCTTAAGATATTTTAAAAGAATAAGAATTCGTAATTTCACAACTATTAGTTGAGAAATCAATGTATGTTCATAAGGAACACGAACATTTCTGGTAATGGTAGAATAATAGGTAAGCATCAGGCGTTTCTGAGATTTTATCTGCAAGACAAAAATGAACATCACTCTGGAGTTGTTATTTAAGATTGGTGACTCATTGGATGAGTAAAACACAAAGATGAAATCTCCAATTAATTATTACCACTAAGTATTAAGAAAGAATCTACTTGAATAGGGAACATTGTTGACGATAGGTTGACGCGGAAAAACTTTGATCGAAGATTAATTAATTCCGTTGGGAATTAAGTAAAAGTTTAAGAAATGGAAATTGTGCGATTGAAGTCGCAATTTCACTCTCTTCAGAATGAAAGCGCGTAATCAATGACTTTTCTGCCCTTAAAAATTGACCGAATTCATTCGCGCGAAACTCTGTTATAACAAATAGATGTACCATCGAAACCAACTATAGTATAAATGTTAATTGATTATTTCTGTGCTTCAAATCTCAATTTAATGACAGAAAAATGTATAGTATGTTACGGCTTAAATCCGAAATATAGCTGGAGCTATGAACAGATGCTCCAAAGTGATACGAAACTCGAACTGCGCATGCGCAGAAGATCGATTTTGCTGTCTGTGCGTGCTTAAACTCCCTATTGTGAACATAAATCGGCTAATTTGCGAATTAGCCGGATTCATTAGCTCGGTGTCTGCCCAGACCATCCGGACGTGGCGCTTGCGCGTGGGCAGGACCGCGTGCGGGGCGCGGGCGTTGCGTGGGCGGCACGGCCTTCCGCCGCGCTCGTTGGCTGCAAGGCCGCCACCCTGCTCTCGCCGCGTTCCGTCCCGTCCGGTTCCGTTCCGTCCCGTCCGGTTCCGTTCCGTCCGGTTCCGTTCCGTCCCGTCCCGTCCAGTTCCGTCCCGTCCCATCAGTTCCGTCTCGTCCGGTTCCGTCCCGTCCGGTTCCGTTCCGTCCGGTTCCGTTCCGTCCGGTTCCGTTCCGTCCGGTTCCGTTCCGTCCCGTCCAGTTCCGTCCCGTCCGGTTCCGTTCCGTCCCGTCCAGTTCCGTCCCGTCCGGTTCCGTCCAGTTCCGTCCCGTCCGGTTCCGTCCAGTCCGGTTCCGTCCCGTCCCGTCCCTTCCTGCCCGTCCCGTCCGGTTCCGTTCCGTCCCATCCGGCCTAGTCCCGTCCCATCCGGTCCCGTCCCATCCGGTCCCGTCCCATCCGGTCCCGTCCCATCCGGTCCCGTCCCATCCGGTCCCGTCCCATCCGGTCCCGTCCCATCCGGTCCCGTCCCCTCCCGCCCGTTCCGTCCTCTCCCGCCCGTCCCGTCCTCTCCCGCCCGTCCCGTCCTCTCCCGCCTGTCCCGTCCCCTCCCGCCCGTCCCGTCCCCTCCCGCCCGTCCCGTCCCCTCCCGCCCGTCCCGTCCCGTCCTGTCCCGCCCCGTCCCGTCCCATCCCATCCCGTCCCGTCCTGTCCCGTCCCGCCCTGTCCCGTCCCGTCCTCTTCACGTCCCGTGCCGTCTGTTGTCATCTCATGTCTCTTCCCGGCCCGTCCCGTCCCATCCCGCTCCGTCCCATCCCGCTCCGTCCCGTCCCGCTCCGTCCCGTCCCGTTCCGTCTCGTGTCGTCTCGTTCCGTCCCGTCCATCCCGTCCCGTCCCGTCTCGTCTCGTTCCGTCCCGTCCCGTCTCGTCTCGTTCCGTCCCGTCCCGTCTCGTCTCGTTCCGTCCCGTCCCGTCTCGTCTCGTTCCGTCCCGTCCCGTCTCGTCTCGTTCCGTCCCGTCCCGTCCCGTCCCGTCTTCCCGCACCGCACTGCTCGGCCCAGGTAAAGCAGCGCACTTCCAGCGACCGGTGCGGTGCTCAGTGGGTCGAAATAACACCGAAGGAGAGCAATTGAAGAATCGTTGAAGCTTTCTTGTTCAAATTGTAAGAAACAATGTTTCGGAAACCCAGGTTCCCGAAATGTTTGTTTCTTACTATTCCGTTCATTTTAAATTTGTTTGACGCAGGACTGGCGAGTAATTCTCTCCCTAACTGTAAAACACTTGCGGGATTTTGTGTCGATAGTTTCTTATTTACGATACAAAACAGTCATATTTTAGTTTATATTATATGGAGAGAGGATGTATGTGGTACAAACGCGGCGGATACCCCATGGTGGTACCGAAAACTCTTCCCTCGTCCATCTTTGTAGCCCCGTGGCCATGTATGTAATGCTATACACTGTGTATGTATGAATGAAGCGTAAATGAAAAAGAATATAAACTTTTCTGAGAAGAAAAAACATAAGAAAGAACATTATTGAGCAGTAGGGCAAAATATTTAAGTTAGTTTGCCTAAACGCACATATAATAACTGTACAATTAGATTAAGCTAAACTTAAGCTAGTTAAGAAATTATTAAGAAAAAACTCCTCCCCCTTTAGCGGCTTCAATCGTAAGGTAGTGGCACAGTCTAATAAAACTATAATAATAAATTGCCGCATCAACAGGAGTGTTGTGTGAAAGGAAAATTTAAAAAAGTCTTATATTTCTATCTGTTCAATCCACAGTGTAATAAAATTATAATAATAAATTGCCGCATCCACAGGAGTGCAGTGTGGAAGGGAAATTTAAAAAAGTTCCATTTTTCACAGCTTTTATTTTCTATCTGTTCAATCCACTGATTTAAAAAAAATAAAAGTCCCGTGGCCCTTTGGCTCATTTGGGAGCAGTGTGCACCGTCGCGCGACGAGGCGCCGGGGCGGGCAGGAGCCCGCGGCCGACCGGCCGTGACCGCCGCGGTTCCGCATAGCGCGTGCGCTCCGGCCGCGCCGCCGCCAGGTTTCACACACACGCGCCGCCACCGCCGCCGCCGCCGCCGCCGCCGCCGCCGCCGCCGCCGCCGCCGCCGCCGCCGCCGCCACCCCGCGGCAGCCGCGACGCGCGAGACCCAGCCACACGGCCGCAACCGCCGCCACCGGACTATGATCCCCACTATACTCCGATTTAAATAGAATTAATTGTTTTTTCACTATCTCGCTTTTACGTACATAAGAAGAGAAAGTATTGTAATCGTGCCCAGAAAAACGGCGAATTTTCAACACAAAACTCTTCTTGCTGGGCCCTCGTAAATAAAAAGTGGATAATTAATAAAAATTCTAATACGTCTTTATTGAAACGACTCTTAGCCATCTACTGGCCATCGACAGTATACGGAATAATCATCCGTTAAATTGTCTTGTAGCATCGAAGTCAGTCTTTGCCTCTTATCCCTTATCCAGGGTCTCGGTGCCGTTCCCAGGGTTCCCAGATGGTCATCCACCCGAGAGTTCGTGGTGTCTCGAATTGTTTAACTTCCGCGACTTCACGGAGCGTGGTGAAGCAATTCGGCTAACTACTGCTGACAGATCATCAGCTGTGACGCGGTTATCCAATCGGGAGATTCAATGCCAAACTTAAATCATAACGAAGTTCCCGTTAGCTTCGTGAAGACTTAAATTTTTGGCATTGATGCTCCTGTTTGAATAATATTGTCCAGCTGACGATCTGTCAAGTCACTCGGTTTAAATCAAAGTATGGGCACTAGTAAGGGCGTGTAGAAATCTGGTTCGGTCCCCGTTGAATGATTCAAATTACTTGATATGTTGAGGTAATAAAGGATTGGGAGTGTTCGTTCCCATTAGAAAGTCGTATCTGTATGAATGTCGCTAATTCGTGTATACCAGTATATAAATTGTGGAAGATTGTGTCCGGATAGTGCGCCGCCAGAATTTCGAATCATTTAAAATAAAATAACTAGTACGTTAATCTGAGAATAGTTCCTGAAGATCCGCTGTTACTGAACGAACATTATCAAGAGGACAACATTTTTTTACCTGATGGTTGATATTTGCCGTGAATAAATATACAATATTGTACTATTAAATAGTAGACTTTTGAATAAGTCGTTAATATTTAATTAATAATTATCTCGTCTTCACCAGGATAATCAACTATAGATAAATGTTAATATAATCGTATAATTCGTGTACATGTTTGCCAAACAAATGGCCAAAACTTCGGCAATGTGAGTAAGATTATTCACCGTGACTTGCAATCAAGAACCTTAAACAAATGTTCAATGCATCAAGAAACAGATAATAATATATTAGTTTAATTTAAAGGAATATTTCTTAAAACGATTGATGGTGAACCTGGCCAATGTATAATTTGATCTTAATCGAGCTACTCTTGGAGATCGCACTAAATAGAATGTGTTTATTTGTACTTATAACTTGGGATTGAGGGTGACTTATGAGTCAATAGTTAAATGTGATCGATCTGACACAATGTTGCTCTGGTGAAAATCGCCGGAAATCAACGTTTTGAAAATTATCAGCAAGTACGAACATCTTTTGTAAAATTTAATTCATTTGCTCGTGTTTGTTTGTTTTCTAAAAAATATTTGTTGGATCGTATTTGATAGGAGTGTCATAAAAGGAGGCATATTTGTTTCTCAAATCCATCATCATCTGTGAGTTCAGTGGTCGAATATTACAAGCTGGGTGCGAACTGGCAGGGTCCTCCCCGCTACCCCCTGTAGACAGATGAATGTCCCAAGAGGAAAGTATTAATTTGTCCCTGGAGGCAAAATATTAATTACTTCAGGTGGCTTGTAGATGATTTTTTCTTTGAAATGTTCACATCAACGATTTTAAAAATTGAACATTTTCACAAGATGCTTTTGAGATTTATTAGTGGCTTCCAGCAGCAAAAATTCTGCTGAACAAAAATACACAAACTGGTTTTCCAAAAAGTAGCACGCACATTGCTCAAGAACCACAGATAAAATACTCTCGTATTACACTGCAATAAACTAAATATTTTTAAAAAAACTATCTTCACCTATACTGCAATCAAATGGTATAGTATAACGGTAGCGTGGCTTCAGCTATGACTCACAGAATATGAGAATTGAGTTGCTAAGCGCAGTATCAGAATAGGCGGAGTAATACAATAGGATATTTGCACTTTTCAATCAAAATCGTGAATATCTAACGTAACCATAACACCATATACATCTCCCTAATTACCACAAGGTGAATAGTTTTCTTTTAATTTCTACGCGCATTCTAAATTAGTATTAGAAATTCTGCGCATACTGCGGAAGTGAGGATCGTCTTCGCTTCGTTCGTCAGTTTGTCGAACTGCCACCCCTCCCCAACAAACACACACTGCAGTTTTCTGCATCCTCCTTTGACGAAAGTAACCAATTCGCACCGTGGTTAAAGGAATCTAATGCAAGATCTGACGACTGTATTGCTTGTGAGGTTTGTGACAAGTACGATTTGGTAGATTTCGTCATTGCTCTAAGGGATGTGAGGGGCCAGTGCTCCACTCGAGTGCTCGTTACTTCACCGGTCTTCAGAGACCACGTTAGATCTTGAGATCTGAAGAAACCGACCCCACGTCATCTTTACCCAGTCTCTGCGCCAAGAGGAAAAGGCGCATGGCTAACGACCCATTTATTTCCCTGGCCTTGCAAATTTCCGGTACTGCACGGAAAGAGACACCTACCGTTTGCTTATTCTTCACAAAAATACTCTTCTCTTTTCAATTCGATTCAACAAACAACCTGACAGTTTTTTCCCAGTATTCGATTATGTTCTTCAGCAATTTAATTACTTTATCAACAGTAGTCCGTCAACTTCACTTTTACAGTTTTTACGCGGTGTTGCTTCTAGTAGTGCATATTCATGTAGCAGAAGAGCAGTAACAATTCAAAGCTATGAAAGGAATATAATTCAAAAACAATTCATTAGTAAAATTAAATCCTGCAAATACTTTCTTACACAACTTTTCACCTCTGTCTATTAGGTGATAATTTTTTTATGCTGAGAAGGCATGCTTTGTCTGTTGATATAAATTGTGAAAAGTAACTGTGCATTCCAGAGGTGCAGAATGCCAAGGGAACTTTCATAACACGTTGGAGTGTGTGAACGCACACTGAGAGATCCGCGGGAAAAATTCCCGCTATATTTCGCAGAGGTTTGACGACCTTTGATGCACAGCCAAGCTTATTTTCAATGTACTTTACTCCAATAATTTAAACATGTGTATTATGTACGTACTTCTACTGTTCGTTTGCAGCAAGTAAAGTGTACGTTCGCTGACAATGAGAGAGTTTCGACGTCAAGTAATTATTCTGGAAATCAATAAAGAACGACGTAATATAGTCAGTAGTTTTAACAACTACATTGCTATTTCTACACAGTCGAATATATAGAAGAATTTTCAATAGAATCAACTATTACATTCTTTAAGCTCTTGAAACCCTCAGTGACATAGATCAATTAATCAATTAAACAATGACAGCATATCAAAAAATCATAGCGAAAAACAAAACAAAACAAAACAAATCAGTAAGAAAGAGGGATGGAAAAAGAGAAAAACAAATCACATTTCTACTTTTCTTCACTGCATTGCACAGGACGTAATTTAAATATTAACGGTTTATCTATAGACTACATTCTACATTTATCGCACTTTTCAGTTCCTTCACTTCACTTCACTACATTGTTTATTCATTTTTTCTTCCTGTTCATTAACATGCTATTATTTTCCTAAAACCCCGCATTGAGTAAGGAAAGGGTTCAAAAACTACCGCAGGCAAATTTTTTCAATCTACTATTGTTCGATTTATATTTATCTATATTTATAACAAACTTAAAAATTAAGTAACGTCCGTTCTTCTTAATATCTGTATGGTTTACTGTATTCTCATGCACTTGTCCTAATTACCCTCTTATGCTTTGACATCTGTAATGTTCACAATCTTACAAGAGAGAATTGGACCTACTAAACATATGAACTGATTTGCAATTTTAAAGTGCAGATGTGAAACGCAAGAGCAACAATTGTGAATGTTTCAGCAAAGAACGTATCTGAATCCCTAAAGTAGTCTTTGTGTTCTCTTCTTTGTATTGTGTATTTTAGAACGCGACCTACTGACATTTCATCTACCGATACTGGCAACGGAGAGGGAATTCTGTGCGGTGTCGACGAAAAAAACAAACAAACTACAAAAACCATTAGGCGAACCTGCAGTTACCGCTCCGGATTATCTGTCGGAGATTCGAAGACACTCCCGGGAGAATGTTTGGAGTATTTTTGAAATATTTTTGAAATATTTTTGAAATATTTTTGAAATATTTTTGAAATATTTTTGAAATATTTTTGAAATATTTTTGAAATATTTTTGAAATATTTTTGAAATATTTTTGAAATATTTTTGAAATATTTTTGAAATATTTTTGAAATATTTTTGAAATATTTTTGAAATGTTTTATACACAATGTTTACTTCTAAATTGTTAATGAAATGAATTATACAATACTACTACAAATTACGTCTGGAAGAGTAGATCCTAAAAAATCTGAATGAGTGTTTAATTTAGAAACAAAAATGCATGTAGTTTGTCTGCCTCTATACTAGTAATTTAATTTACAGCCATTTAATTTCATTGTAATAAATTTTGCTGTATTAGTTTGCTGATAAAATATATGTTTTCCTTCGCGAGTGAAGTGTAGTGAAAATTTTATTGTGAGTGGAATAAAAGAGATATTGAAGTATTTCTTGCACTTTCTCCGCTGGCGCTTTCAACTGTTTATAACAACGATAGTTGTTACGACGCTTGAAGAGACGGGAGAAATTGAGTACACTAAAAGTATACCTACGAACTATTTATTTCAATATTTTTTTATATTCAGAAAGAATCATTTTCACTAAGTTTTTCAAACTTGTTATATTTGCAATTACACATTTTTAATATATCTGAATCCCTAAAGTAGTCTTTGTGTTCTCTTCTTTGTATTGTGTATTTTAGAACGCGACCTACTGACATTTCATCTACCAATACTGGCAACGGAGAGGGAATTCTGGGCGGTGTCGACGAAAAAAACAAACAAACTACAAAAACCATAAGGCGAACCTGCAGTTACCGCTCCGGATTATCTGTCGGAGATTCGAAGACACTCCCGGGAGAATGTTTGGAGTATTTTTGAAATATTTTTGAAATATATTATACACAATGTTTACTTCTAAATTGTTAATGAAATGAATTATACAATGAAATACAAATTGTTAATGAATATATAGAAACAGGATAATAATTTGCTTTGGACATTTCCTTGGAACTCTTCCACAGTTTCACTCTTTACTTTATCCTAAAAGTGATGCTGTGGATGTTGTAATCCGAAAGCAATTCATCGTATTTCCTAACCGACCATAAAAAGTTTTTTTTTCTTTTTTTTTTTCTTTTCAGATGGTCAAGCAGAAATTCTCGACTAGTCGGGATGAACAATAGTAAATATATCATAATAGACCTACGCATTGCTATATGTGTAGGAGGAATTTTAGAAATTCATGAAACACTGACAATCTTGTCGCAGAACGGATATAGCAAATAAAATAGTACAAAGAGTTAATCGATACAAAATGATCATAATGTGATGAAAGAGAGAACATATACGACAGGTAATTCGCCCCTTCTATTCGTTCAATGATAAAAAGTTAAGGTCTCGTTTGTATGATAAACTTACTGCAATTTTAAAAAAGGTAAATAAATATTTTGAGGGCATCATACCAAAACAGAAATATCCTTCGCCGAGTCTTTTACAAATACTCCAGGTTCAACACAACATCCATGTCAGATTCCTTGATAGTGCCTGTTTTGTTTGGCAACATACGGCGTATTCGAATATACCCGAATGTCGATGACGTCACGCAAGGGTTTCAGAGAACTCGCTCCGAACAGGCCGTGTGCATGACGACGAACGGCCCGTGCAACGCAGTGCCCATGCAGTTCGGTTCTCCCTCCGCCTTTGACAAATTCCACCACGCCCTCCCGCTAAACACGGCTCCGGTCTCGTTGCTTCGCGTCGCACCTAACTACCTGTTCCCCTAACTAGTTTTCCGACTGGCTATAAATCCCGGTTCCCAATTAAACGAGCTCCTGTGGCTTCTTCAACGCGGGCAGGCGACCAACTAGGAACGTACGTGTTGAACAAAATTTGGTGGAATGCAGCTACTTTCGCTTTTCAAGACAATTTTGAGCACAGGTTTAAATTTTACAAGTACAAGTAGCTGCATAATTTCACTCAGTATGTTTATTCTAAATATTTATTTATTTTTATTCTTTTAAAAAATTGTTTCCTAAGCCTGAATTCTGTTTGTGTGAAGTATTGCGACAGAATCTTTGATGCACCAAAGACATGAATTGCATTCATTTCCTTGACAGTCACAGATTATTCTCAAATTCAAAAAGCTATTAATTTGAGCTTTTGAACATCATTTTTTTAAAATTAATTGTGAAATTGTTTTGTTGTGAAAATGGCCTCTAGGCTTCAGAGAGAAAGAGGAACTTATTAATCGTTCCATGCCATTATATTTATTGAATAGGCACGTAATACAAGGAATTAAAAAATAATCTTGATATTACTTCTATTCAGATATCATATTATAAAGATTGTAAATCTTTATAATTCATATAATATTTTGAAGTCTTTTCGCTCGGTACTTGATCGTATCATGACCTAACATTAAGTACAACATATTAGGCTCAGCAAGCTGTCGCAGGTTAAACAGACACATCTGAGGTTAAAAGTGTTGTTTTGGCGATGACCACTCCACAACATCCCGCAAGCTGTTGACCGCTAGAAGGCTTCCATTTCCCAGCTACTTGCCTAACGGTTTCGTGCATAAGGTTCATCCACTGACCCTTCCAAAAAGTGTCAACACATAAGGAAAATGAACTCGTGGGTTGCGGGATAAACCGCTATGGCTTTATGGCTTGAAATGACAACGCAATGCGGAATGTGCGGGTTAAAACTTAAAAAAATATGATGAAAACAAAATACCGTTGTTGATATGCGACGTCTTTGGGCCAGATGAAAGGATATCCTACACTCTGTTCAATTGCAGGTAGAAGTTACTTTGCACATTAATTCTGTTAACTTACACCAAATTCAAACCTTTCCTCTAACCGTAATAGATATTACTCAACCATTGATTTCTTTTAAAAAAAGTGCATGACATCATTGGTAGATATAAATATGAATGTGCAAATAGATATGTCATTTGAAGATATAAATAGATATATCTTAATGATCTTCGAAACTGCACAAGTAGAGCATACTTCTACGTATTTACCAAGTTTCAGCTGAAAGTAATGTAAGTATGTAATATAAATTTCTGTACCCTTTTCTAAAGTATAGGGAAGATCAGTAAAAATAAAGAGGTGAATGTGAGTATTCTCTTCTATAAATACGTCAAAACTTTATGTCAATAAAATAACGTTTTTAACGAATTCCTGAACAAGAATGTATCTTTCTTGTCGTAATTTCTGTTCTAGAAAAATGAAACCTTGAAAGAAACTTATCAAAAGTTATTTCCATATCGGTTAATGAGAGTTGTATAACAAATTCTGTTGCTCACACTCCACTCGGAATCTAAATTAAAATAAATTTAGCTGCATTTCTCAATCCAAACAGTACACCCTCTTGGAGGGTCATGGGTGTGGATGAACTCCCGTGTTTCCACCTGGTTTCAGTGCTATTACAGTAACGAAGTATAAAATATAAGATATGAAATAGAAGTCATACCCTAATTTTCGTCATAAAATTCTCGTCATTGAAACAGTTCCGCTTTTATTATGAAATTTACTTATCCGTTAAGTATTTTAATATTTAAAAGAATTTAAGACTGTTCATCAAACTAAAATTATTTCATTTTATAGAAAGCAATGTTATAACTGGAATATATTGGAGTGGTTGCTTCTAGGCATATAAACGGTAACTCTTTTCTGCATTATATTGTGTGCGTGTTGTATCTGAATTTTGATTGGTTAGCGGATATGATCAGAAAAATTTGGTGGTCATCTGACAATAGAATGCCAAGGTACGATTTTAATGGAAAATATAATTTTAGTACAAATCTAATATACTATACATTATTTCTTCAATGTCTCAAAAGTAAAGGATAACATTAGATCCAATAATTCAATCTCAATGCTATTCTTGCATCTACCATCTTGATACATCAGAGATTTCCGGTATCGGTTCTCACGCACAGAGAAACAAACTTTATAAACAGGGTCCATCAAAATATGATTTCTCTTGGGTCATGGGGGTGGATGAACTCCCGTGTTTCCACCTTATAAGTGTTCACGAAGAAAACATTTGTCAGTCCGGTCCCCACTCCCACAGTTGTCATGTTGGCCAAAGGGCCTCTACGTTAAGCGCTTGGTATCCCACGTGGAACTCTAGCACGAGGCGGACGTGCCTGAAATCGATAGATGGCCGCCATCTGCAGATGTGGCCGGCGTTCCGTGGCGTGCCACTACCGCCCCCGGCTCTTCGTCCCCCCCCCCCACGGCACTCCAGCGATTCACACTCGTCCGCTGAGGAAGGAGCCTTGCGTACTCCGGTGCCTTTTGCAGCGTTACTCCAAGAGCCGACACGGCTTTTGAAGGTGATTTGATGTGACATGATTTGATCTGTTTAGTAAAAACTGTATCTGACGTATGGGGGGGGGGGGGAACCATCTGCTCACGCTTTCTTGAGCTTCAGAATCCCTTCCCATCATTTTAACTATAAATACTTGAATGATTTATAAAAGTTTAAAGAAAAGCGAGGATAGCAACATTGGAAAAATAGACATTTGGCTCCATTGCGGGTAAGCCAGGATGTTAGTTAATTAATTTCTTGAATAACTAATTAATTGACCAATATTAAGACTGTTAATTAATGAACTAATTAATTAACTTTCTTACTGTTAGTTAATTAATAACTTAGTAAATTATTTAATGTATTTATGCCAGAAAATGTATACCGATCTGTGTCTGACATTCATGAAAAGAGAATATCAAAAACGAATAGGTATTAACGGAGATTATATTTGTATTTTAAACCCTTGGCTCTCCTCCTATATACTTGTTCTCCTCCTAGCTCTCCTCCAAGATTCCGCTAGAGTAGCACTCGTGGCGACGTGTTAGAAACATATGTTTGCCACATACACTTTTTATATGACGTCAATATTTTGAGACAAACGAGAAACCAAACACCCACGCAGATATATATATACATATATACATATATATATATATATACATATATATACATATATATATACATATATATATATATATACATATATATACATATATATACATACATACATACATACATATATACATATACACCCTGATGTACTAATGATGTGGCTAATCTAAATATTTGGAAGAATAAGACTTTTGCCCAGCAGGACTCCACGAAATTCCATGGGCTTTGTCCTGGAAATATTCGAGCGCGTCCCTTTTCGCGTCCTCTCAACTCCGATGCTCCGACCGGCAGCGACGCATGATGCCTGCCTAACGCCTCCACATGCTGGAACGCCACCTCGGCCTCTGCTTCCCCGCCTCCTCCTCCCCCTTCCGCCCCGCCTCCGCCGTCGCAGGAGCTACTCCGCTCCGCCGCGCACGTAATCCGGACGTGCGGCCGACGGCCGTTGTCTTGGTTGTCTTGTCTACGCGGTCTCACCGTGACGTCCCCTCGGACCCCGCCCACTTGCACCTTGCCCCGCACCTTGCCTCGTCGTCGCACCTATGCTACTATCGTCTCGCATGATGTTGCACGTCCACACGTCCCACAGGACCAGCTACTCCCATCGCCTACGATCAAAACATTGCGCCGACCGGTTGAGTTAGCTCAGAGCCAGTATTGCCGCTGTCTACAGCGGCTGTGACCGGGAGGTTCTAATTCCGACCGCGGCAAAGTTTCCACACTAGCTAAATAGCTAGGTAGAATTCAGCCGCTGTTTGGAGGAGAATTGTAGTGACCGGCTGCTCGCCTTTGTAGTTTCCCATAGTTTCTCCAACCAACGAAGGAGAAGTACCCTATCAAACGGACCACGCTCCGGGCGCAATCTATCCATCCTCTTCCTTGTTCTCGCCTCTCCTCTTCCACACACCTACACTTACTTGCACTACACTTCCACACATGTTGGGAGACCACACGGAATTTAGTCCCTGTTGGGGCGAGCCTTTCTTGGAGAAGAAACACTCCCGGAAACCGAAAAGTATCACCGCCACCTCCCGGTAAAAGCATTCACTATCCTAGTGGGATTAAGAACCACACCAGTTGATGTGTCCGGAAAAAAATCAATCAATCAATCAAAATGTGCTGCTCGGACTCCGCTGTCCGTCTGACGCTCATATCCACCGACATCACCCCTGCTACCCTCTATGATTCGTTGTCACATCAGAGATTCGTCGCTAGTTTAATTCCCGTGCAATGCAAGACGAATTCTAGTGTACCCGGCGAGTTATCGTTACATTTTCTCGGGCTTTCCCCCCCCCCTTTCCCCTGCATCTCATTGAGCCATTTCATCATCATCATCACCATCATCGTTCACCTCACCATCATTATTACCCCATTACGGGCCCCAATGGCCTTAACATTTGAAGCCCCCGTTCACCCCAAATCGATGAAACAATTAATGAATGAATAAGTAAAAATTTAAGAACATAATGAATAAATAAGTGAATGACATAAACAGCCACATCTACGCTGTTCTCATCTCCCACGATGTTGCAGGCCCACAACTCCCGTACGACCCGTTGCCATTGCCCACGGCATATATACATATATACATACATGCATACATATATATATATACATACATATATATACATACATATATATACATACATATATATACATACATATATATACATACATATATATACATACATATATACATACATATATACATATATATTTCCATTGTCCCTCTCGTACACGTCCCCGCCGTTTCCTCCACGTCGTCGACGCCCCTACGCTGCTATCGACTCCCAGGATGCACGCGCACACGTTAACTCTCCCTGCCGATCCGGCAGCCTTTGTCTACGCCACACCATCCGCTTTGTCGGCGTCCCTATGACACCGCCGGCCGTTGGGATTGCTCTGTGCAACAACTGTTAACGTTGCAATGTCTTCGACTTGGATGTCTTAGGACTCTGATCCCGATGGTGGCGAACTGACAACACTAGCTTGATAGCTAGGTCGAATGCAACCTCTGTCTGGGCGAGAATTTTAGTGGTCGGTTGATCTGTTTTTTATTTTTTTTATTTTTTTGTGGTTTCTCCGGCCGATTCCAGAAGAATGCAGGTGCAGTATCCTATCAAATGGACCACTGTCCGCGTGCGACCTTCCCTTCCTTACCCTTGTCCTAAGACCCCCGACACACACGTACACACACACACACACACACACTTAACTAATACCCACAACACTACCATCAAATAATATCGGGAGATGATTCAAGAGCTTAGAATTTATTTCGGCATGAGGGAACCAAGGAAGCCTACCTGTAAGTAGGGGCCCTATCTCACGTTCCAGCGGGGGAGGACCTCTTGTTTCGCCCACGCTGCTGATACCGGTATACAAACGTTCGGTTACTCACACAGCTTTTCTGCCTTTCAAACCTTTATTCTTTTAAAATTTTTGTCACACGCATTTCACTCGCGATTATTTGCATCTTTCATCTATTATACACACACCTACCACTGGCTATCCAATCTAAAGAAGGTGACGAGATATTTCTGGCCATAATGAATGGTGACATGTTTTGTTACTTGACACTGTAATTGAAATTGTTTCCGTACAATATCGTAATACATTGCGTCGCAGTGTTATGTCACCAGAAAGATATTCAGAGATATAACTGAATTTCTGTTTCCAAAAACACGCGGCGGATGATCATTTTTTTCGATGTAGCTCAGACGCAATAAGAACCCACTCTAATCGGCATATTGATAATAGAGATATGATATAATTTACCGGAATGAAATAATTTGGTAATGAACTATTTGCTACTCATTACACAATGACTTATCTTTCATAAAATATTTTTTTATCCAAATTCACAATTGAAATTTTGCATAATTTTATAGATACTTGTAACACAAGCAACTTGTGACTCGACATGCAAGTGACGGAAACCTTTAAACTTATTTTTGAATATGTTACAGAATATTTTCTTCGTTGTATTGGGTGTGCAATGGTAATATTGAAATTAAGTTTAGATTTTGCATGAATCCCACGATTTTTTATCAAAGCATCCTCATCAATGCTCGAATCGTTTCCTGAGGTTCCTTTTACTGGCACTGGTTCTGCCGTTTCTCGCCGTCCGTTGCACCTGTGCCTTCATTCGATTTCCCCGTTTATCTCGCTATCACACCGTCCGGTCACATAAGGTTACCTTAAGTGCCATCCCTCATCCTATTCCACGCCGCCCAGCCCGCTCACGCCCGCCCACGCCCGCCCACGCCGCTCACGCCCGCTCACGTCCTGTCAAACACTGGTTAATTCCGTTGGCAATCCTATTAATTTCGCTGGCCTCTTTCTATCGAGTCCCTAGTCTTCCCGTCAACCCGCCTTTCCGCTTCATCCCGTCCGCCACAATCCCTTCCGCCACAATGCCTTTCACCACAATCCCTTCCGCCACAATCCCTTCCGCCACAATCCCTTCCGCCACAATCCCTTCCGCCACAATCCCTTCCGCCACAATCCCTTCCGCCACAATCCCTTCCGCCACAATCCCTTCCGCCTGCGTCCACGATGCAATCCGTTTGCTGACTTCTGCGTGGCGACGCCCTACGCAACGTGAGAGCCTCAGGTGGCTCGTGGAGTAAGGATTAACGCAAGCGTCTTCAGTCGCTGGGGCTCCAATTCGATCCCCGGTTGGTACCGCGTTTTACCATCCGGCATGGCCAAGTGGATTTTATGGAGGATTAACCTGATTCGTGGAACATTTTCTCGGAAATACGTGATTTCCCTGACTCATTCATTGCCGATTCAGGCTCATTTATAATGTCGTAATTATTATCTACACCACATGCCATTCGGCCACACTAAATAAATCATTGTGTGAGAAAAGATCCGTATTTGTGCAAATGTTTTAATAAACCATGTTCTTCCAACGCCTTACCTCGTTCCAGTCTCGGTCACAGTTGATTTTAATCACCTATTATTGGCCTCGTAACAACAGGCGGTTGCAAACCAATTTTTTTTTTCATTTTCGAACTATTTTTATCCTTCGCCTCGTGACGAACGACGTCAAAACCCCTTCCATGATTCCGACCTTCACCTCCGCGATCGTCTTACTTTCCACCTCTATTCTTTGTCCTTTTGTGCTCGCCAGTCTCAGCGTGCGAACTATAATTTCGTCGGCCCCAGTAACTCAATCGCCACTCAACCACCTCCACCACCTTCCACGTCTTTAGAAACAGTTTTGACGGGGAGGGGCAGCAGCCTTCCCCTGTTGTCTTTCTTTGACTATCCCATGCCTCCATCCCGCCGCCCCCCTTGTCGTAAGCCTTTTGTCGGCAATGGCTCCCTTTGTCGCCATGATTCCACTGCGGCTGGCGCTGGCCGCCCCACCGGTAACGACGCGCCCTGCCCAGCACTCCCTCCTCACCCTCTGTCGCACCCCCGCTCTCGCGCATGCCCCATTCCATTGCGTGTCTCCGGTCCCTCGTCTCCCATTGCCTGTCCCCCGCTGCCCGCCGCCCGTCCGTAATCCCCATCCACTGAAGTACGTCCGCGTCTCCGTCGCCCATCCCTCATTCTGCGTCAGTCGTCCCCGTCCCTCCTCCCCCGTCCACGCCCCAGCGCCCAACACCTTTTCCCTTGGGGTCGAGACGACTGGCCGCTTTTTGCGGCAGCCTCGACAGCCCACGGCCTCCGAAGGCGCCAGGTCGCTCTTCTCGGGTGGGTATCGATGTCTCGTCGACCCGCCGCCGCCCCCCCCCCCCGCTCCTCACCTCACACGGCCACGGTGGCGCAGGGACCTGGCGCAGCGTCCAAGTACGCGCAGACTGAGGCCGCGGGTTCGAGGCCGGCGAAAGGCATAGGTTTTTTTCCATACGGTTGTCACGTCGTGGGTGCCGCATACCACGATGGATCCCACCTGAACCGTTATCCATTCGTGAGCCTCCATTGCTTAACATCTTTTATTTACTTTAATCACCCATTATAACAAAAGACCTGTGGAAAGACACAGCAAACGCCTACTGAAGTCACCTCACTACAGAAAAGAGTAGATGACTCTCATCCATCGCCACTCTCAGTAAGGAGTATGTCACACATGATCATCACATCATTTTATGGTTCTATGCGTTGCTAAATGCGGGTATCGAATACTATCTAATCATCTAATTCGTTTATTCTGGTTCATCAGAAACAACGTACCAAGAGTGTGTCATAAACAGTTATTTTATTTATATTTTTATCAATAACGGCACGTATGTAAGCAATTACATGTGTTACAAAATACATTATTTTCAGCGTATTAGCCGAATGTAAGATTTCACTCGTGCCTGCAATTCCCAAATTTGCCGCGCTTACCGACACGATGCCTTGGTCCCATAAGTCACAAAAGATTGTCCGATCGTGAGAAAGTGATCCGCTCATTGGGTTCGGATTTGTGCGGAGGTCATGCTTTGCTATTTGTGTGAATATATTGTACGTCAATACAGGAACCAAAGGAATACCTTCAGGGAGTGTTAAGTCATTTTTAATTTGTTTTATTTATCGTCGAAAAAAGATAAAAACTGCGTGTGACGTACTCTGGGTAGAAGTGTATTATGTGCACTTTTCTTTATTTCTGGGACCCGTACCTTAACCCATATGCATGATGAATTCTGAATACAGATGGACATGCGGCTTTTTGGCAAAAATCGATCATTAAAATTCGCTCCAGTGTAATAAAAACTATTTGCAAAGGCAAATTACTTATAGATTTGGGCTATTATCTCTCTTCTTGCCCTTAGTGAAGAAATCAACTTCCTGCCGCGAGAACATGCAGAACGATATTTTGAATAACTTTATTTCCCACAGAACTCTAAATAACGTGCACAGAGAATGAAGTTACATTGTCTGTCTTTTGGAATATGTTAAGGAGGAAAAGTGAAAAAAAAGGAAAGAAAAAAATAATACGAAATGTCTCCCGAGTGAGCTTAAGTGTAAGCAAGCAGGGAAGATATAACGAGGAAGATGACGCAAGATCGCGCGAGGACCGCGGCCGGATACTGCTTGGCCGGGTTTGTTCGGGTACTGCTCCAGCACTCGCCTGGTCTTGACCGAAGAAACCACAAAAAACTACCGACCATAACAGCCGCTCTTTAGAATTCTCCTCCTGCTGAATTCGACCTGGGTATGCAGCCAGTTTCGGAAACCCACCACCATCGGGACTCGAACTTTAGGCCCTCCCCGTCCGAGGTACTGCAGTGACATCGGTTGCTGCCCGGAGCCACCTCAGCCAGTGGAAGCGAATTTGAATCTACAGGTGTTCACCGCGAGTCCAACAGGCGCACGCTCGCCTGACCCGGATTCTAGGCTAGCCACCGGAGCTCGCCCACCCCTGCGCCTGCGAACTTCCTCCCCTAAACTCCACTGCCTCTTCTGCTCCGACGCCTCGACCGCCAATTTCCCCTTTCCTCCCTCCTCCGCCGCTTCCGTCGTCTCCGCGGCTTCCTGTGACCTCGGGGCGCCTCCGACATCCGTCGCCCTCGCGCCGGAACCGCCCTCGGCGCTCGCGACCTTTTCGTCCTCGCCGCCCTGCTCGCCCGCCCCGCCCACGCCACCCACGCGGCCCACGTGGCCTTCTTTGTCGCCACACGTCGATTTGAGTCGCAGCCTCCGCCACTGTCCGAGGGCGCGTCGCTAGGCGACCGCAGCTCCCCCCCCTGCGCCCCTCTACCCCTCCCCTGCACGAACTCGTCGCCACGCCATTTCACCGTTTCACCACCATGTGTGCCCGCCGCTCTGCTGTAGAGATTCGTCTAAGAAGGGACCGTTTCGACAACTTGGCTACTCCTGGCAACGAAACTGAGAATTATACATGGATTTATTACATTATAACCGTGCATTTGAAGTAAATCAGCTGTTCACGGTTTCATCCAATCGGGAGCTTAAACCTCCCCATAGTGACGTCAATGTAGCGACATATAAGCTCCCGATTGCATGAAACTGCAACAGCTGATTTACGTCAAGTACACTAAATAAATCGTACTATATGTCCACATATTTAATTCTTGTATGTGTTTGCAGGTGGCTCACTAGTAAATGGCTTCAACACTAAATCTTGCAAAGTCATCGTCAGGCATGACGTTCATTTGTTTCGCGATCAGTCAAATCTGTCCCGTCTTACTGTAACTTCTCTATAACTCGTTGCCCAGTCGTATGCCTTTGCCACATCGCCGCACTTTTGTCAGAAATGGGGGGAAAAGTGAACAGAGATGTAGTTCTTCAATAAAACGAAAACCGCAAGTATTTTTTTTTACCGAGAGGTCCTAGGTTCAAATTCTCACAGTATCAAGCTTTCGAATAAGGGTGGCTGTGTCCCCACCCCTATCACCCGATAGATGATAGGGGTGGGGACAATGTATTGATTCACTCCCCAAACTTTCAAATGTTCTCAGTCATCATTGTAGATCGTATGGAGGGCTTGACAATCACAATCGGAACTAAACGTTCGAATCTTAGTTCTTATGTAGAATTACAAGTTGGACCCGTGTAAACATATTATTTTGCAAGTGGAAAGAGCATCATTCTAGGGACCAACTTCCAACTTTCCAACGTTTCTTCCAGCGAATTGGAAGTATAATTTTAAAAAAAGTAATAAAAAGTTCAAAAATGTCTAATTTCATAATGTTAACAGCCTATTAACAACCTATGTAATATAATGTGTGTCCCAGTTGGTGGTTTTCCTTATGTTAAGAGACCCATCGTATTTGAGTTATGAACAACGATGACGTGTGTTGCAGCGGAACGTGTGTCGCTGGGGCATGTGTGACTTATTTTTTGTATCGTAATCTGCGAAATCCTAAATATTAGATCCTTACTCTGTATTGTGCTTCCCTGGTGTCACAATTCTTTTGAAAAGGAAAGCAACATCACCAACAAATTTGACAACAGGTCCGTCGAAATCTTTTGAAATCTCAAGCGATGGTATCTCCTCATCGTGTGGAGAGTCTGTCTTGCCGTTCATTGTTGTCTGCGTGGAGCTAAGTTTTCCCGTAACGGAGTATGCTTTTCCGTCATGCGCTGCGGAGTGTTAGAAGACACCTCGAAACGAGGCTTTGTGCATTACGGAGGACGCGCCCTCGCGATGCTACTGCTAATTGTCACATCTAATATTGTTTGCGCTCAGGTACTCCAAGCTCTGCTACCTCCCCAGGTGACAGGTCGTTGTACCCACATCTCTCTAATTGAAATTCATGTCAACTGGGGTGTATTAGGCAAACTGTTTTGTGCCGTCAACAAGAATTCTGTCAATCCGACAAAAAATTGATCAATGCGTAGACCCAATATGAAAAAAAAATGTATATACTAATAATTTTTTAAATGATAAGGAACAAGGAGTCCTGCGTAGCACTACATGCAGAAATGTTTTCGTCGCGAAAATGTTATACAATATTATGTAACCAAAGATAAATATGGGTTACTAATAACTTGCAGCAGCAAAAATGCCAGTGAAGAAAATCAGACTAAATGCTTTCTAAAACGTAGCATGCACACTGCTCAAGAACAAGAAATAAAATAGTCTCCAATAAGACTGCAATAAATTAAATCTCAACACAAAAAGCGGTTTCCGCCAATACTGTTCTAATATAGTATAGTACAGTTCAACAATTGTTTACATACCAAAAATGTTTTTTAAAAATTGGTGTTCCTTAACAACGTAACACGTGAATGGGAAATATTTAATTGAAGGCGGTCACCTCCCTTGGAATCTTACTGCGCATGATGACAACTGTGTCCTAAGCGATGACACATCTAAATGAGAAATCAGTCGGTTCGCACAATAAGATAATAACACAATTTAATGTTTGCGTTTTTCAATGAAGGTCAATGAAAACTGTTTGATTGTTTTTTGATTTCCGCCGAGTACCTGAGTATCTAATAAATCCATAGACTCTCACATGACCGGAGGCTGCATAACTTTCTTTCAATTTATGCGTACATTGGAAACCAGTTATATGGAGTGTATTCATGAGAAATGAATGATTATGAACGTGATGATATTGCAGATGGATTAGGGTGTAATAGGAGAAGACCATCACGAGATGAAAACATTCGTTCCTTATGCGCAGCTGTAACCCTCACTTCAAGGCACCTGCACCACCAAGGTAGGCAGAGACAAATGTAATGAAGAAAATACGAATAGTATGCACATGAATGCGTGAAAACCGTAACGGTATATGTGACATTTTATAAATTTTGAGATCTGTTTATTTAAGTCAATATCAGCGTAAAGTCGTGGTGCTTTGTTTCATTGGTAAAACAACGGCATTTCAAATGATCATTAATACAACGAAAATACATTGCTACTAAAATATAGCCTAAAATAAACACTTTTTCTCAGATTTTATAAAATGTCACTTATACCGTTCTCGTTTCACCCATTCATTTAACATCGTCAACGCGACATAGAATAATTATACTCTGTCAAATAAAATCAAAACAGATCTCATAAATCACGGATCCACTGAAATTTCCAGTGTTTCATACTTGTACATAATATTATGGGACGTTTTTAAAATAACATCGCATTCTGATGATGTGTGGCCATCAGAAAGACGATATTTTACAGGCAAACTGCCAACAGTACTCAAACATTTCACAATATTATTCTAACTTCATTCGGGAAGAGCACTAGGAAATATTCTAAATAGTAGAAATCAATTTATTCGCCTATTCTTTGGGGGCATAATATGTGGGCACGAACTTTTGTATTCCATTCAATTTCAGATTAATTATAGCTTATTACATTTGGCCAAAATAAAGCAATAAGATGTACTGCAATTACAAAAATTATCCCAGCCGTTTTTCCGTTTTCACACTTGATATCATGGGCCCTTATCTACGCTACTTTGATTTTGTGGAATATTGCAACGCGCTAATGGTCAAGGGTTACGAGACGACCGCTTTTTTAATATTAAAATCTTGTATCGTTAAATTTCGGTTGAATTTTCCAATTTCAAGATTGAAGGTTATTTGGGGTTACCATTACTTACTCGTGTATAGAAGAAGGATTTTTTTGTAATACCAACAATAATAGTGAGTGCAATAAGCAGGGTTGGTTAAATAAAGTTTAACGTACAAGGAAATCGTGAAAAGATTCCGAAAAGGGAAAGTAGAGACAGAAAGGAAAATCACGCGGTATGCAAATAACTCGTTCTTTGCGTCGTCTCCGACGGCTACGCGCCGAGCGTATCCCTCCGCCCTCTGCCCCCCGCCCACCATCCTTGGCCCCCAGCCCGCTCCCCGCTCTCTGCTCCCTCCGCCATCTCCCGCTCACCTATCCACACTCACGCCTACCGTCCCCACCTGTTGCTCCCTGCGGTTCCGCTGCCTGCTCCCCGCTCACAACCCACACCCCGCCTTCCAACACGGCCCACAACCAACATTTCCCACCCGGCGTCCGCTCCCGCCCCCGCCCCCGCCCTCGGCGCGCGGTGACCGCCGCACCGCCTGCGCTGCGTCCGCGGAAGGCGGGGAACAATAGAATTGGCACAATCTCGCTGCGTCCGTGATGGGATGCTGCCTCGCCACGGGCCGCTGGCCCTGCATCTCAATTGCACCCAGCTCATTCGCCCGTCCGTCGCTTCCCACTGGGAGGGAGGCCGCCGCCTACTCCACAAGTTATGACCTATTTATTTTATTTGCAACGAGGCGATTCATGCGGTGAAGAAAATGAGGCGCTAGCCTGAATTAGCGGAGCAAAGGCGGCGGCTCAGAAGGGGGGAAGCGAAGAAAGAAACACGACTAGCGCTGCCTATCAAAGTTATGTAATTCTGGCTTCAGGGCATTGTCGTCCAATTTGAAACATTGATTACTGAACTGGGTCATCTATAAAATTAAAAACGCATTTCCTAAACGTCAAGGAATGGAAACTAAAACTGAATCATCCACAAAACATCAAAAGAAAGTGGACACAAGTTTTTGAACACAGAAATATATTTTATGAAAAATTATGTTTAATATATTATTATTATTATTATTATTATTATTATTATTATTATTATTGTTATCTTGTTATTGCTGTCCCCATCATCCGAATCGGTCCCCATCATCGGTCCGAAATCATGTATCATAATATTCTATTGCTGAGACCAAGTGATCATTTCACATTTCCGGCCTCTCCACGGCAGACGGAAGAACGCCTAACATTAAGTTTAAACTTCACTATTGGTCGAGGAGCACTCGGTATGTTTCTAAGAGACACCAGCGAGCGGATAAAGGTATGGTTCAGTCGACTTGATATTTTCTTATACATAATATTGCATTGATGCTGAGTTGAAAATGTTTATTTATATGTAGACTTATTGTTAATACTTATCAAGTAAACAATTAATTGATGCATTGAATGAATTTCATTAGTGTAGAAAATTAGTAGAAGCTATATTTTTGGATATGTATCATTGGCTTTGCAGGAGATTGAAACCCCACAAGTCTCTTACCACCACTGGCTATTCGTATTGCTTTACTTTTTCTCTTTCACGTTCCTTGAGTTCACGAGCATTTTGCGCCCTTGCGCCTTTATCCCGTGTTGCCCCCTACATCAAAAATAATGTGAGCGATGTAAAAGATTATTTTCATTTTGGATCTGGCAACTCACTAAAGAGGCGTGGTCGGTAGAACATGAGAAGCATATTCTAGTTCTTGTTTTCGTTATCTCATAGCCTCTATCCCTAAGTAAACACTTCATTGAACGTGCTCTGCTCAAAATGAGAAAAGTACGGTTGAAGTAGAAGTATAATTGGAACGATTTTCTAGGAGTCCCAACTTGATTTAGAACATCACATCATACATATTTTATGAGAAATATAATGAAACAAAAAGAATTGTATGTCCAACGAAGCCAAATAGGGAGCTGGAAAAGACGTCGTAGAAAAAGAGCTTGTTCATAAACGCATTTCAAACAATGACATACAGAAAATATGTTTCGATGCGTTCAAAAACAGTCACTTTCTACCTCGTACCCAGATTTTTGGCTTTGATTTCACTCACATTTCTATCTCATCGAGTCCATCCAAACACGCGGCAAAGAAGAGGGGAGGATGAGAAAGGAGCGTTCGAGAGAGGGTCAGGGAGGGTTACATCTGTACTTCACTGACATTCGCACAGAGGGGTTAGCGAAACCACGAAATCACTGGTCAGAGAAACCGGTCTCAGAAATTCTCTTAGGCGGTGACTCGGTTCAATCCGGCACAACATTTACGAAATGCAGAACGCAAGGTCTCAGATGAATGGATCCGAAGTTTTTTTAACACATATCCACTGTATATTGTTACTTAATATGTGGGTGATTGGAAGTTCAGACCATAAACTGTAAGTTCAAGAATGTGACTGGTTCATATCCTGAAATTTGAAGTTTCAGGATATGTAAAGTAAACTGGTTTAAATGTGTATTTTGTGTTTCTCGTGCATCTCTTTTCACCATTTTTCCATAACCTCTTTTGAACTCAATGGTTCATATCCAATTTCGGCATTGTAATAATTCCTCCAAAGATGGTAGTACGTTTCAGTATATTTTGTCCAAATAGACGCCCTGCAAATTACATTCAATTAAGCCAGAATAAGAGAGAAATTATTATTAGCGAGTATCAGAAAGTTTGTGACAATAGCTCGTATCAGTCTCAATTTTCTAATTTCGACGATCAATAGCTATGGTCAGAACGAAATATCAGTTATTAAATGAACGAAAAAAGTGTATATTTGAGCTTATGATCATCTTTAAACTTTCTTGTTCTCTTTAGGTAACGGTTTGAAAATCGTGTTCTACCTGTAACTACACCAGACGTATTTTGTTATTTCGATCAACTTAAATGAATCCCAGTAGCAATTCATCCGCTGTAAAAAGGCCCTCTACAACAAAACATTTTAAAGAAAGTTACTCCAAGAATGTGCTATCTCTCGGTAACCAGTACAGGTTTACTGTTTTAAACTATGTACGTATCACTACATGGGCGTAGCTAAGGGGAGCCGCCCAAAAGTTTTCCAACTTAATTTTTTTAAAAAAGTGTACGTTGCCAATTTTTACCTTACATCGTAGGAAGGACACGTATTGGAATCGTACGCCGGAATAGGGTGATTTTTTGGCAGAAAAACTCTTATTGCCAGATCCTGGTAACGGAAAAGTAGATAAATGTTGTTCCTACGTTTAGTAAATTACGAGTACTTCGTCTAACTCTTTGTCTAGTTAGAATCCATTTTTATACTTGATAGTGAAAAATCGAATGACGGCAAAACGTCTGCCCGTCTCTGATGAAAGCTAGCGCCTAAATCTTTCAGACGTTTTTCTCCAAAATTTATATTCTGTGATTGATTTGTAACAGCTCAAGATCCTACGAGTGTGAAACGTTAATTTTGATTTTTGGGGGTATTTTACATGACGCCTCAACATTTTATATTTTTTTCAAAACCAGCTCCAATATTTGTATTAAACTTTACCCTGAAATAGCGTATAGAACTCTTAAAATGGCAGATTCTTGATTTTCGTGAAAATTCCGGATTTTTCGAAAATTTCAAACGTTAAATTTCTTTTCGGTATATTCCTCTAACTACAATATTTAAGACAGGGATTTGTTCTTTAATGAAATCTGTTATTCAAACACATTTGGAAATAAAATCGTAGAGAATCTTTCGGAAATATGCCAATTTTTTCTTAATTTTGCATAAATATAGGGAATTCTTAATTTTTTCTTAAAAACGGGTCCAAATTTATTCTTTAAATTTCCTTCTCGTATTATTAAATGACGGTAAAAAATTGATGCTGGTCCCACTTTTGTTTTTCTGAATTTTCGAAATTACAAAAGTTTGAAATAATGCGAGAAAGTATGTGATGCTGTATCACCACTAGTTTTTTTAATTAATCTTAATAAAATTAAAACCAAGGCAACATTTATTTTGCCGTACTATTCACCACTTGCGTGTTTACAGTGGGTACCTTCTTTCATGAAGTAGAAACTGCTATCATAACCCATATCTTTAACAAAAGCAGCGCGTAATCAAACTTAGAAATTCCTGCACAGCTCTTAAAGGACCAGAAACCACGCAATAATGAATAAAAAACTTAATTTTGTGAAATAAGTAATTGGCTGTGTAAACAACGTTCGTTTGTGAATAATTGAATAGAATTACACAGCAGTGTTTTGAAGAGAAATTTGAGACCACCTTTTTTATGAGTATTGTTTTTGTTTTGTATTCATTAGCAGCTTATCATTATCATCTCCAATGCTGACATCACACTTTCTAGACAATATTGCGAAGATTATGATGCATTGTATTTTTATGGAAGAAGTTTACCTTTCCTTTTGTTTTTTGTATCTCCACGACGTTGCAAGATCTATTAGCACAGGCCATAGGCTGCAGGGTCGACGCGGACGCGCGGTGTATGGGGAGGCCGCATAGGTTCCATATGAGGGTATAGGGCTCAAATCTTGGTTTAACCACGAGGAACCAAGCGGATGAATTTTTCAGCGTTTCCCGTTTCCCCTCGCTATCATTCCATCATTGGACAATTATCATTCCGATCACGTCAACATCATAATTGCCCATTACCCATCCATCAAATCCATTCACCTTAGGAGGGGCTGAAAAGGCTAGGTTCTGAAGATTATAATAAATGTTAATTATAAAGTGCAATGTCGATGGACAGTTAGCTTTCACCGATGTCTGGAGACTTGGACCAGGTTCACAGCAAGTATGGTATCATTACTGTTGATGCACTATGTGCAATGGGTATTTTTGCTTGGCACTTCGATCATAAACGGATTCGTAAATAGTCTTCAGTAATTTCCTCCAGTCCTTAAGTCTTTTAATTACTTTCTTCATTTATAACTAAATATTAAGAAGGTTTTCTGAGGCCAATTATCCGATATTTATTGATTAAAATTTTATTTTAAAATCCGTTCTTTTATACCAAATACTGAAAAAAACTTCACTTTTCATGTCCCAGAATTGTAAAATTAAACACTTTGATATTCGAAGGGCACTATGGTCTTTGACGAAATATAACCTGGAAGGAGTTTAGAAATAAGAACAATTTACCTAAAAAAATCACTATGGACTCTACAATGAAAGTCTTGTTTAAACAATTCATTTAGTACATGATTACTAACGGTTACCTGATATTATTGTGTTCACACAGGGATAACAGTTGTAAAGAAAATTTGCGAATATTTGAGTGGAACAGTAACATGGGATAAAACACCTGGTGGCAATTATTATTATTATCACTGAAAGCTTCTATGCACTTTCATTCGTCGTTTGACATACTGGGGAAAACCTACAAGAGTACATAGGTTAGCAAACAGAAACAATTTCTAGATAAAGAGTGCAGGCAAGAGTATAAAAAACATAAACACATGGCAATCTCTACTTCTAGACAAATAAGTGGAGCATAGGTTATCTGCTCTCTATTGCGATTTCCTTCTGTGGTGTACTGTCGTAATGAGTTAGTTGTCAAGCTGCCACAACGCCTTTAAATGGAACATTAGGAAAATGATATTGTGAGGTCTAACCGCTGAGGAAACTACCTGGATATTTTGACCTTTTCCAAAATGACTTGGAATTGCAGATAAAACAGTTTGGCTAGTTAATTATCTTAACGCTGTCATTTCAGTAGAAAAGTATTTTCTCTTTGATTCTGTTTCAAGGAAATGAGAAACAAAAGATCACGCAACATTCCTGTGCAAAATAATCATGCACGTTTCGAGAAGGTAATGCAGATGTTAAATATAAATGCAATAACTGCTTTCTTTATTAAGGGAGAAAAAAATCTTGTTACATAATTTCATGGACACTAACAGCATTTTTTCCTCATAGCGATTGTTTAGTTTTTTGATTTTTACATAAATAGTTATAGCCGTCAAGGTAGAATCTTGATGTGATCCGAATCTGTCTGAAAGTCAAGGAAGGCGTGTCGCAAATGGAATCCACTCCGCAGAAGTTTCAATAGTTTTCCGTAAGCATTGGCAATTTTCTCTAGAGGCGGGACTAAACTCCAGGGAGGGGAAGGCAGCGAAACGAAGACAATCATCACTTAAGGCTCTCACAGACCAGCGCGGAGATCCGCAGCGGGAGCGTCGCGGAACGCTCCGCGCTAGACGCGGCGGCGGAATCTGCGGAACCGTTCACACCGCAGCGTCAATTATGACTCAGTGTTTGGTGACAATTTTCAAAAGCAAGGAGAGCTCGATCCATAGGGGAGAGAAGACTTCCAAGAAACTCGAGCGGCAGCGATCGAAACGCGTCAGAAAGCGTTCAGCAACCCGCTGCCGCGACTCTCGCCTGCCGCGCAGGTCTGAACGTGCTCATAAGGCAACACGTGACGCGAAATGTCCTCTGCCGTTTTCCGCGCCGGTCAGTGGGAGCCGGCCTGTGGTCGAGTTAACATTCGTCCGCCGGCCTGCCCGCCCGTCATTCACGGTTAAATCCCTTATTGTCCTCCAATCAAGACAAATGAAGTGTCATTTGCCACGTCACGGTCTCCTTGTGGGGTGCTTATATTTTTCGGGCTTAAAGACAGGCAAAGTTGCCTCAGGGCACCAACTGATGACAATGCAATACTTCTGACCGGGAGGTCCTAGGGTTTGAGCCCCAACATTAGCAGGATTTTCGACACAGCTGGGTCGAATTCTCAGGGAGAATTCTAACGGTCGACTGATGAGAGTGGTAATTTTCCGTAGTTTCTCCCGTCAACACAAGGCGAATGCTGGATCAGGACTCTAACAAACGGGCCAGAGACTGCTTGCGATCTTTCCTTCCTCTTCCCTGTCATATCCTCCCCCCTTACGCACACTTACACTTACATGCACTACCTACCACTCATGTCGGACCCGACCTTAGAGCGAGTCCCGGCTGGGGAATGCCTTTCTAGTGGGAGATACCTGGTTGGGAAATCCCCGCAAACTCACGTAGTTCGGCGCCGGATATCGCCATTCCGCAGTAAGAACACACTGCCACTTCCCGCATTAAGAACATGCTCTACTTTTACCCCGACTAATACCTTAGCAGTTGACGGAATCATCAATCAATCAATCGAAATTAAATACAACGATGCCCATAAAACATTTGTTTTTTTACTATCGTCATCAACGTCAGATCCCTATTGCAGTCTCTTCTTTCGCAGTACCCCTCCTCCCTTTCACTTCGGGACATCTTTTTCGTGACGTGGCGTCGGAAGGTGCGATGGTAGCGAGAGGCGGTACGCATTGACATGGACTATCAGGCTGGTGGAGGAAAAGTAGATGGTAAAGTGGGTCTCTTGAAGGTAAATAAAATAGAGGCTTTGTCTTGGCAAACTATTTTACGTAATATTAAATGATTTTATCACTCCGCCACATTTTTTTCTTTCATTTGTTATGTAATGTTAATTTCTCTTACTTCAAAACTATATATTACTAAACTTTTAATCACTTATCTATTAGTTCATAACTGAATCCTTTATATTTTATATGTTCTTGTATCAGGTAACTGAAGATAGCTAAGACATATAATAATGCTGCCCAAAGCAAGGCCTGCAATTTATGTGATTTGGAATGCCTTCCACGACAAACCGCCAATGCCGGACCGGATGGCCTAGATCGTTAAGGCAGTAGTGCTGTAGCGATCTCGGATTGCGGGTTCGAGTCCCGTCTCGGGCATGATTATATTTGTGATCGCCCACTATTGTCACCATATCATGTCATCTTCACTGTTACCATACCGTTAAATGCAATAGTGGTTGCTAATGACCTAGATGTTGATGCGACCTTAAACAACAAAAAAAAAAACACCGAACACCCAATACTGTTGGGGGTAGATTGAGGATGGGGGATAGACGGACGGTGGCTGGAGGTGGGCGTAGGTTGCTAGTGGTGGTAGGCAGCAACAACTGGAATGTGTCGCCAGGAGGCTGTGGTGCCAGGAGGCATAAGAGACGTGAAGGCTTTACGAGGCTGCGGCGGGCGAAAGTCCTGGTGCCAGGAAGAATAGGGAACACGAGGAACTAGTGCCAGAAAGCAACGGCCTACAGCAAGAAGCAGCGCCGACTATTCTTGCTTAATCAGAGGCTCTGGCGACAAGAACCAAAAGCGATAGGAGGCAGCGGCGTTAGAAGGCAGCGCTGACAGAAGGCACAGGTGCCAATAGGCATTAGCGTCAGGAGTCAGCGACGATAGAAGACACCGGCTATTGTGATTGGAGTCAGTGGCGACAGGCTGCGGCAGTGAGACGTTAGGAGGCAGGAAGCACTAGTCATAGGATGGAGCGTCGACAAGAGACTGACGGTGCGAGGATAGGTGACAGGAGGCACTTGTTATAGAACGGAGCGACGACATGAGGCAGTGGCGATGAAGGGATACGCAAGGGATAGGATAGAGCGTTGACAGGCAGTGGTAATGAAGGGATATGAAACACGAGGCAGTAGTCATAGTGTTAGAACGTTGACAAGAGGCTTGGTGATGAAGCGATACAGAGGCACTGGTCATACGATGTAGCGACGACAAGAGGCAGTGGCGATGCAGACAGGGACGACGGGGGGGCAGCGGTGGTGGGACGCAGAGGCGAGGGCGGGCGCCGAAAGGCGGTGGGAGCGACGCGCGGGCAGCGGGCGAGGGAGAGGGGTACCGGCTGGCGGCGCGGGGCCCGGGGGTAGGGGGCGCGGATCCCGGGACGGCCGCAGGTCATTCCCCCGGCGGCGCGGCGGGAGCGCGCGCTCGCGACTTCCTGTTGCGTCTTCCAGCCGAGACCTGCGCGCCCCCGCCGCTCCGCGCGCGCGTCAGCGCCCGCGCCCGCGCCAGCGCCAGCGCCAGCGCCAGGGACGCCGGCAGGATGCGCGCGCGCCCTTGCCACTCATCGCCGCGCGCGCCCGCTCACCTTGTGCGCAGGCACAGGAATTCCGCGAAGAAAGGCCGTGGTTTGCATACGCCAGCTGGAACGCTTCTATTATCTCACTCTGCAAATGCGCGCGCGAGGCAAGGATGAATCCCGAGGAGATGAAGCTGAAGTCGTTACTGTACTCGGGAGTTTGATGGCCTGGCGCTTATAGGAAATGTACGTTTGCAAGTTGGATTGCAAATACCATGCTGTTGAACTATTTGATGGCGTTGTCTATCGTGAGCTACGTACTGCCAAAATGCGATCATATTTCGCCTAAATATGCATTAGTTTGCAGGCTCGTTTTATATTTTTACAGATACTGCTTCTAGGGCCACCCGCGATATTGTGCTCAGAACGAGTTCAAACCCCGGTCGAATCATGGGGTACATGGTTGACATGGCGGTTTGGGCAGGTTTTCTCGAGGTCCCTACATCTCTTTCTATATACATTATCATCACTGAATAGTGCCATCACACGCATCATCGCCCATCCATTGAAACCGTTCATCCCAGGTATGGCCGATGATGTTAGGTACTGATGCTCGCAATACAAATCTTAACAGCTGCCGTTTCCGACATGGTTTTTTGGACCGATTTTCGTCCAGTCGCGGGGACAAAGAGACCGGAACGCGCAGCTGGGGCGTGTGGGATGCGGGTGGGCCATTGGCACTCATCGACACTCACCTGGTGCGCCGTCACTCTTCTGGTAGGAAAATGGTGTTTTGTATGCACGAGCTGAAACCCTACAGTTATTTCGTTCTGTGAGTGCACAAGTGTGGCCTGAATGATACGACAGGTCACTCCACTTGCTGCCGGCATGATTTACTAGACCACTAAATGATTTTTTTTTAAATAAATGGCTTCAAATAAAACACTACAGATCAGGCGTCAATTTTTCTGATAGTGCTTATGCCAGTTTCTCACACTGAGTAGTAAGTATCAAATTAGAATGTCTGATCCATTCATGGAATACTTGAAATCCACTTTTCGCATTATTCGTTTCGCAAAAGTATTTTAGAGATTCTCCGATTAATCAAATCCCGCAACCCACACAGGGAAGGACATAAGTAATGGATAAATGTGGGCCGTTATTGAGTAGATACCTCCTCGCCAATATAGGATTCAATAATTGTTGGTAACACTGGCAACGATGTGAAATTCGAAGTTTCAAGCAATGCAGCTCCTGTCGGAACGATCAATTTCCAAGAGTCTAACAACAACAATAATAAAATACTTAAGATTCAATATGCTGTTTTAATAACATTTTTGCATTTATTTTCTCTCCTACCACGTGTGTACGTGGGGAATGTATTGAAATTCTACAGCGGAAAGTCCCGTTCACAAATACTCGTTTTATGGGACGCCGATATCGAACAACAACATCACATACTGTCTCAGATTATTTCTTAGATGTATAGATTTCGAAAATTAAGAGAGATCAAAGAAACTGAACACTGCGACATTTCTGAAGTATCCTTTGTTGTATCCGAGGGGGGAAATCAAAGACTTTGTTTGGAGTGTTTTCCGGTAATCTTTTTAAAAATTGCGTGATTTTCTTGCAAAACTTACGCGCAAACCTCTGTGAAACATCTTATATTTACTTTCTTGCCATTACTTCGTAAGAAGAGAGAGTATTGTAATCGTGTGTCGAAAAACAGCACGTAAGGAACAGAAAATCTCCTATTGCCGCTCCCTAGTAACGAAAAAGTGGGATCAATCTTGTCCATATATATGATAAATTACTTCCTCTAACACATTGTGTAGTCAAAACCCATGTTTTGTGGGTCCTTGATAGTGAAAAATCGAATGAACAAAAAACGTCTCTGATGAAAACTAGCGCCTGAACCGATGAGCCGATTTTCTCCAAAATTGATATTCCCCAATCGATTTATATGAACACAAGGCCATCTGATTGAGAGTTTGGAACGGGTATTTTGATTGTTGAAGTACTTCAAATGAAGCCACATCAACATTTTCAAAATTTTATTAAAGATGGTTCAACATTTGTGGATTAAACTTTGTTCTTTGATGCCGTAAAGGACGCTTAAGAGAAGGGTGCCGTTCTCATTTTCCATGAAATCCCGTATTTTTCGAAACATGCGAAAGTAGACTTTCTTTCAGCGTCTTCCTACAACTCTGATATTGAAGAAAGGTATTTTTTTCTTTATAAAACGTGTTCTTTGGAGACAGTTCTTGAAATATAATCACGAACATGTGATCTTGCGCACAGTGTGTAATTTTTCGTAAAATATAGAAAACTTTTAATATTTTAACATTTTTCTCAAGAATGTCTTCAAATTATTTCTTTAAACTTTCTCCACCTATCTATCAAAAGACTGTAAAAAAGGATAACTCTGATAGAGGGTCTTATTTCCGTCGAATTCTGTATTTTCAAAAATTGGAAAAAGTTAACATTTCAAACTACAAAAATTAAGATAGATTTTTGCCTTAAACCAGTTCTGTTCTAAAGAAGCAGTTCTTTAAAAGAGGTAATAATGTTTTGAAGAAACTAATAGTTTCCACGTCATTTCTGCTTTGAAATTAATACAATTTATAAAAACATACATTTGCTTGAAAACCGCTCAAAATTTCTTATTTAACTTTTTCCCATAGATTCAGCAAACGACGCTTAAAACAATGGCGCAGGTCTTATTCTCTTTTTTTGTCTGAATTTTCGAAAATTGGGTGTTGGCGATAATATGCGAGAAAATCAGATTTTTAAACGCCGGCCGATTTTGTCATTGTGGCTGCTTCGTGTAGCGGTAAGGCGCTCGGTAGACGTGAGATCCAAATTAGGCGGGGAAAAAATGCCGGTTGAAAACACTTTTGCAGGTTTATGAAGTTGAATAACATTGCGGAGCCGTTGCAAATAATGCAATAAAATGTGTGCTGATTTAGCTCAACAACTTTAGAACGTATTTTATCATGTAAAAATTCTATCATACTTTTGAGGTGTTAATTTTCCTTTTCGACTGGTCTTACAGTACAAATACACTTTTTCAAAAATACTGTATGAGTAGTTTTCGCGTACTTTTGTGTGAAATAGAGGCAATTTTAAAATATTTCTTGAAAAACTTATTTAAATTTTGTTCTGGAATAGAGCAAAAAAAAATTGCGTAGGCCCCATTTTCGGTTATTTTCGAATATTGAAAAAACTATAATTGCAAAAGAGTAAAAAATTGTTGATGTAGATTTGCTCATTAATGAAGTTGTTTTGAAATAGTGGACCTTTAAATAATGTCATGTACATTTTTTTAAATGAGTATTTTTCTCGTAATTTTTGTTTGAAATGCATGCAACACGTTTTAAACGAATATCGAAAACTGCTCCAAATTTGTTCTTAAAGTCTTTCCTCAAATAGAATAAAGGTCGTTTAAAATATGATGCATATCTCATTTTCATTTAACTCTCTGAATTTTCAAAAATTGCAAAAGTTACCAATAATCTGAGAAAGTAAATGCTGTTTTAGAACCTTTAACTGTTCATTGGCGGAAATCAGAGAGGCCAATATGCGCTACAATGCCATTTCCACCCCTCTTATGTTCTTTGTTTCACCTCGATCCCACCATAGGCAACCTCAAGGTCTTATAACAGAGAGTATGTGAAACCGCCTGTTCCACTCACCACTGCCCATCTGCGGAGTCACTTCCTCTGGCAAGAAAGGCCTCCATTTGCATGCGTTGACTGAATCTCGTGTGTTAGTATCTCATACTGTAAGAGCATTAGCGTAGCCAGAAGGATTCGAGGAAGACGCAAGGCAGGCTGAGTTGCAAGGGGAATTCATTGATTCCACAAAAACAATTTTTGGTATAGTTTAATCCATTGAAAATTTAATAAATTTGGACTATTCTTAGTTTCGGCAGAAGCAGGTGGCCATTGTCTCGTACCGTTGCATACAATTATCCTTAACACATTTAGGTCTCGTTTTTCATTTCACTGGCTGAACAACTTTTATTTCCTTCTCTATAAGTTTTCCAACAATTTCGAGATGTATAAAATACTCGTTTTGGGAGCCTCCGTTTTCGAAGACGAAGTTTGAGTACGCTGAATGCTTCGTGATTACTCTTAGAAATTGTTTATTAGAAATTTAGATTATATTAGAAATTATTTATTCTGTAGGAGTTGTCACTTGGGATGCATAAAAAAATTGAAAGTATTAAACAAGTACAAGATGTAGTAGAATTCATTAGGCTAGAAGTTCCTGTTTTGCCAAATTAAGGTATATGTAAAATTGATATTAAAAACTTCCTCTAGGGAACGATAAGTATACACACAGTGTTGAACATGTGAATGTAATCAAAATAATATGCATAAAACAAATTTAAACATTTTGAATGTAATTAGAAAGAATTCCGTGGTGTTAGCAGATATCTTGTGGTAATCCATAATATGGTAAAGGAAAAAATCGTCCACAAATGTTTAATAATTTTTATTAATTATTACCCAGAGATAACTATATGTTGATCCGGGAGTGGAAAACAGGAAATTTATGATGGTGAATGTGATTAGAATGGGAAGGTATGATTGTATCTGTATGAGTAGGTCTTCTGAATACTTTAAAATTGTGTTTTGAGTTTATAATAGTGGTTGTTTAATTGAGGAAATTCAGAGAATGGTTCTGTTCAATTTCCATCGAGAATTTTAATTTGGAGTGAAAAGAATTAAGAAAATCAAAGAACTGGCTCCATTGCCTAGACGTTCCTGACCAAAGACATATAATGTCATTGACATACATGTAAAAATAATGTTTTTAAGGAGAGGGTTCAAGCTACTAAATATGTTTTTATCAAAATTATCCATAAACAGTTCAGCAAAAAGAGGGGAAACGTTGGAGCCCATAGCTAATTCTTCTGTTTAAGAATAGAATTTGTTGTTGAAAGTGAAAAAATTATGTGTTATACATACGACAAGAAGTTTGATAAAATCTATTTTCTCTAAGTGTGATAGATTTCATTTCATTATATGATAAATATAAATATCTTGGACTTCATGAGGGGGAATGCTGCTAAATACATTCTTCACATCAAAAGAAGCTAATTTTACATTGGGGGGAACATCAATATCTTTAATTCTCCCCAATGCAAAAACAAATATTTTTTTTGATGTGAAGAATTTATTTACCTTCCAATTCTAATCACATTCACCATCATAAATTTGCTGTTTTCCACTCCTGGATCAACAGACTATTCCAGGTTCCTATGACCAATATAGATTTTAATAATGAAGTCAATACCATTCTAACCATTGCATTAAATAAAGGTTATGATTCTCTGCCAGTCAATAAACTTATCCACCAAAAAGGTTTTAAAATTATTTTAAATAAAGTTTTTCCTCAACATTGCCCTGTAGAACCAAAGAAATTTATTTGCATCCCCTACATAGGTCCTATATCTAAACGTATAGGCCAACGTTTCACTAAATACAATATCTCAGTAGCCTACAAAACCTTAAACTTCCTCCAATCTTAATTCCCTAGTTCCAAATCACCTATCCCCCCCCCCATTGAAAGAAGTGGCATTTATCACCTAACTTGTAATAACTGTAATTCAGCATATGTAGACCAAACAGGCAGAAAGAAAAGTTTTAGTTATAATTAATGAGCATATTAGATGTTGGAAATAAAATTTAGACACTTCCACCTTTGCCAATCATTTGATTCAATTTAACCATTCCTTTGACCCTAATTATAATTTTAAAATCCTTCACTTAGTCAACAAAGGCACAAAAATGAACATTTTCAAGAATTTGAAAATTCTAAAGCTTTTCAAAATGCTAATTTTTCTATCTTGAATGAACATACCTTAATTAAAAGCAGTCTCATTTTAAATATTTTATTAACTAGCCACTAATCATGCTTTTGATCTGATTTTTTCCCCTTTTTGTACGTAAGAATTTATTTAAAAATATGAAACAAACAAAAACTAATATAAATAAAACTGGTAATATGCTAACATATCTCTATAATAACATTGTTTATTTTGAGATTCAATATTTTTATCTATTTTATTGTTTTTAATTATTTCATTTCATACATTTTTAAAAGTGTAAATAATAACCTTATAGTATATAAATTATAACCTCAAAATATGTTTTTCAAAAAACGTTTAATGTTAGAATATACTGAAATGTACTGAAAAAAAAATGTACTGAAGGGAGATCATTTATACTTGGTATAGGTATAATTTCAATTTGTTTATGTAAGTTGTACTAAAAGATTTATAGTTAGAAAATTTAACATTGTTTTATTAAGATAGATTATCTTCAAGTTGATCGCTCTCTTAATAGTTTTTGTATACATTATATGTGGATGAAACTATTCCTGAAGAAGGGGAAAAGAAATCCTCGAAACGTTGAGAGAGATGAAGAACGTTAAAATTTAATAGAATTTAAAACAAAAGTGGTTTAAACTAGATTATGTTCGTCTATGTAATTTATGGGTGTTTTTAATGCTTTTAAAAATAAATGAGTGTAAAAAATGTTTGGATATAAAACCTATGAAATAGAAATTTAGAGACAGTCTGATATGTAGTTGAGTGTTTCTATTAGGTCCTATCTGCTTTAAATATGGAATTGCCACGAGATTTGACGGGAGAGTGGGTTTTAGCTATGATCCACTTCATAACCATTGGCCATGAAACTACTCTTGGGAGAGAATGTGCAGTACTTCATTGTAATGACTGTACTACAAAAAATCATGAGAAAACAGTTTCGTTCATTTGAACTGTCATTTAATCTTTTCACATTTCAAGTAGACTTGATGTTTAACGCATCGAAAACTACTCATCTTGGGAATAATAAAAATAATGTGTTGATGCAAACTATTTCTGGTTTTACTAAAGGAAACTTTTGAACATGTGGAATCATTTCGAAAGGAAAGAGAAAAGAACTAGACATTTAAATTTTCAATACTTCAGGCTTACTTTTAATTATTATTTATGGCAACCGAAATGTTAACCATCAAAAGTGTTTTGCATAATGCGTTTTCAACATTCGCGTAATAATAGACACACGAACTCTCATAAAATTTCCTTTCGTACCTCGTTAGTAGTTGAATCCTGAAATAAAATTTGGTCATTAGCAAGAAAGGTCATGGTCAGGTAACAGCTTTCACAAGTTTCGTGCATACATTATGATCAGTAACTTCAACACGATGCCTCTATTATGAGATAAGTATGACAAAACTGAATGTTGAAGAGAAAGTCGTTTATACATTTTCTATTCGCTTTTCGTCAGTTTAATTCTGCGTTTGGAGCAAGCGTATGCATCCTAACATTATCACTTTTTGAACTCAACTACGATGAGAAAGTTTGTACTTAAAAAGTTATGAGTTCGCGTACTTAAATATCCATGTACGAACGGGCGAGAATTCTTTTTTTTTTTTTTTTATAGTATATCTAACGAACTATCTAATATAACGAATGTACATAGTTCAGTATTATGTATACTACATCATATGTATTTTTATGGCTTATATTTAACTTAAATGCTAATCTTACAACTAAATCTAAATACACATGAATAGGAAACTCACAGAGCACCTATGTGATTAATTGAGCGAGAATTCTGTTCGCAAAAGGGGATTTAGTGTTGTAACACAGTCGCGACGGAATTTCAAGGAAGTCCCCTAATCATGGAAATTTTAGAAGAACAACTCTAGTAGAAATAAAGTCTCGTATAAGAATTGTTTCAGCTATTATTTATTATTTCGCATCCATAATACGATATAAAAGTAATTACTAATATACGAATCAAATGCTAGAAGTCTAAATAATCAATCAAATAATGTTAACATGTTAATTCAATCGTAAGAAGCTAATCTCTTTATTTGTTCTTTCAAACCATTATTTCCAGGAGAATGGTAGGAAAGCGTCGAAGAGAGAAGTGAGCATGTTTGCACTATCTTGCTCCCCCGTTACATTCAGACCACGACCCTTGCGCGTGCATTGTGTTGCAATTGCTCCAATCGTCGAACCAGTCGTGATGTTGAGTAATTTCGTCGTATGTAGATTTCTATTCTCTGTTATCAACAACGGATCTTTGAGCTGGATCTTCTGAATTGTTGTTGTATAACGGGCATCAACAGACCAACAGATCTTACTGCGGTTCCTCTGACAGGAAGGCCCTAGGGTTCGAGTCCTTCTCAGGGTCGAATTCACAGGCTGTCTCGAGGAGAATCCTAGCAGCCGATTGCTCTGATCGGTAGTTTTCCATGGATTCCCCGATCAAAACCAGGCGAATGTCGCAGCAGTACTGGAGCAAACGGGCCATGGACCGCGCGCGATCTTTCCTTCCCCTTCCTTGCCCCATTCTCACCCCTTACACACACACTTACATGCACTACACTACCATACATGCCAGGAGACCAATCCAGGGACCTAGAGGCTAAAACGGTACCCCTTAGTGGGAGATACCTGGTTTGGGAAAACCTCGCAACCCGACGGGGAGGTCCCGTCTGGGGCGGTGCCCGGCTAGTGGGGAATACCTGTTTGGGGAAAAACCCTCAAGTCGACGTGTAGGTCGACGCCGAATCTCGCCATCCAAAGGAGAAGACCACCTCCAGCTATAAAACTTCCACTACACGTTCGGGATTAATGGCCTTAGTTGTTGACGTGCTCGAAAACACTTATCAATCCATCAGAACGCAGAATAAGTTTCTTAAATTAAAAGTACGTAATTAATTAGGAGTGAACTGGCCTCTGAACCTCCAGTGCGCGGGTTCGATCGCAGCCGAGGTGTCCGGTTTTCGAAGGGCGGAGAGTCCACAGTAGCCATGTCACACTTGTGGCGTGTGAAAGAACCTTGTCGGTTTCATCTAAAATACACGTTGACACCCTTGGAAATTCTTATAGATCACGTAATAAAGAGGAAGCTGGAGGGTTTTATAATGCTTTGGCAGAAATCGACAATTTTAGACAGAAAAACACATATTGTGAAGAATTGGTAACGATAATGTTGATAAATCTTTCGAGATATAGTAAATTACTTCCTCTCACACATTCTATAGTTAGAATACATGTTTTGTTGAACATTGGTATTTAAACATCCGCTGAGGGCAAAACGACTGACTGCCTCTTTCCGTCCGTCTGTGGTCAACGTTCACGCGTGAAACGTTTTGACAATTTACTCTAAAATTGATTTTCCCCGATGAATAAAAATGAGTCCTTTTTTCGCTCAGCTTACTGAATTTTCGAGAATTACAAAAGTTATAAATAATGCGAGTCCAGTTTTTATCAATACACATCTGTTTTGTTTTGGAGGGACTAGGTGGACAAAGTGGTCTAGTATCTTGTTTAGGGATATGTGAAAGTGACTCAGTCGACTTTCGATAATTTAGAAAAAAATGACGTGGATATTCTTATATTAACAATATTAAAAACTGTTGTGTGAAATAAATTCAAATTAAATATTTCAGAGCCAAATTTATAATTACGACGGAAATAGCACCTTAAATTAAATGGTTTGATGAAAGTCAGGTAAATGTTATTGATGATTTGCTTTCAACTGTCAATGAGAATTTTGTGAACCGTGGAAAAATTCAATGTATGAAACAAAATTGGAAAAGCATTTCAATGAAATTTGGAATTGTTGGAAATGTTGGTGGTTTGTAGTACTATCCTCATCTAGTGCATGAATCATTATATCATTTTTTCCTCATTTTCATCTCGGTAATTTATTCCTAATCACGAGTTTTTTGTCCTGTATTTCAGAAACGCTCGTTTTGAAGGTAGAGCCATTGTTAACTAAAATATAAAAAAATACCATTTCAAATTTTAATGAAACATTTGGGGAATTTTTGTTCATTTCGCTTATTTATTTCTCCAGGATGAATAAAATGTAATTTCATGGTTTAAACTAAAAAAAATCGTCTGTAACGTTTTCTTGATTAACATTTTTAATCTAATGTAAATGTATCTCATATTTAGCTAGTGGCACTACAACGGCACATACTTTATCGCATACATTGTTAGGATTACGCAATATTATACTACTTCATGGATCCGTGTGTTCCCAACCTACACCATTTTTCTTCAGGGCCGGGATTCGAACTCTCAGGTCCTTCGACTTGTCACATGTTACCCCTACACCACGTGTCGTACGGCTAAACTCACCTCTCTCGGCGCTTGAAACCTATTGGTTTCTTACATTGTTTCCAAATTGTTCAATTTTCGAAAATCACCGATTTCAATGATAACGAGATTTGTGACATTTTAACGTCGTTTGCTATATCCGGGGGGAAAATACTAAAATATAAAAATTGGAGATGTTTTTGAAAAACAATTGTTTAAAAATTGCCTAAATTTTATTCCAAATTACACAGAAAATATTCATATATTCAAAAAATGGTGCAACACTTTATTTTGTGATCGGTTTTGAACAACATACATCATTCAGGGGAAAATGTCTTTTTTCAATATTGAAGTTCCAAGAAGGACCCTAAAAGATTTTTAGCTTTCTTTAAATATCCTTTCTTTTTTTCGTATCGGACAGAAAAAATTGTTGGTAGTCCCATTTTCGGTGAACTCTCTGTATTTTCGAAAATAGCAAAGGATTATTATGGCAAGAGTACAATATTGATGATAGATATTTTCTAAAATAAAACTGGATTTAAAAAATAGATCTTAAAAACGGTCATGTACACTTTTTTGAAGAAACGATTAGTTTTCACAAAATTACTGTTTGAAATTTATGGAATTTAATTTTTTCTCAAATTGGCTTCTAATTTTCCTTTATTTTTTTAATCTCGGATAGTGCAAAGGACATTTACAAAATGGAGCAGGTCTTAATGCTTAATGTCGTTGCGCTTCTAACGTCGTTGCGCTTGTAATGTCGGAACGTAATAATGTGCTCTTGTAGCTCGAGGAGTTTGTCTCATCATTTCAGGCTGTGTTCTGGAATTCGTACTATTTTAATTGTTATAATGTTTTTAGTACTGCGGAGGTCTGCGGATCTGGCAACAAATACTTGAGTGATAGCTAATTCAGATGCTCGATAAAAGTTCCCCAGACCCGCATCGGCGGTAGGCTTCCAAGGAAGCCTGGGTCGAAAAACTCGGGTGCGGAACTACTGCCTAAGGTCAGTCTCCGCTCATATAGTCTCATGTGATCAATAAAAATTAAGAGTGAACCGTAACTCCTCTCCAAACCGCCGCGCCAAACTGTACATTACAGCCGAGCTCTTTTGAAGTCAATTATAATTAAGTAAATAATTATAATAATAAGTTCTTTACTTATATGAAAGCATGGAAAACGTATGCCCTCTTGCTTCTCGAAGCCTATTGATTATCGATGGCGATCTGGAGAGATGGCGATCTATCCGAATATCTCCCTCTGTAGCGAACGAGGATTTTGGAACTCGAGAAAACGTGCGAAGGTAATCTTCCCTATACAGTTTTTACTGTTTTTGACTAAATAAATCTAAATCTAAATCTGCTCCCCAGCGGAAAGTTCCCGCCTTGCTCATCCAGCCGCAGCCAGCGCGGCGAGGAGGCGGGGAGGGCCGAGGATCGCGGTGGGCGTGGCGGCGAAGCATTCTCCTCTCCCCCTCCCCTGCTCTCAACCCCCCCGTCTCCCCCTTCTGCGTCTCCGCGATCCCGAGAATCGGGCGGCGGAGCCTGTTCGCGGCAACGATGTGGTCAGCGCAGGTCCAGTTGCTTCCTCCACTCACGCCGCGATCACGTACTCGTTCTCGTCTCGGAGAATTACCAGCAGTTAATGGTTAAGCGATTTTTTACGCATTGAAATCTCTCGGCAACGCAACACGCGTTTGCATGCCACTCGGTGGTAATTTCTCGGCTCGCGCTACGAGTTTCGTGACCGCTATGATGGACCTAATAGGACCGAATAAGAATACGTTGACGATACAGCAGCATTTTCGTGATTTTCGCTTTTTTATGTTTCTACTATTTTAAAAGTGAATTGTGTTTCATACTCTTATTTATACTTGCCTTCATTTTTTTTATAACTGTTGTTGAAACATCGCACTATGACAAAGTATTTCTTGAGAAATGTGTTGAAAATACTGCTTTTATTTTCAAAAGTCAACAAGGCTCAAACAGTGCTTGAATTATATTTTCATATAATGTTTTGACCTGATTCTTACCCTACAAATGGTAGTCAGTGTTTGTATGAAGGCACGCACGAAGATTATGTAAACAATTTCGTGGATTTAGATTTTGCTACTTCAATTTTTTAAGTGGAACGAAATTTAACAAAATAATAATATTGCATCACTATTGATTAAAAGAAAATTAGTTTCTCAGTCAAAAAAAATTGCTCATCGCCGTACACATTACTGGAAATTCGCCTCTGCTTTCTCGCATTGCTAGTTCACTTGTACGGAAGGGACTGGAAGGTGGCTTCCTCATTCAATTAACGTCTCTCCGATTACGCACATGACACATTCTTACACTTTCTAGGAAGTGTACACAGTGCGCGAATTTCGTTTGCGCTTCGGTTTATGTAATCTCTGAAAGGTAGCGTTGTAATTTAAATTATTTTTTTATTCCAGCATTATAAACGACCTTCTTCGTGACAAGAATTCGATCCGAAAAGAACATCTTACTGCACAGATTATTACGAATTTACTGTGTCTGGAACGAATAATTGCATCATCACATATCCAGCCAATCGCAGAGAGAATCCTAGTGTGGTAGCGGTAAACGGAACAGTCGACCAAGTTTATAGCAGAGTTGTCAAATACACGTGATATCACGATAAAGTTGTTTTCAAAATCAACATTGATTCTCGTATTTTATAATGATGTTATACAAAAATAACGTAGTTTATAATGTAGCTGTATTGCATGTTTAGATGTTTTGAAAACAGGTGACGTTAGGTGCGAGTTTTGAAGTTTGTACGAAGCTTAATATTATAAACTAGTTGCAAAACAATAATATTACTGATTTCGCAACGAGTTACAATATCAGAGAATAAAGCAACAAATTGGCTCCTGAATATTCCATAAACGATCAGAAAAAAAATACAAAAATAACGTGGCGTTTTCGGCCAATGTTTTTCTGTCTTTTATATTACAATTTAAAGCATATCAGTCCCAACAACGCTTGGATATCGATTTCTATCGGAATTAAAGTACGACATTTTCATAAAATAGTACTACTAATGCCCAACCATGCGTTACAATTCGTCATTTTGTTGGAACATCTCCATTAATTTTCTGTAGAACTAAAAATATAGGAGTAGAAAATAATATATAAAATAATTAACACGTGTAAAGATACATAAACACTTCTCTATGTATGTACAAAGATATAACACACACTGAAAGTTATTTTCAGCACCTTTGGTCAGATATTCGTAGATTTTATTCCCTGCGACCTTGAATCGCGAATAAAAACCTTTTCACAAAACCGTCTACAGACGTACAAAAATTGTGGAAAATGTTCTTCTAATGTACAAGATTTTAGAATATGACCCCATATTGATATCAGTACATACCCTCGTGATGGTTTTATACCCCTATTCCTACTGCTCGATATCCTTGTACTTCCGTTAATGTGTTAATTATAATTCAGAAATCAAAAAGCCTGTTTACTTAAAAAATATTAATAAATACTGTACACAACGTAGTAGTATTTAATCAGATATCGACACCAAGTGAGCGCTAAACTTCATTTATGAACTACTAATAAGAGCTATAAGATTGAAATTTTGCATTAAGAGAGATCAGAAGGTTTATATATATATATATATATATATATATATATATATATATATATATATATATATATATATATATATATATATATATAATGTCACGATATTAGCTAAGTTTTAGTTTTCTTATAAGAAAACTATTCAATGTTGAAGTCTATTTTTTTAACACTAATTGTTTTCGGCGACATTGCTGCAATGTGTGTTAAGAGAAACAAAACTGGTATTATTTTCACTGGATAGGAAGGAAAAATTTGTAGTAGTAAGCTCAGTTTCATTTGTTTAGTAAAAACGGGAAGGGATGTATTGTATCCCATAGTAGCGAAAACCTTATTATTCTAATGTATAACTACGCTGCAGGGGTCAACAAACCTCTACATCCCAAAACCCATTTCACGTATGAAACCATAACTTCACAAAAGTTATTTTGGGACATGTGTGTCTTGGCATGCAAACGAGCATCAATATCCGAGATAGTGACGCGGAGCACTTCTTCAAAATAAGACCACTTGGCATAGAATGACCGACCTATAGGTTCTCAAAGGGAAGTTAGTTTGTTTCCTTTTATAAAGCGTGTACCGACTCCAATTTTTGTTCTTATTCTTTTCAAAATATGCAATTGCTTGTCATTAGTCAGAAAAATGTATTGATCATGCTTTCATACAATTTTCAATGTATGTATCCTTAGAGAACAGGCTCTGGAGGTTCCGTATTGCTCACCTAGACAATGTATATAGCTTTTACTCTCTTCATAAAAATCAGACACAATTGTTACGGTTTTCTACAAATAAAATAAAAATAAACTCCATTTAACACTCTTCTTCAGAAGTACGATGTTCTCCACCTCCGCGTGTGTTTTCCGCCGCTCGCGCGTGCCCGCGTTCTCCCAGCTTTGTTCGCATTTAAGCTGAAAACCGTTTGTTCCCTTCCGAGCGCGAAGCTCCTCTACTGGGTCACCGCGAGACAAACAAGCCTACATCCACGTGTCGCGCGGGCTCTTTTATGTTTTCGTGGAGAAAGAGTGCGAGATACTAGCGCGGCCACCGTGCCTGTCGACAAAGCAGCCCATTCATGCAGAGAACGCGGAGCCGCACGGGAGCAGCGCAGTACGCAGTGCATCGTTGGGCCTGCCTGTACATATTCCGTTAGGGGCTTCTTCCCTCGATACGGCCACCCACACACCACTCGTTGAGGTGCGTAGAAACTTTGCTGGGCGACGTGCACTTTTGAGTCGTGAATGAGCTCCTCTTTCTCGTATTCTGATTGATATTTTGTGGTATTTTATTACATTTCACACAATCACAAATCATGACCTCACAAAAATCTTAATAATAATAATAACAACAATAATAATAATAATAATAATAATAATAATAATAATAATAATAATACAGTCTCTATATCTGCTCCTTAGGAAGCTGGTTGCAACACGAAGTAAGTAGACTTTATAATCAACCATCTATATACTCATAACATCTTTAGTCGTGAATCAGAGGAATAATAATAACAATAGATAATAATAGTAATAATAATAATAATAATAATAATAATAATAAAAATAATAATAGTAATAATAACGACTAATCATTTACAAAGCCAATTTATGTAAAAAAAAAAAAGGCGTACGCTTCCGCCGCAGGACTCAACAGGTACTTGGGGTGTCCGGGAGACGCCGCGTCCACTTAGCACTTGCCAAAACTTCGATCGTCATAATGCTACCTTCCTCGGGACTTAATAGATTGGAAATTGTGTTTAGGACACGTCGTCTCCCGAAAAGCCAAGTATCTGCATTTTATATAGCTTAAAAAGGGAAGATTGAAGTCAGAATTGGAAGCAATGATAATAGCTGCCCAATATCTGTCATTAAGAATATATTATGAAAAAAAAGTGGGTCTAAAATTTTCGTTGGATGATAAATATCATATTTTTTAGGAACAGTTAGAAATAATTGAGCATACGGTCATAGCGTGTCTACCAAAGTTCGAATACATGAAAATGCACGATAGTATCTGCAGATACCGGCAGATTTGTAAAGTCTGCAAAACGTATTGCAAGAGGTACACGCACCAAACCTCTGATTTCTATTGGGCTGTGCACAATTCTATATGATCGTACTATAGAAGCAAACAAACCGGATATTGATATTCGTGATTTGGAAAAGAATCCTGTCTTGTTGTAAATGTGAGTTGAGAAATCGAAATTGGGTATTTGCTGTAATACTGCACGTATCGATATTAATTGGAGAAGTGGGATTTGTTCTGCAAAGTTTATGTAAGAAATTTTTCAAGTTCTAGGCTAATCAAAAGGCTTTAAAGGGTGAAACAAGGCGTAATATGGAACAGCCCTAATTTGCGCAGACTATCAATATTGAAGAAATATCCGTAGTCCCAGGATATTATCCTTAGGACGTTGGTTACTGCCTGAAATAGATTTCAGTTTAAGCGAAGCCTAACATCTATGGTCATACATTTAAGGGGTGAGAACAACAACACAATAATAAAAATAATAATAACAAAAATAATAACAATAATAATTATTATTATTATAATTATAATTATAATAATTTTTCTTAAGCTGCTTGCAAATATAATAATACCTGCAATATTACATTAGTAATTGATCTTTTAAGATCTGTCTTCCTTGTCTCGGCCGAAACACGGTGATTCATGTAGTAATTTAAAATTGAGAATAAATGATGTTCATGATGACGATAATGATATACGTTTATAAACCGTGCAAACTGCGAAAGTCGTTAGGGGAGAGGAAAATTTGTATTTACTGTCTAATATAGAACGGAGACATCTCAGCATTCAATCTGAGATTATAGATGTTAAGTTACGAACACCTTAAAATGATGATATACAATTAATACATTTAATGGCTTAATTGACAGATCTTAATAAGTTCTTATTTTTTGGTACAATTCCTAAATGGTCTAGTTGGTACAATTCCTAAATGACAAAGTTCTAATTGATAAGTATTCTCTATAATTTCAGAAAAATGAAAGTTCATTTTTTGTAATGGTAGAGGAACAGGCACTAACAATCCATGCCTGGAGGACACTTCAAGACAAGGCAGCCATTGCCATTCAGCCTTAGCGACCTCGGCTATCTAGGCGAGCATATAAATCCTTCTTTCTTTGTTTTCTAAATAATACAATTTTATATTTTTTGTTATCTTTGTCCGGCGTCTCCAATTGTCTTACTTTATCAGCGGTTTGTTCTTTATTACACAAATATAAAAAGGCGTAATTGCTTGTAGGTGCAGAAATACTGTCATTGTATTGATTATGTGTATTTATATTGTCCGGTTTTCCGTCAAAATGGGTGATGAGATACTATTGTAATCTGTTTTGTAGGGGCAAGGAATTTGGAACACCTAGCTGAGCGAATTTGAAAATGTGTGAAGCGCCATCTGCTGTGACCTAAGTAGTGTGTGTTTTGTCACACGATAATGCTTTTTCACCTTACGAGAGAAACGTTACAGTTACAGTAACTGTGAAGCTAATAATACTTGAACATACTCTACTTCTCATTCTGACCCCATTTACGTGTTAACATTTTTATAAGACTGGTCTTGGGTCTTATGTTCCGTCTAGTTACGCAATATGAAGTTATATAAATATTATTGTTATTATAATAATCGTCTTTGTAATTTCTCGACTTCTTGATTAAATTACTATTGTGCCTCTAGCAAATACCTTTTAGAAATCACATAGGTATTGCCCCTACGGTGTCTCAAGATTTAGGTTGAAATTATAGAACTGTATTTGACCTAGCGCCATTATTTGGGGATCGTATATATTTAGTTCTTTGAATACGGTTTTGCATTATAAACGTTCATAAGAAAATAGCTTAGAATGTTGGCAATAGAATTTTAAGTTTTGAGACGTCCGTGCGAATGCTATGACCAAAATAGTATTGTATTTAAATATTTGATTATTGGGCCCTATTACAATTTCTTTTGTGCAATAATGCACCGATGTGATACAAAATAACAATTAATCAAAATATAATATGATAAATAATCAAAAAATGGTATATTGTTAATAAAATTTTAACGTCAATAGAGGTGACATTAGGAACTGACCCCTGGCTCTGTTAGAACATCCCCGTTTGCATTGCAAATGAATAATATAGCATTCCATTTCCTCCAAGCCTGATTTGGTCCATGCTTCTTCATTACATCCAATTTCCTTGGAGAATGGATTTCCTGTGATCTTGCAAACACGTGCTCCTAAATACTCTCCCCCCGCGGAGGCGGACAATAAAACTAATTCCGGGCCCGTAATTACCTTCCTTCTGCGTAGCGGCGGTTTCAAGACTACTTTGCGACCCAAGAGATTGCCGCCCACGGAATGTTTCCGCCCACACGAGGCCTTCTCGATGACGTCTTGACCAACATATCCTTCGCAATAGGGTAGTCGGTAGGCCTAAACTATCAGTTCGGCTAGCGGTTCACGTTTTGTTCGTGAGGAATATTGCGGCACGCACAAGCATAGAATAAAAGGAAACTTGCATGAGGTCCTTTAAATTACAGAACTATCGATATTACTCATTTGCAATGCGCGTGGAAATTAAAAGAAAACTATGCAGCCTCCGGATGTGTGACAGGTGTCTGTAGATCGGTAGATACCCATGAACTCGAAAAACAAAAAATACAAAAATATCTAAGTTCCATAATTTTCAATGCGCGCAGTTAATTGAAGAAACATTATGCTTCTGGCTATTTGAGAGGTGTCTAAGGGTTGTTTGACACCCAGGAAATTGAGAAAAAATATAAATAAAACAGTTTCGATTTTGACTGAAAAATGCAAATATTTGATTGTTATTCCGCCTATGATTATCTTCCATGTACCTGGTGAATACTCATATTCAGTACATCCCTGCTTGGCAGCCGACGGCATTCGTCACTAAGGTTCCAATGAGTGTGACGTGCTACTCGTACGGGGAGAAGTGTATTCTGTGTGTGTTTTCTTCATTCGCTCGCCCTTGACTATTTGCTACGTACGTGCCGCCATATGGAATAAAACCTTTTTTTAAATAGTGTGTGTACGTAAAGAACTATTGTGCTGTGTAGCTATATATAAAATAGTTATTGCAGTATTCGTATTATTTAAAAAATATATAATTTATTGTAATGTTATACGGGAGTATTTTATTTGTTGTTTTTGAATAGTGCACATGTTACTTGTTGGAAAATCATTTCGTGTGGTTTTGTTCGCCAGAATTTTCCCTGCTGATCTTTTCTTCCTGAAGAGAGTCCGTACTGTGCTCTGCGGACATCATGGGTTCATTTGCTCACAGTTGGCTAACCAATTTTTGCTGTCAGCTGGAAATATAGTTACGGAATTCAGATGCCTCATTAATATCCACAATTCAAATATTATTCCCGACCCTCCAAATACATACTTGCGAAGCATGACATAAAGGCTATATAAACAGTATGGTGTAACAATTCAGAAATAAATGTAATGAAATCTAAAATTAGCAATGCATTTCTGGATAAAATAAGGAAATGCTATCAAACTTGCAATATATATACGTAAAATGAGTTAGCGGCTCGAAATAACCAACCATAACATTCGTACGATTTCTTCACCTCTTTTTGAACTTAATGATACGCAATTTTTATTGAAGTGTCGCAACATGTTACAAAGACATATTTTATTTTAATCAAAACGGATGTTACAAAGTTCTTCACGTCTATAAAGTATACGATTTGGATGTCAGTCCCTCTCGCTTGACGTGGTGACACACACATTGGCAACTAAATGTCCCGTTTTCCACCAATCCTCCGCTTTCCAAATCCTCAAATTTCCAACCAAGCCACTCGCTCTTCCCAGAGATCAGGACCCCGCCGGGAGATTCGGACCTCCGTCCGCCGCCTTTTGACCTCCGCACGGCTCCGCGCAGCGATTCTCTCAGGTGGCTGGCGGTAACGTGGGAATGCCAGCAGGACACTTGTCGCCATCATCGCAGCGACCACCGCTTCTTTCACCTCCATCTTCACCGTCGCTTTCCGTCCTCTGGCCCTCGGCCCCCGGGGCGCGTCGCTTCGGCTTATTCGGGAGGTGGCGCGTGTCGCTACCCATTCCACTTCGTTCGTCCTCACCTTGTCCTCTTCGTCACGCCCTGCCAAACTCACCCGCCTCGCCTTGTTTCCCTCCCCCCGCCCCGCCTCTGACCACCTCTCCCCGTGCTCCCCGCCTCACCATGCCCAGCCACGCCGCGCCTGTTCCGCCTCACCGCGCCTCGTCTCGTCTCTCCCTGCCTCGCCCCGCCACGTCCGTCCGGCCTCGCCTCATCTCACATCTCCCCGCCTCGTCTCACCTCTCTCCTTCTTGCCTTGCCGTCTCTCCTCGCCTGCTCCGTCTTCCAAATTTTAACCCTCCATGCCTCGCTCCGTCATGCCTCATCTGTCCGCCTCATCGCGCCTCATCTTGCCTCTCGCGGCCTCGTTCCGTATGTTCTCGCCGTTCTCTCTCGTTCCTTCTATCCCCGCCTCGCCCCGTCTGTCCCCGCCCCTCCCCTGTCTCACACTGCTTGCCGCTGCCTCGCTCTGCCTGTCCGCTTTGTTTCGCCTGTCCCCGCCTCGCTCCGCCTGTCCCCCCTCGCTCCGCCTGTCCCCGCCTCCCCCTGCCCGTACCCGCATCGCACTGCCCGTCTTCGCCTCGCCCCGTCTGTCCCCGCCTCGCCTCGTCTGTCCCCGCTTCGCCCCGTCTGCCCCCGCGTCGCCCCGCCTGGGCCCGCCACGCCACGCGCCGCGCCGCTCGGCCCCACCCAGGAGCGCGCGCGTCCCACGACAGGCGCGCGGTCGCAGGCCGTTCGGAACCGTTGCGCGGGCGGTTGGCGGATGGCGCCTGGCGGATGGCGGCGGATACCAGTGCGCCCCCCGCGCGCCTTCGCCGGACGGCGGCGTCGCCAACGGCCCCGTTCCAATACGTCAGCCACGACAGCCACGCCTCCTTCATACGAGCTACTTCCGCGCTTCGTTCGTTCCGACGGCGCTGTACTCCGACCTTCAGAACTTCAAAGTTGCCTTTGTGGAGAAAAATTCGACACTACACATGGATTAAAACATGTGTCATACAAACGGGAGCTTGAACATCACTATGGTGACATCACGACGTCACACATCAGTGACGTTCCAGCCCCCGGCCGGATGACAGAATCACAGCTGACGAAATGTCAAGAGACTTCATGTTTTAATCCTACGTAGATGGATATTTCTAGCGACCGGCTGCTCTGATCGGCAGGTTTTTCGTTGTGTCTCCTATTATCGGGCAAACGTCGGAGCAGTACCCTAACAAACTGTCCACGGATCGCACGCGATCTTTCTTTCCTCTTCCGTGTCCAATCCCCTCCCCATTCACACAAACACACTTGCACGCACTACCCTACCACACATCTCGGGAGCATAGAAATTGTCTCAGCTGGGGCCCCGGTGATGGGTGATACTTGAAGAGGGAAATCCCCCCGCAAGTCCTCATGGAACAGGGCGCCGGATCTCATTATACATCGGGTCAAAAAGACTGCCACTTTCCGGGATAAAACATTCGCTACACTAACGGGAACTGTGCCGATCTACATGTCGGCATGCGAGGGATTTCCCACTCCCGGTATCTCTCCTAGCCGATACAGAACTCTAAGCTCCCGTCTGATCTCCCGACATGAGTAGGTGTAGTGCATGTAAGTGTGTGTATAGGAAAGATCGAGAATAGTCCGTAGCAGGGGGCTCATGCGGCTTCACTCCCGTCCCCAAAGCCAATGAAACATTTCATACATTTCATCTGACAGATTTTGCATACTAACGAGAGTAATTCTAGCTACGTCTACGTACTATTTATAATGAACAAGTGACATTTCACTTGTTCATTATAAATAGTACTTATAAGTTGAATAAAAATATGTGCGTTCATTGCTATGATCTAATAAGTTCGAGTAAGAAAATAATAAGCATGTGTTTATTCTACCGTCTTTAAAATTGAATCCTCGTTAATATGAACCAGACAATTTCGAAATAATATTGGTTTGCAATGAATGTAGACAGTTACGTGATTCAGTCGAAGTTTTGCGGGTGATCTTTCTAAATGGCAGATTAACGAACTTTAAAGTTACTCGTCAATATTCACACCCAGTTCCCAAACAATTTCTTCCACAATCCACGTTTTTGGGAGACGACAGAAGTGAACTGTCACCTAACATTTCAACTCAACTGATCTCTGTCACAGATAGATAAAACCTTAGTATAAATGGTAATAATAGTAAAATAAATATTTACTTTATAAAAGAAACAGCTAAGCCACTGTTATTCCAATTCCATTCTTTTTACATTTTTATTTAAAAAAGACGTAACTTTAAAAACTTAAGTGAGAAACGGAAGAACACAGATTCTCATCTTCAATTTTGAATTAACTGTGTTCGACTCAACGAGGAACGAGATTATCATACATACATTTATTAGAACTGCAATTGGGTATGACCCGGTGGCAGTTAAGTGACAATAATTGCAAAAATTACAACACTTACATTAATAATAATACTACTACTAATAATAATAATAATAATAATAATAATAATAATAATAATACCGTACAATACAGTACAAGACGAAAAGCAGCATTGAAAAGTGCATTGATCACGTTCACCGCACTTCACTTCACTTCACTTCACTTCACTACACTACACTTTTTTGCTTTGAATTACACTGACCAGCACATCACAGCACTTCACCGCACTACACAGCACATACTCATTTAATATCTGTTACAGTCATCTTGTTCTAATTTGTTTCTAAAACTTCGGACACTGAGAGGAAAAGCTTTGAAAACTGCTGCAGGTAAACTGTTCCAATCTCTAATTGTTCTGTTACAAAAGGAAAACTTCCAAAGATCTGAATTTTGTTTCCTTGCTCGAATTTTGTGGGTGTGATCGCTTTGGCCGAAATAATTTGGTTTTTCATTTATCATTTACGAGATGCCCTGAAATTTCTACGAGAACCACCTGTCACACTGCTCGCAGAGTTCTGAAATATTCTCTTTGTGTGTTGTAATTATTTTCGCGTACAAGTGTGAACCACTTTTATTTTGATCGGAGAATAAGTAGTATCGTAATACTTAACGATATTTAGATATTGTGCGGTCATATTTACTAGCTCGTTTATATTTTTCTGGAATATCATAATTGTTCACTAAAACATTATATTTTCATGAAAATAATTGCGATCTTTATGCAAGTAAATTCCTTACAGTTGAATAGAGTAGTCCTTCTTAGAGTAGTACTATATAATAACTAATCTATAAATTATTTTAATGGTCATTTATTGGGTCTTAAAATTAAAATTTGAATATCCAATTTCGGCTTCGCTAGGCGGGCATGTATGATAAAGCACCTCAGGGCCCGGGCATCAACCGACTTAGGTTTCCGACCTTTTATAATTATATAATTTACAATTAATACACACATTTCATATTATGAATAGTATATTTCTGTGGATGAACACTTGAATCTCTTGGGAAAGCTTTTAATTCCAAAATTTTGTGGCTGAGAACAGGACATCCTATGTCATTTTGTTTCACTTCAACATTTTTCATCATCTCAGTAATGCACACCCGATTTTGACTTTCTTCAGAACAGAATCCTAAACACACCTTACGGATTCTTAGAAAAAAAGTGTTGAGAATTGCCCTATAAACTCCGGGAAGTTTGCGGTACTCATTGAATGATACGCTAAGTGGAGCTGAGAGTCGTTCTGAGCGGTCGAGCGTGAAGACATATCCTCATGCCAGAGTCCTGCTCCAGCCCAATCATCCAGTCAGTTGCCGCTCCCGTTGAACAGCTTGCCAAGCTGCAGAACTACAACACCGATCGTTCCGAAAATTTTCTCAAAGGCAAAATAGTCGTCGGTACAAAAAATGGAGTCACGATTATGGTTGGTTCATTGTTTACGTACAAAAAACAAAACAAAAACAAAAGAGAATGTGCCGATCCGGCGGCCGAGATCGTTAAGGCAGTAGTGCCATAGTGATCTCGGACCGAAGAATTGCTTGTTCGAATCCCGCCTCGGGCATGGTTCATTTTACCCCCAACATCACCATATCATATCATCTTCACCGTTACCATACCGTTAAATCCAATAGTGGTCGCTAATGACCTAGATGTTGATGTGACCTTAAATAACAAAGAAAAGCGAATGCTTTAAAAAAGATTTGTCTGAGATTGTACTCTTAAATTTAATTAATACAGTAATGTAGAATGTAGAAGCTTTACATTTCTCTTTCTACGTTTATGTTTGTAATTCTAGGGCAGGTAAAAAATAGAACGCCGATAGAGCGTTTCATCAAATCGGGCAAAATTAACACCTGCGGTAAGGCAAAAGCAAAAATACAGAATTCGATGTAGCTATGAAGATGGCAGGGGTTATGAATTAAGGTCGGCTATCTCGAGCAGTCAAATTGGCTCGAAAATTGCCCCCTCGGGAAAATAACAGCAAACCACTCTGGCAACAAGTTTCTCTAGGAAAAACTTTGTAAGATACACACCAATCTTCGGTCAGAAGACCTTACGCACACACGCCAAATAAAAGGGTTCTTTAAACATTCTAGCTTTGTTACTACCGTGTTCTAGGCTTTCAGTGCAAATGACGGTGCTCATACTTGTAAATGTTGCGGGGCTGTCCCAAATATAGCTAATGTTAGGAGTATACTGTTAGCAGGTTATGAAATGGAATGGTTAAAACTGATTAAATGACAACGAACGGATAATTACGGGCTTCTTCCGGCTAATATTTATTAGCTACATAGCATTGGATAACGCAAGACGATTGAGTTCGTGTCTTATGTGTTTGCTGAAGTAGTTTGGCATAAAAATGCCTTGGAAATTATGAGACTCAAATTTTTTTTAATGTCAACGCCAAGGACGAAGGGCTGAACCTTGCTACCTACTCGGAAATGCGTTGCGAAGCACCAACTGGTGTATATAGTGAGGTTATGTGATATCGTGTAAATAAAAACGTAAGTTGTACGTTCAAATCCATACTACGAATGAAAGAAAAATGAAATTATTATTATGAAAATTCTAAATTACAAAAATAACATTGTTTTAAAAAATAACTAGTTTCGTTCAGTTCATGTCGGCAATCTCAAAGCTCTTTGCACTTACTGAAAAATGTCTCCATTCGTACGCAGAATAGCTTCTCTGATATTTTTTGAAAAACTGTGAAAAGGGAAATTCGTCAATAATTTTGAATTTATTTTTTGTTGCTTGTTTATGAGCCTAATGTTATCTGATTTGAAAATATTTGGAAATATTCCGGTGGAAAAGACTGCATTAAAATGACTGGAATATGAAAACATATTTTATTAAATGGGAATAGGATTCTTTGGAATCTTTCAATGGTCAACTTGAAAACTCAATATTTTGGCTTATGGGTATTTCTCACTAACTCACTATGAACCAAATGAAACTTGACATCGTTCTCGAGTAAAGATAGCCTGACAATAAATGCATAAATATGTAAAAACATTATATCACAACATTCAAAACACTTCCAGTTTCTCCACGTCCCACGCTTACTCCTATTACATTGTCAAGAAAGAACCGCTGTGCGCGAAACCCGGTTCAGACAAGTTGATATACAGAGCCGCCGGGGATTGTGAGAGATACAAGTGCATCTGCTTTCCGCATGCGAACCAGCAACGGCACGTAATGAAATTACACATAGAGCGTACGGCAAAAGTTTCTCTGCTGTTATGACCCTTGGCTAGACGAAGACATAATAGGGGAGGTGCATACGTGTGAACCGTTCTATATTGTCCCGTGCATACAGTGGGCGATCTTACCATGGCGGATGAATAACTCGATGCAATCGTAGGCTTCCACGGCAAGAGCCCAGCCCTCGAGAAAATCACGATATAATGGCCGAAACGTTGGCAGCACTGCCGTCGACCCGGTGTCACTCGGTCAGCCGAGATACTTCAGTTGAATATCCCGGAATGTATACATTAGCTTTTTTATGACGAACGGAAATTCACTACGTATATACCTGTCTATTTCACTTAAACTCTTGTTTCGGACAATCTTTGTTATGACTTGTTTACCCGTCCTTGAGTGACCTTTTGAAAGTCTCAGCAAAAATTAGGATATCCGTCCGTCACCGGTCTAAAGTTTCTTTTGGATTGTTTTTCCTGGTTCTGATCACTCCTTTTTCATGTTTGTGTGACGTGTAGCAAGTTACTACAAGGCTTTTACATATACTTATCGGAATGACAGCAGGAGTACGTGAGGCCGTGGGACCGGCTGCCTTTCATGCTCCATAGAGGGAAGGGACAAGAACCAGTTGACGGCAGAAAAATATTGTATATAGTGACTTATTCGCTGTTTGAACAGCTTCACACGGATTTTTTGGTGGATCCTGTGCCTATAATAATTATCTCAAAAGATGTTATACAGAGAAAATTTATTGATTCTGCAGCATTCTATGTGTTACTGCCGTGTACGGCATCCACTCAATACACAACAAATTAGTTTATTTAATACGGGTATTATGAGTGAATACTCTCAATTGGAGCACCCACGATAAAGTGTTTCGTCAATGCCATGCCAACGTAGAAGAAGTTGGGATCCTAGAAGTTGGGTGTAAATTGTCCGACAAGCATTGGGAAGTCACAACATCTAACTAATCTCGTTAATTTATTTCAATCATCCTGTCATCATTTCATTATTATCCAACCCGAAGCATTTTCAATTGGTCATGGCACTCAATTGGTTCCTTGAGTAATTGAAACAATTCATTAAGTAATTTGCATACAAACGCGTTCAGGCCTGAGCAATGAGTCAATTCTCAATTACTTCTTGCATATCCTTTATACCATGAATTGCTTTCTGACCATCTGAACGTATATTCTATCCATTGTGTATTATCAGTTGGTACTTTTATAATAGAAGATAGTCTCCCAAAGTATGGGGTAAGCTTTTCTTATGAGACCATAGCTCTTGACGAGTAAGTAAGGCTGTCCTTCGGTCCATTTCCCTGTAAATTCGAAAGAGTGATTTGATGCAAAGATTTATCGTGCAGGAAGAAATCTGAACACCGTGAAATGATATCTTGAGGTACATTCACAACGAAAGCTACGACGACGTGAGGACAGTCACGTGAATTTGACACAAATGCGACCGCTTCATTAACAATTATCATGAACGTAAACGAAATAGCATCTCACCGATATAAATAATTAGTTAAATGCTCCATTCTGCATTCCATCATACGACAGTAAGTAAAATGGACACAATCATACTAGGGGTTAATGATTTCGGGATTTAGTAATTCTATTAAACTTCTCATGAAGAATAGCAATTTGTGTTCGTACGAACTGTACTGTACTGAGCTGGGCTGGATAGCCAAAGTCGCTAAGGCTGAAGGGTCGTAGCTGTCTCGTACCTGAAGGGTCGCGTGTTTGAATCTCCGGAGCATGGATGTTTTTTGTGTCCGTCAGTATACAGTATGCGAGTTGTTCCTATACCGTTACTTGCAAGTTCAAAAACCAATGGTAATTACAATGGTCGCTGTATGATCTAGTAGTTGAAAAGCGACCTTAAAAATCTGCACTGACATGTCTAACTGACGTACTTTGAATGTCACAGCGGTACACGACGATTTCAAACCACTTCAACGAAACGTGAAGTCTTGGGAACTTCGGGGTATTCTCTTTTGCTGGCGTTCGAGCGTATGCCATATGTAAACGGAAACTTGTCGTTCAGCGTTCTGAATGGTTCCATTGAATAACATGACACTAACCTTTTGCGTTCGGGTTTAGACGGCCACACACATGCAGAATTCGCCGAATTCTCATTGGAGAGGTGTTGCTTGCTTTTTGCCGAGAGTCAAGATTTCGCTATTCGCCGTACCGCAGCGTGTTGGCCTTTGTGGAACATCAAAGGAAGCAAATATTCACCAAGCACCACGGCGAATCACGATTCGGCGAGCTCTGTACCCCTCCGAATGTCACATGTGTGGCGTAGTGTTAACGCTTAAGTTTACATTTCATTGTGAAAGAGCTTTTGCGCAGCACTTGCGGCGAATTAGCTAATATCCAGAATACTATTCGTGTATCGTAGCGCTGCGGAAGCGCTGTTCTTGAGAGGTTTCGCATACCGTTATACAAGTAGAGCTGATTAAACATAGTATATCTCGAATATCTTATAGCAATAAAATGAGTTGTTTCTTTATAAATTATTTACCATTTGCAAGTTGGTTTCAAATATTAAATTTTATTATATATTTCAGGAACTTAGGCAATTTTAAGGCAACAAAGTAATTAAATAATTAAAATGATTTAGAAATTTTTATTTTTTAGTCTTGGAGTAAATTGTGGGCGAAAAATAGTTTGGGAAAATTTCTGGTCGTTAATCAAACGTATACTTTTATTGCTAGTAATTTAAAAAATCTTTAATGTTCGATTTTGACCGAGTTTAAAACTAATTGCACACACAATCAACATGTGGTCTTTATGGTCTCTCTCATTTCGCTGGTGGAGTTCGTCTCACTACAAAGATTTGTCGCAAGTTTATACTACTACTTCGAAAATCCGTAAGGATTTGAATGAACTATTTTTTTAAAGAATTTTTATTTTTCTCCCAACTAGTACATCTCTCTATTGCGACGTAATTTACTCACACAGCACTACTAACGTATTCTTACAAACCACAGAGAACGCTATGAAAACGTAGTACGTTCGTGCAAGAGCGTAGAGCTAAACGTTCCGCATGCGCAGAGATGATGTCACGTTAACACGTAACTGGCGCTTACACGCTATCCAACACCTAAGCAATAGAGCATTTCTCTATAGGCCCATGCGCAGAGGCGACGTATATAACGTACACGCTTCACCATTCTACGCTACGTAAATACTCTGTAATAGCGAATAGTGGATACGCGCAGATGCTGTGTCACGTGACTACCGTACACGCTATTCAGCACCTACGCTACACAAAATCTTTATAAGAGCCTATAGTGGATATGCACAGCTGCTATGTCACGTGACTATCGTAAACGTTATTTAGCACCTACGCTACACAAAAATTGTAACGAGCCTATAACGGATATGCACAGCTGCGATGTCACGATGTCACGTGACTGTAACACATACGCTATTCAGCACCTACGCTACGCAAAAACCCTGTAAAGAGCCATTAGCGGCCGTTTTCGTGCGTGGCCCTTTCTCCGTCCACTCCGCGTCAACTCGCACGTCAACGACCCCTGCGCAGCGGGGTCGGCCGAGAGGGAACGACGCCATGCCGTCTTTCGTTTTCCGCTTTTCCGGGCGCCGCTGCCGGGGCCAGGGCCGCCCGGCCGCTTCCTTACTGCCGCCGGAAAACGCGCGCGTTGGCGGGGCGGCGCGCGACGGCGGAACGCGGCGAGCGCTTCCCATGGCGCCAGCGTAGAAGCGTCGCCGTCGCCCCGCCGTGGGACCCGAACCGCACGGCCACGTGCGTTCTCACCGCCCCCGCCCCCCCGGCAACGCCGCTACCGCTGCTGCACAACCGCCTCGCCGGAAGAAGAGCTGTCCGCCCGGAAGCGGGAAGGCGCTCGCCATGAGCGTAAATTGGGGTTAATTTTTGCCGGGGGGGGCGAAAAAAATAATTGAACCCCAAAAATATGCCGTCAAGGAATTATTTCTTTCCAAAGGCATTTTATTATTATTATTATTATTATTATTATTATTATTATTATTATATTGTTATTATTATTATTATTATTATTATTATTATTATATTGTTATTATTATATTATTATTATTTATTATATTATTATTATTATTATCATCATCATCATTGTTATCATTAACTCAAAAACGCCTTCGTAACGGAGATGCCATTTCTCCTACATCATTGTGGCTGATATGGCGCTTCCGAGAACTACTGGAGAATTATTTCGTGGATGGGAAAGACTCTTTCTAATATTTCCTTTCTCAATACTATTTTCAGACATATTCACTGGTTTGTAATTATTCGATTACATTATTTAAGTTTGAAAACAAACAACAACAAAGTTTACATTACAAATGTTATATTAATATATGTTCAAACATTTTACGTGTTAGTAAATATGAGATTCCAAATATTGGGCTGGGGGATTACTGACCCCTTCCCTCACCCCTTAGGTTACGCCTACGGTGCCCAGGACGACGTGCCCTAGCTGGTGGTGGTTGTTTTTAAAAGTCCTGATCTGAGTACATAGTGAGGCAATGCGGATGCAAACGGTTGACATCCCTCAGTGGCAGCAACCGTTGCTGATGCTGCTGTGACTATAACCAGGAGGTCTTAGGGTTCGAGTCACAACGATTTTCGATACTATTGAAGGAATTTAGCCACTATCGAGAATTCTATCGACCGTCTTCTCTGATCGGCAGATTTCCGTGGTTTTTCTTCGTTGAAATCTAGACGAATGGCGGGGCAGTATCCTAACCGGTACCGATGTGACTGGAAGAACTCCCCGCCCGCAATTGAAAAACTGATCAGGACGATTCAAACTGCATTAGAATGTAGGGGGTTTGATGGTTTTTCAGAGCGTTCACGTTTGCAGTCTACTTTAAAATAATGAAATATACTTACAGGAATCTTGACGAATAGAGAGAATCTATATTTGGGTTTGCCGGCCAGTTATTCAGTGCTGTAGATGATGATGCGGGATCCACTGCTAAGCATTCCAAATAATCATCGAAATCATCAACCGCGGTGATTGGCCTTTGAGCACTACGCCCCAATCAGGGTGTTTCCTTACACGGGATTCAAACTTCACAGCCGTCATGCAGATCACTTTCCATCACAGCATATCGTAATATGGCGCCTGACATTTAATTTTACCCTTGAAATTCCCTAGTGAAGACTTTTCCTGTGTGTATTGAAATAGGAAGTTACATGCTGCTTAAAACAAAAACGTTTACGTTTGAATGTCTGTCGGTGTTGGCTTTGCGACAGAAGGGTTATAAAGACGCCACTGCTTGCATGAGAATTGTAGAGCGCGTCTGTTCCGATCTACCATTTCCGTTGCTTGCTCCTTGGAATCCCGAGCGAATGGCTTAAACAACGAGCAACGGTTCATGCGGACCCTTTCTTCGTTACGCTAGCCTCACTTCCGACGCGATCGGATGATGGGCTGATCCTCATCCACATATGGACCATCCTCGTTGACTCTGTAGTTATGCAAGTATTATACGTATAGCAGGGTTCAGCTTGAATTGCGCGTAGCGACATACGAAGAAGAGAAAAAGAAGAAAAAAGAAGAAGAGAGTTCGAACTACCAGTGTGTTCACTGCGTTCAGCAAACCTCTGTGGATCGCTTTCTGGCGTTAATTCGATCTGGCGTTTGGCATAGGCGAACGCACGGGGGGGGGGGGGGATGAGCAGTGCGCCTCTACCATTCTGAAAATTTTGAAAGGGGACTCGTAGCCTTACATATTTAAACATTTTATTTCCGTATAAAAATCTGTTCCTGGTTTCCCCCTTATAAGCTGACAATTTGGGGAACACGTCATTTAGGGAAGAGGTTCGCGAAACCATCTGGCATCCCTGTAAATAGTTCAACATCAAATCAATTGTATATATTAATTGTATCATTTCAGATATTTCATTCTTCTTGTGTTAAATTTTATTTATTTACTAGTAAATATTCACTTTGTAAACAAAAAAGTTTAATGGAAAAGTGGGTTTAGGAGGGCCCAAAAATATTTTCTCCCTCTTGTTTTCGGCTGTTCCCACGACTGCGGATGTAATTGTTAAGGTCAGCAGTGTCCATTTCTGGGGCCACAAAATCCTCTAATAAAGATCGTTGCTACGTGCGTGTTACCTGCATCGAGCATTCGCGGGTAGTGGTTTCCATCACTACCCGGCAAGTCAACAGTCAACTGTCATCGTCATCCTGTCGGGACCACTCCTGTGGCGGTAGCATTTTTAAGACCTTGCGCTTCAACGAAAACAGTGTTTTGTTTCTTATTTAGAATGTAAATTAAAATCCTATGAGGAGATATGTTAATGACGGATTTGAAGAAACAGCTCCAGCTATCTCTGGCACGTCATACGAGCTTGCACAATTCTGAGTTGACTGTACGCTACAGGCGTATGGGACTCGCCGTAAGAAATATTCTTCTTCTCTACCCTCCTCGCACTACCCTCCCTTCATGTCAAACAGTAATGAAATGTACCCGGTGCGGAGCATGACAGATCCGTAGCACTCAGAGCAATTGCTGATGATAAAGACAAATCCACATGGCCCTATTTGGAAGAATTTTGATTTGATCGATTCGAAGAATCTAATGACGAGTATATTGCAATAATTTGTAGTTTTCGAACCTCGAATAATTCACTCGATCCAAGGATTCTTTGTTTCTCATGCTCCCCAAGCCATGTCCCTCATATGTGTAAGTGATACATCTTTCTAAATTTAAGGTCATAAGATTAACTATTGTTCCACAATTAACACTTGACAGGGCAAAATTCCATCGGAATATTTTGAAAAATGTGTATTTAACGTGAATAAATAATGAGTTACAGCTTAGTTGCATTTCTTCAAATTACCGATTTGTTTCCCCTACAACCATCTATTTCCCATCGACCTTAAATTCTACTCACTTGCGCTGAGGCTTTTGGATGGATTGGAAGGATTGGAAGTGTGTCCACATTCTGCTCGACCCTTGCCCTGCTCCTTCGAAACCTTTGTAAAATTTCTCAACAAAATTTCATTTATTTTCTCCAGCGAGGCTGGATCTAGAGGTCAGGGTCGCGTTATACGTTCGGCCGAGTGCCGCTGGTGGGGATCTCGTAACGGGGGCCCAGGGCCGCCTCCGCGGCGCTGCGGCCATCGCCGGGGCCGATGCCTCCGGCTCGGTGTTGCAACGGACGAGCGTCACCACGGGGAGGGCGGTTGAGCGGCTGTTGCAGGTTGGACAATCACCGCTTTTACTTTCTCGCATACTACTTGCGTAGTATAGAGATTGTTATGGTAGGCTGTTACATGAAACGGCGATTTTTCGGCACGAATGTGTTGCTACTCCGTGATACCTATAAAGTGGATAATTGTCCTTAGGAAATTACTTCCTCTAACACGTTGTGATTGAATCTGTTTTGTGGGTCCTTGATACCGAAAAAATTGGTTTGCGGGAAAATGTCTATCAATCCGCCCGTGCGTCCGCCCGTCCGTTCGCCAGTCCGCCCGCCCGTCAATCCGTCCGTCTATCAATCTGACCGTCCGTCCGCCCGTCCATCTTTGTGCCCATTTGTGAACTACGATAGCGGCTAAACCATAGGCAGGGTTTTCACCAAAACTGATATTCCCAGATGGATCTGGTTGCTGTCCCTTGCCATTGCTTAAATGACGATGGGAATGTTAAGCCTATCAGTGCGATTGCAGCCGCACTATGGAAAGCGCACAGCTGTCGATTAAATTTTAGTACATCCGCACTGAAGGGTTTTATCTGCGCGGATAATCTATATTTAAATATCTAGGCAGCAATGAAACATTTTCAGCTGAGAGGGTGAATTTTATTACACTGTAAATAGTAATGACAAATCAATGTAAAATTCAAAGTATTACGCAATTATTAATTTAAATACCTTAACGTTAGTAATTAAACTATTTTTAAAATAAGAATTTATTAAAATATTTTTCAGTCAACTGAAGTGTGTTGATAATGATCGTTAATTCTGTGGTTTTAATTATATATTTCATTTCAGTATTATGTTTGTATAGTATTTGCAACAAAAATTATTAATTAATATTTATAATTACTAACGAACACTTTGAAAAATATAAATAATTAAAACGGAGCTACTGCTGCTGAAGCCGGTCTAACCCCAAGCATCGAGTAAAGTGGAATAACACTCTTGTCGCGCGACTCGCCCACCGTAGCGCCACCACAAAGATGATTGTGCGTGACTTGGAAGTGTTCTCACTATTGCGAACATCTGCCGATTCAATTGGAAGAAGGTTGACATTATCACCCCAGAGACACTTCTAAGGGATTCAGTGCTATTCCACCTGCTGTGTATTTTCTTCAAAATACCTCTCTCAGTTAAGCCCACCTTCTAATGACATAAAAGTCGCAATCTAAAAAGCACAAACTGCACAAATATATGTATTTATTCACCAAAAAGTACACTCTACGTCACATACGTCTAGCCGTTGAATGTGTGAAACATACATTCCTTTTCTGAGGCATTAGATATCTCGAACAGCTGATCCGCGCCTTGCGTCAGGCGTTGACGTAACAAGAGGAGCGATCCCACGCAAACATGTGCAAGGACAGAGAGCAAGTGCTCGTCTGAGTGGAGCTTAGAGCTAGCATTGCCGCTGCCTCTGCAACGACGTTTTTGTTGCGGTTTTTGTTATTTAAGGTCGCATCAACATCTAGGTCATTAGCGACCACTATTGCATTTAACGGTATGGTAACTGTGAAGACGACATATGGTGATGATAGGGAGGCTGAGAACGAACACAATACAACCATGCCCGAGGCGGGATGCGAACCCGCGATCCTTCGATCCGAGATCACTACGACACTGCTGCATTAACAATCTCCGCCATCTGGACCGGCTTTGCAAAGACTTTGACCGGAAGGTCCTAGGGTTCGAGCCCTGTTGCTGGCTATTTTCGAAACTGGTTACATAGCTATACAAAATTCAGCTGCTGTCTGGAGGATAATTTATTCTAGCGGCATGCTGCTCTGATTATATCTGAAATGCCCGAGACGTAACCTCACAAATGGGCCACGGACCGTGCGATTTTTTCTTCTGCTTCTTTGACATATTCTTTACACTTCACACACACACATATACACGCACTGCGCTACCACACATGTCAGGAGTTTTGAGCTTGTCCCGGCTGGGGGGAGGGGAGAATTTTGTAGGGAAAATTCCTCGCAACTGTAATCACTAATAGGACTAATGACGTAGCAGTTGACGTGCCGGAGACGTCATTCAATCAATCAAGAGTTTTTCGTTTCCATGGATGCTAATGGGCCGGTGTGGAAGTTGGAGTGTCGATCCTTTGAATCGGCACCCTGTGGCTGAGTGGAGGTGGTACAATACTATCGAAGGAATTCGAGGGTGCGATATTGAAAGATTTTGTTTTCATAAGAGATGCAAATTAAAGAAAGAACAAGTATTGCTCATTGGTTACCTCTTCCATACATTTTTATATTTTTCTTGAAATAACTGAGTAATAAGAATATATAACAATATTAATTATAACATTTCAATTTAATATTAATAATTAATTCCATTTTTTCTTGTTTTCGAATGTAATCTAATTGAGTTAAGTATTTAAGCTGAGTGAGAGGGGCGTGAATTGAAAGACACAGCCGACGTCCGTAATGTTTCACAACAATTGTTCATCAAAGACGACGACATTGTGACCTAGTGCATGTCACGTGTCCTTCATTCGTTCAGACAAGAATATTGAAAATCAATTTTTTCACTCAATTGTTTGTCATTCTCTTTCATCATTCATCACATAATATTAATTATAGATAAATCCAGTCAAATTAACGATCTTACGTTCCTCGTGCAAACACATATTTTCAATTCTTCGCTCTTATTTTCTACGCTACTTACTACTGTCGTATTCTCGTACCTGCAGGTACTGAATTTACTGTATATATTCTAACAAATCATAAATATTTATCTTATGTTCCATCACGCCATCTATTACACGCAGACGACACATTCTTGAGGCTATCATGTACCACCAAAATACCACGGAACAACCACCAAGTGTTCCTGCAGACACAGGATGTTCAGAATCCAGTTCTGCAATAGGATTGCTCTATATCACGTGTCTTCCGTTGGTGCCAAAAGTGTTATTGTCTTTTAGACTGAAAATACGATGTTTTGCGATACTTTCTTCGCAGAACAATTTAAGTCTCCCTGTTCCGGAATGATTTCTCACTGTTTTATAAACACAAAACCTATCAATTTTTTTTTCAATATTGAACTAGGTTTATTTACAAGTTCAGGTATATTTTTCAAAGATTTGTACCTATTATGCAATTTTGTAATTACTTTTATTCTGGTGACACTAGTTTCTGTTCGGTTGCTGTCCATTTACACACACCACGACAATTGCTTTATTCTTGGAACTACACGAATTTCACGGATCACAAGTTAGAAAATCTATTATTATTCCAACTTCATTTCGTTTCTTCGACTTTACGATCACTATCTGCGTCTAATTTCTACGCCTTCTGTCACATTTTGTTTAATTTTTAGATGTTACATTTTTTTGTTTTTCTTTCATGTTAATGCATTAAACTTAACATTTACTCTCAACACAATTATATAAAAACCATTGTTTCATACTAACAAACATTCACTTCTAACGTTGAAAGTGTACGATCACCTTTTGCACAAATTAAAAGGGCTCTCAATTCCAGAGCACAAACACAGTGGATTATGTATATAATCTTTCGACGAACGTGCTTTTCTTTGTCTTGCAAGTAGAATTCGTTGTTGCTTCTTATACCACGTAGGACATAGTGCTGTAGTGATGCATTTAGGGGCACACTAGCGTTGGTGCTGCGACGTCAATGTGCACTTAACAGCTTTCTACAGCGTCCAACAGCTTTACGATTACTTAGAATAATAATTACTTGTATTATCATTAATAATATTTTTAATTCATGTTTTATTTCATAATCGCCTTCGGAATGCTGTACTACATTAAAAAACTGATAAGTTATTCAAACAATGTATTCGCAAAAGTACAAATAAATGTGAAGAAACCTGTACTGCTTATAAATATAAATGTATACTCCGTAAATTCATTAAACTTCTTAGTGGAAAGAATATTTATATTGCTACACTTTTCCTTCGTAGAGTTGAATATTAAATAAAAAAAATATCCATGACCATAATATTTGTAGCATAATAATTGTGTATTATTCATGTACTGAATTTCAGAAAAGACCGTGATAACGGTACCAGAAAGGACCGTGATACCGGTTGAGTAAGGAACTCTAAAACTTAGTTATGAAATACGGCAAGGCCGTTGCAAAAGTTGTTGCGTACACACAAGGTCGTAGTTGACTGTCCAGATAACAGGGGATCGTGAACGCTAGACACTATTGACCAACATCACGTCTTTGATAAAACGTCATTCTTCCTGGCGGACAGCTGACTTTAGGGCAGTGCTTTTGTGCATCATTGCATGCAGCTACAGTTAAGGTACACTGGAGATAAGAGGGAGTTTTTGTGTAAATTAGTAACATTTCATATCTGCAATGGGAACAGTTATGAAAATTGTCGCTTATTTCGTTTAAGACGACGGTACCGGAAACACTGCATATTTATTTCTCCATGACTTACTCATTTTCTTTCGAAATTGAGTATTTTGGGAGGATGACTTTGATATTAAAAGGAGAGCTCATGTTGTAGAAGCTTTTTCTTACATTATTGACCTTATTCTGGTGACGAACTATTTTTGCCTGGATGGTGCATTTTATATTTACGAAGATGATTTTTACTAATTTTATTTAATTTTGTGGTGCAATTATATATATATATATATATATATATATATATATATATATATATATATATATATATATATATGTGTGTGTGTGTGTGTGTGTGTGTGTGTGTGTGTGTGTGTGTGTGTGTGTGTGTGTGTGTGTATTGCGTCATACTAATTAGTACCAGTGGCTTCTTTCAATTCTCAACCGAAGTGCAAGACAATCTTATAATTAAATCAAAATTTCCAACAGTTATACTATCTGCAGTAATATTCAGTATATTAAATTGAAAAGGTAGAGACCCATAAACATTTGTATCACAAATATTCTTCGTCGAGAGTAAATAAAAACTGCATGACTGGTGGAAAGATGCGATCTAACGATTAGATCCTTATAGAATAATATTTGGTTGGCCAAACAACGTCCTAAAGAGAAAAGTCTTAGTATGATACGGTAATATAAATGTTGCACTCGCAGAATATAAAATTATTTAATTTCAAGGGAATATTACGCTAAAATGGATTCATTATCAACATTAATGAAAATAATTTTAGATTTATTTAATTTTATTTCTTCAAGAGCAAAGTTTGAATCCGTCAACTTGCTAATGAATTTTTTATTGATCGATTGCTTGATGAGTTTCCGCTAACTGATAAGGTCATCATTCCCGTAAGTGCAGTGCATGTTATCGCGCCGATAGCAATTTCAACAAGGTATCTCCCACCAGCGGGGCACTGCCTCAGCCCAAGCTCCCGACTGGTCTCCCGAAAATTGTGATAGTGTAGTGCAGTGTGTATGTGTGTGCGTCGAAGTAAGGGGTGAGGATGGGACAAGGAGGAGAGAGAAAAGATCGCGCGCGGTTCGGTTTGTTAGTTGTTTTGCTCCTCCGACATTAGCTAGCGTTGATCGAAAAAAAACACGGAAAGCTATCGATCAGAGCAGCCAGCTGCAAGAATTCTCCTCCAGACAGCGGCTGAATTCGACCTAGCTGGCAAGCTAGTGTCGAATATCCTGCTACTGTCGGGACTCGAACCCAAAAGATGGAACACAGGACTGGAACTCAACTGATGCCACTGAAGTACATCAGTTGATACCCTGAACCATCTCTCTCGTTACCGGGCACTGAAGAAGAAAAAGAAGAAGAAGAAGAAGAAGAAGAAGAGAAGGAGAGGAAGAAGAAGGAGAGGAAGAAGGAGAGGCAGGAGGGGCAGGAGAGGCAGAAGGAGAGGAAGAAGAAAGCTTATACCTGTATAAGTTTTTTTCGTGGCAGGTGTCCACAGTGATGGTTTGCCTTCACTGTCCGAAAGATGGTAAATTGATCTAGGATTGTGGACAACGAAGAGAGAGAATACTTAATGATTGGATGATGAGATATGCGATGATGGGAGAAGCCAACCACGCGACTGCCACATGGTGAATTCAATCATGCCTTACGCAGTATTTGAACAGATAGTCTTTAGCTCCTTGTAAGCTGCTCGAAGTCCTTGCAGTACTGAGTTCCTACTAACGTTGGTAAAACACACAAAAGAAATTTTTACTGTATTCTGTAACATGTGACGAAGATGGAAAAGAGAAAAATTACGAAAGGAGAAAAGTGAAGACATTAAAGCAGAGCCGGATTACCAGTTGCGGGGGGCCTCAGAACGGGCTTCATGAAGAGCCCTTTATAATACTCCTTCATTATTAAATCCCGATATTTGCTTAGGGACGGGACAAATTTAAATTTCAATTTTTTTCGCGGAAGGCGAAGCCGAACAATTCCACGTGTAAAAAAAATACACGATGCGATTTATCCTTTTCGATAAAAGTCTATAGTGTTGTACATATTGGAATTCAAATGTAAACGGTAAGCCACACAAACGAACTATATTTCCTTTTTACTTTTTCTTGTCATTAAGCATCGCGGTTGGACGAAAGGTCAAATGCGCCTCTCGCGAGCGGCATGATGAGTTCAGCATAGACAGACAGATCCAGTTTGACACGATCCGATTGCTGATATCTTGGAAGATAAACCCTGAACGAAAATGCACATTAGAAGAATTAGTATAACTGATTTCCTTCAGAATAACTGACTGCGAGAGTATTCAATTGACTCCTTCTTGAACGCGACCTCAATACAAGGGATTTTTGGGTGTCTCGGTCTCGTGTATCCTTTCTCGCTTACGAGAATGCGAGAGAACATGAGGCATTTGAACGCATTTTGTACTATTTTTCCCTTCCTTCCGATATCACCGCCGATACTGCAGTACCTCTGACAGGGAGGACCTAGATTCTAGTCTCGACGGTGCGGCTGGATTTTTGACACTAGCTTGTCAGCTAGGTCGAATTCAGTCGCTGTCTCGAGGAGAATTCTAGCGGCCGGCTGCTCTGATCGGTAGTTTTCCTTGGTTTCTCCGATCAACACCAGGGGAATGCCGGAACAATACCCTAACAAACGGGCCACGGACCGCGCGCATTCTTTCCTTCATCGCTCTATACACACCCCTCACTTACACTAACATGCACTACACTACCACACATGCCGGGACACCAGTCGGGAGCTTAGAGCTTGTTCCGGCTGGGGCGGTGTGCCGTTTGTGGAAGATACCTGGTTGTGGAACCCCAGCCTGCCGTCGGTACGTCGGGACCGCAACTCACCATCCAGCGGGGGAAGATCACCGCCATCTCCCGATGAAAAAGATGCACTACACGGACGGGACTATGGCCTTAGCCGTAGACGCGCCCGGAATTTCTAATAACCAACCTTGATCCTTTTCATTCTTGGTTCTCTTTGTAAATTCTTTCAAAAATTCATCAATAATTTTTGTTTTGTACAGGGGGGACTTATTGCGGGAGAACCGGGACGGGCCGTTCCGTCCGCTCAGTGCTTAATCCAGGCCAGCTTTAAAGTTCCACGTGCTGGCAGTCGTGCCGAAGTGCCTGGCTAGCCCTGCGTGGCTGGCGCGCGGGACCTGCCCGCAGCGACGAGGCCAAGAGTCTGTAGGACGCGACGGGATGGAGGCGAGCGTCGCGCGCGGGAAGGAACGGCGGCGGGGCGGGGGCGGGGGCGAGACCCATGACCTGCGCCGCTGCATAAATGGGCCGCGCGCCCCGCTGCGCCGCGCCCCACCTCGCTCCGCGCCCCACCTCGCTCCGCGCCGCTCCCGCAGTGGGCCGACGCGCCCGGCCTTCGGACTAACGGGAAACCCGGAGGCGAGGCGTTTGCTTTATTCTTTATTATGAATCCAGTGACAAAGCCTTGTGACCATACCTACACTGCATGAGTGGTTTGATGGATACGTGATTATGAAGAAACTAATGGCCTGCCGCAGTTAAAATACTGCTGGACCAAATCACACATTTTCTTTCAAAAAGTAGGACGCACACTGATGAGCAATTAAAAATGCTTTTTTACAATATTGTAATAAATTAAATATTTTAATAAAAAAAGTCTTCAACAATACTGCAATAATACGTACACATACATTCCTATATAAATCAAAACAGTATACATTCCTATATAAACCAAAACAGTATCAGTGCAGTAACAAACCATACAGTACATTCCTGTATAAATCAAAAACCTCACAAAACGTGGATACCAAATATTAATTGGTGGGCGGCTTCTTCCTTAGAGACTTCGTCACGCTACGTCAGTTGTCGTAAGCAGTGACGCACGGACTATGAGAATTAAGTCTTTACGCACAGAATGACAATACTGCAGCATACTGCTTTAAGCCCAATAATACAATCAAATTTTTGTATTTTCGCGCAAAATTGAAACTGTTTCAATGTTTTTGGATTCTTTACGAGGTTCTGGGTATCTAACGTAACAAAGATATTTTCCGTAAGGCCGGGGACTGCATAGTTTTCTTTTAATTGTGCACACATTGCAAATCAGTAATTTAGATTATAAGAATGATGAAGCAATGGTGGAAATTAGGTGAATTAGTGAATTAGGAATTTGGCGAATGGTGAATTAGAGGCACGAGAGACAGGGGCACCCCGAGGAAACCTGCCATGAACCCGCTTTGCCAAGTAAACAATTGAAAATGGATCGATCGGAATTTAAATTCCAATCCCAGGGGTTTTTGCGAACGATCTGACCGGTATATATGGGTTCCCTCCCCTCGAAAGAAGTGCCATAGCTGAACTAAGAAGAAAATCCTTCCACTATACGTGCGCTGAAATTTTGTTTGTAGCTAAGCCTTCCTATACCCTATAACAAAGAAGAAATTTCAATTCTTAAGGTCTGGAGGGGTTAACTGTATCAGTTGTTAGTGGGTATTTATTGCTTCGTTTCAATTAAAAAAATATATCAGGTCTCGATTTCAGAAAGGGACCTAGAAAATGCCGGTATACCGTTTATATGCATTTGAAAAGGTTTTGCCAACTGCTCTTGAAACGTCGTGTGTCTTTTTTATTTAAATCGAAAAAATAAACTTTTACTAACAACTTGTATATTTAACTTCTCAAGAGCTTAAATTTGAAATTTCTTTTCTTAACAGGACTCAGGGGTTGTAGACTATATTTTAATTGGATCCCCCTGTAAAACTATCGACTGCCCTTCGGTACCCATCACTTTTCCTCCGTCGTTCAACATGGTGCCGCCAAGCGGTCGGTAACCAAGTAAGTAAGGCAACCCGGTAAGCGGTCGCCAAGCCAAGTCGGTAACAGTTAATTCTATTCAAGAACGATTGCGCCACTCGCTTCGGGTTCGTATCATGTCAATTGGCCATTGCAACGCGTCGCTCGCGCGCGGGTCCGCCCACCAAGTCGCCAAATCGCTCATGGACAGTTTGGCGGAGAGAAGACGGAAAGTTGAAGGAGACACTTCTACTCTCGCGAGATTAATTCCACACTCAAAATATTTACTACCCTGTAGATATAGAGTAAACAATGTAGGGTACTGTGGTGGATGCGATTGTAGATAAAAAAATCATCTTCCTATCTACTCCAAAAGCTTCTTCCCAAATCGACGAGCTACCTCAGCCCTAACTTGGGTAAGGACATGCTAATCCACCATAGAAAAAGTTAATAGAATTGTTAAATGCATCAAACAAGACTTGGAGGAGAAGGGTTTGACCAGTTGATCTTGGATACGAATCAGACCCACAGAATTTGGTGTTTTGGACTAATGTGTGGGCTCAAAAGCATGAATCACGGTTTATTTCAATATACACTAAGTAAAGCCTATTTAACAGACAGACCCACCTCAGTCAAATTTGTACACGAGCGAGCAGTACTCTTCCGAATCGCATTCGGCGTGCCCCAGGGGAATGTGTTAGGACCAATTTCATATTACTCGTTCACTTTACATTTGTAGATAGTGCGCTGCGGTCAGTTTACATGAGGTCATTCCCGACTGAATGAGAATAGTCTTAAGTAGATACTGATCAATTTGATTTGCTATAGATGGCGGGGTGTGAGATACAGGCCCGCTCATTGCAGGGTACGGCAGAGTAGAAGCGGTGAAGTACATAACTATGGCGTAATAGATATGTGCAAAGGAAAATGGAAATATTTTCCGTGTCTTTTGTGAATAGCGTGTATTGTCGATGACAATGTGTATTGCACTGCAGCTCCATCCATTTGTCTTTCTAATTGTATTACTAAACGCTTTTTCTTTACCTCGCGGCAATAGATCTCTACATTATTTATAATTAATTTATTGCCACAACGCACTCGCGCATACCGAAGTGGATTTGAGTTTTCCGCAGACATCACAGAAAGGACAAAAGTAAAACAAGCACTTTTCCCAGACTATCTCATATAGCGTCAGCAATAGTCAGATGCTGTTATACATTAACCCTATTCGTGAATTCTCGGATGTGTGTTCGGGCCCTCACTTTCAAAACGTCAATTGTTCTTAATTCTGCCGTCTGCAAATGAATAACGAGTAATACCTGCTACATAATACATTAGGTTTACTGACGTCACACGTACAATTAGAGCACAGTATGCATATAAGGCTGCAAACACATATTTCTACGAACAGAGAACTGGACAAAAATTGTCACTGGTTGGCAAACACTCTATCGACTCGCTGACAAATAAAATAAATATTTAGAAACCATATCGAAACGTATATGAACCTTAACACAATTACTGAATTATTTAATTACTTAGCATTTACATGCAACAATGATGTGGAAAATGAAACAAAAGCAAGAATAGTAGCGGGAAACAGAGCATATTTTTCACATTTGCAGCTGTTTAAAAGTAAAATGTTCTGAAAGAGCGCAAAACTAAGACTGTATGAAACAGTGATTAGACCAATTGTAACTTGTGCCGCAGAAAAGTGGACTATAAAATAAAAGGATGCTCAGCGTCTTGCATCTCTTCAAAGACGGATTATGAGAAGGATATTTGGACCAGTTAAAATGCCCAATAGAGTTTAGCGGATCAATTCCGAGCTGGACAGTATACAAAAACATGAAAACATTAAATTTTATCAAAGCCATGAGATTAAGTTGGCCTGGTCATCTTAATTGGATGTCGCATGACAGAATAGTGTACAAGATCTTTAGTAGGAATCCAATGAGTACCAGGAGAAGGGAACGACCTAAAAATAAATGGAAATATGTAAAAAAAAATCAGAAAAATGGAGATTGAAAATAGGATCGAGCACTCAAAGAATAGGGGAAAATGGAAAAGGATAGTGGAGCATGTTCATTGGCAGGTTGTAGAGCCTTAGAAGAAGACTTAAACTTTATTTAAAATGTATTTTTAATGTATTATATATTGTTATTAAACACCCAACGATAATTTTTAAGCCATTCCATACTTGCCATGAGCCATTCCATACAGCCACTTGTGGACCTGGCCAGTTTGAAAATCTGCACCTGATGGAATTCGGTTGTTGACAAACACTGTGCGGTGTGCCGAGTACAGAACAACCTCGACCATTCCCTCTCTCAGCCAACGTCTTTACCTGTCCGTTCACTCTCCCCAAGCTGAAAAATTCCTCTCCTTCATTTGCGTTGGAGATGATCTTTTGTGTGCGTAAAAAGTGTCTAAGAATACCTTGAACAAAACGTCACCTATTCACCCTGTTCAACAAAGCGTTCCTTCTTTAAAGTTTACTTTTCATAGTTTTGTTGTGGTGACATTAGTTATTCGAGACCATTTCTCAAACCAATTTCATTTGCGCAATCTTTTGGTATATTACATCTACATTTTGTTTCATTATTGCATAATTACATAATAATATATAGCAATTGTTTCATGTAAATTTATCTACAATTCAGAATATAAAAAGCATGAATTATACATCATCTACAGGCACGACTCGGGTTTGTGAAATCATCATAAATGTTTAACGATATTTATATATTGCTATTTTTCCCTTCATGTACACCTCCCCCAAGAATCTGAAACACGTTTAGTAGTTAATTTTCCGTGGCTGAACATTCAATTTATTTATAGTCGGTAGCAAAATTATTAAAAATGGACGTTGTCCAAAATACCTCTAAATAAGTAATCGGAGATAGAAATCATCACTAAATTTATATTTAATTAGCATTAACTGTGGGGATGGGAACAGAAATCCTCTAGAATGCTTATCCGGGCGATGTAGCTTCACTTCAGCTTGTGAGGGTTCAGGTTTTACATAAGACTGTGGGTACTTTACATCGTGTGTTTGTGGTGTAGTTCGCGAGACATACTATCCACATATCACACCATCATAAACATTTATCTATCAACATTGTCATGATTATAAATACACGTACGTTATTTTGTTATACACTGCTATGTGAATTTAAACAATTAAAATTGACACACAAGTTTAAATGCCAAGGAAATCTTTTTTGCTGCTTAACTGTTTGTATTCAATTAGCGACTAAATAGATTATCAAAAACGAAAGTATATTTCAATAATGATATGTGCGATGGTTACCATTTGTATTGTAATTTTTATAAATAATATTTCAACCCTATCACCTTGAGGTAGATATTTTTGTAACTCAATTTATTATTTATTTACTTGTTTATCACCCGTGGAAAATAGTAAACCTTTTTGACCTAGTCTGCGCATGTTTCTAGTAGCAGCAGTATTTTGTAACAAATCAAGTAGCGATAAAATTTCCTTGTTATATTTTACTTGTAACTACCCTTTAATTTTGTTCTAAAAATGTATTAAAGGGCCTCGGCGAATTTGAATCGTAATATCGAAGATTTACCTCGAGGACCTGCGATGGTCCAGGCCACCGGTTGCGGACCATTGTATTTCCCAATTGATGGCTTCACTGGACTCAGAGCAATACATCCCCAAGGCCGTGTCTTTCCTATTACAATGTGAGCTGCGTGTGACAAGCAGTCATGTATTTGTGGCATGGTAGGCACAGGAAAACCACAACGACAATTATGATTACTTATGGAAACGTTTATTATTTGTTTAGTTAACATAAATACTCGTAGTATCGCAGATGTGCAAGATAATTACTCAACTTAAAACTTTGCCATTTTGAATGAAATACATAAATATGTTCACCACACCCTATTTTTAATTATAAAAAATTAATGGGGATAATACTTAAGACAGCCATTATACACACGACTTCCAAATTTTGAAAAGTGGTCCAAAATTCGCTTGTTTCCATGGTATTTTTTTTATTTGAATAACATGGAGGCGCTGGCTTTATCAACCCTATTTTGATATCTTAAATTGGGGATGTTGGGAGGTAACCCAACATTTTTTGGAGAGATTCGAAATTAGCCCAAAATTATGGCGCAAAATTATTACTTTTGTGAAAGTTGGGGTGCTGGCTTTACCAGCGCATTATACAGAACACATTCTTTGTCTATAGCCGCGAAATATCCGCTCAAGATCAAACCGTTTAAGTGAAAATGAAAATATTTGAGACGCGTCACTTCTCTTGTGCGTCGGCGGTCTCTGAAAATGTTCTGAACGGTCCTAACTGTGAGCGACGTTAGGCTCCTCCGGCGCGCCCAGTGTGTCCGGCGCTTCAAACCACGCGCTGCCCGCGGCCTCGTGCGATGCGTAGTATTGCGACGCGTCGCGCAGACCTCGTGGCCTCGACCGCGACGCCGCGCCGGCGGCACAGGCGGTGACGCTGACGACGATGACGACGACGACGGTGGCGGTGACGGAGGCGGTGGGAGCAGCAGCAGCCGCGACGGCGGCGGCGGCGGCGGCGGTGGCCAGCTTCTCGCAGCCAGCCAGTCGCCGCGTTGCGGTTCTGTGTTATGGACACAAGTCGTGGTGTCGAGCCACTGGAATCCGACCTGTTGGGTCGCTGTCGTGTCCGCTGCCGCTGGCTCAGTCACTGTCACTGTCATTGCCATTGCCGCTACCGCCACCGAGATCGTCACCCTGCGGGCGCCCATAGTGCACTAAGTGGGTTCCTTCCCCCTGCTTTGGATAGCGTTAAAGGTATGTTTAGAAACCAGGAAGCGATGAAGCTTTAGATTGCTGGTGTACTATAATCAAGCATATGAAAGAGTCCTAATTTTAGTATTTTGGTATTGTCATGGAAGCTCGTAGACCGAATACAATCTATTCATATTTGCCTGGAGAAATTTGGTCATTCTGATTTTCTGCGAATGATATGAAGAGGCGGAAAATATATTCTAAAATTGACATTTGAATATTTTGCAGATTACATACCAAATAATGATATTTTCTTGATTTTTAAACCATCGCCCTGTAAATATTGACACTTGAACAAAATATTTTCCGTAATCGCAAATACATGGCGTGTGCCTCCATGTGCCTTTTGATTTCGTAACTTGTAGGAAGCTGTTTGTCGCCGCAGGCAAATTCAAGTGCCGCCTCGCAAATTACATGCTAGATACTATTGCACTTGCAGACGTCAATGGACATTGTATTCAAAGTCACCGCAGCCAAGTTTTGCAATCTCTCTGCAAGCTGGGATGTAATGCAATATTTGCCGTAGATGTGCAGTTTTCAGAAGATTTCTGTTATTAAAAAAAAACTATTTAAAGATATCAATGTGAACTCCATATTAATTGGTATCGTCTAGTTAATCAGCTAGCGTGATTTTATAGAAACTACAACAACAAAGAGCAGTGAGGTATTGTTAAATTCAAAACTCTGCAAAGGAATGAAACTTTCTGAAAAAATGTCCCTAAGCAAAACCACCTTTATTTCGAGGCAAATATAATATTATTCAATTCAGAAAAAGATATTCACTTCGCTCAGTGTGAATCTAAATTCAATGATACTGTTTTTGAATAGTACGAATAGGTTAGTAGTGACTGACATCGCGATAAAAGTATTGGAGGTGCGTGAATTAAACTATAATGAGTAAAGATGCAGTTTGATAGTGTTTTTGGACCACCAGTAAAGCAAATTATCAATTTCTGGATGGCAGAAAAAGGAAGTTTCGTCGCTGGTAACACTTCAGGTACGGATATTTCCATATTACAGTTCTCGTAATGTTTGTAGAGAAAATATTTCCAATACCCTTGCAACTTGCAACTTTTTTTTTCTTTTGTTTATTTCTCACCATTCCATCGTTACATAATTTCTTCCTGTCATCATTTACCCAGTTCTTCGAATTTGAAAGATGCTAGTCACGCAAACCAGAAATGAGGTTACGATCTTAAACATTACCTCGTGCTTTTAATGGTTTCTGCGTATTCTAGATCTCTTGTGATGCAATTTCTCGAGAAATACCAAAGACTCGGAAATATTTTGTCAGCAGGTGAACTCCCAGTTAATGTTAAAAATCCCCCTTCCAAAAATCAAGCATTGATTGTATATAATTTACTCGTTTTATCCAAACTATATAAGTTCCGTCTTAGGACCGAAATATAGGCAATGTTAGGTACAGTCGGTTAATTCGCACCATAAGCAGACGGTGTGGATAAAGCTGTCTGAATGACGAACAACTTATCACTTCTAACTTATTCTGCCAACATTTGGCATAAGCCAAAGCGCTCTCTCTAAAATAAGGTAATTGTCTGTGCGTGAGGTGTCTTATGAGTTCACAGAAAATGCGTTGTAAATTACGCGTTGCACAGATTCTATATTGTTTAATGAAAATTACGGCGGTCTTAAGGCCGGAGCCCCATTAGAAATGCCCCATTGCCCCATTAGCCGGAGCCAAATTAGAAATGCATAGCGTAGCGTCAACAGAGGTATGTAGAGACGTTACGTCATCTAGTATCATATAAATTGAAATTTACTTCTGACAGTGGAACGAGAAACTACACACCTTGTCTCTCCTCAGCCATAATATATTTCCAAAGAGCAGTCTAATCCCTGCTTATCACTTATCTACTATTCTTCGTGACCGTAGTGTACTTTACTTACTCTTGTTGGCTAATGTCGACATAAAAAAATAAAATGGCTAAAATCCGAAGTATTCCTTGAAGCTGTTCTTTCTTCGAACTCTTTCCACCCATTTTGTAAAATGTTAATATTAAACTTCGGAATTTAGTCGGATTTGGAATTAAGCCGTAACATAAACCTAAATAAAATATCAATAATTCATATAAAATTAAAGGATAGTTAGTCTACTGAATATAAAAATAAAATATACATCGAATTTTTATGGGTTAAATGGATCTTTCAAATTTCCAAGAATAGATTTACCCTCTTGAGATTCATGGGGTCCTGGGCGAGGTACCGGCTGCAAACCCCTTTCTTCGGACCAGATGCTAAATAAATGTTTGAAACAGTCAGTTAATGTTATCTTATCATTTCTTCATGACAACAAAGGGAAACCCGTCAGGTGCTAAGATCTTGTCTCAGCTGGGGCGGTGCCCCGCTGGTGGGAGATAGCTGATTGGGGGTAGGTCGGCGCTGGATATCTCCATACATAGGAAGAAGATCACTGCCACCTCCCGAGCAAAAAACATGCATTACACTTACGGGACTAATGACTCTGGTAGTTGACGTACCCAGAATCAATCAATCAAACTGATTAGTAAGGAAAGCAAGTGAACGAGAGGTCAGAGCGGATGATTCGTAAGACACTTGATGATTGTAAATTAACAGCTAAAACAGGTTTACTTTAGTGGCCTTTCAGAAACTCAGTATGCTTGTATTCTACACTTAGGAAGACAAAATTAAGTTACAAGACGATTGATTGTCGCACCGTACAAAATATTTGCAAATAACATGGTTGTAAACTACTTCCAAATTGCTCAAAAGTAAGATAAAGCTGTATACTTTCTCATTATTCACTAGCTGAACTCTTGTAAAGATTCCACATTCATTGTTTCAAAAATGAAAACAGCTTCATACTTTCGAATCCAACTTTGAGCGGGTAGGCCCTGAAGTGCGCGTTACGTCATAAGTAGAGTACTGTTCTTGGGTAAATATTCTAAAATTGTTAAGCTATTATTGACGAACAGAAGCACTTGGACCCGTGCGATTACATTAAACAGAATATAAATTCTTTTATTTCACTTACATTTCGAGGTTCTACACATTTCTGACCACCCGTTTTACGGAGTACAGTACCCAGAATAGCTAAGTCTCCAAATATTTAATAGATAGTCCAAAATGGACTCATATTTTTATTACGAGTTAAAAAACATTACGTAATTTTCTATGTTATTTTCTATCGATTGATCGAATATGGCGTCAATGAGGATAGCCATTATTTTGGCGAAGTCAAAATTTCTTGTACTCGACCCCAAACTTGAAAAAAATCTTACAGTACATAGACTTGGTTGTTGCAAGTGTCGGTTTTGGCACTGTATAAGTATTTACCGATTTCCAAAGTAGGCGTCCCAAATTTTGTGTTAACATTTGGTAAATAAATTTATCCTCAAAGTTCTCCCAACATGCAAAAACAGGCTGCATTGGATTTTCTATTTAAAATTCGACTTCTTGCCGTCACAAATTTGTATGTGAATTCCAAATTCGTTATTTGTGAGTTTGTTTTTTTAATGTAACGTAATCATACTAGATTAACAGTTTATTTATTTACATACAAAACACAACAGTCCTATTTTTAAGAAGAATTGTACAAAGTATGATCTTTGCCAAAAGATCTTATTTTGACTTCGCCAAATGTTAATGTTCTCCAAACCTAAAAAAATCTATTTACAAATTCAACGTTTTGCCGGCACTGGCAACTAAATATCAAATTCGATTTCAGGAACTTCCAGCATATTTTTGAAGCATTTATTTAATTAACTGGATCCGTTTCAACATTCCGCATTTTCTACATTATTGTAAATAAGGTAAATGAGGTGAAAATAATTTCACCCTCAATCCCAACTTCGAAAGGATATCGCCTTAACTGTCCGGTAAAGCATTTTAAGCTCGTCATATTGAGTTTATTGACGCTTTAGTTTAATATTATATATATTTGGAGAGTATGATGATGCACGCTATGGAGTTGGTAGTTCCTAGAATAGCTAAATCTGCAAATATGTAAAAGAAAGTTCAAAAGAATTTCATTTGATAGAATATTGCTTGCTCGTGGCTAGAACTTGGTAACAAATCACACGTACCTCCTTAACCCATGACCGCAAAGCAGGGACGTGGCCGGTAGGCCTGAGCCCGTTCACGAGCTGTCGCGCCAAATGCATACATACATACATACATACATACATACACATATACGGGGTGGGGAGTCATACCGACTTGTTTGAAATAAGAGGCTTCCGTGGACAACTTCCCCAGTCCTCTATTTCCCTGCGTGCCCCTATGCATCTCTTTCAGTTTGATGCAAAGCCCCATTTTCTGTATGTATGTAAATTATACATTATACATACAGAATATTGCTTAAGAAACATAACTCGGACTCTACTTGTGCCCTGCATGTTTCTCTGCATACTCTCCCCCACACATTACCCGCGTTTTCTCCGCATATCTCCTCGCATTTTCATCACGTAGAACAAGAACGAAATTATTTTTGTTTTTACAATTTTGTTCCTCTAGCTGCCAAAATAAAAGACCGTCTGCATTTCTCTCTCCACTTCCGCACGCGTGCTCGCGGATAGCAGCGCGCGTGCACGCTTTGAAAAGCATGGAAAGGGAAACCTTCGCGCAACGCCTCGCCTCGCGCCTCCATCTGGCGTGACGATCAACCCACATCACGGATGAGGTCTCCACCTGCGCCCCCTCCCCCTGCCGAGCACACGATTCATATTCGGCCGGGAAGAGACTGCCTTCCCTCCACTTGCGCCCGTGACCCCGAACTGCGAGCCGGGCAGGACGCCGCGACGGACATTACCAAGTATACATGTAGCTTAGCAATTAGCTTTTTAAGAGACGCCGCGTCCTAGGCGCAGGTGGCGAAGGTTCGGCCCCAAAATAATAAAACATGTAGATTGTTTAAGAAAAGCATATTTTTCAGAATTTTTCTTTTTTATTTTGTTATCTTATGCAGCATAAAGGAGCAAAAATGCCCTGAGGAAGATCTAAAATGCCCTGAAGAAGGACAGAGAATGGCGGCCGAAACGTTGGCACTTGTGCCTAGGACGCGTCACCCGGACAGCCAAGTAGCTACTTATTCCCGCCGCGGAAGCTTTTGCTCTCATTTGATATTACCATGCTCACAAGGAACCATCCCCCCTGCGATTTTGTTATATTTTGGCTTTTTTATGAGGACAAGCGTTTCAAAGGGCTGAATAAGAAAGAGGTGAAGAAGTGTTTTTGTTGTTTCACGAAGGGTAATGCAATATTTTTGGAAATCAAAATTACAAAATATTTGTGGCCGATTCGGTAGCCGAGATCGCTAAGGCAGTAGTGTCGTAGCGATCTCGGACCGAAGGATCACGGGTTCGAGTCCCACCTCGGGCACTAACTAGTATTTAAAACATTGCAAATATTGTATGTGAAAAATAGAGTAATTTCGATTAACCGGGATTAACCACCCAGACATTGGACGCTGTGTGTAGATTTTCCGGAGACCTCCGCGGGTAACGGCAGTTGAATATGGAAGGAATGTTATTTAGGACGCAATAAACGCATCACTACGTAGTTACAGTATCCGAATGGCTTCATCCGAAAATATCTGGGAGTGTCTGGACAAAATATTACTCGGATTATTACAACAGCTGTCAGGAAGTATTCTGATAATTCAAAGATAACATCAGGAAGACGATTACGCCGTTATAATTTGATTCATGATCATTTAATTAACTGCGTAACTTCTAATTTCTCCACCGGTCGAAGTGGCTCAGTGCATCAAATACTGTAACTGCTGTGCCTCTGAACGGGGGTTGTAGGGTTCGAGTGCCGACCTTTGCACGATTTTCGTCACTAAGTAGATAGGTCGAATTTGGTGACTGGAGGAGTAGGTGTAGCGGCCGCCCGCTCTGATCGGTTGTTTCTGTCGTTTCTTCGGTCGGTACAGGGCAGATGCCGGAGTACCTTAACAAAAAGGCCACGGTACGCGCGCGATCTTTCCTTCCGCTTCCCTTGTACTACCTCACCCCTTACTGATACTTTCATCTACACGCATTACACTACTACAAAGTCGGAAGGCCAGTAGGGAGCTTACAGCCTATTCCGGCTGACCCGGTTTCCCGCAGTTGGAAGATACCTGGATGGGGAAACCCCCGCATACTGGCGTGTAACTCGGCATTTTGACCATAGCAGTTGACGCTCCGGAAACACGAAAAAATCATCAATTGAATTTATTCGTTTGTGCATTTCAAATTTTTAGAGAGTTTTAAATTTTACATCGGAGATTTCTTTGAGCCACCTAATAGAAACTTACGGGCTTGCGAACAGTGGGGTCAAACGTTGCGAGATACAAATACCAACTCAACTTAAACAAATATGCTAATTGCTCGATTCAAACTCGTGATCTTGAATATCGAGGCGTTTTACTTGCCAGTACTGTATACGTCTAACGTGGTTATACTGTGAACATTTTTTCAAGAGATTGAAAACGGTTTAATTTTTTTATTAACTTCTGATATTCATCGGTAATCGATTTTTTACATAATTCACTAATAATTTTATAAAATTACATTGAATAAAGAAGAATTTGGTTCTCCAGAATATCACACGAGACTTAAAAGTCCAGGTGTGGACACTTCCAACTGATAGACAATGTATAAATTCATTATTTTTATGTCCAACAACGATTAAAATCTTAGTTTACATAGAAATCTATTAAATTAAAATCTTAGTTTACATAGAAATCTATTAAATTAAAATCTTAATTTAACAGAGTCACTTCCTTTCACTATTGAGTAGGTATAGTCGGATGGAAAAATTCTCTCTGAAACATAATTGTTTCGAGACAACCCTCACGAGATATTTATGTGACGTAATTTAATTGGGACATTGCCCTAAGAGTTGCGCATCCGTTGCTGTATCTTCTATCGAGTCACGCCGCTCCCAGTCGTGCGAGAGCGGACTTGAGGCTCGCTGGGCGCCGAATACTCAGCGAACTCCACTTCCGCGGGTGGGCGGCGCTTGTCTTCTGCCTAGTTCTCCACTTCATTGCTGATCCTCTACGACCAGGCTTGGACACACAAAGATTTACAAATACCCTTCATAAAAGTATACCTTCGATTTCCAACCGTTTTGGCCGAAATATGTCCACTGAATTGTGTGACGCGCAGCCATCTCTCTTTAAGGACAATGTACGCCAGCAATTTAAGAAAAATCATTACATGAAATTCATTTATATTCTATATAAAATGCATTTATAAAATACAAATATCTCTGACAGTGTGACCCCATCTTCAATTTTTTTTGTCCACTTTTTTAATGTGCATTGAGCAATAATGAAGCCTGGTGTTCGTTCTAGAGCCTCGCCACGTAAAATAAGGCATCAATTCAAATTCAAATAAATGTGGCTTTCATCCAACACAAAACGTAGTCGCATGCAGTGTTTTATTGTTTTTGACGCAAAACAAATCAACAACCAGGGTAATAATACAGCTAAATGTTCCAGCACTCGCACTTTATTATAATCTTTGGCATATCGTGCAAAAGAAATGCTGAAGAGTCACTCTTTCAGCGTGTGCAAATGTGTGTGAACGTAGCACATGACTGATATTTTACATTTCTAGTAGCAGCTTCAAAAACTTCAGTAATGATAAACATTTTTCCATTAAATGGAAAGATTGATATCGACAAGTATGGCAAGAGATATTCGAAGAAGTCTTAAAAACAGCGATCCAGGGATGAATCTAAAACAATTCGACTACCGAATAATCCACCAACATTCGAGAAATTCAAGTATGCGAAAGAGAATAGAAAAGAACAGACAGAGACGGACAAATACAATACACACTCGTTGGTTTCAACCACACAAAAAAATAGCTCTCACTACAAATATAACTCTAGACAATAACTGCGAATTGTTGGAGAATAAGGATATTCCTACATAAGCGTTCTAACAAACATCTCAGAAAACTAAATATTGCAGAAATAAAATATTAATAAAATTGATAAAGAAATTAATAATTGAAAAGACAAAGAAGGAAGACAAAGAGACAAAGAATTTACTGCTTATTTTTGTTTGTTTGAGCACAGTATGATTTTTACATTTTAGTAACTGAATTGCTATTACAGCTGATTTTCAACAAAATATATTCTATTTTCTTAATACTATTCAGGAATGACGTAGCTTTTCGACTGCCACGGTAGTTCGATTCGTAAAAGTGAGGAGTAACCATAAGAAGCGACATCACTTCTTGTTCTTTGAAGGAAACCCTGCGGGGTACTTTCATCTTCAGAAGAAACTATAGCCCCGGGCGATTGGAAACGGGAGACATTTTGAAAAGGCCGTTTCTGTTTATTGTTGGACATGCGTTGCGCGGAAATAGCGCCGGTAATCAGCACGGGAAAACGCGCGCGCGCGCGTGTGTGTGCATGTAAGTGAGTGAGTGAGAGAGAAGAGACGTCGCCACAATGCGTGGCAAATTTTGACGTTTACGAATTCGTCTCGCCGCGCCCAGCCATTGGGCAACAGACCACTTTCCTAGGTTGAAAAATAGGGAAAGCTCTGCCCCTCCCTCGAAAGTCTACATTTTTTACAATAAAAAATAGGCATACTTCAAAATGATGTTCAACAATATATATGAATTCGTCCTACTATTAGATTTAAAGGATTTTTAAAATTTAATATCTTAAAGATGGGCGCCCGGTTGAAACTCAAGCTATTTCAAATAGGATAATTTTTCTACTAGAAATATTCATAAAAATATTGTTTACATCCTAGGTCGGCAATCAATGTATGTACGGGATGTATTTAATAAAATAGCAACAGAAAACCTACTGCGAATTTAGAGTCGTTAAAAGGGATCATTCGTTATTTATATTTTTTATAAGTGGAAGATGATTAGATCGACATTTAATGAAACTTTGTACTTTTTTCTTGAACATACTTTTTTAATAATAAGAACACATCATTAGGTCACATTTTTAAAATACTAGAGTCACTTGCTGTGCATCTAAAGAAAAGTGCATGATCGTATTGAAATGATGTGGGTAGTGATCACTCTTTATAGACTAAATACAATTCGAAAATGAAGTTAATAAAAAAAGGTTTTTTGAGTCATTTGTTACAAAAAGTTACTTTAGACTGATTTAGTTCCGAGAAATCTCTCTTTAAAAAAATCCTTAGAAATCATGAAAGTCGCAACCGCGAACAGAAGAATGGTTCCTATAATAACAATTATCCTTTCTTTTCTTATACATACAACTTGAATTCATTTCGTTAATACGTTGCAGATGTAAACACATGTAATCAATAGATACGTATCAATCTTCAGCAAATATAGTTTACATTTGGACCTAGTTATGAAAAAAGGAGCCATCCTACAATATTTGAGGAAGTGGTAGCAGCGCGTAGGAAACGAACTTACGTTTTGAAAAATAGAAGCTACCCGCATAAACGACGTAATGGGTAATACACCTCCTGGAACCACCCAACATCTCATATTTCTCACATGGAACATTAGCAAAAGGGATCCATGTGGCATGGTTTCTTTGGACGAAAATGAACGAAGCTAGAACACAAGGCATGTGTTCCTTTCGGTAAATGAGGCTGTTAATCCGCGACAGAGATCCTTTATTCCTGGACATAGCTATCTAGTGAAGTACTTCTATGAAGTAGTTCTAGGCCATCGAACCCTCCACAACAACTCCGGAGAGCAATCCAAAAATTTGTTTATGTTCTGTGGAAGATAATGATATGGATTCATGAATGTAATCAATCCTAAAATTTATTCTACTTAAACATTATTGTTATAAGCCCACATTTAACAAAATTTCGAAATTATGAAAACCAGAACATGTACCTGAAGATGGGGACGCATTGATCTCCGAAATGCAGTTCAACAAAATGCGAAAAATAGTTCGTTTTATGTTCCGTTCAAATTTTACATTTAGTTAATATGACTGTTTTTCCAATAAATTTCTAATTGCTTAAAATAATTGGAATATTTTTATCAATAAATATATGACAAACAATCATTAAATTTGTAATATAACTACAAAAATGTTCTTAACCGAGGCCATAACGGGTGGATTTCCCCTGCGTGGCGATCAGCGCACTTGCCCGGGAAAATTACCCTCTGGCCCACTGTCTGCTGCGCGGCGTAGAAGGAAAGGCGTCGTAGTGGGGAGGTGGCAAGCACGCGCGCGGCCCCGATGAAACCGATCCCGCCCCGACGCGCAGCGCGCCTCCTTCAGCCCCGCCCACCTCGGAGCAGCCCGCGGCACGCGGCCGAGCACCGATCAGGGCTTCACGCAGGGAGTCTTGACTGGGGATCAGCACCGATCAGTGCTTCACGCAGGGACTCTTTTATCATGGGGTGTGGTTAGAAAATGTAGGAGAGTGGTGGTTTTTACTTTCTCGCTTTCCCGCTTACGCAGTAGAGAGAAAGATATGAATTGCTGCTCAAAAAACGGAGAATTTTCGGTAGAAAACTCTTATTACAGGGCCCTCGTAACGAGAACAAGGGGATAAATCTAGTTGCTAAATTTAGGGGAACAAAATCTTCTATTACGTGGTGTAACCAGATTCCAAGTTTTGTGGGTCGTTGATACGAAAAAATTGAATGAAGGCAAAACGTCGCTCTGTCTGTCCGTCTGTGAACAACGCTAGCGGCTAAACCGTTGAGCCGATTTTCTCCAAAATTGATATTCCTCAATCGATCTGGCTGATATCGCGGCACCTTGAATTTGAAACCAATATTTCAATTTTGGGAGTATTTCACATGAAGCTCATGGGACATTTTCAAAATTTCCCAAAAAATGACTCCATGGTTTTTTATTAAATTTTGATGTTGGATATTGTGAAGAACATTTAAGAGTATGGTGCAAGTCTTATTTTTGTTGAAAAATCAAAATTTTATATTTTGCATAAATTCAATTTTTTTCGGTTTCCTACAATTATTATGAAGATAGGTATTTTTTCTCTTAATGAAATCTGCTCCTTGAATATATGTTTTGAAATAAGGTCACATACAATTTTTCGAAAATTTGAGTACTTTTCACGTATTTTTGCGTGTAAAACTGATTTCTCTGTTTCACTTTTTCAAAAAATCGCCTCACGTATTTTTACATGTTAAATGAAACAGGAGACTTTAAAAGGACGTTGTCTATGAGACTTTAATCAATAATAGAAACTTAAATGTGTTTTAGCCTCTTCCCTGTAATTTTATCACCTGAATTCCCCCCTTGGGGTGTATTTTCCTAAAGTTCTCTGGGGAAAGGATCAAAGAAACAAACAGATCGGATTTTGATTGGAAAATACAAATATCTTATTGTGTCCTTCCCGCTTTTCTCATTCACAAATTTTGTAAAAATATTTTTGGTACTACACTATACTGTACTACACTATATTACAATAGTATTCCTGAGGACAGTTTTTGTTAAATATTTAATTTAGTGTTGTGTAATTTGGTAGAATTTTATTTTTTGTTCTTGAGTATTGTACGTGATCCTCTTTGAAAATTCCGTTTGTGTGATTTTCGTCAGTAGGATTTTTTTGTGATGCAGGCCACTAGTAATACATAATTATGATTATTGAAAATGAGATTAATATCTAGCGTTTCGTAAATATTCTAAAAAACATAAAATAGATTATTCTATTATCAATATAGACACACAAACACTTCGTTTCCTGTGGATGGCTTATAAAATCGATTTTGTTCCACGTTCTTGAAATGACTGAGTATGTGAGTATATAAGATTTTATCAACAGTTTAAAAAGTGTAATAATTTAACAACAAAGTAATATTTAAAATTTCACTTTTAGAAAAAATATCTTGATAGTACTTCTAGCTTTTATTCATATATGAGAAATACAATCTTCAGAAAATAATCTGAGGTTCACAGAATTATCAAACGAAGTGCGTCGTGAATGCAGTGGTCAAGTTATTTCAGACGGTTTGCCAAAAAAAAAGGCCTCGGTAGAACAAAGGCCTAACCCACATTGACCTACTCCTGATAGGGTTTTACTAGAACTTCCAGAATATAACTCAATACAATTATAAACTTTTAAACACGGTACACTTGCATATAAGTCCATATTGGATTTAAATAACAACATTAAAAGAATAATATTTGAAGTTTTATTTAATTCTAGTAACTCAATTTCACAAAATATGTGGGATAGCCCCTTATTCCACTGAGCCCTCCAATTGTGTCTTGCAATCTGTAATATGTGGACAACGCAATGTTTACATTTGAGTGCGCACGTGGCTTTAATAAGAATGTCTTGTCACCTTTCAAGTGTTCATGGAGTAATATTGAACTTTGTTTTACATCATCCCTTTATGCAGAATTTGTGCTCTACTGGGCTAATGTTGAGATTGTCCGCGTGCGATTGTCGTATTTTTATCAGCAATTCTTCTAAGAAATGCTGGTGGAAGCAAAGATACTCGTTGCAGATAGAAGTCTGCTACCCGTTGTGAGGATTCTCCTTCTGTTTCTTTCGAAGTTACTAGAAGTAACCAGAAACATGCAATCAAAACAGACGATCTCTATCCTCTGGATCCTCCATGGAGGAAATTTGTTCGACCCCACAGTGGAGATTGACGACTGCACCTTCTTTGGGTGGTTAGATCCGTCATTGAGAACGAACCTGGGGTCTCTCCTTTCACACAATTCACTTGCCGACGCCAGAAGCTCATCCTCTGTAGCAGACGTGCCAAGTAATTTAGTGACCATGGTAGGGGATCGCTGAGTCTCTCGGGATATCCAAGGTGAAGGGTGCTGTAAAGGGGAAGAAGGGAACAACGCACATTGATGGCACCAGGAAGTCAGATAGGGAATGTGAGAGTGATGCAAGAGACAGTTGGCTTGAAGGAATCGTTACGACTCCCCCCCCTCCCCATCCTTCGCCGGAGGGTTGTCGCTCGCCGATTGCCCGTTGTCATCTCCGCTTGGTAAGCCTAAAGATGTCTGAAAACGAGCACTCGCGTATTTTTTTTATATTCTGCATATATGTGTTTGTAATAAGAAACCAATATAGTGTATTATTCGGACGATCCAAATACTATCCGCTACCTTGTGGTAAGGTATTTCAAGTGTCATTACTACATTTCACCTCACTGTCACTAAAAATTTGAGTGCAATTTTCCACAATTACTAAAAATATCTTAGAATAGTAGAGCTAGATAAAAAGAACATGCTTGCTCTTGAAATAAAGGTCGATTCTGTTCAAATGAAAACGTCTTTTCCATTTACAAATCGTAGCTGCACATCTGTCATTTTATGATCACATTATTGCTCACGTCCATTAACGAGGAAATGTTTCAATAACACTACGTTCAATACTACAAAAAAAGGGTCTAATTTGTCATTGTTTGTCTGTAAGAATACGGTGTCTTGCTCATAAAACTCAAAGGATATCATGTTCTATCGCTCTATGAGGAAAAGTGCATTCTATGGGATTGAACAAAAGGAGAAAGTAGATCACAAAAACCATAATTCTACATGTCCTCATACATCACGACAGTTGCCTGAGAGGAGACCGCGAACGACCGAAAGCGAGACAGGAAAGCGCCGGAGGTGCAGTGACACTCTCGCGAAGCGTAGGTGCGAATAGTCGCCTAAACAAACCATACGACCGCTTTCTGCCCATAAAACTAATCGCAACTCTCTCAACCCGCCTATTCTGTTACGAAACCATTTCTTTTAAAATATTGCATTTTCAGCAACTTCAAACAAAAGTACGAGATGAGACCCGGAAGGATTGATTCTTTTTCTCTGAATGAATGTCATTAATTGTAGATGTTGCAATGGTGAATTGTCGAAAAATGGCGAAACTAATTATTTGCGTTCTGGCCTTTTCACATCCATCAATTTCATCATTTTCATGATTTATGAAAATGAATCAAGGGCGAAAGAATCTGATGAATTTCCCCCCATGAGTTTCGTTTTACTGTAAATACTATTTATTATAGTAAAAATACTTCCCTTTTTACCACATTATCCAAAAATTAAAAAAGAGGGGCCTACCTTATAACATAATATTATATAAAACTTGTTTCTAAACTTGTTCACGAAGTAGCATAATATGATACTGAGCATTTCTGCCGGCCTAGTTCAGTGTCTTATTGAACAATAGCCGAAATAATTTAGGAGTATTTTCGAAAGTAGATTCATTTACTGTACATTGAAAGAAACCCTGCAGGTACACCAACATTATTTTAGTTGTCATTAGTTATTTTGTGGCCCAATACATACGTCTGTCACTGTCTATAAGTTGAATAACGTCTCCTCTCGGTTAGATATTAAACTACACATGAAAATAATGAAATTCCTCTTCGATGAACTCGGCGAACTACATTTTGCAATCAATAACTCAAGGTATTTCATTCTATCCAATATTCTTCTGGTAAGAGGAAAATTCTTAGAGTTATTTGCTACATTGTTTCATTTTATTGCCTGGAACGTCCTTTAGGTTCGGAGAAAGAACACGAATGAGATTTTTGAAGTTTGCGAGCAATTTCACTGTGGTACATATCAGTGCAATGGGAAAAATTAATTTCATTTCCAATTAATATATTACATAGCTATGTTAACAAATTGTCGTCTTCTTTCGGCTCCTTGTTTTTTAATAAATCCATATAAATCTATGGCTCCCTAATAGTGTCTTAAACATTACTCTCAAAATGTGTCAGACATCAAAACAATATAATGATTTAAACAAATTTGCAAAATGTTTCTAAAGAAATGATCTTGTTCTTTTAATTCGGCATTTTATTGATAATTTTATTGTCCGTTCCGACTAAAGTAGTGAAGAATGCCCTGTGCACACCTCTTTAAAGCCCGATGATCTTGAACAGAAAAAAACTTCAAAACTGTAATAATACGTTTAACTAGTGGCTTGAAAATGGGCGGAGTGAAAAGGGGACCGGAGCCAAAATAGCAGTTATTTAAAACAAAACTGTCAATGTAAGTAACGAGCAATAACCTCGCTGCGCCTCCCGAAACACCTGTTGATTCGCGCCATCCGCTCGCCAGATAACGGATCTCGAGTGACTAAACGTAGAGCCCAGCCGAGCGCAGTAAACACAAAGTACGTGAACTGTCGAGTGCCCTCCTTAACACCGAAATTGCAGTACCGCGATGATGTTGTGAATTTGATAGAAAAATGAAGCGTGATTACGGTGCCTTATTAGCCAAGACGACCGCTGTCTACCGCCGTCAGTCTCGCCCTGCGACCGTCCGACCCGGCTCGCTTCCCTTCACCGGCGTCCCACCCCGTTCTGGCGGTAGATTTCAGCCAATTACACAGCGGGGCCGCCACTCGCAGCGTTGTTGTGGTAAACAAGCGACTCGCCCACGTCGGCTCCGCTCGCTTTCCTTACACAACCGGCGGGCGACTCGAAAACAAACGCCTTTAAATTAGCTATCCCGCCTCGTTCGCCTCTCCGTCCGAGAAGGTACGCCCCCTCCCCCCCCCCTCTCGGCGTATTCCCGCGATCGATGTGTCCGCTCCCCCGCGGCTCCTGTCGCCCACCTTTTCTTCCCCTCGTTCGTCAGCGTGTCTCGGCACTTCGCACGCGCTGACGAGACGAGACGGGACAGGGACGGAACGGGGGCGGCGGACAGCGCGCGACCCTCGGGGAGTCGGCCGGGCGCGGGCGAGGGCGGCGGGTCCGAGCGAGCAGTCACGTGCAAAGCCAGGGTCCTACGCGGAGTGCATCGCCCGTCGACGCCGCCCGTTCGCCCGCCCGCTTGCAACCTGGCGACAGGCCGGCCCCGGCGCGACGTTCGCCACGCGTGCCCCTCCCCGCCGCCTTGACCGAGCACGCGCTCTTCGCACCGGTAGCCGCACAGGACCGGCCTCTGGACTCACCAGCGGGTGATGCGGGCGGGTCGCTGCCCCAGCCTGCGGTCTCAGGTGCGTGCGGCAGTGACGGGCGTTCTCGCCGAACGGCCGCGGCCTCAGCGTCGCTGCCTCCCGACGGCGTCTTCCCACCGGTTGCCTGGTGACTGCCGCGGGCTCCGCAGTCTCGTCCGCCAGGTAGGAGGAACGCGCCGCCGCCGCCGCCGCCGCCGCCGCCGTCGCCGCCTGCGCGTTCCTCGACGAAGCGAGTGGGGGCAGGCGGTGGGAGCCCGCGCCGGTGAGAAGTGCGAGGAGGGAAGAGGGGGGAAGGCGGCGGTGGCGGCGGGTCGCGAGCAACCGCCGCCTCCGCCGCCGCCGCGGCCGCCGCGGCCGCCGCCGCCGCCGCCGCCTCCACCGCCACCTCCTTGCAGCTCGTCCGCGCCGCACCGGCAGCGCAGCGGGTGCGCGGGCGCGTAAGATGCAGCCCGCTCGCCTCCGGGTTACTTGCTGGTTCCCGTGGGTCGCTCGGCTACCGCGAACCGCTTATCCGAGCGCTTGCCTCACCACGCGAGCTCGGCTTTTAACGTATCTCGGCTAGATGCGTATTTATGAAACACATTCTTTCATCAATTCATTCCCACCACTGCATAATACAAACTCGTGTAATTTCTTCAATATGCCAGTGAAAGGATTTCGCACAGGACATCGCCACAGTTCCAATTTAAAAAAAGGATTGTATTAAAAATTATAAATTACTTTCACATTGATTTCTTAACCAATAAATTTAACATGAGTGAGTCAAAACTATAAAAGAAAATCTTCTTAGTTCACCAACAACTAGTTTTTTATGATTCTGTCGTTGATCATTAAATTTGGCCTCCATAAAATTTGCAAAAAAAACTAAATTTCATTGTAAGTCATTCAACGTAGTCGCATCGAACCGGACGGATAACATTTTAGCGAGCAGAGAAGACCCCCATAGCCCTATTGACGACGTGATGAATATTCGTCCCGTGTTAACGAGATTGTCACATTAAAAGTAGGTTTTATTTGTTGATGAATATTGCCCAATTAATAAGATACACACATAATGTTCAAAATTTCACATTACATTCGTAAGAATTTCAATGAAAGCATAGAAATATGTTCGAGCTCTCCGGAAACGAACTATTATTTTGTGAAGTCATTAGGCATACGTCATCAACATTCAAAATTATTAATATTTTAGTGCAACTACTGATACTTTATTTATGTCACTTAATACACAGCGCTTACAATATTGGAGTCAAATATACATTTGCGAAATCAGTAATTGATTTAAAAGAACGACAGTCGTCTTAATCTTGCTTCTTTGGAGAATTGCAGATTGTTACATGTCAAGACCACTATGAATTTTCAACCCCTCAAAAATTCAGTGGCTGTATTATATGTGAAGCGTTTAACAACACAGTTTCCTTTTAAATAAACCCTTCTACAATTTACTCAATACTACTTGAGTCCCAAGAAAACGACCACAAATAGATAAATATGACTCAGGCCGTTTTGATATAAATAACGAAATCCGTTCCTAAAGGTGAATATAGGGGTCAAATTTCAAATTTTGGTCTTCCATAACCCGGCAATCTCAAAATGTCCAGCATTCCTCCAAATTCCAATAGCTCCCTTCAAATTGCTCGAAGGAATCTTTTTCCAAAGGTCCAGTCTGTGCAAATAATAAACCAACAATATTATAATACTAGCTTAGCATGACGTCTCCAGCGAGTTCAAAAGTTTGATTCGCGTTCAAAAGTTTGATTTATGTTTTAAAAATAAATTCATAATAACAATAAATTGTGCCCGACTCATCTAGTTTCCGACATCGAAAGCTACGAAAAAAAGTATCGATTAAAACACTTGTTTCATCCCAAAGTTGGTTTAGTAATCGTAGACTTGATTATTCAAGTATTAACCATTAATATGACTGTCAAAGTGAGAGTTTAGTAATTTACAAAGTTTCACCAATGTATTTGTGCGTATATTGAAACTATAAAAAACATTCAAAAACAATTTTCTAGAACTCTTCCTGAGTACTATTCTTGAAGGAATCGACGAAGAATTGTGAAAATTGATTTGTCTTGTCGGAAGGAAACAAACAGGGTATTGTTAACAATTGTATGAGTCGTGTGTCACCCAAAACACGTCTTTGTTGCTTAAAAACAAAGAAAATGAATTTTAGAGCAATTCCTAAGAATTTGTTGGATGGATTCCCAAAACATCGATCAGATTATCATCAAAAGAACGAGTATTTCCTTAATCTGGATGGTGGACCGGCAATGGTCAGTGAGTGACGGACAGGACAGACGGACACAAGGGCTGACGCACTAAAGGGCTGACGGACAGAAGGACTGACGGACGGACGGAAGGACTGACGGACGGACGGAAGGACTGACGGACGGACGGACGGAAGGACTGACGGACGGACGGAAGGACTGACGGACGGACGGAAGGACTGACGGACGGACGGAAGGACTGACGGACGGACGGAAGGACTGACGGACGGACGGAAGGACTGACGGACGGACGGAAGGACTGACGGACGGACGGAAGGACGGACGGACGGACGGAAGGACGGACGGACGGACGGACGGACGGAAGGACGGACGGACGGACGGACGGAAGGACGGACGGACGGACGGACGGAAGGACGGACGGACGGACGGAAGGACGGACGGACGGACGGACGGAAGGACGGACGGACGGACGGAAGGACGGACGAACGGAAGGACGGACGGACGGACGGACGGACGGACGGACGGAAGGACGGACGGGAGGAGGGACGGACGGGAGGAGGGACGGGAGGAGGGACGGGAGGAGGGACGGGAGGAGGGACGGGAGGAGGGACGGGAGGAGGGACGGGAGGAGGGACGGGAGGAGGGACGGGAGGAGGGACGGGAGGAGGGACGGGAGGAGGGACGGGAGGAGGGACGGGAGGAGGGACGGGAGGAGGGACGGGAGGAGGGACGGGAGGAGGGACGGGAGGAGGGACGGGAGGAGGGACGGGAGGAGGGACGGGAGGAGGGACGGGAGGAGGGACGGGAGGAGGGACGGGAGGAGGGACGGGAGGAGGGACGGGAGGAGGGACGGGAGGAGGGACGGGAGGAGGGACGGGAGGAGGGACGGGAGGAGGGACGGGAGGAGGGACGGGAGGAGGGACGGGAGGAGGGACGGGAGGAGGGACGGGAGGAGGGACGGGAGGAGGGACGGGAGGAGGGACGGGAGGAGGGACGGGAGGAGGGACGGGAGGAGGGACGGGAGGAGGGACGGGAGGAGGGACGGGAGGAGGGACGGGAGGAGGGACGGGAGGAGGGACGGGAGGAGGGACGGGAGGAGGGACGGGAGGAGGGACGGGAGGAGGGACGGGAGGAGGGACGGGAGGAGGGACGGGAGGAGGGACGGGAGGAGGGACGGGAGGAGGGACGGGAGGAGGGACGGGAGGAGGGACGGGAGGAGGGACGGGAGGAGGGACGGGAGGAGGGACGGGAGGAGGGACGGGAGGAGGGACGGACGGGAGGATAAACGGTAAAAGGATTGAAAGATATTTTCGGGTAATGAAATGTGTCAAAATCGAGAGTGTAACATAAGTATTTGCAAGCCCGCTTATGAAGCTTGGTGGGCCTGGGAATACGATTTAATCGAGTCCGAACGGTATCGCAGTGTTTCACCTAATTAGCTGGATTTGACTATGTCATTGCCTGGAAGAGAATTTTAGATGTCGGCAGTTCTCATCTCTCCTTACCGGAGTTTTCTCGAACAAATTCTATGCGGATAATCGCGTGAAGTACCTTAAACAACAAGCCATGGTCTGCGCGAAATCCTTTGCTCCCCGTCTTACAACGGCCGTGTGGTTGGCGGATTCCGCATCCTGTGTGCCCTTTGTTTCAGGATATACGTGGTCCAAAGTGACCACTTTGTTGTTGGAGTTCACTGACAGATTTTTATGACGCGAGAGGAGAATACGAATGAGAATAGAATAGGAATAGAGGAAAAAGAAGTTATAAAATAAGTTTGTAATAAAAGTAAATTGTTAAATGAAACGGTTTATATGTAGAATCCACAAAACTTGCAGCAAAGCAAAACTTGTCGAGCTACAGCAGCTTTCTCGCATTTCAAAATTTGCAATTTTAGAAACGTCAGACAGTTCAACGAAAATGAGACCCGCTCCTTTCTTTTAAGCGTCCCTTTTTCTATCCTAAGAAATAAAGAAAATATTGGGAGCGGCTTTAGAGAATTTTTTTATAAATTGCCTTAATTTCAAACAGAAATTACGCGAAAACTGCTTGTTTCTTCAAAATATTGTACATGACGCTTTTTAAAGAGTTGATTTTTTAAAACAGACTTTCTGTAAGGCAAATAACTGTATCTTCAACTTTGTAGTTTTGGAAAGTTAACCATTTGCAATTTTCGAAAATACGGACAGTTCGCCGGATACTGGGACTAGCACCATTTTATTTGATATCTTGAATCATACGAGAAGAAATTTTAAACAAAAAGCTTAGAGCGGTTTTTGAGAAAAAAATTGTTTAAAACAATTTAATTGCCTATATTTCGCGCAAAATTACACGAAACGTACTCACAATTTCGAAAAATTTAAAATGACCGTATTTCAAGATATGTCAGTAAAGAAAATATTTCCTTGCGGAAAAAATCTAAATAATAAACGAAAGCTTCGACTGCCCGAGTGCCTATCTTCGTGGCTGTCCTGGTGACGCGGCGCCTCAGCCAAGGACGCGGCGTCACCCGGACAACCAAGAAAACAAAAAATCTCATCCATCAATATTGTAGTTGTAGCAACGCCTCAAGAAATGGCATTTTTGAATCAGTGTTTTCAATGAACATGAGACCTGCCCCATCCTCTTAAGTCTTCTACGCCATTGAGGGCAAATTTTAATTTAAAAAATTCCAGGAAGAAATTGTGAAGGTTGTGAAGGCTTCATGTGAAGTACCCTTAAAAATCAAAATCTGCTGAACGATTTAGACCCTAGCGTAGACCCCAGGACTGACAAACGTTTTCCGTCAATCGAGTTTTCGGTATCAATGGCCCACAAAATATGGATTCAGGCTACCCCACGTGTTAGAAGTAATTTACTATACATAGGAATATGATTTATCTATTTTTTTGTTACCGGGGTCCGACAATAAGTTTTTTTCCGTCGAAAATTCGCCGTTTTTCGGCGGTGTTTTTCAGATTTCCATCGAATTACGCATGGGTTTAATGAAACAGTATCAAGCACATTGTAGAAATCATTTCGACTGTTTCATAAATATCTCTCATCCTAAATTTCCAGAACATTTGGGAGCTTAGAGCTTTGTCCTGTCTGTGGCGGTGCCCCGCTGGTGGAAGGTACCTGATTGGGGAAAACCTCACAAGCGTCCGGAATGACTAAATCAATCAACTATTTCTTGATTTTGAGTACGAATCTCCGAGAAGAGGGGGTAAGTTTGACAATTCGCGGGGAAGGTCTGAAAGTTATGTTGAAGTGCAATATTACATTGCTTCAACATAATGGCGATTCCAGGAAAATTTGCCCAGACTGGTATCTGACATGTTGCGTTGCGTCATGGCAATCTAAAATGTTACGAAATATGTAAGAAATTGGCAATAATAGATAAAATATGACCAAATGTAATTATACCAAATTATGTATAATAAAAATGGTTTTAATTCTTGCATAATATCTTTCAAACTCTAAAAAAAATATTTAATGGTGTCTTGTACCTAAGAAAACTAGTATTTTAATGTGAATGAATTCCCTACGAATCCAAAGATACGACGACAAAGCATCGTTTTCTTTTTGCCGAAAAATTAGTCTACGACAAGAAGGGAGGTTCCATTTAAGATATCTATATTGACTCCCGAGCGCACCTGGTGGAGTGAAACTGAAATACGGGTACATTTGCAGAAGATTTAGTTTCGCCAGTCTTTTGTACGATGCAAATCTCTAGAAATATTTCAATGTCTCAATTTAAATAAACCATCCGATATTACCGACATTATAACGTATTTTTGAAATACCTTATCAGATTGAAGTAAAATGCCTGAATATTCCACAAACTTCTCTTGGCAACAGTACAAGTTATACTTGGGAAGAAACGAGCGAAGGAAATTTCGGCTGTAAAACTCGCAATGCCAACGTATTTGACGCAAGCGAATGGCAAATTGCCTGCCCCTGAGGCCATCTCCTGGCATTTTTCGAGCTAAATCCCACTTCGCGAGCTGGCGGGGTGATATGGACTGATATAGTTAGCGATTAGACCATTACAAGCTCTCAGAAACCCACACACCTTGTGTGACAGTTTGCATAACTCCACCTTTTTAGTCCATCTTAGTGACCTGAAGCAGCGTAAATGTTGCTGAACCAAACTACACAAAATTGTTTTCCAAAAACATGTGTGCACACTGCTCACGGCCAACAAATAAAATACTCTCGTTAACATTGCTATAAATTATATATTTTAATGAAATTCTTCACAAATACTGCAATAACAGTACAGGAAATACCCAAACCCGCGCCCGGTTCCTAGTGCAAGCCCCAACTCTTTAGAGTGCTGTTGCCTATTGGAAACGTTCTAAAATAGTAGTTATTTGCAAGACCGCAGCCCAGTCCCGCGATAGTGTCTTCATTTTTACATGTTACCGGACTGACGGCCATTAGCGCGAACAGTGAAAAGAAAAGTTTTTTTTTGAAGTACTTATTATCATTTGCCTGATTTCACTACTTCATCGGTACATTATTTTGAAGGGGACATTAAAAGCTATTGATGTAGGGTAATGTAATTTATTTTACTTGCCTTGCAAAAATATTGTTGGAATTTGGAATATAAACAAGCTGGAACTTACCCCGAGCCCCAAAAGGTTCCTAACGCGGGCTCCCAATTTTTCTTGTAAAATAATAACAATTAAGGTATTTGGCACTCCATATACCTAAGGAGTCTAATAAAATGCAAGAGCATACTCTGAAGCCTATAAGTTTGAGAGAGCAGGAAGAAAAAAGAAGTCAAGAGAGTATTTCAAATTAATCCTAGAGAAGTCGAAAAGAGAGAGAGATTTAAGAAAATTCTGAAGTTAAACACGAAGCAAAAGGAAGATTCCACTTCCAGCGGAGAGTCGAACGACATGTCTTCGAACGACATGCTCTTCCGAATTGGAAATTCCACCAAGGATATCTTCTCTCCCAGATTACGAAAATGCAGAGTGCATGTTTTGCAGTGTAAAATTTTCAGAGGGCTGTAGGAGAGCTATGGGGGATGTGCCTGATATGTTCACTTTAGACTCATGTTGAATGTGCGGGGGCGGAAAAAGTTGCTTATATATGTGACTTCTGTCGCACTTGAATGTATTCGTAGACTATGTGCAAGACATATACGACAATTTCTTATGTATAAGATGTTAAACTTTTATTTTTGTAAAATTATACTGAGTTCAATCTATTTGCAGTTTTTTTCATTTAGTTTTACCAATTTCTTAAAACGTTTGCGGGAGGGCTATCATTAATGTTTACGAAAAAATTATTTTATTCTTAAACTACTTGACCAATAATTTTAAGTAAAATATAACATTTATATAACTAAGTAAGGCATACATTGCAAATATTTTGATTTAACTGTGCGAAAAATTGGATTTAAAACTATTCGAAAACAAACTATGGGCCCGGCTTTGGGTACTTTCCTCTAGTATAGTAGGCCTATACTTGTATACGGATACATGGTACAACAATTCTTTACATGCCAAGTATTTCAAGAAAGTTGCTGTTTTATAACGCAACGCGTAACTTATATTTAATAGTAGACGGCCTCTTCCTTGGAACCTTGCTCTCCCTTGATGTCAGTCGTGTCATAAACAGTGACGCATTATGAGAATTTAGACGATACAGTATAGTGGTATTGGTATTGTGGTGAGTTTTTGTTAACATTTACAATAAAATAATTATCATAGACACCATAGATACCTTACTAATGGCTGGCGGCTTTTTCAGTTTCTGTGTCCATTGGAAATTAGTTATATATTAGTTGATTTCGTACTTTTCTGAGTTCTAAAAATATTTAACAATACGCACAATCTAACGAAACCACAGGAACACAACATGGCCAGAGGCTACAAATTTTTCTTTAAATTTCTGTGCGCATTCGAAATAAGCAACATAGATATTTTTGTATTATTCCCGCATTCTTGGCTGACAAAAGAATAGACACATCTTACATTCCGCAAGCTCTATTGTACGTATTTATTCTTGAGTATTTAACCATACCATAGATACCTCTTGTATGGCGTAATCCTGCATAGTTTTCTTTCACTTTCTGCGAGCATTGAAAATTAGTAGTATAAATGACTGAATTCGAAGATGAAGTTTCCAGTTTTCCATGCGAAATTATTCCTTCTCCAGCTTCGCTTAGACAAGTTTTAGGAACAACCAGAGAAAGTTTCCGGGCTGGTAGGCCGTGGTCAAGCTGGCGTTGAAGAGTCAAACGATTCGTCCACGACTACGGTGAACATCCGCAGTGGCGGCAGTGTCTCGGGCGCAGTAGCCGGGGCGGCGTCCAACTACTTTTTCCTTCCTATCTTTTTGTTGTATGACTCCGTTTTTTTATTAGGCTTCCTTTGCAGTTTTTGGAATTTGTGGGGATCCCTCTCTGCGGGGGCCCCGGAGAGGCCACGTTCTTAATCCTTGTCTGCGGAAAGGAAAGAAACTCACCCGAGCGAAGTAGGCGATATAACAACTTAGTGCGTATTTATTAAAGAGTTTTCTACTTACTGAAATGAGAATAAGACTGAGCATTTTTGTATACGTGAAGACAGAATTGTGAATCATTAGTTAAATAAGGTGTTTTTAACAATAAATTTTTTAGTGATTTTCGAAAGTCATAGAGTGAAAGGGTGTGTGTAAAATTGTATTTTGAAAACTATTTTACAGTCTTTCCCGAGAGCTAGGAACCGTCATTGCCTGGTACAATTCTTGAAAATGATAGAATTATTTATTAAATTTGTTATTTCTTTACGTTTATTGCATACGAAAGTATTCATTGATTGTACCACTATCTTTTAATTTCATTGTAGCAGACGGTTCCTTACAGAAGTACGTCCAAGTGAACATACGGAAAGCAATTATTTCTGTAACGATCGTTAGTTCTAGCGGGGTAATAATAGTCACTCTGGCCATTTAATTACTGGATAGTTGGAAACACAACTGGAGGCCAACGTAATGACACTGACAACATTCATAATTCTCTGTTCGTGCGTGCGTTATACGCGCGCGTGTATGTGCGAGATACTGTGTGTGGGAGGTGGTGCGTGTGTGAGTGGATGTGAGTTTGGATGAGCGTGGGTGTGAGTGGGTGGTTGTTGGTTGGTGTGGGCGTGTTTATGTAGATATGTATGGGTGTGTGAGGGTGGTTGTGTGTGGGTGTAGTTGTGTGTGGGTGTAGTTGTGTGTGAGTCCTACCTGGCGAGCCCTCGGAATAAGTTGCCCCATATATCGCGCGGTATCCTGCCCTGCTATTGTGAATCTCGGAAGACACTGGGCAAACTTCGACCAGTCTTTGGTTGCAGTCGTTCGGCGCCCGGACTCTGTTAGGCCCGTCGCTCGAAACGCTTTCAATGGATTCTGAATATCCAGAAGTTTCGAATTCTCTGAACCACCCGTTCCATCATCTTTCCATCGCTGTCCACTTTCACCCAGTAACTTTATAATACTTAATAGAAATAGCATTGAAACCTTGTAGCATCAGGAGGAGTTAGAAAATTGCAATGGAGAGGAGACTCTGAAACAGCGCGTGAACAAGGTGTAGTCGTAAAGTTATGAATAAACAAAAATAAATATTACAAGATTTTGCAATTAAATACTCTTGATTGAATGAATAGAAACGTTATTTTGATTTTAGTTAGCAAATATTAATCGAAATGTACAGGAGAACGCTCATAACAAATACATGTAGGTGGACATGTAATAAAGAAAATAAATGATTGATGACAGTTTTGAGAAATTACTTCCCGTGACATACTCTCGTAATATTTAAATGATCTTTGAATGCAGAAACTAAAATAATGAGTGAAGAAATTATATTACATAGTAGTTCAATAAAGTAGTCTTGTACTCATACTAGTGGAGCCTGTAGACAGCTGCAGGAATTCGCCAAAGGACAAATGCCATTTAGTATCAGTAGGTTTTATTTAATAAACTCTGCCAAGAAAATCACTATTAAGTAACTGGAAAACTATAATAACCTATGTATTAGTCTGTAAAATACATTCTAAGTGCAAGTGTATAAAAATAATTTAAATAATTCGCTTCAAATGTAAATAGTAGTTTGTAAGTTTAGTTAAGATTAAGATTAATACGCGTACATAGGCTGGCTCCCCCACCCACAAAAGTGTACAGACAAGATAAAATAAATGTCATTAAATGAAAGAATTTATTAAAGAATCCGCTCACTCAAACTAGGGTATGTTGCCCCAGGTAATGTATTTTGGTGCAGCTCGCCCAATGAAGGGAGCGAGCATGAACGTTCGCCGCCCGCGACCTTTTAATTAATTAATTAATTAATTAATTAATTAATTAATTAATTAATTAATTAATTAATTAATTAATTAATTAATTAATTAATTAATTAATTAATTAATTAATTAATTAATTTATTTATTTATTTATTTATTTATTTATTTATTTATTTATTTATTTATTTATTTATTTATTTATTTATTTATTTATTTATTTATTTATTTATTTATTTATTTATTTATTTATTTATTTATTTATTTATTTATTTATTTATTTATTTATTTATTTATTTATTTATTTATTTATTTATTTATTTATTTATTTATTTATTTATTTATTTATTTATTTATTTATTTATTTATTTATTTATTTATTTATTTATTTATTTATTTATTTATTTACGTCAAAAACAGTTAAAACCTGTGTGTGACGTGCGATGGGGAGAAGTTACTTTGGAGTCAACTTATGTCCAGAAGCAAAAATCAGGGAAACAGGACGAAAACCTGATCGAGATGGGTGTCATTGACCCACAAGCTGAGTACAATAACTGAAGTACAAAACTTGTTATAGATTCTTTAGAATTATACAATCCAAATGGTAAATAATACATTAAATGTCATTGTTAAAATTAATATTACTTGCCTTTGGAATGCTCCCTTTGGAATTAAAATTTGTTACATTTCACTAAAGCTCAATTTTCAAAACCCTCCGCTAATCAATTCCATGTTAATGACATCAGGCTGTGCCGTACGTCGACAATACAATTCTCATCTAGCATCCAGCATGGCACGCCTAAATGTTTATAGTTCGTTGCTATGCTACGGGTATTCCTTGGATTTTAACATTCTAGATGCATCCATTACGTTGTATTACACTCGTGTGACATTCTGATATGTCACAGTATAGTCTCTCATTGTATAGAAACAGTTGTGCAGCGGAAAAGATTTTACTTGGGACTGAAACTTTTGTATCGAATTTAATCGTTTAATGTCATCATGCAATGTGTTATAAAATAATGTACGTGTATTGTATGTGAATTTTTTGGACAGAGCTGTTGATACTGTCATCTGATGAATATTATTACTGCGTCGAGTGTTGTGGTTATAGGCATCGACGTTTGCTGAAAATATATACCCGCCCTTAAGTCATTTTTGACAAAAACCACTGACTAATATATCAAGAGATAAAGTAATGGTAAAATACCCAGATTAATAAAGAGATGCTTACAAGAATCACGTGGGTGGGATTTGCTTATTATTCATACAATTCTTTTTTGTAATCTAAAAGTCTAGGAGCTATAATGACGTCTTAACGGGAGCCATGTACAAACATTATCACTTTACGAAGAGGCGAGGCTGAACAACTGTCGCGGGGGAGGGATACTTCTCTGAATTACACGTGATGTTAACTTGTTTAGCGAACTGTCATTTTGGCTCATTCTTAGGCGGATTCTTCTACATTATAGGCGGCAGATGGCCTGTTGGATGAGGGCGGCTGTTTTTCTACCGAAAGCAGAGCTATAGTGTGTACGGAGCAAGGAATGAGAACATGCGAACAATGAGGGAATGTTCACGAGTGTATTGTGGAATAATTAATCGTTTTATTGAAAACTGACCGTTGATGATGTGGCCTATTATCTTAGTTGGCCGTTTTAACAGGTTTCACAGTACTACTGACGTAATATACAAGCAACGTATCCTGTTTTGTAACTAAGCTATCTCATCCCGGGTGAGAATATGTTGAAAGCTACAGACTTGTAAACAAATTATGAGTTAATTTTATGCAGTTAACCACGAATAATGATTGTAGTTGGAATTACAAAACCCTCTAGTATACACTCCGTTCTTCTCTTCATGTTCGGTTTTGAGATCTGGAAGCTTTGAGTGATGCTTTTCTGACTGCATGATTTCAAGATTTTTTTATTAAAAATTAAAATTTTATCTGAGAAAAAAGTATGCTTTGTATATACATTCTCTTGTGTTTTGAGTGTTCAAAACAGTTAAAAAAATTATTTACGTTGTTCACAAATGGCGGCAATTTCTGTTTTAAGCCGCGCATCAATTTTCGTGTTTCTAGAAACGGTTTTGAAACTTACTCAGCGCCAGATTATTATAGCTTTTTTAACTAAATTGCACAAAATTCAGTCTTGATTACAAATAAAAGTGACACTTATTCACCTAATATTTTTTTATTTGAGTAATATTTGCAACCATAACTATTGAACGCAAATGAACAAATTTCAATTTTCAGAGAGTAATGTTTCAAAGAAGGAGTAAAGTTGCAACCTTAATTTTTTCTTCTTTTCTTACACATAACTGTGTAATTACTTTACGCAAAATATCAACAGCGTACCACTTAAAAATTACACTCTCTTAAATGTTAGAATTTGAAAATTTTCTAAATTTTTAACTGTAATATCTTGGAGGGGAGGGAGCAGATAAAATTTTGAAATTTGCACACGTAAAAGTCGCCAAGATGCCAAACTGCAGTATAAGTTTCAACTTTGAAATTGAACTCAGTCATTTTAAACTCAAACCTATTTTACATTATAATAATTAATAAAATTGTATTATAGATGAACATAAAAGCTGCGTAATATATAATTATAAATATTACATTAATGTCGTTCAAACTTCGTAAATGAAAATAAGAAATCTTGTATTTGTAAACGAAAGTAAGGTCTTCTTAGCGTTAGACCGATAATTAATTGTTATAAAATTAAATTTAAATTCAGCGTAGCACAATTTGTCAAAAACAGAATGTATTTATATTTTGAAGTTAACTTTCAGATGACAATGATGATGTGCACTGTCATTTTATCGCTTTTTCTGATAGTCGCATGAAAGACGAAAGGCTTTAGCGCTTCTAAGTTTCTAATATCGCCTCCATTGAAAACCCAATGGCTAAACCGTAGGTAGGATTTTCAATAAAATTGATAATACTCAATCGGTTGATGGTATTATCTTGTTGATGTCGCTGTCCATTGAATTTGAAATAATACATTTTTTTGAAGTGGGTATTTTGCATTTTGCCCGACGCTATTTTCAAAATTTTCTAAACTTGGATTCAATTTTTTGCTTCAATTTTTTCTCAGAGTAAAGTATATGTATACAAATGGCACAGGTTAGATTTTCGTTGACGCACTACTAGTTATTATATAGTACTAGCGGAACCCGGCAGACTTTGTCCTGCCCTCTATCTCCCATTTTCTCCTTCCCTCTTTCTTTCTTTCTCCCCGTCTCTGTCCCTCTCTGTCTCCGACTCTCCTTGCCTTTCCGTTTCTCTCTCCGTGTCCCTCTCAGTCTCTCTTTCTCTGACTATTTCTCTCTCTCTCTCTCTCTCTCTCTCTCTCTCTCTCTCTCTCTCTCTCTCTCTCTCTCTCTCTCTCTCTCTCTCTCCGCGTCTCGGTCTTCCTCTGTCTCCCTGTAAATGTCTCTCCTGGGAGAAATTTTTCACAATCGCAGGGTCAGAATACGCAGTGAAGACGTCTTAATAAACATTCTTCGGGGTGCGGCGGGTTGCGTCGAGCACCTTTACGTAGAGCACCTTTACGTAGAGCGCCCTGTTAAGGGTGCTTAAACCAATATAAAATCATCAATGCGCGTCTACGTGCGCAGGCCACGCATATGTACACTCCTATCGTACTATGCCTATATTCTTGCCACAAGTGCCAGCAATAAGTTAACAAAGTTATATCGCTATCAGATGAACGGTACAAAAACGCATTAAGCACAAACAAACAATTTAAAATATATATATATATTAGATTAGATATGAGTGGCTGTGGCAAAGCGTGGCTTTTTGGCGAGGTCGCAACGTCGTAGGGTGTTCTATTTTTTAAATGCTCAAAGGTAGGCTCATTTTTCTGATTTTTTTCTTCTTTTAATTTTTAATTGAATATCCTGAACTACCTTAAGGCAATATTGAAATGCTTTAGAAATAATTATTTTAAAATTCGTTTAGTATTCGGTTATCATTCCTTACGATTATTGATTGTTCTGCAAGAAAGCGCACCCTTTCCTCGCAAACAATTTGAAATTGACTTACAGTCGACTGAACAGTCGCTGCCATTTCAGTATACCATGCATCGAAAGAATATTCCAAACAATCATGAGCCGAACTCCCCGTCCACGAGTCGAGACAAAGTACTTGTATAAAAAAATAGGCCCTGTGTCACACGACTCGAAGTAGCGTACCCGACGTCAGCGTGCTGTAGCTGGGGCTACTCTTTCATTATCTTGCCGTAACACATCAGCTAATCACTACTGGGAGCCCTCTCCGAAGCATCGGAGCCCTTCGCGACGGCTCTGTCAGACTTAAATAAACAATATATTGTTGAAATTTACCGGGAGAGGTAGGTCAGGTAATCAACTAATATCACTACCGTGCTTCTAACCGGAAGGTCCTAGGTTCGCGTCTCGACGGTCGCATTAGCTTATCAGCTAGGACGAATTCAGTAGCTGTCTGGAGGAGAATTCTAGCGGCCAGCTGCTCTGATCGGTGTTTCTTTTTCGGTACGTCGTAAAGGCATTTTACCTTGCTTGGCCGGGGCTATCCAAGATTCTTCGAAAACAGTGATGACTGGAGTCCTTATCGCCGTGCAAAGGAATACGACACGTCACTGCCGGATGAGTCACCGTGAGCGGCGGCGCGCTCTCAATTCGATTCGCTAATATTGACGAATCCATTACGTGCTTCTCATTGTTTCGTGGCTAATTTTAGCTGTTTTGTACAATTACTGTTAAAATATCTGTAGATATTTCCCTGATGTCTAATTCTCTAAAATATTGCAAATTATTTTTATAATTTTGTTTGGGCATTAACGCAGTTATCGATGGCCCCTCGGCCCGCCGGACGCCTAGACACTGATGAGTGGGATCTGATCCCCCCCCCCCCCCCGTTTCAGAAATACTTTCTTGATCCACCCCAGCGCAATTTATTTGTGCATTACTAGCTTCACTGTCGAACTCTGTTTCGTCAAGCTTCCATTCTCCCCCCCCCTATTTTGAGAGAGAAGGTAGCGGTTGAATTTCAGACAAGAACCTATTTCGATTTAGGTAGAATTCCATCATTGAAGTAGAAAAATTAAAAATAGCCGTAATTTTCCTTTTAGGTTTTCGGCTGTGTGAACGTTTCCGTAGAGATTACCAGGATAATTATTGTTAGGAAATCCGCAAAACAGTAACGTTGAGCAGAGATAGCGAATGTGCACGTACATGTGCGTGCTTTTACGAGGACAGTGTCCAGCTCTACGAATGAATTCTGTCTTAGTAATTTTCTTTTTTCCCTAAACAATACCCAGGGAAGTTTCGTCTTTTCGCTTGGTACGCCTGTAGACACTCAGGATGCACGAGGGGCTGGCTATTCTGTGTTGACGATCGAGGGGCGGCGAGTGTTCCTATGACCAAGCCAGCGGGTCTGGCGTTGGCTGATCATGTACCATAGTAATGAATGAAGAAACACATTGGCGGGTGCAGGAAAACCTGATAATTACGAAGCTGGACTTCAATAATTGTACGTGTTTGTACATAGATATTATTTTAATTGATTAATTTTGATTAGCAAGTCCAATCAGCTGGCATACATAGGTGGACGTGCACGGTGACGAATGTTTGGCAAATCATGCCAGAAAAGAAATAGTGAATCAGGTTCAAATGAAATGAATGAATAGTTGGCGCACGTGCTGTTATTTGGTAGAAGGATTATGAATCCCTGTTTGGATTCATTTTGGGGTCGCTGCGGTGCCTCCTTTTCTGAAGACTTATTTCGAGATTCGTGGGATACGCTTCGCTAGAACCCTTTGCTCCAGTTCATCAAGAATTTTCTGTGGCCTGTTTGAGAAAAGTGATGTTTTTTGAAAGTGCAGTGCATAATTTATTGTACATTTTGTGTCGCTATTACCCTTTCGATTCGTTTAACACATTGACACTAGGGTTCACAAATAGGAAAGTGTGCTTTCAGTTTTAATGTATAATATAATTTAAAAAAAAATAATTTTACAGGGAAGAATTTTAAACAAATTTAAATTTTGAAATATTGTGTGAATTTACATAAACGTTTTTTCAAATCAAATGCTAGCGCACTTGGAAATGAGAAACATTAAATCTGTGAATGAGTGTGTGTTAATTTATTTTTGAAATGCATTCATAATTAGTTGAGAAAGTTGTTGTTCAGTATTTTCATCTTGTCATCTAATCAGACATTTCTTTTCTGATTAGTTACTTTTGTAATTTAATGGTTAATATCCTTTTAAAAGTTAACTATATTTAATCTTTAAAATTTTCTCTTTGTTAAAAAATACTCTACAATGTACTGGATATGTTGAAGTTAGTAATAAATGCAAAGTGTTTGAATGTATGCCTGATTAATTAAAGTTATTAGTTAAAGTGCAAAGCTGACAATGTTTCATACATCTTCAAATTCTTTATTTTCATGTTAAAATTACTCTTCTTGTGACTTTAGTAAATCTCTCATTTGAATTTGTTTTAAATAAAAATAATGAAACAAAAAAAATAATTATAAAATTGCAATATTTTGATTTGAAAAAAATAACATTAAATCCTAGAAATAATTAAAATTAAATCCTAATTAAATTTTCATTGTAATTCCTTATCTCCTAGAATAATTTTGTGGGTATGCGTGTGTTTATACAGTGCTGTAGTTAAAGTGGTTTTTGAATGAAACTAATGGCATTTTAATATTTGTTTTATGTATTTTTTAATTTTTTCTTTTTCTTTGCGACTACTTGCATGATTCAATCTGTTGTGGAATTCCTCCTCCATACAATATATTGCAACTCGTATCAATGTTTGAGAGATGTGATAATCTACATAAATAAGACTAAATGCCAAAAATGGAAAAATACAAGAGAATGCTTTATATAATCACATTCAATATTGTTTGGCCATTTAACATCCAACAAAGAGAATGTTGCTTTTTATGAGTAAATTAGTCCTGATGTTTTGAATGAAAGTATTACAGTTTAATATTCATCTGTTATTTTATTTTTTTCATAGATTCTGAACAGCTAATGTTTTGTTTAGTACATTTATAAATAAAAATTCATTAACACTAAATAATTGTAATGTATATCAGAAAATTTCATTAAAAAGTAAAATCTTTTATTAAGGTGTGTCGCGAGTTAAAGATTAATAATATAAATCTGTTTCATAATTTTACATTAAGCCTCAATTTTGAAATCCATATTTCTGCAAAAAGAAGTTTATTCCTGTTTGTATCAAAATAATCTTTGATATACTACTAGAAAATTGAAAATATGGAAAACTTGCATATTCATCACATTCAATGTTTAATTAAAAAAAATTATCCAGTGGAAATACCAATATGTTTTAAATATGAAGGTTTGTGCTGTTAAAATGTACATGGTTTAACGTATGGGATTAATAAGAACCATGTTATTGCAGAAAAGGCAGTTTACAAAGTCAAGATCAAATTACAAACATTGGAAAAAGTTTGCTAAATGTATGTAGGAAATTTCTGCAGGCACAGTGTCAGACGCAGCGGTATTTTTCTTCACTTGAATGGATGATATATTTATTTTGTTGCATACTGCTCATGTGAAACTTGGATTATTTGAGAAGTGGAATTTATATAAAATTATTTGAAAATGTACTTTTGCATTAGTTTTGAACTGTAGTGCAATCCACACTCTTCTTTTTGGCACTTCAGTTCTTCTCGGAATACAGTATATATCTTTTGTTTTGCATTAATTATTGTGTATAAGAGTGGATTGTTTTTTTATCAGTTATTAAATTTACAAACTTGGTTTTAATACTATGTTCACAAGTATAGTCATGAAACGTTAGTATGAAGCTGCTTTGTGATTTATTTAAAGCAAGTTGTTTGTTTCTGTTGCAGGTATGCTTGAATAGTGTTGGTAATGTAAAATTCTAAATGCAACAATTTCAACAATCAGGGATTTTCAAGTTCAAATATTGTGTCATTATTGGCTGGGATGAAAATAATTACTTTGGAAAACAACTCAAGTTGCGACCCAGACACCAAAAATAGTGCAGGGAAATTGAATATTGTTATATTGGTTTAGCCTTGTAGTACTTGGATGAAAAAATAAAGGTAATTTATTGTGTTCATTATATTTTTAATGATCAAATATTTACATGATGGCTTTGACAATGTCCACATTTTTATTTATAATTTAGCAGCTTGTGATGGCTTAGCTGTCATCATTCCAAACAGGAAATATCTGATTATTAGTGGTGTGGTGTGACAAAATCAAATGGGTAGCTGCAGAATTTTTTGGACAAAAATTTTTGGAAGTTCTAATCTCTCAACCTTCCTAGGTGCACACACAGGTTTTTCTTATGAAAAATTGAATCCTCAAAGATGCATCACTCATCTGAGCTGTTGCCCTGGGATACTAGGGTTTCTTGCATTATAGCTGGCAGAGCACCGACTCATTACTCAGACTTCTGCCTTCCTCTCAATGAACTTAGAATTAAAGAAGAATATCTTCTTTTGGAATATTTATACAATCTGAAGTATCCAGTTTTCTCTCATTATTTATTAATCACAATCCTCTATTAGAAAGGATAAGAAATGATCTTTTACCCTGGCCTGTGCTGCTGCATCTTGTTCCTGTCTCATCCTATCTCATTGTCACACATCTCACCTACTCAGCTCCATCCTGTCCTTTCTTATTCTACTCAGCCTCAACTCACTTTGTCCAAATAAACTGAAAACAAACAATTCTCCTTTTATATAAGAGAAAATATGAATTTGAAAAAAGTAGTCTAAGTTATACCTGCCTGTTTCAGTGAAAACCTCTTCAAAATCGGTTTAGTTATTCTCGAGATCACCCCAGACTGACAGACAAAAAAATCATAAAAACAATGGAATTGGTTTTTATTTCGTGTAAATAAGCATACATGATAATAAGAAAAATACTTTTGAAATCACAGACAGACACCCCAATTTTATTTATATAGTTTCTACGCGTTAAGTTTTTCTTCTAGTGGACAGTGACTACCTTGTCTCTACTCACACTATGCCAATGTATGCTGCTAATGTAATAAACAAAAACGTTGGCACTGCCGCCTTTTTGCACACATATTTGGAATGCCAACTGTATGTTTCCAATAAACCACACTGTCACTGTTCCCAGTAGATGAACATTTCGAAATTAAAGAAAAACTTTTATTTTCTTTCTTATGATAAATATATTTTTAATGCAGATGTCTGGAGAGGAATATGACTCTGATATGGATTACTCTGAAGAGGATTGTGGTTATGCTGATTACTACAATACTGAAGAAGACTGTGATATAGATCAAATAGATCCAAGTAAGACTGACCCTGAGTATTTTGTTTTTGATTGCCTTAGTGTTGAAGAAGTGGAGCGCCTTCTAAACGAATCAGTTGAGAGCTTGAGCAATAGCTTACAGGTGAGTTATCATGCAGATAATGTTCTTTACTTCTTGTTGGGTTTACATTCTTAAAATTCAATTAGAAAATTTCCTAGCAGTATGTGTATAAAGAAACACAGTTCTTACTTGTTATTGTAGCAAGTCCTTTTAATCAAGATGTTGGATTAATCATCACCATTGATTACATGTAAAACAAAATTTAAAATTGTATTGTTGATACCATCAGCATGAGTTTCATGGTGAACACTACATTTTTAATGTAGCGTTCCTTTGCATGTGCACGCTTCCAGAATATTTATGTGGCTTACAGTAGGGCCTATATTTGGATGAAGAACAAGGATTTAATGGAAGATAAATTTTCCGGGCTGGTAGGCTGTGGTCCAGTTGGCATTGAAGGGCCAAACGTTTCTTCCACATCCGCAGTGAACATCCTCGGTGGCAGCAGGGTTGCAGGCGCAGTGTTTGGGGCCGCGCCTGGCCAGTCCGGAAAATTAATCTACTATTGACTCTGACCGTGAAAGCCTACCATGCTATGTAAAGATTTAATCATTTAAAAGCAATTAAATTCAGCTAACAATCCTTTGCTATATTTTCAAGTTGCAATTCACATCATTAAAAGCATATTGAATTGCAAATACAATACTCCAAAACTAGATTCACTGTGTTTGTAACACTTAATGAAGATCATAAATGTTATCATATTTACTTCAAAAATAAGAAGAAACTAATATAATACAATACGCAGTGGTAATCGATGATTCTTTTGTGATGAGCTTATTTACTCTATAGTAATAGGTGAAAGGAAATATAATACAAATTTTATGATTATTGGAATTCTTTGAAGATAGGCTTTTATGTCTAAGGAGAAAAGCCGCCTAAATGTGAAGCTAATGTGATTTTCAGAGATATTTAATTCATTGATAGTCATAATATAAAGATAATGGACGAGAATAAACTACTTTTATTTCTTTCCAGATCACCCCTTCCCTTGCCAAAGTATTACTTCATGCACATAATTGGCTAATTTCTGAGATAGTGTCAAAATATCGGTCAGATTCATCACACTTACTGGTGATCTCCAAGATCAAGCCACCTCATCCTCCAGAACCATCCATCCTTCAGTTAGGACGCCTTCAGTCATGTCCTGTCTGTTTAGCATCTCAGAGCAGTGATAAATTCAAGAGTCTGGCATGTGGGCATCCATTTTGCAAGGAATGTTGGTCAATGCATTTTGAAGTCCAGATCACCCAGGGAGTTTCAACAGGTAGTTGGTACTTTAAATGTACAAAGTTCCTTTTGTTTGGCTTTTACATTTGTTTGGCTTACCATGCCATTGTTCCTTTGTTTCCCTGAGAACGTTGGGTTTTTGTGTATAATTTCATTGTTCTTTGATTTGCCAGTACTTTAACCTTCCTTCAAGTCTTATTTCTGTGATCTCTTTCTCTATTGTACTCTTTCGATCAGTTGGGTTGCTTGTTCACTCCTCTTCATTATTTGGACTGGAATTAGTTCCTGGTGTGTATCTTTTCACGAATCTTTTTTGGGAATAGTGTTTATGTATATGGTTTAACAACATGCTGTAATAAATGTATTACAAGGACTTCTGAAATCCTGGATAAGTCTTCATTCTGCTCACACATGTATAATAATATGACACAATTCGTACTTTATAAGTTCAATATTTTTTTAATGAATACAGTTTCCTTTCTTTGGAATAGGATTGTGTAGATAGGGATAGAAAATGTGTAATGGGTGTCATGAGTTTTCTAATAATTGTAAGTGTAGTGTAAGATTCGTATGAAACTTCAACCTTCCATTTTTTTTGTAGGTATTGGTTGTATGGCTCAGGAATGTGAAGTCCTTGCCCCTGAGGATTTTGTCCTTAATTCACTCAGTAGACCAGCTTTGCGTGACAAATACCAGCAGTTTGCCTTCCGAGATTACGTGCGTTCGCATCCTCATCTTCGTTTCTGTCCTGGGCCAAACTGTCAAGTTGTGGTGCGGGCAAAGGAACCTCAAGCAAAACGTGTCATATGCAATGTTTGCCGAGCCATCTTTTGGTGTGTCTTTTTTTGTTACATTTTCAATAGATTATAGCTCAGATATGCTAAATCTTTTTATTTTCAAACATTCAAAATGGAAAGTTCAAAGATAATGAAAAAAAACAATAATGCGAGAATGTGTTTTATGAATAGTGTTTTACATTCAAGAAACGTATGATAAGTTGGAAATGTGAAACAAAATGGCCCAACATATCTGTGACAATTGTTTTGTGAATAGTCTTGCTAATATTTAAAAATTAGTAAATCTTTTTTATTATAATTCTATATCATATGGTATTATTAAAAAAAAGGAACATCTATGGCAATGAATTTCAGCTAAGTGTCATTTTATATTACTTAATTTGTTAACATAAAATTATTGTTTTTAGTTTCCGGTGTGGTACCGATTATCATGCCCCCACAGATTGTTCAACGATAAAGAAATGGCTCACAAAATGTGCAGATGATAGTGAAACTGCCAATTATATTAGTGCTCATACCAAAGATGTAAGTTTGAACGATTCTCAGAATCACATTCTCCTTTTTGCAGTATTTCTTTGGTACTACTTTCAGTGTTGTGAATTAGATTGTGTGTTAGTTTATGTTTTTGTTTCTTTTAGTGTCCCCGTTGCCATATTTGCATTGAGAAGAATGGTGGGTGCAATCATATGCAGTGTTATAATTGCAAGCATGACTTTTGTTGGATGTGTCTAGGGGATTGGAAATCCCATGGTTCTGAATACTATGAGTGTTCACGCTACAAGGAAAATCCAAATATTGCTCATGAGTCTGTGCATGCCCAAGCCAGAGAGGCCCTCAAGAAATACTTGCACTACTATGAAAGGGTAAAATATTTGTCATTTATTCTGACTTACTTTATATAAGTTAATACTGTATCCAAAAAGCTGTTGCTTCTGCATGTGATTGAACAAGTTTTTTTGTGTAAATGGGTCTACGTGTATATTATTACTTATATCAATTTATTAAAATTGCCAAAAAATCATTAATACCAAATTTAAACTAAGGGCTCTGGAAACCCCAGTCCACCCTCTCCTTAATAATGCATGGGACATTTAATATCTTTGCGTTCCTCAGTTAAACTTGTTCAACATTGGTGGCCTTAATACAAAATAAAATGAGTTATTAGTATTTCAAATATTAGCAAATTTTTTTGAATTTTTGCAAAGCCCTTTTGTTTCTTTTTTATTGTGGGGAATGTTTTGGATCCTCGCTTTAGTTATTTATTATCTCATTTTTTAATTTTTTTGTTTAGTGGGAGAACCATTCTAAATCGCTTAAATTGGAAGAGCAAACATTGTTGAAGATCAAAACACGTATTAACAAAAAGGTCATGGATTCATCAGGGACATGGATTGATTGGCAGTACCTTCTTGATGCTACATCTCTCCTCGCAAAATGTCGATATACTCTGCAATACACATATCCATATGCATACTATATGGAGGCAGGACCTCGCAAGGAATTGGTGAGTGTGATGTATTCTAATTCAGCATGGGGCGTGGGTGGACAAGAAGGGGAGGGCAACGAGAGTGGAATTTGTCAGATTGTGAGGTATGGATGGGTGGGTGGAGAGGAGAGGAGGGAGGTATGGCAAGGATGCAAATAAAATTACTTACATTTACACTAAAATAGAATTCATTTCTTATCTTGTCTAATGGATTATTTTGATCAATAAATACCCAGGCATTACCAGGTTACTTTAGCTCATGCTCGCTTCATAGTTTAGATCATAATTATCAAAATGTTCATAAAATCTAATTCTTGTGTGAGGTAATGTTTTAAATAGTTGCCAATAAGTGGTGGAGTTTGGTGACATATACTGTGGTTATGAATAGCTAATTAACTACTGTTTCGCAAGAGAAAATTGTTTATTGAAAGTGGTTCTATGATCCCGCTCCCTATAAATCATAGGAATGTCAAAGAGTAAAACTTCTGAGAAACATTGATGTGTATCATTTTAGAAAATCAATTTGGGTGTTCCTGCTAACCTGCTAAATGTTTTATACTTTTTATTTTCAAGTTCAGAGCTTCTCAGAATTAGTTTTATTTTTTTAATAAATGTCATAAATAGGAAGAAAATAAACTTACCCTCCATTTTTTATACAAGTAGCAGATATCAAGGGCCTTTGGGACTATCAGAGTTTGGAAATTCAGTCAATTATTTTGCCTAAAATATGTAGTCAAAAAGAGATGTATTCTTGCTAGAATAGGCATGCAAAAGGGCATTTAGGGAAGATAAATATTTAAATAAGGTAGAATACTTAAAATAGTACTTCTCTTAAAAACAACTCCCCTCAAAAATGTTTATTAGACAAGAGAGAATTATTTTATTTCATACAATACAAATTAAATTTTACATGGAAGTTTTTCAGTTTTAAAACACAATGTTTCAGGAGCTTTTGCGCCCCCGTTTTCGTCTCTTTTTAAAGGGTCTTGTTCTGAAGAGAAGTACTAATTAAGAAAAGGTTATATAAATTATATAATACTTAAAATAGTTTGAAGGAGCTAAAAAGTCATAAAGACAATCTTCCAGTAGAATTTCAGAAATGGTTACATGATTCCTATTGTTAATACTAAAATTAATAATAATTAAAAAGGCATTTTGCCAAATATTCTCTCTCATCACATATGCCTTCTTCATAAAATAAAACAAATTGTGATAAATGTTTCTGTTATCTTCATGCTTCTGTTTCATAAATTCATCTTCGTTTTATTATAAAACAGAGAAAGTTACCAAGTTTTGGTATTTTCTTTTTCTAATTTTAATAATTTTAGATTTTTGTTGGCAGATTTCTTTGCATAAATTTCAGGTACTTTGTTTCACACACAGTATCGTTATGGTTTGAAATAAATGGTTCAGAAAAAACTAGACAAATATTTCCTAACTTATTGTAAAAAATGTATTTGTGACATTGTGTGAAAAATTGGATGAAAATGTCTGATTAAAAGAGGTTGCTAATGAGCGTTGTTTGAAAAGTGCTGCCAATGGTCCTACCAACAACTGTTTCTTTTAAATATCGAGATCATTGGGATATGGCCACTTCTACTTATACTTCCACAAATTATTTTGCTTCATTAAAAATTAAATTTAGGTTTCAATCTTAACTTGTCTATTTCTGAATCCTCTAATTCTAGATTTTGACATTCAAATCATGGATAACGTTTTGAATTAACAAGTGTTTAATGTTCAGTGATAATGTTTTTGCATTTCTGTTGTATTCCATATTCAATATTCAATATTTGCTAAACTTAAGTTTGTTGCTTTGGATAAAAAAAACTTCCAGCTTGCATATTAGTTTGTCCTTCAACAATAATGAAAAGTTGTCTGTGCTCTCATTTCCAGTTTGAGTATCAACAGGCACAACTAGAAGCAGAGATTGAAAATTTGTCTTGGAAGATTGAAAGAGCTGAAACTACCGATAGAGGAGATTTGGAGAATCAAATGGACATTGCTGAAAAGCGGCGTGCCACACTTCTGAAAGATTTTCTTGAAGTATGATAACTATGTGAAAAATGTGAAAGTGAACTCAATGCACCATCCAGCCTCAGTCCACACAGTTTGCCAGCTTGTTCCCAGTTCAGCCAGTACCTGTACTGCTCTAAAAACGCCAATGTTCAAAATATATTATATTCACGGTGCAAGTTGAGTTGCATGTTTTTGTTGGTTTTTTGTTTTTTTATTTTTCTCAAACAGTTAGTTTGAACTATTCAATTACAATTTTTAGAATGTTCTTTTTTTAAACAATGTAAATATATATTTCAAAGTTGTATATATTTTGTATACAAAAATGCGGTTATTCAGTGTGACAATTAAGGGTCATTAACATATGTACAATTCCATTATCTTCTGTGTGAAATTTTTCACTAAAGATAAATGGAGAAATTAAATTTCGTAAATCAAAATTTAAAATATTACCTATGCCATGTATATACAAATGGAATTAGCAAGTACTTTGTGGAGTTATGTTGTTTGCATCATGTAATTACAAAAGTCTTCAAGGAACTAACTTATTTTAACTTATGTTAAATTAATATTTTTAATTTTTTAAATTTTCTTTTGTTACATCTAATCATTTCTGCAGAAAATATTTATTTTTCAATCATGTTCTTGTTATTTTGAGAAAGTAGGTGAAACCTGTTTTTCTCTTTTTGTTTTCTTTTGTTGTGAAATTTTTCCAAAAGAATCTACTTTATAATTGTTATACTAGAAATACACTAGCGATTGTTACACTAGGTGCTTGATATGTAAAAAGTATTGCATGCAAATCAACCTATTTATTACAATTTCCTCTGTAGGCTATGTTGTTACACTTGCTTGCTTAGAATTTGTCTTTCTTGTGCTGTTTCTTATATTTGTAATGATCAAGGACAAATTTATCTTGGAAGGTGCATGACTTCTGGTTAAAGTGTCTTGCAAACTTTATTCACACTTATTAGTTGGCCTTCTAGACTCCTTGTAGGACAGAAGGTAGGCAACAGTATATTTATGATCCAGTCTTAATGAACTTTGTATTAAACTTAATTTTTTTCATTTATTTTGTTTTGAATTCAGTTTTGCGGAGCTTTATTTAGATGTGAAAAGGATAGTATGTGAAAGGATAGTTCATCTGTGGGAACCTTGCATGAAGAATGTGTTATTTCAGTGTGTTCCCATATAAGAATCATGTGCCCTGAAAGATATGACTCCACAATAAAATTCTGAAAGTGTGTTACGGTATAACACTATTGTCAGAAAAGTTCTCTCTTAAAACAGTGAATTTCTTGTTATTCATATCCTTTAGAGATACAGTGTAATAAGTCTTCTTATTTTACCTTGAGTAGTGTTATGTCTTGTAAGTAACCCAATCATATGAATGGTAAATTCATCAATATTTATTCAATTTGTGGGCATGTTTGGTGTACTGTATCTTTTTGTGTTTTAACATTCATCAGTTAGAATTTTCCCATTTCTATCATTTTGGCATGAAAGAAAATAAAACTTAAGTAAATATTCACGGTGATGGGCAACATGAGAAAGATTCAGAAGATAATTGTAATGTTTTTAAAATTTATTTTGATATGAAATATAGTGTTCAGTTGCTCAAATTGATCATCTATTTGATGTTGAAATCTTTCAGAACACTTATGTGAATGACCCTCAATTGAATGATGGCTGATGAAACATTTCTTTCCTATGTTAGAAAAATGCAAGGAAATTGTTTCAGTAAAATAAATTCAGTAAGTTTAAATTTAGTTATCATTTTCAGTGGATAAACTATAGCAAAAGTAGATTTGTGATTTATTATAGTTTTTGGTATGGCTCATTTTACAGTGAGTGATCTGCAGACTTTTCATAAATGTATAATAATCAGGGATAAAGAAAATATTATTTTGCATAACTTGAAAATTTATTGTCATGTTAAATTATCATTTTAGGGTCAGCGTCTTGTTGATCATCCCACATTGCTGAGTCACGCTGTGTGCCTCTTCATAATATTTCAGTTTTACTCTTGGGCTGTAGATATGTACCTGAGCAAATTGTGGCTTTGCATAGTGTATTGCATTATAATTATAATTTTGTAGTTAATGCGTGTAGAATATTCATTATGCGATTTTTATTTATTCTCATTTCTTTACCACAAATTTAATTAACACTTTATTGTTAAGTTTTATTTCTTCATTACACCATACTTCTATGTTTATTTGCTGTTGTATGTTACAGAATTGGCCTATACTGAGCTCATCAAAGAGGAAAACATTTTTTTAACAGATGAGACCATGGCCCAAGATTAAGTATGTGTTAGAAATAATTGATTGTGTTTTTATTTTGCCGTACATGATATTCATTTTGACAGGCCTATAGTTAGACATCTTTCTAAAGATTTAAATTAGTATTATCTGTCTAAAATGTAATATGGAATTGGCATTTTCCAAATTAATCCTTATAAATTGATACTACTATTTTAAGTGACCAGACATACTATTGTTCTTGTTAGTGTGTGTCAGTTTTGTGTTGTTTTTTTTTTGTTATAATTGCCCTTGTTGTTTGAAATTTGTGGAAAATTGGAACAAACCAAGTTGATTGTGGGCAACTCGGCAGTCTGGTTTTGCAAATATCTAGAGTCATTGAGAGGACCAAGGCTTGGCTTTATAGGAGGAAAGGTTCCATGAAATGTGTAGTAATTGGCAGATGTTTCAAGAGATACCCAAGTGTCTAGGTTTTGTTGGAAATAATTCACATGAATAGTCCATGGTTGTGTTTTCTCCTATCATTCCAGAAGGCTGAAACTTCTCGTGTCTGAATTATTTTTGAAATATTTTGTTGATATTCATAGTTCTTGAAAAAATTATGGATCGACGACATCAAAAATTTCCTTTGATTCTTAGCAGTAGATCTCAAACACAGGTTCTATGAACTTTTTTTTTTCTTGTTCTTCTTCTTCTTCTTCTTCTTCTTCTTCTTCTTCTAAGATTAACATACTTGCAAACCTCAAGAGAATTACTGGTATTTTTTAAAAATTAATTACCCAAGAGCAGTTTGGCAAAATATGATAACAAGAAATATTTGCTCCTTCATAACAGATTTATTCAGTCAAAAGATTCTTCAGATTTATTCAGTCAGATTCTTCAGATTTATTCAGTCAAAAAAAACAGTAAAAACTGTATGTGATGTAGAGGGAAAAGATTATCTGCGCACGTTTTCTTGAGTTTCGTGAGTTTCTTTGCATTATTAGATTTGGAGATCTATCAAAAGAATTTGATGTTTAATAAGTGTTTAATTTTGTGTTAGGCCTTCCAAAATTTGAATTGTAATTTATTCATTTTCAAGTAAAGAGTATTGTAGAAAACTTCAAAAAATGGTGCAGATTTGAATAGATTTTGGGAAAAGTAGAAAAGTACACAGGAATAACTTGCAAATTGTCTCTGCTGAAACAACAAAATCCTGTATTAAAATAGCAAACAAGCAAATATTAGTAGATTAAAAGTGAAGTGATATAAGAAATGTCAAATCAAGTCTGCCACCTTTGGAAACCCCAAGCATTCTGGAACAAAGGGCAGGTTAGTGGTGAAATGAGGCACAAAAATAACAAGGGTATCCAAACATCCAATGAAAACTTTCCTATGTAGGATGACATTTGCAGACCCTGTGAGAGTGAGAGCGCTTTACTTTTGTGACCAACTGTTGCACGCCTGGTGAACATCCTGTGCTTATTTTTTTGACAAAACCTACAACTTTCCAATGTAATCTTTTCTTGTGGTTTAGCTACTTTTATTTGGCATATCAAGTATGTTATTTTAGTAACTAATTTTTTCAGTTGTTGAAAATTAATTTTACTCTTATGAGAAAGGTATTCTTGAAATTTAGGTGAATAATAATAAATCGTACTGGTATTATAAAAAGTGGGAAAGAAGTTTGTTGTGACAGCAGACTTCTTTTTGGCTTTATGGTGTATAGTGTAAAATACTTTCTTGGCACTTGCAGAAAACAGTGCTTAACAGAACAAGAGATATGATACTCCAGAGGAGCTACAAGTATTAATTCCTGGCCAAATGGCAATACAAAACACATGAAGCCTTTTGATGCAGTTTGCATCACATAGTTTATTGAATATCTATGTAATCTTAAAATCTGAGAAATTTGGTCATCAGATGTCTTTTTTTTACATACACACAAACTCTAAAAGTATTTCATGTATTGACTTAATCCTTAGTGTTAGTGAAATGTTTCAAATGTAGCACTCACATTTGCTGAACATTTATTTATAATGTGTAAGAATGTTTAAAAAAAAAATTTAAAAAAAATTTGTATGCACCCTCTTGCAATCGTCAGCTTTTGTACATAACATTTGTGTAGATAGTTAGATCATTTCACAGTGAGGAATAATGTATATTCCCCACATAATATTTGTCAAGGTTTTATTCTTCTGATCATAATGGATTTGTTTCGTATTTTGTTAACAATTTTTGTTTTATATATTGAAAAACAGATAGATTTGTTTTTAACATTGTTTTGAATGAAACTCACAGTAACAATTTTGTAAAGAACTTCTTGCAGATGAATTTGTTACAGTGCTTCAAAATAATGGCACACATTTAATCTAAATAGTACCGATGCCTATTAATGAAATTTCAATAGCACTGCTTTGTTCTGTCTAGTAACTTTGGTTTTGATTCTGTTAACAAAAAATTAAAATTCAGTGTCTACTAGTAATTGGAAAAAAATACCTCCCCATTGTTTCAGAAATTTTAAGTTTGTAAACCAGGAATGATCTGTAGCTTTTTTCTTGAGAGCAAGTAGCTTATGGTGATGAAATATTATTTAATGAAAAGTGCAGATAATGCTTACTGTTTGTAGAGAGTTTTGTGAGTTAATTGTCTAACATCTTGATATGGAGAAGTAAGTGTTTTATATGTTATTTCATTTTTAAAATTAACTAAGTGTGCTGTGTTTGTTATGCTTTTGATACTAACGAAACTGTAAACATATGTATTGAGATAAGTGGTCTCAACTTTGCAAGTAAAATAGTTAATGAAACCATTTCAGGAGAAATTAGTCATGAGAAGTACCTTAGTAAGTGACCTTGATTTTGAAGAAACCACAAGTCTTCTGCAGAGCTTACAGAAAGCTCAACTTGTTCTTCATTGTAGATAGTGTCAGTATTGGAACTACATTGCTTATAAAGAGTAATTTCTGTGAGCTGAAAAGGTCCCTTTGGTTGTTTCCGTGGGAGGCAGGCAGGTTGGCAGAGTTAGCTTTTTAGTTCTTCGGAATGCTGTTCACTGCCAGTTGTTTTGTGCTATTGGGAACGTCATTGTGCTTGCAAAAATGGATTACTCTTGAATTTAATAGATACTGTTGAAGCTTGTATTGCTGTTGTGATACTCGTTTTAAGCTAATATGTTATTATGTTGTTGGCAAATACGATAGTATGATGACAATGTGTCCAGGTAATTAGGTGATGTGTATGAAAGAGCTGCCTGCCCTTACTTCTTTCAACAGGGATCTCTAAACTGCAAGCTTCATTTGGCCTATACTGCAGGCTGCATCTAACTTAATTCAAAATGGAAGGAAAATAATTAATGTGGCATTATTAGAAACTTTTCTTAATACCATTTATTCTTTCTTCTTTTTTGTGAACTAAATTTATGCTTTATTTTAAAACTAAATTAGAACATTGCATTAGTAATGTGTAGGAATGTGCTTGGAAATGAAATTTATAGACTATTTCAGGGACTTATTAATTAATATGACTTTTCTTGTTTATATATGATGGGTTTACATGAGTTTTGAGAGGAAAATTTAGCTTTGAAAATAAATATGAGGTGTACATTTTAATTTTTACAAAATGTGTCTTGCCTGATATTATAGTAAAGATTTGATGTGGTCCTTTGGACAGAAGTTTGGAGATCCCTTTATGTATATTTATAGTACATTAATACTGCTTATTCTTTATTACTTACCAGAGATCTCTCATTTTATTATTAGAAGTTTGAGTTATATTGATTATTTATGCATCCTGGCCATATTTTCATATTTTGTAATGCTTTGATCAAGAACCTATATTTTTAATGAATTTATTATATTATAATAATTAGGCTGGCCCTGAATGGTAATTTTCTTTCTATGGACATAGAGATTTCATGTATATTAATACAGGTTTTTATTTAAAGGAGATTGTTTATAATTTAGTTTAAGTGAATTGCCATTATTATGCATGTTTTTCACGTTACAGTAAAATGTTTAATTTCAAAAGGATCAGTTATGAACATATTTGCTTACTAAATACATTTTGTACATATATATATCTTGGAATATTTTATCTAAGCAGTGACAAGAATTATCTTCAGACTGTAAATAATATTAAGTACATTTGCAAATTGTTGATGATGTTTCAGGAGTATGGAAATGAGATTGTGTGCGAGGATTTTTTAAGTTATATAATTTCTGTATAGAAGTGTACTTGCTGTACATGTATGGTCATCTTTGTTTGTCCAGAATTATGTAGTAAAATACAATATTAATGCAGTATTATGTGGTGAATATAATAAATTGAATATGAAATCATGTTTTGTGTCTTAATAATTGAACACTTGATTTCGTGTGCATGAATGCATTTCTTTTCTCTCTAGAATTACAGTATGATTTGCGTAATGCGAGTTTAAACAGAATTAGAACTATGTATTGGTGTTGCATTACATAACAGGCTCTAGAGAAAGGTTGTGCCGGAGTATTTTTGAAAATGTTTTGTTTTTTGGACAAATTCAGTATTAAAGATTATTTCAGATTTATTTTTTGACTTAGTAAATCTGTGTATATTTGTCACAGTCAAACACAGCCTGAAACTTTATTGAAGTATTTCTTTATAAATTATGAAAACTAATATTTATTAGTAGTGTGAAATTTTAATCTCTTACTAATTTTGTGAGTGATTCTTTGGGTGACAGCTCTCGACAGGAAATCTACTAGGAACAATGGGAATCATGCCTGGAGTTGCCAAGAATGTAAAGTTGAAAGAATGATGTACCTCATGGTTGTGTTGTAAGCTTTCTCGAAGTAAATGGAAGATGAATTTGTCAGCGAGAAGAATGGGCAAATTTATGATTAGGGGTACGGAACATGCCCAGAGTAGAATGAACATGCACAGAGCCCGTAACTCCTGGGGCACATTCCCCTGGACATGGGTTACACTTCAAAATTGTGTCAGCTACCAGCATACATAAAAAGCCATTGAAAAATACTAGAGGATAATGAAAAGGTAAAGATGATATATGATTTGGAGAGCTAGAGAATGGAAGATGGAGAAAAAACTCATGAGTACAGATGTGGCTCATCATTAAAGGGTGTAGAAGTCCCCCCAACAAAAAGAAATTAATTTATAAATGTATTTATGTATTAATAATGGATTTCTGAGTTACATTATGTAAGAATCATATCAAAATGTTTCTCTGTCAGTTCGATAACGGCCGTTCCTAATGCATTTGAAGCTGTTGACAGGGAAAAGAAGTATGTTAGGCTTCCGCTTCATTCTGCCATAAAGCCCGTGTAAAACGACAAGGCGTGACATCATGCATTCACTGCACAGGCTTACCGGCGGACGAAGGCTGCGGCCAAGCAGTCATCAAAGGGTGGGGCGTGGGGTCTGAAGAAGGGCGTGTTAACCAGATAGTATGCATGCAGCTCAGCGAGTAGCATGGAGCACCAACTAGTTCTCTCAATATGTGGTAGAAGCACGACTCCCTTATGCCTGTATGGGAAGATATAATGTATAGAAATTCAAAGCATGCAATGCAATCATTTGCAGCATTCCCCATTAGAAAACCATGAGCTGTGACTGCATTAGAGTATTCTCTGCATTGTCCACACACAAATTGGACCAAGTCACTTCAACAGATTCCTTCAATTTGAAAGAATTTTTTAATGCGAAAATCTTTGTATTTACAATCATATTTTAAAGGACTTGCAGTGTCTACAAAAACTTTGTTCTAGAACTTCTTTCCATCAACGAAGTGTGTGTGAATGAAGTGTGAAACTCTTTATCTTTGAATTCTTCTAGAACTATTTTTATTTAAGGTTGCATTTCAACTAAGGACCACTGTGAGTAACATTGGGGGGAGGGGGGGAGGTTAACAGTATATGAACATCCACAAATATACATCCCCTGGGCGAGATTGGAACCCATGACCCTTCAGGCACAAGGCCAGTAGGGCTCTTGAGCTGTAGTGACCTTGGCTATCCAAACCACCATCGATGTATCTTGACCTCCTTGTCAATTTTGCCATCACGCCGATAATGCTATTGAATTGTGACTTGTGAGATGTCCAAAGGGTTCAACAGTGTTTTCCTTTTCTATGTTGTTTAAATGTGACCCTCCAAGAGCACATTTTTTTAATTTGTACTAGTCTCTCAAATCTTCTTCATCCTCATTGAAATGCAATCAAACATTATTAGCTGCTTGATTTTTCCATAGCTTCATGCCCTCAATATTTTTCTTACAAGTTGAACTTCTCACATGTTTTGCCTTCTTCCAGAAAATAGAGTGGGACATGGGAGTCTTGGCATTTATTGGGAGAAGAATGTAAAAGAATACAATAATTCTAACATTGATTAGCTGAGTATTTTCCACTTTTGGGAAAGGATGGAAAAGAGCCCAATATTATTTTAAGGCACTGTCTAATTCCTCTACATGTGATTGATAATGGGTTCACAGGAATCAAAAGTCTGGTAGTTTGGATTTTACAATTGCCTAAATATTAGAGATCAGTTAAAATTTGGCACTGTTCTTAATAGTTTTTTCCTGGTATTTCAGAAGAAGAAAGAAAAGAAAAAAGATAAAATGACGAGCCCAGAATTATTTCTGTCACATCCCGTTTTCTAAGGTGTTTAATAAACAACTAAATTGTTGTAATCATTTGTCTAGTGTCTTGGGGTTTATTTGGTGAAGAATGGAAAAGTATTTTCACATTGTTTAGCATTTTGCACTTTTTTTTCAGAAGGAGGAAAAATGAATAATGAATGAATTTAAGTCAACAATGTAATCCTTTTTGTGTTTGATAATATATACGATTGATACTTATGGATATTTTATGAAATCTGAAATAAATTGGCATTATTCTGATAAATTTTACTTTTTCTTCTTTATTTTTTTCAATAGTATGTTTAAAAAAAAATATATCATTGTATTTTTTTTGCCAATTTTGGAGTTTATTTGAAGGTGAATAGGACATTATGAAAAAATCTACCTTTGTTACGCTGAGAGTTTACTACATTTCTCAAATATGGCTCCAAATTTTTTTCTTTAAATTTTTCCTCAGATAGAGCAAAGTATGTGTATGAAAATGGCGCAGATCCCATTTTTGTTGAATGCTCTGTACTTTCGAAAATTGAAAAAATAAGTATTACAAATCTAAATTTTGATTATAGAGATTTTTCCTGAATGTACGTACAATTTTCCCAAAATACCAGCAGTTACCGCGTATTCGAAAATCTACGCACGAGTCGAAAATTATTGTAAGGGACTATATCGATCTCATGCATACTGATAATATATAGAATCGTTTAAACTTTTAATACTGTAGTTTGTCAGGAACATAGGATCCACTGTCTTCTATACCCGAGCCCTTTTTATTTGTCTCACTTAAACTTGCAATATCCATATTTAAATATTGAAGTTACTTAGTTACCCCCTGTGTCTTATTTCCCAAACCTTGAGTATTCCCTGTTCCAATATTCATTATCCATTTCCTTTGTCTAGTTTGTTTTCTCATGATTAGGTCTTTTAGCATTTCTTAGCTTTTACATGGACGACGAGGAGCTGGCCCATCATCCCAACCCCCTACTAGGATGATCAGGATACTTTTAGTGTTTACTCCCCTAGGAGGATGGCTTCACCGAGCTTTTGAGCTGCTCCTGCCCAGATCTCTTTTGGAAACCACTTCTCCGTTGGCGAGATCATGCCCGTACCCTTCATCCCTCAGTAGAAATGTAGGCTAGGATTTCTGCCTAACTCTTCATCGTTTCGAGATCTTTTTCACCGCACTTTACCGGATGTTCTCTTCTTGCGCCCCCGTCCTCTTCTGTAGTACTTCTTCGTCTGACCCCTCCCCTTTGACCAGTCCGGCAAGGGAGGCCCTGCCAGTAGCTACGCTACCGCTGGCATAGCTCTCCAGATCACGGGGATACTCAAGCTCCACCACCAACGTCAAGGTCATGTACTCCCTAGGTGAAGAATTTCCTATATCAAAAGGACTACGGCAAGGATGCTGTTTGTCTCCCACCCTCTTTACAATATATGTTAATGCGGTGTTACAGGTATGGAAAAGAAAATGTGCTGGGATGGGAATACCACTTGATGATAATACAACACTCTATACCCTACAGTTCGCTGATGGTCAGGTGCTGATAGCGCAAGAACAAGAATATATGACTAGGAAGATAAAAGATTATGAGAAATGGGGACTAAGCCTCAACCTAGAAAAAACAGTATACTGGACTCTAGGCAGTACACATGACGTATTGACTATGGAAACAGGAGAAATAATAAGAACAGAGGACATAAAGTACTTGGGAACAACAATAGGAAAACAGGGTTTTTATGGAAAGGAATGTGAAACCGGACTCATTAAAGGAAGAAAGAAATTAGGAGCCATGAGTACAGTTATCTGGGATCCAAATATAAGCAAGAAAACAAAAATTAGAATAAATAAATGTATGATTGAAAGTGTTACATTGTATGGAGTAGAAATATGGTAGCTCTCAGAACAACAGAAAAGAAAATTGAGAGCTTTGGAAATGGATTTTCTCAGAAGAGCTGCAGAAATATCATCTAGAAGGGAAAGAATTAGGAATGAACAGGATAAGGAAATAATGAATCTGCAACATATTATAGAGGAAATTGAAAAGAAACAACTCACTTGGTTTGGACATATACAGCGAATGGACGAGAGAAGATCCTTAGAATAGCAACCATGTGATAGGAGAAAACGAGACACACCAAGACCGGGATGGAACGACCAGATCAGAAAGGTAATTGAGAAGTGGAAATTACCTCCTGATTCCTGGAAGAACAGTGAAGACTCGAGAAGAAGATTAGGCGCCGGAAGACCGAAGTAGCGGTTAAGAAAACGGCAACAAGAAGACAAGAAGTTTGTTAGGTTTTGTACTAAAGTTAATACGAAGGTTGCCTTTAATGTTTCGGGATTTGGCAACCCTGGTGTTGCAATCTGGCAACTGACAGCTCTATCGTAATGTTGGATGTTTTGAGGTTATACGTACTCAGAACGTTTTGAAATACGAGCGCTATTTGTGTTGTTTACACTAACTTAAAAAATTCATCTTGGCCCTAAAATGGAATTAACACGTCTATGACATCGTGACAGATGATGAATCGTGAATTTACGTGTATGAGCCCGAAAGTAAACAGCAGTCGACTGTATGGGTGTTTCAAGATGAGCAAAATCCAACTAAAGTTGTTCGCGCACGAAGCACTTCCAAACAGATGGTCGCCTGTTTTTTCGAAAAAACTGGACATGTCGCAACCGTACCACTAGAACAACGCAGAACAGTCAATTATGAGTGGTACACAACAATTTGTTTGCCAGCTGTCTTCCAAGAAATCAGGAAAACCAACCGCCGAAGACGGATCACTCTTCACCACGACAATGCGAACTCTCACACATCGGTTCAAACAACTGCATTTTTGAGCACCCAAAACATCGATTTGATGAGTCATCCGCCGTATAGTCCTGACTTGGCACCAAATGACTTCTTTTTATTCCCGTACGTAAAAAACAAACTGAGAGGTCAACGTTTTTCGACACCTGAAGAAGCGGTTGCTGCATTCAGAATGCATGTTTTGGAGAAACCTCAATCAGAGTGGCAAAAGTGCTTCGACAATTGGTTCAAACGCATGCAAAAGTGTATAGATCTTCATGGGGAATATTTTGAAAAACAAAGTGATTTTCGATTATTAATATTTGTTTTTGTTCTCTAATCCTGAAATATAAAAGGCAACCCTCGTAAGTGGGTATGGAATGATTCTGTCGGGAGTGTGTGTGAGATTTTTCCTGATTTTCGCAATATGGATATATGTCCAAAATCATTTTCAGGATCAATTGTGATTCTTTTTCATGTTTGTTAAAGTGTAGTAATATAGAAAACTTAAAGTAAAATCGTAGCAACATTTGCGTATTAGTCTGATATTTATGCTTACAGAAATAGGACGGTATAGAATGTTTTGCGCGTTTTTTTGGTTTTTCGAAATAATACAACTGTCAAAATGATTTTGATACGATCGATCCCCAATTTGTTTTCAATAATAGAATCGTTGCTAAAACGCCAACGATATTTTTTATTCGGTTAGAAATAACCACATTTTTAATTCCGAAATATTTGTGGAACGATACACAAGTATCTGAGAAACCGAACACGAAAGGAAACATGGCGTAAGTTTTACACGACAGTTGCAGTCCCCACACTCATGCATGCCAGCGAAATTGGAGTCGACACGAAAAATATAGAAAATAAAATACAAATGGCACGAATGAAATTTCTGCGTAACACATTAGAATGCTCGCTACTCGACAAGAAACGGATTTCTGAAATAGATGTATTAAAGGTCAAAGAATTGTTCGAAAGCATTTTCGAAAATAAGTTGTAATGGTACAATCATGTATCGAGAATGTCAATGAACCGACTTCTATTCATAGCTATGAACTATGGAACAGAAGGAAGAAGGGGCATTGGTAGACCGAGAAGAAAAATGGGTGCCGGAACTGGTCACATGACCTAAACCCTGTCGAGAAGAAGAAGTTAGAAATAATATAGTTCGGGAAAATTTGGTCATTGTTCCGCATATTTTGAGAAGTAAGCGAGCTCAAAATTATATATTGGATTATTTGAATTTTCGTGCTTCGAGTGCTGGCGCCATCTGTATCAGTCGACGAGAACTCTCGCGCCCCATGTTGGTATTGTACGTGCGCGAGTGAACGGGCCCTCCGTTCTTTTGTATTAAAAACAACTAAATAAATAGTCATTTGAACAAAATACTCGTTTTATTCAAAAGGTTATGGGCCCAGAGAACGCTTGAAGTGGAAAAACCAGACTATTTGTGACCGATCGTAATCTGTGAGTCGGATTTCGAATTGCCAAGGACCTAACCTCGAATTTGGCTGTGGAAGCGTGTTCGTTTCGCTTGAGCGCGCATTCGTCGTGTGACTCGCGCAGTTTATCGAGGAGGCTTTAACCGTTTGGAGGGCTCGCCACGTGCATATAATTGTCGATTGCAATCTGTGAGTCAGATTTCTAATCGCGACGGACCTAACCTCGAATTTAGTGGTGGAAGCGTGTTCGTTCTTGTTCAAGCTCGTGTTCGTCTCGCTTGAGGTCGCGTTCGTCGCATGTGTGGCAATTGAGTGACGTCACAATGGCTGAGAGATTAGACATGAATAGCCTGAGTAAGTTTGATGGCAGTAATTACAATCAATGGCGATTCCAAATGAACTGTGCACTTCGGGCAAAAGGACTCTACGAAATCGTCCATGGAACTGAACTGAAACCGGAAAATAACAATGAGACGCAGAAGGCATGGATTAAAAATGACGCAACGGCAATGTTTATTTTGACATCTGCGTTAGACTACGCGCAGATAACCTTGATTGAGAATTGTGAGTCATCTCATCAAATAATTGATAAGCTTGATTCGATCTATTTGCAACGATCTGAGTCGAGCAAAATGATTGCACACGAACGATTTCACCAATATCGAATGAAAGATAGTGACAGCGTTGCTCAACACATTGCGAATGTCGAAAACTTAGCGAAGAAATTAAAGGATATTGGCGAGACTGTAAGCGATGCGGCGATAATGACAAAAATAATCAGCACGTTGCCGCAGAAATTTTTGAATTTTCGACAGGCGTGGCTATCAGTTAGCGAAGACAGGAAAACGCTGACAAATCTGACGTCTAGGTTAGTTGACGAAGAAGCAAACCTGTCTTTGGTTGAGCAAATGGAAACTGCGTTCACGGTCTCATCGGGCAAAAATCAATCGGCGAAATCAAAGAGGTCGACGAAGCAGAGCGAGCCGTCATCAAGTGCATCGAGCAAGCAGAAATCAGTCGATCAAAACCAGGAGGTGAAACAAAACATCAAATGCTATCAGTGCGGGAAAAGGGGCCACATCGCCCGGTTCTGCAGGAACAAGCCTAAGCATAAGTCATCACATCGCGACAAGGAGTATACTTCATTCAACGTGGAATTTCCTGGAGATGTCAACATGGAAAATACGTGGATCATGGACAGCGGAGCATCTGCCCACATGTCGTACAGGGCCGAACTATTCTCAAACATGTCTGCTGTTTCTGAAGGGACTACAGTCGTAATTGGAAACAACGTGTCATTACCTGTCATTGGAAAAGGAGACATCGAGATCGAGAAAAAGATTAAAGGTGAGTGGTACAAATCAGTTATCACGAACGTCCTATTTGTTCCTGACCTGAGAAGAAACCTGTTCTCTGAAGCTGTCGCGACCAAGAAGGGTTGGTCAATAATCAAGGAAGGAAAAAAGGCAGAGATTCTACATGGCTCAAAACGCATTGCGAGTGCGATGACAACAATAATTATCGTATGTTGTTTAGAAATATTTCAGTTCATCAGGCTCAACAAGTTACAGAGAACAGCTTGAAGGCGTGGCATGACAGACTTGGCCATGTAAACTTTACGCGGGTTCGAGAAATGATCAAGAGTGGTGTGATATCCGGCATCACACTGAGTGACGAGGATGAGATTCTCTGTGAATCTTGTTTGTATGGCAAGCAATATCGTTTTCACCATGCGTCCAGAGAAGTCAGAGAGGAGGAAGTTGGGGAACGAGTGTTCTCCGATGTGTGCGGCCCTATTGCGACTGAATCTTCCGGAGGTGCCAGATACTTCGTTCTATTCAAGGATAGCGCAACATCCTACCTCGTCAGGACCATGAAGCACAAATCTGATGGTCTGACTCGTCTCAAGGAATATGTGCGGATGGTTGAGAAGCAACAAGGCCGTAAGGTCAAGGTTTTGCACTGTGACAACGGTCGAGAATACCTAAATGAAAGTCTGCAGGAATAGATGAAGAGAGAAGGCATAATCCTAGAAAACACTTCGCCTTATACCCCACAACAGAACGGTCGCATTGAGAGGGAAATGCGCACGGTCATGGAGAGTGCCAGGTCCATGATGCACGCAATGAACACGCCAAAGTACCTCTGGGGCGAGGCGGTTAACACGGCAGTGTACATTCTCAACCGGACTCCAACAAGCGAAAAGAGAAGTACGACGCCGTATGAAGCTTTCATGGGTAGGAAGCCATCATTATCGCATTTAAAAAAGTTTGGCTGCACTGCATTTATGCACGTCCCCGACTGTCAAAGAACTAAGTTGGATGACAAATCTAGCAAACTCATGTTTGTCGGGTATGATGGAAATTCTGACAATTATCGACTGTTTGACCCGACAACAAAAAAGGTAAAAGTTTCGAGAAACGTGATTTTCGATGAACACACTACGATCGATACCGAGAAGAAGACCGTCCAGATCAGCATTGCGCAAATGGAAAATGGAGACGACGACGCTGAAGAATATCCTGGAGGTCGAAACCAAATCGTCGATCTAGGTGGAGCATCCAACTTAGCAGCTCCGCAGGCGCAGCGGCCGGCAATGAGAAATCCCGCAGTAAATGAGACCGAACCTCGACAGGATCTGGATGGAGAACAGTTCGACGCAAACCCGAGGAACGTCGAAGCTCTTCAAGAGGATGAAGGGACAGTCGTCGACAACGCCAGGGACTACAATCTGAGGAAGCGAGACAAATTGCAACGCCCAGGAAGATACACAGCGAATTTCGCTATGGTAAATGAACCGCAGACTTACAAGGAGGCCATGGAAGGCAGTGAGTCAAGAGAGTGGTCAAAGGCGATCGCAGAGGAGCTCAGTGCCCTGAAAAGGAACGACACATGGCAACTCGTGAAGCGAACTGGCAGCATGAAGGTCATCGGGTCGAAGTGGGTTTTCTCTCTTAAAGATCAAACATCGAACAAACCAAGGTTCAAGGCCAGAATATGTGCCAAGGGATTTTCCCAGGAGAAAGGAGTTGACTACGACGAGATCTTTTCGCCTACTACTAGGTATGATTCGATAAGAATTTTATTGGCTACAGCAGTGAAGAATAATTACAAGATGTTACAGTTCGATGTACGCACAGCATTCTTATATGGAGACCTACACGAGACAATTTACATGGATCCACCAGAGGGTGCTAATATAAGTGACGGTCAGGTATGCAGACTACAAAAATCACTGTACAGGTTAAAGCAGGCATCGCGGTGCTGGAACGAAAAGTTTAACCAGTTCATGCTTGACCAAGGATTCCGACGTGGAGAAGCAGACAAGTGTGTTTACAGGAAGAGTTGTTCAAAATCGACGATAATTCTGATTCTCTACGTCGATGACGGACTAGTCATGTCCTCAGATGAAGCATCGCTCTACAGTTTCTTGGATGAGTTGGGGAAGCAGTTCGAGATCACGGTCATGGAACCCGGACATTTTGTCGGGATGGAGATATTGGACGAGACCGATGAGGGTAATAATCGTCGTATACTTATTCACCAATCTAGTTATATTCGCAGGATGATCGAGAAGTTTCACATGCAAGATGCAGCTCCGGTTGGTACACCAGCAGATCCGCACGTGAGACTGAAGAAACCAGACTACGATGATCATAGCGAAGATTCCTATCCGTATCGGGAGGCTGTGGGATCATTGATGTTTGCAGCGATCGTGACACGACCAGATATAATGTTCGCTACGAATCAAATTAGCAGGTACACTTCAAATAATGACCAGACTCACTGGAATGCAGTCAAACGTATTCTAAAATACATGAAGGGTACTATAAATTTTGGCATAGAGTACCGTAGAAATTCAGAGATGCTAGTGGTCACAGGGTACTCCGACTCAGATTTTGGAAACGATTTAGACACCCGTCGCTCCATGTCGGGTTATGTATTCCTTCTGTCAAATGGGGCGATCACTTGGTCCAGTCAAATCCAGATGGCTTTGACATTATCGACGACGGAAGCGGAGTACGTTGCTGCCTCAGAAGCAACTAAAGAAGTGACCTGGATTCGTCAGTTTCTTGATGACATTGGGGAACCAGTCCAGGAACCAACAAACCTGAAGATGGACAACCAGGGAGCGCTTTGTCTTGTGAAAAATCCAGTCTTCCATAAACGGACAAAGCATGTGGACATCAAATATCATTATATCTGTGAGAAGCTTGAAGAGGGGACTATCAGCGTTAGTTTTGTACCGTCAGATCTAGAACTAGCCGACGTCTTCACCAAGCCTACTCCTCGAGATCATTTCCATAAACTTATCTTTAACTTGGGAATGAGAAAGTGTTAATTTTTTTTATATAATTGTTGTTCATCGTTACATCAAAACAAAAACCTAATGTTTTATTTTATGAGATTTAAGCACTCAATTGGATGGAGTATTGGATTATTTGAATTTTCGTGCTTCGAGTGCTGGCGCCATCTGTATCAGTCGACGAGAACTCTCGCGCCCCATGTTGGTATCACTTTGACAGTTGGTATTGTACGTGCGCGAGTGAACGGGCCCTCCGTTCTTTTGTATTAAAAACAACTAAATAAATAGTCATTTGAACAAAATACTCGTTTTATTCAAAATTATATAATAGAATGATATCTAATAAGTGGTACATGTGATGATTTAATATGCAATCGTGCTGCCTAATGAGTAAATAAATAATTTCCCGTCTTTGATTCCAGTTACTAGAAGGTAATATAAATGTATGAAACAAAAAGTCCGTTTTACCAACTCATATTTTTCGATAATATTAATGTATCACAATGATAAATTAATTTGATTGTAGCTTATGAAACCTGAAGTGCATTATAAAATATCAATAAATGGCTTTATTTATTAATAATTTTCAAATTGATACAATCACGCGCTAAATTATTTAAATATATTTTCATATGCTTGATATGTTTTTATTTGCTTGATAGAATATAATTCGATTATCAATTTTTTATTTTGCAAGGTAAGAATTGCAGGAGGATAAAAATGCATAGCTTCGTAATATTAAGAAAGAAGAAAAAAATATGTTGGGACTCAATATTGTAATTAAAAAAAACAACTTTTTGAGACACTTAAAGGCTTTCTTTCGATGGTACATTTTTCCTTATTTTTCAGTAAGTGGGGGTTCTTCCTTTGTCAGTGCATTTTCAAAATTTTAATTAAGGGCGTTGTGGGAGCTTGGGCTAAATTTGTTGTCTCTAGTTAGCACAAAATTATGACGCAATTCTTTTAGTTTTGAGTAAATGGGGGTACTACCTTTGCCACCCCTATTTTTCGAAGCTTAATTTCGAGGTGTTACGTGGTGGCAAAAACATTATTTTTGGTTTCTCTGTTTAGTCGAAAATTATGTCCCAAGAATTTTTGAATTTTGAGAATTTGAGATGGTTTTCATTTTTTGTTCGTGAAGTTACGAGAGTGTTTCGAAATTTTGAAAAGTGACCCAAAGTTCGCTTGTTTCGACGGTATCAAGTTTTGAATTTTGAGGAAGTTGGAAGTGCAAGTTTTAGCACCTAAATTTGGGTAGTTGTGAGGTAAAAAAAATTTTTTTTGGTGTCACTAATTAGTCCCGAATGATGGCGCAATAATTTTTGAGTTTTAAGAAATTGGGATGATTTCGTTTTTTATTCTCGTAATTAGGAGTGAACTTCGAATTTTGAAAAGTAGCCCTAATTCCATTTGTTTCGACGGCATAAAGTTTTTGGTTTTTTGGGAAGGGGGTTGTTTTTCCAGTCTCATTTTGATATCTTAATTTGGGGGTGCTTATAAAGGAGTAAGAAACGTGTTGCGAAAAGGACGCAAAAAATGGAGAGAGAAAAATATGCCTTCAGTCAGAGTCATGTCTAGTAAAGCTAATGAATTAGAATAAAATAAATCGAAGACAAAGCTAATCATATATGCTTAATTGAAAGTAGTTACAGTACTATTCTTCATTTAAACTAAGAACTAAATTAAGAGACAAAAGGAAGAGAAACTATTGTTTGTGAAATGTGACACGCTGTTTGCACTACTTTTATCGACCAAACTCTCTCGCCCGAATTGACCTTCACGTCCTTATATTTGCCCTTTCTTCATTTTCATGTCGCACATAGAGATATGGTCAACAAATACGCTATGGGCGTAGGTTCTGCCCCTTCTCGTACCCTTATTCGGCGAATTGATAAATACGAACACTGTCAAATTAAAACTTTAATGCACAAGAATATAATGTTATAGGTTACAGGTCCAGTCTAAAAGCATCAATGGTTTTTAGTAGATGTATTTTTAACATAGATGTTTTGATTTTGAACATATTTGCTAACAAAGATGTTTTGTTATCGATGTCGCATCGCTACAGGAGAACAGTCGAAGATATTTTCCATATGTACCACTGAGCTGAAATACAGCGAGAATCAGGATTCCCATTCGTAACTAAAAGGCTAAGGAGACTAGGCTCGGTTATTTTTTCGACACATTTTAGACGTTCCTACATTTTTTCCCTTGTGTTTCTAATTTTAATTTTTTCTCTAGGCTTTTCTTTCTTTCGCGGGGGGTGGGGGTTGCGATTACATGAGTAACATATCCAACAGCTTGAGTTACACATCTGAATCTGTTTTTTTTTAATTGACGTAATATTTCTTTACTTTTACGGCATTTCAAAAACATTTCTAGAGTATTTTATTGATCGTTTTTGGCGATATTTTAAGTCATCAAAATCCGCCCCGTAGTTATAATATTTCCCCATCCTATATAAATGCCCGACTGTGAGTCGAATGTGTCATATTAAAATGTATGTAGAATGACGCATGCTAAACTCAGCTCATGCTGCGATACGATTTTATTCGTTTTAATGATTACATAGTGCCACAAAAAACGTCAGACCCAAAGTCTTGGCAAATGTTTCTATGTATTTCGACGCGCTGAATCCTAATCTGAAGCCAGAATTGCGCCGTCTCCCTCCAATTATTTAAATTCAAACAAGAACTATCGTGACATTGTATTTTTTGTTTTCGGGGGCGGGGGGTTGTTGTCAGACCCAAAGGCTTGACACATTCACAAAACAAGACTTGACAAGACGTTCTCTATGTTCGTCGAAGTGCTGAATCCGTATCTGGAGCCAGAATTGCGGCACCACTCTCCAGTTTCATTTAAATGGCAAAAAACACTGTGAAATTTACAATCTACAATTTCACAGCGATTTTTCGTAAAAAAAAAACAACAACCGAAGACTGGTGGTGTAATTCTGGCTTCAAATTCGGATTTGGCGCGTCGACATACTCGTACATAGAGAAACACATGCCAAGTCTTTGGGCGTGACAACAATCCCCGAAAACAAAAAAAGTACAATTTCACGGTTGGTTTTCGCGATTAAAAAATGGAAGGTGGTGGCGTAATTATGGCTTCAGGTTCGGATTCAGCGCATCGAAATACACAGAAAAACATATGTCAAGCCTTTGGGTCTGACAACTCTTTTTTTTTTTTTTTTTTTTTTGCCTGCGTAGTTACTGGAAAATTGGGGGGGAGGGATTCCCCTCATTCCCCTGCCCTGTGGATCCTCTCCTGGAACTGTGATATAAAACATTACATTTTACTTTACTATTTAAAAAGTTTAGTACGCACTTTGGCAAATACATAGTACCGTATGATGGTACATAGTACCGTATGATCTCAGATATAGTGTGTTTAAATGTTTTTTTTAATGATCGCAGTCTTTTACATTTACTAACATTTAGAGAAAGATTTTCGACGCACTGGTCGTTGCTACTAAGTAATCACCTACACTAATAGACGGATATCCGAACAGGCGCATCTCGGGGCACATAATCAAGGGGCTTTAAAAATGTAGATTTTTTATAACAGCTCTTAATAAAAATAGTTACTAATTTAACAGTAATCACTTTAGCCTTTAAACAATACTCGAAAACCAGGACAGTGAAATAAATCATCATCTAACAGCTCACTTTTTTCTTTATTTCCCCTCCTCTAAAGAGTAAAGTACGCTTATACAAAAATGTCGGAAGGCCAATTTCCGGCAAACTCTCCGTATTTTCAATATTGCTAAAAGTTAGCATTACAGCATAATTATAATGTTCGTGTTTTGGGCGGCACGTTGTAGTTTGTCAAAATGTTGTTCACGTGCTGTGGCGTCATATCAGTCACCTTGTACAAACGTGACAAAATATCAGCCACGTGCATTTCATGCTCATGGACAGCGCTAGCGGGAAGAGACGCCGGGCTGAACAATGGCAAACATAGGGAGCGGAAGGGAAGGGGTGCCGTGTCGTGGGTGGGCACTTGTGAATCCCGTAGACCACTTGCGGCAAACTTGGGAACCCCGTAGACAGGCTAGCTGCGGAAAGCGTCGGCGGAAACAACGAAAAGACACAGTTCCGTCAGCCGGCCCAGAAGGTAATATAAACGGACCCCGGACATAAACTCCTTCTTCTGATTCTTGGGCGCGTCGGTAGGAAGTCGTGTGTGTTGTGCGCGGCGCTGCATTTAGCATAGGCTACTGAGGCAGGGAACTGAAGCCGGCGTGCTACGTCGAGACGGGAGGTGCGGCATACTAGCTTGTATGCTCACGTAGGCTACTGGTGCATCACACCGAATAATATATCTAATTATCAGGCTAGCGGTGGTGGTAACCAGGTACATTCCTTCTAGTAACGGGTCAATATTGTTTATTGTAATTATTGTACATCGTATTCAGGTGTTGGAGTATATTTCCAAATAAATACTCAATAAATTACAAACCGTTTACGTCTGTGATTTATTGGCACGGCAAAGACGCCACAGTGTAAAGTGGCCATTCAAATTGATGTCATTCTGCTCCACTATGATGATGACTGTATCCCGTTTGGTGAGAGTTTTTGTGTGGGTGTCCAACTCACTGGGAAAAATGCATAGATTGCCATTCCAGAAACAGATGATGGTAAATGGTGAAGAAATCCGCGCCGATGTAAACAGACCCATGTCGAATGAATCTCTCGGAAAGGCGCGCTACTATGTGTTTTAAAGATGATTTTTAGCAAGTAACGTCGAGTTTTCATTTTGAAGCAGAAAAGTGAAGTCTGCGCTGTTTTGAAGCATATTTTGAATGAAGCCAAGACGAATGGACATGTTATAAAGCAACTGAGGTGAGATGGAGGAAAATAATTTGACAAGAAGGTCTCTGAACTGCTAGCAAGCAGGGACATTTTTACGCCTCATACAAAAGAGCAAAATGGTGGTGCGGAGCGTGAAAATCGAACCAATGTGGAGTGCGCACGTTCCATGTAGAATCCAAGCAAATTGCCAAAAGAACAATGGGAAGAAGCATGCAATACTTCCACATTCCTCCTGAATCGCACTGGCAAGTCTTCCATTGTAACTAAATCTCCTTATAAATTGTAACCAGTAGGAAGTCTCAATAATCTGAATATTTTCGGAACAGAATACTACGTGCACATCAACAAGAACTTTCGCTCTAAGATTGACGATAAAGCTGATCATGGACATCAGGATACTTGAACGGCAGGGATGGATTCAGGGTATGGATTCCGACTCCAAGGAAGATAGTCCTGAGCCACGATGCAAGATTCCAGCTTGAAAATGTCTGCAATGTGTGCGTCAGTACCGACAAGTTTGAAAATTCATGTGAAAAACTCGCATCATCCGTTGTACAATAGTCAGAAGAAGTCAATGACGATAAAAAGAAAGAAGAATGGAGTGAAGCTGAAGAAGTTACACCACTGTCCAGCTCCGGAGGAAGTGATGCTCCAGCTGAAGAAGATGCCAAAGAAGAGAACAAGAAAACGTGAATTGAAGAAACCATTTTGGATGACCAGTGGAGATTTTGTCAACATGGTCGGATCGTCGATCACTGAAACCATCATCCAAATTCCTACACTGAAGTGCTGCAGTCTCCTGACAGAGAAGAGTGGTTGAAGGCACTTAAAGAAGAATTGGATTCTTTAGACAAAAATGATTCCTGGGTGTTAGTCGAACATCCAAGAGATGTACAAATCTTGAAAAATCGCTTGGTCTTCTGCCATAAACATTAGAAAAATCCGCTTCAAGGCTCGATTGGTGAGAGAAGGTTTCATGCAAGGACAGGGAATTGATTATGAAAAGTCATTCCGCCTCGTTGCACAATATGAAACCATTCGAATCTTGATGTCGGCGGCTGCTGCATTTGGAATGAAGCTCGCTCAATTTGATGTCAAAACAGCTTTTTTGAACGGCTGCTTGAAGAAGACGTTTATATGGATCAACCGGAGGGTTTTGAGGAAAAGAGAAGAACATTTTGTATGGCCTGACACAAGCGCCGAGTTGCTGGAACAAATGATTTGAGAAGTTTATGAAGAAAGGTGGATTCAAAAACAGTAGTGCTGATCCATGTCTGTTCTACCACAAGAGAGATGGTAAATATTAGTATGTTGTAATTTTTGTGTCTGGCGGTGTGGTTATTGCAACAGAAATAGAAGAACTCGAGGATTTCATGGAAATGTTGCAGCAAGAATTTCATACGAAAAGAGGATCTCTCAGAAACTTCTTGGGCATGAGAATACAAAAAATAAAGATGAATCAATAACAATTGATCAACAAGTATACACACGAAAAAATTTGGAAAGATTTGGAATGGCTGAGTCGAACGGAGTTACTACTTCAATTGGGCGCGAGGTCAACGATGAAGGAGAAAAGGTCTCAGCAGAGGTTGCGTATCGTGAGGCAGTGGGTTCTTTAATGTTCCTGACTACAGCTACACGTCCTGATGTTGCTTTCCCAGTTAATAAAGCAGCTCGGGCCATGGAAAATCCTACAAATCAAGATGGGAATCAAATGCAATGAATATTTCGATATTTGAAGAGCACCGCAAGCTATGGAATCGTCTTCAAGAAGGGACAAGGGTTGATGGTCTACAGTGATGCTAACAACACCGGTGACAAGAAGACAAGACGTTCAACGACAGGCGTCATTGCAACCATCAGTGCTGGAGCAGTATCGTGGACCAGTCAGTTGCAGAAGTCAGTGGCAACCTAGACTACGGAAACTAAAATAATAGCAGAAATTGAAGGAGCAATGGATTTAATCGGGCTGAAAAGATTACTATCTGAATTTCTGGAAACTGTGGAAAAGTCGCTTACGCTCAACATCGGTAATATTGGTGCCGTAAAACTAGCTAAAAATACAGAATATTATCGCAGATCAAAGCACATCGACATCGGTATTTCTATGTAAGAGAGATATTCTTGGATGGAGATCTGGAATTGGTGCACATCGACGGAACCAATCAGCTTGCTGATCTACGGACTAAACCTCTGGAGAGGGTTAAGATACTACGTAGGAGGATCGGCATACAGAATATTGCGTCCACAGAGTATTATTATAGTTTGTGTTCATTTGATTTTTTCTTTTTAAGGAATTATTAATATGAAAAGAAAAATGAAGACAGTAACGCCATCTGTGTACGTTTTTTAGAACTTTGTGAACTAAGAACTGGTTGGGTAGATGTGTTCACTCAGCGCGTGTGCGGGCGTTTATGAATACTTTTACTTTTTTTGTTATTGATGGTCGCATCTACATCTAGGTCATAAACAACCGCTATTGTGTTTAACGGCATTGTAACTGTGAAGGTAACGTGACATGTTTATGATAGGGGGTTAAAGGACGAACACAAATACAGCCTCGCCTGCGGGGGGACTCGAACCCGCGATCCTTCGGCCCGAAATCGCTACGGCACTACTGCCTTAATGATCTGGGACATCCGGCCCGGTCTACTTTTACTTTGTATATTCAAGACGATTAATAAAATAACACGTAAACAAAGAAATTAATAGACAAAAAACGAAAGACATTGCTTTCCTGCGTAAAAATAAAGAAAGTTCGAAGTTTTAATAATAGCAATATTCCACTCAAAGTAACACCCGGCACTTTGTGTTTTTGGAAACATTAGAAAAAACAATTACAATTCCACATCGCCACTATCACCGTTTCCTCTGTCTCCTGCTTTAGGCCAGTTACGGCGGATTTTTCCGAGCGGATTTCTTTGGACGGAAAATTTTCCGTCGCCACTGAGTGGAAACATTTGCAACGCCATAGACATTTTTGTTGTGTTTTTCTGGAACCAATCTAGTACACTGTGTTTCTAAATTGTTTATTGTGTGTGTAATTTAAAATGAAGCTAGCGTTTTTGTTAATCCGTCGTCGAACGAAAAGGCGAAGAAAAAGACGACTGATTTAGGTTCATCCAACTAATGAAAGAAGAGATGAGTGTGGCGCTTTTTGCAAGTTATTTGCAGAGTTGAATATGGATGACACAAAATTCTTAAATTATTTCAGATTGTCAATAGCTTCCTTTGACGAACTTCATGGCCGGTTGAAAGACACAATTCAACGCAAAAATACCAAAATGAGGAATTGTATTCAACCGGTAGAAATGTTGGCAATAACACTGAGGTAAATTAAAATATTACAGGATAATATAATATAAATAATTGGGATAATAAGTTTCCAAATATAGTTTTGAATGAAATTCTGAATAATATAAACTATATTAATATTATATATATATATATATATATATATATATATATATATATATATGTGTGTGTGTGTGTGTGTGTGTGTGTGTGTGTATACATATATATTTATTTAGTTTACAATTAGAAATTAATATCCAATGTGCGTGACGAATTGAGTGAACTTGAACAGTAGAACATATTCCACAATTTTCTTCGCCAACGAACTCTGTGAAATGTTCAGCTGCGGTGGTTTGTGATTTGTGCTGTTGTGATGGGTCTAGAGCCGGTGTTTTGTGTCCTGTGAAATTATCAAAATAATCGGTAAACTAAAAATTAACATTCGGCCGGTTTAGGTGAACTTACGTAAAGTGTTAAAGACTTGAGCGTCTACCATTATACACCCGTTAACTCACATATTTAATACATTCTTATGCATAGGAACTTTTCCAGATATTTTCAAAACTACTAAGATTAAGCCGCTCTTCAAATACGGCAACAAAAATGAAATTAAAAATTATCGGCCAATTTCCCTTTTGTCAGTTTTTCAAAAATATTAGAAGCTTTTTTTACGTGTGAATGGAAATCTTTCTCAGTAAAGACGACGCGTTTTCCAATTGCAAACATGGATTTGGAAAATAAAAATCTACGGGAACAGGGATACTCGCCTGTCCTAAATCTCACTCAGCGTTACCACTGCCCCATAAGGTTTAACCCCAATGCTTCAGTGCCACATCGTGATTTTACTACAGATTTTCAGCTCAGAGACAATTTGCAAACGGCGCAGGTTCGCGTGTGACAATCGGGGAATGAAAAATGCCAACGGCGCTTTCTGAACTGCAAGTGTAGTTCCTGGTGAAGGGTGTCAAGGTCAAGGGAAACCCCTGAAAGAAGCTAAGTAGGTGCGCATAATCGCCTACTAAACATATTATTTTCACTCATCTAACTTCCTTTCTGTTCTCTGCGATACTCGCGCTGAAAACACACCAGAAGCTAGGGATGGCGTCGTCGCTTTGCAATATCGTCGGTATTTATGAACTGACTCATTTCAACGCGATGCAATAGCGGCATTTTAAAGAGGAGGCTACAGAAAAAATGTTTGACAAAGCTAAATTATTTGTCTGGGAGATTACTTATCCAAAACATACATGAAAAATGGAGAATTAAATAAAAATAATCCGAAAAAATTTAAAAATTCAGTAATATTTAAAAATGTGTTCTTTTGGGTACAATATGTAAATATGTGTACTTTCGGGTAAAATATGTGAAAATATGTACTAAAAAGTCAACTTTTTTGACACTAACTGATATGGAACGTCAAGATATCATTGATTTGACTTGACAGAGTTACGTTAGGGAAATATGTTATTACATAATTATCTTGGCCCTACAGATGATCCAACCCATCAGGTTATCCTCTACACTAGCCTGCGATCCCCATGCGCTCTGAAGACATCACTGGCTCAGCCTTCAGGCATCCGTTTCCAGAAACTCCGGGAGGGGCTAATCTCGATCCCTTTTCCATGTGAAACTATTTTAGTGTGTAGCTCATCGAAGACCATGTAACCTCCCCAAACACATCGCTTCGAGCCAGGAGTGTTTCCCGCAGCGCACTTCAGACCTTTATCCCCTTTCTCCCTCGGGTCACTTCACGGCAACAACACAACACCTCATTTCGGTCCTGTCTATTTTTTCGGCTCTATGATCTAGTACTTAACTGCGTTCCGGGCCACGTGGGAAGCATCGATAATGTGTTGTCTAAACAGACTGCAAAATCAGCGAATCGGAAACTTGATACTGGCATTCCGTCCATCTCCTTGACATATGTGAGGATTTTTCTCAATCCCGTTTTACGCAGAAAATTTTAACAAGTGTGTGGTCAGGAAATGCAAGAGTGTAGTTAATTTTAGATTTAAATGGTTGTCAACAAACACATATCAATTGGATTGGTGTATATATTTATGAAAGTTTATTACTTGAATAAAATGGATGGAGGAGATGTAAATTAATTAACGGCAGTCTGTATGTAGATGTAATGGGATATTTACTCTGAAGTGACAAAAGTATCGCGTACGAATGGTATTAAGTGCCAATGCATTGGTGGAGCTTTCATTTGTATTCAAGTGATTCAAGTGAAAAGGTTTCTGACATGATTATGTCTGCACGACGGAAATTAGCAAACTTTGAATGCGGAATGGTAGTTGGATCTAGACGAATGAGACATTATATTTCAGAAATCGTTAGGGAAATTCAATATTCCGAGATCCACAGTGACAGTGAAGGGTGTGCCGAGAATACCTAATGTTAGGCATGTCCTCTGATCACGGACAACCCAGTGGCCGTTGTCCTTCATTTAATGACCGAGAGCAGCGGCATTTGCGTGTAGATCTCAGTGCTAACAGACAAGCAATACGGTGTGAAATAACCGTAGAAATTAATGTAGGACGTACGAAGAACGTATTCGTTAGGACAGTGCGGCGAAATTTGGCTTTAATGGACTATGGCAGTGGAAGACAGACTCGATAGCCTTTGCTAACAGCACGATACCGTCTTACTGCGCCTCTTCTGAACTCAAATCAAGACCATATCGATTGGACTCTGGACAACTGGAAATCCCGGTTGGTCAGATGAGTCCCGATTTCAGTTGGTAAGAGCTGATGGTAGGGTTCGAGTGTAGCGCAGACCCCACGAAGGCATGGACCCCAAGTAGTCAACAAGGCACTGGGGAAACTGTAGTGGCTCCATAATGGTGTGATGATAATACACGAGATGAACTGGCCCCTTTGGCCCAACTAAACCTATCATTGCCTGTAAATCGTTATGTTAAGCTATTTGGAGACTTTTTACAGGCTTTCGTGAACTTCAGGTTCCCAAACAACGATGGAATGTTTATGAATGACAGTGCGCCATGTCACCGGGCCACACTTGTTCGCGGTTGGTTTGAAAAACATTCTGGACAGTTCGAACGAATGATTTGGTCACCCGGATTGGCCGACATGAATCCCATTGAATATTCGTGGGACATACTTGAGAGGTCAGTTCGTGCATAAAATTCTGCACCGCCAACACTTTCGTATTTATAGACAGCAATAAGGCGGCATGTCTTTATATTTCTGCAAGGGACTTCCAACAACGTTTTGAGTCCATGCCACGTCGAGTTGCTGCACTTCGTCGGGCAAAAGGAAATCCGACATGATATTAGGATGTATCCCCTGACTTTTGTCACCTCAGGGTATTTATGATGTATACGTAAAACTGATACACGAGGTAACTCAGAATAAATGTTATAAATTTCTAGGGCGTATATGGGGAAATGATAACTTCTTGCCGATGAACATGTAGTAGGAAATTTCATATAACAGAGTTACGCATTTATAATGTGACGTTTGCCCCTGAATTTTAGGCAACCCCGTGTGCACATATGTTCGGCAAGTCACGTTCTGATGCAGTCAGGGAGATTTCATGTACCAGACATCTATGCATGCGGGGTTGCTTAAATATCAGGGACAAATGGAACTTGTAAAAATGCATATAAATCCTTTATATGAAATTTCTCACCACAGATTCATTAGAATAAAGTTCTCATTTTCGACACTTCTGTATACCCTTGAAGTTTGGAACATGTATTCTGAGACATCTTATGAAACCTATAGTTGTCCTTTCTGTAATGTTATTTGTATAATGCTATACTATAGTACAGTGAGGAAAATTATTTGAATACCTAAGCAGTACATCTAAATGTTTGCCGTAGAGTCCGTGTTTAAGATTCTTTTGAACTGTAAATTCGCACACACGTGAGCATTCAGGTGTATTAGTGCTGTTTATAAAAGATGGTCAAGACCGGTACAGATGCCAGGTGTAGGAGGCGAGATGGCGTATGGCGAAGACAGCAATTTTGAAGCAGAATGCAGTTTTGAACCCTGTTTTGGGGAAGTTTATATGGATGGATAGATGTCATATGGATGATAGAATACAAGTCATATCTATGATAGGTACCATGCATAAATCAGTTCAATTCGAAATTTATGAGCTCAAACGAGATAAGCACGTCAATTGTAAGATCTAGTTGTGCAGTTCCGAGATCATTCACCATCATTCTAAAGGCCAAAAGTGCCTTGTCGCTGCTGTCATGACATTCTGTCATCGGCTGTCCTTTTCATATCTGTATAGTTCATTAAGATGTCATTAAAATATTTAATTTTGGGAGTACTTTACTTGAAGTCCCTATGATATTTTCATGCTTTTCTAAAAGAATTGATACAATTTTTTCTTGAAATTTTTATTCTAATAAAAGTAGATGCATTTATAAATACGGTATAATTCCGGTTTTCATTAAAACCTACGCCTCCAATATTAAAGCTTGAGACTTCTCTCTCAATGATATTTTGGTTCCTTAAATTTAGATCTTTAAATGATGTCACAAACAATTTATTAAAATATGAATAATTGTTAGTATTATATAATTTTGACGGTACCATTTTTCGCGGAATGGCCATTTTATTAGTCTACTTACTGGTAGTTTGCGGAGTTTTCATCTTCAGCACGTTTAGAATAGATTACAATAACCAAATTATGCATTAAGAGGAGGAAAAGTTTCGGTGTGCCGTGCCTTCCCACTAGTTCAAATTATTCTCGAATATTATTTTTATTTTCGTATATAAACAAAACAATCGTGTTTCGTATTAAGCCTGCATAAAAGATAGTTAGATGAACTATAAATATGACATATGGATTTAACACCTTTTTTCCCTCATATTTCTGAAGTCTACATTTTTTATATTTGACCCTACCTCATGGGGTGTGGTGTCCGAATTTTTTGGGGGGATGTGGTAGTTAAAAATAATTGTGTAAGGTACCACACTCCTAGAGGTAGATGTGTAAAACTCTTTACACACTCAACACTTGGCAAATAGTGGTAAATACCAATTTTAAGTCAAGTGCGATTAAGAAGAGACTGAGGGACCACCTGGTGACAATTTGTGGTTTTTATGATTGTTGCCACTGGTATGCACGTCCCATGAAGGAATCGAATTTAATGTCTCTGGTATTTGCTATAGTCGTTTAGACATACTAAGTTCTTGGAATCCAACTGTATGTGTATCGACAATTAGGTCCACTGTGCTCATAATTGGTCCGTACGTGCACGCAGCACGCCTGTAGGTACTTGTTCCAATTATCTGCCAAGGGTGCAGGGAACTCGATCTTGTCTTCTTATATCCTTTCCTCATTTATTTCTTTTCACAAAATAATTTTGTACTATGACGTATGCTCTTAGTCATAAATCAGTATTTGTCGTTTAATTTACTATATGAAGATGTATTTAGTGGAACCCGAAAGAGCTCTTAGAATTGATCTCTCTTATTTATATTAATAAAAGTACAATTAGTTTTTCCCTAATCACCAACGGTGTAATCTCTAGTGCGCGACGACTCGCCACTGAAACTGCGAAACTGAATTGCACGTGTCGAAATCTACCAAATTGTAAGAACAATTGGATTCTGAAGAAACCATATGTTGTTCCAATAGCACCACGTTGTATAGCGTCTCGCTCAGTTTTTATTGCTGATGGAGACGTTCTATCCGAAAAATCTTTTTGGGTAGCATTCTTAATAAAGAGAGTAAAAAAAACTATTTTCCTTCAATTGCTCAAACTTTACGATATAATCTCGGGGGAAATTGTTATACTCGTAGATATTGCAGCTGGCAGATTGTTATAGTTTTGACGTCACATCCCTAGCGTTAAATCCAGTCCAGCGGCGGCGGCACGATTTTCCTGTTTGGAGTCCCGCGGGTTCGCCGTCCCGAACGCTATCGCTGGCCTCTCTATTCATCCCCTACTACCCTACCTTACCCCTCTCTACTATCATAGGGGAAAGATATGAATATTTCGTCTTTGGGGGACTTTCGTCTTTGCTAATGCTTCTGAATGCTGCGTAGTGCAGAGTATTTGAATTGCGCGCCCGAAAACAGCAAAGATGCCTAATTTTCTCGAAAACGGAAACAGATTTCAACAAACTTCAAATGATGAATACCTACATACCTTTTCCTTGGTATTATTAAGGGACGTTCTGTTTGTAAATGTTTTAAAGGCCGACAGTGTTCCGTGAGAGAAGAGAAAAAATATAGATTTTTTATATTCTAGGTTTTATTTTAAAGACTTTGATTAATTAATTCAATTTCTTTATTTTAATATTTCTATATTTTTTTACTTCTTTCATTTTCATCCGTTAACAAGAATAAAATATATTTATCGAAAAAGTTTGTGAATGTATAAAGCTGCTCTAATTATTTCTTAAAAATGGTTAAGCTCGAGAATATCATAAAGAAGGGGAACCCATATCTCTTGATGTTACAGAGTTAAAGATGTGATGTTCCCTTGTATTTGGATTTTTCTATACAAGTTAGTAAGTTAACCTATTTTTGGGGTTTTGAATGAAGTGATGGATGGGGGCAGGCTTTTGGAGGAATGCAAAACTTTTGAGCATGCAATTTATACCTAGCTTTACCTGAAGGTCCAACTATTTTCATGAGGAGTGTACAATGTGTTTCAAAGTAAACTTAGGGGTTATTGGAATAAAATTTAACAAATTAACAATTGTTTTTGTTTATTTATAATTTTTCTGAGACAATAACACTGTATTCAACCTTCCTACAACAAGTGGCCTTTACCAATTTTGATAATAGGCCATTCTTTCTGGAATTATTTTCTAGGGAAAAGGGGCATTCAATAATTCTGCTAAAACATCCACAGAATAAATTGCATTTACACGATTCCAGATTAAAATACATAACATGCTGAAATGTTTAGTTCTAAATTCCTCACAATCATAAAATGCAAAAAATATATTATTGTCACCATAAAGAAGCAGAATCTCACAAAATGAAATAAGAATCATTTTTTAGACTAAGATCTAATTTGAATCTAATACTGGCATGCAACAAATGTGCCCCTTCCACATACACATAAGTAGTTTATACATTGAAAAGAAGAGTAGCTAATATTGACAGTTAAATTGCAAATAAATATAATAATTACTCATCACATTGTTGTATGTTAACAGAAAAATATACATAACAGTTGTCTTCATTTATTTTCCAACAGTTATCATACAGCTACTATTGCATACTTCTCTTGGAGTAATCTTTTACATGAATTATTCAGCTCTAGAAAATTAAGTACAATCAAATCTCTCTTATGACATTGGGTGCTGTCTATGGACTAATGCATTCATGCAAGTGCAATACAATAGGCAACTAACAGCTTGCAATCAGGTGCACTGTAAAATGCCTTTTTTGTAGTAGTGCAGTTCTATACAACCAACTTTTGCCAACTACTCAAGATAATATTTCATTTTCTAGTTTCAGAAATTATGACTCAGTATTGCTCGTATTTATCTCCAGTAAATTTAGAGTTTCATTTTGGAAGTATTATAAAAAGAACAGGGCAGTTTCAGAGACCCAAAATCATTGTATTAATATTACAGAAAAATGCATCCACTGCAATGTTTTTTATTGAGTGCTTTGAATCACACATTTGTAGAATTTATGCCGTTAAAAATGTGTGGAAATCATTTATCATAAATTCACCCTTCTATTAAATTTGTTTTCCATAATCATCATAAATTGAATAACGAACTTTTGTAATTTCTCACATTCATATGCTCACAACAAGTACACAAGGCACATAAACGCATGGCACTCATTTGTAGTCTCCTAATTTTCTTTGGAAGGTAAGATTTACTCACAATTAAGAATACATAAATTTTATAAATGTAGAAATGTCAGTATTCAAAATTGACATTTTGGATTTTCCATATTTGTTTTTTTAGTGCATATTGATTAATTTAGTAAATACCCCTTCAAATTTTCTACCTTTAAGTATGCCATGTTCAACTAAAAAAAACAAGTAGGTCACGTGCTTGGTGACAATATGAAATTATGGAAGACAGTTTGATAAATAAATACATGAACTAGCACTCTTTTCTTAGATTATGTTAGCTTGGAAAGTTAGTAAATTTATTTTTTGTGTTTTTTTATTTATTTTACACTTAAGAATATTCATATGTCAATTACCACAATATTTTTATATGATCTTTTTGTAATCAATAATAAGTAATTTTGTAATAAGGTAAATTGAACAACACAGAATTTTATGATTATGAAATATCAGAAATTTCAGTGAAAATATCAAGCTGTGGTACTATAAGATGTAGAGATGATAAATATAATAATGATTATTGCACAAATAAAAGAAAGATTTAAAACAAATACTTTTGAAAATTTGAATATAAGTAGTCTTCCTGAATACAAGTCATGATGAGATCAAAATGTATGCCAAGTAGTGACTTAACTGAGGATAAATTCACACATTCATTAACAAATCACACTAATTATGTTTACAAATGGAAATTAGACACTCTTAGAGATGAAAGATAAAAATTACAATGAAATAATTACTTTTAAAAGAAATAATTGAAATGGAATGTTCTTCCACTGAAATTAGGAATGTTTATAATGAATACTACGTATGCCAAATATTTCTTCAAAATATTCTTAAATAGAAATGGTTATAATCACAAATTGTGCACAAAGTATTTAAAAGGGATGAAAGTAAATCAAGAAATGACGACAGCTTGTAAGGTTCATCCACTACTGAGGGGTAAAAGCAGGCAGTAGGTAAGCCAAATAACAAATTTTAACAAATTTACAATGATTTGAAAATATTTCTGGACAGTCTGGGGAAAATTAATACATTTCTTCTAAAATCACTGCATCTTAGTGTGTACTTTTTTTAGAGAAACTTATTGCATAACGGAATGAAATATCCTGACTGTTCAGAAATACCATACTTGAGACATACAGAATTGAGACACAAAATTCTCACCTAAATGTATACATACCCATAGAAGTTGATTTCCACTCACCATCAAAATGTTGAAATATGATAAAATGAAGGAAGACATACATCAAGAAAATGTAATGAAAACATCACAACCACTTAATACTCCAGTTCCAGAAATAGAGACCATGTAATATATAGTTGTAGTGAATACTTTGTATAAGGAGGAATGATTACAGTCTAAGTGTAATCTAAAAGACTCCTTCATCTTCTGAGTTATTTTTTTTTAAGACCAATTGAACAATTAATTTTGAGAAAATATCTTTTGCTGATAAATTAATTACACAAATATTTCCAAATAAAACTATTGAAGATGATGTAATTCCCCAAACTTGTTTAAAAACAATTTAACAGAAGAAAGCATTAATTACTGGTAGGATATCACATGTTCATTCTATGTATTTTACATTAATTAATGTATATTCATGTTAGAAAATTGGATTGGAAAAATAATGTGAGTAAAGAACGCTGAGAAAAGCATTTTGTAATAAATATGCAAATTTGATCAATACATGTTTATTTTCTCTTGAAATATTAATAATTATTTACTCTTTTAACAATGAAAATACAATATTATCATTCCCAATTAAATTTTTTTTTTTCCACTCACGATTTATATTTTGTATTTCCTGAGTTAGGACAGACAAATTGTTACATTTACAGTGAAAAAATTGAGCTAAATAAATTTTCCCAAAGAAACAAAATTCTATTAATCGTTTTCTCGCACAAGTATAATTGTATCAAATTATATCGGTAGTAAAAGCAGAGGCCTTGTTTCATTTGCAAAATTTTGTGCAATATAACTTCACAAAAATGTGTGAACATTATAGAATTATTTAAGAAAATAAGAACAGTTATTACACAAATATTTAAATAAAATTATTGAAAATGATAGTATATAATTTTGGCCAATTGAAAATTTGATAAGAGAACAAAGAAGAATTGTATTGTTTTATTATATTTCTTCTTACAAAATCGTTTCTGGAATACACAATTCTGAAGTTCTTGATGCATGTCTTTCCTTATCATCCATTATTTTTGCATGACAAAATACTGTAAGGACTGGAGAAGAAACTTATATTTGAAAGACCAAACAACAACTTTCATGTAGCAACAAAGTAGGCCTATGTATTTTTCCTGTAATATAGCATTTTGCGTTTTGAGTGAACTTCACATACACACACACAACTATCATTCTTTCAGTTTTACTTACACAAGAAATTCTTCAAAATTCATGTGAGTGTAAGATTTCTTGCAACTTCAAGATCATCAGCCCATATAGAAGTCATTTAGTGTAACTGACATTTTTAAGAAAATTAAAATATGCAAACAGAGAAATTGCTTGCCATTTTAAAAGAAACAAAGACATGATTAAAACAGCATGTAATATATCATCAAATAGTTTGAATTTGGAATAATGTAATCCATTCATCTACTTTGATATTTGCATTATAATGTACAAAGAATAATTAGAAGTTCATGTGATCTTATGAACACTGAAGATCTTAAAATTGCATTTCTGAAATGCAATAATATTCCAAAAAATATCATTAAGTAATCAATAATATAAATAAAAATTCCAATTGTACAGAAACTTTTGGAACCTCAAATACATGTTTTAACCCATATCTGGACAAACTATATTTGTAACAAATCTGGGCAAGCGTGTCTGCCAGATACTGTGATATCTTATGTACGTACAAATATTTTATTCCTTCACCTTTGTATAGCTAATGTTCTCATAATTTTAATTTTATTATCTGATTCTCTATCTTCTAAAAAGAAATTCATAACAATTGTTCCTCAGAAAGTTTTTTCAATTTGTCATTTTCTTTCTTATAGCTGAAATGATAGAGATCAAATAAATTCTGTAACTGTGTACACTTGACAAAACAAGATGTTCAATCTTCTACCATCTATAAATAAATAGCATTATTTTTATTATGTTAAATTCAAGAACACCAACCATTGTGTATTACCAGAAGAACATTAGGGCTCTTGGAAAACTACATGCTCGAAACATTCTCCCTGAAGTTAATATTTTTATTGTTTATTGACCAAACTAAAATGTTGCATGCACACTCTTTCAAAGAAGTCACAAAGAAGTACACAAAAACTTTGACAGTGCAAAAAACCACAGACTCTAGCAGTCAGAAGTTGTTCAGATAAGGGTTAAAAGAAACTAAACACAATGAAAACTTATTCAGAATCCTAACAGTAAGGCATATTAAGCAATAAGTAACAACCTTCATTATCACAATTTTTCCCAGTTATTGAAACTGGGAAATTGACAGACTGACTCCATAAGTCTTTATTATTCATTTCTAATATGAAAGCACCTAAGACTGTGAAGACAAAAAGTGCTTCATTCCAACACCCTTAAAGTCTATAATGGTGACATTTTCAACAAACCCTTAGTTATTTTCAGTTACATGTACAAGAGAAAAGACTGGTGTAACCTTAATTTTGATATGCTCACTTCAAACCTTTTTGACAAACTATGTTGATATAATGATCCAAGATGATAATTTTTACAGGAGAGCTGTTACTAGAAGAGTATTTTCAGAAAGCATTATGTCTTCTTTCCACCACTAAACCTTATAATACATTTTATACATATATAACACACATTAATATATATTACATACTAAAATCGCCTTCAATAGGAGTGATTTAAGAATAAGTAACAGTTTAGAATCACATACACCAACAAAAAAGTAAGGAGTACTACATAGCAGCATTTTCTTTATACCGGTTCTGATATATATTTAACTAGCCCTCATTTATCAGGCTACAGATTATTGTAAATTTTCACAAAGCAATGTATTGAATGAACAAGTAATAAAACATTTTTATAATTAATTATGACTTAACCGATTCTTTTCCAATCTCGTTTTTCACAAAGGCAACAAGTGATCTAACAAGAACAACAAATTCAAAGTTTGCATGAGTTAATGAAATATGAACAAATGATTCAATAAAATTGCATTTCTTTAGAGACCTAATCACAAGTTCTTCATGAATTTTATTTTTAAAAATCAAAAATATTTGAGTACAATAGAATCTTTTTAAACTACAAAAAAAAAGTTTTAAAAAAATACTGAAACAACAATTTTTAAAAATGTTGTATATGGTATGAAAGTATGAAATTGTTTATAGAAAGAACTATTTAGAGTTAATGTGTTTGTGTCCTATTTGTAACTTTATAGTTTTTGATGACAGCTTGTTTTGTGTGATCTTTTACTTCCTTTATCTCTCTTTAATTTCCGTTAGTCTTTATGAGTTTTCATAATAACTAGTATTTAAACTTCTTGTCATTATTAAGAAGTAAGACCCTACTTTCACACCATATTATAAAATTATTACAATCAATATCATCCCCAGTGATGAGGCAAGCAAATCACTTTATTGGAGCACCCAGAATAACTGGAAGTGCAATAAATTTTCAATTTAATACATGTAAAAGCATAACCATTTCATTTTAGTGTTTGAAGTATCAAAAATTACCAAAATCAAATTATGACATTATTTTATAGGTTGAGAGAGCATATTTTTAAATTGCCTCAGAAAAAAGGATCAAAATTGTCTGCAATCACTATTTCATTTCCACTAATACTTTTGAGTGTATAGAGCGGACACAAAATTAATGCAATTAATGTCTGAAATTAAATACCTTCCTATATTGAGGTCCTCACTTCAAAAATTTATAATAACAAATTATTGATATCATCCTCATTCATTCTGTAATAATTGAAGGTGTCAACTGAATAAAAGAATGTTGCAGAAACAAGAACAATTCTGAAGTTTTTAAAACAGAAAAGGAAATATATACAGAACATAGTCTTTTTTTTCTTTTTAAAAGGAAATGTTAGGTAATTTTTATTTGCAGTAAACTAGAAATAAAAATATTATATCTATTTTGAAGAAAAAGTATAAAGTTGTGTTTTAATTGATATTATTCAAATGTTAGCATGACTTCAAAATGCTGATGATTGTAATTGAATCTAGGTGAAAAAGTTGATTTCAAGAACTGTTAAAAAAAATGCATAACTCCAAAAACATTTAGAGTTTTGATTCTTTTATTACATTTTGTACTTGCATGAAATTTAAAACAATGATCAATTCTTTATTCCATGGGTAAATGGGGGAAAGTGAAGTGTAGTCGATTCACAAGAATCCATTCTGAAAGTTGGATCTCAACTTGTAATTGTACTTAGAAAATGTAGGAAAATGCTCATTGTAGAAAAGATGTCGCAGTTCCTCATTGAAAATAATAGAATAGTATAGTAATAGGATAGTAATTGAATAATACATTGTACAAAAACAAAATATAAATTTAATTGCTATACCATCTTCTCAAAGGATTTACTTGATACAAATTAGGAGACAAAAGTTCACAACAACGCTTAGATTTATTTTCAAAGACGACTTTGCTACTTCCATGAATACTTCATAGTTCATTTGCTGAAAGTTCCATCATACATGCATTTCTTTGAAATGAATATCAGTGTACTGCACAATGATAATATTCTAATTTGAAACACACTTTTGGATGAATTATATAAAAAAAATATATTCCATAAGTATGAAAGAACATAGTTATAGATGTAAAGAGGAATCCATGAATGTTGGATGATCTTCAGCAAAGAATGTTTGAGACTCATTTCACTGCAAAACTGTAATTCACTGTAACATCTCTTTTTCAAGATAAACAATAATGCACATGCAGGAAACAGCTGTTCAGTATTGCTAAATGCAACAGAGCTACACAGAAAATGCAACTCCAGCATTTCCAGCAAAAATATACGATTTCTTTTTTATTATGAATGAATTTTTTGATTTGTACAGTTTGGAAGATGTTTTTATGTATATTTCCCTTATCAATTTCTCATGGTGTGTGTAATCAATAAATATGTGACATGTCAGAAAATGATATATTTTAATGTTTGACATTAGATTACCTCTGTTGCTACGTGATATTATGAATTTGGAAACTTATCTTAAATTAGTGATTTTTTTATTCTTTTCAGTGATACAAATTGTCTCTTAATTTGTGAGTGAAAATAGTATCTTCTTAACAAGGGAACTATAATTAGAAAAATCTTTTAATGATGTAAGAAGCCTCAATGTACTATAAAACTGCTCCCATAAAAACTTACAGTATAGAAGCATTAAACATACGACAGTGTCTACATGTCAATAATTTCACATTGTAACTAAATCAATTATACAAATTGAAACTGATATTAGTCATCCTCATATCTTGCTCATGTCATTTTTCCTAATAATACATGTTGACTACTTAAATCAATAACTACAAAATTTCATTAAACAATGTATTTTGTATTCAATTTTATAATTAAAAGTTTCTAAATACTATCATTATATTTTCTATTGACATTTCTTACATCAAATTGCCAGACCGTGTATGTTTAAAACCTGAATTCTTCATTAGTATGTGTAAAAGTAATAAACTTTTTTGAAATTATCATAATTATAATTATTATTTCCTGTGAACAAGTTATTGCCAGCCTGAAGTAATAATGAGGGCAAAACATTGAAAATAACTGCTTTGTAGGATATTTCCACAACCATGAGAAGCAACATATTACTTATTGCTCCATGTCCCTTCTATTTAAATATATACAGGATTAACTGCATGAGACCAAATTTTGTTCCACTGTCCTGTAATTATAGCACCTCGTAAAATATTCATACATTTCTCAGGAATGTCCTGAGAAGGGGATCTCTTATGTTTATACAATTTCAGTCTTATCAAATATTTCTGAGAATCACAATTAACAAAATTGTTGCAGTGCAACTTTCACTTTTGCTCATGAAGAGAACCAGTGGCATAGAATATGTGTAGTAAATTTACTGTAAAATGTATTTTTATGTCACATATTCTTTAAAATGTCACAACACTACAGCAGGAATCAGCAGTATTTTAGAAAATATTGCAAAATCTTGATTACACAGTAATATAACACTTTTGTATGTAGTAACTTATTGTATATAGCTGGGCACTTAGATATACATGAACAAAAATTGTCAGTAACCTCTTTCAAAAAATTATATTCAGAAACAACACATTCGGCATCCTTGTCTTTGTTCTGCCTCAGGGAATCCTCTTGTAAATACTTGCAAGAGTTGACAGTGCACCCTGTAAAAGAATAACATGAAAAACAAGTGGACTAAGTCAAAGTTTCATTCAAAGTTTTCTTCATGTTTGTTTGGTAGAGGACTAATGAACATTTAAATCACTTGTAGCAAGTACCATTTATATATTGATTTGCATACCTTTCATTATGAAGAACCTAAAACCTTTCTCGCATTGTTTTTAACATTTGCAATTTTCAAAAATTCTGGGAGTTCAACAAAAATTAGTCCTGTGTCATTGTTTTAAGTGTTCCTTCTCTATACACGGAAACAATTTTGAGCAGCTTTTGAGAAAATGTTTTTTTTTAAATAGTTTGTATTAACTTCAAGCAGAAATTATTGCATTGTTTTTAACATTTGCAATTTTTAAAAATTCTGGGAGTTCAACAAAAATTAGTCCTGTGTCATTCTTTTAAGTGTTCCTTCTCTATACACGGAAACAATTTTGAGCAGCTTTTGAGAAAATGTTTTTTTTTTTAAATAGTTTGTATTAACTTCAAGCAGAATTTATTCAAAAACTATACTTATTTCTTCCAAAAAAGTACATAAGCTTTTTAAAGATCTATTTGTTGAGACATTTCATTGAAGAAATATATCTCCATCTTCAATGTTGTACCTTTGCAATGTTGACTTTTTTCAATCTTCTAAAATTGAGAGTTCGCCGGAAATGGGGCTAGCGCTACTTTTTTTATCGTTTTTTGATAGACACAAAGAGTATATTAAGAAAAAATCAAAGCCATTTTTTACAAAATAATTGTTTAAAAATGGACTAAATTTGACGCAAAATTATCTGAAAACTATTCACATTTTGGATAAGAATTGTGACCTAATTTCAATGTCTGTATTTGAATAACAAATTTTCTTAAATACAAAAATCTCTTTCCTCATTATTATAGGTATAGGATGAAGGCGAATAAATATTGGATTTATACAATTTTTGAAAAATCGAGGTTTTTAATGCAAATGAGATATGCGCCATTCTTTGAAGTGTCCTTTCCGCTTTCCGAGGACAAAGTTTAATAAAAGTATTTGGAGCTACTTTTGAGAAAATGTTGATAATGAAATTGAAGCTTTATTTAAAGAACCTCAAAATCAAATAATCCCATTCAAATCGGCTGGGGAAAATCAATTTTGGAGAAAAACGTCTGAACGAATTAGGCACTAGTGTTGGCCACGGACGGACGGACGGACGGACAGACATGCAGATGTTTTGTCGTCAATCTGTTGTTCGGTATCAAGGACCCACTAAACGAATTCTGACTACACGCGATACAAAGAGGAATTTACTGCTCAGTTGTAGGACGTTACTGACAAGAATTAAAATATTCGTAATGCATAAATTATTCAACAATACCAACCTCACTCGCATGTTTGTTTCCCATTGCACTTCCCCATCACAGTTCCATACGCTAACTCCAGGAATAAGGCGAGGAGTGGAGAAATCCCCTTGGGACACAGGAGTTGGAAGCGACCGGAATGTAAACTCTCTTGCTCGATGAATTTCAACAAAAGGCAGATCAAACTGAAAGAAAAGTTGTACATATTATGTAATACAAATTATAAAACACATTGCTTTAAAAATATTTTAATATACACAATTTTGTAAAGTATTTCAAATACAATACCTACCACTGCTTTATCTTTACTTGTGAGTCTGAGGAGAAGTCGAAAGTTGTTGAGCATGTTTGTATGTTTAAAAAGAATAATATCAACACAACCATCTCCCAAGTGACTGAAAGGTGAAATGCCATTTGGACTTCGTGTACAAGCACAAGATACATTGGCCCCATTGACCATAAAGAACTTGCCTCGAAACGTCTTCCATTCTGGAACAACAAAAAAGAATGAAAAATATTTAATAATTGAAGAAAAATAGAGGATGAGTGGTTAAATATTTTGGTATCTGTCGTCGGTTTCATTACAAAGTGCGCAACTTGAAATCCTCTTTATAAAGTGAGTCACATTTTGGACATAAATTCTACAAAACGTTTGAATTTTAATTATTTGATAAATGTGCTCTTGCATGATTGTCTCTAACCTTTTCAGGGGGATACACCAATATTGTGCTGGGATAAATTTCAAGATGTACCAACTTTGACACAGTGAGCCAGTATCCAAATTTATGAATATATTATATGAATATATATATATATATATATATATATATATATATATATATATATATATATATATATATATATATTATAATTTTAATATTATATATATTATAATTTTTATAATTTATGAATATATATTATAAATTTTCTTGTAGTCTCTGTAGTTGTGACTTTATATAATGACTTATTTAAAATTTTAAATCTTTATTCGTAGGAAAATTCACAAGTATATTTTCTATGTTTTAATATTGTGATATATTATTTTAGAATACCTAGTCTTAGCATTTATTGAGGATGTATTATAATTATCAGTCACAATGACACATTAACTAGTTAGTTACTCAACGCTATTGGACCCATCCTTGGATGGATGAGATGAATGAATGACAGATGTTCATGTCGAAATGTTAAAGTTTGATGCAGTAACGGATGAATGAGAGTCGTGGAGGGCAGAGACGGGAACTCCGAGTAAACCTGCTGAAAATCTGCTTTCTCCACCTCAAATTTTACATAGATCGACTACAAACTGCCCCCCCCCCCCCCCCCCCCGTCAGCCCCAGTTGGGGAAGGTGAACAGCCAGACCGTTACACCACGGGTCGCTCACCGTTAAAATAATAATTAATTAGCTTATTGTAGGGTCTCCGACGTTTTAAGCAGGTTTTAAAGTATTTTTATATTTTTTAAGCTGAGTTTTTAATTAGATTAGAAGGATACGAAAAAACAACCAGGTCCTAACTACCAGCCCCAGACACGTTAAATGACCTCTCGTTTGCCCCAATGGCGGGCAGGAATGAGGCTAAATAACAATTTCTTTCCATGCTTTTAATTCCCAGATTCCTTATCTACTGCCAACTATTTTTGAAACAAGAAAAGTAATAATGATCTCGAAATGGGTAGTTCACCAGAAGACCGAGTCACGTAAACTGACACTTCGCATGTTTCAAACAGTGGACCCGAAAGGGTCTGAGGGGCGAGTGACGGCCGGACAAACCAACCCACTAACTATAATATGTGGGATATTAATTGTCATTAATACTTAAGACTAATAAATGCAATATATTCACTCACCCCCTTCTTGTTGAGCATCTTTTGTTTTCTTCATTTCTCTGTGCATATCACATCTTTCACAGTTACTCCAGCATTTAGGTCCAACAGCTGCACTACTATTATCAGCTAATAATGTTATTTCTCCCTCGTAACCCTTATTGGCCATAAATTTCTTGAAACCTGTAAAAAGATCACAATTTTTAAAATAGAAATATATATAAACTTAATGACACACTAGAGCTTTATCAAATTCAGCCGGAGTCAATATTTACCAGAATATTCGTATCTTTTTGGACCCATCCAACGAAATTTTTCACTGTCTCTCAAGACATCTCCCAAGAAGCCATATGAGATCACGCTCGAATAATAGCGCAATAGTGTTGCGTTACTGTGAACACTACATAAGTCAAGTCCTCTGCTATCTCCTGAAAATTGATAAAGATACATGTAGTATAATTCTAAACAGGCGAGAACATGAAAACAATCAGCAAGATCATCCGTTAGCTTTCTACATATCGACATTCCAAAAGACAACAACTCAAAATTCTAAGTTTTGAGATTGTGCCGTTTAAAGTTTAATATCGCTCTGAAAACGCCAGTCACTAGAATTTGAAATTTCTTTTGTACAGTTACGCCAAACATATTTTTGATTTTGAAGTTTTTCTACGCCTTTTGAAACTGACCCGTCGATATATGGGTGATTACAATTTTATTTTCCGAATTTGAGATATCTTTCTCTCAAAGCTAAAGATTTGTAATTTGATCCAACTAGTGAGCTATCCCAGTTTCCCTTGTCTCTACGGCAGCCGATAGGAAAGAGAGTGGTGCTGCAGTTTTCTTTGGCAATACAGGCGCTTCCAAAGTAGAGACTCAATTTTCGCCGGTTTTGAGTATTTTAACTTTGTTGAAAATAATTGACTTAAGAATAAAATTATCCATCACTTTGAAAAATATCAAAATATAAGATAATAAAATAATTATTTAATCTCAACATCCTATCGAGAGAGAAACGTTTACTGTACATGCATGTAAACGAATTAAAATTGGTTGTGTTAGAAAACGCTACAGATTTTCTCGTATTATTTGCTACCGTTAAGTAAAATCAGATTGATTGTTTTAGTGATTTCGGGCACGTCCACGACCAGGGGCATTAGTCCCGTAAGTGTAGTACATGTTTTGCTAGGAAGATGGCGGTGATCTTTCCCTCACTGTATGACGAGGTCCGGCGCCGACCTACCTTCGCTAGCGGGTTTTTTCCTATCCAGGTATCTCCCACCAGCGGGGCACCGCCCCAGCCGAGACACGCTCTAAGCTCCCGACCGGTCTTCCGGCATGTGTGTTTTAGTGCGTGTGTAAGGAGGGAGGATAGGACAGGGAATAGGTAGGAAAGATCGCGCGCGGTCCGTGAGCCGTTTGGTAGGGTGATGCTTCGGCATTCGCCTGATGTTGATCGAAAGGAGAAGAGAAAAAGAAAGGAAAAAAAACACACGGAAAACTACCGGCCAGAGCAGCCGGCCGCTAGAATTCTCCTGCCGTCGCCGTGACTCGAACCTAGGACCTCCCGGTTAGAGGGACTGCAGTGACATCAGTTAATGCCCTAGCCATCCATCCCGGTATAAAATTAGAAAACAAGTTAATGTGATCCGGGGTAATGTCAGGGAAGAGGTTCATCAATAACCGAAACTCCCGGATAATCGATTTTTTTGTTAAAATGTATTAATTAATGATTAATAAAGAAAATTAGTGTACACCGTAAAAAATAGTCACGAGCAAACTAGAGTACCATGATATTTCTACTTAAGTAGGTTTCTCTTATATTCTTGTTCCTTGAAATCCGAGAATATCATGTGTAGAGCTCGGAAGTTCAGGCATTTATTTTACCTAAAATAGGCAGGCAAAAAGGCACATAGTTTTACTAAAATAGGCGTGCAAAAAGGCATTTATTTTGGCTAAAGCAAGGGGCAAAATACAGGACAAATAAAAAAATACCAGTTAAAAGTAGAGTAAAAAAAGATAATTAAATGATTCAATTGTTTATTTTAACCCTAAATTTACATTAGCACTAACGTGGAAGTAAACTACCTTTTCTTTGTAATCTTGATCGTACTTGACCATTCGGTTGACGTCTACGAATTTATTTTACTCGCGACCCCGTCACTACGAAATGCTATTCAGGTCTCTTGAATCTTGAAATGGTAGCAGTAAAAACGGAATTGTAGATTTCGTTCTTCGCACTTGTGTAATTGTCAGAAGGGAAGAGAGAACAAGAAGGAAATGAGAAGGGTATAACTATGTACCGACAGGTCTGTCCTCAAAAGGGATCCGATGCCGTACACAAACATAGGATGAGATTTCTCGTCGGCGAACAAGACTATAAGCATCGATGAAAAATTTCAAAAATATTCTCTGGTATCATCTTCCTTTCCCTTTTAGATTTTTAACACAACCTGACACTTGAACGTCCGCGTCCACAGAAAGACAATACACAACTGTGGCTTCACGTTGTCCAGGATAGCCGGTATGTTTCCAATTTGATAGAGATTGGTGCCAGCACGGGCAAATGGCAAAAAGGCCAAAAATGAGGATGAAATATGCACAAATAAGACAAAATGCCAAAAATAGGAATCGGAAGCTACAACAGGCAAAAATCAAAATGAAAATCTACTAAAACAACTCCAGAAGTGCAATTAAGTGAATCCTATTGTTACAAGGCATAAAGTCGTGACAAATATAAAAAGACATTGTGCCAAACTTCCGGGCTGTAATCACGTGTATTGAAAAACATAACTCTACCAAAAAATACCTAATGGTCTCATACGTACCAAGAATTATGTGAAGGACGGCTGTGGGAACATCGGTTGTGCCGTGAAAACAGTAAGCCATTGTATCTGTGCTTCCACCAGGAATGACACCAACTCTCAATTCTGGTGTGGGAAGTCTCGCTTCAGGATCATTATGGTCGATTCCTAAATCCTTTGCTGTTCGAAGAATGAGACCATTGAATACTTCTGCAAATGTTCCGTCTCCTCCAATGCATGCGATGCCATCGATGTTGTCAAAGGAGAATGTGAGAAGTGCATCACGTGCGTGATTTGGTCTCTGAGTAACTACAATTTTTGCATCAATTCCAGCAATTTCAAACAATGGTTTGACTTGCTTCTCATAAATTTTCATGCCTTTCTGTTTGCCTCCATAGGGATTCACAAACAGCAAAAGTCGTTTGGGTCTGGTGGTCAAACCTGTTGACAAACAAGACAAATGATGTATTACAAAATTACAAATTAGTACACATTTACAAAAACTTGATATCTTTTGAAAATTTTATACCCACAGAATAAATGAAACACTTATGGAAAGCATGGTGAATAAAGGACGTACATTTACATGTTTTAACTATCGCAAATAATATTTATAAAAAGGAAACGCATAGAAACGTCATCAATGGAGTTAGGGACCATAAAATGCAATTTTTCATAGACACCCCAAATATACGCCATGTACTCCGGTTTAAACACAAGAAGAGGAAAAAGAGGAAAGTAGAGAAAAGGGAAGAAAAGGGACAGAGAGGTTAGAAAATTATGAGAAAAGGGAGGAACAGGGAGAGAGAAGTCAGTGGATCATATGAATAAAAATAAGCACTTGCTCAGGAGTACTTGCTCCGTTCCCACTGTCATATTGGGAACTGATATCTTGTGAAACTTTCTTTTTAAGAAAAAAGCCCAGGAAATTTGCAATTGCAATTTAAAACATGCAAAAATTACGCGAAGTTAACCGTATTCAAAATGTACACGACCTTATAAAGAAATATAATTTTGAAGAACATATTTCATTGAGTAAAAAATCCCTATCATTAGTATTGTAGTTTGAAAATGTTATTTTTGTTTTCAAATTTCCATAATACAGAGAGTTCACTGAAAATAGGTTCTACACCATTTCTATGACAGTTTTTTACTCTATTCGAGAAAAAATACAATTTTGAGCCATAGTTTTGAGATAATATTTTTTTTAATTGCCTATATTTCAAGTAGTTTTCAATTTAAAGAAAGAACTTTGAAAAAAAGAGTTCCTTAAGAATAATCTTTATCAAAATATTGCAGTTGTAAGAAGACGCGAAAAAAATGAACTGCCGCAATTTTCGAAAATTCAACGAAAATGTAACATGCGCTACTTTTAGAAGCTTTATTTCTAACCGAGAAATTAATTAATCACAAACTTTGGAGCTATTTTTGAGAACATTTTGAAAGTATTGTTAAGACTTCATGTAAAGTACCCCCGAAAATCAAAGCATCCGCTTCAAATTCAAGGGGTTGCGACATCAGCCAGATCGATCGGGAATTATCAGCTTTGGTGAAAATCCTGTTGACGGTTTAGCCGCTAGCATTGTTCTCAGACGTTTTGCTATAAACCAATATTACGATATCAATGCCCCACGAAACAGGGAATCTAACTATCTAACAAAAACTTTATTTAGAAGTTACCCGCGATATTACTCGTGGTATCAAAACCGGCTTATTTCATTATTCACCAAACCTTACTTTGATTTTTTGCTAAGGTTAGGGAATTTTACGTAATTTCACCAAAGCATATACTTCGAATCCAGTTTAATCCCTTACAAAATGATACTAAACGCCCTGATCACTTCAAACGATGTGTGTAGGGACAGTGAGAGCGTGACAAGAGCTGGTGTGCGACGTTGAGGACTAGGGGCCTCGAAGAGGACTAGGCGATCGAAGTGTGACCTGGTTCCTTTCTTCCAAAGCAGGACCAATCTGGACTAGAACCGGGGTGGGTTCGAGAGCTACGCTTACCCGATACGGTATGTGCAGGACGTGATATGGGCTCACGAACTACATGACCGCGATGGATGGGGAGGCTGGTAGGTACCACGGTGGCTGCACCTGCAGGAAACAGATCCAACCGGTTGCAAGCGGATACACGTGACATGTGTCTGCGGTCGAAGTTGGTTCGCGACGACAGAACCCCGCATTAAAATTTCACATCGGAGGAGTTTTCATTCGCTGTCGGAAACTAGGCCACTTCGCCGGCGTAAACACAGAATAGGGGAAGCACCGGATGCAACTATCTCCTTTAAAGCAGGAAAACTAAGTTTCCGAGAAACGTCAGTCAGGCTCTTACGAGGTTCCCGCTCTTCAATTTTCCACGAGGGGGACGGCGCCGGGCGGAAACTGCAAGCGTGGCGAGCGCTCGCCAAGGGCAGGGGTGGCGACGGGGGGTTGGGGGTGCGAGGGCAGGGAAGGGAGAGTGGAGGAGGGAAAGCTCGCTTATCGATCGGCCAGTGATAGCGACACACACGCCCTTGGGTACAAGCCTCAGGAAAAACGGGCTGTTCATTTGCAAGTGCAATGCCGCGTGTGGCTTCGCCACGTGATGGCGTCATAGGGTTCTGCTTGGTGGCAGGCAACTCGCGCATAGGCCAGATGTGGGCGAAATTGAACATTGGGCTGTTCAAAGTTGTTCCGCGCTAAAAGTACTATTCGTACTTTAATCGTCTTTTCTGATCTTGCTCTTCGTTGCTTCAGGCTATGACCGCCCTCTGATGCTTGTCGGAGATTTCTTCGATCAGGGAGATAAGACATACGAGGATAGGACATTCACCCATCGTTCGACCCAAATTTTTATACACTACTTCAATATTGAAACTGGAGTTTTTTCATTAATAAAACTGTTCTTCAAAGGCTGATCTTTAAAAAAGGTCACGTACCACTTTTCGAAAATAGTAGTACTTTTCGCGTAATTTTGCGTGAAATAAATGAAATATTTTAACAGGTGTTTTCTATAAAATGGCGCAGGTCCCATTTTTGGCAAACTTCCTTTATTGTAAAAAAAATGCGCAAAAAATTGCATAACTACAACACTGTTGATACTTATTTCCTTAATGAAGCTTGTTCTAAAAAAAAAGATAAGGTCATGTACATTTTTTTATACAGCAACTAGTTTTCGCGTAAATTGGGCTTGAATTAAAGTCGGTTTATATGTTTTGTTTTCTTAAAAAGACTCCAAATATTTTCTTTAAATGGTTTTCTCAAAGAGAGAAACAAGTTTAAAAATATGGCACAGATCTCATTTTTGTTGAACTCTGTATTTTCGAAAATTGGATATATAAGTAATTGTGCGAGAAGGTATGTACTGTTGTAGCATCATTACTTTTATCTGGGAGGCACACCTGGTGGTAGGTAGAAAGGAGAAGAAAGCTTCAGTAGTTAATTTCTTCTTAGATAGAACAAAAAATGCTTATAAAAACTGCGCAAACCCCATTGTCAGTGTACTCTGTATTTTGCAAAAATTGCACATAATTAAAATTTCAATATAGATTTTTTCTCCTTCAAGAAATATGTTTTAACAAATTAGATCTTTAAATAAGGTCATCTACAATTTTTCAAAAAATACGAATTTTCGCGGAATTAATGGTGTTTGTGCGTATGGATGGCGATTAAAAAACATTTTCCCAAAAATAGCTCAAAATTGTTTTTTTTTCTTTTTTTTCTAATATAGCAAAGTAAAACTGTAAAAATGGTTCAGTTACAAATAATGCGAGAATATGCTGTTGTAACATCACACGTTTATAGTAGAAGAAATAACTTAGGAAATATTATCGCTACGAATCAGATTATGCTTATGTCACCTGTTTAGGCATTTCTCTGTTCATCAACGACGTAGAGTTTCCTAATAATAAATACATATGAAAGTCGAGTAACATTCACTTGTTTATCCTTTCAACTTACTTGTAGAACATTTGTCGTTGATCAACAACATTCCTCAAACAAAAACAGAGAAGATAGAAAGAAAATGACAAATGAATACCTAGAATTACGGAGAAAAAAGAGAGAAAGGAAGAAACAGAAAATGGAGAAAGAGAGGGAAAAGAAATAATATAAAGACGGACGGGGAGAGACAGAGACAACTGGAGCAAGGAAGCTAGATGAAAGAGGACGGAGACTCAAAGGAAGGAAGAGAGTTGAGAGAGGGAGAAAGAAACTCAAAGGGAGAGAAAAATAATTGAAGGGAGAAAAGCGTTTTAGCACTGATCTTTGTATAATTCAATCCAAAAGAAAATAAATAAAAAAAGAGAAAGACGAGGACAAAGAGAGAGGAGTGGAGAATGAGATGAAGGAAGTCCGAGAAGGCAATAGAGGTGGGTAGGAGAGAGGGAGAGTGAGAGGGGGTGAAAGAGAAAAAGGCGTTTGCAGTCAGTGTTCCGGGCGTCGCGTCGGCGGGGCCAGAGAAGCAATGAGCGGGCGCGGGCAGCCCGCCAGAGTGAACCCAGTTGAATGGATATGCGAGAGGGTTGCGGACGCGGGAGCCGCGTCAATAGGCAGTGCCGTCGCAGAGCAGCAGATTTATGACATGTGTCCGATGGGACGATTCAAGGCCATTCAAGGCTACGACTGGCACGATAAATATGCCTCTGCATTGCGTTACAGCTACTTTTGCGTTACAACTACTTTCCTAGTGCTATAAACTAGTTTGCGTTCACCTCTATTGCGTCACAATTATATTTACGAAAACAAAGGGATGGTAATATTCCTTCTCTTTAAGAGACATGGGATAACGTCCTATGAGTCCAGCGCTAACAGCCGCATTCAAACAAAAAACTGTTCAAATTGAACCTGACTCATTCTTACACTCGACCACGGCCACCGGGACCAAAAAATCATTGAAAAATACTGAAAACAATATAATTGTATAATTTTTATTTTCCATAATGACAGATATAGTTGATCCAAATCTGAGAAAAAACTCTGAGTCAATTGCCGCATGCGTCTTGCGTCGTCATGCGTCAGTACGTTGCCAGAATAGCTGCCTGCCATGGGTGCATGTGCTCCGCCCAAAATGCCGACAAATCCGTGCATAGCGCGAGGTCACTGACTCGCCAGTGCATTTACCTTTCCCGAGGAGCTTTGGGCCCTCCGCGCTGGTGTTGCGAACATTGCAAGGCCTCAAACTTGTAACTCACCAGATGTGTATTTGGGGTCCTTTCCCTTAACCTGTCCCCGTTCACAAATCAACTACCGACGCGTAGAACCAAAACGAAGAACGACAGAGCGGAAGTCGCTGGAATGAGAGCTTTCCTGTTCCATATTTTCAATGAGAGTCGTGGAACTTTGTTTATATTTCTGTGGCAATGGGTTTCTCGTATATGGGGTTTCGTTCGTTTGTGAGAATTTTGAGTAAAGACATAGGATAAAAATCTTCAAAAAAATAATATTGTGACAAGAAAGTTGTGAAAATTACCAAGAATATTAATTTGAGTGTGTAGATTCTTTGGAGACATTCAGTTTGTAAAAAAAATATTAAAAGATTCTTTTCCAGCTATTTCGGAAGCAATTGTTCAAAATCCTGGAACTCCCCTGATCCGAATTGTAAGTCAGTGACTATATTAAATTTTGTAAATTCGCTCCTCGTTTTATTTTTCCCCGAACACATTGTTCGACAACAAGGGCATACATGCGTAGGAACTTAGGGGTTCCGCTGATGAAGTTTGTTTTATGTTAACCGTCTAGGCCGACGGCCGGAGCTTCGTCGCCCATTTGGACACGCGTCGTCAAGTCCTACAAATATTAAAGGTTGAACGCCATTTCGTTCAATTTGCCGACTCTGTAAATGGTCCAACAAAAAATCAATTGTGTTTGTTAATTGTAGCATTAAAATTACTTCATTCTTCTTTATTATATTTTGTTTATTTTCAGTAAAATAAGTCATTTGTAAATAAAAAAAGTTCAAAAGAAAAGGGAGCCGTGTGGCGGACAGGGGTCCTAGAAATATACTTGCCCCCCACTTATTTTCTGCTGCGCACGCCTTTTCGTTCCCACGTTCGCGTTGTCGTCTTCGCGGTAGTATGTTAATTCCTTCATGTGGGGCACGATACGCTGTAAGTTCCATTTATTCTTTTATTTTTTATTTATGTAATTTTAGCCGTTACATACAATTCAATTGGGTTACAACTATGTATTACGAAATTGTTACTGCCATAATAAAAAATATGTAAGAAAATAAAAAGTATGGAATTCTATGATTTTAAGTATTTTGCTTTCTCACCTTACTTCGTAAGACGTGAAAGTATTGTAACGGATTGCGTCGGAAAAGGCGAATTTTCGACAGAAAAACTCTTTACCGGGACCTGGTAAAAAAAGGTGGTAAAACTTCTATTTCCTTGTGGATCAATCTTGTATTCTCTTGTATTCCCTTTCTACATATAAAGATGTACTTCCTCTAAGCCTCTAGGATGCCTCATGAGCAGCGTACTAGCTTCCCGAGATGTGATGCCGGGTTCGATTTTCGATCGCGGCAAAATAGAGTTGTAGCTTTCCTTAAAAATCCTCTCAGTTGTTGTACCTGTGTGAGAAAGAAAAACTCAGGCAGGCGGAGTTTGCTAGTTACGGTGAGGGGAAGTACGTCATGTTTGTCACATGTCTCTCTTACCCCTCAAGCGTGCGAATTAAACTAGGCCCAGGCATGGGGGAGACCGTTAGCTAGCCTGCAACCGCGGACAATCGACCCAAAATGACGAATACATACATACTTCCTGTAAAACATTGTGTGGTCATAGTCAATGTTTCGTGGGTCCTTGATACTGAAAAAATGATTGTCGGCAAAACGTCTGTCCGTCCGTCTTTGTTCAAAGCTTGCGTCTAAATGGATCAGCCGATTTTTCCAAAAATGATGTCTACTATCGATTGTAAATGAACTCGAGACTCTGAGTTCGAAATGGGCATTTTGATTTTTGGCGATACTTTACATGATACCTCAACATTTTCAAAATTTTCTCCTATGGCTGTGCTGCTAGTCTCATTTCCGATGAACTCTCTGTATCTTCGAATATTGCAAAACATTTAAAAATTGCAAAATTTTGAATAAAGATTTTTGCCTCAAACAAATTTTTTTCTCAACAATCAGCTCATTAAGATCATATATAATTAAAAATAGTAGTTTTTGCATAATTTGTGCTTGAAATTTATGCAATTAAAAAAATTTCACATAGCGTTCCAAATGTTTTCTTCATATTTTCCACGGATAGAAAAGAAACTCGTAAAAGAATAACTCAGGTCTTATTTTCGTTGACCTGTCTAAATTTTCGAAAATGTCAAATTTATAAATAATACGAGAAAGTATGGTATATTGTGGCACAACTAGTTTACAAATAAATCTTAAATAGTTTAAATAAATTTTATTTTAAAATATCTTTATTACAAGAATTGTAATAAATAAACGCGGACGACTTATATTTTACTTACGCATTGAAGTTTTTTCCATTTTTCGAACACGATATCTCCTTTTACTTATGAAACATTTAGATTTGGTTTCCCGCTGGATCTGCGCATCTCTAGTTATTGGTCTATTTCACTGGATACCTTAGTCATTGGCTGATGAAACTGGATTCGCCTGACGAGCAATCTGCGTTTCATTTGTTAAATAGTTGTGTCGTCACTTCGAAGGAGTGCGGAGTGTTGTGATCAGTGTAAATCTTTACAGAAAGGACCAGGAAAGGCGGCTTGAAGCGGAAATGTCAGAGACATGTTAAAGAACGACCAACAAAACCGTGACAAAATATATTCCATGTAGTTAGTGGATTGACCAAAACGAACTGCCAAGAGGAATGAATTGGTGAAGGAAATCTATAGTACAAATAGTTTCTATTGTACGAGAGAGTTTAATTTCGTGTTATCATATATCCACAACGCTCGTTGTCATCTTTTATTCACAATTCCACTAATTTTGGTAATGAAGTGAAGGTTGGATTCTGGAGCTCAAGGTAACGTAGGCATATAATACTTTATTTTGTACTGCTCTGGGTGTGAGTATCCTCAATTACATGGCACTTCACACACCCACTGAATAAATTTTACAAGATCCAGAAAATCCAGGTCATCTTTCTTTAACTGATATTGAGAAGATGACCGGATGAGTGCAATTTAGACTATTTGTATTCAACAGTAATGAAAACTAAGTCGGAAACCCATAGGCGTCTTCTAACGAATGTTGCTCCATATTTATTACTAAGGAACGCAATTTTTTATTAATTTTTTTTATATTTAACTTTTAAATTCAACGCAGTTTGCTATTGTATTTACAGGACCTAATACAATTCACTGCTGCAATGCTGAGCAGTGTGTTTTTAAATAAGGTGATAAATTCATTGTGTTTCCAGAAATTCACTTCTCTTCATGGATTAACAAGCGGTAACACACACTACAGAGTAAAGTGGTGCGTGTTACGTACGTGAGACGCATGTAGTATAGTGCCCATTGCTGGAATAATGTTTCGGAACAATCCTGTGTGTCGCGACTGTTGCTAAATAAAAGTCGCGGCTTTGAATTGCAGTGCGTCCGTTGTAGGATCTATTACACTGTCAGTGTATCACAGAGTAATAGCTATTAACATACCCAGTAATAACACTGTAACATATCGTGGTATGTTCAGCGTTTTATTGGTCACCATAAAATCTCCTTTTTGCTACGACATTACTGCGATATGAAACATACGGGTTCTGTTGTTGCGGCTTGATATTCGACATTGTTGGATATTGCTTGCGATATATGTATTTCAACAATACACTTTTATACCGTAATGAACATCCCCAAAAATAATGCGTTTCTTGGTTACTATTTCGCACCTGCAATAGAAAAGTGACACAAGTGCGAATTTCTGATTTCTCGGAAATTGCAATTTTAAGTTTCATCGTTTGTAATACTTGTTATAGATTGTACCAAATATTCACCTTCTAGCGGACAGTAATTGAACTAATTCAAAATCAACTTCAGAATAGTAGCAATACCTCTTGGTAACCTCTTATCAGCTTTTAACTGAAAAATGACGATTTCGCACTTGCATCACTTTTCTATTGGAGGTGCGATTTGTCTTATAAATTTACCATTTGATACTTTCGTAATAATGTTGACTTGTGATGAATGGGTGGTTGTTTATTTAGGTTACTAAAGACGATAAAACCCGTTGCTAAGGATTTTAAATTTCTTAACCTACAAGTGCACTTAACAAACTTATAGGGTTGCATGTTAACAAGGGTTAAAGACGCATGTGACCGATAAATAATCTTTTGTCCACAAGGGCACCAAGAAACTGCCCATGGATTTCATTCCAAAGGGGAAGCAGAAGTTCGCGAGAAGTGCACCGCGAGGGCTGCAGCAGCGCTGCCGGCTGCCGGTTTGCTTTGAAACTCGCTGGAAGGAGCAATGAGCGCCAAGGTCGGCGAGAGGCAACGCAGAATCCGCAACGGAGGCGTGCAGTGGGGTCATTTCACGGAAACCTGCAGTCAGAGGTGGGTTAATTCATCAGCAGATTAAATACGTGCTTCGCGCCACTGCTGAGTAGATGTATTAATATTTTGTAACAAAATTTTACATTTGAGTTTAAAATAATTCACTATTTTAAATAATTTCAAAGGAAATGGTTTTCGTGTAATGTTTTGCTTTACATGTATGTTCAATTCGATAATGATTAACGACCCATAAGATTTTAATCGATGCCCAATTCACTCTTTTTAACTTTAAATACTGTGGAAGAACACGACAGAGTAAAATTTGAATAGTGGCGTTAATCTTTCATGGCTAGAACAAGACATAATTGAAAATTGTTTTTAACGCAAATAGGTCAAACAACTACATTTTTAAAGTCCAACAAATATAGTTAACTATAATGTCAGAAATTCTTTTAATTATTATTACTCCTGGAAATATTTTTTTTCGGAGCTTCCATGCTTATTGCACCTTCTTAGCAGTACTCCAGATGTCGCACATAGATCTAAAAATGTTTTTTTCCCAACCTTACATGCCAGATGCATATGAATATTCAAAAATAACAATGCCGTCTAAAGCCCTTTTAATTTCCAGCTTCAGACACGAGCTAGCGCGACTTTAAAGTCAGGATAGCGCTGGTTGTTAATCTCTCCATACTCCTGATTCACTGTAAGAACAATGCAACAATGACAGATTTCCAATCGACGCAATTCAGGCTATGGAATTATGATGATTATGAGAGATGTATTACCAAGCACAAATCGCCGGTGCACAAGAAACGTGACGTACACCAAAAAATTGCTATTTTGAAGGAGAACGTTTAATGCTGAGTGCAGCCGTTTATTTTGCGACCAAAACAATGTTTTACTGCATATTCACTCATTTTTACTGCATTTTATTCACTCAACTAAAAAATGATCTTTGTCAACTTTCTGCGCTCCACTGAAGTACGCAAGCCCGAGATTGAACTCACGCCCCTTTGTGGGTTTTAGGCGTCCTAACATTCCTGGTCTCGACTATTCTAGTCCAGGCGGACATTTTTACGGTTGTTATTCAGAGGCGGTTTCTCGGGAGGGAATGGAATGGAGGAAAGTTCTCTCCCATTTTCTTCTACATAAATTACCAAATAAAATATTTACATTGACGTTCGATGAAAAATGTGTATTTTTTAGTTGATGGTTATGAGGAAATTTACTCTAATCGAGATTTAAACCACGCGCGCTTTTAAGGGACTCGAAGGCGATCTCTCTGAGGAGGAACTGTCTTTGGCCGTTATGTCTTGTTGTCAGAATAAGAAATGTTTTTTATGCAGCTCGAGGGAGGATCTCCTCCTTTCCTTTGCTGCCAACTACATGCTTCTTTCCACTATATCAAAGCCTCATAGGACGTGCGCGATCGCCAGCAAGGAGTATGGTGCGTCAGGGCCTGGGCATTGCAGCTGGCACGCGGTGTAATCTCACAACGTGGGCTGATGCATGGTGAAAAGACAGGGGGTGAGCTATTGCGGAGGCTATCCTGCTTCCGCCAATGAGCGTCATGCGCCGGGTTGCGTCAGAATATTAGTGGGAATTTTAAATGTAGCCAGATACAAAAATTATCACCATGGTACAATTCATTGAAACTAAAATATGAAGCTTTCTTTAAAAAATCTATTTTTTTTTATTTCATCTACACCTTCGGGTTATTTTCGTTTGTTCTCAGTTGAAAATGATCACTTTTTGCCACTTTCAGAATGTTTCTCAACACTTCTCGCCTGTCATATAGCATGGCGGCCAGCGTCTGGTCTGGCTTTTCAAAAGACGTGCCCAAATTTTGGTCACGTCGTTCGTGACATTTGTAGTGCTGCGCAGAACGGGCAAAAATCGGTGCGCCGGACACGTTCACCCATGTCTTTTCATCTTGGGCTGGCGGAAACCAGTGTAAACGGGCAAACCCGATATTTCTCCTTTTGCATCACATGTCGACGCATATAATTTGATTTATTGTTTCATTTGAATTTGACTGCTTGCCGACGTGAATGGCCGAGGTGGCCAGAGCGTGTGCCGACTCAACGCCTCGGTTGCAAGGATCGCGGGTTCGAGTCCCGCCGCGGGCTGGGTTGTTTGTCCTTCGTCTTCCATATATGCGTGTTGTCGCGGAAACCCTTGCGAGTCTGCTGAACACAGACCGAGGAGCCCGCTAGTGTCGGTGACTAATGTAAAGGTTAATATGTGTCCCAATGAAGAACATACTGTGTACCCGGCGCGAACAGTCGAAATTGGCATCCCCTGAAGCCGTAAAAAGCCCCCGGAAGAAAACAATGGATTTGACTTCTTCGTCGTTACTCTCGTCTAGAAAAGTGCTCGCTCCGCCACTGTTCTTTTTTTATTTGCATGCCAGGCTTTGCGGTGTTTGCTCCGCTGTGCGACGGGCAGTGCAGGTCGGCCTCGGCGCCCCGCAGGCGGGCACCGGGCTCCGGGTGCGACCCACGAGACGCGCTGAGCGCTGAATCAACAGGGAAAACCGCAGCTCACGACTCTCGAGGCTTTGACTCACTCTTTAGGATTCCACGCGCAACCGTTTTAGCCCGGGACGTGCTCTCAGGAAGAACGTTATGGACCCCGGACACTCCAAATGTTTTTCCGTTCTGCTACAGTTGTCATTGGAGCTTTTTGATTGGTAAACGTATGGAAGTAGTAATGAGTTTCATGTTTTTCTTACAAAAATTTCACACATTATAACGCTGGTAAATTAGTAGGTATAATATCCGATAATGTATAGTGTTAGTTGCGATAGTGCAGTGGATATTAAGGTAGTCCTTATGTTGGTAAGACTGACTTTTTCGATATTCCGACTTCATTATAATAGAAACTGTAAGTATACATGTTAAGAGCCATTAAACAATATTAAGCTGTGCAACAGAGTACTTACAGTTTGTAAAAAAGTAAATTTTGCATTGCTTTTCTTCGTGAAAGAGACTGTGTAGGTAATCATGGATATATAAATTAGAAGCTCTCGTGTGACAGCTAGAAAAACACTTCAAACCAAAAATATAAGCAATTTGTTTCATCACAGGCCTGCAAGCAAAATGCAATGCCAATCGTATGGAAAAGTGCTCATGTCCGTATCTTGTTTACATTCGTTCCTTGAAGGTGGCTATTGGCATTAGCTGAAAGTTCAGTATTTTGTTTCGCCTGTAAAATTGAGATATTGGGCCAAGGTGCTTTCCGGCGGGAAATTCCTCAATTGAGCTCACCTGGCATTACAATTGAGCATTTTCCACTCATAAAAATATTTAAATTCTGTTTTATGTCGTTCTTGTAAGGAGGTTACAATTTCTTGCCAAGATGTCATTTAGAATTTGATTAGTAAATTTTTCGTTTATGCTAAGATTTCAACGTTTATTTCACCTTCATAAGGAAGTATTAGACAATCGTATGTGTGGCAAGATATGAATCAATAACATTTGAATAAATAATATTTTTAATATACAGAGCTGTCCAAATTAAGGTAAATTTCAGTCTCGGCGCCACTCAGCTATCTCGCTTTTAGTTTTTCCCTTTATCGTATTATCATTACAGAGGAAAATATGAAATGCCATTGAAATTATTTTCACAGAAAAACGTCTCGTAGGATGCTGATACCGAAAAAGTAACTTTTCCTTCCTCCTAGACGTAGTTACAGAAAAGTCCACGTTTTGTGGGTACTTGAAACCAAAGAAGTGTTTCTTCATAAAACGTCTATCCCTAAGATTCACCACCACCACCCGGCACAGGATATCAGCCAAAATTGATGTTCCCCGATCGATCTACGTGATGTCGCGTTTCCTCGAATTTTAAACGTATGCTCCACTCTTTGGAGGTACTTTACACGAACCCCCTAGCATATTTTCTACATTTTCTTAAAAGAAAAAGTGGTTCCAAAGTACATTCATTAAAATAACAAAGGTCCGATTATCAATAAAACCTCAGACTCTTCGAAAATGTAAAATTCCATTTTATTCTTATTGCGCCGGACGCGTTAGTATACGTTAACAGCGCTGAGTGATGCAACGGATAAGACGACTGCTGGACGAGCAAATGCATCCCAGCTCGATCGTATGTTTTTCCAGGTCGGTACCACTTTTCCGAGTATAACTACGATTATAATATCACGTGAGCGTTACAAATAATAGGGAAAATATGTGATATTGTACTCTAGGAATTTGTCTTTGCCGTGAAAGTTTTTTGCTATGGAGGTATTATACAACTTTCGTAAACCATTTTCTAACTCCATAAGTAAGTTTTTTTTATATATTTTGAGTGTGTAGGTCAAACTTTATTAGAACTTATCGCCTATTTGAATGAAATTATTCTGGCACGTGTTTTACTTTTCTGTGCAAAACCTCTCTTCAAGAAATTATAGTCAGTGTCCTAATTAAGCAACTTTAGAAACTAGCAGCAGCGTACGTATTTGCACACAAGAATGCTCACGCAATTTCAATTGTAATGTTGCTAACATTGGGAGCGCGCACTAATTACACGGCTTTAATTTCGCAATATGACCCGGTCGTTTGAACTCAACCTTATTTGGAAGATATGAAATGACATAGTCCACTTCATCAGACAGGACCGCTATTCACAATAGCACCTTCCGGGAGCGAGGTAGAGCGAGTGTTTCACAAAACATCAATAGACCGATGCGATGCCCGCTGCGAGGGACGGGGAGTATTGAACAGGCGACTACGCGGATTACGCACCCTGCCGCACTGGCGAGATGTGCACTCCACAATAGAACGTGCAATTACAACGCGGACCATTTGTCCTGCAAAATCGCCCCGGGCAACCGAGCAGAAACACGCGAGAGAAATTGTAAAAGGATTGCTCTTTCGGTCTCTCTGGTGAAATGCCTCGGATTGTTCCCCACGGGCAGTCCTACTCTATATTTGTATCACGTTCCCCATAAAAACAATAATAATAATAATAATGGTAACAATAATAGTAATAATAATATAATAATAATGATAATAATAATAATGATAATAATAATAATGATAATAATGATAATAATAATGATAATAATGATAATGACAATGACAATGATAATAATAATAATAATAATAATATTTATTTTGCGCAATGCCATAAGCCTACAATAAAGCGAATTAATAGTAACGATGCTAGTAACACTCATGCTGTAACGATACAAACGGTTTATTTTCTCCAACATATGAAGATTTATTATTATTATTTGAAGAAAAGGAATGTTTTGGTTTTAAGAACGCACGAGCGTCCTCATGGATTCGGCCGGAAATACTCAAATATTTTAGATACATTTTCATGTGGAAGAAAAGATATTTTCTTGCTGTTTCTTTTCGTTAGACATTCATAATGCATTGTCTGTGCTACGTTAGTGTTGATTATATATAATATAATATTCATATTAGTAATTATTGATGAAAAATTATTAAATATTCAATATCCATTAAATATAAGACTATTTGAAGTAATATAAACACTATCATATCCACATTAACATTCACAATACAGTATTAAACAAACAAAAAAAAGTGAAGTGTTGTTCGCACGTAATGTTAGTAAATCAGTATTTTCAGAACCTGTCTTAAAGTATTAGTATTTCATTACAGGTAATGTAATGAGATCCACCTTGGTCCCAGGTCTTGGTACTTTTGAAAGAAAAGAACATCTCAATACCATGAATTCTTAAAAGCCCCCAATTACTACAAAGTGCCTCCAATTTCTTACGAAACAAACTGTACCCGAACGAGAATATTGGATATGTTATATAGTCACTATATAATTTATATTACACTATATGTTATAATGTCACTATATAATTTATAGTGACTTCATTGCGAATATCAAACTCCTGTTGGTTCATGATGCTCGTTATAGAGCTTTTAGTTCGCACATTGTTCATCTGTTCATCTCTATTTGCTATTTATTGTTTTCTGCCTCGGCCGAAATTCTGTTCGTGGATATTTCAATTTTTGCTCATTTAGAAATCTTATCAACATTGATTTGACTCTTCATATTAATTTTCTCTAAATACTGTCATGAAGTTTTCATAATTCAATTAAGTTGAGTCAATGAAAGAGACTATAATGCACGCCGAAAGCCCTTACAGAAGAGAGACGAGACGAGATGCTGTAAAATTACGCAGTAAGAGGAGGCAGCGCAGTTTCGCTTAATGAGCCTCACGTAAACTGAAGTCAATTGTATTCGAATTCAATTTGGTTCCAACTATTACGATGCCCATTTTGTGTATCGCTCCCTCGGGGGAACATCTGAGTCCACTGGGAGGGGCAGCGGCGTAATCAGCCCCAACTTCATACGTACGGTTCTCTGCCACTAGCTGCGCACCCGTTTGGACGAGCGTGGTTGAGCGCGTTGGTAGGTGATGGCCAGCAGGGGGGTGCGTAGATTTATGGGTTTATGAGGTACGCGATAGGGTGCTGGGATACGATCGTGATTGGGAGCTTGGATGCGCGAATAGCTACTGTATGCAGGGGCAGTTGGGGAATTTTGCTCGTGCTGGGTGCGTGAGAGCGTGGGCGGGTGTGTGGTTTGGGTAGATGGGTGAGTGTGTAGGTTGGTTCGAGGCGGGTTTATAATTAGGTGTTAGGTGAGTGGGTAAAAGATTGGACTCCTTTTCGGTTGCGTAGATGGATGGGCGGGTTCGTGATTAGGTGCTTCGGTGAGTAGTTGAGTATGTGGGACGGGGGAAGGGTGCATGCTTGGGTGAATGATACAGTAGATCATTATTTGACATAGGGAGAAAAGTGCAATACGTGAATCGTTTCTCGAGCTCCTTAATGCCGTGTGTGGTGGGTTCGTGAAACGGAGCGTAGTTATGGGCATGGGTGTGGGAATGTAATACACGCCCAGCAGGCAGAGCGTAGACGGGCGCGTGGGCGGAAATATGAGAGGAGTGCGTGGGCGGAGCGGGAGCGTCCGGGTGTGGGCGTGGCTCGCGGGCGGACGAGTAGTGGAATGCGGGGTGCGCGGGCGATGTGCGTGGGTGGCTGAGGCGCGTGGGCTGGGGCGCGGGAGTGCGAGATCGAGCGGGAGGCTGTGGGGTGGCGTCGGATGCGCGCCCTACGACTCGGTCTCTCATTGCATGGGCCGTCTGCTCGGGCGACGATGCGCGCCGAGGGTAATGTGCGCCATAAAACGGTTTGGCGTTTCCGCGCAGGCCGTGCCTCGCAACTCCCTTCCCGTTGGCCGCCCGGAGCAGAGCCGAGGCTTTCTATCTCAAAATGTGATGACAGGTGAGAGGACTCCAAATCTAACCTGGGTGGTGGGAAGAGGTTTACATTTTTATGTTCTCCCTTACCCCGAGAAATTGTTCACAATGATGGTTTGAATTTGCCTATATGGTATGATCTACGATACTCATCACGAGGGATAAATGATGACAGACGAATGATTGGATGAGATTTTCACACTGGGTTCATGGTGGAATAAGTAACGAATCACTTTGCAACTACCTGGTGATTAAACCCATGCCTTAAGCGGGATTCGAACTAGATGCCGTCGTCTCTGCGCACTTGAACGCTTCTTTAAGCCGTCGCGTCGCGGTGCTGACCCATCTTCTGGAACCAGAGTTCAAATCTCCGTGAGGAATTTGTGATGGACAAAGCTGGTTTGCTGCAGGTATGCCCTGAAATCTGGAGTTCCCCTGACTCTCATCCTTCCATTGCTCTATAATTCAGATTATAACACTGAAGTATATGAAGCTTAATCCGACTTTTGCTTACTAGCTGCGTTCCCAGACCTGAGTTGTTATTATTTTTTATCCATCCCTGGGATTCCGGGAGACATGTGACGAGCATAACGTATTCCTTTCCACGTATCTACGATACTTCGCCTGCCTGAGCTTTTCTTTTGACACACGGCTGTACAAGCTGAGACGATTGTAACGGAAAGCTACAACTCTATTTTTGCTCCGATCGGGAAACGAAACTGAGATCCCACTACGGAAAGCTAGCAAGCTGTCTATGAGCCATCTGAGGGGCTTCATTACACTAATGTATACTTGTTTGTTTTTATACTGTATTATATATATATATATATATATATATATATATATATATATGTATATATATATATATATTTAATTATCTGTATTTAGTTTATTTTATTTTTATATTTGTACGCATTTGTTTGCTAAACTACCACTAAGCGTACGCTCCTTTGCAGTATTATTATTATTATTATTATTATTATTATTATTATTATTATTATTATTATTATTATTATAACACACTGTACTCTCCTCCTTGGCTCACGCGTGTGGTGCCTCAAGTGTCAGTTTAGCGTGAGCTGAGGGTACTCGCAGGAACATCTCAGGTTGGTGAGATGAAATTAGGTTTTAAAGTTAAGCGCTAATTAAAAATACTAAAAAAACGTGTAGTATCAAGCTACATATCACAGGAGTGATAGTAACAATTTTACGAGTGCCCTAAACTTGGCCGAGTGGCCAACGTCTGAGTGCCAAATTCTCTGGCATTGAGAATTTTTTATTGGTGACTGGTGAATGATATGTTGAAATAAGATCATTAAATAAGCATCGCTTGCCACAATCACATAATTACAATATACTAATTAATATCTCACGCGATATTAAAACCCAGAATGACTTTCTCCATAAACGTCAAAAGTACTGATGGAGCGCGGTCAGTCTCTGCGTTTTCCTATCTTTCTGCTTGCCAAAAAAGCACACAGATGAGACCAATTTTCATTAAAATCATCAACATCTCAAAACTCGTGAAAGTTCAACTTTTCTTCCTAGAAATTGCAAAAGCGGTGTGTCTTAATACAATATATTCTTCAATATTCGATCTTTAAATTATTTCAAATACAGTAGTTTTTAAAACTGTCATGAGTAGTTTTCGCGTGATTTTCAATCAAATCCTGGCAATTTTTTAGAAATTCATACATACATTTTCTCAAAACAGCTCCAAATATTTTTTTAACACTTTCTAAAGATATAGTACTACAGTGCACTGAATTTTATATAACGCAAGTGTCATTTTCAATGAAACGCTTCAATTTTCAAAAATGAAGATTAGTGTTTCGGATCTCCCGCACTTTGGTCTCAAGTCTTCGATGAGATGTCTCACGTATTATTAGTATATAAGTTGCAATATTATATTACATAACAGCTACATATTTTTAATAGCATCACTGGCTAGTTTGAATTTTGGAAATCAATAAATCCTAATAAAATAATCATTTTCTCTGCTTTTATTTTTTTAATTGAATACTGACTTTCAGATTTTAAGGACAGAAACAAACAAAATACAATTGTTTAGTCTGTTTAGTCTAGACTGCGGAATGACTAACAAGAATATTAACGTTTCATTGCCCACGTTCCTTTTGCAGTACTTCAAATCCATTCCTCGCGTAGTAAATTATCACAGGAGATTTCCTCGAATTTTAATCAAAAAGGTCGGACGTTAGTTCACTGAAGCCTTACTTAACGTCTCCTAGCACTAAATTCAGGAAGTACTGTTTTATGCATTCTGGGATGCAATGAACTGCAGTAGAGGAAACGTGACAGTTTGTTTCCCGAGATAGTGTGGACTATTAGCATTCAAATTAGTGGAGGCGGACATCCAAGAGAAACGAGAAATCGATAGACACTACAGAACCCTCAAGATGGAAGCTCGCAAACTGAATGCGGTGGTGAAATGAAATCTGTGAAAAGTCATCCGGATGGCCGAGATCGTTAAGGCAGTATTGAGGGTTCGATGATAGGCTCGCTCGGGCATGGCAATTGTGTTCGTCCTTTCACCTCTCACTATCACCATATCACACCATGCTGTTAATTCTATCGTCAATCTATAATGGTCGCTAATGACCTAGCTGATAATGCGATCTTAAAATTTAAAAAAATCTCTTGAAATCCTCTGAAAAGTTTCTGCGGTGCGAGGGCATGTATTCCGAGTGCTTGGAGATCTCTTTCGAGATTTTCGCTGGCGGATAATCTAGGCGTAGCGAATTGATATTCCCCGATCGATCTGGCCGTACTAGAGGGCCTGCGAATTTTAAATGGATATTTTGATTTTTGGGGGTTACTTTACCTTCAGCCTTAACATTCTCAAAAATTTCTCAAAAATGGCACAAAATTTATTGATTATTTTTTTCCTCAGAGTAATTGTCTAAAAAATGTCGTAGGTTCCATTTCTTCACATAGCATTATATTACATTTACGTAACTGTCAAAAATATTGCGAGAAATTCGTGCTGATGAACAGATTTCATTAAAGAAAAACGTTTCTTATCAATACATATACATTTCTCGTAGGATAGTAATAGTTTTGTAATATTGTTTTGTATATTCGAAAATAGTGTTCGCCAAAAATGGGACCTGCGCCATTTTTAAAGGCTAAATTGGTTTTATTCGACAAAAAAATCGCAGGATATCGAGATCTTTTTATATTTATTTTTCTTTCAGTTTAGTTTACACTTCATCATATGCATTAGTTGCCTTACAAAACTATTATTAGTTCATAATCTTAAAACTTTATTATTACAACAAAGGGGTTGCTGCAATCAGCGTCTACTGTTAACAATTACGCGAAAAAAAATAGGAGGGCATCAAACGGGAATCGGTTTTTAATACGTGTTGAGTTGAGGCGGGGTTATAATGGATAGCGTTTGGTATAAGCGTTGATAAAAGTAATAGTTATAGGAGAGGCGGTCTATGTGTTTAGTGATGGATGTTATATTAATTTCTATGTGTAATTGTTTGTTGGATAGAAATCATGGAGCGGGAGTTGCTTATCGGAGAAACCTATTTTGTATTATTTGCAATTTATTTATAGTTACAGCTGAGGCATTAGGCATCTGGAGCATGCCTATAATATTAAAGGTCTGATTACTAATATGTATAATGTGATGGTATTGTCTATCGATAAGCAGCTTTTGGAGTTTACGAGAGGTTTTAATTGGGATATTTTGCATGTTGTGATTTGATTGTAATATGTGAATTCCAGTTCATTTTTCTATCTAAATTCAGCCCAAGGTATTTTACTGTTTGCCAGTTAGGGGTCCATGGTATTGAATTGTTGATTTAGAAAGGGGAAGAATTGTTGATTTGAAGCGGTTCAGCAAGACTATTTTGTCAGTGGATTCTGTTGGGTTTAATTTAATTTTCGAAATTGTTGTTGACCAATTACCTATTCTGTCTACTGGAGTTGTATTTTTTCATTAACGGTTTTAATTGATTTGCTGGGTTTGTCGCGGGCAAACAGCTATTTGGGTGTGGTTTGCTATTTGCGTGTGGTTTGTGGTCGGTATATTTGACGAGTAAATATTAAATAACGTTGGTGAAAGTGGGGAGCCTTGTGGTAGTCCTGCTAATACTTCACGAGGGTTTGAATTGTGTTTTTCGACCGCCACTGTCAATGTTTCATCTGTTAACAAATGTTGACCAGGTACAGTGGTGTTCCTTTTGATTGTAATTTAAATAGTAGGCCTTGGTGCCAAACTCTGCCAAGGGCTTGTGGTATGTCCAGGAAAGTTATTATTGTGAGCTTTTGGTCTTGGTATGCTGAATGTATATGTTCTGTTAGTCTGAGATGTTGATGGGAAATCGAACCTTCATTAACAAAGCCAAAGTACATTTGCGTATGTTTTGTTTAAATAATTGTTTAACATTTTCCGAATTAAATTCTCTAAAAATTTTCACAGTTTTGGTAATAAGCTATTTAGTCAGGATTTTTAACAGGATTTAAACAGGATTTTTCTTCTCCTAACTATTGGATAGAAAACGTGTCATAATATTGATTTGTAGATATTATTTTTGAAGGCTATTGTTGCTGTTGTTGCTGTGGGAAGGATTTTCAGAACGTGATTGTCGATATTGTCATATCCAGGGACCTTGTTTGAGGTGTTTTTTTAAATATCTCAGTTCGTTTCGTGAAATTAATTTTATTTTTTTGTAGGACATAATAGTTTGGGGCGGAAACAGGATTTTCAAAGTTTTGTATTTTATTTTGTCATTTATATGTTCTGAATGTGCTGAACATATAAGTCTGAATGTAGTTTCAAAGTAATAAGCTAATGCTTTGGGAGGTCAAGCAGAGAATATCATTTGGAGATAATCCTCTAAACGCGCTTAATGCGCTAGTGCTGACCACAGGTATACAGATGGCCAGACAGACGTTTTGCCGTCAACCAATTTTTCGATATCAAGGTAAAATATCAAAAGTTTTTTGTTCGATATCAAAAGTAAAAAGTAATCACGAGGAGAGATAAAATTGAGTGAAACCTAGTAATCTAGTGAAAACTTGTTAATCTTGTTTGCTATTTAAATTTAGACTAACGTGCGATTATCTTCTACAGTAGTTTACTCTCGCACGTTAATTTTTCCTTGTCGTTCCTCTTCGTGTTCCTATTCGTTTATTGTTACTACAATTAATGTAACATATTCAAAACAACAAAAATTATTAAAAATCCGAACTTTGTGATTCAAGTATTTGCTACACTCAGATCACGCCCTCTTTCATCGTTTGTCAGTGCCAGGCGTCTAAAACGGTCCCGTGGAGCTTGGGCGCAGCGTGAGTTGTCGGGCTAATGAAGACACTTCGACTCTCGCTCGCCCTCGAAGAGCAGCTCTTGCCGAGTGCACGTCATCTGGGCAACTTATTGTTTTATGGTCCGCTGGGCCTGCTCCCAACGACTGGGCGAGCCCCTCCCACTGGATGGCGGAGGAGGAGGAGGAGGGAGGAGGAGGAGGAGGAGGGAGGAGGAGGAGGGAGGAGGAGGAGGAGGGAGGAGGAGGAGGAGGGAGGAGGAAAGCAAGTCGGCCGCAGCGTCGCCTCGCCTACCCACTCGCTTTTACAGGCAATCAGGGCTTTTTAGCGACTTTCCCGCTAACACTGGGATGCAAATTTTCTTTCTTACGAAGACTATGAAAGGCGAGTTACAAACCCGAAGGATTTACTGAATGGTAAAAGTAAATACCAAAAAACTTCCCTTTCATGATGTCCGCCCTTTCATGATTGCGAAGTTAATTGACTGAATGTTGGAAATATATGTCGAGACGGGAGTACCACAGGATGCTTTATTTTTAATTTATCATCAATTTTAATTTCTCGCTTACTACGAACGTACGTAGTAATGAGAAAGAGCTCAAAGTAAAAGTTATGCTAATGCAGTAAGTGTTAAGAGGCCCTGATATCGAAAAATGGATTAATCTTGTCATTTTATGCTGCTTCTATTGACATCAGAATCCACCTCATTATAACATCGAATAGAAATATTCATTAAGGTGAATTTTTAATGTAATACACTTGACATTCGAGTAACTTATTGCCTTTTCGAATGCAAAACTATAAAATCACGTCTTTGCGTTCTTACTCTTCGTACTTTTACCCCTTTAGAACTTTTTTCTATCTAAAAGAATAAAATGTGCAAATCTTGTTTCAGTGAAATGGGAAAAAAGCGAGATACGTAAATTGATTAATAGACGTACTAGATTTGAATCGAGTTTTTCGTTGTCTGTTCGTTGTTTTTTAATATTCCTCATTCGGCCACGTGAACGTAACGAGAGCACGATACAACCTTTCGTAAGAAAGAGTCCCGTCCTCAGACTCGCTGCACGATGCAACCATTCGCACGAAAGTCCCGTCCTCAGCTCCGGTGTGCGATGCAACATTTCGCAGGAAAGAAGTTCCGTCCTCAGCCCCGGTGCAACCTTTCGCACGAGAAAAGTCCTGTTCTCAGATCCCATGCACGATTAACCTTTCACACGAAGAACTGCCGCCTTCAGACGTGGTGCGTGATGGAACCTTTCACACGGAAGAATTCCCGACCTCAGACCCGGTGGATGATGCAACCTTTCGCATGAGGGAAGTTCTGTCCTCAGCTCCAGTGCACGCTGCAACCTTTCACACGAAAAATCCCTGTCCTCAGACACCGGGCATGATGCAACCTTTCGCACGGAAGGAGTCCCGACCTCCAACCCAGTCCCCCTCCCCCGCGCGGAAGCGGCGTGTCGGGGCTGCGGAGAGGAGCCGAGTCGCGGTCGCGCGAGGTCGCAGGAAGGTGTCATCTGCGGCTGAAAGTGGGGCAGATGGAGCGCCGCGCGGGTCGGGCGCGCTCCCTAATGAGGTTAGGGGCGGTCGGATGCGCTGGCGGTGGCGGTGGCAGCGGCGACGGCGAGGAGGGCGAGGTGGCGGGGAGGGCGCGGCGCCGTCGACGGGAGGGGAGGGCAAGGGCAGTGGGAGCGGCAGCAGCGACGGGGTCACCGTGAGCCACGTGGGCGGGGGCGGCGAATGGAGCGCCAGCGGGGTCGGTCAGGGTCGCGGTCGCTGGGGACGGAGACAGGAGCGAGAGTAGGGGGGTGAGCGGTGGCGGGGGTGGGTTGGGGCTGGGCCGGCGGGGGAGCTGGGAGGGGCGTGGGCGGGGGGACACGGAGGAAGCGGAGCGAAGGGGTAATTGGCGGGAGTCGCCGGAGAAGCGGCGTGGGAGGCGGCGGGGGCGGCTGCAGCGGCTGCGGCTGCTTCTGCGAAATCGGTAGCTGCGCTCGTCTCCCGGCGCGTCGCTTCCGCGCTCCCTAGCACCGCGCGCGTCTCGCATTAGCGAAGTTTGCTGCTCTCGCGACGCTCTTGTGGATTCTTTGCGAGCGTCGGCACGAAAGAAGATTCTCAATGCTATTAAGAGCTTTGGAGGGCACTACCTTGATGAGCATAGTTTCGCTCCATTACCGCCCACGCGCGGGATGATTTGTGCTGATTGCTATAGCGAGCGAATTAATTGCTTTAGAATTTCCTTGGTACACATGTATGCAATCTTAAACCCTTTATATTCCTGAACTTGAATTATCTCCTTATTTTAAGAAGAATATATTACATGCGGTGCCTTTTCCGGGCTATGAGGAATAAAGCTGAAAATGCACTCGTATATAAGTTCAGTCTGCCCTCTACTAACAAAGAACAAGTATTACTTCGTATATTGCAGATATTTTTCAACATATTCATTTTTCTATTCTGTTTTTATTTCATCCTGCTCTTTCATTTCAGGGGCAATCTCCTAAACCGGGTGATATAACATTTGATCTTCGTCGTGCAAGCTTATTATTATATAACTGAACATATAATTATAACTGAATTATTACTTATTTATCTTATAACTGAACATTATCCCGAAGATCTAAATAAGAACTAGCATATACCGATTCAGAAGTCTAGTTAAATTCCATATGAACAACTTGCAGTGGCAACATTGTCATATATTGGGTAGTCTTAATTTGCGGCACACTTCCCCTTTATTTGTCATGTGCAAAAATAATTTGTTGTTAAATAATCGTCTTTTATACTTAATGGTAGATCTGCTAGTGTTAATGTCCCAACTATAAAAGTTTGTGTTGAATTTCTGTGTAATACATGATGCCAAACTAAAACTAGTGGTGCTCATTATACCTCGATTTTTTTATAATGTTTACATAGTAGTATAGTATTCGAACTTATGTTTCTTTTATTACTTCAGTCATCTGAGAAACTCTCGCCCCTAAAGGAATTCCAGTGGATAAAAACAAAATCTTTAATTTTAAAATTTCAAAAGTTTTAATGGAACTGGCACCATGCCATAAAATTATAAAGGGGAAATAGCCTTTCTTTTTCTTTTGAATAATCCGCTTTAGATATTTTTTGGAATATTCTCCCGAATGACTCAAAATGTTAGGAAAACAATAATAGTAAAAAAAAGTCCAAAAAAGTATTTAAATGTCTTCTATAGAGGAATTATTACGTCAAGAAAGAAAAGTCTATTTTCAACATTCAAGGTATAAGGCTGATTCAACAAAAGTGGAGTAGTAGTTTTCGAAATTTCGAGATTTTGAGTATAGGATCTACATAAACTTTAAATGTGTTCTCAGTTCGAGTAAAATATTTATTCGTTTTTAAAATGTCCAATGGGCTTCATGTAAAACAAAAATGTAAAGATCCATTTGATATTCACAGGATCTGGGGATAGGGCGGCGAAACAGCGCGGCGGAACAGAAAGTTTTGAAAAGAAGCTGTGCATTTCCGACAAAATCTCGACATTGCTTTTATGCAGCCCTATATATAACTTTCTCAAATATTTCTATACCACCTGTATACTCAGTATATACTACTATACGAAAAAGAAAAACATCAATTCTGAAAAAAAAGTACTATATTCTTTCAACCAAAAATCAAAGTGTTTTTAATGTTCATTTTAGAAATATGTTTCAGTGATACCTACTGAGATATTCTTCAAGAAAATAGTTTAATGCAAGAAAAACTCTTGCAAATTTAGTGTAACTTATTTATATGAAAAATTACGAAAGTATTGTTAGAAACGTCAACATTCGAAAGCATCTCGTCATTGTCGCTTTCTTGGTTAGTGTAGTACGTGTTTTACAGCAGGTAGTTTTTTAAGGTCTGGTCTTGTATTTTTTTTAATTATTAACAAATAATTGATCCTTTTCGTTTTAATATTTCTGAATGTGTGTTCGTTAATTTTGTCACTGACGAGAGTTAATTCTTTTTTATTTAGATAAATTCGAAAGATTGTCAGTGTGATCGACAATGTGGTCGTGGGCTTCCTGGTGCGGAGTCGTTTGTGTCCGTCGAAGCATTCTCCGTAATGAGGGCCATGCCATTTGTCGGTCCGTCTACTCTCGCTCCTACGCCTTGGGGATCGTCTGGGTCCTTGCGCGCGCGACCTGACCTATCTTCTTCGCTGTCCGGGTGACGCCGCATCGCAGGCTGATAGGTCGACGTTTCGCAAGTCCTTGCCGTAAGAAAGCCTGCCACCTGACAGGCGAAACGTCGCTTTATCACTCTGCGACGCGGCGTCACCCGGACAGCGAAGAAGATAGGTCAGGTCGCGCGCGCAAGGACCCAGACGATCCCCAAGGCGTAGGAGCGAGAGTAGACGGACCGACAAATGACATGGCCCTCATGACGGAGAATGCTTGAGAACTGATGAAGGTACGGACTCGAGCCGCGGAAGCTTACTTTTATATTCGACCTTCCGCATCACGGACAGGCACCTGCACGATTTGTTAACTCCTCTTACATCTCTTTCTTCTTCTTCTTCTTCTTCTTCTTCTTCTTCTTCTTCTTCTTCTTCTTCTTCTTCTTCTTCTTCTTCTTCGTCCTTCTTCTTCTTCTTCTTCGTCCTTCTTCTTCTTCGTCCTTGTCGTCGTAGGATTTCTTCTTTTTTCATCTTCAATAATAAATAGTCGCATCTTTAATTTTTGTTCCCTTTCCATTTTCATTGTTTTCCCCGTCAAGATGAAGTAAAGATTGAAGATAGAAGAGATTTGAATTCATTAATGAACAACGAGAGGTACACTTTCAGAATAATAATAGCTCCAACATGACGCCGTGATGGAAAGTGATATTTATTGTGGGCATAATGAACCTGAGAGGACAAGCTCTTCAAGAAATTTACGAACAAATCATCCAAGATTCGTAACCTCTATGATCCCTCTGCTGTATTGTTGGCAGTGAGCACATTCCCAGTACCTCACGTATCACATATGTACTCCCTACCTGTCTCTTAATTCCTTTCCCTTCCTCGGTACCTCTCGTGAGAGTAAACCGAGCGCGCCCAAAATTGGACTTACGAGTTGCAGTGGCAGCGGATTCTAGGAGCCTCAATCCCTTCCTCCAAACCGGACTACCCGCAGGTGGGCTCACGAGCCAGTCCGAAAATGTCCCAATATGTACCACATGGCCAAAACGGGATCGCGAGCCACCTCGATGCGATGGGGAGAAGGTAGGAGTTTTCGCACCTGCGAGGAAAAATCTCAGCCAGTGAGAGTCACACCTAGAAGCAGGGAAAGGAACCGCACGTAAAGTAGGAATGTATATAAAATTCTCGTTAGTATCTTCCGCCTATATCGATGGAATTCATCTTTCAGCAATTTTCCCATTCTAATCCTCTACGCTTTCCCTCCGGCCCTACTTAATTATATGTTGACCCCTCCACATTCCCCACCTCTTCCAATATTGCATATTTTCAATCTTATATGATCTCATGCGTAACACTTTGGATTCCGACTTCCCCGCTGATCCCCCCCCCCCCCGGCTGCGACTGTTCTCTCTTCCCTTTTTGCCAGCTCCGCTACGGCTGCCCCCTCCCACTGCCGCCCTCGTCGGTCAGGGCGCATTAGCAGCGGAGGCGGGGAAGTTGGCGCGGCTCTGAGGATGTTAGAGCACGCAGATAAGAAGCTTCTTATCGCACCAAAGACACCTGCCCCGCCCCTTGGCCTCGTGCCGCCACCCCTCTCCTCGCCTCCCTTCCCCTTCCTCCCCACTCCCCTTCCCCGCTCGCGCCCCCACCCAAGGGCGCCACCGCGTATTTTCCACCCTAATGTTGGGAGCAGGCGCCTCTCAAGAGAGCCCAGCTCCTGCAGCCGATAAGCTACTCTCGTCAACAACTGGGGAGAGGCGAAGCGAGCGAGGAGCGAGGCAGAAGAAGCCGCAAATTGGCTGCAGTGTTTTCCTTTGTTTCCGACCTCGCTTCGTCTTGCGGTGTATAGAGTGGCGGTTCGTAAACTTTTTGGCCATAGACCCTTTCGCAGTCGCGCTCTTTCTGCAGAACACTAATTTTGTTCTCGATTGTTTCGAGGATCGTGGATCCCATATTTTTATTTCCAACATGGATTTCAATTGATAGAGAATATAAGAAAGGGATCGAGATGCACATAGTTCTGAAGTGAAATGTACTAGAAGAAATGTAAGTTTTTATTTTACAAACAAATTGGGAATATTGCTAGTAATGCCTAGAATACTTCAAGTGGCACTAAAGAATGTTCGCAATAAAACGAATACTGTTCCTATACTTGCATTGAAGTTATAGGAATCAAATTGTTTGTTAAAATTGATTTCAAATTTTAATTTAATATTTTGGTCAAATATATCAAAGTGATCCCAAGTGGAAATTTGTACAATTAACAAACAAACTAATTTGGTTTTTGAGTTTTAATTCCCATTATATTATGTTATTGAAAATATTTCATATTTGGTTGTTTTCAACCATGGTATTAATAAATTTAATTTAATATAATGTTTTCCGATTTTAGCCTCAGGATATATCACTTTGTTGTCTACGATTTCAACATTTTGGAAATGTATTCCATGATTTTTATGAAGCCAGTGCTTTGTGAGAGAATTTTGCATATTTTTCACATCCCTGATGTTATTTTTATCCTCCCTAATTCTTATTGCTAGTTTTCTTTTAGTTTGTCCTAACTATTTAAGATCACAATTGAAATTTTGTAGACAATGTTTTTTGTCTGTAATTTATTAACTTTGTCGTTGACATTCTTAACTCTTTTTTTTTGTTGATGTTCTTCTATGTTACATTAAACGCAAGAGTGTTTTTAGATGCATTTACACCCCGGGCTAACCTGTTTGTTAATTGTCTGATACATGGCACAATGAAACATGGTAATTGGTTTGAGTCTTTGTTTGTTGCATGCAGGTTTATTACAGAAATATCACTTTTTTAACGTATTTTTGATAGTTATTATTTTGTAGTTTCTTTTGTCCTTCTTTTAGATGCAGGTGAAATCTGGGGTCACCCAATTTAAGCGCTCTATCTACCAAATTATAAATGACACACTCTTGAAAATGGAACCTGCAAGAGGCGTCGAAACGTTGGTTTACAAAATTATATCAACAAACACGAAAATAAAACACACTGTCTATAAATAAATCCTGGACCATACTTCTGAAACTATAATGTGATATTTTAGGACCACCAGTTTTCTATTTCATTGCTGATAATCGAAAAATTATCATTGATATTTAAATTTAAAATTATATTTAAATTTAAAATTATATTTAAATTTAAAATTATATTTAAATTTAAAATTATATTTAAATTTAAAATATATTTAAATTTAAAATTATATTTAAATTTAAAATTATATTTAAATTTAAAATTATATTTAAATTTAAAATTATATTTAATTTTTTTTATTTCCGATTTTTCCCCAGTATCTACACAACACTACTCGGGAATCCTATAAGGTTTCGTAAATGAGTTTAGGGTTTACAGATAGAAGTTTGCAGGTCTGTGTCGTCTTCCAATTTTCACGGCCATTGCTTGCAGTACTACAATAATTATTGCAAAAATTAGATTTCAAGCAATTTTCCTTTTTCCAAATGGTATCCGATGCGCTTCTTGACGGACTCTCAGTGTAACTTTACTACTCCCCAAAAGATAAACGGACTTTTTCATTAAATAAATAATAATTTTCCACCTTTCTAGGAAGACCTTTTATCCCAATATGGTATTGTCTTATTTCCATTGAATTTGGCACGTTTTGCAATTATCATTAGAGGTAGCCTGCCTACGAGGATAACATTTAATAAGCGAGGGCCTGTGAACGCTCTCCTCTCCCCCAAAACTATTTTGAACGTATTGTGTATATGTCGAGTCTTTCCCGTGAGGAGGAGGTAGGAAAATTCATTACATCTCTCGGGTGTTCCCAATCGCACCCTCTTCAACCTTCTCAATCACTCTCTGAAAATGTATTGGAATTTGGGGCCCCCAGACCCTGATGTGGTCGTTGTAGATGCATCGCGAAGTACAACAGTTTGTCTCAGGAGAGCGGGAATGTCCCCTTCCAATTCTCCATCACCTTCCCCTCTGACTGCCAATGATGCGGCGATTTGTCGGGCGAGATCGAATGGCACTCTAGCGGCAGGCAGCCGATGGATATCGACTGGGCAGAGTACTGGCAGGCAGCCGATGGTTATGGATTGGGCAGAACACTTGCAAGCAACCAATGGCAATGGACTGTCCATCAAAATTTCGGGGAAAGCATGTGTGGAATGTTTCTACGCGGCTTAGGTTGAATGTAGAGTCGTAGCAGCTGGTGCCATGCGATTCGTTTGTGGCGCAATCGTGATAGAAGACCATCAACTGCCACCGATGCAAAAAATGTGGCCGAGGGGGAGACATTCGAAGACGGAGAGGACGTTTTAGTGCCCGTGTTTAATTAATTAATTAATTAATTAATTAATTAATTTATTTATTTATTTATTTATTTATTTATTTATTTATTTATTTATTTATTTATTTATTTATTTATTTATTTATTTATTTATTTATTTATTTATTTATTTATTTATTTATTTATTTATTTATTTATTTATTTATTTATTTATTTATTTATTTATTTATTTATTTATTTATTTATTTATTTATTTATTTATTTATTTATTTATTTATTTATTTATTTATTTATTTAAAGTCTATTTAGTTAAAAACTGTGTATGACGTGCTATGGAGAGAAGTTAATTTGAAGTTACATTTATGTCGTGCAGTGCAAATTTTTTTTCTACGCGGTTCAGCTACGATGTCTAGATCTAGCTGTAAATGAGCCGTTGATTCTGCAACCTTACAAAGACACCAAGGATTAAAGTGATAAAGGAGTTGCGTTCTTTGCTATAGTGAGGATCAAAGGATTTAGGACTCAATTTACTGTTAGTTCATTCTCGCACAAAAAGTGGACTTCTAATAGAACATAATTGACAGTAACTTTTTTTATGAACGACCTTTGATTAAATTAAAACTACTTTCATGTATGGCGTTTTAAGTTATCACAAAATTGCCGTTAGTAAAAAGCATTCTCGAACTATTTTCAATAGTTTTCTGGTCAAAAAAACAACTAATTGACTTTTAATTCACACCCACACTTCAGCTATTAAATCGTACCCTTCCCTTTTCCATAAAGAGACTTCAAAGGCCTTTTTGTTTTTCTCAATAAACCGCTATACTGAACAACAGAAAATGTAACCGTTCAAAAGCTCACCCTAATGAGTCTGGCGCCTTTTCGCTTGTTTTAGATGTCAGAAGCAATGTCTGGCAACGGAAACCAGACAGAAAGCATGGTAACAAAAACCAAGCAAACAGTTACGAAAGGAGGCCATTTTGTAAAACAATGAAAGCAAATGAATCAGCTTTCGGTTCATCGAGGGTTAATGATAGACAGACGCTTCATCCATGATTTATGATAGACCGTCGAAGTGGTTGCATCGCATTTGTATTCTCTGAAGTCTTGAATTTTTCCTCTTTTCCCCTTCAAGATAGGTTTAGAAAGGTATCGTGGAATGTCACTTCTATTACTAACAGGAAAGTGTTTGAATGCAAAAAAGAATATTTCACAAAGATTGTTAGGCTGCAAAAAAGAATATTTCACAAAGATTGTTAGGCAAAGAAAAACTGGGCAAGTAAGATAAAGCAGGGCGAGACAAAGGTTCGAATTTATCAACAGGAAAGCAAAAAGAAACGATAGGTGAAGAAAAAACAACACTAACGACGAAGGTTATTAACCCTCTTATCATATCAGCTTCATTTATCAAGAACTGTACCTGAGGTCTTTTCGAATTCCAAGCTTTACTGACAGCTGGAAGTGGTAATCATGAATGTAAATAGTAATATACGAAGCGTAAGTCATTGTTTTTATATAAAGATACGTTTTATATGTTATTTTATATAATCAAAGAAATATAATTTATAAATATAAAATATTGCGTATAAAGAAAAACCTTTTCCTTACATAGGCTCCATTTTTATACGTCATTCTTCAAAGATACAACTTATGAAAGTGATTTCGAGAGGAAAAACAAAAACGAACGAAATTACAAACAATGTTTTCCCGACAAGTTGTTTCAAATGAAAATCGGAAAATAACACAAGACAGTCATTCCGGGACCATGTAATGAAAACATTACTCTCTCTCTCTAAAAAAGAAGGAAAATATGTGAAAATGTTTTCATACCTGCTTGATAATTGCGCGAAGGCATATCCCGAAAATTGAGACTACAATGCATGTATTCCGAAAAGTACTAAGAAACAGATGATGCTTGGATACAAAAATACCCCAGGTATGATACGAAGGTTAAAGGTTTTATACTTATGCCACCCGACAATATTTCTAAAGGGACACACACAGTCTCAATATAAACAATATGGCCCTAAAACATAAAGCTGTTTGTTAAAGTGGCAGAAGAAAACGTCCTGTGAACGCTCGAACTTCCAATGTCTACAATGAAGAGTACATCTTCGATGAAAGCATGTCCTTGAATATTTTCCTGCCTCTGGTTCTTCTACTAAACTTCTACCGTAGTGGCGGCAGATCTCAGAGCCCAAGTGCTTTAATCGCAAGCCATAGACTGCAAGGTTTTCTGAGGTCATGTTCTAGAAATATGACCAGAAAGTAGATTGAGTACGAGACATACAAATGAAAAAAAATTAAAACTGGGTATATTGATTTACATTGAAATCTATAGCATTTTGTTAAGAATGATATAGAATAAAAAATGGAATTGACATTAACTAAATTTTAATTGAGTATAAAAGTGTATTAGTAATATAATGTGTTATTCATTTATGTATTAATAAATAGGTTATTATTCATTTTGTTTTCTTGTAAATATTCGCAATATAGCAGAGGTTGGCAGAGATCTGAAATGGTTTACGGAATTACCAGCGGGTCTTTATGGTGAAACAGGAATTCCTCTTCTCCATATAATATCAAATGGTTAAAATCAGAGCCTATTAAAAATGTTTTGGGCCAAACGATTAATAGCAAATGCCGGTTATGTAAAAGTATCAATAAATCAATCCAAAATATATGCAGTGCATATCCATAATTAGCACAAACTAAATATTTGCAGCGTCATAATAACATAGTGCAAGTAATTAATCAGGCATTGCAAAGAAATATCAACATGCGCAATCGTATTATAACAGTAAGACTGAGCAAGAAATCGGAAATCAGAAAGGAATGCTGTGAGTTAGTACAAGTTAGTCTCGACGGTAGAGACAAACAGACCGGTTTCAATTAAAAAATTACAAGAACAGCTATATATAATTGCTGTTGCAGTTTCTACGAACGTTAGTGTCAACAGTTGCTGACAAAAAGAGGAAAATACCACTAATCACTAGTTGTTGTGTTGAAGGATGTGTACAGATTGTAGAGAGTGAAGATAGTATCTATGATAGTAACGGCAAAAAGTGGTCACAGGATTAGCCGAAGGCTGCGAAAATTCTGCAGTTACAAAAAAAAGGAAAAAGAAAAGAAAAAAACCTTAGAACTGTGCAGAAGGTGACTTCAATGGGTACGGCGAGCATCGTCAGAGAGATTTTGAGTCTTCATGGGGTAGAATGATGGGTCAAGGAAGTTAGGATTTGACCATGACCATTATTACTAGAAGACTAGAAAGGTTGTTTTGAACACAGTATGAGGAAATCTCTTCACTGTAGCTCCGAAATTGTTTATGAAGTAATAATAATAATAATAATAATAATTTTATTAAGTTTATATATTATTACTATTATTATTATTAATAATAATAATAATAATAATAATGTTATTAAGTTTTCATATTATTACTATTATTATTACAGAAATAAGAAAACCAGTCTCTTATCCTCGAAACCAATGGCCTTCACCTGAAAGCGCTCTAGATGAAGGTTATAATTTTTACTGCGTTCCGCGTATCGCATCCGCCGAGATACGGAGCGGTGTAGGTCGCTTAGAAAAGACAGAAGCTCCATAAATGTATCGTAAAATCGTTAAGGCGAAGTTATAACGGCTCGCTGGGCGAGGTGCCGCCGTTTCGATGCAACCGAAATGCAGCGCCGAGCGCTCGCGTGGCGTCGGTGCCAGGATTTGCGACCCTTCCGTACGAACGAAAGGGTTATGGAAGTGCTAGGACGGGGGTGAATAATACGAGAGCATTAACTTATGTGTGAACGGAATCACGACATACTTTAACTGTACGTACCGAAATGGGCTATTGCAATACAAGCAGTAGTAATGGCGTCGCTTCATTCTGGACCGTAATTCATGGCCCCCTTCTTCCCTCTTCTCCCCTTGGTCCCTATTCCTAGTCTGATCCTGCAATATGAAACTATATTAGTCATTGCTTTTCCGCCCATTGCTTATTTAAGGATGAGTGCTCACGTACACCAAAAATACAAATGTATAATACGATTAGAGGTCGACGACGATAGATTAAAACTAACGAATCCCATGTCGCTAGAAAGCAATTTTTAGAATAGGGTTAGAGAAAGTTTGAAACTACTGCACTGCACAGTATCGTCTTGTCTCCATAGAATACTTTTATAAATTGTGCCTTCCAGCTCTTGAAGTGTGAACATAATTATTAGGAATTTCATTTCTTCCATTTTTTAAAATATTTAGTACAACCCATTTCCATCCATGTCAATATCAATATCTTCTACGTGAATATTATCTCCAATAGTTTCTCACATAATGGCATCTAATCAAATAGAGCTGTTCTTCAATAACGCTTAGTCACTTCTCAGCACGATCTTACGGAAAACTATGCTCCATCCACATATTGTATTCATGCACTCTTCTAAATTCGAAGGTGATTTAGAGATAATACAGAGAATAATAAAATGGAAAACGAATACAATTATTGAAAATATTTTACGGAATAACATTGTTATTCGCACTTGGAGCAAATATTTACAAAACCTTTCAATTATTTAGTTACTAATGCAGTTTGTCGAATTCGTTTATTTTCTACTCAAGTAAAATTAGCATGACAAACTTCTTTTCCATACGAGTAATATAGAGGCACAGATCAGCGTATCGTATTCTTTATGAGGAGCGCGTTTGCATTAGTATTATGCAACATTGAACAATATTACAGTGACAAGAATTATAATGAGTAATATGAAGAATGCACACCATATCGACTGTAATTATGGGAAAATTGGTCTATTTGAATTGTTTAAAAATTTAAATGTGATTAGTAAACGCATAGAACGATTAGAACCGATTAGAAAACTTCGACAAAACAAATTGAGGATGGAAACGTCTTTAGAATTACAGCGGGTCATGACCTTCCGTTGCTTGTTGAGTAGCCAACGCCCCCGTCTTGAGTGGAAATTGGGCTGCGAACGCCAGCCGTTTCCTTGGGTTATCCGGCCGCGCGGGTTAAATCACTCTGCGGTAGCTACACGCAATGGCGCGGCGCGGCACTGTACGCCCACCTCTCGGGGCAAGCAATGTCGCGGAGGCGTTTCAGCGCCCGAGGAGGCTGCAGCCGCCCGCTAAGCATTCTGCTCGAGAACTAGCTAATGGAGTTTCTCGCTAGATGAATTTCATGGAATTGACGCGCGGCGCGGAGCAGCCATGATTACATTTGCAATCCAATTGTCTCTCCCACGTCCGCACCGAAGCCCCTCATCCTGGAGGGTTTTCCGGGGGTTGCAGTCTGTCCGCGTGCCAGTCCAAGGATTGCGTTGGTGCGGAGGAGGTTGCTACTGAAGGGCGGGCTCCCGCGCGCAGCCTTTCGGCTGCGCGCGGGCATTGCTTACATAGTTCGCTAACGAGATGAAATTCTCCGGAATTCGCACGTAAGTTCTCGGAGGGGTTCCATTCGCGAAGCAGTTGAAACAATCGCGTTGGAGTTTGGTTCTGGCTGTAGGAATGTTATTGACGCCAGGCTGTGCCGGACTGTAATCGGCGACTAAGTCGCAACTTACGATTGTGGTCTAGTCGAAACCGGACACAGCGAACTTCATTTCAGGGCAAAGTATTTTTATTTCGAAGAAATTGAATTACATGACACACTATATAGTACCAGAAATTTATATTACTGAAAATGTAGACATGCTACCGAGAACTGAAGTGTTTTTGGCACATCTTCAAAAAAAATCATTGCTTAACACAATGAACTCTCGTAATAATATTTCATCATTTGAGTGTTTGTGAACATCGTGTTCATATTTAAATTTTTGTCTGATTGAACGTATATCCTTTACAAGCAATATTTGATCCGAAATGTTCGTTTCTTATTAGGATGGTAAAAGAACGCTAAACAACAAAAATTATGGCGGGGAATACGTTTACGGGATTAATTGAATAAGTGTGACGATCAGTTACTTGAAAATAATGTTTTCAGAGATTTAAGAAGTGAAATATAATATTTCGCCAATTGGAGAATATTTCCACATGAAGCGAAGGAAAAGTTGAGACCATTTTAAACAATGTCGAAAGAAGTGATTGTTTTGTGAAAAGTATTATTTAAAATATTATATTACAAAATTTGAATGATTATAACTAGATAGCCAGTCGAAGATACAATTAAGTTACAATTTAATGATTCAGGAATTACAGATGTCATCAGTAGTGCTGCCTGCTGCATTTAGCACGTTTTAAGTTTGCTCTTCTTCAAAATTAACGCTTTTAAAAATTTAACTGTATGATTTTAAAACAAAAACTCACAGTAATTAAATTAACACTTTTTAAATCGAAACTCCTTCATTTTGTTAATTTCACAATAACTATATTTGAAACTGGAACATTTATTACAAATGATAAGAAATTGCCAATGTAAGTTTACACCCACAATTTAGGAAGGTACTTACACTTCTATCTTTCGCCTAGATAAACCCCCAAACATTGAGTTCGTTCAACCACCTATCTTCTGCCTGCCAATTCCTCTTGGATTTTTTCTGCGGCCATTCAGTGAGTCCAAACGATATGGGGAAGTCGCATAGTATAAGCTGCCCCAAAGCTATTTCGGAGGTCTTTCAGTGATTCTCGCATTAATTAAAGTCATTTTTCTTGTGAGTATTTTTAATGCAACTTTCTAGTAAAACATTTAAAAATGTTCATTCCATTTTTCTGTGGCAAACCATAACATTTCTTTTCGTGTTGGTGAGAGTCCGTGTTTCCATTCACACTTGAGCACCGGACAACAAGTGTTTACGCCTCTCTTTAGCTGTATGATTAGCTTAAAAGAATACATTTTACTTTCTCAAACGTTTGATCATACTACATAAAGCTGTCGGGATAAACCTTTTCCAACTTCTCGCCTTACTTTATAAGAAGAGAAAGTACTGTTATCGTGCATTGTAAATTGTCAGAAAATATCTTCTTGTCGGGCCCTGTTAACGAGAAAGTTGATGAATTTCGTTCTTGTATGTAATAAATCACTTCCTCTAACACAATGTGTAGTCAGAATCCATATTTTGGGTGTCCTTAATACCGAAAAGTCGTTGACGGCGAAATATGTCTCTCCATCAGTCCGTCCGTCTGTGTCGAAGCTACATTTTTAAAACAAAATTTCGATTTTATTTCCATTTCTGGTACGTTGCACAGCGGTAGTCCCAGGAACGAAGACAAAAATGGAACAATATTGATCAATCAATGTCTGCATGTGTCTGGTGTGAGATGAAATTGATGGTAAATTCCAGAATGAGACGTTTTCAAAACGCATCATTTAAAAAGATGCAAAACTAGTTCATTAAGCTCTGTTATTTTGTAACTAAGTGTGAAAGAATTATCTTTACTGCTGATGGCCCTACAACTACAAAACATGCTGCTTCAATAACTTATATTCCAAGTAATTTATATACTTTTTAGTTTTGAGTTAACGCTTTAACATTACGCACACGAGAATGAAATTTCATGTATCAAATATTCATTTCGATGTAAGCGTTAGTGGAAGTTGGTGCGGGATATTTTTGCATTAGAATGGGCAGTCGAAGGAAGTTCGTGAGTCGAAAGCAAGGAAACAAATGAAGTTAAGTAGTCAGGAGAACAAAAGGAGGAAATAGATACGTCTGGTCTGCGTCGGGGCAGAAGGCAACGTAAAAGTGAAAACGTTTTCGCACATCGAACGCAATTACTGCTAGGAGACCCGTGGGACGCAACGTTGCTTCGCTGGGAGGTGCAAGCGCTGGGAAGTGCTGCTGCTCCAACGCCCTCGTGTTTTTCCGGCAGCTTCCTTCAGGACAAGACCGATTAAACAAAGCTTCGAAAACAACCTCAATGGGCGGGCTGGGCAGGGACAGAAGGATGAACTGGGGTGGGCGGGGACAAATAGGGATGAATGGGGATGGGGCGGCGCTGGGGTGAGCGCGGTTTGGTGTGGTGAGGACGCACAGAGGACGGAGGCATTGAGAAGGGTTGGCGCAGCGGGGATGGGTGAGGTGGAGTTGGAGGTGGGACAGGAAAAGAACGACGTCCTTTGTATCCGCGTCAACAGCCAGTCGTATGGCGAGGCGGTTGTTCTGAAAACAACTTGCGAGTCGAGACGGCGGCGGCGGCGGGCTGTGCGGGGGAGCAACGACTGCGATCTTACGTCGATTCTCGTCCTCGCTTCGATTCTTGCAAGCCTCTCCTACGAGTGAAACCATGTTATCGGCTGTCTCGGGCGAGAGGAAGGTGGGTTCAGCTGTGACTGAGGCGGTTTTTGGATACATTGGGTTAAGATTGCGTCCGGATTGTTCTTCGCAGTTTTCACTCTGAACGAGTGAAATGAGCTATTTAAATACTAATAAATTTCACAGGTTTCCCCCAGGAAATACATAATGGCAATTGTTACAGATTTCTGATTCATTATTCGGATTGTATTTATTCGGTATGTATTAGTGTGGTTTCACGTCACTGCTCTCTCCGATTGATATATTATTGTCCGCTCTTAATTTTCTTCTTTGTTTCTTTTTCTTCTCCTTCATTGCTTCTTTGTTTCTTCTTCATCTGCGTGAAGTGTGGCGATGTTACAAATGGAATGTGTACGACCTAGTGCAGAAATCTGATGCCTGGTTTTACTAAAGAGTTAGAAGAGATGAATAATATTAAGGGGTTTGTAGTGCGCCTATACCTTCCACGTTACATCGCGGCGTGAAAATATGCTATATGCGAAGGAATTTGATCCTATAACTCTGTCGCCTCCTTGAACGCCCTTTCACTACGTCCCGCCTACGTCCACTTCATTCCGCACCATGCAGCCCCACTCCGCTTCGCCCTACCACACTCAGCGCAGTCCCGCCCCAATACTCTACGCTCATTTCCGCAACCCCGCCCGCCCCGCCCCGCCCCCCCTATAAACGCACCCACTAACCGATCCACTCACTCACCCACCCACCCACCCACCCCGAAACCTCTGGGACTTTTTCACAATTTTCTCACATGAGGGCTCCAAATTTTTTCTTTGAAATGTTTGCTCGAATGGAAGAAAGTGCGCTTACAAAGATGGGATAGGTACGATTTAGTTAAAACTTCTGAAAATCCGAAATTGCGGAAGGTAATAAATTACATTTTCATAATTCTGAATTTTCAAAAGTTGAAGATTTTATTTTTTAAATCTTCCGTTCTTTGTTTAATGAAATGTTTTTCACGAGATACACGAAATATTAGTAGGATAAAAGTTGATGTAATTTAAAATATATTACATCATCATATTCTTCTAAACTTACATCAGTAAGTTGGTTCGGCTTTTCGCACCGCTTATGATTTGACTGTGACTTTTACAACAGTCTGTCAGCGTGGTGTCAACCCCCAACCTGGAGGATCAACCTTGAATACATTTTTTGATTTTGATTGTGATTTTGACAACCAGTCACATGTCAATCCCCAACTCTGAGGACCAAACTTCTTGACTTCACGTATTTAACGAAATTGGCTTGGCGACCCCGATTTTGTGGTCGTGGCCTTTCCAGTAGAACCATCCCAGCATTCGCCAAGACGACCGAGGAAAATCAAGAAAAAAAACGGTCAAAACGGCCGGCGAGGGGCTCGAACCCAGGACTCCCAATTGCGAATTCCGCGCGCTACGCCCTGATCCACTTCGCTCAGTGTTATATTACATTACCGATACATATAAATATGTGCTGTCATTCGCATTTCCAAAAATTGTAACCTCCTGATTCAATACAACACTGGTGATTCACATTCTCGATTTCTCTGCTCACTGACGCCGAGATGCCACGGTTTCGAGAACATTATGACACAGTTCCTTCTCTTTTATTGGTGAACGACTGATGGAACACGCACATGGTTTCAAGACTACAAGAAATACTTAAAATATAATTCAAGTGAAAAACATTGACGATGCGCATCTAATTGTTACACACGTTCAATTTTCAGGAAAGATTTAAAGGATTTGAATTTCAACTTTCAAGAAAAATATATTAACTTAAATGCTATAGTTTACTTTAATGCATTCCGGTATAGATCAAGATTGTTTTAGGAAGATGACAAGAAGATGAAGGAAAGAAAACAAACAAAATGAAATGTTAACGTCTTAAATGTACTAACAAATTCGGAAAAAATTAAGAAGAAATATAAAAAACATTACCAGTTACAAATCAATATTTGTATTGATTGAGCGAAAGAGGAACCGTGCATTTTTTTCTGGTTTTCATCACTTACATTACACATCTCTCAACTCGGTTGCCTAAATCACTAGATTTAAGTGTTACATAGCAGAAGCATTAATCCAGATAATATTAAAACAGATGTAAAGCCTAGGTTAAAACAGAATTTGTAACCTGTTTGTAGATAATAGACGACGTTCTGGAACTTTAGGATTCGGAGACTTTTGATGGGTGAGCAAGAGTGTGATCCGTCCTCCTTGCACATTTTGCATTAACATTGAGTAGACTTCTTTTCACTCGATTAGAAATTTCGTTGAATGGGCCGAGCACACATAGCAGTTTCTACTGGCTGATTTTGAGTAAGTGAAGTAGAATTTTTTTGGCAAATTACCAGAGTAACTCTTGATTTTCTCATTTACACGTACATGATTTTTATTGCATTGAATGCTGTTATATTTGGTATTCTTGTATTTGAAATGCAAAACACTTCACGTTTTCCAAGTAACTTTACCAACTTTAATTATCGCGATTGCAACCATTGTCAAAAACACACTTGACAATCTTTGCTAGGCTCCGCAATCCTGTACGATTCAGACCAGATAAGTTGGTTCAGGACATCAACTGCTGCCGCTGCAGCGACTCTGAACGAGCGGTTTCAGTCCCGGCGGGGGCGAATTTTCGAGCCACGTAGATATAACGGATTCAGCCGCTATCTGGCGGCTGGCTATTCCGTTGGTTAATCCTCCGTGGCTTCCTCGAGAAGTATGATGATCAGTATCAAGATCAACAATCAGTATACGATTAACCTTGAGGTTAATATATTTTCTATTTCTCAGTAATAGAGAAAAAAACTAAAAAAAAAGAAGATAGAGGAAAAGATGGGCAGTACTTCCAAGAAGATGACTAAGAAAAATCGTGCAATAACTCGCTCACATGTTTTCATCTACTCACATGCCCACAGGTCCGTTGAACATCGTCTGGTTTTTCGTTGTACTTACCTGAAAAAGAGAGAAAAAGTTATATAATTGTATTAACAAAAATAGTACTGTGTCCCAGTTTAAATAGTAATATTTTTTATTAATCACTCACAAAATACTTCTCCATAAGTTGCCGAAACGATAACTTTAGAAGAAAGGTAATGTGAACAACACATGTTCGATTAGCGTGATAGGGAAACAATTTTATATTTAAAATACAATATTTTGAACGAATAAAAGGGAAGAAATCTTTGCACGTAAATTACTACGAATTGTGAAATCTGGATGGTGTAAATTCCCAGTGGGCACATTCAGACGAAAGAATTTCGGGAGACGAAGGACGAGGTAGTAGGAAGAAAAGAAGAGGTTTTGTGATCTTGGAGAATCACTCTGTTTGGAACAAAGAATTATAATGTGATTTGTTGTTTCTGAGCTGAAAAAGTAAACATTTAGAATTTATTTTTCTAAACTTACTTTGTAATCACTTTTGAGGTCTATGAAGTACTCTGGGTAATTTCAAGAGATAAATATTAATACGTCGGTACAGCGTCCGGATGCCCGGTACCGAACCATACATGCAGACTTATATGGGTGTCATTATTGCTGATACCTACAAATAGTTTCCGAAATTCCAATTACATAATGAAACCGACGGCGGCTTAGAAAGGGCAAACGTTTTCTAAACGTTTGCGTACAAAAAGTCAAGTAGTGTTGTCAATAGATCGGTATTAAATACAGAAAAAACACGAAAATAGAAAACACAAAAATTGGTAGTTACGCCGCCGGGTCGCTGCTTTTATGCAGTTTCCAAATGTGGTTTAACAGCGTGGCCAATGTCCTTCAGATGTGAATCGTTTCGTTTCACTGCCAGGCGCTTTTTTTTTCATGAATCTGTGCGTTGCGCAGTTCTGTTGTTTTCGGCAACAGACGTTTAGACACTGCAGCGCGCTTTTGATTTTTATCTTTGATTTTTGACTTTAGCCATTATATGTAATGGGTAATTGGTATCGGCACCGTTAAATCCTGGGGTTCCTAGTCGGTCACCCAACCAGGAACTCGCGATTTCTCGAATTCGATGACTTCATGTAGTTAACGAATTCGGCTATCGACGCCAGTTTCCCGGTCGTGGCCATTCAGTAGATCCATCCCAGTATTTTTCTGGGAGACCACAAGAAACCACGAAAACCTCGGTTAGGATGGCCGGCACTAGAAATGAACCCGGACCTCCCTAATGCGATGCCAGCGCGCTCCGCCCTGAGCCACTTCGCTCGGTGCAGCGCGCTTTTACGGGTATTCAAATGACCTCCAGAATCTACAATTGCACTTTGGGTGTAGGAGATGTGCAAGAGCGTTCTGTGATATAGACGCTGCGACGGCATTGAAATATTATAAAAAACACTTACTATGGGAACGTTTTGTTGTGAGAGCAAAACGGCAAAAGAAGTATTTAATGCTAATATTCCGAGGAACACACTGGTAAATGTTTTCTCGTCCTTTTCAGGAGGAGAAACACACCTGTATATTTAAGTAAATATAATTTTTGGCTGTACTACATACAAGTTACAACTGAAATAAACAGTGCATGCGTTTCACCTTTTCCACGACTTAAAAGAAATAATTCACTTTCTTATTGATTTCTCATTCCTTTTCATACTTCACAACAATTTTCCGAGTTGTATATAGAAAATAAAACTATTTAATTTGCATGAGTAGAAAACGCGATGAATCGTCCTGAACAAGTTCATAATGACTTATATTTCAGTTGTTTTGGAGAATGGGGAGATGTGTAATGTGTTAAAGTATAAAGGATTAGACCAGAAGAAAGTCGCAATTACGGAAAGGGGAAGTCTCATACAACAGAAAGAAGAATTGAGAAAATTTCAGCAGTAAAGAAATTTGGGACACTTGGGGTGTACTAAGTCTTTCATAGAAGCTAATATTTGTCTTGCAAATGTCTTCTGAGACAATGAAAGAACAAAAGGAATAACACCTGCACCTTCACCGAGAGCCTTTACACGAACTTTTACTTTCCTTGAACGTAAATATTCTGTTTCCGCATGACGCAATCGTGTTCTCAGAGCCTCAGTCCCTGATACAATAGGTCTTTGGGACACTTTGTGGAGCAACAGAGGAGAAATTAAGCCAGGTTACCATTGCTGGGGTCGATGATTATTGATGGAGGGTATACGCAGAATCGTCAAACTTTTAACGCCTACACCGCGCCATGGAACCTTTTTGGACAGAAATAGCTCATACCTCTCTTTTCTCTCTCTGTGTGTCTCTCTCTTTGCCACTGACTACTGAATCTTCACTTTCACTCATCCCATCCTCTTCTAAAACAATTCAGAGAAAAGACGACGGGCACCACTACACATTCATCATCTTTATTTGCAAACAAGAGCCTCGGCATTACTAAACGTTTCTTAAGAGGCTTACAGACAAAAGACGTCATCACGTGCACATAATGAGGAAAATGTGTCTCAACTTCCGGACAGAGGCCGTCTGTGCAGCCTGTGAATATTATCTTCTTCCTTTTCCGCCTCCCATCCCGCGTCTGTATTCAACGTTGCATTCCTTCTGGCGGATAGTGTGCGAACACAAGCCTACGGGCTTGCCACTCCCCATCGCCAAAGGACCTCTTCCTTGCACGACCTGTTACGGAATCTACACTTCGCAGTAGGGATGCCCAAAAAATGGAAGAAAAAGTGAAATCGATGTATCGATAGCCCGATAGAACTCCAATAATACACCCAAAAATATTGAAAGACCGCCACTGAAAAATTTTTTTAAAAAGCAAAAATTAAATTCGCAAAGCACAATTTCTTCAAATCCAATATTTATTTTAATGATTAATAAAAAAACATATAAATAACATTATATTAATCTCTGATAAAATGTAATTCTATGTACGTAAAGAAATAATTGTTTTAATATGTGTATACTTTACATCCATTAAAAACAATACCCTGTTCGCCAGTCTGCAGGCTACAATAGTCTTTTATGGCAGTGGTGCACCTAAGGGGGTGTTTACGGGACTTCAGCTCCCCCAGAAGCCGATAACACATACAAAAATTTTTTACTAATTTTCTGAAGTGACAAGTAACTCAGTATCTTAGTTGAATAAGTCACAATTAACTATGAATAAACTAAAATAATAAATAAATTTTAAATTCAATTCAAACAATTCTTTGTAAGAAAGATGAAGCCGGCTGCACAGCCCTCCCCTTCTTTAGAATCCTGGTTGCGCCACTGTTTCATGCACATCCCTACTGTACGTCCCAGATAGATCGCTCCCAAATGGGGTGAGGGTTCAGACAGCGTCGCGTGAAGATGGGGTTGTTCCCTCGGTTTACAGCCACCGAGTTTATTTGCAAAGGTGATGGACATGTGGGTCGGCTAAATTAGTGTTTAGTTTTGTCAAACATTCAAAGGGTCCCGTAACGTTGAGCTTCATTTCCGAGGATTATCGAAGATACTAATATCCAAATCGTTCAAAGTAAAAGTACTCTATTAAACACATGTTCCCAATACCTGGAAGAATGTAATTATGATTCAATATTCACATAACAAATCAAAACTATTTAATGTACTCCTTGTTCATCGATTTTGTGAGTCTCTTAATACAGTGTTTGGCTTTATTAGTACTTTCATGCTTTTGTAATCAATTTACAGAATCGCACGCTACAATTATTGCAACGTAATCCTCACGCATATCAGTTTCTGAACCCGTACTATAACCTAATATTTTCTAGGAGAATCTAGTTTCTGATATTTCGAACGCACCTATCAACAATGCAATGACAACTAAGTTAACATAAAAATACAACAAAATGGGTGACATTGAGAATCTAGGAAGTCGTGTAAAAACAAATATGCAAAGTGCATAGGACTAAGGAATCAAGTCGTGAATGATATTACGGTCCAAAGACTAATTTGCATTGTTAATTGCGGATTAAGATGCAAGGGGTAGAGAGTGGGTCAAATGCAGAGAGAGGAAATAAACAAGATGTGGTGTACTTTAATACATAAAAATTAGAAGAAAGGGAACAAGAAATAAGATAAGAGATGTCAATGATCGTTAGGTGAAAATGGGACAATGCTAAATAGTATAATTATAGTACAATATATGTTATTATAAGAATATGCATGTCAATTATTACAGTACGATGATCTCGCAAAGAGAAATAGAAATAGGCAAGAATAGAGGAATGTCATAGAACCAATAAAAATAATACACTAGTGTATTGTGAATCGTCGATTCGGATAACAGAGATCGCTAAGACAGTAGTGCGGTAGCGGTCTCAGACCGAAGGAGCGTGGGTTTGAATCTCGCCTCGGACATCGTTGTGTGTGTTTCATGATTGTGTGTGTTGTCTATGTGAAATATGCTTGTGTGTGTCCCCTGTGGTTGGCATCACGAAGGGTATCCGTTTCAAAAGCATGGCCAAATCATGATAAAAACGGAGCGTGCGAAAAAAGAAGAGAAAAAAAAACAACTAAACTCGCCTCCATTAGTGGCGACCGCGTAGAAATGGGAAGAAAGGCTAGGATGAAAAAAAGTGTGCTGTAAATCAGTAGGTGCAAACAATGACAAAAGGATAACAAGAAAAGTAAAAGATACAAAGAGGGGGTAGCTAAAACACTTGAATGTACAAAAAAGGCCGGGGGAGAAGAGAGGTGACAGTAGAAAGTGAAGAGGGAGGGAGTGGGATAACATGAGGGAAAGAAGGAAGGAAGAGGGACGGGAGAGAAGAGAGGCAGCAGGAGGAACATGAAAAAATACAATAGAAAATGACGTCGAGGTCTGCCCTTCCCCGGTCCCCTTAAGCCCTGGATCTGCAGGTCGGCGGCCCTTGCCTTCCGTCTCCGCCGGCCGCGCCTCGCCGCACCGCGCCGTGCCATGGCGGGGCGGAGCGGGGTTGAGCGGGGCGGAGCGAGGAGAGAGAGCAATTCGCTTCGCTGGCGGGCCCTGTGTGGGCGAGAGTGGGAGCGGAGAACAGAGGGGTCAACCTCTCTCCGCCCCGCTCTGCCTCGCCCTACCACCAGTATCAATACGCGCAGTAGCGCAGCTCAGCCCGTTTTTGGCTAGTTAGGGATGCACGTGCAAACAGCTAGTGATCCTCGTGAAGAAGAAGTATAACTACGGATAGGTGCTACCTGGCTTTGTTCCGATTTGTTTGTGAAATTGCTATTATTAAGAGCTGGTTAAAAACGTTAAAAAGTAATTTGCGATTCTAAAAACATTATATATTATAGGTCGCTTTTCAACATCTTGGTCATTAGTCATTAATGACCACTCGTGGTTTTATATTCCTAATAACTTAAGATTAACACGTAGAACTTGAGTTTTAACCGTACATTTGACACGTCCCGGAACATCTTTGATACGCACCAACTGAATTCTTATACTTTTCCGGTTAGCACATTAATAACAATGCATATGTCGAAAGCTAAAGCATTGTTCTGCAATTAAATGCAGCATACCTGAGTTACGTTGATTTTTACTTGTCCAATAGGCTTAGAAAGAAAAGATGGAAATTTGTTCAAACGTACAACAGAAACGTTATAACCTCCTAAATACCCTTATTTACTGCTTAGATTACTTACATCTCTGAATATTTTCATGAAAAGAATAGATATACTTTTTGTTTTTCATGATTCCATTAAAGACAATTTAAGTTAGGAGAAAACGTTTTAAACGGATTTTATTTGAACGCGAAAAATTTGTTTAAAGTAAAACATTTACAATAAATTGACAGAATTGTTTTGTTTCTAAATGTCTCTTTCCCTACTTAATAATATAACTATTTTAAATAAAAATTTAATTTTTCAACGTACTACAGACCATTGAAAATATCGAAATTTTCTTTTTTTCTGACATGAATTCTGTTATATGATTTATGTACCAGGAAATATACAAATATCTCAGGGAGTGATCTAGAAACTAAGAAAATGAACGCTTTCTCAAAGAGATGTTTGCCCGAATACGTCTGTTTCGTAGAAATCAAAGATTTTCATTTCTTCCAGGCAGGAGCATCTCAGCAACTCTTTAATCATATTGAAAGAAATCCTTTTCAAGACATCTAAAGCCAAGATGAAAAGAGGTAACGTTTTATTGAATGTATAACTTATCCGTAGCCATCTCACTTCAGACACAAGAGCCTGGAATCACATCTTGAAGTTCTTTACAGAATATTGTATTAAGGAGGAAAATCTATGCGGCAGCGACCGAAGCAACCCGCCCATTTGTGGAATATTAAATATGAGCCCTTGTTAAAAACTTTTAACGAGCTTGTTAGGGAACAAAGTTTTCCATAAATCCGAAGCAGCACTGCTTTTATCTGAAACCGATTCCGTTCCTGATCGATGCTCTGTGAAATGCTCAGGCGCTTTGACCATTGCTTAAGCGCGATGGTGTTGAGTGCCACACTCAGTATCCCAGGCACAGAAAAAGGTTTTACCATTTACCCTTTACGTTCGACCTCCCCTAAGAGGTGGATTCAGGGAATCGTTGTCCGGAAATTGCTCCGGACATCGTCAGGAACAATTTGGCCCGGACATCTATTCTCTTCTCTCATCATTCCTCTCCTTACCCAGTGGCGTGGCGCAGGAGCGGCCCGCCCCGGGCGGCACTTTTAGATGGCGGCAAAATTTCACAATAATAATAATAACAATAATAATAATAATAATGATGATGATGATAATAATAATAATAACAATAATAATAATAGTAATAATAATAAATATATATTTTTTTAAACTAACCAATTCATTTCATGTTTTTGTCGCACCTACGATCCGGACCGATTGAAATGAGCACATATTACTTATTCTGTAACGACTTCTTTATATAAACGTCTAGTGGTTATTATATTGTAAAACATATATACATGTACCTGTACCAAACACAATAATGATTGTTATTGCTGAAAAGTGTTTCAGAATTACTGTATACCTAAGTCTTTTAAAGTGACATACCTAAATAAAGAAGCGGCGAAATTTTCCTCCGCCCCGGGCGACTGTCACCCACGCTACGCCACTGCCCGTACGCTAACGCTTTTCTCGAAACGTTCTCTCTCGACGCGACTGGGTCTTGCAATAACCGGGCGGGATCTCGAAGAGACTGTCCCGGCCATCGTCAGGGTTCCTCTCTCCCTCCCACCCATTCTCCCTTTATTCTTCTCCCCTTATCCTTTTCTCGAAACGCCGCAACGAAGTTTCGAACCGCCGCGCACCACCGCACCGAACTTTCAACGCCGATACCCAGAATACGCTGCAGAGAAACACCCGCGATCGCTAAAGTATAATGCGAGTCGCACTTCAACAAATCATTTGTAATATTTTTCTCATGGACGAGTTCGTTGTTGAGCGAACCCAGCTGAAAAAAGTTCGCCCCGAGAGCGCCGTCACCAGCCTGTCCGCTGCCGCCGACCTGCCAGTGACACGCGCCCTCTTGCGAACGCGATGTGCGCCCCGTGTGAGCGAACCGGCGAGGCGGGGAGGCGACGCAGTTCCACTGGCGCGGAACGCGGAGTCCACGTGAACTGTCGGTTATATAAGCATTCGTTTTTTTGTTTTTGTTTTTTTTTTCTTTTCTTTTTTTTTCTTTTTGTGAAAAAGTTCGGAACCTTCCGCCAATGCCGCGGCTTTATGAAGAATTAATGAATTCGTGCCGTGACAGGTGGCCTTCGCCGCTAAATCCAGCGCCCCAACTAGCTGCCTTCCTTTTTTCTTCACGTGTACTTCCCACTATCGACACGCTTCTGTGAAGCGGCGTCTCCCAACGCTTTTGCCTTTGCCTTTTCAGAACGCTTGAAATAATATCTCCCCATCTAGAGAATAATATATTAATTAATATACCGAGTGTTTCATATCACTCTTAACTCAGACAGAGGGTCAAGGAAGGCAAATTTCATCAATGAACCATGGCGCAAGGCGCCAGGGCCTAAACCGTTAACACGTTTTAGGTTGATTTTTTGTTGTTATTTTTGTTTTCGAAATTGGTATTCCCCGATCGATATGGTCGAACTTGAGGCCGTGCGAGTTCCAAATGGATATTTTGATTTTTGGGAGTATTTTACATATAGCATCTATATTTTTAATTTTTTCTTAAAAAATACAGAAAAGTTTTGGATTAAATTGTTTTTTTCGGACAGAGCAACAGACCCTAAAAATGGCGGGGTAATATGTTTGTTTTATTCTCTGAAAAATCCGAGAATTGTAAAAGTTCATAATTTTTTGAGCATCATTGTTCAATTGCAATATTGATCATGGAGATATTTTTTTAACGAGATCTGCTATAAAAATAGGTCTTTAAGTAATGTCATGTACAATTTTTCTAAAATATAAGTAGTTTTGGTGTGTTTTTGCGTGAAAAAGGCAATATTAAAAAAAGTATTTCTTAAAAAAAAACGCTTCACATGTTTCCTTTAACACTTTCATGGGATAGAACATATGACGTTTAAAACATGGAGGTGGTTTAATTTTGGGCAAACTGTGTTTTCGTAAATGGCAAAAAATTAACATTGCAAAATAACAATATGGACAGAGTTTTGAAATGAAATTGTTTTTAGCAATTAGATCTTTAAATAAGATCAAGAACGTTTTTCTTGAAACAAGTAATTAATAATAGTATCTTATGAAGTGTATTTTTTTCTAAATTCTAAATATATACTCCAATTTTTATCGGGGATAGAGCAAAGGCCGCTTGAACAAATGACGCTGGTTTCATTTTCTTTGAAATGGGTGAATTTTTGGAAAATTGGAAAAGCAACAAACAATGCTAGAAAGTATGTGCTGTTAAGCCCCACTAGTTGAAATACTGGTTTGCTTTATTGATCCTTTAATATTTTATAGCTCCTGATACATTAAATGATTTTCGTTTTTATGTAAAATTAGGGTAAGCTAGATTTTTAAATTAAAAATTAAATTAAAATTTAAATTAAATTACAATTAAAATTAAATTTTAAAAAATTAATACATTAGTTTATGGGGGCTCATGCTCCATAAGCTCACCCTTTTTTAAATTTTATTTTTGCTTTATTCACAATTAGTTCTTCACGAACATTTGCTGAATTACCCTTTCCTGAGTGCGTCGTCGATAATACCACATAATAATAATTCTAGCCGCTGGGTAGTGAAGCAGGAGCGCAAGGGCGTACGCGGTGATGCTATCTGGCGGTCCTCTTGACAAATGACTGCGACAAGACGTGACATAAACTGACTTGCATAGGTAATGGAGGATTACTCTTAAACGCACTGATTTACTCCGAAGCGCAAAGCGCTTAATGTCCCCCAAGGGTCTTGGAGACGCGTTGCATCAATTCAGACACAACAAATTAAAAAATACTATTCTTAAATATCTGCATTAACACCAATAGGAAACTCTTACACTTTTCCAGTAGCTGATATGTCTACGTGCTCAGTGTCGAATCATCATTGTCGTGCACTGGTTCTAAATAATGCAGTACATCTTGAGCGTTTTATAGAACTTTTGCAGTTAATATCGAAGAGAAGATTTTCTTGGGCGATTGAGTATCGTTTTGAATACGTACTAGTTATAGCGCCTTGAGTTTTCTGAACATCCAAATGATGAACAATAGTTACAAGAGAAGAGGAGCGAATTTAGATTAGATTAGATATATTTAGTCAGAAAAAAAAACAGTAAAAACTGTATGTGACATATGGGGGAGAAGATTAACTGCGCACGTTTTCTTGAGTTACAGAATCCCTTCCCTTCATTGTATCTATAAATAGTTGAAAGATGAGTAAAATTTAACATAAATAAATAAAAATAAATTTAAAAATCGCAAGATTAACAATATTTTAAAATAGTTATTTTCGTTTCTAAGTTATAGAAAATTTATTTGCATCGGTACACGAATTGCAAGTATGATTTTTCTGCATTGCTAACAAAATAGCAACTCGCCCTTACCTCTACTCTTACCATTACAAGCAAAAGGAGAGTTCAACAAAACGTACGCATAGTGAAGCTACATTTGCGTCCAGAAGCAAAACAAGGGGCCATCTCAGCATTTGATCAATGGATCAGGGAAACTAGACAAAAATCTGATCGAGATGGGGTCATTGACCCGGAAACTGAAGTACATTATTTGTTACAAACATATTAAGTCTTTAGAAAAATATACAATACAAATGTAAACTAATTCAATATATAACACTTTTGTTAAAATAAACATTATTTTTCTTTTTGATAATCAGTATAGTGTCTAATTGTATAGAAAAAAATATGCAGCAGAAAAGATTTTACTTTTAACTTAAATTTGTGAACCGACTTAAATTGTTTAATATCATCTGGCAATGCGTTGTAAAGTAACGTATATGTATTGTATGTGTACATGTAATTTACATGCAATTTATATACATGTAATTACGTACGTGTTATTTACCAATATAAGTTTTGTTTCTTTACATAAAAAGGGTGAAGTCGTATATTCGTAAACAATAAACAACTTCATTAATATTTATGTAATCAATGAGATTTTAATTTTCATTATACCAATCAATCGCCGGTTCATATTCAGCTCCTGCCTCACAGACGACCCCTTAATCATGATTGACCCCCTTTAAAATTTCATCGCCACCTAAGGGATCGATACCGGCCCCGTTGGGAATGCCTGGCATAATTGAATTACACTTCGACCAGTCTTATTCGAAGGCCTAATAGGTGTTATGAAACATCGTTACGCAACTCCCCACAGAATCTCTTGAATTCGCGGAGTTTGTGTTGCCACCCTGAACGTGCGACGGAAGGCCATGTAGAAAAACAGTTCCCAATGAAAGCTCTCCCTCTCAAACCTCGGCAGGGCTGTAAACTAGCTTTAGGAACATTAAAAGATGAACAATAAGTTTACGTAACGTCTAGTTATGAACTGGTCATAAACTACGGTACGCGTTTAATGCTAGTGTCACGTGTCCGACTTGTGGAGCTCTCTCCACAAGTAGGCAGTCCGAAACGGGACGTTCTGTTTTAGGCGATCCAAGGGGTGATATTATTATATTGATAGCGTGTTCACTTGGAAACCCACGACAATCACAGTTCTTTCTTTTGTGTAGAGTAGAAGTAAATAATAGGCATCATTAGATAAATCATTTTATTTTTATTTTTATTTGCCTTAAAATAGCCTTCTAACCACGTTGTGTCAAACTTGTCAACTTGTTCCTACTAAATGTTTGGGATTGTACTCATAGAATTATTACCAACATCTCTCGGCAAGTTATCACTAAATGATTTGTTTTAGAATATAAACGGCATAAAACGTGTCTGCAATAACGCGAAGTAATTTCGTGAATCTCACTTCCAAACTTCTGAGAAACAAAGTTAACGAGGGTTCTGAGATTCTGAAATAGTGACCTAGCATATATATCTGTAACTTCCCTTTCTCCTTTCCTGCATATTGGAAAATCAATAGTTATGTTCTGGCAACGACCTTGGCGGATACTGCGAAAAAGAAGCTGAAAACCTCTAAGAAGGAATGGTCTTTTTCACTACGTTCTACGTTTCTCTAAATTATGGGCCAAGTTAGATTAGGTAGTTAAATCAGTAGAGTGCACATCGCGAGCGTTCGTAGTACAGTGTAGAAGTGTATTGCATTAAAGTGCAGAGCCGTAAATACAGTGAGAAATTCATTCGTCTCCGTCTCAAATCAACATGGATCAATAACATTTTTATATCTATAGTAGCAGCATCGACAATACAGGCAGCATCGACAATACAGGCAGCATCGACAATACAGGCAGCATCGACAATACAGGCAGCATCGACAATACAGGCAGCATCGACAATACAGGCGGCATCGACAATACAGGGAGCATCGACAATACAGGGAGCATCGACAATACAAGCGGCATCGACAATACAGGCAGTATCAACTTTCATACGCTATTTCTCAGCCGAGGCACTTTTTTATTTTATTTTTTCTTCGACAGATGAAATGATGCTTAAAGAATGGCGCAGTTCTAATTTTCGATGAACTATGAATTTTCTAAAATTGGGAAAGTTACAAAAAATGCAAGAAAGTATGTGCTCTTGTAACACCACTAGGTTATGAACGTGTCATACCGAAAGCATAATGGCTCAGGGCATCAACAAAGCGTCCACGAAGTCCTAAGGTTCGAGTCGCGACTGTGTCGGGACAGCGCCACCTCAATAAAACATTCACTATACTCGCGGGACTAATGACCATAGCAGTTGACAGGCTCGGTAACACGAAATAATAAGTCAATCGGCTGAAACCAACGAAGCGAGAGACGGAGAGAGATTGAGAGACGGATAGAGAGAGATTGAGAGACGGATAGAGAGAGATTGAGAGACGGATAGAGAGAGATTGAGAGACGGATAGAGAGAGATTGAGAGACGGATAGAGAGAGATTGAGAGACGGATAGAGAGAGATTGAGAGACGGATAGAGAGAGATTGAGAGACGGATAGAGAGAGATTGAGAGACGGATAGAGAGAGATTGAGAGACGGATAGAGAGAGATTGAGAGACGGATAGAGAGAGATTGAGAGACGGATAGAGAGAGATTGAGAGACGGATAGAGAGAGATTGAGAGACGGATAGAGAGAGATTGAGAGACGGATAGAGAGAGATTGAGAGACGGATAGAGAGAGATTGAGAGACGGATAGAGAGAGATTGAGAGACGGATAGAGAGAGATTGAGAGACGGATAGAGAGAGATTGAGAGACGGATAGAGAGAGATTGAGAGACGGATAGAGAGAGATTGAGAGACGGATAGAGAGAGATTGAGAGACGGATAGAGAGAGATTGAGAGACGGATAGAGAGAGATTGAGAGACGGATAGAGAGAGATTGAGAGACGGATAGAGAGAGATTGAGAGGCGGATAGAGAGAGATTGAGAGGCGGATAGAGAGAGATTGAGAGGCGGATAGAGAGAGATTGAGAGACGGATAGAGAGAGATTGAGAGACGGATAGAGAGAGATTGAGAGACGGATAGAGAGAGAGAGAGAGAGAGAGAGAGAGAGATTGAGTGACACGGAACCATACTCGCAAGAAAGTCTTTCGTTTATTGAAATTTTTGCAGAGCGTAGCGTAAATCGAGATTAACAATCACGTGACCAGTAGCGTGTGATGTGTAATACATTGCAATAGCGAAGCATTGCGGGATCCAAGGGAGATTTGAAAGTAAGAATTGGAGGTTTCCCACTTGCTATAAACTGCAGACGTGGAAACAGCAGACGTGGTCTGCTAGTGGGAGGATTAGAATGAACATAATTCATTTTTTTAAATTTATTTTGGATTTAAAGAATATGATGAACAACCAAAGTTTTACACTTTTCAAGTGACCAGTCCTGGGACAGTAGCGGAATTTGTAAATAAATTAATAAAATTAAGAGTACTTAAAAATTGACTATTTGTAGGAAAGTGATCTATTCAGAAACAGGTATGTTAATCGTCTATTGGGTTTCACATTACGAATTTAGTACTTTAGCCCAAACAGTTTTTGAAAACTATTAAAATATTCTTAAGTGTGGTCACTACTGGTACTTTTATCTACATTATTCTTTGACAACTGAATTTACACGCTCCGTCTGTTAAGTAATAACGAAATTTACACTGATAACACTCACTTGCACTAATAGTATTTGATTCATTATGCCTTATTTATGAAGGTTGCATAACATCAGGGTTTTTAACGATCACACGTAATAGTACATTAGTTAATACAACAAATACATGCCGCACACCTTCGGTTTCGGTGTTTAATGCTTTATAATTCTAAAAATACCGCGATGACTGTAACGTGGAAAATGTCGCTGGATGAAACGTGTGGCATTTTCTGTCAATATAGCCTCAGTAACTACAACAAAATCTTCAAAAGCCTTTTTCTCAAAACTGCTTTTCCCAATTGTATTACAGGACGTGCAATATACGTAGCTTCACAATGCACACGTTTTGTTCAGCACTTCGTTTGCTAGTTACTGTAGGGCAGATTGTACTTCTTCCCATAGTACATCACACACAGTTGTTGTTACTGCTTTTTGAAGTTAAATAAATAAATACAGCATTTCAAAGGTCTCAAAATAAGACTATCCTCATCCTTCATGCAAGTCTGCCCGCCCTCAGTGTGCGAGAGGCTTTGTATGACGCTCACGTCTGTTTTGTGTGGCCAACATAACAATGGCAGTTTTCTACGCATACGTGATAAATTTCTGGTCACACTCGTTCAATTCTCACGCCTCAAACATTTTCGTCCTCGTGTGTGACAGGCATTCGAAATGCCACCGCACATTATCACTCGTTCAAGTTCTAGGTTCTTGACAACTTCCAGGACACCTGTGTAACTTTCGCCCACAAGGAAGAATACTGATTTATTTGTTCCAAGTTTGGTTTCCATTTGGAGACGCATATTCAGGTGTTTTTGTATAGAAATGGTACGATGTAAATGAAACAACTAAAATGGTACGGACATATGAGAAGATTGAAATCGGATAGACTTCCACAAAAAGTTTGGGAGTGGATACCAAATCGAATCAGATACAGTGGAAAACCGAGAAGAACATAGAACATTGCATTAACTGAAGCCATGGAAAAAAGAGAAATAGATGAAAACGATCTACGGGATAAAGAGGCATAGAAATTGGGATGCGGGAAACGGCCAAGGCTGTAAAAATAAAAAAAAATACGCTAAATAGATAGATGGTATGATGTACACTAGAAAAATTCTATTATATTAAGACGCCCCCTTAAAGTATCGAAATGTGAAAATTATCGACATCGCATCAGATTGATTGATTGTTAGTGATTATGGGCGCGTCAACTGCTAAGGTCATTAGTATCGTATGTATAATGCACCTCTCCCGGTGACATTGCATTAATGAAAATGTTCAAGAATTGTGGAAAACTAGGATTTTTTTCTTCTTGAATCGTCACTAAATTAATATTCAATGCGCAAAATTTAATTTTATACGGTTTCGGAGGACACGAAATATCATTCCATCCGGTAAAAACGAGTTAGTGGCATCTCATGAGAATTATGATTCAAAATATAAACGTCAGGATTTCAAATGTTTCATACAATTACTTGAAATATTCTGCACATTCAAAAGTAGTTTCGTTATTTCTCACCAACTACTTATCAATTAATTTGCAAATATTACACTCGCGATATGTTTCAATTTCAAACTTAAGATATTAGTTGAGAAAAAATTCATCCGAATATTGTCAATACGCGAATCGGCTAATCGTAAAGTGCGTAACTAACAATCGTTTTGGATCGTTAATACTTATTTAAACGGCCTGGTGTTTCCTGCATGAAAACTAGTACATCGATTCACGGAATACGAGATTCGAAGAAGCGATAATCTCAGTCGCGTTTTTCCTCCAGGCGCATCACGGCAAGGCGGCGGTGCATGTGCACATCTCATATCGCAGTATCGGCATCCCATGCTTCCCCCTTCGGCCGCCTCTGCTCTCGATCTCTCAATCTTCGCCGCGACGCGATACCGAGAAGCGCGGCGCGCCAGCGGAATGTGCCAATAACGAGATTCGCCCCGCAGCAGCACACAGTGGGACGTACGCAGAAGTACAACTTTTCCTACAAACAAATAGGTTTATTGAACGTCCCAAAAACATTTTGAATACACACGGCTCGACATACGAGACGGTCCGACGGACGACGGGCGGACTGGCTGCTTACGACCCCGTTGCGACTGACGTTGAACTTGACGTTGCAACTGACGTTGAACTTGACGTTGCGACTGACGTTGAACTTGACGTTGCGACTGACGTTGAACTTGACGTTGCGACTGACGTTGAACTTGACGTTGCGACTGACGTTGAACTTGACGTTGCGACTGACGTTGAACTTGACGTTGCGACTGACGTTGAACTTGACGTTGCGACTGACGTTGAACTTGACGTTGCGACTGACGTTGAACTTGACGTTGCGACTGACGTTGAACTTGACGTTGCGACTGACGTTGAACTTGACGTTGCGACTGACGTTGAACTTGATGTTGCCACTGACGTTGAACTTGTCATCCCCACGGCGGACACTCTGGCGAACGGTCCGACGGACGTTGCAGCGGAAGGCCTTACAGATGTCCCGGCCCCTTGGGAAAACGACTTTTCCGGTATAAAGAACCACAAAATGAGGATTCTGACAACAGTAAGTATTCGAGAATGTCATGTAGTACAACAGAGAGCAAGAAAAGTACACCAATCAGGGACACACGAAACACTTTTTCTGTCGAATACAGCAGTGTGTCAGAACTTTCTTTCCTCTAACACGAGTAGTTTACTAGAAAGTAAAAATATTTGTATTGATATCTTTTATTAAAATATCTGGAATGACAACAATCACTCACCAATAAACTGAATATGCACATTCTTAACAGACTTACTATCCTTAGGAGAATGTCAATTTCACTCCGAACAAAAAATGTGGCACGCAGACTGTTGAGTCTTTCGGAAATCATGAAATAAAATGTCTAATTTAAATGCCTTTTATCAAAAAGTAGTGTGATCCTGTTTAATTATAATAATAATAATAATAATAATAATAATAATAATAATAATAATAATAATAATAATAATAATAATAATAATAATGTATTTTTGAAGCGAGATGTCCTCGCTTAATTTAATGAAGTTAACATGTTAATAGTAGCTCGCGTATGCACTGATTTTCTCGAAATGCGGCTGAACGACCATGACGCTCACTTTTTTGGTGACTTTTCCATTCTGTAGTGATTGCGTCGAAACAGAACTAACAGCATTCCGTCGACGTCGAGATATGAGGGTCTTTGGTAGGTGTACTTCGACTCGTCAGTTCCAATACACGTAATTGCCGCGATTTGGCATCGCCTCTTCATAGTTCAACACGTTTTATTGCTTCTCTAGGTACCGCTCTGAGTTTCGCTAAATAAAAAGTGAACTCATAGTCGGCACTTTCGGAATATGGGAACCCGTAAGTAAAACGTGCTCTCTCAAAATAAGTGGTCACTTATTTTGAGAGAGAACGCATTAGACGCTCGTATTTCATAGACTTTCCTTATGGACGCAGAGAGAGTGCACACCTAGGTGATTTGAAACGTGGCAATTGCGCCAGCTATTTCATGTGTCCTTTGCCAGATGTTTTATTGCCCGATATTTTTCGTACAAGGAGCGTCCAACTTTACTTGCGTTCTTGCAGCGTGAACCTCGCGTATAAATCGCATGCGAATTTGCATCAATTTAATAACAGAATATTTAACACCAAAGTTAACGTTTTTAACTTCATAGCGTCAACTTATGCCACAATATTATTGATATTAACATATTGATCATTAATTATTAACAAAATTTCAGATAAACACCCTATAATTACTACCATTTCACAATACTCCAAGTTTCTAAAACTAGTATTATATTGCGTATTATATAGTTTAAAATAATGAATCTGTCACAGGCAACGAATGAAATGAAGCGTGTATGTAATGCATCTGAAAAGTTGAAGTTTCTTCTTAATGCTACGAGAACGTTTAATAATTGAGAATTGGGTAGGCTTTCTTCGTTACTGGAAACTTTTTGCATCAGGTACACAATATTAAGTACAATTGTTTTCATTCACCGCTTTGTAAATTTCACCATTATAATCTACATTTCTAGCGGATTGCTAATGTCTCTTAATGCAACCATTCGTAATAGCTATGCACGATGTGTTGAAAACGAAACGTAATATTCGGCGAAATAGTAATCGATTCTCATGTTAAAACTAATACAAAATTCTGTAAAATACTAGTCACAAATAAAAAGACATAAATAAACTAAAACAATATTAAGGTATTTGAGCGCTGTGTAAGAACATAACCAAAACTGGAGAGGAGGCAACCAAATGACGATCACTTAAGGGAACAAGCAGCTTCCGAGAAAGGAACGTGTGGTCACTTAAGGGTCCACTCAAGGGCTTTTTATGAATAAAATTAATTTGCTTAAGAGAACTCTCATTTTCAGTGTGAACTATGAATTCTCCCTTAAAATGTTTACACTACAATAATCAATAATTCAGAATTTAAATAGTAAATTGGTCTAAAATAAATCTCAATTTGATAGACATGAAATGGAAAATATGAAATAAAACAATATTGTGCTTAATCAAATTGTCATAAATGTACTGTACGTTCAGAAAATTCAGTGAATCATTCGTCGGGGCGACATTGGCTGGTCCATGACTCTGGCGTGAATTCTCGGTTAATCTCTAGTACAGTAATATTGTAATAGCATAAGTCCGAGTCAATCCAGTGGTCTTTTCTTTCCTATTTTATGAATTCGAGTCAGTTATAAATACGAGAATTACATGTGCTGGAGATACAAATCAGAAAATTACATGACACCTGTCATTTTTTCCTGTTCACTGATGCGCGTACTGACATATTAGATAAGCGAGTGATTATTTAGTGCTTCCGGTGGCGTCAACTACGATAATTAGATCCCACGTGTCGTGCATATTATAGCCGGAGAGCTGGCGGTATTTCTTCTCGGCTGGAACGTATGTCCCTCCCTACTGGAAGATATGGCGCCGACCTACAGTGTGCGGGGAAGGCGGGGTTTTCCCCTGCAGGTATCCCACCCAATGGGACCCTTTCCCATTCACACTGGTCCCCTGGCATGTATAGTAGTACAGTGAATGTAAGTGTGTGTTTCTGAACGGAGAGGAACGACCAAGGATGAGGAAGGAAAGATCGCGCGAGATCCGTCGTCTGTTAAGGTACAGATCCGCATTCACCTGGTATTGTTCGGGGAAAACCATGGATAGCTACCGATCAGAGCCGCCAGCCGCTTGCAGTCTCCCCAAGGCAGTGGTTGAATTCGATCTACGAAGACGGAGTCGAACGTTTACCACTGTCGGACTCGATCCCAACGATCTCCCGGCTAACAACGCTGTAGAGGCAATGAATGTTGTCATTTAACCATCACAGTTGGCATATCGGCCATGCTAACGTTACGAGCGTCACACGAAGACTCTTTGAAAATATATAAATCTCGCCAAATTAAATTACACAAAACCCCATTTAATTAAACAATAAATATTAGTAATATATGAAAACGAAACAACAAGAGTTCTAATTCAAGATAATCACACGAACTTACGTTACGGTTGTGAAAAGATTAGTCTCTGAACTGGAAACAAATATTATATAGTAATTTGAAATCAAAGTGTTACAATAGCAAATGTCATTGGTTCAAGTCTGATATTTTGAATACATATAAATAATATATTTTAATGATGCTTTGAAATTATCTTTTTAGATTATATGTAATGCGAAATTCAATATTATTATTATTATTATTATTATTATTATTATTATTATTATTATTATTATTATTATTATTGATGTTGTGTTATGATATTTGAAGTTTTAGAGTGAACAGCATATGCTATGGAAATTAACTGTGTTTCAACACTTGAAGAAACAATTGGGAGAATTTCACCAATTTGTAATTTAGTTTGACCTTTCTATCAGTTTAATTTCAATATTGTATCGTCAGGTATTATATATATCAATATTTACATGTGTGTGCCATAGTCGCACAAATTACAGATGCTGTTGTTGTATTTTTCGACAGAAAAACTTGTATTGTGGGGTCTGATATTGAAAATGAGAATAAAGTTATTACTTCGTCCAATATGTTGTGTAGTCTTATCTAGGTTTTGTGGGTTCTTGATACCGAAAAATTGATTGACGGCAATACGTGTGTCAGTGGCCAACACTAGCGACTAAACCGTTCAGATGATTTTCTTGAAAATTGACATTCTTTGATCGATCTGGCCGAAGTTAAGGCCCTGCGAATGTGAAATACATATTTAGAATTTTAGAGGCATTTTACATGATGTCTTAACATTTTCAGTTGTCTAAAAATGGCAATTTTGTAGGATTATTTTTTCTCAGATATAGCAAAGTACGCATAAAAATTGCACATGTTTCATTTTTAAATGCATTCCAAATGCAAAGGTTCAAATTTGTTGGTGGTATAGGCTTGGGGCCGGTGGTATAGACGTAATGTAAATGGTGTACTAAACCTAAGACGTGAGTTCAAAACCCACTGTGAAAAAATGCAGGTTGGAAATATCGTACCTTTGCAGATTTAAATATAATTATAATATTATCTAGTTATTTGTAAGGTTCAGGCATAAAATGTGATAACTTACACGCTTTCGATTTGGAATACTTTATTTTAAGTGATTTAACTGGTCTCAAACAAAAGAACACAACCTGTAACCATCAACTCGTTTAACCTGCAAGCACACTAGATGGTGGGAGCCAAATCTTAACGCAGAACTACAATTTGAAGTATAATGATTTTTTTTATGTCGAAATCATAATCAGCTGCAATAACGCAGCGGTTCTTGTCTGCAGCATCGTGGGATTAGTCTCGACTGTGGCAGATTTGCGGCATTAGCTAGAGAGCTAGATCGAATTCAGCCGCAGTCTGGAGAACTCTAGCGGGCAGCGGCTCTGATCGGCAGTTTTCCGGAGTTTCCCCGATCTAAACCAGACAAATGTCAGAACAGTACTTTAACAAACAGAAAACGTTCCGCGCGCGATATTACCTTCCCCGTCCTGTACATATCCTTACTCCTTGCTTTAACACACGTACACTTACATGCACTACACTACTACACATGTCGCAGACCAGTCGGGAGCTTAGAGCTTGCCCGGCTGGGACAGTGTCACGCTGATGGCAGATGCGAGTTGCACACATTGCTGAGCCCTCCCCCCCCCCGCACGTACCTGATCTCACATTCCAGCGAGGGAGGAACTCCGCCACCTCCCTGTATGTTGTACATTACATTTATGGTCTAATGACCATAGTATTTAACACGCCCGGAAACCCTAAATGCTACATCACTCACTCATCCCCTGACAGAGTCCACAGCTGACCTGATTTTATGAGCTTTCGCACGTAGATTAAGCGGCTGAATTCGAATTAGCTCTCTAGCTAGTGTCAAAAATCTGCCACAGTCGAGACTAATCCTACGATGCTGCCGACGAAACGATGTTGCCGCTGAGTAATCGCAGCTGATTATGGATTTGATCTCCAGAAACCATAATACTTAAAATGTAGTTCTATGTTCAGATTTTGCTCCCACCATCTGTTGTACTTGCAGGTTATAGGCGAAAATGGTTCCAGGTTGTGTTCATTTGTTTGTGATCAGTTAAATCACTTAAAACAAAATATTATACATCGAAAAGCGTGTAGGTTATCATGTTATGCGCCTGAACCTCACAAATAACTAAATGTGCTACAACAGCACATACTTTGTCAAATTGCTTGTTCCGGCTTAGATTTGACGGGCTTTTCGCACCCCGTCATACTGGCGTAACCCCACTGTGCGCAGCCGGCGGGGCGCGCTTTTCTCCATCTCGGCGGCTCCCGTGCAGCACTTGGGGGAGAGAGATTGAGATTTGGCGAGCACCACTCGGCGGCGCTCGAGGCCGCCAGGCGGGGTGCCGATTGCCTCGCGCGCGCCGCGGCGGCTGAGTGGCGCTAGGGCCGCCCCGCCCCGCCCCACCCGCCTCACCCCTCCCCGCCCCACCCCGCCTCGCTCTACTCCCCCCACCCCGCTCCGCTCCCCTGCCCCGCCGCCATGGAGGGTGCCAATAAAAAGCGAGCCACTCCCCCTGCAGTGGCTGTCACCCTGGTCTGGGATTTAAGTGCGAAGCTTGTTTTATTGGATCACTCGTTCTTCGTTATGTTTCATTTTTTAAATTTTTTTTGCTCGCGAATAAACAGTCGTGGACCACTCGTGCATGCGCCATGCATTTACCGGGGCTTAGCAACATTATCTAGCTGGCAGGTGCATGCAATTTATCATGTGATCAGCATTTAGCTAGATCCAATTTTTTATCCCCGAGGGTTGTTAAGCCTGGGGGTAAGGAAGCTGAAATAATGATGATGATAGTGAGGGGTGAAAGGACGACCAACACATACAGACATACACAAACACACCCATGCCCGAGGTGGGACTCGAATCCGCGATCTTCTGGTCCGAGACCGCTACGGCACTACTACCTTAGCGATCTCGGCCATCTGATCGGCTGTGTTTTATTTTAGTTATTGTAATTTTCAATTATTAGAACTTTAACGGCCTTCCGTGGGGGCGCACAGGCTTGGAACAACGGTATCGAGTCCCTCGTAAAGCGTGGGTGTTTTCGTCAATTGATTGTGGCGTCTGGATGCCTTTTCATACTACCATCATCACAGAAGCAGACCCATAGGTATTCGTCTCTTATCATGGTCATTCATTCGCCATCCATCTAGAGGAAAGCAATGGCCTGAGACATTATCTCTGTCTAGAAAAGGGGAGGACATTAAAAGTGCAAATGTCCTTCCCAGTTTTCTTTGCCGTCGCCAACAACCTTCGGGTTCAGATCTCCACCAAACCTCAAATGATGACATGTAACAGCCGTACATAAAAAAATAATAAATTTATGAGCGTGGGGGGCGTCAAACGGAAAAAGTCTAAATACGCCTCTTAACTTACCTCCTTTCTCCGCTAGTTGGTGAAAGGAGCGTAGCAAAATTTGCGTGGTCAGACGGAAAAGCGGGCCTGATGGCCCGAGTCTCGCCACGTAAAATAAGGCATCAATTCAATTCAACTTAAACGAGTGCTAAATCAGCACATATTTTCTAACATTATTTATAAAGGTCACGCAGTAATAAAATACTGGTTGAGCTCAAAGGTGTGTTTTCAACCTGCAAAATATTTCGCGGACATTCGAATTTGAGCCCATAGGCTTGTTTTTCTCACCAGTTGTTCTTGATGCCTTAAGTTCAAATGGTCTCTTGCTTTGATTTTGGTCAGTAATTATTGCAGGTTGCAATGTGAAGAAAGTCAGAAGTATCCCTTTACTAATTTTATTTCAAATAAATAAATCATGGGCTAGTCGGCGACCAGATCTCGAGTAATTTATTGTAGCATTCATTGACCTGTCGAGACAGGAGACTCGGTAAAAATCCGATGAACGCCAATGTGAAGACCTTTCAAAGTCTACTTCAATGTACTTGATGCCGTAGTATAACGTTAAATGCAGTAATTTAAAAATGTGTTTGCAAGGTACGTTCTCTTCTCGATGTCCAGGTCCATCAATATCTCTATATTGAGTGACATTACGTAGTTCCGAAAGGACGGAAATTAAGCTTCCTTTGTACATATCTGTCTCTTTGCGATGCTTGAAGTGAAATTCTTAGATATCTTTCAAGTGGTTGCGATAATTATAAATAGTTGCAATGAATTTATTTGCAATGGTTTCAACTGGAATTTTCGTGTTAAATGTATGCGTTTACATTAAAATTTTCAGTTCCACTTCCTTCGCACTTACTAAAGGACGTAGAACACACGGCAGGCATACGTTGACACGCCTAACCATTGACCGTTACAGTGTGCATGTTACTGGGATTAATTCTCATTCGTTGCTCGAAAATCTTCATGTACGCTGTGAAGGAAACGGAAAGGAAGATGGCAGTATTTTCTTTTCTTAAAATTATAGCAAGTAACTGCCTACCAGGCACACAAACGCCTCACCACGTCTTTTTTATTATTCCTTGCCCCAGTAGACTAATGTTATCCCGTTACCGAGGCGAGAGACGTAATTTTTTGGAACGTTTTTATCGCAAGCAATCAGGACTCAAAATTAAAAAGATTTTAATATACGTAAAATACAGCTTATTTTGATATGTTTCTAAGTTTTCACTCATTCTTTGTATTATTCGATGTATTATTGAAATGTATTGTATTATTGAAATTCCAATTCAAAGACATTTTGTAACACTTTCTCTCGGACCTTCAGCGAACTTACACTTCTCTCCCTATTAATTCACTTCAGTAATTAAAAACGAATTTATTGTGACCTTTAATGTAACTTTGACCCGTTATCCATCGAATATGTTTGAGGTAGGAATGAGAACGAATGCAGAAATCCATATAATTTTCAAGAGTGTACGATGAAGCATATGCTTTTTGCGTCATTTAACATGTATGCGTTTTATGGACATCTGACGTTCAAGAACAACCGTCACCTGCAAATTTCTCGATGAACAAGGTGGAGTTCCGTTTATAGGCTCTAGAATGTAGGAATTGGAATGGCAAAAAATTATTGTTAATATGGAATACAGTCAATTTATTGCTTCCTTTCCTTCTCTGGTCAGTTATCAAATAGTTTTTGACCTAGAGAGTAAGTTGAATTCTCTAAGCTCTGAGGAATGCACACCCGGAAACAATATCTACGAATTATTCTAGGTATGATTTCGGACTAATGCCGCATATGTATTTGCTAAACAAGCTATCGGCTTAGGGCATCACTCTCTTGGAGACACCACAAATAATAATAATAATAATAATAATAATAATAATAATAATAATAATAGGAAAAAATCTGAATTCACCCTTTTCAAAGTACAAGATCAAAACAAATAACATAACACCTGCATACAGTAAGTGTTTTGCTTTGTCTATACTCAAGAAATAAGACCCCCCTCCATAATTTCGTTTTGCATACAGGATACCCACAATTTGCATGGATTAGATTTAAAGTTAGATATTCATTATTATTTCGTTATTAATATTCATCTTCGTTGCATTTCAGTTGTACAATTACGTTAATAAAATATGTTTATTGTGTGTATGTGTATGGTTTTATGTACTATTAGATACATTAATTATCACATAGCATAAATTCAGCTCGAAACACTGCCACTTTAGTCACTGACTAAGGAAGGCCAAACCTATTCTTAAGGGTCTCATTACCTTCTATAGCTTACTTTTGCATCGAAACTCCATTCAGATCTGCTTCTATGGAAGAAGAGTAATTAATACTGAAATTTATATTTCCAACTCGTTAACACGAAGTTCTTCGAGGTTTGCTGTTCTTTTGCTACGAAGCCATTTCACAATTAGTAAGCATTTTTTTACAAGGAATAATATTTTCATTTTATGAGAAGTTTTGTTTCCTTCGTTCTATTCAAGATGCTCTAAGCTCAATTACGTAAGTAGTTGAATGAGAACGTGAAGAACGGTTTCTGGGGTAGGAAATGCTTTGCATTCACAAAGTTTCCTCTTTGCCAGCTTTCAAGGCACGAGTTATTTGGTATTCTCAAAATTGGCTAACTTTTCTAATGTTAATGCAAGTACTTTCCAGACTTCCACCGTCGTCTCTCAGAAATCCAAAAACACATTAGTCTCCAAACGCCAAATGTGAGTAGGAATTAGCAAGAAATATCGCAAGCAGATATTCTGTGAAAATGAAGTTTGTTTACGGACTACTTTTGATTGGAGTTTGTTACAGCGATTACGCAAAGAGATAATAGCACTTAAAAACTTGGAGAAACGGAGTTCAAGTATGATAATAAATACTAATAAATTCGCTTACGATTACATCCGACGTCGGGAACGCAAAATGATAATTATGCAAAGAAACAAAATTTAGGAAGAAAGAAAGAATCAAAATATTCACAAACCAATGTTCTGACTATTTTATTTCACTAGAAAAATATATACATGTAACAAAAAAAGAAAACTGGTAAGTCATGTCGTTCATACCTGCAACACTGACCCAAGTTCACAAATACGATTTCTGGGTGTGACAGACTTAATAACATTTTATAATTCAGGCGCGGATCCACAGAGAGGGATTAATGGAAAACCTCCCCTTCCTAAAATTTTTCAGTAACTATTTATTTCAACTTGTCACGAGACTTGCAGGCAAAAATATTTTCGGATTATCATTAAAGCGAACAAAATCGAATCGCTGCATGAGCTGAGGGTAGCCTGCGAAATTTTACGCAATCAACATTATTACATATTCGACGAAAACATTTTGAATTTCCCCTTCCAAAATTCATCTCTGAATCCGCCCCTGTATAATTACTATAACTTGAACTCGAATGATACCTTTCATACTTAGTCTATGTTCCATCAAATATTAAGCGTATGATATCTGCATTTTACTTTCTCGCATACTACATACTTACGCAGTGAAAATATTGTCATGGTGCACGGGAAAGTGGCAATTTTTCAACAAAAAAACTCATTATGTGCGGCCCTGATAACGAAAAAGTGAATAAATATTGCTTGTATGTATAGTAAATTATTTCTTCTAACAGATTGAGTAATCAGAATCTACGTTATGTGATACCAAAAAATTGGTTTGTGGCAAAATGTTTGTTAGGCTCAGTCTGTCTGTGCCTACCTGCGTATGTGTACTTGTCTACCCTCTGGCATTATTTCTGTATCTACCCGTGTGTGGTTACCACTAGCGCGTAATATATTCAAACGATCTTCTCAAAAATCGACATTCTCCGATCGTGTTGACCGAACTGTAGGCTCTACAAGTTCAAATAGATATTTTAATTTTGAAGGCTCTTTATATGAAGTCTTTCTCAATTATTTCAAATTTCCTCAAAATGGGCTCCAAATTTTTATATACTTTTTTCTCGGATAGAGAAAAGTACCCTTAAAACGGCGCGTTTCATTTTCTTTGAACTCTGAATTTTCGAAAATTGCAAAAGTTCAATTTTCTCTTCAATTTTCCTACAACCAGAATACATCTTTCAAAAACCTTGAAATCTGTAAAAATCTTTACAAAAATATGTTCTTAAACACGCCTGCAAATTATTATTTTTTTTCGAATAGATATAGTATGAAATGGCGCACGTCCCATTTTGTGTGATCTCTGAATTTTGTAATAATACAAAAAAATTAACATTTTAAAAACTAAAATTTGATGATAGTGTTTTTTTACTTAATGCTAATGCTTTACTTACTAATGTTCCAAATAATCGACTTTAAATAGGATCATGTGTGATTTTTTGAAAGCATGAATAGTTTTAGCCTAATGTTTGCTAGAAATAAACATAATTAAATTAAATATTTTCTCAAAATCGGCTCCATATTTTTTCTCCAGTAAAGCAATGCACGTCTATAAAAATGGGTAAGTCCTCTTTTCGGTGAACTCTGTATTTTCGAACTTTTTAAGGGAACTTCCTAGAACTGCAATACTGAAGATATATATTTCGCTTAAATGAACTATTTTCTTTGAAACTATATCGTGAAATAATGGTAATTAAATTCTGTGAATTTTTGAAAATTGCAGATGCAAATGTTCAATTTTGTTTTTAAAATATCAAGAAGTTCGAGTTTACCTCTGAGCCAGGTATTGTGGGGATAACGTTAATGACCTGCGAAACCAAAGATCCTGAGTTCAAATCCCGTCCTGGAAAAAATGTTGCTGTTTGTAAATACATTTGCAGGTAAACGCAGTATGTATTATGTAGCAGTTATAAATAATGCGAAAAAGTATGTGCTGTTGTAGCTCCAATGTTTAAAGCCCTGATGACGGAAATACATTTTTCGAAACGTAACACTCTCCTGGTCGGCTCCTGGCTAGTCAGCGACATGACAGAAAGCCAGGAGCCGTCAAGGATGGAATTACGTCCTTTGCTTCATCGAAACCCAAGATGTCTGCCGCAATTGAACGTCTGAAATAACTATTTGACCTGGGGCCATGGCCCATCAGCCTGTACATTCATTAATCGTCTCTACCTTGTCACCTTCATGGCAAAATCTTATACGACTGATCGTAAACCAGGAGACTCGGGTTCGATTCCCGGACGGGGGACTAATGCTCTGGTTCAGTTTAATTTTTCATTTATCTGCTCCACCTCTTTAATAATCGAAAAAATTGTAAACGAATATATGTAAAGGACCATGCAATTATGTAGGTATATACATAATTCGCTCGCCTGAACAAAGAAACTGTAGCAAGAACTGTTTCAGATACACGGACGTCTTCATGGCATTGCAAGTGAAACGAATGAATCCAAGCTGTAGGCTGTGGCACTTTAACTCGAAACTTTCGATGAGAACATTGTGAATCGTTTTTGTCAAAGTATGAAACCTTGTACCAAACGGTAGAATCACGACAAAGTATACCTAAGGAATTTGAAAATCAAATTTGTCTGAAATACATAGCCTAATTGCATTTGAAAACTGGCCCCTAAACATTTTCTCGCTGTTTACATTACCTTGATCCTTCCTTTCACCCATTTTCTTTATTACGGACGACAACAGCACAGTCGAAGCAAACTCATGAATTGTAAATTGAAGCTCAGTTTGTGTATGCTCTGGTCCCACAGCCACGATCTGAAGTAGAAAACGGAACGGGAAAGAGAAAGGGAAAGGATTCTTTCTATTGTATTGCTCTTACTATACATCACTTACTACACAATATATAATCATCTGTTAATCAATAATTGTAACTTTCAAAATCCGGATAGAGTAAAGATCTTTCAAGAAAATGGCGCAGGTCTCATTTTCCTTGAAATCCCTGGTTTTCACGAAAAAGAAAACCGAATGCCTATACAATTTTGGGTCCTACAGTCCATTTAAAGGTTAATAGGAGAAGTACGTTTGGGGTACGTTTCCTGAAAAGGCTCACAGAAAGATCAAGTAGACATACCTCGCGACAAATTGTGTTCTCAATTTCATCCTTAGCTCACATTCCAAGGCGCAACGCAATTTAGCATCTGCTAGTTCCCCACTGAGTGCCTGCAAATTAAGAACCAACTGCCGATTCAAACAAACGCAAGCGGAATGCGGCATCCCATACGAGGCAAGTGCGCGTTAACAGCGCAGGCATCTCCCAACAGCCTCCCGTGCTTGCCTAGTGATTGACGCGGACGTGTGAACGCGCGTGTGAGCAGGTGGGCGCACCCGTTTTGGCGGCGGTGGCGGCCGCGGGTATGTCGGAGCGCGTGTACCTTGACCCGACGCGTCGCGGCGGCGGCGGCCCCACCAGCAGCGCCAAGGCATCTGGGAGACCCTGACCTCGGCACCGTGCCCGCGTCTACCTGCGTCAGTGGCGCGGCCGCGGCGGCCACCGCGGTGCGGCCGAAGCCACCTCCGCGGCCGTTGCCTCCGCGACGCGCCATTGCCAGAGGGCAGCCTACACTTCACAGTACGCCGTGCTCGTACCCCGGCACAAGAAGATGTAGTACTTATTTACCGCATGGCATTAATTTCGGGAGAATGGCCGTTGTTCGGAAGACGGAATCTCAACACGGCCGTTGCTCGGTCTCCCCTATGTGGATTCCATGTTGAGGTGTAATGATGATTGATTATGTAGTGAGTAAGAAGGAAAAGATGGTAGAATGTAAGACATGTGAGCTAAGAAAAGCCAGAGACAGTATACAACAAAAAGTCTTTACACATCACAAATGGCACATAGAGTATGAAGATTTGCACCCCGGTATCTAGGAACGATGATGATGATAATGATAATATAAATTTCAACTTCGTCTTTATTATTAGCAATTCTCACATCATTAGACCTGCTCGAAAGCATAGGCGTGTTAAAATGTATACGACTTTAAATATTATAATAAAGATACAGGAGCACAAACCTCACTTTCACTTCTGAGGAAAGATGGAAAGCGAAAACACAGTCGGCTACGCTACAAGTCACTCTTAGATTATTTGGTAGCCAGTGCCAACAGCTGAGAGGGAAAGAATGCATTCGAATTCGACAGAACGGCTGATGGATGAAATTTCGCCTAGAATTTGGATGTCCGTTGTCTTTCGTGTGTGTCGTCTCAGGGGGCCCTTTTGTTTTTCTCTCCCAGGATCAGACGAGCCTGCTAGTGTGCAGTCGTCTTAAGTGGATCTCAGGAGTATAGATCGTAGTACATTGGGGGTGGGGCGTATAGTGACGAAATTTGATTCAAATGTTTGATCTGGGTAATGTTCTTCAGGGCATTCCAATGCGGAAAGAAAGAGAGAATTCAATACTTTTTTATCAATAATACCTACTTCTCCCTACCACAGGATGTAACTCTCTTGAATTGTAAACGCACTTCAATTGCATCTAGATCTTCTAGTCAGTTGGGTTTAATATTTAAAAATCAAACTTAATCCCACAAAAACAACTATCAAAATATTCACTTGAAGACCATATAAACTTCCAGCAACATTCGTAATAAATAATGAACCCATTAAATGGCTACCCCCAAATAGTACTGTAAAATATCTCGGGCTTAATATAGACACTAAAGTGAAGTGGAGCGAACACAACAATAGTAAAATGCAACAAGCAAAAAAAAAGCTACATCAACTAAAACCTATCATTGATCGATCTTCCCACCTCCCATTCCCAAAAGCCATAACCATCTACAAAACCATCATTAGACCATTCTTCCTATTCGCCTGTCCGGTATGGATCTCCGCAAAAGCAAACCTTAACAAGCTTCAAATAGTCCAGAACCAGTTTCTTAGAACTATCAAAAATGCTCTTTGGTATGTCACAAACTCACAGCTCCACAAATAATTACAAATCGACTCCATACAACACCATATAACGTATCTCTCTACCTAGTTTTATCACTCCATACCTCAAATTCCTCACCTATCCAACTTCAGACTCAGGAAAACTCCTTCTCACAGAACCGGAATAAAAAAATAGATATCCATACCAGGCATTCCTAGTCAAATTTTCCGAATTAATTGTTTTTAGAGGTGTCTTCAAAAGATATCCTCGCCAAAATTATATGTAGTTCATTTTTAGGTAAATTAGAATGTAAGCCTTCACAACATATGTATAATGCATTATAAGTTCTGATCTATGCTCTTTAAAAAGAAAAAATAATAAAAAAAACACAGGATGCTCTCAAACTCGCAAACTGTAGAAAGGTTTGCTTTCCGGCGGTTATGTCGAGGCAATATTCCCTGCGGTAAGTCCCTCAGCCCTTCTATTATGTAATGTCTCGATTACTCTCCGTTCGTGGGTTGCGTTTCTAATAATGATTTTCACGTATATTTTTAAATCGGGCATCGAAGTAATTGTGTATACTACGACTAGGCATTTTTGCTTTTTATCTTTTAGAGGTGTTTCAATATAACGCGTTCTGGAATAACTACGAACTAAGACATTGATCATCGGTTACACGAACACAGTAAGCTAAACAGTTACGAGATACGGCGACATGCATTTAGATGCCGTGAAATACCTATCGAAAACTTAGTTTCGTACCATTGTTTGTGCCCCATTTATAAACAAATAGTGCAACCTGGTGATTCAGCATTTGATTCAGAAGTGATAATGTGACCTAGGGTCGACTGTACGCCTGTAGCAGCAAGAATGCTGCTGAACAAAACCGTACAAGAAGTAGCAGGCACACTGCTCCGTCAGCAACATAAAATACTCTCTCATAACCCTGTAATAAATTATTTCAACAATAGCAGTCGTCACCTTTAACAAACAATAACAAACTACAGCATATATCCCGAGAAAGAATGACTGCTTAAGAACAGAAAGTGTTTTCTCCTTCGTCCACCTAAAATATCCGCGTTCCCGCTGCGCAGAACTGACAGCACACGATTGACAGAGGAACCTTCAAGTGAAAGGTATGTCAAAGGTATTTCACGTGATTGACAAATTGCCACAAGAGCAGGTGGTTAGAAATCTGTTGCGAGATACAATAGTTACTTGTATTTTCTCTCTACATACTAAGGCGAGAAAGTACAAATTGAATAATCCCAGCGGGTCCCTGTAACTTTATCTTCGAAACTGAAACTGAAACCAAATTTAATTACTAATTACAAAGCCATTCAAAATTTGCTGTGAAATGTCTTTGAGCATACCAATTCCAATTTATGAAGCCGATCCAAAAGATTCTGAAATGTGACACATGCAAATCAAAGACAATTTTTGTGGCGAATTGTTTCTAGCGTGTTTCATCACAGCATTTTTTAATTATTTTTTTCTTAATACTAAAAAGAATTAAGTTGTACTGTTTATAGGCTGGAAGTATTTCTTTGTACGAATGTAGTTTTTTTGCTCTGGCGAATGGAGTAAATGCTAGATTTAAGTTTCTTTTACAAACAAGAGAATGAGAGCAACAGTGTTTATTATGTGAAGCTAGCAAATAATAAAAGTAGCATTCACTTTCTTCCATATAATGCTCAACGATGAACACAATTTGATGTTTGCTCAACGCTAAATATCTCGAGTGTTCAGACCTCTTCATTTATTCACATATACCAAGGGCAAACGATCAGGTTGGTGTTTTTTTTTTGTTTTTTTTTTTTGAATTTGCAAACAAAAATGTGTTTTCTTGTCTTCTTTTTAAATTCAAAAAATAATGAATAACTTTCTTCAATGAAATCACAGGAGGGCGTAAGACACGTCTAAGTTTAATTCATTTATTCCATGGACATCTAACAAAACCTTAATGATTAACAGTAAAAGGCTAACAGAAAATAACCAGTACCCACGCGCCCACAAAGTCTAATTTTACTACTGAACAAAATGTATAATGAAGAGGACAAATTATAATAATTAAAGTGAGTGACATTTCGTCAGTTCACCTGGTACTAATTTGTGTGATCATGAAATCCAAGTTTCTCATTACTCATTACCGCAACTATTAGATACGCTCTCCTGCGGATTCAGCATGAAGTTGAGTGCTGCATTTTCATTTCATCAATTGGGGCTTAATTATGTTTTGCCTCGCGCAGGTCAATACTGGCCGAGCGAACGTGTCGAATGAAGCGAACTGGGATCGGGTCACCGCGCTTCTTCAGCGAGCGTATTAAAACTCTGAACAATTTGAGAATAAAGCTCTAAAGAGAGTCTGTCTTTACTGACGCAACAGCTCCTGACGGGGCCAAGACTTACCAGCGACGTCCTGTCTAGGGACAGTATACTGTACTACTGTAGAAAGAAATACTAATGCGTACCAGTGTTCTTAAAAATTCCTTTCCTTGTTGGCCACCGCTATAACTCCCGATTTCGCAACTTTCTCACGATGCGAAATAGTAACACTCTACTCAATGCAATGCAGTGTACCCAACACTCTTTTAATTAAATGTTCATGAAAACGCAATAGACGGTGAACCATGGGCTGTGGGTTTCGAAGGGGTCCTGCAGCCTTACCTAAAAAAGCATTTACTTCTGTAAATCTATTAAATCCATGATAAAAATGATGTATGAGAACGAACGGATATATTTTAAAATTAACAGTGATAACGAACGGATGCTCATTTTAGTCTCTCCGTATACGTGGACGTATCTATGTTGCAGAAAGTATTGCATGATTGTCTGAGGATATTAAGTACGAAAACTTTCGGCGTTTTTCTTAATTGTAAAAGCCAATATTTGTGCAGTGGTAACACATTTTAAACGAACGACGTATTTTCTTTTTCTATTTATCTTTTATTTTTGCGACGGCGTCATCTGAAATTGTACGGCGAGATTTGTAACTTACGAGTTTAGTCATAGAGAGTCATAGAGTGGCGGTTAAGAAAAAGGGAAATGAATCGGACTTGCTATACTGAGTGGGCGAATTCGGGACTTAAATGTGGAAAAAGTTTTAAATCTACCCTTAAAAGCTGGTTGATTTAGACACGATCCGCCGATAGATTCTGCGTAAACTGTTTGAAAAAGTCCCAAATCGGCAGAAAACGACTGAAAATGTCGAAAAATATACAAAACGTCTCTGCAAAATTCAACAAATTGAAATCCAACCCATCTAGAAACCCCAGACAATAAACATCAATAATTGAAAAATAGACTGAAAAATGTTGAGTAAGTAGAAAATCATATGTATGTATAAATACAGTTTAATGGCTCAAGGAGCCCAAAAATGCTGTTGTGCCCCTTCTGGTTTTAGGCTGTTAACATCAATGGCGGCTTTTGAACGTTAATGCCAATGAAATCTCATTTCAAAATTCTGACAAGCTCACTCACGCAACTGATTTTAGCTGAAATAATTAAATTTACCAACTAAAGAATAATATCCCAAAAATTTCACGTGGCTCGTAATTTACAAAGAAAAGATATCTGAATGCAATTTTATACAATGAATTACGACTTAATTTATATGTCTTGTACGATATTATATTTTTCCGTAAGGGGCGGATTTGTCTTAGTTTTCATACTTTAGATATGCAATAAATGAAACATTACTTCTTTCTAAAAGTCTCATGAGAAAATAAAAGAAGAATTATATCAATCAATTATGTTTTCGAGTTGTCTGTCTATAAATAAAATTTACTAATAAAAGATATTTTAAGCAATATGTGTAAACTTCAAAAACAATTGCAATAATACGGATATTTTGAGATAGATTCTCAATAGTAGAGGATAACATTGTCTATAGACGCGTAATATACCGCACCAGCGTCACGACATTGATGATAAAGACTCATTGACATTGAGATCTAGAATCTATATATCTAAATTATTGCAGAGTGAAGCATGCATAGTTGATACAGATTGCGAGGTGAGCTAACAATAACGAAATTGCCGTTTAATGCAAGTTCGTCAGTAATCAAAAAGGAAACCACTTTGAAGTGTTATACAGAGAATGAACTTGAAACGTTTTTGTTTAATATTTCATTCAGAAAAAGTTCCTTTCAGTGGCGTAACGGGCCCGGAAGACCCGCAATGCGGGAGGGCCCGGGTAAAAGAGGGCCTAGTTTCGGGAGATATCTTCTTATTAAATTACTAATATTTCTTGTGTTTGCAATACACTTTTATGAAGGGGGGCCGGATAAAAGTTTTGCGGCGGGCCCGCACGCATTTCGTTGCGTTACTGTATTCTTCAGTACATAAAATGTACTACCTTTCCGTAAAAAGAATAGCATTTAGCAAAAAGTATATAGTAACCTTGCATGCACATTAAAATAGACCCTTGAGTCACCACAACTAAATTTAAATTTAATTTAATGTAGGTGCTAAAAAGTTAATATTCTTAATCGACTTGCATAGTAGTGTTTCGCACGTACTCCGGAGAAACTAATTGGAATATGACATTAATTCCCATTACGTGCGTCCCTAGCAGCACTGCCACAGTTGCGTTAACGGACACCATTTATCATCGCAGATTCTTTTCTCCTAGAGTTCGTGAATGTGTTGCATTACATCATTCATATGAGGTGAGATAATTGAGTTTACAAGGCAACAAGTACATAGTGGCTTAGCTGGAACTGAACTGCTGCACTGTAGGCATCCGTCACAGATGAAGATCATTACGAGCTAAATTACGTAAATGTGGAATAATATGTAATATTGTTCCTTATTTAATGGTGTCTCATAGTACTGGGAATGCAAGTTTAACGCATCTTGTGTGCCTCGGAAGCTAATGACTAATTACTCACCCCTTTTTTTTACTGCTGGAAGATTGAGATAGACATTTCTTAAGAATTAATTACCATTTTCCAAACGTTTTGGAAGTGGTATTATTGTATTGCATTGAAAAAGTTGAAATTGTTGAAATCGTATTAAAAAGAATAATTTCCTAAATCATGAATTTGTAGTAAATACTATTCTTTTACACATTTAGAAATTAGCGGGGGACATTAAATGTCAACAGAATTACTCTCTTCAACTTTATTATAATTGCTAATTTATAGTTTTATTTATATTTTTGTTAGGTAAAACATCTCGTATATAAACAAAAATCGTCCTAAAGCACAAGCATAAGCTGAATGTATGTTTCTACTCCACCAAACCGTCAAATGATAGTTTTGGATACTTTTTTTACGTTAAAAATAAATTCATTAAAAAAAGTGATTGACAAACCCAAAATTTTCTCATTAATAATTGAGGCGATCGGAATAATAACGGCATATCACAACCGACATTGATTTCGAAATAAACACGACTTTTTCTGTTTTCGTTTACGTTCATTTTCACTTCGAAAACATTTTCGAAGGTGGTTTTCCATATACCAATTCATTTGATATTTTAGCGTATGACACCAGTAGTGAGTTTACCGTCATTTAACTGAAAATGCGAGCTTCGTTCATCAATTTATATATGAATCAATAAACAAATATTTTTCATTAATAATAACAGAATTATTAGAAATTGAGTTCAGCCCATCCCATCAGGAGCTCTGCACAATCTCTCTTCGCTGCGGGAGGCGCGTTTTGTTTCCCGCCTGCCGATAGCTGTCGAATTCCTCCGGCGCTGTTTGCGCCTGCTAATCAAATCTGCTGCGGAGCGGGTGGCCTAAACGGGAGGCCGGCGAGGGGCCGGGGGTGCGCGCACGCTAATTGAATTGTGTGTGTTGGGGCGTGCATCAAAATTTCGCCGCGCGCTGTGTGCCGTTCGCGCGGCCTGTGTTTGCTCTTTGCTCGTGTCGTTTACGTGTACCTCGCTCGGTCGACGTTGTTCGGGGAAATGTTTGCAACATTGTCCAGTTGGACGGATCGATACAAGCTGGGGAAAATGTGCGATTATGTGGCCATTCGTCGGTGAATATAGGTACGAATTACTGAGATGGCTTCCGTTTCACATCCAACAAATATTCAGAATTTGCACCTGAACGACGATTCTTTAGATCCGGGAAGAATAAATGTATCGCTATAAACTGATTTCCCAATAGCTTTTTATGTCTTCAAGCGATTCACTTTAAATTTTACGTCAACGATAGAGAAGCATTTACGTTAATTGAATTTACGTAACAGAGTTGTTTTATTGTTTCAATGAACATTCCTTCACGGCTGAGTTATGGGCACGCGTTTTTCAAATCGAGAACATGTTGCATCGATTATGAGGGATATCTGAAAGGTGACGTATTGCGGAAAAAGTGAAATGTGACTTGTTTGCAAGAGTATTTCGCCATTTCTCAAAGTGCGAACACATTGCGGAGATGGTCTTGGAGTTGTCAACTAACAAATCAGGAGAATTCACACTTGAACGACAGCTCCTATGCAAACAGGTTTGTTATACCTTTCAAAGAAGCGTCAATTTTCATTTGTCCTCTTTTGGTTTCAAAATCAATGAACAAATTGTAGTATATTCTATTGATAGCACGGCAATTATGATACTTTTGTTCCTGAAGCTTTGTAGATTCATTATTATATCAATGTATTTTCCGTGTCTCTTCAAATTTCCTGTCTTGCATTCCACACCGAAACACGCAGTCCAGATTGCAACGTATCTTTAACATTTTTCGTTGACGCATTCGACAGAAAAATGTTTCACCAGAATGTTTTTTGTTTATTTAACATATTTATTTGTACTAGATGTAATACATCGTTTAGTATAATCACTTTATGTTGATTTCAGACTTATGCTAGTTAAAATATCTAAGCTAACTTGATCTATACATTGGGGAGGATATTCTAGGGGAGAACCTTGGGATTATGTATAATGGTTGGCTAAAAATTTGACAAAGACTTCAAACGGTAATCTATTTTTTATTCAGATGTGGGTTGGATTATTCGCTAGTTTGAAATGGGATGTCTCCGGAATGTCTGTCAGGGTTTGGTAGAAATTTTGTGATATATTGACTATTTGTATTGATATTTAATTCGGAATGAAGTTATTTATTACTTATGGACCAGTGGGCATTTGTGAATAATCTGATACATTTGTTTTGAACTATTTGGATTTTATTGACATTTGTGGGCTGCGTTTGTCTATATTGGGCATGCTTAGAGCATTAGTGGCCTTATTATAGTTTTACATATTGATGTAGAATTTGTGTATGCCAGGAATTAGTGTTTGTTTATTAGTGGTTGGAATAATTAGTGTAGTTGGAATAATTTATTTCTTGCCTGTTTAAGTTTGATATCTACATGGGTTTTCCAGGTTAGTTTTGTGTCCAGGTGGGGTCCTAAATATTTTATGCGTTGTGATGTTGGAGATAACGAGATTTCGTTAAACTACCTTTTCTCGCCCTTAAAATCAATTTTAAGTGACATTCTTTCAGTTCTTCAGGAACATCCCGAAAACCAGAATTTTGTTCACGAAATTACGCATTGGGTATTAAATATCAAAATTGATACTGGACTTTGCCGGGAGTATGAAACAATGCATCTGGTTACCAAAACTACGATGTTAGCAATGATAATCGCAGCCAGCACGGGAGGTAGGTGCGCGATGGGGCCAGGCCACCGAAAGCGAGGCGGGGCTGGGCAGAGTGAAAAGGGGCAGGGTGAAGCCAGGTAGGTGGGATGGGGAAAGGTGAGGTCGAGTGAGATGGGAAGAAGGCGGAAGTTCTGGCCAGAGCAGATTAGGAGAGAAGGCAAGAGTAAACTAGAATAATTCGTTCCTTTTGTCTGTTTAATGGACTGTGATTAATACATACTCGGTAGACGCACGGCATTTCAGTTAGTATAAAGTAAATATCAAATTAAGTGTAACACATTTCGTTGTAAGATGTCAGGAAAATGGCCTTCATCTAATATCATCATTTGACTGAAATCCGTGAGCGAGTGGGTTGTTATTTTGTACTACACGTTTTCCGAATTTGTACTGTTACTTCCTTGCTTCTTTGACACGTGTTGAAGCCTTATCGTAGGACATATCTGCCTGTTGGTCAAAGCCCGGCGGCGGGTGAGCGCCGGCGTGGGTGGCAGAGGCGACGCGGTCGGCGTGGCTTATTTGCGTTGGCACGCGGCTCGCGCTCAGCTCTCCTCCTCTTCCCCTCCCCGCCTCCTCCCCCTCCCCCTCCCTGGCCGACACTCCACGACCACGGCCACGCGCCGGGGGGTTCCGTCTTCCACCTGCGCCTCGCACGCGCCCGGCTCCCGCACGTGCCAACGCACCAACGCCGCCATCGTCACCGCCCCCGCCACCATCATCCCGCCCCCACCACTATGGCCCCCGCCCCCGTCACTATGGACTCCGCCCTCGCCACGATGTCCCCCTCTCCCGCCATGATGGTCCCCGCCCCCGCCACGATGACCCCGCTCCCGTCACGATGGCCCCCGCCCCTAATCCTATGGCGCCCGCCACCATGGCCCCCACCCCCGTCCCCATGGCCCCGCCCCGCCGCCATGGCTCTTGCTCCCGCCACCATCGCCACCTCTAACAACCCCGCGACCTTTATCGTCATCGCAGTCGCCTCGGGCTCCGCTCCCCTCCTCCATGCCACCTCCGTCGCTTTCTACCCTCGCCCCGCTCGTGTCCCCAACTACACCTCCGACGGCACCGCCGCATCGCCTTCGCCACGGTCTCTTTACTTCTGCCATTGCCCTTCAACCGCCACCACTCTGTCACTGCCACCGCCTACGCCTTCGCCTCTGCCGCCACATATTCCGCCGAAGCTACTCTGCATCCGCCTCCGCCACCGCCTCCTCCACCGTCTCCGCCTCCGCCTCCGGCTCCCGCTCCGTCCCACGTAGAAAGGAAATACCCTGGCCTTGCAGAGCATCGCTGGCAAGGTTTTACGAACTCGTAGATTAGGCGAGCGCGGGCGGCCGAGGTATTACGGACGCGGAAAATCCGCACGGGTCCAGCGAAAAAGGTTGCTGTGCGCCGCGTCTGGAGAGACAAATCATTGAACATTGAACATCCATCAATGAACACGAGAACATTCCAAACCCGTATATTTAAATTCAGTGCCTTACTCTAATAAATTTTCTTATTTACTGTATTCAAACAGTGTTAATAAAAACCAAAGAGAATGACGAAGGGTCTGCAAGGTATGATTAGGATAATTTTTATGTATTAATTTTAGAATATCTATTAGCATTATTTAATATACATCTCACCAAAATACAATTCCTGCAAGTATTTGACTAAGTTAATAAAATATTCACTGTTGTATGAAGTCTAAAAATTAGATCTAGATTAACTGTTCTACGAGCCTCAAAGTTTTAATAATATTTTCATTATGATCGTGGAAAACACGATTGGCTAAAATTTATGTTAATCGAGCTGAAATAAAAATGTTCTTAGTTAGGCGAATCTTAACATAATCAATCTTGTTGGGCCGTTAATCTTGTTAATTGAAATTTCGCCGTCTCTGAGATAATTATATCCGTTACCTCTGCCAGATCACTCTGCAAATTTGAAAAATACAAATCAAATACTTTTGTTACACTACTGTTCCTCTCAAAATATCATTACCAGGTGACCTTTCATACGATAGTAGGGACTATTTTGCTTCACAATATGACATCTGAATGTAAATGCATCTTAATTGTCTATTGTCACACCTTGAGACCTATATATTGTACGGCATCCGAGAAAAAGGTTTAGTATTTTCGGGTTATTTGAAATTGGAAAACAGTTAAGAATTGATACAAAAAATATACTTAATAAAATGTTTATTTTATTTACATTTGTAGTATTTGTAAAATAAATAATTAATATTGTAATTTCCATTAACGTCTAATGGGACAACAAATCGTTGGGGATGATCTGTTAGAGGCAAGATGTTTCTTTAGTGTGAAGTGTGGCAGTGTGTTGGCAGAATGTCATTAGAACGGGTTCTCATGTACAGGAACCATTAACATCTCTGCAAAACGTAATTGTAAGATACAAAGTTTAGCCTAGGGACGATGGAAACGACATATGCTCTCCTGACATCAACGGATGGAGCGTCGCTGGAGGCAGGAGACCTGAGGAGTCGCATTTCCCGCGGGCTGGCAGGCGGCTCATGAAACTCGATAAAGTGGCCTCACGTGCGAGGTCATTTTGCTGAATTGACACCGGGATCAAGTGGACATTGTGCATCTGCAGACGAAAATGACGAGCGTCGAGATGAAGCATGCTCTAAATCTTTTCACTGCAGAGAATGAAAGTCATCTAAAAATGCGGTAAAAAATTGATGTCAGAAATTTCATAACGTTGAGGACGTTAATACGAATTTCGCGCATTATTGATTCCAAGTTATTCGATATGATCAGTTGAAATCATGTAAAAAAATCTGCTTAACAAACTGCGAGACTTCTCTTAGTTATTACGATGTATGAATTACTTAAAAATTAGATATGGTTTGTTTGTTCTTTTAATTCTTAAATGAAACTCGGACATATAATATAAAAACGTCGTTTTCGTTAAAAACATGCTCTTGAAATTGTAGACAATCGTGTAGCTTTGTAGCCCTATGCCATTGTATAATTAGCATCTTTCAGCGTGAATTAGTATATCAATTCATTATGTCAATGTTACTAGATGAATAAGCATATATGATATAAAATTAAAATTCTTGCACCTGTCACTCGAATACCAAAGCATCGTAATTTCTCGAATTTGAAGAATTATACACTACTTTTTAGGACATAAATTGAGAAAATTACGAAAAACAAATTAGTGCTGTGACTTCGTTTACGTCTTGGAGCTTGACAACATTACTCATTATCAAACAGGATTATTTTGTCTAACTCCAGAAGAAGGGAAAACCAATACAACTTAAAACCTATAGATATTTGACCACCGATAAATAACGACAACAAACATCTAGAATATCAGTAACTTCTATCTTTTAGCAAAATATCAAGTTGAAGTGATCCTACAAATCGAACAGTTAACGCTGGGTGTCTTAGCGGTAGGCGCAAAGTAACTTGTTCTTCACAGTACTCCGAGAAGAATATTAGCACAACATTGCCATTAACTTTAAGAAGTCACGATGATTAACAGCATGCATCACTGTCACATGACCTTTATTAACATTTCCTGTTAGATCGTTAGTACTGTTTCGTCGCTTCATGTATCTTGTGTTTGGAGTTGTGGGTGTCATCGAAGGAAATATTCGCGTTGGATCGATCAAAGAATTGAAAATCGGAAAATACAAAAATTGATAAATAATGGGGAATGCTACGCAAATGTTAAGAAAAATGGTGAAGAGAGTTTCAATTGCATGTATATATGTTTTTCAAACTGAAATTATTTTAATAGTTTTAAAAGTGACAAAATTGCCATCCTATTTAACAGCCTACCCAAAGATCTGGAAACTTATAAAGCCGACAAAATAAGTTTCTAATCCAAAAAAGGTGACATAGACACACAAAACTTCAAAAAAAAACACTTTATAATGTCACTGCACATTGATTAGCTAGGGTTAAAGTTATATCGTTGCTTCACTCCGTTGATACTGGTCTCCAGAAACTAGTTCCTTACATAAGCTCACGAGGTTCCTTGTGTTCAAAACGCTCGCAGGGAAGCCCGGTTCAAGGAAAATCGCATCCGACATACTATTCTCCCGACAAGCGAAGAAACGTCCAAACAATTCATTGCCGCACGCAGTTTGATTGAAGGAATCCCGCGGCGTAGCATTGGCAACGCGCAGCTGACAAGGCAGAGAGAGAGAGAGAGAGAGAGAGAGAGAGGAGAGCATGAGAGAGAGGAGAGCATGAGAGAGAGGAGAGCATGAGAGAGAGGAGAGCATGAGAGAGAGGAGAGCATGAGAGAGAGGAGAGCATGAGAGAGAGGAGAGCAAGAGAGAGGAGAGCAAGAGAGAGAGAAGAGCAAGAGAGAGAGAAGAGCAAGAGAGAGAGGAGAGCAAGAGAGAGGAGAGCAAGAGAGAGAGAGGAGAGCAAGAGAGAGAGGAGAGCAAGAGAGAGAGATGAGAGCAAGAGAGTAAGAGGAGAGCAAGAGAGTAAGAGGAGAGCAAGAGAGTAAGAGGAGAGCAAGAGAGTAAGAGGAGAGCAAGAGAGTAAGAGGAGAGCAAGAGAGTAAGAGGAGAGCAAGAGAGTAAGAGGAGAGCAAGAGAGTAAGAGGAGAGCAAGAGAGTAAGAGGAGAGCAAGAGAGAGAGAGGAGAGCAAGAGAGAGGGGAGAGCGAGAGAGAGGAGAGAGGGGAGAGCGAGAGAGAGGAGAGAGGGGAGAGCGAGAGAGAGGAGAGAGGGGAGAGCGAGAGAGAGGAGAGAGGGGAGAGCGAGAGAGAGGAGAGAGGGGAGAGCGAGAGAGAGGAGAGAGGGGAGAGCGAGAGAGAGGAGAGAGAGGAGAGCGAGAGAGATAGAGAGGGGAGAGCGAGAGAGAGAGAGACACGTCTTCATTCACGACGTCGCGCGTAAACTCCACGATCGCAGTCCGTCCGTGTGTGCGTTCGCTCGCGGCGCGGGCGGCCGCGTCATTGGCTTGGCACGAGGCACGCCGCGCCCGCGCCCTCGCCCGCGCCCTCGCCCGTGCCGCGCCGCGCCGTGCTGTTTCAATTTAGCAGGTGATGTCAACAAACGCTGCCGCACGCGCGCACGCTTCGGGCGGCATCAGCTGGGCTCTCGAGGCCACTAGCGCAGGGGAGAGGAGATGGGAGGGCGAGCTCCTGCCCCGGGAGGAATATTTTTAGGGGAAGCCCCCTCACAAAAAGCATGGGAAATAAAAATGAAAGCACGGATTGTTCTGAAGCCCCCTGTCGTCATCTCATACACTGCTGCGCAGCACTCATTTAATTTTTATATTTATAAAAAAATGAGATAAACTGCAATTTATAATTGCACGAATGTATTCTGCAGGTAATACATATTTCGTTAATTTGTCTTAATGTATTCTCGTATCTGTCTCATTCTGAGTCATCATAAATCCTTCTTTATTATCGTTCCCAACTCAGTTGTCATTGAATCTATTACAAATAATATATATAGATCTTACACTCAATATTTTCGTTGCAAATTATAAATTTATGGTAGGCTTTCACAATATACGTGTAGCTATATCATCTATAATAAACCGTTCATAAGTAAAATTCGCTTACTTGTATATTTTAAGTAAAATACTATTGATATTTGTTTGCAGTAATCACCTCCTGGGTCATTGATCCTCATCTTGATCACGTTCTCCGTCCAGTTTCACTTGACATATTAAGGAAATGCTAATATAGGCACTAACTTCCCTTATGGACCTCTCGTATAAATGTAACTTCACCATCTACGCACGTTTTCTTGAGCCCTTCATAGTTACATTCATAAAATATCATGCGGCAATTCTGATTACTCGTTAATCTAATCAGCTTGAGAGAAAGTAGTCGACATTTATTTTTCAGATAGATGAAAATGCATTGGGAGAACTGCATCTCAAACAGCAATTACAATAAAATAAATTCGAAAATGACAATCTACAAAATGTATTAAGTAATTTTTTAGTTCTGTGAAGAGATATGTTTGTTTAGAAAAGATACTATTTTTATCAGTAAGATTTATATAAATATATTTCACGAGACAACCGGTATAGAAAGTAAAATACTCTTGTCTTTGTCCGCGAATTAAACGGCTCTGCACGCTTTAAAACCGATCTACAAAATTCCTACTTTTTCAGATGTGTCACTCTCCTTACGCGCTGACGAAACATGCCAACTATTTCCTCTTCTCAAGATATCTTTTCCTAAAGTTAGTTTTCAACTCTTCATTTTTCTCTTAGTTCTTTCATTTTTCGGAAGAGTGCACCTGACGGCATATGATCTATCTCCATTATGGGAGCAAGATGCCACGAACGCCGCAGGAGTTGTTGTGAAAGAAAATCCGAGCACGTTGCGTGAAGGTCTCACAAAGCTGCGCGGACACCGCAGGCCGTGACCTACTACAAACGTTGTAGCAAGCGAGTGACGAAATGAACGTCTTTGGCGTATGTTGAAATCATGCCACTTGCTACAATTACTGTTTATGTTTTTGCTCTAAGACAAGTTTTTTCATAACCTTGATGGTTGTTTTCTAAGTACTATATACAAATTATTAATAACAATTCCAATAAGACCAATTAAGAAATTTCTCATTAAAGTACAGTTTCTCCTAGCCTATGCAAAAAAATGTTAAGAATATAACAAAAAAGCCGTATATTAATTAAAATGCCCATCAAATGTTATAGGAATATGATGTTATAGCAAGTGTAATTTTTGTTTCTTGGCAAGTTAAATACTAAGTATCTAAAAATTAAACCCTTATTTTGAGATCATATTAATGTAAAAAGAATTGTTCATATTTGTTGTGAACCATTTTGTTACACACACACACACACACACACACACACATATATATATATATATATATATATATATATATATATATATATATATATATATCCAATATTGTGTTTTTCATATCATTTTGTAATACTTGTTTAGTTCAAATATAGTTAATATTTTGTGCAAACAGTGTGGTCGCTCTGACCTTTATGTTTATGCGACCATAATAAATAAAGCGAAAAACAAAAGTTTTTCATAACTTTATTATCTCATGGGAAAATATTTCAAGAACAGGAATGATTGCACCGAGAAGTCAAATAGTACTGATATGTTGTTTGATGGATTCGATCTGGTTTCGCTCCTCACATCACCGGAAAACGATTGTCCACAACTAACCAGGATTTGAAACTACAATTTACTGGATCCGAATACCTTGGCAATATTCCAACCTTTGAGCCCTCAAGAATAACCATTACAATGGAGAAGGTGGTTGTATTCAGCCGCAGTGAATCTTACGGCAGGCGAGGTGGGGAGGATGACTAACGAATGATTGCGCGGGATGAAATCTTGATTTTTTGCCATTTGCCAGATAAGATTAGAAGCCATTCTCAACGGCCTCTATACTTGGCACTAGGCAGTGTCTTCATTTAGTGCAGAAAATCAGCTTTGTGAACTATCTAGTTGAAAGCATCACTGTCGTGTCATGGTACGCAAAGCAAGGTTACGCGTGATTAAGAGATACCGGAATCGGAATCAAACGTTTCTGATCGTGTGAGGATGTAGGTTACAAATGAAGATTAGGCCAATCACACATAACTTTTCACTCGAAATGGAAAATAGTTTATTGAATTGAAATTATTTTGTTTAGATATATACTATTCAATACAAATTCATTATTTTATATTTAATCCCATCAAATACAAATATCCAAGTCATAAACAATAGAATAGGTGTTGTGAGTCGTCTTCTCCCTTCAGGTGCCCTTCTCCCCCCGTTTTCTCCCTTCGGACTGTTTCAGATTAGGTAACTAATTTCCTATTAAAGAGTACGACAAAGATGCTGGGAGTCCAGAAAACAAATTTTGAGATATAGCGTCTTTAATTTTAAAACCAAAAAACTTATTTATATACAAATCAAGCCAAATTATTTCAATATTATTTTGCACTAATAACTTCTTGAAGTTCATGTTCTTTATGCTGTTGCGTTTTTACACATAAATGTATATGAAAATACATGTATTTAATGAATGTCACAAAAATCTACGCCAAAACGAATGTTCATTAATTTGCAAAAACCTTATTAATATAACTATTGCCTATCTATTAATAATGTTTTGATCCGGTACTAATATTAAGGTCTCGTAGATTGACAGGAAACCAATAATGGATCTCCATACAAATTTCGGTCTTTTTTAGAATAATTTTTATTTTTTGGCCCTTACTTCGTAAGAAAAGAAGTATTGTAATCGTGCGCCGGAATACGAATTTTCGACAGAAAAATTCTTACTGCCCTGCCCTGTTAACGAAAAAGTGGATAAATTTTGTTCGTATATTTAGTAAAATATCTTAATACCGAAAAATCGATTGACATGAATGATGGTTCCAAGGGCTTGCGTACGATTTGTAGATCCCGTAGTGGATTTTCAAAGGAATTTATTTTCTTAGACCTCTTTCAAAGAATGTGCACTGTTCGTTTACAGAAACAGAACTTCATTAATAGGTTATACAACTACTGTTCTGTCTGTTAAAACTGTAGAGTACGTTGTGACAGCAGTAAACAATCAATGGCGAGGTGAAGCGAATGCAGAGCACTCTGCATCTGCAATGAGAACGGCCAACCAAGCAAACCCTTATCCTCGTAGCTCAATAACTAAACAATGGCAATCTCCGGGACATCCCATTCTCTTTGTATTTTTTAAACAAATTTTAAAAAAAATATGTTGCGGTTAAATCATTCATTTTACTGCCGAACCCGAATTTGAGGTAATGAAACTTCACCCTGTTTCTTCCACGCTCTACAATTGCAAAACAATAACATGTTACTTATTAGCATATTTATCATCGATGGTCGGCAATTTGTTTTGTAACACTCTTCGTCCTACACGAGTATCTTGTCCATATAACGGTCATCAATAGGTTATAACGAACAGTGAATATTAACACGCGTTGTGGCACAGTACGCGTATGTGAATGTACATATTTGTGTATGTGTTGTGTATATGTTTGTATGAATTTGAGTCTCCAAAACAATGCAGGGTGGCAAACCCGTAGCCGTAGATCGCCACTGCGGCTAGCTACATACAAACGCACCAGGAAACCGGTCCATTCTCTCATCGCATGCACACAGCTTACGCACCATCTGCTGGATGGAAAGGAGAGGCCAATACAAACAGGCCTCTGGCGTCTATGCAAATGACTCCCGCGATACAGCCTCTCACAAAATCTAAAATCCCCTTGTTGTGGAAGATTTATTATATACCTGGGACATACCTGAGTTACTAAAATGTTTGTTAATGAAGTTATAGTTATATTTAAGTTATAAAGACGTATTCAAATAGATAAAATCCTATCGTTCATTAGGAATTCTAATTAATTTTATTTGTTAATTAAATACAATGTCAATAATGTAAGAATTATTTTTTAACACTCAATGAAAAGATACGAAATTTTTCGTTCGCCCGAAATTCACGTTCCAAAAGGTCCAAATCTCAATTTCAATTTCTTTTGAAAGAAATTACAAAGCCTACTCAGTTTTCTCATAAAGGCTCCACATGTTTTCTTTAAACTTTCTGTAAGAATTATTTGGCGTATGTGCAATACGATCTTCAAAGAGAGATAAAGCACGGCAGTATGTATAGTATAGCTGCTTTGAAATAATTTTTACGGGTCATCAACTACGGATCAAAGACTATCAAGTCGGTTTCACTTTCCAAAAGCATCGACAACAGGAGAGGGGGTAAAAATGTTGATAGGGGTCCTGTCATCCTACATAGTAAAACATTTCATTTCCTTACATATGATCAATTCCTAATACTTTATTCTTTGCGCTGCCGTTTTTGGTAATTGATGCATTTGGAGAAGATCTGCAAACTATCTGGCAATCTGCATACAGCGAGAAAATAGTTCAACATAAAATCAATTGTATGTATTTGGAGTATCATTAAAGTTTTAATTTATTCTCCTTCTACTACGTATATTTATTTACTGGTACAATGTCAATGTAAATAAAACAAATTAGTGGAAAAGGAGCTCTGATGGTTCCAGAAATGTAGTTGGATCCTCTTGTTCGCACGCCTATGGCATCTACTAAAAAAGTCTTGCACATGTACTTTCTTTAGAAATTTAGTGACTACTACTAAAATACTTTAATATAAAATGTGGGCGAGTTAATTTTACAGAATTTCGGAAATCATATATAACACGAACTCACCCCACGATTATAAACATAAGATTTTAACGTTGTTGGCGCGAAGGGATAAACCATGTGTGCAACAAGCATTAAAGCAGATATATCACGAAGAGAAAAACCCACTGCGATCGCGCAAGAACTGAAAGCTGTTCCCCTTCCCATCCGTATCGAATGCCGGGCAACTTCACCTTCGACGTTCATCGCGGTGTCACCCGCGTTAAGTATCGTTGGCAGTTGATGCTTGTGAAGTGTAGTTACAGAACTTATTTCCAAAGTGTCGAAACTCCGTTTCCGTTTGTTTTCTAGTTTTATTAATAGGAAAATAAATTCTATCAATATTAATAGGACACTTATCACGCTAACAACAATATTTTTTTAAATGGAGTTTCTCAAATGTTGAATGGTATTCAAAAACAGCTGAATATAAATTTCAATTATAAGGCTGGATTAGATTTTTTTCTTTTCTTTTTGCGAAAACTGATTTTCTTGGAGACACGCGACTTTGAAAATAAGCTGTAGAATTGCATCACACGCATAAGGCGCCAATGGCGCGGCATCAATTGATCCACCTTTAGTTTTCAATACCTCTCGCACCCGCCCACCAAATCGCCAACTCGTTGGCGGGCAGTCAGGAGGAGAGAAGACTTGAGTATTGGAAGGGAACTTCTCCCCTAATCGTACGCCTCATCTACGCCGTTTTTTACAATATTTCCAGGTGCGTGCGGATTGGCTAGGAAGCATCTCTTCGCACACAGGTGGCCTCAAACATTCGCCGGTGGCGCTCTGCGCAGGGCATTGTTTCGGTTCACGTCATCTGGCGCCTCGCCAGCATCGCCCACGCATCTTCCGCTATCAGGTGGGCAGCAGGCGGCGGCGGCGGCGGCGGCGCCAGGCGCGAGACGACGCGGATGGGAAGGAGGAGAAAGAGGATGAGGAGGATGAGGAGCAAGGAGGAGCTGTCAGCGGCCTGCTTTCCTCTCCCGAGCTGTCGACGCGATGCGACGCGGTGTCCTCGTCCTGCGCCGCGCCTCGACCGGCGCGTTCTGAGTCAGCGCTACGGGAGTCGGCGACATGACGGGCCACGGGAGACTGTTGGTGCTGCTCCAGTAGACGACCAACTCCCCGTCGGAAAGGAAAGAGAGAGAGAGGTAGAGCGCCAAGTTGCTGACACATAAATACTCCGCCCGCCTCTCGTTGTACATGGGAACGACTGGTTTTCAGAGAAGTTGTATTTTGCGCTTGAAGATCGAGAACGTGGAATAAAACTAGCTGCTTTGGAGACGGTTTTTGAGGTCGTCATTTTTACAACAAACAAAAGAAAGAAATAAGCAGCTGGTGGGAAATGTTAGATAAAAATGTTTGACACGCATGCAAGCATGATGGAAGTACATACCCCACCCGTTCTTTCTCTGCTGTTCGGATTCGAATAATTCAAACTGCTTTTAGTGTCAGTCCATCATTAAGCTGCACGCTCACATCCGTACTGTGAAGATGAGAATACTATTCTAGACTCAGGTCCTTTCCGGGATTTGTCTTCATCATTTCTAGGAGGATACCAGGCCGAAACAGATCCGCGGATTGCCCCAGATCCTTCCTTCATCTATCCCTACATTCGTGATGTAATTGTGCTGACCTAATATCCCATTCCCATATGGCCCATTTCGCATGATCTACAAAGACTTGTACGGAGGAGTTCTCAAGAGTAAAAGTATACCGCATACGCTCTCACATCTGGATCTCTGGCTAATCTATGAGGAGTTTTGACAGGTTTTCACGGGGTTCTCACGTTTTTCCTGACTCTCATTCCACCATCCCTCCACTATCATTTTCCTCATCATAATCGCTGTTAGCAATTCGTTACCTAGTCATTCCTGGGCACCAATGATCTAAATAGTCGAAGAGCCACACAACCTTCAATGGTTTAATAAAAATTAAGTAAATAAATTGCTACACTCCCTAATTCAGTAAAATTCCTTAGCATATTTCAATAATTCAAATAGTAACGATTAAATGATAAGACTTCCTTATGTCCACTTACTGAGTTGGCAGTCCTGGCAGGGAAATAAAAAGATTAATAATAATTTTCTAAAACCAATGTGCAGACCGAGTCATGTGTCACATGAGCCACTATGTCAAACCGACCCTGAAGTGTATTCGGACATTTTCATCTTCCCTTTGGCCGGTCCCAATGACTGAGAAGGACCTAGGCGGCATGAATACCCCAGCCAAAGACGACGGAAGTATACTATACTCATGCGTCGTACAGTATAGTAAGGAAGTGCAGTTTGTTACTCTATCCCCAGCGAAATAAAAACAGAAAACTGAGGGAAAAGGGCCTATGAGCTTCGTCGGGTAGGGTGGGATGGTCGTGTTGATATAAGTACAACGTTGATGGAAAAACCGAAAAGGTTTAAAGCGACATATAACAAAAAAAGGAACTATATTTAATGTATGTTTAAAACGATCAAGATTATAGGCGATATTTCAAAATAATTAGCTGCCAATAAAGTTGTTGGCTACCCACGGGAAGGGGCAAACTTTGAGAGTCGAAAGCCCACCTCATTTCTTTTAAATTGAAATATGTTCTTCGTGAAGACCGGGAAGCAAACGTTTCCTAGTTGAATTAGGCATCAACTGCCCATTCCCTAGTTAGAAGCAAAAAAAAACCTAATAGGGACAACAGGCAGAGAGTGGACAAAGGAAACCATAAACAACATGTGCATACAACTGCTAGTAATGCTTCATTCCACACGCCCTCACTAGCGTTCAATTCCGGACGCAGATGTGCGAAACAAGAGCCATCGTCTTTCCGAGAATGCCCTGCCTATTCGCCGGCTACATCATTCCGCGCGTTCCCGCATACCGGACCGTTCCGCCTTCTCCCGACGAACGAGGCTGTACGCACGCATCGACACACACCCTGCGGATTTCTTTCCCCGTTGCGCACAACCGACGAAGCACGAGAAACCCAACAAGCACTTCTCGAAACGTCAGGAAAACAGGTGGCCGTGTACTGAGAAAACAGTCTGGAGAATGGAGGAATCGGAAGCAATTCGCCGAAAAGTGCAAAACATTGTTGCCGACAAAGCGAGAAAACACAGAAAGGAAATTGAAAAACGTCACCCCGTGAGTAAAACGTAGAAAATATTGGTAACGTTATTTAAAGGTCAAAAGTCAATCCACACAGCAAAGTGAGCAACGTCTGAGAGCGATTTCGAATTTCTTGTGGATGACGACGACAACGGACAAAAAGGTGGCGGCTTGTGCACTGCAAAGATAAAAGGTTAACGTTTCCAGGCATGATAGAAACCCTCGCGAAGGGAGTGGTCGTGCTCTGTACGACGCATGAGTAGCAGATACGCAATCTTAAAATGGCGTTAACTAAATACGATTTAGGGTCAACGTGCCTAATCGCCAATGAGAAAAAGATTCGTAAAACATCTTCTGTAACTTGGCTAAATACTTTTAAAGCGTTGTTTACAAATAAAAATCATAGTGCGATTTATTATGGAATTTATGATGAACATTTACGATAACGGGCAACCTAGACAACACATTGTGTGGCCCTTTGTGTATCGATAAAATGCAAAACAGTAAAAAATTTTAAAGATGTTAAACTATTATTTTCTTATTTAAACTCAATCAAGTTCAAAAAAAGGTTCGTACAAGAGGAACACGAAATTATTCCGTACACATCTAAATCCGAAAATACAGCGAACATCTGGTGTCCGTTTATGAAGCTCCTATACTCAGTCACTAATATTCCACTGATCGGGGGAGAAATATTTCTCAGCTATTAATAGCTCCTTTAGCGTCAAGCGAAAATAAATTGTCCCCTAAACCCAGTAATATACTAGCTCGCTCGCTCGCTCGCTCACGCGCACGCACGCACGCACGCACACACACACACACTCGTGCGTGGGTGTGTTCACAACACGTGTGCAACGGACACAACACGTGTGCTCGTGAGCGTGCGAGAATCGGAAGACAACAAATTGATTAAATACAGTTTTTACCTCGCTACGATTTCATAGTGCTGCATTAAAATAAACTATTACACTCGCCCTCCTACTGTGGTTGCTTTGCTTAATATTGGGACTTTTTGATTAGTAGTTTTATGAAAATATGTGCTAATGTTATGTAAGTTATCCTGACTCACAGAATCTACAAATATTAAGAAATGGCTGTATGTAAATGACAGAACGTTTCTTTAAACGAAAACGTGAATAAGCACAGATTAGATTGTAGTAAAATGTGTAGTATATACTTGTTTAGGTGGCTCAGTGCATCAACTTATGTCACTGCAGTGCCTCTATACGGGAGGTCGAATTCAGCGGCTGTCTGGAGGAGACTTCTAGCGCCCAGCTGCTCTAATCGGCAGTTTTCCCTGTTTCTCCGATCAACACAAGGCAAATGCCGGAATACTACCCTAACAAAGGGTCCACGGATCGCGCGCTTTGTCCTTTCACTATTACTATCACGTATTTCCCGACACCAATCGAGAACTTGAATCTTGTCCCAGCTTCGATGGTGAGGGTACCTCAAGACAGACAGACAGACACACACACACACACACACACACACAAAGTGGACGTGTATGTCGGCCCCGGATCTCGCCATGCAGCGGGGGAAGAACGCAAACATCTTCCGCAATAAAGCATGCACTACATTTACGGGACCAATGACCATAGCCGTTGACGCGCCCGAAAACACGAAATAATCGATCAATGGAAATCATCGCTCGTGTGACTCCACCGAGCAGAACGCACCCGCTCGCATTTGGATTTGCATCGTTGGAAAAGCAACCCGTGACGGCAACGCGTTTGACGGCCCTGCAGTATGTAACGAGTGCACGTGTGCAAGACGAGGTTGGCGGCGCGGGCCGGAACGCGATAAGTGGCGGCCGCCCGTCGCGTCGCGAGCGCTGCGCCTGGAACGCGGAATTCGCGGGGGCGCGGGGCGTTTCGTGCGAGCGCGCCGCCCGGGAACGGGCTTATGCAAGAACACGCGTCACGCAGCGGGGACGGCCACGGCCACGGCGCGTACCACAAGGATCTTCGGGTGACGTTCACACCGCCGATGGGAGTCGTGCAAAAGCTTGCGTTCGTTTACACAAGACATGTACGGTTTGATCGTTAACATTTTCGTTTAACCGTAGAAATACAGTAAAAACTGTAGGTGACCTTTGAGTGTTTCAAGACTTCATGGAAAAACTCTCGCCAGTGTCCAGAAACAAAGCAAAAGATCGTCTCAACATTTCGCCCAATGAGTACACGGACACGGTACGGATAACTAAAAAAAGAGAGTGGGGCTCACAGACATAGTAGAATTATAGAATTTGTTAGACGTATTATCAGGAGTTTCTTTGCTACACACAGATTTTCGAAAGGAATTGCGTCTTCTTTCCTACTACAAAACTAATGCTCTTGTCTAACACTAACCTAAAATACTTTCACAATATTATGGGAACGTAGTGTTGAAATTTTCAGCAGCAGGCATTTACTTACAATTTATGATTTTGCTTGGCAATCTTTTTCGAATACGAAGTTTTCTTACCGCTTCTCGAAAAAACTCAAAACAACTTGAAACGCGTGTAACACTTCACGAGGAAGAGAAACATGAGAGCAAAGAGCCACGCTCATCCGAGAGGGCCCTTCCGAGACCTTGCGTCGCCCGGGCCGCTCATTGTGTTTGTTCACAATCCTCCCACATTCGGCGAAAAATTAAGGAAAACGAAAGGACAAGAAAGAAAAGGATTCTCGCAAACTTCAATCGCGGATTATGCGTCAGCATCTGTTCCTGACTCGGAAGTCTATCTATTTCGTCAGTGGTTTTCCAAGACATATCTGGAGTGAACGTAGCATGTGTTTGGGAATTCTATTGTTATTTGTTACTTATTATTTACACGTGTTCAAGACACCGTCATGTTTTGTATTCGTTTATTTACATTATACACTGAGGTGATAAAAGTCATGTAATATGCAAATATAGAGATGACAGTAACATCGAAGGTAAAAAAGGGGCAATGAATTGTCGAAGCTTTCATTTGTAGTCAAGTGAAAAGGTTTCTGATGTGATTATGGCCCCACGATGGGAATTAACAGACTTTGAACGTAGAATGGTAGTTGAAACTAGAGCTTAAGATATCCCATTTCGGAAATCGTTTGGGAATTCAATATTGCCAGATCCACAGTGTCAAGAGTGTGCCGAGAATTTTCAGGAAAAAACTTCCTCCACAAGCAACGCTGTGGTCGACAGTCTTCACTCAATGACCGAGAGCAGCGGCGTTTGCGTAGATTTGTCGGGTTGTTTGTGAAATAACCTCAGAAATCAATGTGAGACGTACGACGAACGCATTCATTGGTAGAGTGCGTCGAAATTTAGTTTTAATGCTCATTGGAAGCAGAAGACCGACTCGAATGTCTTTGCTAACAGAACGATATCGTCTCATATCAATTGGAACCTAGACGACTGAGAAACTTTGGCTTGGTCAGATGAGTCCCGATTTCAGTTGGTAAGAGCTGATGGTAGGGTTCGAGTGTAGTGGAGGCCCCACGAAACCATCGACCAAATTGTCAATACGCCGTCACTGGTCGTGGCTCCATAATGATGTGAGCTGTTTTTACATGGGATGGATTGGGCCCTCTGGCCCATTTGAACCGATCACTGACTGGAAATGCTTATGTTCAGATACTTGGAGACCATTTGCAGCCATTCATGGACTTCACATCCCCAAACAAGGATGGAATATATAACATATCACCGGGCCACAATTGTTCGCGATTGGTGTAAAGGACATTCTGGACAATTCGAACGAATTCTCTGACCAGCCCGATCGCCCGACATGAATCCCATCGAACATACATGAGACATAATCGAGAGGTCAGGTTGTGCACAAAATCCTGCACCAGCAACTCTTTCGAAATTATGGACAGTTATAGAGGCAGCGTGGCTCCATATTTCTGCAGTGGGCTGCCAACGAGTTGTTACACTTCGTCGAACGAAAGGACAACCGACACGATATTACGAGGTAATCCATGACTTCTGTCACCTCAGTGTAATCTAAATCTCATTAATTCAAATTTAGTCTAATCTTCTGTATTCCTTCCCTGACAAATCGTAGAAATAACATTCCGCGGAATGGGGGAAATGGGTAAACAGGTTGAAGATCACGTTTATCGCTGTAGTTGCGCTGCGGTAGAATTCTTGGTCTTTTGATCAGATAGAGGCAACATCTTTTTGACAAAGCAGGTCCCTAACGTGTCCGTGTCGGGCCCCTACCCCTCCCTCTTTCGGTGCACTCAAGCTATATCTCACGCAATGCTGAAACGCCTCCCCCCTCCCTGGCGCTTCCGAAGAAATTAAATGTACATGAAAGTTGTATCAAGAAACTGTATGAGTTATTTTATTTCAACAAATAAAAAGTACGTTTAAGTTAGAAAAAGTTTCTGGAAATATATTTTACTTTAGAAAAGTATTTTATTTAAAAGTATTTAGTCACCTAATAATACAATTTTCACAGTGAGCTTAAAGTACTAAAAAGTTTGATTTTAGGAAAGATAAAGATAAAAGAAAATGAAATGAATGTTAGTGTGTATAACCATATAATGTTTGATTATTAACATTGAAGATAATAAATCGCTTCTGGTGATATTCGTTTTGTGATAAATTTACTGAATCTTGGGAATAAACTGTAGTAAAATAAATGAATCAAGTGAATTGTTTCCAGTCAGAAAATACCTCTAGAAAAATAAATGACTGAAGAAGAAGTAAGTGCGAAACAACTGTTGAAAACCTAAAGTTAATCGCTTTTAAATGTTGACGAGTGAGAAATTGATAATGCATAATTCTAGATGAAGATAATTATATAATGCGGAAGACTATAAAAAATAAAATCACATTCATATAAAAGGAAGTACAAAGCATTTTCGACAGGAAAGCAAAACACATTTCGCAAGTACAAAAGGTAAAAATGTATTCTTTTCTCGAAACTAAACACAGTTAAAGCTCACGAAAAATATGACTTGATAAATTGTACAAAGGGAATATTTTCACTGAAGCTATTCTGGAGTGTTGATTACTATGTATCATTCAATCGAATAAAAACGTTCCATCCAACTACAGGACGCATCGGCATAAAGAATCCACGTGGACAACAGGAAGCGTATATCCGTGAACAGGGCACGAGAGAATTTGCCTTTTGGCTGTAACTGGCAGCATGTGGTCGAAGGATTACGACTAGGGGCTTAACAATGACGTGACGTAAAGCGATACTGATACACGGAAGCCTCGATCGAGCCAGGTATAAAGTGTCTCTGCCATCCCGGATTCTGTGGCGTCTGTCAGGTCTGCGATAACGTGTGGCCCGTTATCCCACCTGTCCGCTCTCGCGGCTTCCTCCCATACGTCTGCAAGTGCTCACTGGATCTACGTTAAAACGAATAGGTTTTCGTGTCAGTTCCCACAAGCGCAAAGGGACTTCTGTCGCTAGAATTGAAATAGACTTGCCTTAAAATTTTGCAGAATTCTTATTGCCTGGCTCTAATAACGAAAAACTGTATAAATCTTGTTCCTGTAAAGATTCAATTATTTCCTCCCACACATTGTGAAGGGGTATTCATTTGGGGTGACCTTAATACCGAAAAATCGATTGACGGCAAAACGTCCGTCTCAGTGTGCGTGTTTGTCTGCCTGCCTGTCTTCCTGACTGTCGGCAAAAGTACGAACTTTAATTCGGCGTCTACCTACAACTAAAATATTGAAGACAATTTTTTTTATTTAATCTATTTTTGAATGACAGAACGTGAAATAAGATCATGTAGAATTTTTCCAAAATAGTTTTCGCGCAATTTTGACTGAACTTAAGGCAATTTTTAAGAAATTATTTTCTCAAAAACGACTAACGAAAATTTTTTTCTGTAAAATTTCTCCTTTTGTGTACCAAAGAACGGTAAAAAGACGCATTATTCTCATTTTAGGTGAACTCTCTTTATTTTCGACAATTGCAAAAGGTAAAATTGCAAAATTACAGACTTGACTATAGAGATTTTAGTCCTGAATAGTATCAATTCTAACACGCATCAGCTCTTTAAAAAAATACATGTACTTTTTTCAATAAAACAGTAGTTTTCTCCTAGTAAATTAATACAAATTATAAAAAAACACTTTTTTTAAAAAAGTACAAATTTTTTCTTATTTTTTTCCACGGATAGAACAAAGGACATTTAAAAGAATGGCGCTGGTCTCATTTTATTTGATCTCTTTAAATTTTCGAAAATCCCAAAAGATCGAAATGTTGCCAGAAAATATGTGAAGCACCTGTTCCTTGTTGCATTTCCATTTATTCAGAATATAAACCCGAATTTCCCTTTAAAAATTACCTTTAGTATTTAAGGGTAGGTTCAAAGCATTTACTTTCTATCCTTCTATTACAGCACTTTTTTTTATCTCTTATAGATTTTCTTGGGTGATTAAGAATTACTAGTTATTTGTTATTAACACTTTCTGTGCTAGATTTGTGCACATTACTTCTTAGTTGAGGATTTTCGTGTGTCCCTAGTTGTTTACCACTCGCTTACCAACAATGTTATACTACTCAGAAGGGTTTAGTCAAAACTTCGTTCCCAGTTAAAAACTATTCTTTTCCTATATCTACATTTTTAATCTGATCCGCCCTTTGGTTTTATATAAAAATTCAGTCAAATTCATTCATAGGAAACGTCGTTACACAAGAATAGGATTAAGAAGCAAATAATAAGATCAAATACAATATATTGTTCTGAATTTTTGATAAAAAGTTTTAGAAATTAAGCAGTAAAAATGTATCAATTAAGGATATCAGTAGATTTTTAATAATGATTGTATTATTATTATTATTATTATTATTATTATTATTATTAATATTATTATTATCTTTAACTTCCAAAACGCAAGAAATGAGATGGAAGTCAGATGAAAGAAAATATAAAGCGGATATGACGTATATTGCGAGCCTCCTGCAAATATAATGAAAATCGATCGCACGTCTCCGTGGTGTTCCGAGCGCACGGACCAAAACGTCTGTTTCATCCGAGCGCGCCCGTGCGCGCGTATGTGTATGTGCGTTCGTTCGTGTGTGTGTGTGTGTGTATGTATGTGTGTGTAGCGTGCCTGTCCCGCTGTAGCCACAGCGCCGAGCTACCTGGCGGAGAAGCGCTCCGTCGCGCTACATAACTCGTCAGAAACCCCACACATAATGAGGTAATTAGTTCCGAGCAACTGGCCGTGGGACCACGCCCACTCTGCCAATGCTCCCTAGCGCCCAAGAACACAAGCACACAAGCTTGGACTCTCTCAGGTGAACCCCCCCCCCAAGCGGACGTGTAGGTTGGCGCCAGATCTCACGTCCAGCGGGGGAGGAACACCGCCACCTACTGCTATAACACGTACAACACTCACGGGAGTAACGGCCCACGTTTGGTCCACGCACTCGGAAACACGAAATACTTACCCGTCACCACCTTTTTTTATTTGTTGGGTTTTCTTGCAATACGTCTTTTAACTCTTTTTTGGGCTTTGAGCGTATTGGAGTACTTCTCCGTTAAAGTTTTCTCTCGATGCGCCGCAGTCAATAAGTGCCTTTTATCTCTTCGGTCAGGGCCTCGCGCCGTTAATAACTTGGGTTCCCAGACAATCACCCGTCCAGTAATCCGTGGTGTCTCGAATTGCTTAGCTTCAGTGACTTCATAGAGCGAATTAAGTAATTCGGCTAACGACGCCGGCCTTCAGTACGCGTTCCAGACAACTGTGGCTTTACATAGCTCAGGAACGGCTCTGCAACGAAAGCTTCTTCGCTAGAGTTCCAAAAATCTATCTACGGAACAACTAACGTTCCAGTTACTTCGTTTATATTGGTAATATGATTTCAGTGAAATTTCACTATACTTGCGAAATTATAACCGATAGCCGTGAACAATGTTTCTGGTAAACACCATTGATGGCGGTATATTTAAAAATTATTTAATTTGTCGTTTTGTCTTCCCACTTCGTTATTACTACCTAATCATAAGCTGCTATATCATTGAAAGCGACATGCATTGAAAGCTTGTTACGTTGATATAATTGATTACTACCTACTACTTATTTTAAAACGTTTCTGGGCATAATTTCATTCGTGAAATTATCTTGATTACAAAACACCACCCATCCATTCCAATTTTACGAATAAAAAAATTTCATTTTTGCAACTTCAATTATGAATTTAGCATTAAATATTAAAACATCGTTTCTTCCAAATACATTGTGTGAACTTCCATTGTAGTATTTATATTTCTGCCAGAACATAAGTCTATTTCTTTGCATGCTACTCTTAATTTCTGTTAGCTCTTGACGAAAACACTATGGAATTTTACTATTCTCCAGATTCAGAAACACTCCAATGAAAAAAAGACGCATTCATTCGTTGTAAGTGAAGTGAACAAAATATTTAAAGTTTTCTGGTAGAAATACTTTCTAATTTTTGCACTAAATAAAAAGATAAAAGAACTATTTTGAATGTAAATAGCTTCAAGAACAAGTTCAATCAAGAACGGAACTCAATCGGGTGTACGATGTGGTCTCGGTTTAGGGGTGGCTAGCGCTCAACGCAGGAATCGCATTAATACCCGCCTAGCCGACAAGCGAATTTTTACGGTCTCTATAAAGATGAGCACAACAATAAAAAGACCGGATACATTACGATTATCTTTTGAGCTCCCAAGGAAGCTGCGAGTCTGCGTACCTACGATGACCTGGTTTCATTACTCCTCGAGCAGTTGGGATACCCAATCTTCCACGTGACTGGTATTATAACTTGGTTTCCTAACGAGTTTTTTTATCTTCAGAGCTCGTTGATTATTCTATAGGTTTTGAGTTGGACGTTAACCAATCATTCTAATGATCGATAATAATAAACTGTTATTTTTGTTGGCACCTAAAAACCCTCAAGGACTCCGTCAATCCTCCATAACTAACTTGTTTTTCTCAAACGGATGAATAAATAAATCGTGATTAGGATATCTAAATATGTATTAGATTTTCAGTCAAAATTTTTAAATAAGTTTCATATTCCTATTCCATTAATCATGAAGTTGGTTTGTCCGAAATTTCAAAATGGATTTTAAAAACATATTTTATTAGCAGTTATCTCCTTACATGCGATTCGCTGTAAGCGACAAGAAGCAAATGTAAGAAGAACTTGTCAACAGAAAGAGTTTATTTAGTTATTAGCTTCATGATTGAATTGAAAGTACACGAACTTTTTTATAAACAAAAAATAAAATTTCACGTCAAAAAGGAACTATTTACAACCTCCAACTTCCACGCCTCTCTATTTACAAAACATATTAAGCCATAAATATTAGGGAACTGCCAGATTCTCAGTTGCAATCCACTGAATCGTGAAACCTTTTATACCCTTTCTTAATATTCTTGATTTCTTTTATACATTGAAGTGATAAAAAGTGATAAACCGCAGTAGTATTGCTAAAGTTGAACCATTCTTTCTCCTCTAGTCGTTTACAGAACTTGCATCAGAACGAATTCACGTACATTCAATCGGTGAATATCGTTATGGGTCTTCTTATACGATGTCACAACGAACTCCTGACCATTTTCATGGGCACGCTCACCGAAACCACTGTTAAGATACGCGAATGTGCGCAAATCTAGAACAATGTGCCTCCCATCGCGCAAAGGGATCGTAAAATGACAAACAATATTTACTTGCTAATTTGCTTGAACATAGTACAAATTGTGCGCTATGTCTGTTTAAAGAGAGGGAAGTAATGTTTGTGGTTACGTTTGTTGCTGGAGACAAATATTTTCAGACTTGCTAAGTAGATTGTGGCTAATCTCGAGGAAATACATTGTTCCAATGGGATTATTTAATCCAGAGGCGTTTTACTTTACTTATTTAAGCATAATATGAAAAAAATACTTTCATACAATACATACATATGTTTCACATTATTTCAATTAGTTATGTGGCATTTACTATCTTTGTAAAATAGGATGTAACTTTTATTATTATTATTATTATTATTATTATTATTATTATTATTATTATTATTATTATTATTATTATTATTATTATTATTGGCGTATAGGCCATTACTGACCACGCTACACGATTAACGTGTGTAATTCTTCCAGGATCAGCTTTTCAGCTGTATCCTTGGATTACAACAAGGTTGTTACGCCTTGAAGTGCGAATTATGAGATGAAGGATGATGATGATAGGTGAAGCACAATCACAAATACGACCATGTCTACGCAGGACTCGAACCTGCAGCCTCCTCGGCACAGACGACGGCTGCCGCAACCGTCTGCGCCACGGGGCCGACTTATTATTATTATTATTATTATTATTATTATTATTATTATTATTATTATTATTATTATTATTATTATTATTATTATTATTATTATTATTATTATTTTATTGACGTATTAAGGCAACACACCTGGCAGCCTGCCCTCCCTACCGCATCTCTCTGGTAGTTCTCCCTGCGTGATGTCATTATAGTAACATATTTGCCAATAGCAATGCTTTTACATTACAATAGCAATTAATTACATTACATTATTACATTACATTACATTAATTACATTACAATAGCAATGCCAATACATTTAAACTTGCTTTCAGAATTAATTTTGGTTCTTTTATAAATTCATAATACTGTTATAAAAACATCATATTCAACTCGTTTGTAATGTTCCTTTATTGTATTCGTAATGTCGCTCGTTGAGAAATATGTATGTCGCTCGCGCTGAACATGAAATTTTGCACTAAACCATAAGTTTATAAAGTAGTTGCATAATATCATATTTAATGCCCTGAGAATTACCACTGTTCTGTTCAGCTGTTGAATAGGAATTATTATATTACTTTTTCGCCTTGCTTTGTAAGAACAGAAAGTATTGTAGTTGTGCGCCCGAAAACACTGCTTTTTAGACAGAGAAACTCTTATTGCCGACCTCTGATACGGAAAAAGTGGATGAATCTCGTTTGTATTTACTTCCTCAAATACATTGTGCAGATAGTATCCATGTTTTGAGGGTCCTTGATACCGAAAAATTGCTTGAGGTCAAAAAAGTATTCCGTCCATCCATGGTCAACGCTAGCGCCCAAATCGTTCAGATGATTTTCCCCAAAATTGATTTTGTCCGGCCTAGCTGAACTCGAGGACCAGCGATTTCAAACATATATTTTGATTTTGGGGCCTTCTCTACATGACGCGTCAGCACTGAATTTTTTTATATAGCTTCAAATCTTTTGATTACACTTTGTTCCCGCATAGCGTAAAAGACGCTTAAAAGAATTATGTAGGTCTCATTGTCGTTAAAATCGCTAATTTCTCGAAAACTGCAAAAGTTCCAAATGTTCTTGGCGTCTCGTTTATCTCCAATACCTCCAATATTGAAGAGATATATTTTCTTAAATAAAATCTGTTGATGAAAGATATATTAAAATACCATCACTTTACAATGTTTCGATAATATGAATAGTTTTCGAGTGATTTTGCGTGGAATGTAGGTATTTTTTTTCTAAAAGGACGCAATTTTTTTATTTAAATTTTCTTCGTGTATGTATTAAACGACAGAAGAATAATTTGTGTTGGCCCACTTTCCGGCAAACTCTTTGTATTTTCGAAAACTGCAAAAAGTTAACATTGCAAAGCTCAGTATAGGAGATGTTTGTATTACATGAAATCTGTTCCAAACAAATCAAATCTTTAAAAACAGGCAACTTTTTAAGAAAATGCTTGATTTTACGTACTCTCTTGTTCTTCGCCGTATTTTTCTTCATTTCGTTTACACATTCAGATAAATTTAGTTTCATCTATGAAAATTAAATTTCTTCAACGACTTCGCTTTGGCATTTCAATCTTCAGATCGTTAAAGCTTTATGCCAAACGGTATCTCAAAGGGTATGATCTTTTGAAATACCGGATGTGGCACAAGTAAAATAATTTATTGACCGACTACTTTCCAAGAGGAAATTGCGGGACTTAGTCGTTTCTATTTCTAGAGAATACCCCTGTTTTCCTCGTTGGAAGCATAAGTCTTGGGATACTAAATTGCCCTTTACCTAAAGAATAACAATCTGAAGCTGTTTCTGCCCTTTAGTACTCTGTTTATTAGGATTATTTAATTAAATGATCATTCTTCAGTTAAACATAGAATAAATTAATTAAGAAACGTGATACTTAAAATTCGTTTTCTCCTTCCATGAAGTAACTAAACGTCAGGCGATAAAGTGTTACGATAACAGAAATATTAGTTGTATAACTTGTAAATCTTATTTTCATAATCATGGATTTCCCCTGGTAGATTTATGTAACTGTGGGCTTCACTTCGTGATCTATGTGGGACGACACAGTCCGGAGCGATCGTAAATTCTAGGTCAGGCCGAGTCGATAGTTCCTCATTAATTAGTATTTAAATTGCCAAAAGTTACTTCAGGACAAACATCAGAGATACCTCGCAGTACTCGATCAAGGATTTAGGTCAAATAGAGCCGGAATGCTTTTCAACACTACTATTTAATTCCAACTTTTTACTGTTTTCCGAAAAATGTTTCTCATAATAAATATGAATACAAATGTCTTTTTAATACATAACCATTACATGTTTTTACGTGCTTGTATTAACCAAAGCAATACAATGGTTTATGGACAGTGCCACCTTGCAAGTGTCGATGAGGCTAGCAAAATACAACAGCACATATATTCTCGCATAATTTGTAACGCCTACGCAATACTACGAGTATAATACTACATGATTCAGCAAAATGTTTTCTATCTGACATATTTTTTCACGATAAGTTTGGCACTAAGATTCTTTAATTTGGTACGTCATTCACACTACCCCTACACCACAAGCCTCACAGCTAAACTCAAACTTCTGGATTCTGTAGAAACAAATTTAAACATTGGCATTTCTATTTTCCAAAATTCAGAGATTTTCATTGACATTATTTCGGGATCTTGTTTTAAAAGGTATATTTTACTACAATAAGAACTCTAACAAAAATATTGTAGTCTTGAAATGTAAATGTTACGCATTTTTAAAAACACAAAGAATTCACCGAAAATGAGACCTGCGCCAATTTTAGGAGCGTACGTTTTGTTCATTCGAGAAAAATAATAAAGAAAATGTTTAAAACGTTTTTGGTAATATTTAAAACATTACTTTTACTTCAACCAAAAATTATGCGAAAACTTATTGTTCGTTTATAAATTTTAAATTCTACAGAAACCAACGGAAGCACCTAAAAACGTTGTAATCCTTCAACACGCCAAATCTATGTCAGAGATCTCCCCCCCCCCCACTCCAGGTTAACACATGCACTTGCGCTTCCGCACAATCAGTTCGTGTCTACGTGTCCCACGCTGTTCCGCTTCAGCGCGTCGGTCCCGTCAATGCAACCGCTTCCCTCGAGCCGCACCTGGACGCTGAAATTAGCCGCCTAGTGCTGCGCCGATCAGAAATAGTGCACAAAACATCGCCGTCATCTTTTCCTCCGCAGCCACCGACACCGCGGGCCGACGTCACGGCCACCACCGGTAATTTCAGGTGGCATATGATAAAACCCTCTTAGTGCAAGAACGTGCAAGGAAGCCTGAAAATAGTGTACTGTTTTTGTTTCAGTCCTCTGATGAAAAAACCGTACCCGTTTTTTCCTGTCCAACATTCGCACACTTTTATAAAAGTATTCTAATACACACTGTACATGAGACAATCAAGCCTGTAAGAGTACTTGATGTACTATTTTCTCTTATTGTTAGAAACATCTAGTCAGATCATATTTTATCCGTAGTACAAGTAATTATTGCCTTCATAAAAAAATTGTACACGATTGACGTAAAGAGAACCGAACGGTGGACGTCACGCGTATTTGAGTTTTATGTGATTTAGTGTCTCCGCGGAAGTGCTTTAGCGTCATATAACTCTCAATTTAAATCGAAGAACACGCGGGATATCAATTAAAGGCCTTTCATTACTTGACTAAACACCGTTCCGGGAAGCCGAGATCGCTGAGGCAGTAATGCCGTGACGGTCTCTTTCTAAAGGATTCGGACGCGGATTCCTGCCTCGATTTTGTGTGTGTTCGTGATTGCGTGTGTTGTCTATGAGTAATGTGCTTGTGTGTCCCCTATGGTGAGGGTCAGGAAGGATATTCGGCCGTAAAAACATGGCCAAATCAGAATAAAAAAACGAGTGCGTGGAAAATCAATACAAACCGAGTCCGTCCCATTTGCGCCGACCCCGTAGAAACGGAGGAAAAAGGAAAGGGTGAAACAAAAAAGAAATTGACTAAAATACATATGATGAACAGAGATATAAATCAACCTGGCTCACACCGGTTTGAACTCAGATCATGTAAGAATTTCATGTGGAACAGACCAACATATTATTCTTCTGCACTTAACAATTTTCTCAATCGAACATCGAGGTAGCAATCTCTCCAATAACATTACGCTGTTATCCCTAAGGTATCTATATCTTTATTCCATACAATAGGTTGAATTAAACAATCATAATAGTTAAATAAAAAGTTAAATTATTCCCTTGTCACCCCAACCAAATATAAGATATTAATACTTATAAAATACCACTAATAATAAACCTTAATATTCTAATATTAAGATCTATAGAGTCTTCTCGTCCCCTGTCATCATACCTTTTAACTAAAAATTAAACTTCAATTCATTATTCATTTCTCTCTCATCGCCGCGGTTTGCGCGTTAACGAAGCAAACTAACTGGAGGGCTCTCGCTCGTTCATTCGCATCAAATCTATCCTTTGTTTCACCTGTCGCGGGGCCAACCCTCCTGTTCGGTTCCGCCGACGGCGCTGCCAAATGCCGCGGCGCGTGATGTCGGCCGTGTGACGGCAGGGCGGGCTGCACGGTGCCACAAGCGCGCGTGCTTTAGCGCGGGTCGCCATGTCCGTAAAGTTATAATTAAGGTTCCATTATTGCATAAGTATTTTTGTAGTCTTTTTTAATATGTTTGTTTCGGCTGGCTTCATGCTAAAACTAGCTGAACATATATGATGTATGCGAAAACTACACGAGCCTAAAATTGCGGGATAGCGCATTTAATTAGCCTGAAGTTATGAACCATATTACGTTGAATGTCAAATTGTCTATGACTAAACCCGTAATCATTTAATTGGGTAGGTATAACTTCCTGGCGGCTGGATAACACTGCTGCATTTTACTTTGTAGGCTGCTACGTACTCGCGTTGTAAAGTATGGTTATGCTGTGGCAAAAATATGCCATTTTTCGTCAGAAAAACTCGTATTGTGGGGCCCCGGTATCCAAAATGTGGATAAATATTGTGCAGTAATGGTGCCATGCAGTAAATTACTTCCTTGTACACGTTGTGTAGCGAGAATCCAAGTTGTTTGGCTCCTTGATATCGAAAAATTGGTGGATAGTAAAACGTCCGTCCGTCCATTTGTTCGTCCGTTTGTGGTCACTGCCTAAACAGTTCAGACATTTCCTAAACAGTTCAGACATTTCCTAAACAGTTCAGACATTTCCAAAACAGTTCGGACATTTCCTAAACAGTTCAGACATTTCCAAAACAGTTCAGACATTTCCAAAACAGTTCAGACATTTCCAAAACAGTTCAGACATTTCCTAAACAGTTCAGACATTTCCTAAACAGTTCAAACATTTCCTAAACAGTTCAAACATTTCCTAAACAGTTCAAACATTTCCTAAACAGTTCAGACATTTCCTAAACAGTTCAGACATTTCCTCCCAAATTAATATACGTGTAACATTTTCGACGAACTCGAGACCCAAAAAATTTGGAACGGATATTTTGATTTTATATATTCCAAAATTGTCTTGAACGTGGCTCCAAATTGTTGGATTATTTTTCCTCGAATACAGCAAAGCACCCTTACAAAAATTGCACAGGTTCCATTTGCGTTAAATTGAATTTTCCAAAATTGCAAAAGTTGCGAATAATGCGAGAAGTACTGCGGTCTGTTGGAGTTCCACTATCTTTTATATCAAGCACATTTATTTGAGTAACGATTCACCTAGCCATGCTAAATCTCATCTGTGCTGTAACAATATTTTTATATTGACTAATATGTTATATTAAATTTACATTATAAGAAAAAGAGACAAATCAAATTTATACTACACCAAATACAATGCAGTGTAACAAAATTTAGAAAAGTAGTATTCAGTTGTTGACAAATTTGAATGATTTAAAAAAAATACACGTGTATAATTTGGAATCCATGTCAACTTTCGTACAGTTGATAAATAAGTAAAACCAAAGAAAATTTTTGTGGATGTAAATTGACAAAGGAGTTCCCGACCGACCAGATCATTCTAGGTACCGAATTCTCTTTCGTGGTGATCTGCTGTACGCTAGCTTCATGCAGAGCGACCGCAACCAGCGACCGGCGTCGCGCGTTCGGCGCGTGCCAACTGCTCGGGCCGTGACGCGAAAGGCCGCGCCCGCCCGCCGCCTGCCTGGCGGCGCCCGCGCACGTGCGAACGATTAAAAAGCGCCTCGACAGTGGGTGAGATGGCGATGGGTGGTGATGGTAGAGTTCAGAACTTTCAATTAAAAAAAAATGCAATTTGAAAACCAGGCTGTAGCTTTTTATAGCGATATAAGAATTAAGATTTACGTCGAGAAAATTATAATTAAAGGAGGAATTTTTGAGGTAAAAAAATATTTTGGTGCTTTTTATATTTTCTCCTTAAAATCAGGAAGTACTGGAAACTAATCCAATATTTCGCCATTTTTAATTTTAGCAACAATAAAAGCCTAAGAAGTAACGCGTGCGCCGTCGGGGTAGGGCATTCGTCTTCGTTCCGTAACCTCCGTTAGGTAACTGAGGAAGCTGAGACTGAGCGCTCAAGCTTTCAGAATCAATGTTTTAATTGTTTTTTAATTATTTTTGCTTTATTTTTTCTGTTAAATTTCAATTATAATTTAATAAATATGACCACTCTCAAATTAAATATTTTCAAACATCCATGTGGTGTTGTCGATATGTGATCCCTAGATAGAGAGCGAACACGAAAGAAATTTAGGTATTTTTATTCAATTTAGGTATTATATCGCACATTCACGACTATTTCGTAATTTGAATGCCGTTTCGTAGATTGCGACCCATGTCGCATGTTTTCGCAAATTGAATACCTTCAGAAATATACTGCACCGACCGTCAAGTATACAATATTTTCAGCGTTTCGAAACATTTCGCTTAGCTAATGCTAAAATCTACCATCTTTAGCGACGGGCAAAAGAGCGGGCCGGTTCGGCCCGGCCTGCCCCGGCGCGCAGTGCTTTGTTGCTGCACGGGTCGTCTTCGGTTCCCGTTGTTTCGGTTCCCAAGCGAACGGTTCCCGTTGATGCTTGGTGCGCACTCACCTACGAGGATTGCAACCTACACTTCAATTAAAACAGTTTGTCCCTTCAAGGTCACGAGCTGAAAAGAGAGGGGAGACTGTGATCGAATCGGGAGATTCAATACCGAAAATTAAAGTTGAAACGAAGCTCATGATTGGATGACAGTGTCCCACCTCTCCTGACAGTCCGTGGCCTTGAAGGGACAATCTCCAGAAAAAAACCTCTATGGCGGAGGCGTAGTTGGGAGGAAGGTGAGCCAGCTGAAGGTTGCGCTGGTCAGTCGCAGGCAGCCACGGAAGATATCCAGAAGCAGACGCAAACGAAGAGGCGGCGACGATGAAGAGGGAAGACTTGCGGTTAATAAATGAAGTGCTGTGGTTAGAATTCTGGAGTGACGTAGGGAGTAATGGACCGTTCTCAAATTATAAGAACATCGATGGGAGAGTGAATGTTGTGCTAATGTAAAAGTAATATTATCATCACCTTTTAGATATTTGTTCATATTCAAACCGAAGAATGACATTTAAATTGGTTACATTTTCGGTACTCTCTTTCAACATCGCTGTTGTTTTTTTTTTTCTGTACATTACAAATTTCATGGACACATCTTGACGCTAGCACGGGAAAAACTGCCTTCTCACTCAGTTTCTCAATTGCAGAATAAATAGGGGAAAGTAGTTTGGCCAAAATCCTCACAAGTAAGAGAAATTGTCCTTCCTCTTCCCGATATACGATGGGAAGTTACCAGCCAAGCCGCATGGACAAAACAGATATAGGGCCGCATTCATGTAATGCGCCGCCAAAACCCCCACCAACTGAAATCCCGCAGAAGTTTTCTTTCCAACACCCTGCAACTTTCCTGAGCCCTCCAGCAGTCTCTCGAACACCTGTGATCTGAGTCAGCTACGACTACATGCTCTCTCTGCGTTCGAAAAGATCTCACACCTGGGCAACGACCTACCTTACGGAAAATAGTGAACTTTGAATCGACTTAGAATTGTTTGTGCACGAACAAAGGCAACCAGTGAACGCGGGATCAGCCTGATGATCTGTGTTGTGAATGTGATGAAATCCAAACTGATCAACATTTTTCATTTTGTATGATGAAGAAGAATCCCTCTGTTTCACAAGCAAGACCCCCTTTTCGAAGCCATTACATTTACAATCTCTTATCACTATTAGAAGTTAACTTTCCTATAAACTTCCATGCGGATTCCTCGTCTTTCATATATTTTAATGTTATTGTTGCTATTATTATTATTGTTATTCTTATTACTGTAAATAAGCGTGAAAGAGTGTGCGCGTCATTATACTACACGGATTACAGGGGTTAAAGGGGTTAACCAAGTGAAGTGTGAAATATACAGTCATAACGGTACAAAATTAATAATAAATTTCAAATTCAAGTGATATAATTGACATTTTTCGAGACATATCAAACTTTAGAACGGCAATATCTAAACTTTTAATTTTTTTTTCCTTTTGGAATAGGAACGCAGATAAGTGCGTGGTATATCTTTGTTTGTTTAATTGTTTGAATGTTGTTTCGTTTATTTTTAACGTCGGAAAACAGCTCGAAGTGTGTGTGACGTACTATGAGGAAGAAATGCAATCTGTGCACGTTTTCTTGAGCCCTGGAATCCCGATCACAGCTCTTACAGTATATTAAGTTGAATTATGAATACAGGTAGGAACAATCATTTTTCGCAAGAATTGATAAGAAAATATTCGTTCCCGTGTAATACAAATTATTTGCAAGGCAAACGAGCAAAACATTTTGAATATTATCCCTTATCGTGTTCTACGAGAAGAATTCGACTGCCTCGAGAACATGGCGAACGATTATATGAATAAATATATTTCACTCTGAACTCACGAAAACGTGCACAGATAGTGATGCTAATGATGTATGCTAGCTAGTGACGTATGTATAGATGCAAAACAACGGGCCATCTCATAATACGCTCAATGGATCAAGCGAAATTGGACAAAAAACCTGATCGGCGGGATGAGGACACAGACGTTGGGATACAATGCTTGTTAGGGCTTAGTCTTTTAGAATTATACATTACAAATGGTATCTGTACAAATGTTGTTGCGGGTGTGATGTGAATGTGTGATGTTTGGATATGGGAAAGAGAGAGAAGGCAGCGAGTTTACATAAATAGCAATGTAAATGTAGAAACCAACTCCATAATTTCATAGGCTGACTGTTCTAAGAGGAAACTGCTCCAGTTGCCACACTGCGGAATTAATGTATTCTGTTTCATGGCGAGTACTTCTATTGCTGCTACAGCGTCAGCGGGCAGTGAGAGCATGGGTGTCAAAAGCTAGACGGTATCATGTGAAATGTTTTTAGTCGTATTTCGCTTTCATCGGAACGTTCTGAAAGAGAAATTGGAACAGTTGAAATTGCCTTCGTTGTAGCTGCGAACAAGTGATCAGAGATTCATCGTCGAAGGGCAACTAGACACTCTTACAATTGGATTATTGTACTTTCAAATGTATCCGTCCGATACTTTTTTCGTGTGTATTGCACCATAACTCAAATAATAAACAGAATGTGTATAAGGTATCCAATACCTGTTATTCTTTGTAGCTAATTTTGAACCAACGTTAACTGAGCGAGCAACACAAATATCAGCATACGTAAACATATGAAGCGCACGGCCGAGCAGCGGGACAAGCGTCACTGAGCTAATGAAAATAAACTTTAGATCACACTGCGTACTCTTCCCCACCTACGACAAGAGGAGGCGTCGGTGGTGTAATAGATTGAGTATACGCCTTCCACCGTAGAGGGGGTGGTTCCTCAGCCAATCCATGTGGAATTGGTGGTGGGCAAAGCAAGCACTCTCCTTCCCTCGTCCCTCGTTTTCTATCTCGCTCACATGATATTATCATTTTTGATCTCATAAATTAAATAAATAAATAAAATAAAATATTAAATAAATAAACAAATAAAATAAATTCCTATGGCGAACTGTGCACGTTTCCCGTCTCACTACACATTAAAACACATGTGCATTCTTGTGAAGTAAAATAAATTTCAAATATAAACACATATTATAAATATAACCAATAAAGAACAAAATATTACTAAATATCCGCACAGTAAACAATTTTGACCATATTCAAGTTTGCTGATCACTCAAATTGAAGAATAGACTAATTGCCATTGAAAACGATCCGTGGAAATCGATATCACTGGAACAACTAGACACCATTCCGTAGATTCAAAACTAGTAGAGAAGTCCCGACTTCTAAAAAAAAGTTGAAACGAGAACCGACGGAACGTGAAAGACCTCGAGAAAAATGACAGTTAAGAGGTGAGGGATGTTTGGGGAATATAAAGAAAGTACATTACCAATTACGCGCGCACCACTGTAGGGATTTTCAATAAAGAAAAACCAAATAAACGTTGCCGATGGCACACACAGTTGGAGTGGCATTTAAGCTTAGCTCAGATTGAGAACGCAGTTTGATTAACTTGCTTTGTCGACTCGTAGAGCACGCATCTCGCTTTGGTTACGTGTTAAAAGACGTCCATGAATTCATGAGGTGGAAGAGAATTCGAAAAATTGAATTCAAATGGATACAAAGAGAATACAAACGAATACAGAGTCGGGAAGGGCAGGGACAATAACTTAAAAAATATGCCCTTAATGGACGATCCCGTAAGTTCCCTCTGCCGGCTCTTTCGAGATGCACTCGGCCACGTCCATCAATGGAGTGTAGTTCCGATTAAAACAGGTGACGCGGGCGCCCGTAATGAGGTTTGCTGCAGTATCGCTGGAGTAATGGAGCCCCGCCGTGCTGAGCTCAAAGCTCGAGGGGTTAATCGTATTAGGGATTGTCGTCCCAGCGGAGGAGTAGACGTAAGCTTCGTGATTGAATCGGGACTGCAACGCACAAGGCTGTCAGTGAGGAGAATGGGAGGACCGGTTGTTTTGGCAAATAAACTAAATTCGCCATAAGGGTATAAAACCCCTAACCGATTATGGGGTTTGATTTGATTTAATTTGAATTTTCTTCCAAGAATCAAACAGAAAACTGTAAGTGACATATGAGGAAGTTAAATCTGCGCTCCAGAAACCCTTCCCCACCTTTTTTTATACGTAGATGAATTATGAATAAAAAGACAAACAAAGAACCGACATTTGAAAACTAGACATTTTTGCTCTCGCGTAAGCTTATATATCGGTAAACAAACTACAGATTTTATTTTATAGTATTGCTAACAAAATAGCAACTCACACTCCCGGCTCTATTCCTTTCACAACTAGCAAAAGTAGAGCTCATGAGACCGTGCGCATGGTGAAGCTACATTTATGTCCAGAAGCAAAACAAGGGACTTTCGAGTATTTGCTCAATGGATTGGAGAAACTACGAAAATCCTGATTGTGATGGTGTCATGGAGCCAGAAGCTGTTGTACATTACTTGTTATGGACATATTTTGTCTTTTATAATTACTCAGTGGCTATAGAACGACTCATAGACAGTATACTAGCGTCCCATATTGTACACTCGTATTCGATTCGCGGTCGAGGCACCAATAGAGTTGTAGCTTTCCTTTATAATTGTCTCAGTTTCAGTTCCTGTGTGTCGACGAAAAGCTCAGGTAGGCGGAGTTTGCTAGTTACGGTGAATGGAATACGTCATGTTCGCCACATGTCTCTCGTACCCCCCCCCCCCCAAGTGTGGGAATGAATCTAGGCTCAAGCATGGGGAACACCGTTAGCTGACAGGCAAAGTTGGACAATCGACCCAAAATACCAAATATATACGTACAAAAGTATACAATACAAATGTTAACTAATGCATTATATTTCATTGTTAGAATTGATATTATTTTTTTTTGACAGTCAGTATAGTCTCTAATTTTGAATAAACAGTTGTGCAGCAGATAACTTTTACCTGACACTTGAATTTTTAATTGTACGTCATTTGGTAAAGCGTTATATTAAACGTACTTTTTTTCATTTTCTGTAGTAAATTGAGTTTGAAAGAATTTTGAATAGGATATTAGACACAGCATAAGTATTAAATTCAATTTAATACTTATGCTCTCTTCTGCTCGAAGGGAAAAATGTTATATCTTTCACTAGGGAGTTCATGACTTTCTTCCCTGGCTCAATACTTGACATCGGATTTCAACGTACTAAAACGTGCGTTTTAGGGGACTAAAGAGGAATAAAAAAATAAAAATTTTCGAGAGAAAGCATAAAAACTTGAAACTGGAGAGCAAGACATTTCGTTGTACTTATTTCGGAAATTGGGAGAGTATTTAAAATATTGATTATAACGTTGAAGGAAAATTGGACTTTCCAGATTTTTTAGGCAAATTATAGACACATAAATACATAATATAATAATTATTATTTTGAATAAGATTCATCTAAAAAGGTTTTTTTACACTACAAAAGTTTCCGCATTTACGTAATCGCGTTTTGTTAAGGCTAATGCTCGAATCTAAATAATTCGAGAATTAGCAAATTAATGTTCAGATTATCCTAAAAGGGTGGATATCGTCCGATGCAGGAACAGCATCGAAGTAAACTTCGGACTAAGCTGGATGAAGTGCACATTAGCCTACACAAGGTGGCTATCGTAAATGAAGTAGTACGGTGACGAAGGATATTTGGTTTTAAGTGATAAACAGGAATCAGGCAGCTTATGCGAAATTTCTAGTGGCTGATACGGTGTTTAGTTCTTTTACTACCGTGTCGTATTTCTAATGCTCAACTCCATAAAGAATTCCAGCTGGAACCGATAACTAACCATATCATTTTTGTATCCACCCACTTCTTCCAGAACATCCCAAATATACCCAACCTAACCCCGCTAAGACTCTGCCAAAATCCAATACACAGAACCCGCATCAAGAACATTCCCGCATTTTTCCCATACATTCCTAAACAAATTATCAGATCTCGAACCAAAGTAGAGATATTGTATAAAGATACCTATACCACCCTAGTAGTAATGTAAGTTGTATTTCAAGATTATTAGTAAGATTATTTTGTTAGTTGTAAGTAGATATAAGCAATTATAAGAAATGTTAAGTGTATTAAACACTGATCTTTTTATTGTTTTATCCAAATTAAAATAAATAAATAAATAAAAAGCCGTGTCGTAAATATGCAGAGCTGTTGACTATTCTTACAATTTCCATTATGCTTCATCATAGTCTAATGCGAATCAAAAAATATTGCATGGTCGCAAATGACCTAGATGTTGATGCGACCTTAAATAAAAAAAGGATATTTCTTTACTACAACTCACCAATATCACCCTAAAAAGTTCGCACAGGATCAGGAATACTCACCTGAAACAAAGCACAATTTATTAAAGACATGCTCACAATAGAGATTACGTATGAATATTAATAGAAATGTAACGTGTTTCTACGACATTAATTATATTTGCAGGCACGGGTGCACTCCAATGATATTCCGATAAGCAGCTCTAGAGTTTCTTGTGTATAAATGCGAATGTTTACTAGTGAGGTATTTTGTTTACGTTAGAATGCAGTTTAATGTTTGGTTTGAATTCTATTTTTTTTTAAATAATGCTTTAGTTTTAAAATATTGGTTCGGTGTGAAGGACTGTTACACAACTCCGGTCACGTAATACATTGAAACATAACTGGTCTTAGATATCGACTGGTTTCACCGCGAATATCACGACGCAGAACTGCTTTCGGGCACAAACAACGCAACATTTCCCGCTGCCTCGGCACAAATCCCTAATTTATGGAGTCCATGTTTGTACCCGATGTGTATACTAGTTTCCATTAATAGGCGCGTAGTTAATACAGAGCCCATATGGTGTCAATGCAGCTTCTAGTTATCTTCCGGTTACATATGATGGAACAGCAATGTGCAAGATATTAGTATGGAGTTGAACAAATATATACTATGTGACAATGATTTCAAGAAAGGAAAAAAATACAGTCATTGTTCATTCACCATTTGGTTAAGTAAATCATCAGAAGTATATACATATTTAATAAAACTCTCTTTTTTTGAAACGATGTGATGATGATAGGGGGTGAAAGGACGAACACAATACATCCATGCCCGAGGCGGGCTCGAACCCGCGAGCTTTCGGTCCAAGATCGCTACGACACTGCCATAGAGATCTCGGCCACCGGATCGGCTAATAAATCGCTTCTCCATGAAAGTTACCATAACTTAGTAGCTGTTATAAGGTGTAGATGTAAGATGTTGCTTAATGTAGCAGTGTTATAAGATGGGCATAAAAATTTCGTACAAATATTTATTTGCATTAAGTTCCATTAACATAGTTTCCAAAAATGTGTCGCTTTATAAATACGAGGTTACTATGTTAGCAACATAAGCTGAGAATACACAGATAAAGGGTTAAAAAGGAGGTGATTATTCGAAAGACCACTAATGTCCCAGTGCACTATTTTCAAAGACATTTCATAATTCCTCCTGTAGATTCATCCAAACGAATTAATTTGGAGAATTTGTATATGAAACCAAGAGATACAATGTTGGAGTGAGTGTCATTTACTCTATTTAGATACCAAGTTAGTAGGTAAGCTATGGAATGAACAACCTTCGGGAAAAAAAATCTCATTACGTATGAAACGAATGTCTTTTGTCACTTGCAAATGCTATATGAACTCATTTTAAAATGCATTTAAAAACTGGAAGTGCTACAACAGCACATACTTCCTCGCATTATTTATAATTTTTCCGAAATGTTATACTACTACACGTACCTGCAAAAGTGTTTTCAGCCAGCGACATTTTTTTCCAAGCCGACACTCGAGCTTAGACCAACCGAGTTAACTCGCCGAATGCCTTAATGCTACACCATAAAATCGCTCTGACTTCCCACTTCGGCCGACGCTTGAAAAAGTAAATTTGTCTTCCATTATTTCCAACACGCAATTTTCGAAAATTTAGCGAGTTCAAAGAAAATGAAAACTGCGCCATTCATTTAAGTGTCTCGTGATCTGTGAAAAAATTAAAGGAAAAAGATTTCAAACTATTTTTGAGAAAATGGTTTTTATTAATTACATTGATTTTAACTTGAAATTATGCGAAAACTACTCATTTTCAAAAAATTGTGCATGTCCTTTTCCAAAGAGCTGAAAAGTTAGAACATTTTGTCTAAGGCACTATCTTCTTTTGTAGTTTTGAAATGTTAAAATTTTGCAATTATCGGAAATATAGAGGTGGAAATGGGACAAGCACCACTTTATTTCCCTTCTTTGATACATACGAGAAGGAAATTTAAAGAAAAAATTGGAAAAGCTTTTGAGAAAATTATTGTTTAAAGGTTGCCTGCATTTCACGCAAAATTACCCGAAAACTATTCATATTTTCGAAAGATTTATCCACTTTTTCGTTACCAGGGCCTAGCAGTACAAGTTTTTCTGTCGAAGTAATGGCGAGAAAGTAAAAGGACAAAAAATGACATATGTTTCCAATTTAGTTCAGAGAATGAAAATTTTGTAATAATGTTATTTTGTACTTTCGCGAAATATCATGAAAATGTCTCCGTCAGTTTTCTCTTAAACATTATGTCAGATGTTCTCTTGTCGTGCTCCTTTCGAAAGAAAATCCTGGCAATGTGCCTCGTGACCTCCCTATCCTCTCTCTCCTTTCTTTTTCTCTCTCCCCCCTCTCTCTCTCACTCTCTCTCAGTCCCTCTCTCTCTCTCTCTCTCTCTCACACACACACACACACTTGGAATGAACTCTGGATCACACAAGATTATAACGTACGTTGGTCTCTTGAGCAAAAATTACAATACTACGCGCAGCATTTTCAATCAGCATCATCAAATATTATGGTTATATATTATGGTATTTGCATTCTCAGATCTGTCCTGCAGCTCCACGTGGTTTTTCTTGCATGTTCCATGCCTTTCCAGCTAATGGCGCACTTTTTTTTTTATAGAGAATGCATGTATATTTTCGTATTTTCTTCTGTATAATAGCAAATAACAGGTTATAGAAATTTGCCTTTCATTGCTTCGTAGGTATTATTTCTCAGAAATTCATTCTCATTATCAGACGTTGCTCTTTTAATGCAAATCCTTAAAATGACACCATACTCTAAGGCTGGCGAGCGCACGTGTATTTTCTGCGACCGGTTCAAGTGTCAAACGCAGAATATCACAATCTTTTAACGCACAATCTTTTAACTTTCCCACTTCTTCCGAAAGGGTTCAAGATCGTCTGGCACTGTGATGTAATAGAAATGTTTTCTACACGAACGCCCAGTAACAGTGGAGCACCCAAGGGGAGCACCCTAGGGGTTTATGGAGCTTCAGCACCTTCAGATGTCAAGTTTACATAGTTAATTAATTATACATCAGTGTAGTCAATATTTATAACGTAAACAATTGATATGGAAATTTTGAAAATCTTGAGGCTTCGTGTAAAGTATCCTCCAAAATCAAAATATCTGTTTCAAATTCGAAGGGGCTCCGATTCATTCAGATCGATTGAAAAATATACGTTTTCGATAAAATCGTCTAAACTCTTTAGGTGTTAGCGTTGACTGGCAAATTTTTTGACGATAATCGATTTTTCTGTATTAAGGACACACAAAACTTAGATTTTGACTACACAACATGATAGAGGAAGTAATTTACTACTCTATCATACACTTTTCTACATGAACAAGGTTTATCCACTTTTAAGAAATCCAGCAGTAAGAGTTTCTCTGCCGAAAAATCGGAAATTTCGGGTGCACGATTAAATTTCTTTATCATCTTATGAAGTAAGGCAAGAAAATTAAAGGATGTCTAAAAAATCACAAAATTCTTTTTTTTTCTTTTTCCTTTCTTCGCAACAAACGCAAACACGACTATGCGCCCGTCTCCTGCTTTTCTCTTCTGCGGAACCACGGAAGAGACGTCCCACTTGTTTTAAATCCCGCAGACGCGGCCTCGCGTCCGTTTTACCGCTTTCGAGAAGAATATCCGGTCCGCTCCCGGGTTCTTGTGTCTATATTTGCACACGGAGTTTGTCTTTGCGGCACGTACTGTTTGAAGACAGCACTAAAAATGGAAGAGATTTTCACGGGAGAAGGGTTCAGAGGTTCACGTTTCAATTAGTAAATTGTGGAATATGGCGAAAGCAGCGCGAATGGATTCTAACTTCTGCAGTGGTTTGTAGAGTATCAGGCCTCTCAAAGAACACTGATGTAGTATCACGATTTCAGTTTAGAAACATCTTCACTAGATAATGACAATTATAATATTCTTATTACGATAAGTATAATACTTCAATGATAACCTCTTAAATAAGAAAATTGATAAAATTGACACCTTCCATTTCCATTTGTTTGCAAATGGCAAAAATACGTCTACGGTGACTGGCGAGGACAAGTGAGGAGTTTGCGCTGAACAGTTTCTTAAGCAGTATGCTACAAAACGTTACGTTATTGAACCATCTCTTTAATTTTTTTAGAGATTTTCTTCATCTGGGTGCCCCCAATTCCGAGCAAGGGTGGTGAGAAATGTGCAGAAACCCGTAGTCTTCGTAAAATTTAAATAAAGGAAAAATTCTTCTTTCACGGTAAAATTAAAGAGCTTATTTGATTTTGTGTGCACTTTACGTACTCTGAACGATTCGCAATATTTGGCGGTGAATGGTTTCTCCCGCGCAGTTGTGAGCTAATACTCGTAATTATGTAACGCACAGTTCACAGGCTGGCCTTTCGCAAGTGCAGGACATGGCTCTTTTTGGAATATTTTAAAAAGACACTTTGGATGTATGGAGGAATATGGAGAAATTTAAGGAGAAATCTGTATTGCACATTAGAGATTTTATGATTTGTGCGTCATCTATCCTTTCCGAAGTATAATCATATGGGAAGGGTTTAAATAATTTTGACAAATAATGAACGAACCGTTCAGCTTTCTCATCTGTATTGGCTCGTAGACCAGCGCTCCTGATCGGAGGAACTTGTTCCCTAGGTCTCTTCAATCTCTTTCTGGCTCCCCAGAGTGAGTGCTCATTACGTATTTGCGAAGTGATGGTGCTTCAGTACGTGTACTTCTTCAACAGGCTTGATTTATGCTCTTTCAACACTCTTTTCAGAATTTGTGCAGCGTTTAATAGTTTAAATTTGTTTTCCGGAGTTCGGTTATTACGCCACTATCTTCTTAATTATCTCGTAAGTAAACACTCGTTAACACGAACTCTCTTAACAAGAAATTTTGCCCAAACGCAAACAACGTCCCGTCAAAAAATTAGTAACACGGTTGGATATATGCATGAAACCATTGTTGAAATCTATTGCTGATTGTGCACCTGTTGCTCAATAGTGCATTTAGCACTGATTGGATTGATAGAATAGTGGTCATTGGTCAGTGGTCATTAGTCCGTGGCGGTGTTCTTTCCCAACAAGATGGTGACATCGATGGCCTGCCTAAACGTCGACTGTTTTCCCCACCAGGCACCTCCCACCAGTGGGACACCATCCAACCGAGACGAGCTCAAAGCGCCCGACTGGTCTCCCAATAGCTGTAGTGTGTAGTGATGAACTGCATGGAAGTGTTTGTGTGTGTAAGTATGGGATGTGATTAGAGCAAGAAAGGGGAAGGAAATATCGCGCGGGGCCCGTGGAATTGATCGGAGAAACCACGGAAAACTACCGATCACAGTAGCCGGGCGCTAGAATTCTCCTTCAGGCAGCGGCTGAATTTGACATAGCTATCTAGCGTGAGTCGAAAATCCGTCACCGTCGGGATTTGAAACCAAGGATTTTCCGTTCAAAGGCTCTACAGGGACATCAGTTGTTGTCCTGAGTGACCTCAGCCGGTTAATTTGTGTCAATAATCCGCATCACGATGAAGTTATGTTTCAGTCGAGTTCGATCTGCAACAATCTTTTTAGAGTCAGTGAATGTACCAGACATTGCTTTTTACGAGGAGTAAGAAACCTGCGAGTTGGATCTGTCGTTTATGACACGTATGCTATTGTCAGCATTTCGCGATAGGGTTGCCAGGTCTGTTTCCAAAAAATAGTGGACAAGCGGCGGGTCGGGGTTATTAGTAGAAAAAAATTAAAAATTCCAGTAAATTATGTATTTTCTTACAAAGAATTTAACACGAATTAAAATACTCACTTCAAAGTTTACTTGAAATTCAAAACATCAAATGTAATATAATAAGTAGAATATTAAAAACATACCTTTCCAACTAAGAAAAAAGTATAATATAAAAATAGTAGGTAATTGCAAGTTAAAGAAAATGGTATGTAAATGATTTTATATACAAGGTGGTTCAAATATGACCGGGACTGATTTTTTTTACGAAATACTTTATTAGCAAAAATTTATTTGTACGTGTCATTCTTCAAAGTACTCCCCTCCAGATTCTACACATTTTTTCCAACGTCCTGGGAGCATCCTAATGCCCTTTTCATAAAAGTCTTTTGGTTGTCGGCATATCCACTCCCGAACACTGTGGATGACTGCGTCATTATCCGCAAATCGCATGCCTTGCAAATATGATTTAAGCTGTCCAAAAAGGTAAAAATCACTTGGGGCCAAATCTGGACTGTACGGCGGATGTTGGTAGAAGGTCCCACTTCAATTTGCTGATGATTGCCATGGTTGTTTTAGCAGTATGAGGCCGTGCATTGTCTTGAAGGAATGCTACCCGTTTCCCACCTCTCTTCCGTTTGGATCGGATCTTTTCTTTGATTTCTGTTTCCAAAAGTGCTGAATAATAAGCTGCATTGATGGTGTTAGCTTCTGTAAGAAAGTCTACATGGATAACACCCATCCAGTCCCAAAAAAAATGTTGCCATCACTTTTCCCGCCGAACGGATCTTCCGCGCTCTCTTGGGTTTTGGAGAAGAGGCGTGTCGCCATTCACGTGATGCCTGCTGGGACTCAGGAATAAAATAGTGAACCCACGTTTCATCAGTGGTCACAATGGACTTCAAAAATGCATCTCCTTCATTTTCAAACCGCATTAGAAGAACACTGGCAGCTTGCATGTGCATCAATTTGTTCTCGTCCGTCAAAGTGCGTGGAACCCACCTAGCATTCACTTTTCTATATTTTAGGTGTTTTTTTATCATGTCTTCTACACTACCCACACTGATGCCAATTACTGATGCAACTTCTTTGATAGTGATGCGCCTGTTCTCACAAATAACCGCATTAACACGATCAATGTTTGTTGGGGTTATGGATGTTCGCGGCCGACGATTATGAGGTTCATTCTCAACGCGCTCTCGTCCCTCTCTGAAACACTTACACCATTCAAACACACGGGTCCGTGAGAGGCACTCTTCCCTGTACTGTTTTTTGAGTCTCTGCAAAATTTCCGACGGTTGAACGTTTTCTCCAACGAGAAATTTGATGATAATGCGTTGTTCCACGCACCGCGGCACCTTTTGTTCACTCATCGTTCTAGCAAGACCCAGACGCGACTGAACAGGTTCTAACCTGCAAAGGAGGGAGGTGGGGGGTTGTGGCTAGATTCTCTCCAGGCGGCGCAGTTAATGCGTATGTCGGGGTATTTGAAAAAAATCAGTCCCGGTCATATTTGAACCACCTTGTAGTTTTATTACTTGTTTTGTGAATAATTGAGCATGATTAATAATGTTTTCGGAGAATGGCGTTATATGATTATATAATTTTGTGAAAATAGTGTGAAAGTATAGTGAACAGTAATAGTGAACATAATGTGAAAAAAAGCGGACTGTCAGCTCAAATAGTGGACATCTGGCAACCATGTTTCGCGACCATATTTTACCATACTTTACATATTAAGATATTATTCGGAGGAGCACCTGAGAGGGATATGTTTGTTATTTAAATTTAACAATCTATACGAAAATATGAATTAATTTCATTTCAGTTCTGTTCATCTACATGAAATCATTTCATTGGCAACAAAATAAAATTGTATAAAAAGAAACGGATATAGAGAGATTTGTTTCTGATGGTTTCATCTTTTGGGGATGGGACAGGTGGTCATGATGAACAGTGGTGTTTTTAAAGAATCTTGTGAAATTAAACATCACCTAAGGATGTAAAGGCGAAATCCTTCCAAATCGATAACGCAGGATGTTGGTAATGTTTCATTTGGTAATGTTGCTATGATACAGATATCACAGCAAAGTACAAAAGTACAACTAAGAATGGAAAGTTCTAACAACAAAAGAACGTTGCAGTCAAAAGATGGAGAAAGAAGACGATGAAAAATGAAAAAAAGTCGAAGACGAAGATAAAGAAGAAACTTGGCGAACACAAAGAAGGGGAGAAGAATAAATATACTTTAAAAGAGACCGGAAATGGGTGGAGGGGACGAAAAGAAGATGAATAGTAAAAGGAAAACATAATAAAAGAAAAAAAGCGGGAAACTGAAAAAAAGTATTAGAAAACGAAAAGTTGGAAAACAAAAACTAAGGAGTAAAAAAAGTAGGAAAAGGAAAATGAAATAAACGAAAGAAAAAAATAAACATGAACAAGATGAATGTATCTGCGGTCCCTGCAAAACGCAGGGTCAACAACCCCGAACACGAGCATGACGTCAGAGGCGAGCGGGGCGCGCTGATGGAGGCCAAGGGCGAAACGGCAACGGCGGCGGCGGCGGGGACGACGACGACGACGACCGCCAGATGTATGCGCAGGCACGGGCCCTGGCAGCCACGGGCTTGCCGCATCGCGTAAGCGACCACTGCACCCGCACTGCCTCACATTACGCGCGCTTTGTTATCTCTTTCCACTTCTTTATCTTGCCATTGTGCAGGAGCTGATAGTGCATGCGATTCGGGTACGTGACATTCGGTCGTTGCGCATGGAGTAGAATGGTGCAAATTAAAGAGAAAAATGACACAATTGCGTTTAACATCACAGTAAACTTAACTTATTTGTGCTGAGGCGCAGCCTTTGTCAGATAAAAAATCATGCAACTTTTTATTGAAATAATGTTTTAGCAATTTATTTTACCTTACAACACATTTACGAGTACATAATCCTTAATCTGGTGTCTGGAGAAATACTTTTTTTACTCTACTGTCATCAGACAAGTCTGAATTTTCTTTTTTTCGTATTCACCTATTTTTAATAATTGAAAACCATATTTTATTCATTTGAACCTTGTTTGTTACGTAACCAAAAGTATGTGTTAGCGTTCACACTTTTGTGTTTCAATTTTTATATTCTGGTAAAAGTATTTCTTTAATTTCCTCATTTCTAGGCGGTAGTGATTTAGCTTTCTTTTCATTTAGCTCTTCCTCGGAAACAATTGCAATTTCCAGCAACCCTAACTAGGGTCTAACACGTGTGTTAGCACGGCGTTAGCAAAACGCAACCCAAGTGTTCCCCCATTTATATCTACCGTTCTCCTCGTTGTCAGTGTGAAGTCACCATATTTCCCAGAAATTCTGTATGCATTAAACAGTAATAAATCGTTTTTCATTTGAAGACGTAGATTTGAAGACGTATTTCCGCCGATAAAAAAGAAGTAATATTTTAAGATTGATCTGATTTCAATTGTTTTTCGATATACATTTAGTATTTATATTTATGTACTAACAATTCTACGTATATTGATAACAATCACAATAACCACTTCCTCTTCCTAGTTCTGTAAGGTGTAGGGCCTATGTGTTATTATTTTATAGTGATACTGTAAGATAGAATCTGTAGTTCGTTCACCTTTGGAAACAAGTATTCTGTTACTTGGGAACGAAAATTTCTAGTTTTCAAATGTTGGTAACCACGAATTGTTGGAGATTTTGTACATCATTAAATTAGTATAGTAAAAGGGAATAGTACGGATTGGGGATCTCAATGAAAAAGTTCACATATTATAGTTCTTTCCCATACCACACCCTTTTTATTGTTTTTTGACGAAAATTAATCAAATCATAAATCACACCAGACTTCCAAATAAATCTTATAGGCGTTTCATCAGTTATCGGACTTTCCTATAGTTTCTAAAGCGCTAGACGGTTAATTTGTTCGCCGATATATTCTACAAAAATGGATATTGTACAAGAATATTAACGGTCTATAGATTATAAGATTGGGCAATATATTGAGTCAATCAAAATGTATTTCATTTATATTGTGCAATCGAGAAAATATTGTCTCGTCCGTGGTTAATGTTGCACAATAACTGATTCAGTTGTAGCTTCACAGTGTTAGCGCAAACATCGACTAAAATGGCTACGAGTACAAACAAAAAAGACGTTTCAGGTGCAACCACGGACGGACGGACAGCTAGACCGACGTTTTGCCGTCATTTGATTTTTCGGTATCAAGGACCCACAAAACATTGATTCTGGCTACATCACGTGTTAAAGGATTTTTTCTAAATTTAGCAACTAGATTTATCCACTTTTACGTTACTAGGGCCCTGTAACAAGAGTTTTTCTCCCAAAAATTCGCTGTTTTTCCGCACAGCATTACATAACATCCTCTTTACGGCGTAAACGGTACCAAGAAAGGAAAACGACTCCAGCACACGTTACCTAACAATTGTGAAATATATTTTAATCATTTCGACGTGTTCATCACCGACATCACCTCCCCAATTTTTATCTGGCATCAACAAGTGTCGAAAATAATGCTCACATGACTGAACAAACAATACTTCAGGGCTGAATGCTTGCAAAAATTTGCCCGCTCTAATTCTGAACCACACACAGATACTCCATTTAGCGAAAATTCTTTTTAACGAACCAAGCACTTCCTTTCTTAAATATCATTAGAGCGAGTGACACTGAAATCATTGATCGTAATACAAGCCAATATGCGAGATAATACAAAAGCTTTAGAGATTTTTCGTCAGCGGTTATTTCGTTTTGAGAAGATGCAAAGCAAAAAAAGTCGTAATTTCTGCGATTAAGTAATATCTTGTGCGTTGAGCGTGTCTGGATCTTTGTTTTCGTCTGGGTTATAAACATTTCTAGCTATGATACGAACTTCATGGTATTTTAAGAGTAACATTTTTGTAAATAAGGAGAAAAGGTCAGAGAATAGATGAGAACTGTGTGATTGACTCATTTTGAATGACGCATTTTAAAAACTAATCATATTAGTCAGAAGAGTGAAGGTATGCGGTAAACTTCAACAAGTAATAATATATGTAATACAAATCACCATAAGTAGGGATATTAGGGCTTGCCACATAGTAATTGCAAATGTACCATCTAATGCAGGCGATGTATCACTAATATTTATCATTTTTACTTTACCATGTTTCGAAGAGTTTCTGTATATTTATTTCTCCTTATTTGTTCAATGGTTGAACGTCTCAGTTAAGTTAATATACTCTCTGATTAAATAATCACATTACTTAATAACATTCCAAACAAGAGCTCTATCCAATATTTTACTCCGGAGAACTACTTTTTCAACGTTTTATTTTCACTTATTCATATTTTGTGGTTCCAATACATTTTTCATTAATATCCCCAGTCGTCTCTTCACAGACACACACACACAAACACAAATTCCCGCAATGTAATGGACATCGAAGTCTTTACTCTGCTCACATTAAAATACTGGCCACTGCGAAATGTGAAACCCCACAATGAAAGCATTCTTCACTACTCAATTAAAACATTTCGCGGAGGACAGTGGCCGCCATTTCGCATTCATCTGTTCAGCGTGGCCCGAATGTCCAATAACTAAAAGCCCTCAAAGGAAGTTTCATCCAGCGCTCAAGAAGGAAAGACTAAATTAAAAAAAGACAGGGTGCTCAAAGGCAAAGGAGAACAAAGCAGAATCGCAGGCGCGGGGCAAGACGGTGCAACGCTGCAAGGGCTCTGCGGTCCGCGCCGGATATTGTGGAGTTCACGATACGCCGCTGCACAAAGGCAGAAATGCTCAGGATGGCACCGCTTCTTCTTACAACCCCCAGATTGCGTGCCATTCGTCTTTAGTCTTCAGCGATAATAATTTATTGTTATTAATCATTCATATATTACATAAACAGTACTCGCCTGACCGCTGTGGTGTGCGGATCGTTCCCGCAGCTCCGTAGTGTCTTACCTTGCTCGCCCGCGAGGGCGCCAAGATAAGGAAAAGTCTAGCGATAACAACCAGTGCGCACTAGCTCTAAGTGAACAGTTACAGTTGTGAAGCATAACGGTGTTTCATCCTATTCATATTCAAATCAACTTAACAAAAGATAATATATACTAAAACTCAGTCGATTACCGAAGTATTTTCGGGTAGGATCAGTAGCATGTAGTGCGATTGCATGCTACTGACACCCGGGAAGCTGTTTACTTCAAGAAATGTCATCCGAAGAATCAACAGGCAGCGACAGCAACGCCATGGATCATGATTCATCTGCTCCCGTCAACCTGACGCAGAATGTATGGCAAATATACACACCAGCTCGGTCAAAAAGGCCGAACCCTGACGTCCTCGACCCTGATGCTAATAGAAGGGTAAGGCAAAAGACAGCGTCTTGCGATAGTAATACTAGTGTATATACAGTTCCCACCAAGAATCAATTCAGTGCTCTTGATATAGAAGGTACAACAGAAAACAATGAGGAAACCTTTTCAAAAACCACTGTACCTCCAATATTCGTGCCAAATGTGAATAATGTTCCAGCTATGATAAAGTTTTTAAAGGAAGCCTTAAAAACAGAAGATTTCGAAATAAAATCTCTAGCAAACGACAAAATTAAAATAGCGCCGAAAACTCCTAATACCTACAGGGAAATAATAAAACATTTATCAGCCAACAGTCACGTATACTATACATACCAGTTGAAACAAGAACGTGCGTATAGAGTTGTCTTGCGACACATACATCATACGGTAGATGTAAAAGATATCAAGGCTGCGCTTCTGGAAAAGGACCACAAAGTTAGAAACATTATAAATGTTCGCCACAGACTAACTAAAACACCTCTGCCTCTATTTTTTGTAGACCTTGAGCCCAAACCTAACAACAAAGAAGTGTTCAAAATTAACCGACTGTTAAATTGTGTTGTTGCTTTCGAACCACCACGCCTGAAACGCGAGATAGTACAATGCAAAAACTGTCAGAGATATGAACATACCAGATCGTACTGTGCATACCCGTATAGGTGTGTTAAATGTGGAAAAGAACACGACCCAGATAAGTGTTTAAAAGAAAAGCAAAGTCAACCAACTTGTGCTCTGTGTGAAGGCAATCATCCCGCCAACTACAAAGGTTGCAAAGTATACCAAGAAATACTAAAAAGGAAAGGGTACAGCAACTCAAGTAAACACAGAATGTTTCAACAAGAGACGCATGTGCAGACACAAAACAGTAACATTGAAACTACTTATTCTCACGAAAACTCAAGAAGCAGACATGTAAATGCAGGAACATGGGCCGATGTTGCGCGATCAAAGCCTGTAGAAAGACATGAACACAACGACAATAGCCATTCCATTATGAATATTATACAGCACTCCTTTGAGAGGTTTGAAAACATACTAATGCAGCAAAGTCAACAAATAAACTCTCTCATCAACCTCATAACGTCGCTTGTCTCCAAACTATCTAATGCCTAAATTCCTTCGCATTGCAGCTTGGAACGCCAACGGCTTGGCAAATCATCGCCAAGAAATCGAAATATTTCTCAACGAAAACAAAATAGACATGCTACTCATCTCTGAATCTCACTTCACAGAAAGAAGCTACTTTAAACTGAAGAACTACACTTTATACGATACTAAACACCCCAGTGGCAATGCCCATGGTGGCACAGCAATATTAATAAAAAGCACTATAAAACATCAAGAACAGGAAGCTGTACAGGAACAGGATATTCAAGCAACAACTGTACAAATTATGGACTGGAGTGGACCAATCACCATCAGTGCCATTTACTGCCCTCCAAGATTCAAAATAGACAAACAACGATTTGAAACCTATTTTAAGTCTCTAGGAAATAGGTACATGGTGGGAGGAGACTACAATGCCAAACACACGCAATGGGGATCCAGGCTCATCACCCCAAGAGGGAGAGAACTGCTGAAAGCAGTTACCTCACTTCAGCTAGAAACCATTTCTACAGGAGAACCTACCTACTGGCCTACCGACCTAACCAAAACCCCAGATGTAATTGATATATTCATAACAAAAGGAATCCCATCCACTAACTGTATCATAGAATCTTCCCATGAACTGTCCTCTGACCACACTCCAATAATTATCACAGTCGGCAACAAAATTATTCTACAATCCCCTCCCGCGTCACTAACGAACAGAAAGACAAACTGGAACTTGTATAGAAAACAGATATCTATGAAAACAAACATCCGATTCCCACTAAAATCAGCTGACCACATAGACGAAGCGACTGAGTATTTAATACAAAATATTCAAGAAGCAGCTTGGACCGCTACACCGCAACTTCACTACACCCAAGGCTGCGTGAAATATCCAAAAGTTCTTTTGAACAAAATAGCCGAGAAAAGAAGACTAAGAAGAATCTGGCATACTTCAAAATATCCTGAAGACCGTACCAACTACAACAGAGCAACTAGGCAACTAAAACGCCTCCTAAACGAATTCAACAACAACAGGTTTCAAGATTTCATAACCAACCTTACCCCAACAGAAGATACCAATTACTCCTTATTTAAAGCCACAGGGAAGCTAAAAAAACCGACCAAATCAAATCCCCCAATCAGGGACGAAAACAAGTGTTGGGCAAGAAACCCCACAGAAAAAGTGTCTACCTTTGCCAAATACTTTGCTAATGTATTCCAGACTCATCCCATTATAAATACTAACCAAGAGCAACAAATCAGAGATTATCTTAACTCCCCAAACCAAATGACTCTTCCAATCCCGCACTTCACTCCCAGAGAAATTACCAAAACCATAAACGCCTTATCAAACAAAAAAGCTCCTGGCTATGACTTAATTACAACACCTCTTCTCAAAGAACTACCACGAAAAGGCAAGACTATAATTACTGCATTGTTCAACAGCATTATAAGAACAGGGCACTACCCGGAGCAATGGAAAGTAGCCCAAATTCAAGTTTTTCTCAAGCCTGGGAAACCTCCACATGAACCCTCCTCCTACCGTCCCATCAGTATACTTCCCATTCTATCCAAAGTATTTGAGAAACTTCTTCTATCAAGATTACGTCCTCACATTGCAACCAATAACCTAGTCCCTGATCATCAATTTGGATTTAGACAACAGCATTCTACCGTCGAACAAGTTAATAGAATCACCAACTACATTGAGAATTGCTTCCAAGAAAAGAAATACTGTTCAGCCGCCTTTCTAGACATAGCCCAAGCTTTTGACAAAGTCTGGCACGATGGACTCTTATTTAAACTCAAGAATTTTCTACCGTATCCCTTCTTCAACATTATCAAATCTTTTCTATCCCACCGCACCTTCCAAATCAAATATCAAAATGAATTATCTGAATTCCATCCAATCAAGGCCGGAGTACCACAAGGTAGTGTACTCGGCCCTATCCTATACCAGCTCTATACTACTGATATACCAAAATCAGATAAAACAACCATAGCCACTTTTGCAGATGATACGGCCATATTAGCTTCGGATGACGACCCTAATGACGCATCAAGACATTTACAAGAACATCTCACAATGATTGAAGATTGGGCCAAAAAGTGGAAAATAAAAATCAACGAAAATAAATCAGTCCATATAACCTTTACCCTGAGAAAAAACAAATGTCCTATTGTCCACATCAACAACAATCCAATAGTACAGGTGGAAAGTGTAAAATACTTGGGAATACATCTAGACAAACGGCTAACGTGGAAGCATCACATCTTAGCCAAAAAAAAGCACCTTCAACTTCAAATAAGAAAACTATACTGGTTACTAGGATACCACTCAAAACTATCACTGGAAAATAAACTGTTGATTTATAAAGCTATCATAATTCCAATATGGACCTACGGCATCCAAATCTGGGGCACAGCAAGCAAGAGTAATCTCTCGATCATACAGAGATTTCAATCCAAGACCCTAAGAATGATCGCGGCAGCACCATGGTTCATCACAAATGCAGCACTGCACAAGGACTTAAAAATGCCCACTGTCTTGGAAAGAATAGAATTTATCAGCTCAAACTATCTCCAGCGCCTTGAAAACCATCCAAACCACTTAGCCCTCAACATCCTAGACAATAGTGCAGATATCCATCGACTAACCAGAACCTCACCCCTACAACTCCCATATAGATTTTCAACAAATAACTGAAACATTACCCTCAGCTAATAAACTATCCCACTTGCAGCCAACCCAAAATAATACTTGCTTTTTGTTATAGTATGAAGAAATAGATGAAGAGTACCGATGGGATACCTTCACTGGAAATCAATCATTGTCATAACAAGTCTACAACAACATATTTACTTATTATTTTGTAAAAAATAGATTGTAAATTTTTTGTAATAAAATAAAAAAAAAAAATATATTACATAAACATGTTTAGTTTAAAACTGCGGGACCAAAGTTCACATTATAATTTTTCCTTCGGTCGATTGAATTTCATGTTTGTTTATTTATTTTATTTTCTACAATTAAATGGTGCACTCGCACAGGTGTCAGTGGCGAGAGGACGGGCAGATGTATTTTTAAATAATGGCAGTTGTTGGAAAATTATTTTTTCAAGAATTGCCCAAATGGTTTTTTCTGAAGTAGAGTAAACTACAGTTACAAAAAGGGCGAAGGTTTCATTTTCATAATTTTGAAAATTGCATACAATTAACATCGCAAAACTACAATATTAATGATAGAGATTTTTTACTTAATGAAATGTGTCCTTCACAATTACATCGATAAGTAAGGTCATGTAAAATAAAAAAGTATGACTATTTTCGCGAAATATTTGCAAATTTTCAAAATTGCAAATTCACATTTCCGTCATTTCTTCAGCTACAAATCTTCCATCAGGTCGCTATACGTCAATAGTAACGCCACGACACGGTAGTTTAAAATTCTCAGAATAACTTCTCATTGTTGGACAGTGTTTCTGGTGTATGGACTAGTTTCGGATTGTCGTATTTGTGTTGATATGTTATTAGTTTAAAACGAAATAAGATTTCGGGACTAATGGGCTACGATTGGTAATGAGCTTTACAAGTCATGAACTGAGATGTGTTAATATTGCGGTATTATAATTGTACGTAACATTTACTAATGCGAAAAAGTACATTCCCTTGTAGCACCATCAGTTTCTTCGGGCAACAGCGCCCCTCGTTGCATCTCGCGGCCTTCGCTCCGCCCGGAGACAAGAACGAACCGAGGGAGAGGGGAGGACCAGGGGAAAAGGATCCTGGCAGCGGGGTGGGCGCGGAGGGCGGGCGGGAACGGCATGCAAATTAGAAGAATGCGACTGGCGCGACGATCGCCCAGCGACAGCATCGGTGGCGGGCGCTGTTGCCCGCGATATTCTCTGGGACGGTGGCGATGGCGGCGTTGGCGACGGGCCTGGTGGCGGTGGTGTTGGTAGCGGCGCAAGTGGCAGTATTGGTGGCTGCGTTTGTTTGGGCGCTAGAATCGACATTGTGGGCGGCATTGTTGTCGCTTTTAGTGCTGTCTCTGTTGTTGGCTGAGGCGCTGTTAGCTGTGGCATTGATGAAAGTGGCGATGACGAAAGTGGCGATGACGGTGGCGGTGATGGCGGCGGTGATGGCGGCGGTGACGGTGGCGATGACGGTGACGGTGACAGTTACAGTGACGGTGACAGTTACAGTGACGGTGACAGTTACAGTGACGGTGACAGTTACAGTGACGGTGACAGTTACAGTGACGGTGACAGTTACAGTGACGGTGACAGTTACAGTGACGGTGACGGTGACGGTTTTCAGTCTATGTTTATGGAATTTTTAGTGAAGAAAACAGGTTTGGGGTATATTTTCTAGAGATTCTGCAATTGCGCCATTAACATCCGATAATATCGACACTATTATAAACCAACTATTAAATCAATGAACATGGCAAGTCTCAAAATCTGTGATCTCACGAGTTGTAATCACGTGAGTCTGGTGAGAACCCGAAAGTCTCACTTCTCAGTTCTTCTTCTTCTTCTTCGAATTGATTTTTCTACTGAGTAAATCAAATCCAGTCAGGTCTTTTCGTATATAGTTACTACGTGGTTATAAATATATTTGCGCATAAACAATCAGGCAAGCCATGAACGTACAATGCCACATTTTCTGGAGAGCTTGGATTAGTAACATTCTGGGTGGAATATTATGAGTTTCCCGTTGTTTCCGCGATCGAACAATTCTCCGCACAGAAGGACGTTCAATTGTCGTCTGAAGGACGGTCGCCTCCTGTGATTCCCCATCCGCGATTCCTGCCACGCCGCCGGGCCCCGCGAGGAAGACGACCTTGGTGCGTCGCGTGGCTCGTCAAAGCTTCTCCGTGGCGAGGCACGTCGCCGTGAGAGGCGAAAGCGCGCGTCAGGCTTTCCTCACACCGGGAACAGGTTAGGGCTCTCCCGGGCGGCCGTCACCTCCGCGCCGCTGTTGCCGCCACTTCTTCGCACGCAGTTGCCACCGGTTGCCGCTCACGCGGCCGCTTCCATAGTCCTTGCTGCAGTGACTCCACGGAGCATCGCTGCCCGACCAGTAACACCACAATTCTAATATTGGCTGTTGAAAATGTTGACTGCCCCAGCCAAGATTCAGACCCGGATCTCGTGGTACGCGCCTAGTTGCTTTCGCCACTTGAGCTTCAGACCTAGGCAATTCTTCGGACAGCCTGAAGAAGAGCCCCGTCTGGTATACCATACATTTTACAACCTGGTAAAAGTTGGAAGTTTAACAAATTATCTGGGCTCTTATCTCCTTAAGGTTGTTCGAAAGGTAGACTGTCTCGTTTAGAGTAAACTATCTTGTCATGAGGTAAGAACTACCGGGCGTATACCGCGAAATCAGCATTGTATTACTAGTTTCTAAGGTGGTTGCAACGATAGTAGCTAATTTTGAAACCGGAAACATATTACCCCGTAATTGTTAAACATCCAACTGAGACCACGCAGAAAGATGTTTCATGTTTTGCTTGTTAGTCGTTCATCTGTGTCCGTGTCTTTGTGAGCCCTTGCACTGTACATGTGTATATGTATCGCTTACTATAGACTAGCTTAGTGAAACATCTTCGACGCTTAAAACAGTTTTAAAAGTATTTTCATATTCCTTTCTCGTTACAGAGTGGAGAGTAAGTTATGTAATGCAGCGAGAAAAAAAGGCGAATTTTCGGCAGAAAGAACTCTTATTACAGGGCCCTGGGAACGAAAACGTGAAGGAAACACTCAGTTACAAAATTTAGAAAACAATTCTCTACGACGTGGTGTAGCCAAAATCCGTTATTTGGATGCTTCAAACCGAAAAATCGAATTACGGCAAAAGGTCTGTCCGTCTGATTTCTCCAAAATTGATATTCCCCAATCGATCTGGCTGATATCACGGCCCTTTGTATTTGAAATCGATATTTTAATTTTGGTGGCACTTTCCCTGAAACTCCTGTGGCAGTTTCCAAATTTTTAAAAAAATGGCTCCAATGTTTTTTATTAAAGTTTGTTGTTGGATATCTGTGAAGGATGTTTAAGATAATGGTGTAGGTCTCATGTTCGTTGAAAACCCTAATTTTTCGGAATTGCAAAACTTCAAATATTTTTTCCCAGTCTTCCTACAACTAAAATATTAAACATAGAGACGTCTTCCCTTAATGAAATCTGTTTCTTAAAGGTAGATTTTGAAATAAGGGCAGGTAATTTTTTTTCGAAAAATTGAGTACTTTTCGCGTAATTAATAAATACGGGCAAGAAAGTATGTCCCCCCACTTGTTGATTCATTTATTTGAGATATTTTAATAGTATAATAAAAGGATTTAAAAAATGGTGAGTTCCCCACCAGCAGACTGATAAGTGTCAAACGCCCTCGCGAACCGCGAACGGTGGACCACAAAGGGTCAAACCGTTAGTGAGAGACGGACCCACGCATGACAGCGTGGTGTAGGAGTTAAGCTCACGGTAACTCCATGGACATGGATTTCAATCTCGGCGCGGAGAAAAAAAAATACTGGTTAGAACAGTTTCGCGGGTTCATGTAATAGAATAATATTACGTACCCGTTACAAATATTGCGTGATAATTTGTACTGTTGAAGCACCACTAGTTTTTAAATGTATGAAAACAATATTGAATATAACAACCGTATCATCATATGATACCGAATTTTAATTGTTCTGACGATAAATAATAGAATAAATTGAATCATGTAACAACGACGACTGGTATCGACCAACCACAATTCACATCATTAAACAGCAGATACAAAGGAAGGAGGCACTTTAACAGAAGAAGAATGATATAAGACAGCACATAACATTATCTAGACATTGATAAAAAACATTAATGTGTAAAGTGACTTCTATTCGTTAAATTTTTGGTTGATTGTATGGCCAATGCATCACATCATGCCCCTGAAGTAAGTTTCGATATTGTTTAAATAATAATATATTTTATACAGGACAGTAGTACTGAAGAAAAAATCACATTTATAAAGAATCGTTTTCGCTGGTTTGAGATACGATAACCGATAAGAGAAATACGCAGAAATGTATGAAAATATTTCTAGAAAAATGCATCATGCACAGGCATAAGGTCACAATCTTTCTTCTTTTAGTATGATGGTAATAGTCTGAATGTTTTAAGTGGAAAACTGAAGATAGTTTATGAGAGTAGATGCTTTAATGATGTCCAAAAGAAGAGGTGAAATATGTTTAATTTTGTTTTGTTCACTTACAAAGGCATATCTAAGCAATTCTAGAAGCTATAGTTTGGTGCTAGAAATTAAGATACTGTGATTTTAAAAAGAGAGCATAATAACTGAATGCGTCTCATACGATAACACTTCACTTGCTGATCAGTTTGCTGCTGGTCTTCGACATGTGGCGTTCGTCTGCCCATTGCAAAGGTAATATAACAATTACTCAATCAAATTATTAAAACGCAAAAGCACGATTTTTTTAAAAGTCACAAGATGTTCTTAGGGAATTGGAAATTTGCATTGTGAAGTCGTGCAAATGACGAGAACTATCTCATACAAAACACGACTCCTCAAAATTCTCACTTCAAAAACAAATATATGAGTGTTTGTAGTGTACATGAAAAAGGTATCCATTTGTTGGTTGAAAATTAATTTAAATATCACATTATCGTGTGACATTCACAACAATGAATACAAAAGTGCCAAAGATGCGACAAAGCGCTGTGAAGTAATTTGATAGCAGAGAGAGATACGTTCCATACAATTGTATACATAAATGTGTATGGTAGATTTCTGGGTGCCATTATATCTAAATACGATCTACACTCTGCGGAAATGATCTACGTCACTCGGCAAAAGCGTTCATTGCAAAAAGAGCTTTTTTTTTCCTTTGTCACGCTTCAACATCCGTCAGGTCAAAAGCATTTCCTGGAAAATATTTCATTATGTAATCCTTGTTTCGTTGTGCAATGCCAGAGATTTGTGCTGCGCACAAAATGCCAGAGATTTTTGGAGTATAAAATTTCGAAAATGGTGATATTGACTTGACAAAGTAAATGTGTCTTGTTACTCCTGAACTAGTTTTGTTCTTTAATGGTCTGGCTTATACCGACCTTCGGGAACGAAGGAAATCGAGTAGCAACTTCAGTGTGTGTTAATTCTGAAAATTTTATAAAATATATAGTATCCATATTTCATTGGAATATCTTCGCGTAGATGGGAAAAGTCATTAACAGATATACCAATTCACAGTACAGAGAACATTTTCTCCTGTTCGAAAGTAAAGGACGAGATTTCTTGTATCGGAAGTGAAAGTGTTTCAATATCTGTTACTTATTTGAAATGCGCGCAGGAATGTACAGAAAACAATGCAGCCTCCGGCTATGTGAGAGGATTCTATGGTTTCATTAGATACCCAAGAACTCTCGGAAATTACAAACACAATGAAACAGTTTCGATTTTTAATGAAAAATGCATTTTTTGATCGTTATTCCGCCTCTTCTAACTCCCCGTACCATCAGAATTCTCATACTTAGTGCATCACCACGAGTGAGTACGTAACATACGACACAGCTGACGTCATGCGTCAGCAAGGTTTCCAGAAACAGACCGCTTGACATTAAGTATCCGCTATTCACGTTTTAGATAATGGAGAGCCATATGTTTTATATTAAGGCAAGAAAAGATATATAACATATACATATTATTTCCTTCATTACAGACTCGCTCTACTGTCGCCTTGCATTTAAGTTACTTTTGCGTATCTAGCGTCAAAGAAAATTTGTAATAAATTAATCGTTCTGTTTTTTTTTGGGGGGAGGGGTAGAAAGCATTATGGAATTTACAATGTCCTCACCAGTATATAGCACACACGGTACAGCACAGCTTATGCACCTGATTTCTACATATCAAATGAAACCGGTAGAAAGCTCAGACGTTGCCTCATGATATTTGTTTAGGGTGTCACAAACCTACAAGACGTATTGCGGCCGTCATCAATACATTCTGTAACGGCTGTAGTCCTAGTAGAGAAACAGTCGGTTTACGCGAATAACTGAAATGGATGTTTCACTATCTGGCACCTAGCCGACAGGGATTGCACTGAATAAGGCCTCAATGTGACCAAAAAAGCAGCACTCAACAAATATGATGAGAGTCTGGGCTTCCTATCGGTTTGATCTGTCGAGTAGAAACCTACATATCGTAGCCATCGCTTATTGTTTGCTAATCGGAAGGACACACGCACGTTACGACTTCCCTCCTTTGTTTGTTTCAATTAGACAGACACGTCTATCGGAGTATGGAACTGCATTACAAGGAGAGTAGTCAGCGCCACGTAAAAGTGATCTGTTGCAGGACCAAATTTTGATATTTTTTTTTTAATTAAAACGGAGTGGATTAAACAGAAAACGCATCTGCTCAATCTATAATATTTAAATATGTTCAAGGTTCTTTGCCATTATTCCACACAAATAAAAGTCCGTTATGGCAAATTGGTAACATTTCCTTTTAATTGTTTAACACACCAACGTTTCGGTTCGGATTTGCATCTTCATCAAAGCTCGCGAATCGCCCAATTTTGTGAGTTACATCCCATTCTCTGAGAAAAATGAGTGGGAATTGTGAAGCCTTGAAATAATATTTAAAAAGAGCAAAGAGAGGATAGTAATGCTTCACATTAACAGCGCAGTTAATAAAACTGAAGCAACTGGTTTTGCTGTTTCTTCTAATTTCTATTTCTAAATGGTAACCATAGATTGGGTCGCTCCAATACTTCCATTCGTATAGAATGAAACATTAACCAACACTAGATTGGCTATATTGCTGGTCAAATTGAGACATTTCCTTTCTCATAAAACCTGCTTTATTTTGTACGACACTCGGTGCAGTAAGCGGACTGTTTTCCACCACTATCTTCTAAATAATTTTATATTACGTTTTTTGAAGACGTTCCAACGTGGATATCACGCGACAAGATCGAAGAAGGAGCGATATGTAACTGTAGATCGCAGTTGTCCAACTGGCAGAGTGTGGGCCACATGCGTTGCTACTTAGTGTGGCTCGTGAAAAGTTATTAGTCAAAATTCAAATTCCAATGCAACAGTGTCGGGCGAGAAAATTGTGCTCCTAGCAGACGCTTCCTGTCGGGGTTACCACCCCTCAATGTAAAATAGGTCAAGTTTAGATTTAAGAATTTTTCTTTAGTAAATTCAGATATTGAAAACAATCCCCCAAGAGTTTCACTGCGTTATGCATTGTACGGCCTGATATCACGCATGGTTTTATCTCCCACCGTTTCAGAGCAGCTGGTTCAGTTGCAGAGATCAACAATACTCAGTAAGGTGTAATGAAAATATGGCCCCAAAACACATTAAAGGTGGCCAATTGTGGCCCTTGAGGTCTTGGGCACCCCTTCTGAAAATGAAAATTGGTTATATCCCAGACAAACGAGAGGAAGAAGGGGCGTCACTTAATTAGGTAGATAAAAGTGTCGTAACAATTCGGTTCACCTGGGCGTGATGTCGGTAATTTTTTGAAATTTAGTATGCGCGTTTCTCCTGATTATAATAAAAATTAGGCATTAGATTTTTACTCTCCAAGGTTGATAGTTGGTATTTTTAATTTCTAGATGCTGTTTCCTTTCCATAGAGGTCATTACATCACCATTTTAAAATGTCATGTTTAGTATCCTGCTGTAAATGACTGTAATCCATGCATTATTGCTACGCTAATAGGATCACATATTACTTCAGTTCTTCATTCTCCATTACTCTTCCTTAGCTATAAACAGATTAATAGTTTAAACCCCCCAACAATGTGCTCCATATTCTATGATTCTGCATTACCTGTTATATTCCTCTGTGTAACCAAATACCTACTCCAATCAATTTTGGAACATAAAAACATTTTATTCTATGGTGTTCAAAAAATGAATTACCTACTCAATAACATTATACTAATCTAACAATGCATCTAAAACGGAAAATTTTCACTTCTTCACTCACGGGCTGTAGGGGCCAATGACAGTATGACCTCCTTTCAAGGGGCCCCACCCGTCTTACTTTACCCATGCGAGAGCAGTATCCGGTTTCTCTATCAAAGGGTGGCCGGAAGCAGCAAAATCACGGCGGATGGCGCGTGGGCAGTGGGAGAGAGACGAAGCACCGAGGAAAAAGACATCGCTCGCTGACACTGGATTACAGCGACAAAAGCTTTTTTTCCCCCAGGTGAAAAGATGGACGCCATACGATTATTACATGATGTCTATCCGTCAACCGGGAAGTCCTAGGATCAGGAGCTGTCTGGGAGAGAATTCTAGCGGCAGGCTGCTCTGAACGGTAGATTTCTATGGTTTCTCCGGTCAACATCACACGAATGTCGGACCAGTACCGAAACAAACGGGCCACGGACTGCGCGCGATCTTTCCTTCCTCTTCCTTACTTTTACGCACTTACACTTATGCTCTAGACCACCACACGTATTGGGAGACCAGTCGAGAGCATAGAGCTGGTCACGGATGGAGCGATGCCTTGCTGATGGGAGATAACCGGGCGTGCGAGATAACCGGTCGGCGCCGGATCTCCCCATGGAGCTGGGGAACATCACTGTCACCTCCCGCAATAAAACATGCACAACACTTAAAGGACTAATTACCTCAGCGGTTGACATGCCCGGAAACATCAATCAATCAACCAATAAATCAATTATTTCTATCGTTTTCCTTTAATGTCTTCCGACTAGCGTTCGGTTCGGTTGAGCGGTTTTACTACTGTCGTATTTCTGTGATGCTAGGAGGCTTGTTCTTATATTGATTTGAAACTTTCAAAGTATTTATTTAATTCTTATTAACATCTCGCGGCAACGAAGATAGTATTGCCGTATCTCACATACCGCATAATCTTTTTTTCATTACTGCTTCTAAGTGTGGCGCAAGCTACAGAAACCCTAGATTGGACATTCATGACTGATTCAGGACCACGCTTAGGAAACGGCACGTCTCGAGCTGGTTTATTTTGCTATTTTCTTTGTGTTACTGACAAATATAAAGTCTTTACAGTAGTAATAGATTTCACTGAAAAAAATTGTTAGTAATCTGAGGCAACGAGAGCAACAGTGGCATAATTTATCTCTGCCTCGAGAACAGAAGCGGCCTATACTGCCATCTCCTATGTATGGCAGTTAGGCCACTTTTGCTCAGGTGGCACAAAGCAGTTAGGCAACTATTACACTCGTTGCCTCATTTCTGACGATTCGGTTATAAAGAAAACTACCGTTTAGTTATATCGAATAACAGCATTGTTCTTTTCGGAACCTTTAGGTCGTACAATTTCTGGTGGGGGAGACAGGTGGAGAATTGAGGAAAAATCACAGCGTCGGCGAAGCTAGATATGATGAACTGTTTTTTCCTCAAGTGAATTGAGCAGAGAAAAATGATTAATAGCTTTCGTTTCATATTGTTGAAAGATTTTTCGTTTTTATTGGGGTGTGATTTTACATTTGACCTCTTTCTCGAGACCTCCACAAAATCCCTGTTTTAAGGCTTCTTGTTTCATTATCGCCACAACCCCCGCAATGAGAAGTCCAACAGTGTTCAGAACAAAAAGTGTGAATTTAAACTTTTATTCGTGTTTCCCAGATTTCTAATATTCAATAAATAGTTGTCATAAGTCACTCGATAGGAGTACTTGTGAATTGTTTGCGTTTTGGCGGATGTAATTCAAATTTTTACCTTATTTAATGTGGATGTTTTCGAGTCATTATTTAAACCATACGCAAGGGAGACTTATTTGTATTTCATTCTATATATTTATTTCGCGTTCTTGTTTATTTCTTATATTTATTTATCTAAAAAAGTGCCGAGTATTACTGTACTTGTGATTTTCCGGCCTCTGGAAGAGTTAAGGTAGCCTCATTACTTCCGAATTTTATTTTCAATTTGTGATTTTGTAACTTTCGTTTAATGTTTGCCTTCCGAATAAATATTAAAATAATACATAAATTAAAAATTTAATGATGATGATTATGATGATGATAATAATAATAGATAAATTAAAATACAAAATAAATTTTAAAAAAACATACTTATTAACACTAAAAATTACTTGATTTCTATCTTTTCTTTTGCAGCGAAATACTACAAGCAATACACACGTGTGCTGTACAATTTTAAAACTAATATTTCGTGGGGATCGCTCGCTGTTCTTTTATCTCTCAATCTAATTTTGAACAAAAACTAATAAAATATGAAATTTCACGTTTTGCATTTTACAGACGGGAGCACCAACAAAATAAGATTTTTGGACCGTCCTTAACATTTTTAAGGTCTAGCTTTTCAACATGTACCTGCTAATAATTAATTTAATACAGATAATAATTAATAATTATTAATCATTATGTAAAACTGACTATCGTACGGGTTCTAGGATTTCTGTTTTTCAATAATGCTACCAATATTAGAATATTTAAACACGAATTGTACCAGAGTTGTGATGTAATGTTCTCTTCAGGGTGTAGCCGTTAGAACTCTTTCACTATGAATCTACTTTACTTTCGAAACAATGATTTACAAAGCGCGGAATATTCGCAGAGCTTTACATGTTAGCAAAGAATAAATAAAACAAAACTTCCGTAAAACATTTTACTTCATTTTCTTCTTGGTTTATAATATTTATAACTCATTTGTTCATGGTCGAGCTTCATATTGAAAGGGTAGATTGACCCCAGCTTCCTCCCTGTCCACCCATGACGACGCTCACCAGGTACGCCGTCTCAGATTGCTTCAGCGCCTCCCCAAAGGCCAATGCGCCGGCGCGAGCCTATCACAACAAAGGTCGTGTGGCTTCCTCTGGAAAAGCCGGCAACCACAAAATGGACGGCGTCCTTTGAGTTTGCGGTTCTCTTAAGATTCGACTCGCTTCCGCGTAAAAGAAAGAAGAGAGAGACATTGTTCTTGGTACGGCGCGATCTCAGGTAACGCGCTAAAACAAGATAATACAACGAAGCCTCAAAAACCGTCGCTCTAGGCTGTGTAGAAGGAGATTACATATCGGAACATATACAAATTTCGATGCAGCCTTTTTTGTAAAAGGAAAGCGCACTCCCAAAAGAAATGGAGACGAAACAGAAGGTCTGACTTCTTCAGTTTCGCTTCGTTGTGGGGCTTCGGTTACTCCAGTTCGAACAAACCCCACAGAGTTCTCCCTTTCTTCCTGGTAATTCGTGATTCCGAAGACATACGGGTTTGAAGACTTCGGCTTCCACAGGTCCCGCTCCATTGTGTGAGAAGCGTTTTAAACGAGAGTATCAATTACATTTTGGTGGAATCAAATATGAGTAGCGATGTTTAACACTTTCAAAATGTCTGTGATGGAATATAAAATCGTTAAAACAAAAGCATCGTAACTTAGGTAATCCATTTAAGCAAGAGTGAACTAATGCATAGGCAGAATAACCATGTTAATCATGATAATATATAATAATCGAAATTTGTTACTCTCATCAATGTGTAAACTTATTCTAATTTTAATTTTCTAAATTGCAGAGGTTTTAGTTCATTTCAATATGCATTTAGATTACATGCGTTAAATATTTCGATACCCCTTATTTCGGTGGTGCTTACTGTCCTGTCAGATATTAAAGCTGTCTTGCATGGGTGTGTCGTACGTGAAACAAAACCAAAATATATTTATCACAATAAAAACAATCTCAAAAAATAAACCAATTGCTCATTCTTTTGCCTACTATAGCAATGGAAGCAAGTAATAAATAGTAATACTTTAAAACGTAATATTTAAATACATATCTAAAAATATATTACTTCTCTTTGTAAGAATTGCGCTTCTCTATGTTTGATATCTCATACTGAAGTGCAGGTCTGACCTGGCAATGCAATTATTGTGCTGGAAGTACCCTAAATGTTACGAATTCTCTGGATAAAAAATGTCAAATGGAAAGGTGCTAGGGATAATTGGCACATGCCAACAGCTCCTAAAAATAATAGATAGAAAACTGAATTCGGAGGAAGAATTATCGGTGGGGAAAAAGTACGGACTCCTTCAGATTATCTAGAAGGAAGAGATAACAAGTACTGAATAAGAAGTGTAGAACGGAAACCTAATTCTACGCCAAGAATTCTGCAGTGACTGGGACTCGTTTTTGGAGAGTTCCGTCACATTGCAGGAGAAAGGGATACGTTCCAGCATGTCAATGTCAACCTCCGAATTCCGAGACGGCACCAAATAAAGGAGATGAAGAAGAAGAAAATGAAGAAAGAGAAGTACAAAAATAAGAAAATGAAGAAAGAGGACTAGAAGAGAAGTAGAAAAAGAAGAAAGAAAATAAAAAGGAGAAGAAAATGAAGAAAGAAAGAAAAGAAAAAGAAGAAAGAAAAGAAAAAGAAGAAAGGAAAGAAAAAGAAGAAAGAAAAGAAAAAGAAGAAAGAAAAGAAAAAGAAGAAAGAAAAGAAAAAGAAGAAAGAAAAGAAAAAGAAGAAAGAAAAGAAAAAGAAGAAAGAAAAGAAAAAGAAGAAAGAAAAGAAAAAGAAGAAAGAAAAGAAAAAGAAGAAAGAAAAGAAAAAGAAGAAAGAAAAGAAAAAAGGAGAAAGAAAAGAAAAAGAAGAAGAATGAGATGGAGTTCCACATTCGTGTGAAGGCGCCTGTGACCATGTGCGCCCTGACGCCTGTGACGTCCTCGCCATTTGGGCGGTGCCGACCTCGTCCGCTGCTTTTTTGCTCGAAGAGAGCCCGATTGCGCGTTGCCTCTCTCTCTCTCCCCTTCCTTCCCTCCCGCCCTTCGCCCAGCAGCCGGCCCGTCGCGTGTAGCGTCTACCGGGAGGGCTTCCGCGAAATGACAGCGCAGGGACGGCGTCGGGGGAGGAGGAGGAGGCGGTGGGGACACGGCGCAAGTTTCAAAGGCCGGCCTGCCTACTTCCCTCCCGTCCTTTCATCCTCTTTTCGATGAAGACGTAAATGGAAACGCGACCCTAATGGTCACTGCAGGGTTTCTCGAGTTGCGGAAGAAAATTACCGCACGGCATCTAAATTTCGATTGAAGTTTTACGAAAGGCGCCTGGTGTACAAAACTTGTGATTATTAATAAACATCAAGGCGCACCAAATATAATTCGTTGATTCTTCTGTTTAGTCTAAAATTTACCTTGGAAATAATGGAACTAAATGATCGAAGAGTAGAGCCGCTACCCTCCACGAAGACCGAACTCCGAATTACAAAACTACTGACGTAGACTAAATGCCTTAAAAATAGAGCTTAGTCCACTCTACTTGGGAATCACACATTTGGATTTTCTGACAGGATCTCTCGCCATTTCATCAGACAACGTTTCCTTTCCCGTGTTTGGACGCTATAGTGGAAATAATAGATTTGCCAGACGTGATGTAGGAGACTTATATTATCAAATGTCCACTGCGAATGAAGTCTATGAGTCTTCATTGTTTAATTTGCGGCTCAGTATACTGTCTGGAAAAAAAATTTCGGGCCGCTGATATTGCACTGAGGTGGCCCCTACCCCAACTGAATCTCGCGAGAGAATCCCTGCTGAAGCCCAGCGTTTCTGTTCGGACCGCGGAAGCAAACCCTTCCGGCGGTCGAAGAGCTTCCTTCTGCCTTGCACGGCGCCGCATTCATCGAGAACAATACTGCCGCCGCGACCGCCTCTTTCTGCTCGCGGCTAGCTCCGCCCTTCTTCGTCACCACCCTACATCTCCACCCCCTACCCTAACACCACCCCGCCCCGCCTCTCTCAACCACCGCCACCATCCACTCTCACTCGGTCACTGCCCCCGGCCGATTCACCACCGCCACAGTCCTATTCCTCTGCTACCGCCACAATGCTCCGCCCTCCCTCTGCATTGCTACCTACCTGCCATCTGCCGCAGTCTGGTTTTGATTTGATTTGACTTTCAACAAAGAACAGTAATAACTGTATGTGACGTATGAGTGACAAGGATAATCTTCGCACATTCTCTTGAGCGTCAGAATCCTTTCCCTCCTTTATTAGTATACATTTTTAATGCTGAATAAACGTATGAACAAAACGAGGTTAATAACGTTTGAAAATTGAAATTTTCACTCCCACTCCCTTACTCCCTTAGCTTATTTGCATCAATAATCAGATTTGACTTGATTGTATTGTGAACAAAATAACAATCCACATTCCTGGCTCTTTTAATACCACAACTAGCAAAAGGAGAGCTCAATAAAACGTGCGCATGGGGAAGCTACATTTATGTCCAGAAGCACAACGAAGAGCGCATCAAGAGCACATCATTTGCTCAACGGATCAGTGAAACTGGACGGACAACTCGGTCCCAGAAGCTGAAGTACATTACACGTTACAGGCCTGCCTAGTCTTTTTAAAATTATACAGTACATATGTTAACTGATTCATTAAATGTCAATATTAAAAGAAATATATCCCATTTGACGCACAATATAGTTTCAGAAAGATCATGGATCTTCTTCGTCGCTTCGATGTTCTTCGTCACTCCTCTCCCTCTCCTCACCCCCTCCCTCCCATCGCACCGGTTTCTGCCTGAGGCCTCGCATCGCTGTCTGTCGGCCCGCAACCAGAGTCTCGTCATGACACCGTCTTCTCGCGTCCAAGGCCCCCACCTTCTACTCGCCCTCAGTCCCCGTCCCCGTCTACTCCCATCCCGCCACCACCGCCGTCACCACCACTGCCATTCTCACCTTCCGTCTAAATCGACCGGGAGAGATGGCTCAGGGCATCAATCCCTCTGACCGGGAGGTCCTAAGTTCAAGTCCCGACGGTAGTAGGATTTTCGACACTACCTTGTCACGTAGATCGAATTCAGTCGCTGTCTGGAGGAGAATTCTAGCGGCCGGCTGCTTTGATTGGTAGTTTTCCGTGATTTCTCCGATCAACATTAGGCAAATGCCGGAGTAGTACGCTATCAAACGGTCCACGGATCTTGTCCCGGCTGGGGCGGTGCCCCGCTGGTGGGAGATACCTGGTTGAAGGAACCCCTGCTACCCGACGGTAGGTCGTCGCCGGATCTCGCCATACAGCGGAGAAAGATCAGCGCCATCTCTCGAGCAAAGAACATACACTACACTTACGGGAATAATGACCCCCCCCTAGTAGATGACGCACCCGGAATCACAATCAATCAATCGGCTAAATCTCTTACTGTTCCGCCTCTGCTCCCCGGCGCCTTCGCAGTCGTCACCGTCAGCTCACGCCCCCGCCGTTGCCTACGTCTCCGCCCCACCGCGGCAGCTCATTTTCATTTATTAACTGTTTTCATAAAAACAGTGAAAACTGTTTGTGACGAATAGGAGAGGAAAAATATCTGCGCACGTTTTCTTGAGAAAGGCAATTTCGTTTTATTTCTACACAAAAATCATTGCCTTGTATCACAGGCACATCCAATCCCCCCCCCCCCTTTCACCCTTTCGTTTGATAACTCACTACATAAATTACTTTAGAATGTAATTACGATTTCTCTCTGAATTTCGAACGCGAATTCTCGACGAGACATGACACTAGTAAGTTCAACACGAGTCCGCCAGACGCTTCGTTTCGGCGCTATTGTACGCGCGTTTTCCTTGTACGTGTGTGTTTCCTTCCGTAATCAATTTAAATATTATTTTTGGTTATTTTTTACATCAGGATTTGTGCTCGTTTTCCGAAAAATATCATTCTTTTTTGATTTTCATCTAAAAACTTCATTGTTCATAACCCTGAAACCCCTTTCCTTTATTTATTTGTATTGAGTTGACTATAAGTTGCCTGTGTAAACTATGAGCTCATGTCGCACTCAATAAATTAACACTACTTTTTCTCGAATTCCTTCGAATTTGTTTCAAACACGTCTCTTGCGGGTCTATTAAAAACAAAAGGAAATGAATGTTTCTGACGAGTCTGTATGGATCGTCACAGAGAAAAGAAGATTTTGTACTCGTTTGAACTCCTTGTTGGGGGCTACATTCTGGTTTCCTCTTTCACATTTTGAATGTTCTATTTGCTTTCTTCCCTTCTGTTCACGATGTACATGTATCACTTTTACTTGCGCACACTTGTAAGTTTACGTTACATGTAGAGACAAATATCCTCCGTTTCTAAAATAATGTAACGAATATTGCATCACCTGCCGAAGTCGCTGCGCGTGGATTGCGTCATCTGCCGCCGTCCCTTCCCTTCCCCCGAACTAGACGGTTCCGGACAATCCGCGAGCCGCGGAGAAATGCCGAGAATGTGCCCGGTGCCTGGAGACAAGCGCCGGGCAGGTATAAATGCGCCGGCCGCGGCGGCCGCGAGTTAGTTAATAGAAGAGAGTCAGTCAGTTTTAGCAGAAGTCAGTAGTGAGCAGTAAGACGTCAGTCCGTCAGTGTGTCCGAAGTGGAAGCTGTGCTGGGAAGTGTGCATTGCGGTGAAGAGTGGTGCAGTGGTTGAACAGCAGTCAGCAGTCTGAAGTCTGCAGTGGAAGCTGAGCTGTGAAGGGTGCATCGCGGGAAGCAGTGGTGCAGTGGGGAAACAGCAGTCAGCAGTTTGAAGTCTGCAGTGGAAGCTGAGCTGTGAAGTGGGCATCGCGGTAAACAGCAGTGCAGTGGACCCTGGTGTGCGCAGTGAAGTGTGGTCTGCGCAAGGAATTGTGGTCTGTGCAGGGGAATTGTGGTCTGTGCAGGGAATTGGGGTCAAGTGCAGTGGACCGTGGACAGTGCATGGACTGACTGATACTGTAGAAGAAGAGAGCTGTTTAAATAAATAGTGTGTAAGAAGTGAACTGTGTAAATAAATCAAGAGAACGGAGTCGTGTGTAACAGTGTAAATAATTAAGTGTAATATATCTGTAAATAGACAAAGTAGTTTTTAGTGTCAGTAGATTTTAGTGTGTATAATTATTCACGAATAAACGTCTTTGTTTAAACAATATTGTGTGTGTTTTAATTCACCACGGAGAAACGTTACAATTGGTGTCAGGTGTGTGGGGTTGGTGTGTGTTTAAATCAGTATAACGTGTGGTGAATTAAAACCTTAATGAAAATGGAATTCACAAAATCCTTACGGGAACTGAGAGTAACCGAGTTGAAGATGGAGTTAGAAGACAGGGATCTGGAGACCACCGGAACGAAAGCAATATTACAAGAAGCAGCGAAAGAAGAAGCAGCAGCGAAAGAAGAAGCCGCAGCGAAAGAAGAAGCCGCAGCGAAAGAAGAAGCAGCTGCAAAAGAAGAAGAAGCAGCAGCAAAAGAAGAAGGAGCAGCAGCAAAAGAAGAGAGAGCAGCTGCAAAAGAAGAAGAAGAAGCAGCAACAAAAGAAGAAGAAGCAGCAGCAGCAAAAGAAGAAGGAGCAGCAGCAAAAGAAGAGAGAGCAAAAGCAGCAGCAGCAGAAGAAGAAGCAGCAACAAAAGAAGAAGAAGCAGCAGCTGCAAAAGAAGAAGAAGAAGCAGCAACAAAAGAAGAAGAAGAAGCAGCAACAAAAGAAGAAGAAGAAGAAGCAGCAGCAAAAGAAGAAGGAGCAGCAGCAAAAGAAGAAGAAGCAGCGAAAGAAGAAGAAGCAGCGAAAGAAGAAGCAGCAGCGAAAGAAGAAGCGGCAGCGAAAGAAGAAGCGGCAGCGAAAGAAGAAGCGGCAGCGAAAGAAGAAGCGGCAGCGAAAGAAGAAGCGGCAGCGAAAGAAGAAGCGGCAGCGAAAGAAGAAGCGGCAGCGAAAGAAGAAGCGGCAGCGAAAGAAGAAGCGGCAGCGAAAGAAGAAGCGGCAGCGAAAGAAGAAGCGGCAGCGAAAGAAGAAGCGGCAGCGAAAGAAGAAGCGGCAGCGAAAGAAGAAGCGGCAGCGAAAGAAGAAGCGGCAGCGAAAGAAGAAGCAGCAAAAGAAAAATCAGAAGTAGAAAAAGAAGTTTTTAAACGAGTGGTAGAAAATGAAGATGGCTCCCAGAAGAGGAGAAATGATTTTGTCTACCGAATTGAAAGGTTCCAGTATTTAAACACGCGGGTCATCCATTCCAGTCGGCTGGCCCCGTGCGCGGGAGGTAATGAAAATGACGGAGAAGACACCACAGGAGCTTGTGAGTTGGGCATGAAAATGTTCACTTTTGACGAGTTTATGTCTCACCATGGCGGAAATGATATGGCGCGTTGTGGTGTGGCAATGGAGGTGCAACAGGATCTGTTTACGGTACGCCAGAAATATTCATTAGCGCATTGTGTTGCCCAGGATCTAGATATGACCAGAGGTGTTGCTGCTGTATTCAGAAGAAAATACAGGGAAATGGAAGAATTGGAGAACCGGCGACCGGATATTGGGAATGACCTTCTTCTCCGCGACGTGAGTAAAGATGTGCATTTTGTTATCACAAAAAGAAAGTCACATCGCAAGGCCACCTTCAGAATCTTGGGAAAACTCTGCTTGAATTACGCCAACAATATCTGCATTATTTCACTAAACGCGATCCGGGACGGATCGCATCTAAGGAGGGGGCAATGTAACGAATATTGCATCACCTGCCGAAGTCGCTGCGCGTGGATTGCGTCATCTGCCGCCGTCCCTTCCCTTCCCCCGAACTAGACGGTTCCGGACAATCCGCGAGCCGCGGAGAAATGCCGAGAATGTGCCCGGTGCCTGGAGACAAGCGCCGGGCAGGTATAAATGCGCCGGCCGCGGCGGCCGCGAGTTAGTTAATAGAAGAGAGTCAGTCAGTTTTAGCAGAAGTCAGTAGTGAGCAGTAAGACGTCAGTCCGTCAGTGTGTCCGAAGTGGAAGCTGTGCTGGGAAGTGTGCATTGCGGTGAAGAGTGGTGCAGTGGTTGAACAGCAGTCAGCAGTCTGAAGTCTGCAGTGGAAGCTGAGCTGTGAAGGGTGCATCGCGGTAAGCAGTGGTGCAGTGGGGAAACAGCAGTCAGCAGTTTGAAGTCTGCAGTGGAAGCTGAGCTGTGAAGTGGGCATCGCGGTAAACAGCAGTGCAGTGGACCCTGGTGTGCGCAGTGAAGTGTGGTCTGCGCAAGGAATTGTGGTCTGTGCAGGGGAATTGTGGTCTGTGCAGGGAATTGGGGTCAAGTGCAGTGGACCGTGGACAGTGCATGGACTGACTGATACTGTAGAAGAAGATAGCTGTTTAAATAAATAGTGTGTAAGAAGTGAACTGTGTAAATAAATCAAGAGAACGGAGTCGTGTGTAACAGTATAAATAATTAAGTGTAATATATCTGTAAATAGACAAAGTAGTTTTTAGTGTCAGTAGATTTTAGTGTGTATAATTATTCACGAATAAACCTTCTTTGTTGTAAATATTTCGTTGGTTTTAATTCACCACGGAGAAACGTTACAATAAAATAAAATCAAGTCCGAAATAAATTATAAGAAAGAATTTAGATATAATAAATAGATTAAATGAAAAGATAAAAATATTAAATTAAATAAAGAGATAGATAGATTTAATAAAGAGAAGAAAGAATTTTTAAAAAAAGAAACAGTTACCACATTACTAACCAAAATAAATATTAGCGATTATTCACACGATTATAGCTTCTATACAGTCAATATGTTTTGTGATTGTGAAAGTGACTTCATACATAGACATCTTGCGTATTCAAGTTACGGAGTTCAAGGGGTTTTTGTGCGTTCAAGATGTCTCAACTGAATTTATATTTGCATCCACATCGAATAGTCTCGCTACCTGCCATCCCCTCCCTCGCACCTTCCACTCATTCCACCATTCACATCATGTAGTCCCTACTACTACCATAGTCACATATAGTCTCTACTATCACCATGCTGCTACCCCCCTTCGCTTCCTACCAACCCCTTCCTCGCATCTTTTTCCGCCCCCCCCCTATCCACCACTCGTATCGTGTCCAACCAACCTTTCCCTCGTATTATCCCCCTCTCTCATTTCTCTTCTGTATATTCATAGTTATTTTTATGAGGTGACCAAAATATTGTTTATTAATCTTATTTTTTGTAGAATAATAATATTAAAACTAGCAACGTAGCAGGTACGTGTAACGACGTGACATACGTCTCAAGACGTGGTGGGTGTCTCGCGACGTGAGAGGTACGTCTCGTTGCGTGGCAGGTAGTACATCTAGCGACATGGGAGATACACTGCGCAGTGTAAGTATTTAGTAGTGTTTATTTTTTAAACTTGCGTTCCAAATGTTTGTGAGAAACGGGTGTACTAGCGAATGCACCATTAAATCACGAGTATAAATTGTGAGTGATCTCCTGAAAATAGTAGCAGTTGTAATAAAGTTATTTTATTACCAAACGTATCTAATGTGAATACGTAATTCAGAACTTCCGCATACACTAGGTATACGATTATTCTTATGGCTTCGGTAATCTGCGGTGTGCTTTCAGTAGTAAAAATTTGCAAGTGCAGCAAAAGCTTCGTGAACGTTCGCGAGAGGAAAGCGAAGTGGAATTTTTCTGGAAGCTTTTAACCAGACTCTCTCTGGGCTCAGTAATTCCAGGGATTTTAAGTGGAATTTTTTTGTTATTTACCGAACGCCTCTGCGCATTTTAGAACAATTATGGAAGATCACGCACGCAAATACGCTCTCTCCCTCACTCTTTGCCTCGGTTCCTTCTTTACCGAAATGGCCTGCGGATTTTTTTTTTTTTTGTTTAATCCCGCGTCCTAATTCCGTTGTGTATTTTAAATTTCTTATTCTTTAAAATACCACCACATTCACACACAGTCATCCAAAGCAATATTGTAAAGGTATGAACCAGACGAAAGAGAAATGAGTTTAATTGAGTCGCGATTTCAGGAAGAGGAAAGAAGAGAACTGAAATAACGACCGTGGAAACAAGATTGAAAAATAAAAAAATCTAGGAAGAGGATTAAAACAGGTGTGTCAAGGTCGCGGGCAAGATAACTAGCTTCCTGAAGTTCGCGGGCACTGCGTTCAGAGCAACTGCCGGGAGGTTTAAACGCAAGGGATATACCAATTGCTCCGTAGTGTCGATACGTCACTTGATACCTGACCTTTGACAGTCTTTTGAAGAAGTCAGTAGACACTTCTTGCTCAAAAAGCGATATTAATTTCCATTTCCTGATTAAAGCACAGCAATTATTCATTAAAATTAAATGTATCTGTCATATATCAAATTGTCAATTGAGAGTAACAATTAAACATTTTAAATCGAAAGGGCCTGGATTTCGTAATTGCATTTATTTAAGAGTGCGATAATTGCATTAACATTCTAGGCTCACATTGGGGACAAATAAATAAATAATTTAACAAAACATAACACAAAACTAAAACAACCAAACAATTCGCCGATGAAACATATTCCTGCCCCTTCGCAAAAATATTTATACAAGGCAGAAGTTAAAAGGAAAATAAACATGAAATAAGTAGTAAAGTGTATAAACAATTTAAATCTCGGTTGTCTGATAGAAAACATCAAGCCCACAAACATTCGTTTTAAGCAATCGTTCTTCCTCATATTTCGAGCGTGCTTTCTGCTTATCTCCCCTAATACGGCTTGCGCATGTATGCCCCTTTCTGAATTTGCACGGTAAATACGAGAAAAGTCAGAGAAAGGGGCCTGTGCTCGTAGAATCGCCGAACATCCAGGTGGGCACGTAGCCCGTGAGGGCGCAGTTTGACATATTAGAGTTAAACAAAATCAAAATGTAGAGTGTCTCTTTATTGGCGAAGGCAAAGTCGTCGCAAAGAGTGGATTAGCCGTTTGTTGGTGCAGTTCATGAGAGTCGGTTTCGCGAGTAAGGTGAAGTTCTAGGCGACGTTCGGATTCGGAGCAGACCAAGGTCGAGTGCCGCACTCTTGGATTCTCGGAGCATCGCGGAGGTCAATGGGATTAGCGAATCTATGAACGAAGGAGACGCATTGACGGCAGCAGCGTGCAAATGGATGCAACCCACGGGGGTCACTGGGGAGGCGTCGGGACGGCCAGAAGCTCAAGAAACGACGTGAGGCAGCCGGGGCCGCCGTAGGGCGGCAGGCCCGCCGTAACACCCCCATTGGGGTCAACGACGGAGGTGGCGTCGAGAAGGAACGTGTGATACCGAGCGAGGCGCTTGGGGGTGGCAGAGGAGCGGCGCGTACCTATGTGCCTCGTCAGCGAGTGGAACTAGGTTACGCAGTCGGAGGACGAAAACGAGGCGTTGGCGTCGGCATGCGGAGCAGAGCGGAGCGGGGCGGGGCGGGGCGGGGAGGGGCGGCGACGGCGCGACGGTCTCTGCAGCGGCGGGGCGGCCAAGGGCACCGCCGGGCCCGGGGGCGTTTCCGCGGTCCCGGCCCCTCCCCCTCGCCCACGCTGGCCCGCCCGCCCACGCCACGCGCCGCCCGCCCCCGCCGCATGGCCGGGTCGATATTTGGACGGGCGCCCAGCAGCCGGCGCCGAGTGTAGGGCGCTGGGCCCGCGCGCGCCGGGCCCGCGCGCGCCGGGACGGATATGAGCGTTGGACCCCCAGCGCTCCGGGGCCTGCCCGAGGGCCGCTGGCTGTTCTCGTTGGGCAAAACAGCGGACGCATAGCCTTGGAGTGGACGCCCTCGGCGCGAGGAAGTTTCTTCTTACGCGTTCGGAGATTTCAGTTTCTTCTTCTTTGCATTACTGCTTTCATCCAATAATGCTCGGAAAATTACACAATCGATCAAAGTATACTCTTTACCCGCACGTATAAATCGAATACGATTCTGCACACAAGTAGTAAAATCAATGTAGGTTTAGGTTGGATATTCTCGTTAGCTTTTGCTTTACTCGTCGAATTTTAAAACTGAAACGAAAAAACAAAACAACAAAAAACAGCCTAGAGAGAATGTACACACCTATATTTCAAGACGCTCCAGACGATGAAAGAGAGATTTATTAAATTAATTCTGTTCTAAACAATCAGATCATTAAGAAGGGCCTGTAAAATTTGAGGAAACAGGTAGTTTTCATTTAATTTCTTGATGTTAATGGATTAAACACTAATAAATTTATACGAATAAAATATTTTCTCCAAAACGATTCCAATTTTTTGTATTACTTCTTTCCACGGATAGAGCAAAGGACTCATAAAAATGGCACAGGCCTCATTTTCATCGAACTCTTATTATGAATTTCAGAAAATCTGCGAAGAAAGAAATAATGCTAGAAAGTATAGGCTATTTTAGCAATATTTTAAATTGTTTTCTTTCTTACACAAATAAGATCTAATCGTGTAAGGATAAATCATATGTTTCATGTTTTAATAATTTATGTTTGCTTATGTTAAAAATTGTCATAGTAGAAGTGTACCATTCTTCAAATATAATGCATGAGCAACATGAACATATTCAATTTAGTAAATTAATTTCATGAACAAAAGGTCTCCAAAACGTCAATACTCAGTAAAACGAGTAATTTTTGGCTTTTATCACAATTACCTTCATACAAACAAAAGAAAATCTATTCTTCAGCACGAAGGAGTGCGAAAATGTTAGTTTTCATGTCAGTTCATGTCAGTTTTCACTCCACCTCAGTACTGAAGATGCGACATTCATGTCGACAATTTTAAAAACGTCGATGTTGTTATAAATTTATTGATATATTTACACCGACTTTTTAAGCCGTTGATTTAAGATGGACTTCAATGTTTTATGGGTTGATATTTTTTAAAGCACCATCATAATGTAAATCTACATTAATTTCCAAAATCCAAAGTATCCAAAAATTGAACATATCAGACAAAAGGGGCCAAAAGCGACATATACATAAAATCGGGTTATCGTCGATAAAATAAGTCTACATTATTCTTTAATTATCCAATCACTCTATAAGTGGTGTTCATTATCCTGACCGTTTTAACTCAGTTTTGTTAGTTAAATTCTAATTAAAAATTAATGAACGGGACCACCTTCATATAAAATTCCCTCCCGTAAACATTAATGATTTCTATTTGAATTTTCAAAACATCGATGCTTAGCAAAATTGGGTTTTGGTGCAATACTTTATTTACATCGATGCTTTCGTTTTGAACATGGACGATTAGCAACATGGATATTTTCGTTGGCGATGTCGCATCCCTCCTCAATGCGTTGGCGAGCCCAGTGCGTTGGCGCCGTGCGGCGCTGCGGCCCCGGGGTCGCTCCCCCGACCTTGATCTGGATGCGCAAGGTCGGGTGGGGTCGGCGATGCGACGCACACTCGGTCGCAGCGGCGCGTAGGCGCCGGGAAGAAAGGGTGGGAAACGGGGGCGCGACGGAGGATGCGGTTGAACGCCGGCGCCGGGCATCTGGCAGCGACGCCGCTGCCGCCCCCGCCACCGTCGCCATCGCCACCGCCATCGCCACCGCCACCGCCACCGCCACCGCCACCGCCACCGCCGCCACCGCCGCCGCCACCGCCGCCGCCGCCACCGCCACCGCCACCGCCACCGCCACCGCCGCTGCCGCCGCCGCCCCCGCCACCACCACCCCTTCCACCGCCGCCCCCGCCACCACCCCCGCCACCGCCACCACCACCACCACCACCACCACCACCACCACCACCACCACCACCACCACCACCGCCACCACCACCGCTGCTGACTCCGCCGCCACCGCCGCCACCGCCGCCACCACCGCCACCACCCCCACCGCTGCTGACAGCCGCCATCGCCGCCCGAGTCGTCACCGCCACCACCGCCGCCGACGACGACGACGACGACGCCCGCCCGGGAGCATTCCGAGGTGCGGGCGGGGCGGGGAGTTGCCGGCGGGAGGCACTAAGCAGTGTCGGGGTCTCGCTTGGGGTGGGGAGAAGGGGAAGAACAAGCGGGGCGGCGTGTTGAACAGATCTTGCTGCCGCACCCGTACCGAATTTTTATGTGCACACGGGTACTTTGATTGTTTCCGGGTAGCGGAGATCGCTAAGGTAGTAGTACCGTAGCGGTCTCGGACCGATAGATTGTGGTTTCGAATCCCGCCTCGGGCATGGTTGTATGCGTTTCGTGATTGTGTGTGTTCCTTGTGGTTGGCGTCAGCACGGGTATCCAGCCGTGATAAAAATAAAGTGTGCGGAAAATCAATAAAAACTGAGCCCCCGCCCATTAGGGTCCACACCGTAGAAACGGGAAAAAATGCAGAGATAAAAAGACAGAAGTTTGATTGGTATTTATTCTGTCTGTAATAGAGACGTAGTGGGAAGACCATAAAACTAGGAGTAGGAAGCGTTCCGTGTATCAGTCTTTGATATCCTAGATAACCTAGACAACTTCTTTCGGAAATTAATTTATTTCACTAACAAAAATATTTCCCTTATTCCGCGATGTTTCTCCCCATCAGGACCAAATGAACACCGGAGTAGTACCCTCACAAAACAGGCGACGGAACAAGGGCGAACATTCCAACCCCATCCTTTCCCTTACACTCGCACACTTACATGCGCCACACTATCTCCCACGTTGGGCACACGAGTAGGGAGTTAAGAGCTTGTCCCAGGTGGGTGCCGCGGAAGAGATTACTAGAGGGGAGATCCGCAAGCCTACGTGTAGGTCGGCTCCGTACATCACGTTCCAACGGGGGAGGTACACCATCAATCCCGAAATATAACTTACATCACGGGACTAATGACCTACGAAGTCGATGCGCCCGGAAAAAATAAAAACTCTCATAGGTATTCGCTCAACGAACAGTGGTGTCACGCTTATTGGAGTAACACAATCTGTAGCAAGTGAAGTTTTTTCTAACAGATGGTTTTATTAATTTATTTATAATATAATTTATAATAGTATTTCATGTGTATATTATAATATATTTCGTCTTTATATAAAAAAGCTACGACTACGCTGCGTGTATTTTATTTCCCATATATTGTTTTACAGAATTTACCATCGCTCTGCTCAATTTCTTGTCACTATATTATCATTATTCTTTGATAAGTGCTGGGTTTTGTTATATTGTAATAGCCATCTACCATTTGTAGCTCACATTTGCGGGTTCACGGTTAGTTTAATGGTTACAACTTATCAAAGCAATGGAATTTGTATAAAAATCGAAAATGTACTGTGTGTATACATATTGGCGAAACGTACATATTTCTAATTACATGTTTTTTGATTTAAAACGTAACATATCCAGTCGGCCTCTCACTATGCATTATTCTGGTAGATGATGTGTGTTGGTCGTGAGACAAGGCCATCACATCAAGAGTTGCCCAGACTTAGCGCAAGTTATTACACTGAACAAGTCTCGAATTTCATAAATGTCACAAATTTCAAAATTTCACTACGTCATAAATTGTTGTAGGATACAACCATTTTACGATTGTTTGATCATCCGCCATCTCATTATCACAAGGTGAAGGCACAAATACGTTGCAGGAATTCGAAGTTCAATATGCTCGAAGTAATTATTATTGATGCCCCCTTTGAATGTGCCACGCCAATTAATAGCTTGCTTTCATTGCGATAATGAAACAACTTTTGTAAAGCTGAAGAGATTTGGGATTTTGAGGGTCAATTTTCGATTACCCTACATGACATTTTTTAATGAATTATACTTTCTTTGCAATTTTTTTCTTTCACTATCAGTTGCATTCTCAACATTTTTCACCTGCCTAGTATTACCAACACTTGTTTTCGTTTCTCTACGACTGAAATAATATGACTATTGGAGACGATACGAAATGAATCTCATGCTTCTTGCCAAAAATGTAATCAATTAGTAGTGTAATCAGATAATAATTTCTCGATATTGTACTGAAAAATTAAAAATTTTAAACATGAATTGCGACAGTAGAATTTAGTCTTCTTATAAACTTTTGAGAACGACATTATTTCCATGTTAATATACAATAATATATTTTTGTTATTAACTGAAAGTATTCGTTAATTTCATTGAATCATGAAATGTATTGGATTTAAGGATTGGATATGGATTTAAAATATCATTCGTTATGTGGTAATCAAATTTAATCTCTTTCTCTCTGAAGTCACATATTTAATTATTTTCCTTTAAATAACAAATTTTAAATTGTCAAGGTGATTTAGTGAAATTATACTTACACATTGAAAATGTTACCCTGGAAATAGCACCAACAAATGTCAAAAATCGGAGATTAAGGGAATTTAGGGGATATGGATAGAAAGGGATGGTGCTTATTTCGGCTAATTTCACGTTATATTACACGTGTACAAATTTCTTAAAAGTTGTTAAAGCATTTAAACAAATGTAATCTATCCATATTGAAAGGCTGAAGAAATATTTTTGTAAAACATTAATTTGCAAGCCAAACTCCCTAATTTAGTCTGGAACTTAAGCTTATCATCTAACCTAACAAGAAGCTTGACTCCAGAATAGCGAGTACGTAAGGGTGGCAATAACGTCGATGCCCTTAGACCGCTACCAACTCCGCCTTAACTGTAATCCGGCCCTAATTACAAAATCGTAGGCGGATTCGCTTTGAGCGTGGGTCCTGTACGCCGAGGCATTTGCAGGAAATCCCAAGTTGGCGGCCTCGAGACCCGAGCTATATAGGTCGAGGACGGAGAGAGGGTGGGAGGAACAAAGCCTATGGAGCGGATAGATAGAAGAGGAACAGGAAGACAGAGATAGAGAAATCCAGAGTCGAGGGAGGAAGCGGATGTGTGCCTAAGGCTACGGTATATCTTCCAAACGGGTCCCGGGTTAGAGCAGAATGGGGCTCAGCAGAATGAAATCTCCAACACTCCACTGTGATTTTATCTCATGTAAATGAGCAGTCCAATGAAATACGTATATGGTAGTAATCAGGCACCGCAGCATTTCCACAGAAACCACCAATCATATTGCATATATGTGGTATTATAGTTTCGATAATTTATTATGCGGGGTATATTTTCCTAGAGTTTTCTCAGCAAGACTCAGACAATCAGAAACGTTTCCAATTGGATAATCCAGTGCAGAATCATATATACTGAATATGATGAATATAGAATAACAAAATAGATTGCAAGTCAGAAATATGGTTTTAATGCTTTTCTGACAATACGTACGAGACAAAAAACATTGATAATAAAATATATCAATTCTGAAACCGTTTTGGAAGCCCTTTTTTCCAAGTCATGAGAGGAGTCGTGTCGGAGGAGGTGTTATTTTGTCAACAATACTATAAAATCAAATCTCTAGTTCGTTTGCCAATACCTTTTCTGTTTTTCCAGAGAGGAAATGTCTAGCATTAAGCAAATGTCTAGGAATCTTGGGACACAGTTTATAATGCTGTTGACACAAATGAAAAATATAATCTATTTTTTCAAAACTTTCATTTCACTTTAACGCATACTTTCTTTTCAAAAAGAGAAAATTAAATATCTCTTGTAAACAAATTAAATAATACTTGGATCACACAAGGTATTAGAACATCGTCTGAAAACAAACGTGCGCTTTACTTTATTTCTAAACATCATAACGTATCACCCGGTTTCCATGTTTACTTCCGAGAATACAAAAGAATCCCAAGAAAAGTAATAGTTCAAACAAAAATAATGAGAAATAATCACGATATTTTGAACGCTAGTAACAAAACTAAAGCAATGTGGAAAATCGTAAAAAATACGACCACATCATCTCGTTACTTAGAAGAGAATGTAATTTTAAAGGATAATGAAAGAGAAGCCAGTAATCCGGAAAAAGTGACAAATCTCTTCAACCAACACTTTTCTAGAATTGCGGCTGAACTCATACAGGGACTAAAACACATCATCCTTACCTTCCCAAAAAAATTTCGACACGATGTTTATTTCCGAAACTACTTCTAACGAAATCTTACGAAGAGACAGTTAACTAAAAAATAAGTATTCATATGGTTTAGATAAATTTCCGGATTCTTTATTGAAAACTTGTGTACATGCCTTTCTTTATACGCCCGTTAACTCACATTTTCAATGCTTCTTTATGCACAGGAATATTTCCAGATATTTTCAAAACAGCACAAATTAAGCCACTTTTTAAAAAATGGAGAAAATATGAAATTCAAAATTACCGACCAATTTTTCTTTCGTCAGGTTTCTCAAAAATATAAGAGAGACTATTCTATACGCGAATTGAAACTTTTCTCAAGAAAAACGGAGAGTTTTCAGACTCACAACACAGGTTTAGAAAATCAAAATCTACGGAAATTGTCATTTTTTCTTGTCTTAAAGATGTTGCGTCGTCAATGGACTCAAATGAAGCACCCATTGGAATATTTTTAGATCTTTGAAAGCTTTTGACGTTATTGACCATAACATCTTGCTATCAAAATTACCTTCTTATGGAATTCTTGGCCCTAGATTGGATAACCTCGTACCTTAAATCAAATCAATCCTTTTACGAAGTTATACCGCAACTCGTATTACTTCGAAGAACGATTCCATCATTCAATTTTTCGTATATCAAGACTTCAACATCCAGAAGAACATTTCTTTATAGATGCGACAAATTCAGACGTTCATCACTTTCGTTAATGTATTTTTAATAAGTTTGTATCGTATGTTTTTACAATACGTTCTCGAATATGAAATATATAGAAAGTTATGCAATGCTGCACAAATCGATGTCGAGCTTTTAACAGCATATGCATATGTAGGGCCAAGTACGCTTAAGGAATTGACATCGTTATAATTCTCAATAAATCCATTGAAATTTCGAAAATGGGAAAAGTTTAACTTTTTTGAACCAGTCTTAAACGCCCAATATTGAAGCTGGAATTGAATGTCATAATGCAATCCGTTCTACAATATTACATATTTAATTATTATACACTTTTTCTAATTCTTAGTAGTTTCCGCATAATTGTGTGTCAAATCGCAACAATGCTCCCCAAATTTATAAATATTTTTTTCTTTTAACTTTTTATTAGATCGAACGCAATACAGTGAATTCTATGGCAGCAGTGTCATATTCACTTAATTATTGAATTTTCAAAAATTAAATAGTATTGTTTTTTAAATTGTTATTTATTTTAGATTATATTAACACGAAACCATTACAAACAAAGTGAGCAAGTATCTGCTGTAGTGGCTAGCAATACTAAGCTTTTACTATAATAAACGAATGAAATTCGAGAAGAAGAAAGCAGTTTTTACCACGACAGGAATATTAAAACTGTGCACGAACACAAAAGCACAAACGCCCGGATAAGCAAGGAAAATCACATTTCGGATCCTCGCGTGCTCTCGATCGTAGTTCCGCCCGCGACGGCATCGAGCCATCGAACCGTTGCGCCGGGAGCCTTGCCGCTGGGTACATCTAAGATTCGAATTACAAAAGTGAAAAATGGCATCCCGTCACGCTACAACGGCTTGGCGGCGAGGGCAGGGGCGGACGCAGCGGTAGAGATCGAAGAGGTGGGGGATTACGTGAGGGAAGGGTGGGGTGGTGGAGCTACGCGTGGCCGAGGTGCACGAACTCGCAGTCTGCCAGTTACGTAAGCGTCGTAACACGCGGGGTCGCGGGCGGAGGTGGAGGGAGCTCCTTTCGTGCGTCGGTGCGCGAGGCGATGCGGTGTTGATGGATTTATGAAGAGATGAAGGTGAAGATCTGCAAGGGGCCGTGAGCGTGACGTATTAGAACAAGGATGTCAACTGGCGGTTTAGAAGCTTTGTGTGTCCCAAGGCGGGCGTGTGTCGAAAACGCAGATACGCCAGGCCCATTATCAATTTAGATTTATTTAGCCAAAAAACTGTAAAAACTGTGTGTCGTATGGGGAGATCATCAATATGGTTATAATTTTCTAATTACATTTACGCATCACGCATGGGCGTCCATGACCTAAGCGATGCCCCGTAAACCTCCATGAATAAATAAATAGAAAGATTCTTGCCGTACACGGAAGTCAGGTCAAGTGTCGAATATGTGTGTAGCCTTAAGAAAAGCTGATAGGAAAAAGAAGCTTCATACAGAAACGGATAAGATGCTTTCGTCATAAAGGTCGGAAAACATCCTTGTTTGGACATACTAGTATATTAAGGAGTGAATGCATAATAGTGTGTCTGTAAGGAAAGAAAAAGACGCATAGGGAGAATAAGAAAGCCACGATGACGCACATAAGCCAATTCAAAGAGATACAGGCCTACGAACAAAAACAAAAGGAACGGAGTTGCAGATACTTCCTGTTTTAGGACTGTTCAATAAGTAGGAATGCTGAAACATATAAATCGTCATTACGAGATTCTGAGAAATAAGCGAAAGCCAAACAATTTTAGACAACCTCAGCTCCATTTAAAATTCAATTATCATTACAACTTACATCAAATACTTATTTAACTACAATTATAGTAATTTTCCATATAAATTATATTTTCGATATAAAAAATGTTATTAATTCCATACGCATTTATCTTCATATTCCACACCGAGAACTTCGAAAAGTAGAATTTGAAATAAACTAGTGATCTGCAGCAGCAACAATGCTGCTGAGCAAATCCACACAAGTACAAAATTCTTGTAGAACACTACCACTAAATAAATTAAATATTTTAACAAAACGAATAAAAAAATGCTAAGAAACATAAACTGTAAAAGGGTTGATTACATACCAAGAATAAAAAAAAAGTTTGCTCTTCCAATACGCAACACGGAAAGACCAAATATTTCGTGGCCGGCGGCCTCTTTCTTGGAGCCTACCTATCAAATGAAGTCATCTGTGCCGTTAGCAGTGAATTTGAATTTGAGAGTTTAGTCGATACGCACACGATGAGAATAGAGGCAGAGTAACACAATCTAAAATTTGCATTTTTCTGTCAAAATTGTAACTGTTTCATTGTTTTTTTGAATTTCGCGAATTCCTGGGTATCCCTAACGAAACCGTAGAGATCTGACAAAAGGATGCAGGCGGCCTAATTTTCTTTCAATTTACGCGATTATTGGATATCAGTAGTATAGATGTAAATGCAAATAATTGATAATACGTTCACAAGAAAGAGTAAATATGACATTATTACAGAAGCATTCTTAGAAATGGGGAAAATTCCGAACTCACGGACAATAGTTGAAAATTAAAAATAATTATTTTTTTAATGCATTACCTTATAACAAACATTTTAAAATATTTTCTCCATTACAATACATAAAAATATTCTCTTTTATGTCACACGAAATCCGTCTTTTGAATAAATGATATAAAGTAATAAATTTGTATTGCAGGGTCTTATTTCATTCTTTCGAGATACTGCTGCGCTTTGAAGGCATTATTTCATTACAATAGTACGTAGGGCACAAAGAAATTTAAAAAGAGTTTACTTTTAGAGAAAACGACTTGGAGGATTTTAATACAAATCTAGTTTTCTTAGAAACCGCCTACATATCCTGAGGATATCCCCCCTTTTGTTTTCAAAGAAATCAATTAAGAATGAGATAGCCATTTTTTAGCGAAGAGAATCGCGGCCAGTTACATTCCCTTCTTGTCTACAGAGTGATTGCCATGGTTGCAAGGGAAATTGGCGGAGGTGGTTCAAAACTGTAGGTGCGGGGGATGCAGGATAATTGAAGATGAATTAGAAAGGCTGAAATAGTTTAATAACTTCCACTAAAAGATTTTTTTTAATGTGGTTTCCAGATATGTTAAATTGTTTTGAGGGCGATAAATTCAATTATTGTGACCAATCTTCAAAACTCATAACGGCGATTACAATTTTTTTAATGCGCAATACAAATAGTACTTAGACGTTTCGTACAACGCGTAGAAAACGTTCTCTACACAACGCCCAGAATACGATATTAATTAATAATTATGCATTAGATATTACAATTAAGAAATATTAAATATTCATATTAATAATTAAATATTTTGGCAATCAACTTGGCAGCCTCACAAGTTCGGAAAAAGCGTGGTGTCAGGCGCCTTCTACATGTCGGCTAGCGGAGATTTCACCCTCCAGGTATCTTCCCCAGCGGGGCACCAACCCACCACGCCCAGCTGAGGCATGACCTAAGCTCCAATCTGGTCTCCCGTCATGTACGGTAGAGTAGTGCATGTAAGTAAATATGTGTGCGCGCAAGCGCGCGCGTGTGTGTTAGAAGCGACGAGACAAGGATGAGGAAGGAAAGAGTGTGCGCTGTCTGTAACGGTGTTACTGCTACGGCATTCGCATGGTAAACGTATATTAACCTCGCATTCAAGGAATCATGGGAAAACAAGTGATCAGAACTGGTGGCTGCTAGAATTCTCCTCCAGAGAATGGTTGAATTTGACCTAGTGACCTGGGGGTTGCTAGTGCGGAAAACCGCCATTTTCAGGACTCGAATTCTAGGCCAGCGATGCTGCAGAGGCAATGATTTCATCACTTCACTTTCACTTTCACCCCAGCGGGCAGTGGTGGAGAAAAAAAGTTGATCATTGTGAGCAAAAGTGTGAGGGGGTAGGCCTGGTGTGAGAAGCAATATCACTGGTGGCAGAAGCGCGGGCGGGGTGGCGGGTAACAAAGACGGTGGGGAAGGCGCTAGCCTGAGGGTGATTTGAACTTGGTCGTATGAATACGACGTAGCTGCAAACAGTGTCAGATATGACTGCGATTTGGCTTGCTATAAAAAGGCTATATCTTCGGAAATGTTTTCATAAATGTCGATAGAAAATAGATTTCACGCAAAACTACATCAAGAAACCACGACCTGGAATAATCTATTTAAACAACATACACTTTACCTTATCCATTATTTTAAAAAAATACTGTCTTTGATTGAATCTAGTAGAATGAGGAGCAACACGATTACCCATCGTATTAATATTAAATCATTTAATGCCGGAATGTTGCTATTTAATTTTGGTATGTCTGAAAACATTTTCAGTGTTTCACTGGATTCTTATTTTTCTCAACATTTTGTATTCTTTATGCAAGATTAATGACAATAGTAAAACAGTTGGGGACATGTAGGTCGGCGCCGGATTTCACGTATTTGCAGGGGAGGAACACCACCACTCGTGATATAACATGCCTGCACTTACAGAACTAATGACTTTAGCAGTTGACGCACCCGAATATATCAAATACGTCATGAAGCAATCGACCAACTATCACTGCACTAGTACGGAGTTTGTGCACGCCATAGCGGACAGCAGTCACAGCACTCTCGATCTCTTGCGCATGCGCAGATGAACTAAAGTGATGCGAAACTCGAACTGCGCATGAGCAGAAGATCGATAGTGCTTCGAGGGTGCACAAACTCCCTAGTTTCATCTGTTTGTTAGAATCTTCTTCTGGGAACAGAACTTCAGATAACGAGACCGCAAGGCTACGTGCCCGCCTCAAGAGACCAGTCGGAGTGGAGGACGTGGGCCAAGCTAGGCGGTGCATGGGGGAGTATTCAAACAACGAAACATAAAGGAAGGGTTTCCCGTAGCCTTCGAGCACTTCGAGTGCCGCAATTTGAAGGAAATGCGATACTAACGATATCTGAATGTCCTCCATCGTGGTTCCCAATCTTTTTTAAACTGACGTCTCAATCTATAGAACGCTAGACTACTCGCGACGCACACTGTCCAACACAATTCTGCCGAATCAATATTTCGAGAAGCAAATGGAATACACAATACTATGGTTGTACAGTTCCAAAGTGGATTGTCTTTCCTAGAAGTTAAAAGAGATAATGCCGCAATGCTTTTTTATCCCTTTATTTTGACAAACATACTGATAATATTTAGGGATTAAAGCTTTCATTTATGAATACAATGTAGTTTATATGAATATCTTATACAATTTGAATAAAAGTTGAATATGAACGAAACGGGATGACATATCTCAGAACATATCTGGATAACAAAGTACCGGACTCAAATCCCGATGGGATCACATACTTGTATTTGAACTTGGTGGGAATCCAGCTTCAGTATTACTTGAATATCGTACAATATACACAATGATTATAAAAAGCAGATTCCCTTCATTTCATTCTACATATTAATATCATCAAATTTGTTATCATTTATTTCACATGTGAATTTTCAAGTATAGATAATTGAAATATATGCATTGTGTTCGTAGCATATACCTTTAACATATAAAATATTTCTAAATGGGAAATAAAATTTTACGTATTTCTTTGTGACCATATTATTTACAGCACATATTATTAAACTGCTAGAAGCCTCAGAAATGAAATTATTTAAATCGGTTAAAGGATGCACCAGAGAAGACAAAATCCGAAATGATGAAAGCAGGAATGAAATAGGGATGCACTCAACACCCGAAATGACGACCCGCTATAAAGAAAAATGGAGAGATTATGTCCTTCGTATCCCACCAGAAAGGATTCCAAAGCAAGCAATGGAATATAATCCATAAGGCAAAAGAAGTGTGGGAAGACGGAGGAAGAGACGGTGAGATCGGAACAGGCCTCAGGTCTAATCCTGGCAAGACAGAAGAAGAAGAAGAAGAAGAAGAAGAAGAAGAAGAAGAAGAAGAAGAAGAAGAAGAAGAAGAAGAAGAAGAATTGTATATACAACACAGTGCAAACACGAACGCTCCGTCTCCACGTGCCCATTACTTGAAGAAAATAAGATACTAATGATAATTGAAAGCCCTAAAACGTTTATATCCTAATTTATATAAATTATTTATTTTAATGTTAAATAAATTTATTTATTATAATAACATAATTTTTAGGCCAAGCCAAAATGTTAACACCTGCAGTTCCCTGGAATTCGTAGAACCTCTGTCTTCCCTTATGCAACGCGCTAGACAGCGCTTGTTCCAAAAGATTGCTAGAATAGTAGCGGCGGCTTCCCAACTTGTGTTAAAAAAACACCTCTAGAGATGCAGACCTAGCGAAAGGACATTAGAAAGTGACATTTGCTGATTACACTCGGTACAGGAAGCAAATGCGGTGGTATGCCTTAGTGAAGGCCAGTGGATTGCCAATTAGAAGGGGCAGCCTGTGTGGCCCAACAATACATTTTGTCTCTTCAGATATTTCTTGCACGAGGGCATGCCGTGTACGAGCAATTTGCAATCAATGGGATATTAATCTTCGTCTAAGGCAACGTTTACGTCAAGAGCAGATGATGCAATTGTGCTCACGAAAACAATATTTTTTTAAAAATATTTGCAGCAAATAAAACAGTAATTTAAGTTATGAGATGAATTTTGTTTATAGGTGCAGACTCTGCCGAACAAAACCCTCATGGCAACATGCTACCCCATAAAACTCGCAGTATTCCCACTGTTCCACATGCTTGCCTATGAACCTCCTGCTATGACCGGTGACGCAATAGACCGCGATGCGGTCCATTGTAAAAAAAGGACTGTTCATTTACTAACGCGGAAGCATGAAATTAAATTGGTCCTCAAAACTTGACCTAATGGTATGCACATATTCAATACGCTGAGCGTAAGTTCAATACGTTCTGCATTTCTTTTTACCGTAATTGGTGTTTCCGGGCAGGGTGCCGCCCTAAAGTCCATAAGGAGCAGCCCGTACACAGCATATTTTGTTCGTCACCACACTCATATGGCGTGATACACCAGTAGCATACTGATAAAGAAATAAGAATACGTTCATTACTTCTTGTTAACGTAAGATCGAAAGGGTGATGAAGTATTTCTTACATATAAATAGCAATTAGTTTACTCAAAACTCTCCAAATTCGGGTTCATAACTAAATGACAATATATCCCTTGACATTTTTTCGTATATGCACAGATACTTTTGAAACACTATGAATTTTTAATTGCGGAAAACGATGTTCTCTGCTGTACTCGTGAGGGTGTAACTATACAAGGGTTACGGAATTGATTTGCGGTATGTGTACACTATCCCTACCCGAAATATTATCTCGTTATCTGCCACAAACATTATCATCCTAAGATCGGAGCAAAAATTATTGAACACTTTTTTTTTTAGCAAAAATAAAATGTCTTTGCAACTTGATCGTGATGTGATACAGCACTTCTATGAACTTCTCAAGAAGGGAGTAAATTAGGAGAAATTGCTTCTTGGAAATGTACTTCAGATCCTTTGCGGCTGTCAGATTCTCACAAATTAACACGGAAAACGTAGCGTGGGGATAAAGACAGTCGCTCGGAGCCTCGCTGCTACGTTAACTTCTAGTGACAAAGGGTTCAGAAGTTGTGTAGCCGTAAACTCTGGGCTCCCAGAGGATCTTAGAGGAGCTGATGTTAGACTGGCTGTGACTGTAGAGCGAATAGCAAGAAAATATAAGCAAGCGATACAGCAATAGCAGAGTAAAGAGAGAGGACTTTACACACTGTTAGTAGAAGTTTCATATCTGTAAAGATTTGAAAAGTATTTTCCTTCGAGTGTTTTCAGTATGGACGTTATTGATTCATAGTTATTGAAAAGATGTTTTAGTGATATCAACTGCAATAATACAAACAAGTTCTGATTAAAAAACGGCGTAGGCGTAAATTAGTATTTTTCTTACATGAATGGGTGAAAACCAGAACGGCATGTTTTTATTGCAAATTTAGGATGAAACCATAAGTGATGAATAGTCCGCGAAAAATAATAGGTCGTTAAGAAAATAATACAAGATGTCCAGGGAGGAAAGCAAGAAACATCGAAAATGAGCTCTTAAGTCAATTTTAAGCTATTTTGTCTAATAAATACTTCGATATTACGAATGACTGAGCAGCAATTAGCACTTAAATGTTGGTTTCAAAAAAAAAAAAAAATTCTATGCAATGATTTGCATGGCAGAAACATACAAACATTCCGTAAACATGTAAATTGCTTGCTATTTACAATGAAATAAAAAATCACCCAATTTACAAAATTCAATTGCTTTTTTCAAACTTATGCGATTTGCCATTCAAAATTTAGAAGGATTAGACAAAATAAGCTTAAAATTGACTTAAGAGCTTGTTTTCAATGTTTCGTTGTTTCCTCCCTGGACACACACTGGTAGAACATATTATAAAAATATAACGCACTCCCGTGTCAAGAAACTATTCGTCGATTCGCTTTTCGACAGCCCTTGATGTACGGCGAAAGCGGCAGGAGTGACTGTACACGGGCGTCCGCATGCGCCCCGAGGGTGGGGGCGTGTTGGGTGAAAGCGGTGGGGGCGTCAATAGGATTATCGGGAGTTAGTGCGAAGACGGAGGTTGCGGTTACGGGGACTACCGCGGCGTTAGTGATGGATGGCGAAACATAATCGATAGGCGATCGAATCTGTCAACTAGTGTGTTCAAATCGATAGAGGGGAGGCAGTGTTTGCTGCTATAGTCGAAGTTTGTTGAAGCCAAGGAACTTGGTGTATTTCTTTGAGAACAACGTGGATTATGGTGGCGAATCTCTCGGATGTGTTCTACACGGAATTAATTACAGAAGTTCATAGCGTGAAGGAGCGGCTAATGTGACACACGACACTCAAACTCGTAGAATGTTTGTAACATTGCATATTCCAATTGTAGTTCTGAAAATGAGTTCGTTTAATCATCAAGGTCCTGTTTACTATACAGCATTATTTAATATACGTCTACCACAATACATTAAATGTGAAAATACTAGAGAAAACCCAATGACAGTGTGAAATTGATTTACGAATCTGAAACAAAAAATGGCAGTCGAAACATTGATTTGCAGTTATACATTTACACTACAGTTTGCATTATACATTTGAGTAATCACTATTGCTTTTGGGACATTTGGAACACATTAGGTATGCACGTAACAATTATTTACATTTAGTCCGGCAAACAAACGTAGGGAGAAAATGGGTAACAGTCGCTCAAATGCAAGTAATTGACTACGAAATAGACGATACATTATGATCAAGGACAACTTTCTACCATGATATTTGCGAACCAAGTGGAAAGCTATTATATTATTATGCATTGATTTAAAATATAAGAAAATAAATATTAAAGTAATAAAAATGTAAAGCGATCACTGTTTTTTTAGTAAATGTTAGTTTTCTTTAACTAAATATAACTTACATTATATGATACTAAATTTTCAAAAATTGGAGGGAATGGCTGCTAATATGGCATACTGTGCGATCCAATACAAAGAAACAGGCTTGGATCACATTACAGATTACATTAGATCTTTTGTTGTGCTTGTTGTTGTTGTTTGTTGTTGTTCTTGCGATTGTTTAATACGTGGGCTCTGCTCTATTGTCCACCCCCGTCATTTTTCTAGGTTATTATTGGAAATTTTCAAATTAGCACCACATTGGCGCCCAACGCCCTTTTTGTATTCCCATGTTCGCCGCCAGGGGCCAGCACAACTGTCTCAATCATATTTATCCGTTACTTCTGTTGTTCTCTGGCTGGGCGAACGTGGGATGTGAATAGGTTGAGAATTGTCAGAAAATTGAATTTTGACGGCCTGTTAGGTTGTTCTTTTACATGCGAAAGAGAGGACTCTTTGCCCTCTGAAAACACACTGCCTCCAGCCGATGAGTTTAAGACTTTGATTTTGAGTTCAGGATACAAGTGTGTTAATCCTTAAAACAGAAAGCATGACCTCTATGCACCGTTTTGTGTCTCATTAATTTGCAAGCAAGAAACCTTTTTTGTTTACGCATTAATAATGAAAATGAGAGATCTCAAATCTGCTTCATTGTTACGAAATATCGGAAAATGCCAACTCCAATTCTCATGCCATCTCCACAGTCGCCACCACCGGTGTAGTGTGTGCACCGATAGTTCTATTTAAGTCTTGAAAATAATAGGACTTTTGCAAGCAAAGGGAGCACAGAGGAGGTAATGTAGGTGATTTTGTGATGAGTCTTTAACAAATGTAATGAATGCCACAACTGAGGCGTCGATGAAGAAGCAACTCCGGTGCAGTAGGCGGATGAGGAACACGAGTTTGTACGCGTACGCTGTGTCAGCAGCGCTGTCCGGAATAAGCGGTATCTGCAGCGATGACGGCAGTGTAAGCAATACCGCTGGTGTGGATGACGTGTCGGTGTAGTGTGTGCAGGCTTCATAATGTACGAATTAACTCGTTGCTAACAATTGAAAAACATATGGTCGAGCATTGTTTTATTCAACGAATTTTATAAGAAAGAAAAGTCTTCATTCATCACAAGCAAAATTTATAGTTTTAAAAACAAGTACAGCGAAATGAAGACGACGTTAGGCGAAGTTGGAAGAGACGGCAATGTTGATGTCGAAGTTATTACCCTTACTAATTTACGAAGAAACATTACAATTAACAAAGACTAGTATCATTCATATTACATTCAGAAAATTATGATACTTTTCATACAGTCTTCCCTAAAGTAGTTTCCAAAACAGATAAAAATACTTTCCAAATAATTAATTTATCGAAATATTCTATCAGAGGGAAACTTCCTCTGCTATACATATGTGTGAATAGTAATAGTTCTCAAAGACCACTGTTCTGTCCGAAATTAGATATTACACAACCATCCATTGGCACACTTCAACTACGTACCACGGTCGTTTTCACATAGTTTACGTAGAAAAAATCAAATCAACATTATTCAAAACTGCCCAACAACTGTCGTTTTTTGAGAGACGGAATAAACATTTAATGTGAAGTCTGAAATTACAATTTCATTTGTGGCGATGGACAATCGGCAAGATGTGGGATAGTGCAATAAATTCAGATTCCATTGATGCTGGCCAGCGCAATGGGCGGGAAACATGGGCGGAGCCTGTTGCAGGCAACTAGGTCAATAACTTGCATAGCTCGTGCATTTGCATTCCGCCGCCGCCGCCGTTGCCACCTCATTCTTTCTACCCTCGCCGTCCTTGTCGGTGCAACGGCCGTTTGCATGTCCCCCACTACTCCTACAACCGCCCCTTCCACTAACCACTACCAGTGCATCTGCCCACACACTTGCCTCCGCCGCCTCGTTCTCGCCGCCGCCCGAGTACGCTCCGTAGCCCACCTCCCCTCCTACACCCCAAAATTCCATACTCCCGCTTCCTTTTCCATTGCTTCTGTCGCCGACCTTTATCTCCATGTCACTGTTGCCTCCATTTCTGCCATCGCCGCAACCCGTGAACCATCGCCACAGTCCTCGTCGCTCACCAACCATCGCAACACAATCCCTTCATGCGCCCGTCCCCGGCCCCCGCCTCCTCCCCGAGTCCTCGCTTACGTACTGTCCCGCTCCCTATCCCACACCCTTTCCCCCCGACCTGCCCCTCGCCATACCTCACGCCCTCCCCGAGCCCTACCCTCGACCTTTTCCTCGCACTTTCCCATCGCTATTTCCCTCTCTCTTTCCCCTCATTTTCCAACGCGCCCTTTCCCCCTCGCCTTTTTCCTTCGTTTACCGCCTCGCCCTACTCCTCGCCCTGCCCCTCGCTTTGCCCCTCATCCTGCCCCTCGCCCTGCCCCTCGCCCTGCCCCTCGCCCTGCCCCTCGCTTTGCCCCTCACCCTGTCCCTCGCCCTGTCCCTCGCCCTGTCCCTCGCCCTGTCCCTCGCCCTGTCCCTCGCCCTGTCCCTCGCCCTGCCCCTCGCCCTGTCCCTCACCCTGTCCCTCGATCTGCCCCTCGCCCTGCCCCTCGCCCTGCCCCTCGCCCTGCCCCTCGCCCTGCCCCTCGCCCTGCCCCTCGCCCTGCCCCTCGCCCTGCCCCTCGCCCTGCCCCTCGCCCTGCCTACCACTCTGCCACTCGCCCTGCCGCGCATTTTCGCCCGCGTACTTCCTCGCTACCTGCCTTCCGCCTTGCCATCCCGCGACCCGTCGCATCCCCTTCCCCGCCCTACCAGCTGCCCCTGCTTGCCCGCCACATTCTCCCGGGAGAGTACGAAGGCACCGATCGCGCGCATTCCGCCCGCACTGTGCATGTCGAGAGCGGCGCCGCCGCCCTTTCAGCCGCTCCCTCGCCCCCGGTCGCTAGCTCGCTCGCCCGCCCGCCCACTCGCCCGCGTGCCGAACAACCGCATGCTTTGCGCGCAGCAGTGGGGTGCGCGAAGCCACTGGCGTTTGTCGAATGCCGGATCCCAGCTCCGCAGTTGCGGAGGGGAACGATCATCGGAGCCCAATGAATGCAGAGGGCGCCCGATGCCAGACAGAGCTTGCAAATCGCTGTGCTTACACTCGAAGCGACATAAAATAATGTACACATGGTTTATTTTTGCATTTAATTATTTTTAGTTTCTCGCCCTTACGAAAGTACTTCGTAAGAAGAGAATGTTATGTAATCGTGCACTGGAGAACGGCGCATTTTCAGCAGAAATGCTCTTATTGCCGGGTCCTGATAACGAAAAAATTGATAAAGCCAGTTACTATATACTATAGTAAATTACTTCCTCTCGCACGTTTTGTGGGTCCTTGATACCGAAAAATCGATTGACGGGAAAACGTGACCGTCTGTGATCAACGCTAGCGCCTATACCGTTCAGACCATTTTCTTCATAATTCATATTCCCCGATCGATCTGACTGATCTCGAGGCTTGAGGAGTTTCAAACGGATATTTTCTTTTTTGAGGATACTTTACATGAAGCCTAAAAAGATTTTCGAAATATTCTCCAAAATAGTACCAAATATTTTAATTCTACTTTGTCCTCGTATAGGTAAAGGACGCCAAAGAGAATGGTGCAGCTCTCATGATCGTTGAATTCCAGCTCTTATGATCGTTGAAATCCCTGATTTTTTAAAAATGACAAAAGTGGATTGTTTTGGGGGGCGTGTTCCTACAACTACAATATTGATGCTAGAGATATTTTCCTTAATGAAATCTGTTCCTTAATGATAGATGTTGACATAAGTTAATGGTCAATTTTATATTATCTAATATAGTTTATATTATTCTTTTTAAACATGGTGCTAGGCCTTTTTTCGCTGAAAAGTACAAAAAATGTATGTTTGAAATATTGTGCTGAGATAATTACATTTTAATTGTCGGCCGGGGCTCAAGCTTTACCATTCTTCTTTAGTGTGGTGGTATGGCTGACAGTGTGTTCACTCGGAGGACCGGAGTTCGAATCTGGGTGCGGAGAATATTTTTCGCAGGCTGAAATCAAGTTTGCTTATTCATGTGGTAGTATAATTTAGCGGAGCATTTACGTGTAATGAGAGAACGTACGTGGTGTTGTAGCAGCAGTATTTTTTTATCAAATTATTTGTATGTTGATTTGTTAAACTCTAAGCACAGAGGGAGCGAAAACCATGAGACAAGTGACAGACTCCCTGCATATTACCTTACATTTCTATCTACGTAGTTTCCAATGAAAGAACTCGAAGAAGAAGTGGTTGTACTCACATGCAGCACAGGTAAACTGCTTGCCTCAGGCTTCATCGTACTTACCTGAAACACAAGAAAAAATGTGAGCGATATGCCGTATAATTACTGACTGGCTGTTAATGGTATGGAAAACATTTTACTTTTAGTAGTTAAAAGGTAAATGAAATTTGGATATTAGATTTAATATGTATGGATACACATGTTCACAGTAGGCCTAATAGTACATCGTATACACAGAAAAGTAGAAGCAAATATACCATTTTATATAATTCTAAAAATTGCAGGATTGGGAGTTACCAAAGAACGCGGGCATGTTTTTTTCTAAAAGACGATTCAGTAAATATTAAAACTTCTGTTTAATGATTGGAACGTCCGAATTAGACAATGAAAATACTGCTAATATGCCAAGTTATTAATTCGCAACACATAAATGAAGGTATTTAAAGAAATATTTCTATTGTTGATGCGTTCGTAGCAATATTTACATTGAGCATACTACCAGATGGGTTAGTATTAGGTACACAGATCACAACAAATCCCCATAACATAATGATATCGGATGTAAACAAGCAATTTACGAACAGTACCATAACTTGCAAATGCAGTCAGAAATTTTAAGCTCTCTGAGCCAATAGTTTTTTCAGCAAACTGCAAGGAGAGTACCTGACCATCGATCATAATTTTGGAAATATTCAGAAGCACAACTTGCTGAAAGTTCTAAGAATATGTAGCAAACGAGAATCGCGGTGGTAACTATCGGCCTAATGGAGAAAAAACAAAAATATTCATAACAATGTACGATTGTGTGAACAGTCAGATAATGCGTGAGCAGCGGTGAGTAAGCTTCAACTGTTCTCTGAAAATATGTAAGAGTGAATTGTGTATGTGTGTGTGTGTAAGGCAGAGGTTAAAAATAGAAACAGCAATGAGAGATCGCGCGTGCTCCGTGACCTTTTGTTAGGGTACTGCTCGGGCATTTGGCTGGTAATGATAGTAGAAACCAGGAAAAACTACTGATCAAACCAGTTTCGGCGCGCCCAAGGTTAAGAATGAAGTATAGGGTCTTATGGGCTTTTCCGGTAAATAAACATATCCCCTCGTTTTTGAGAATTGAAAACTGTTTTAAAACCTCATTATCATAATTTTTTATAACAACACTTACATTAGTAAAATAATACCTGGAATACATTATGTATTTACCACAAATCTGTGGTAAATAAATTATGTGAATATCTTTAGAATTTTTTTTTTTTTTTTTTTTTTTTAGAGAAAGGGATACGTTCGGCTGTTGGATCAGCCCCAAATGCGGTGCCAGGTGCTTCGGTTGCCGTATCATACTGTGTGCTTAGAAGGTTCGCATTCCGGTTGTTTGTACAAAGTTGTTTTGTTTTCGAGATTTATGGTTTTAACCGCGTCAAAGTAATTTCGTTTAATTTTTTTTCATTCTGGTTTTTAGTTTGTGGTAAAGTTGTATAATTTACAATTTTTTAAAATTTAATTTATTTTTCTTTGCAAACTTAATTTAGAATATATCATCCACCAACCGTAAAGCGTAAGAGTGGTAAAAAAAACGGCCGCTGAATTGAACCTAGATATCTATCGATTGTCGAAAATCCGCAACGCCAGGACTCGAACCCTAAGACTTCCCGGACGAAGTCGCTGCAGAGCTGAGCTAAAATCAATTAGTGAATCGTTTAAGGAACTCTGCTGAGAGAATACCACAAGTAGATTCACTTCATCTTGCCAGTTGCATAATCTCAGCTAGCGTAGAAGCCGGAGGTGGAAACGCATAAGCATTCAGCAAAACAACGCAGTGACGCACGCGCCCTGGAGCGAACGCTTGCTGTATAAGCCAACGAGTGGACGCTGAATCGATTTATCGCGGAGACAGAGAAATACGTGAATGAATGGCGAAGCGCATTTCTTTTGAATATTCCTGCTGTTGCCCAACGTTGCGGGAGGCGCCGGACATTCCGAGCACAGTACTTTGGCAGTATTATTGCAGTCGTAAAAATACCTGCGTAACGTATTTCTGGGTCCTGAAAGAAACATAGGGAGAAAATTAACAATTTTTTGTGGTGAATAAAATTTTTCTTTCTTCGAATGCTTCTTCGTTTTGAAAGAATTTATTTACACTTTATATGTAAAATAAGTGATGTTAAGGTTTCGCTTGACGTTTCCAACCAGGTATACTATACCTTGAAATATAAGGGTCTGGAATGTTTTAGTTGCCGTGCAAATCCAATTTTTCTGCAATGCAAGGACACTTCGATGACCATTATTATCGCATACATACTAACCGGCAACATCGCATAGCCCGTTACAATTTTGTGCGCTAGATGATACCTAAAGAAATGCAGTGACACATTTAGGCAATGTGAGGGACCCCAGACAATCGCGCATTGCAATTCACCCGGCTATTGCAATATTGCAATCTTCTGCAATATTGTCCGATTTAAAAATAAAGACATACGGCAGATCATCAGCTGTGACGCGGTTATCCAGTCGGGCGCTTCGGTACCAGTTTAATTTTAGGTATCGAAGCGCCCGACTGGATAATCACTTCCATCTGATGATCTATCACAAATCACTATATTTAAATCGGTCAACAGGTACCGCTCCACCGGCTACCGTGGAGCTGTGGAGATGCAGATGAGGTACAACCCCCGCCTGGAGGGTTGAGAAGTTTGCAGAGAAGGATTACCGTATCGGCAAAACAGCTTCTGGCCGGCCCTACAAGATCTCTCCAGACGCGTTCTGGGAAGGCCCGGGCTCAGGTAGTGGAGGGACGGAAAGGCGCCGGCCCTTCTCCTGGAAGCTAGGGATCCAGCGGTTGCACAAGTTAATTCTGAGAGAGGATCAGGCAGGATTTAGGGCCCCTTCCCACGTGAAGCGGGTGGCGCGCCACGCAGCAGCGGGCCGCGTAGCAGAGCATTGGTTTGAATGGAGGCCTTCCCACGTGCAGCGGGTGGCGGCTGCTGCGGCAGCAGACGCCGAACTCCGGCCACCAGAAGCGCAGGAGTGGCCGCGCGCCACCGCTAGCAGAACACAGCTTTAAGGCCCGCTTCACACGGCGCGGCCGCCGCGCGCTTCGTTCAAGGAGCATAGCTCTTCCGACGCAGCCACCGCCGGACCCACCGCCGGAGTCACGGCCGCACCGCCGCCCGCCGTGGAAGGGGGTGGGGTCTGGAGGGGTAGGTTTCGCCGACCCTCCGGCGACGACGAACAAAGGGACCCGAGCAGGTAGAACGCCGCGACCGGCGGCACAGTGAGAAGGCTCCCATTTAAAGCTGTGTTCTGCTAGCGGTGGCGCGCGGCCACTCCTGCGCTTCTGGTGGCCGGAGTTCGGCGTCTGCTGCCGCAGCAGCCGCCACCCGCTGCACGTGGGAAGGCCTCCATTCAAACCAATGCTCTGCTACGCGGCCCGCTGCTGCGTGGCGCGCCACCCGCTTCACGTGGGAAGGGGCCCTAAATGGGAGCCTTCTCACTGTGCCGCCGGTCGCGGCGTTCTACCTGCTCGGGTCCCTTTGTTCGTCGTCGCCGGAGGGTCGGCGAAACCTACCCCTCCAGACCCCACCCCCTTCCACGGCGGGCGGCGGTGCGGCCGTGACTCCGGCGGTGGCTCCGGCGGTGGCTGCGTCGGAAGAGCTATGCTCCTTGAACGAAGCGCGCGGCGGCCGCGCCGTGTGAAGCGGGCCTTACGATACGAGGTCTTCTATAAATAGGAACATCTGGCCCTACCAGTTAGTACCCATTAGGCCCTACCATAATAGTTTGGCTTCGAAGTAGACGGTACGTAAAACTTAATGAAATGAGCCATTTGTTTAAACTAAGAAAACTACTTTGTTCATTTTAATTAAATCTCATTATGGAATAATTACACTGAATTACTTCGTTCCCACACTCTGTCTTTCTCAAATCTCAAGGCACTCCCTCCGATTTATTGTCATGCATTTTAATTTGCTATTGGTTCGTGCCAATTTCTGACAGTCTAGAATGGGATTTTTGAAGCTTGAAATCTGCGACCTACAAAAACAGCATGGTCTGTTTCAAACATCGTATATTTAAACATCAATTTATTAAACCACAGATTTTTTCAACATCGATGTTTTGTGCCCAATGGTTTTTTACGTATTCAATGTTTTGTATGTGAATGAAAAAGTCACATGAACACAATTTTGTAAACATTAAAATATGAAATAAATTAAAATACTAATATCAATTCATAAGATCGAAGGAAGATAACGGTGTCCGTAATTTCTATCTCTAGATCAAGAGATGACCCCAATGCCCTGGTCTTTTCTGCGCATGGTCTCCGATTTCCCACACGGTAGTCGCATAACTCGCAAGCGTATGCTTGGGTTTTTATAACCTGGCACTTGACGTAAATCAATTTATGGTGTAATCCACTGGGGAGCTTGAACGTCATCGCGGCGACTGTGGTGACGTTTAAGCTCTCTACCGTCAACAGCTAATTTACAAGTGCCAGGTATAGAACCCAAGTATAGAACCTCCTCGTACCTGTCAATGGCAAACTTAGGAAACTAAGCCTTGAGATGAGCCAAGCGCTCAGGCTTCAGGCTCAGTTTTGTTAATTGTTCTTTATTTTGTATTTGTCAGTTAAATCATAATTATTCAATTATGCTAATTATTATAATTATTAAAAATAATGATGGATTATTAGTTATTAAAAATAATTATAACAATTAACAAAGCTGAGCCTGAAGCTTGAGCGCTCAGGCTGTTTTGTTAATTGTTATTCTTTTTACAATGTTTTGTCAGTTAAATCATAATCATAAATTAATAAACACTGCCACTGTTGCATAAAATGCTGCTTCCCCGCACGAATATTAATGTTAAAACTTATTAAACCAGTTTCGAGAATATCGTTATAAAACATAGATGTCTTTAGAATGATTTTAATATCAAAGTTTTGTTTTTGAACGTCGATATAGTTTTGTTGTCATTGTAGCATCTCTAGTTCATGCTCGCGAAACCAAAGGCTGTGAGCTCGAGTCCCACATATGATATGCGCAATTTGACAATGTGATTGTTGCGTTGCTGGCTTCGTAGACCAATATGTATCATGATGCCATTCATACTCGTTCTTCCTTCATCTTTTAAGCCCATGAGCCCTTCTAACATCATCCATCAAGACGGAAATGGTAAATCAACACTGAAATTATTTGCGCAGGAACAGTGGAGGAATTGCAGTAATAAACATTAAGGTGGTTGTTAGAAATCGACATCCGAAATGTTTTTGAAAGGAACCTTAAAAAGTTGCCAATTGGTATAAACATAGATATCACACGTTTTAGCCCGATCGGATATCTTTAAGCCTGCCTCATCAATCATAGAGTTTTTGAAAATTGCTAATTTTTATATTAATAATATCGAGTGTTTTCGCAAAGAAATGAGTAACTTTCCTAGTCAGGTGTTATTTTTTCTAGTTTTGTACAGAATGTTTCTATATTCAATTTGTATCAACACAAAATGTTTGACAAACGAATGAATCGGACGAGATCAGACTTAGATATTCGTGCTACTTTTAATTAGTGCTACTTTTTAATTAATTTTTTAATTAATTAGTATGTACGTCAAGAAGGATCCTTCCTATTATTTGCTGTGTGGTAAGAGGCGTGAAGAAAATATTGACGGGCGAATCTGTTATTTATTACCTATTATACATAAACCATAATTGGTTTCAAACATTGAACTTCATTATTACAAAAAATCACAAATAGCATGTAGAAACGTCAGAATTTGTTTAATAAGCGCATTTTCACAATAATGCAATGCATAGACAAAACATGCAGTACTTTATTGCACGCTAATTATCTAAAACAAAGAATGAAAAGGGTTGAAATGTTGAACTTTTTCAAGAACTTTAATGTTTGTGGTGATATGATGTAATCGTCACATTTGTCCAAGAAAGAATAAGCTTCTTTCATAGTAATTTTAGTTTTAATTATCCTATCGTCTTACATATTTTTTCCTTAAGCGCAAAGAGGTGGCCTACTTGATCATCGTCATCATCATTATTGCTGTTTTACTAAAAGGGCAAGAGTTTAGCAACCATGTTCAAATTGATTTGTTTATGTGAAGTTTTATCAAAAATGGGAAAGCAAATTTCTCTGGATTTAATTATCACAAATGACTTAAGTGTAGACAATTTCAACTTTGAAAAGTCTCCAGTTCAAGTGAAGTTAAAGGGTCACGTAATTTTTTTTGTAAAGCGAGAAGTATCCGTATAATTTCTGTTTGGCGTTAAATCAATTCATAAAAAACCCATTTTTCTAAAAAGCGCTCCAAATTTTTTCTTTCGTTTTTTCATAGATAGAACAAAGGACACTTTAAAGAATGGTGCAGGCCTCATATTCCTGAACTCTCTGAATTTGAATTTTCGAAAATCGCAAAAGTTAACACTAGTAGGTCATTTAATTCGCTTAAAAAGTGAACGTCTGTGAATATCTTGTGACTCACAAAATTATGTTTCTAAAATTTGAAATTTCAAGCCTCTACGGTTGTTTTCTATCCCAAAGTATTGTATTTAATCGTCCGAGCAGTCAGACGAGTACAAAAATAAGGAACACACGTCAAAGGGAAAACCTCTCGTAAACGTGATTCGTTATTGAGTGTTGTAAACAGAATCATTATAACAGTGACACTCTTCAAAACACAATATAGGAAATTGTTTTCGTTTGTATGTAGATTATACATCAAAAGATTAGCCCAAATACATCTTTCTTCTTTGACTCCCATACACTCATATACATCCACCAGAATATAGTAGTATATTATATAGTTTGTTATTATATATATATATATAATAGTATATTATGTAGTTTGCCTCGTGTGCAATTTCGTGAATACTTATATCATACATTTTCTTGGTGAGAAATATTACAACTAATGCAGTTCCTTCATTTAGAATTTTTTCTGTAAGAATTCCAAATATTGCAGTTGTTAACACCAGACCGCATTCATTCTTTACCGCACTTGGAGTAACAATGCGTCTGGTTTAAACGTTATTTTAATTATAGAAAACATAACGTAAGATCTCGCTCATCATTTTCAAAATTTCCTCAATTGTTCCAAATTTTCCGAAGCACGATTGCAATACTTTCTCTTCATTGCGTACTCAGTAAGGTAGGAAAGTAAAAAATAAAAAGGGAGTTGGAATGCAAGATCGTACGTAATTTTTAATGTAATTACATAGGAATAAACATAATCCAAAAAGGTTTGATAGAATTCCGGTTACTTCCTATGGTAAACCGATGATCGGTTAACGAACATTTCGGAAACAGGATTTGGAAACATTGCCTTTGAATGGATTATGTTCGTTAACCCATCACTCGCTGGAGCGGACCGCTGCGCTGGTGTTCCAGAGGCGAATAAAACACGCGCAGAGGGATTGGCTGGGACGAGGTGGCAGCGAGAAATCTCCTGGCGAGCGCAACTCCAGCGTGGGCGGCGGCTGAGTGACGGCGGACAGGCAGCGTGGGCGGCGCGAGAGCGTGGGCGAGGGCGGAAAAGGGAGCACGGTAAAGGCGTGGGCGGGAATGAGGGCGGTTGCAAGGGCGAAGCAGTGAGCGAGGTCGGGAATGGAGCGAGGGCGGGGGGTGGAGAGAGGGCAAAGGGTGAGTGAGGAAGGGCTGGGAGGGAGGAAGGGAGCGGAGGGAGGAAGGGCGACTGTAAGGGCGGCGGGCGAGGGCGACGGGCGAGGACGGCGGGGGCGCACGCGGCAGGGGCAGGGGCGGCGGCGGCGAGGGCGTTGGCGGAGAAGGGAGCGATGGTGAAGGCGTGAACGGGAAAGAGGGCGGCGGCAAGAGAGGAGCAGGGAGTGAGGTCGGGGAGGGAGCGAGGGCGAGGGCAAAGGGTGAGTGAGAAAGGGCGGAGAGGGATGGAGGGCAACTTTAAGGGAAGCGGGCAAGGGCGGCGAGGGCCGGCGAGGGTGGCAGCAGGCGAGGGCGGCGGGCGAGGGTGGCGGGCGGGGGCGAGAGCGACGGGCAACCGGCGAGAGGTGCGCCAGAAACAAGCGGCTGCGAGGTGCGGTGAGGGTGAGGGCGAGGTCGGGTGAGGCTTACGGCCACCCTCGGCGCGGCGAATCCGCGCCCTTTTTCACTTCACAAGAACTGGCTTTAATGCACGTTACGCTCGAAATGTAATTGTTTTGAGAAGAGTGGTTTCGAACTCGATGGCCGTATTACTACTACCTTACTGGAGCGAAACAAAAAATGTGGTTCAAAGTGCTTGTCAATTGAGTATTTCCCACATTATTAACGGAGTAAAAGGCATACATTTATTAATCGGATTAATCCGCAAAAAAGTTCAATTATATTTTCCAAGAATTCTAGGTACTCCGTTGATAACATTTTCAAATATACATTCCTCTCTTTAAGCTTGTAACTTTTCTGCGTGTAAAATCAACGTTAAAACTGCCAACTTTGAAATCATTATCATTGGTTAGATACCGTGATGTGAAATGATACCTTAACGTATTTTGACGAAATGGAAGCAATTTGGTAAATTAATATTTTCACAAATGACAAGATATTGAATGAGCCTCTGATTACGCAGTTAATTATGAAGAAAACGAAATAAAAATCTATCTTGATGGAAACTGAAATAGCAACTTTCTGTGAAACGTGTTGTCTTCTGTATGAAAAAACTACATCTTCCAAAGTTCTACGAAATCTGTGCCTTATTAAAATCCACTATTTCTTCTATAATGAAAATAGGGTTTTAAGTATGAAATATTGGTAGTTTGAATTGGTCTTAACATTCATTTGCCGATCGATCACGCTCAAATTAGGCTAATTACTGTACCTTTTTGAATTTCACTACAGTCGCGCTATCCGAATTAACTTTCGAACTATCGCTCCCTGCCTTTAGTTTCATCCACGACTGAAACAACAACTAAACCTTTGAATGTCTTCTCAGTGTTGACAAGATCCATCTCATTTAACGAGAGACGAAAATCCGTCACCTGATCTCTTCCAATTCAAACCGAGAACTTCCCGACTGCAAAGCGAGGACCCGCTCTCTACTCCTCCACTGTGATACGGCAGGTGATACGCACTTACGCGGATCATTGTTTACCCCCCTTACCTTCGACACCACCTAAGATCTGCCTGTGGGAATGTGATTTCGGATTTTTTTTATAACCTGTTAGGACGGCCTCTTATTTTACTTAACGTCAAAAAATGTTAAAAACTGACTTACTACGCGGAGAAGACCGATTTCAGCACATTTTCTTCAAGTTTGGAATTCCTGCACTAGCTCATATACTATATTAAAATGAATAATGAATATAGATAACAACAAGCGTTTTGAGCAAGATTTGATAATAAGACAATATTCGTTCCCGTGTAATAAAAAGTATTTGCAACTGCGAATGAGCTACAGATTTCAGCCCTTATCCCTTATCGGTCTCACGAGAAGGAATAGACTTAATAAACCGAGAATATGGAGAAACGGTCATTTGAATATCTATATTCCTCACTAATACCCCACTGAGCTGAAGAAACCGTGCACAAGTGAAGCTATGTACTTAGTACTCTTCCTGGATGGGAAAAGGAGACGAAGGAACGCCCATCGGTTGCGTGGGCGGCAAGGGCGGAACACAGAAACTGCATAGTGAATGGTGGCGAAGCGGCGTTGAGTGTCACAGCGCGGGACCTCATATCTGAACGAACATCTCCTATATCAGCGGTTAAACGTACAAGGATATGGCAATGTGTGTGTGTGTTTTTTTTGTTTTTTTTTAGTATATCTTTATTAGTGAACGAATGTACATAGTTCAGTATTATATATACTACATCATATGTATTTTTATGACTTATATTTAACTTAAATGCTAATCTTACAACTAAATCTAAATCCACATGAATAGGAAACTCACAGAGCACCTATGTGATTAATTGAGTTCTGAAAATATGCTGAGGAATGAATCTAATGGATATCTATTTTTTATTCTTGTTGGGAGCTGGTAGGTGGTGGCTAGGCCGTAATGGGTGGCTTGGGTTATTGTGTTTATTTTGGAGAAGAAATTGTTAGATAGGAGCGCGATATGGTCAAGTATAGGGGGTAAGTTAAGTTCTTTATGCAATTGAATGTTTGAGATGAACCAGGGTGCATGACTGGCAAGTCTGAGGAAATTATTTTGGATGATCTGTAATTTATTTATATTAGTTTTAGAAGCATTGATCCAGATAGGGCATGCATAAAGCATTAGGGGTCTAATTATTGATTTATAGATGGTGATAGCATTGTTTAATGAGAGCTTACTATTGCGATTTAAGAGTGGCTTTAGTTGAATTAATTTTATTTTGGCTTGCTGTGCTTTTGCTGTTATGTGATTTTTCCAATTTAGTCTGGTATCAAGATTCAGCCCTAGGTATTTGACAGATTCATTGTGCGGGGTCCATGGAATTGGGTTATTGTTTATTAGGAGTGGTGTTGGGGTTGAAAATGTTCTTAATGAGAATATTTTGGCGCATGATTTTGTAGGATTTAGTTTGATTTTCCATTTGACCGACCATTCATCAATTTTATTTAAATGTGTTTGAATTTGTTTACAGATTAGATCAGTTGAATGATTGGACATGAAAATTGCGGTGTCATCGGCGAATTGGGCGATGTGCGTGTGTGATGTTATGGGAATGTCGGCTGTGTATATGTAGAAAAGCGTGGGGGACAGTGGGGAGCCTTGAGGTAATCCAGCTGTAATTCTGCGGGGATTGGATGTGTGATTATTAACTGTGACTGAAAATGTTCTATCTTGGAGAAAGCTATTAATGGTATTAATTAAATAGTTAGGGGTACCTATTTCTTTAAGTTTGAATATTAATCCAGGGTACCACACTTTGTCAAAAGCTTTCGAAATGTCTAAAAAGGTAACTATCGTATGGTGTTTTTTTTTGAAATGCCGTGTGTATGTGTTCCGTGATTCTTAGTAATTGATGAGAAGTTGAAACTTTATTAGTGAAGCCAAATTGGTGCATTGGGATTGTTTGAGTTTTATTCAGATGGGAATTTAGTCTTTTAAGGATTAGTTTTTCTAGGATTTTGATAAAGTGGGAAGAAGGCTAATGGGTCTGTAGTTGTCAGTTCTGGATAGATTTTTGAATGGCTTGGGGATGGGTATTACATTTGAATTTTTCCAAATAACGGGGAAGTAACCAGTTCTAATTATTGAATTGTAAATATTGGTGATATATGCTATTGTGGGTTTAGGTAAGTTTTTTAAGATTTTGTTACTTATTTTGTCGTGACCAGGGGCTTTTCTTATTGGCAAAATCTTAATTATATTAATGACTTCATTTGGGGATATGTAGTTTATTTTGTGTGGTACGTTATAGTTGGGGGCTGATGCTATTTCGAGTATGTTTGAATGCAGTGGGTGAGTTGGGGTGGCATTGGGAGTAAATGATTTAGCAAAGTGATCGGCTAATGCTTCAGCCTTCTCATAAGAAGCGAATTTCTTGCCCGTTGGAGTTGTTAATGGGGGTATTATTGCTTTCTTTTTCAAGATATTTTTAGTGAATTGCCACAACGTGTTGTTATTTGTGCTGAGGGACTGGATTAAGTTATTGTAAATTGTTTGTTTATGTTCCCTTAGTGATTTTTTTACGATGTTGGACAGTAAATTTAACTCTTTCTTAAGTGGGTTTCTCATGGTGCACCAAAGTCTTCTTGTTTTGTTTCTAGTGTTAATAATTGTGAGAATGTTTTTCGGAAGTTTTTTATTGAAATGTTTAGTGGTGGGGGGTTGAGCATTATTATTAAGAGTGTTGATTGTGTTAATTATCATATTGTTTAAAAAGGCTATAGCTTGTTCTATTTCTATGGGAGTTTTTAATATTTTAAAGTGGGGTGATTGTTTTTGAATTATGTTCTTAAATTTTTTCCAGTTGATGTTTTGTGTGTTAAGTGTGAGAGTTGGAGTGTGAGGGGGCGTAATTTGTTGAGTTGAGATGATGGTTGGCAGGTGATCCGAGTCTAGTTCAAAGAAGGGTGCTGAGTAAAAAGTGGTTTGAGTGTTAGAAATTGCAATCTAATATGTCTGGGTGTTTATTGTGATCTGTGGGGTAGTGAGTGGGTTCTGCTGGGATAATTAACTGAAGTTTGAGGTCCGTAATTATTTTGCTGAGTTGGCGTCCTGCAGTGTTGGTATTTCTACATCCCCATATAGTGTTTTTAGCATTAAGATCCCCAATCAGAAGAGTGGGCGAATTCATCTGGAATAGCGCTGAAATATTCGAGTGAGAAATTTTTGTTTTCGGAGGCTTGTATGCCGCTATTAGGGTTATTAATCTCTTGTTTAGAGGGAATTTAATGGCTATAGTTTCGAGACCTGGGGTGTGTGGAAGGTTGATTTTAATAAATGGTATGGATTTTTCTCTTAGTATTAGTACACCACCTCCGTTTGCATTTGATCTGTCGGTTCTGACTACACTATACCCTGATATATTAAATGTAACATCTGATTTTAAATGCGTTTCCGTTATGCAAGCTATATTTATTTTGTTATCATTTAAGAAATACGTTAGTTCTAATTTTTTATTGTTGATGCCATTCGCGTTCCAGTTCAGCAGATTTAAATTATTTTTATGGTACTGTTGCATTATTGTTGTTAAAATAAGCTGAGAGAGATGCTTGTAAATTGCTGACTATTGTTGGGATGATATTATTAATAATATTGACTAAGAAGCAGGTAATTGAGTTAATAATGGAATGAATGAAAGAGTTATTATTAGAATTATTTATAAGAGGAGGATGTGTGGATGGGTTATTGTTAGGTTGGTTGTTTTGATTTGTATTTTGGGGAGGGTTTGGAGCAAATGTGAAATTTGGAATATTGTTAGATGTGGGGAGAGATGGGAAGTTTTGTGAGGTGAGTCTTGGAGGGGGGTTGTTTCTTAATCTATTTTTAATATTGCCTGGTTTGGGGTTACTTGAGGGGTTGTCTATTTGTTTTTATGGTATGGGCATTCTATTGATCTTAAATTAGCTCTGTGAGATCCATTGCAATTTTTACAGATTGCAGGTAAGTCTTTTTTAGGGCAATTAACAGAATAATGATCTTGTGCACAGAAAATACACGCGATTGAATTGTTGCAGTTATTCTTTGTGTGTCCAAAGTCTAAGCACCGCATACACTGAACTGGACCTTTCGGCCTTCTTCTTCTTTCTGGCTTAACACTAATGTTACAGATCTGATTAATTTGTAGCACTTGTTTGATATTTTGACTTCCGTTGAATTCTGCTGCAATAACTGGAATGGGCACGTTATTTTTATAGAGTCTTGTTACACTGATGATGGACGGGAATTTGTGCTGAAGGTCTTCGGTTATTTCCTCTAGTGTAATTGTTGGGTGAATGTTTTTAAAGACGACAGAAAATTTTTTATTGGCTAGATCTTTGTAGATGTGAAATTGTCTTTTAGTTTCAATGAGGTATTTGATGGCTGTTCTGAAGTCTGCTATTGATTTAAACATTATTTTAATTCTGTTTCCGTTGAAATCTGTTGTAAATTGGCTGGTTAATTTGCTTTTAATCTCTTTGTTGAATTCCGAGATATTGTGGATATTATTTACATAGATAGGAGGGATTCTTAGATTTTCGTCTTCTTGGGGCGGAGTGGCATTGGCAAACTCAAATCTTTTATCTTGATCTGATAGATTTTCTAGCACAGCGTATCTGTTTCCCACTGGTATATTGTACTGAGTTGAATCTGAAGAGGTTGATTTCTTACTTGGGAGGAGGTCTATTTCTCCTGAGGTATGGGTTCTTTTTGCACTGTTAGTAATTGTTAACGACTCACTGTTGTCGGAAAAGGCTGCTTCGCCGCTAGCTGCGTCTTTTGCTGAGCATAGGTTACCGACCTGGAAGTTTCCGGCCCCGGTGAGCTGTTGCGAGCTGCAATCGGCACCTTGAACAGTTGCAAACTGCCCATACATGTTTGAGGCAAGCTGAGGGTTTTGGCAGTTCGGGATGGCTCCGAATACGAGATGATGTTGTTGTTGTTGAATTTCTGGACTGCTGGAGGTACTGTCCATGGCATACTCGCTGCTGTAGAGAGTTGCCATGGCTCCTGCAATGCTGTGACCTAGGTCATAGCTGGCTGAAGGGGGCTCACCGTTAATAATAACTGATAAGCGACTGTTGGTTTATGGCACACTGTGTTAGCTGATTGTACTACACGACTTCACAACACAACGAGTACTTCACTGTTATACACTTAGTGAACTGTCTGAGTAACTGCACTGACTAGGCCGGAGCGAGCGATGTTGTCGCCATGGCTGTTCGGCGCGGAGTATTTCTCAATGGCAATGTGGCGGAGTATTTCGCGGAGTATTTCTCATGGCAATGTGTAGAGACATATTAACATTAAAAGGTAATGTGATTCTTTCAAAATATCTATTAAGATATTATATTTGGCCTTTTGTTTTTATGGTACGAGAAAATGAGATCTAAACCTCAATATTTATCAATCTTAAAACAATAGCACTACGTGTGTTATATAATACATTCTACATTACCTGGTAGCAATAAAATGTGTTATTGAGTTTTCGTTATTTTAATGTAAAATCACTGTATACACAAGACTTTCCATGCAATTATTTCGATGTAATTGTCCCATTAAGAATAAATTATGTCTTAGGATGAATTGGAATTCAAATGAAATGTCACCGCTACTCATTCATAATAGAACTGCGCTATATTAATATATTAATTCACTCGTGATTCATATATACTGAACTGTTGCGTGAACTGCTTTATGTTCCATGCACTCTGTATAAATATTGGAAACTGTATTTGAAGAAAAAATTTGAAGTGAAAAATATTATTAAAACGTAAGGAGCTGACGTAAACGACCCCTAGAAACAGGAGGAAAAAAAATAAAAGCATAACAAACGATATTAACTCGGGGGTTTGTAGAATGCACGGTTTTTTAAAAATTGGCGTTGACGCATGTTATATGCTTTTACAAACTAATAAAAAATTATTAAAAATGAATTCTCGTCTGCCTTTCTGATGCCACAAACACTTAAGGGAAGAGTCAACATATCCACAAAATTGCCCAGCCACAATCGCATTTTCGGGAGTAGTAGAGACTGGAGACCAAGTGACAGCTCGGACGAAAAAGCAAAGTCACGCGCCGGTGTGTGTGTGTGTGTGTGTGTGTGTGTGTGCGCGCGCGCGCGCGCGTGTGTGAGTGGGTGTGTGGGAGGGGGGTGGGGGTGATGGGGGGGTTGCAGAGTGAGGAGAGCTGCTCTGTAATTGACGGAGAGAACGGAACAGGCGCCTCTCTGCGGAGCCTTCGCCGTTGGCCCCGCTCCCCGCAGCCTCTGCCTGTTGTTCCGGAGACGTCTCCCGTCCGAGTGACGTGGAGTCGCTGCTCCGTGCTGTTATCGCGCGCTCGCCAAATTGCCAACGGCGAACGCGCCCCGCCCACGCAGGGTGACTGGCTTCGCTGGTACGAAGAACAGTGAAGGGAAGTGGAGGGCACACGGGGGCCATGCAACCTCTCTCCAAATTAAAAAAAACAAAACATTTTTGTAATTTTACACATTTTCTCAAAACAATTACCAAGCTGTTGGTGGTATCACATTCTAAAGGGATATTCTCAAAATAAATATGTATTTTTTGTCAATGCGGAGTTTTTAAATGCAAGGGTACTTAAGGGATTCGAAATGAAGTTTCCCCTTCCGCTTGAGATACTTCCTGAATCGACCTTTGCTTAGGAGGCATTAGATTTTGTTATTTTCTCACCCTACTACGCATGTTTTAAAGTGAGTATTGTAACGCTGCGGCAAAAATCGATGATTTTTCGAGAGAAGAACTCATATTGTAGGATCCTGGTACAGAAAAAAATGGATAAATGTTCTTATATGCAGTAAATTACTTCCTCCAAGACATTGTGTTATCAGAATCTACTGTTTGTGAATCTTTATACCGAAAAATCGAGTATATATTGATACGTATTCTCTGTTGTTTCACCTCTTCTGAAGTGTTCAAATTTATAGCTATTTCTAACTATGAAGCTAAGTGTTCGTAGATATGTCTATTCTCTCAAAGACAGTTTGTACATTAATCATGTTCCTTTACGGTTTTTACTACATATTTCTCATTTTTATGTTTTTATTATCAGAATTCTGTCATAGTTTTCACTTCCTAATTAAGTTTCACGTGTACAAATCATTATTTTTGTTTCAAATGTAATTTCGCGTACAATTCCACTGATGAAGGCTGCAATCACTTGAACGATACGACAATAACTATGTACGTATTAATATTATCTAACATAACCAAGGGGATATTAAATGTATATTATTGTGTTTATTTTATTGAGCATATTTTAATGATTATTAAACAGAATTTCTGTACATCGAGGTCCGATAATTCCTACAGCTATTGTAGCTAATACATTCAAATATTGGAATAGAATAAATAAATATAATCAGATGGATCAATCGAGACGTTTCCTTAAGGCATTTTCGTCGTACCTCGTATACCGTTCCTGACAAAAGCATGAAAAATACTAATATGTACCTTTCGATGCTAAAGCAGTGTTTAATGTTGAATAGAACGTAGGGCTACGGTGACCAGATACTCATCGATGAAAATGAGGGCAATGTTTTCAAATAAGGACATTTGCTGAAAAAATAAAACCGTGCGTGAACTTTAAATAACAATGTAATATGAATATGTGGCACAATGTGTACATCGTTCATTGTATTATTTCTCCGATCAACACCAGGCGAATGCCGGAGCAGTCCCTTAACAAACGGGGCACAGACCGCGCGCTATCTTTCCTTCCTCTTCCTAGTCATAGCCTTACCCCCTACTTACACACACAGACACACTAACATGCACTACACTATCATATATGCCGGGACACTGGTCGGGAGCTCAGAGCTTGTCTCTGCTGGTGCGGTACCCCGCTGGTAAGAGATATTTGGGGAAAATTCCGCTAGTCGAATGTAGGTCGGCGCCGGATCTCGCCATTCATCGGGGGAAGCCGTAGACCCCGCGTACCTGCGGGCGCACGGGCCGCAGGCTCTGCGGGAGGCGTGCCCTCGCCGGCAGTTCTCTTTAGCGCGGCGGCCGTAGGCAGCGCGATATGCAAAACGTTCCGAAAAGAATGCGCTAGTTGGGGTGGGTGGAAGAGCAATATGATGGCCATACGACGATCTGCTCCCTTTTACGACGATGATATTCCCATTGATCAGCGTAGATCATAGGGATATCTTACGCATGAATGAGTTTCTTGGAAGGTTAACCATAGTACCGGTTTGCTGTTGCATGTTGACTCGCTTATATTGTGTTAGCCGGCGCGGGAACTGTTACGGTCATTAGTCCTGTGAATGTAGTACATGATATATTCCAAAGGGTGGCGATTTTCCTCCCCATACGTAGGGCGCCGATCATCATGATGGTTTGCGAGATTTCCCACCTCCAGGTGTATACCCAGTCCTAAGCCGAAAAATGCTCTAAGCTCGTGACTGTTCTTTCGACATGGCATATAGTGCATATAGGATGGCATATAGTGCGTAGGCATGCAAGTTTCCCCACCAAGAGAGAATGATCTGGAAATATAGAGCGCTGTCGGCTGCCCTTATTTTAGGATACTGCTCCGGCATTCGCCTGATATATTTGCCGTTGCGTTTTCCCACGATATTAGGGGTGAATTGTGATGAGTAGAGAATATATGAAAACGTGAACTAACAAATAACTAAATGTGCACGCTGCAGTGTAAAAATTAACAACACATACACAATCAAATTTTTGTTTCCTATATTTTTTCTTGGCTTAAATGCCTTGTCTAACAGTGAACGATGACGATTTTTAAAACGAGCAAATACAAGGTAAAATTATGCATTTTCTCATTTTTCGCCACAGATAATATTGCCATACATTTTGAAGAAATTTAAAATTAGGATTTTAATTTAACGCTTTATATAATTTATTTTTAGCAGTCACGCGCACATCTCCAAACATTACTTCCAAATACATTTTAATGTCTTTAACAATTGTTAGTGACTTCACTAGAGTTAGGTCTGTTATTTTTAATTTATTAATTGCAATAGGCAATTTTAAAAATTATGTTTTAATATATGTAAAGTGTTGTTTCACTGTTCTGCTTTTACATGTTCTTTGAGATTCCTTAATACACGATTATATTATGTACGTATATGCTTGAAATTTTGTCGTATTAATTAATGTTGACATAATAAAATTTGTTTTACAGACACAGCGGTGCTTCTTGTCCTTTCAATGAAAATGAAAGACAAAAACATGACGAAATATACCAGGTTTTCCTTTTCTTCAATATCCATGAAAATAATACAGGCAAAATCCTTGAACTTGAGAAAAATGTTTAGAAAAAGCACGTGTACTACAGCTTTCAATACTTCAAAAACAATCCGCCAGTTTGTAAAAAACAATTTCTCGAACCTTAGGATAATATCAAAACTGCGTAAAAAATTAGTTCCGGAAAATAATTATTTCAGCTTCAATAAAAATTAAAAGTTTTGTTTTTCGGTTCTCATTAATTCCATTCAAATTGTTCTAACCTTTTCTGAGTTTTAATTTCTCAAACTAGTATATAATTTGTGAAGCAAAGAAATGGGCTCTAAACGCATCGACTAGTAAAACACTACATGTAGCTAGCAATAACTTTTAATTGATCACTTTTAACTATATTTACTCCTTTATTACAGCAACTGCAATAAATTACAGTTCCACCCGTCTGTAGAATACTGCTTTTTCAAATCCATTGTTTGAGATGTGTTGCACGCGAAAGCCTTGAAAGAAGTCATTTTACACTTCACACAAAAATATGTATTAATCCTCCAATGCGGGCTGGAGGATTGCAAGTCTGCACATGGTTGCATTTTCCTCCCATTATCAGTTACCAAGAGATGTTGAGTTACGGCTTGCTGTAACTTCCTTATTCATTGTGACTTGATTTATTGTTTGGCATTAATGATTTATTTCGGAATTGTTGTTTACATCATATGTTCTCGGGTCACATGTTTATCACATGTAACACAAGGTTAAAATGTGAAGGATAAAAACTAGTGGTGCTAAAACAGCACGTTCTTTCTCCACCATATTTTCACAAAAATTACACGAAAAGTACTCAAATTTTCGAAAAATTGTACTTGACCTTACTTCAATCTTTGGCAAACATACTTCATTTAGGGAAAAAAATCTCCATCTTTAACATTTTAGTTGTAGAAACACTCCATAAAATTGAACTTTTGCAATTTTCGACAAAACAGTTTTTAACTTATATGAGATCTGCACCATTCTCTTAAACGTGCTTGACAGTATAAAACAACATTTAATAAAAAGCGATGAACCAATTGTTACTGAAATTTTGGAAAATGCCCCAGAGGCTTGATGTAAAGTAGGTATCTCCAAAATTAAAATAACGGTTTCAAATTCAAGAGACCGCGACATCAGCCAGCTCGATTGGAGGATATCAATTTTGCAGGAAATCAGTTGAACAGTTTAGCCGTTAGCGTTGTTCACGGACGGACGGACAGACAGACAAAGACTGAAAGACAGACAGAAAGGCAAACAGATTATCTGCCGTCATTTGATTTTTCGGTATCAAGGAACCCCAAAATATAGATTTTGGCTACCCCACGTGTTATAGGGTTATTTAAATTTAACTACCGGATTTATTCACTTTTTCTTTACCAGGGCACTGTAATAAGAGTTTTTCTACCGAAACTTTGCGTTGTTTTAGCGCAGCAAATTATGTATAATTTTCTACTCCGTCGGGGAAAGTAATAAGCATTAAGACAACAACGTGCTTTCTGGATCTAAGAATAACATACTACTTGCATCAATTTTAATATTAATTAATTAGGCAAAAAATAATAAATATTACTTAATACGCAAGACTGAAGTTTAAATATGCGTGTTTTTTTAAAATTTGAGGTCGCATCAACATCTAGGTCATTAGCGACCACTATTGCTGTTAACTGTATGGTAGCTGAAGATGACATGATGTGGTGATGATATGGGGTTGAAAGAACGATCTCAAATGCAACCATGCTCGAGGATGCCCATGGCGGGACTCCAACTCACTATGTTTTGGTCCGAGATCGATACGGCACTACTGCCTTGACGGTCTGAGGCACAGGAAGAAAGTATTCAATATTAGATAATGCATGCATTAACTTTTTTTTATTATTTCCTGGTAAAGAACAATCCAACTCCAAATGTTTGCAATCAGAATTCAGTTGAACAAAAGGAAGAAGTCTTGGTTATATCAGTACAACTCCTCGAGTTGTTCATCTGAATTGGTTTTGATAAAATTTTACGTCATTTTCTTTGCTTTTTAGGGAATTTTAAAAACATTTAAGAGAATTTTATTGATCATTTTTGGCAATGTTTTAGGTCATCAAATCCGCCCCCTAAATATGATTCTCCTAGCGATTCTCAATGTATATAAATCAACTTGACTAACCATTTGGCCCATAATTTGGCACAACGAAACATCGTGAAAACTTCCTAGCATAAAATATGCTACTGATATACTATAGTATTATACACAAGAATACAATCTCGTCAACTGCCTACACTACGTCCATACGACATAGGCTTAAGTCATAATGAGCACCAGCGTGCTCTGTGCGATGCTGCAAAGTAGGAATGCGTCATCGATGCCGATGTTTTTTGAAAATTAGGGTTTTGTATTCGACTTTTTAGATTTCGGATGTTTTATTCGTGAATGAAAGATTCACAGAATCACAATTCAATACGTTTAAAAACAGAACGGTATAAATGACATTTTATAAATTCTGAGAAAACGTGTTTATTTTAGGCTAGAATGACGCAGGAAGACTGGAACTCGGCCTTGGAAGTCCAGCCTGGAAGGAAGCTAGAACGGAAGCGGCAATGGAGGGATGACGGGAGCGGAAACGACGGGAGATGTGGCCGGTGGGACGTCCAGAACGTCAGCAAGTTACGAAGGGGGTGATGGCGGTGATCGGAAGTTGCGGTGGAGGTGGGGGAAGGGGAGCGTCGGCCAAGCACGGCCGGGGGCCGGCAGCACGCCGCACCGTTGCGTACAGCAGCACTTTCCTTGGCGCTGGCGCTGCCGCCTCCGCCGCCGCCGCCGTCGTATTGATTTGTGGCGGGCGGCGCGGCACTGCGCGGCGCGGCCGCCCACCCGCACGCGGCCGCGGTTGCTCGCTCGCTCGGTCGGTCGCTGGCTCGGTCGGTCGGCGGCCGAGTGGCCTCGGCGCAGGTCACCGGCGAAAGCCTCGCGGACGCACGCTCGCCGCCACGGAAGTGTCGATCGGCCGTGAGCCCCGGCGGCGCTGCCCCGGCCTTTGTAGTAGAGATGCGACATCGATCTTGCCAAACGTTGATGATCAAAATTAAAACATCGATTTTTATATTTATAATACATCGACGAAAATCGATGTTTTTAAACTAATTTAATCGTTAGCCGGCGTGGATAGCCGAGGACGCTCAGACTGGAGGGCCCTGGCTGCCTCGGCTCAAAAGGTCGCGGGGTTCGAATCCGGCCTCGGGCATGGATGTTGCATACACCGCGTTCGTTTGGTAGGAACACATAATTAGACAGAGGTGCCATTAGTTATGATTTCATATTTTAAATTTTACATAATTGAATGGGTGATAACCAGAATGATATAAGGAACATTTTATGAATTCAGAGAAATCTGTTTATTTATATCAATATCACTGTAAAGGTGTGGTGCTTTGACTCATCATTAAAACCACGGCATTTCAATTCTTCATTAAAACCACGAAAATACATTGCCACTAAAATATCAACATTCTATCGCTGCCGTCAACCACAATCTTCTCTGCGCAGTCATTGCTGCTGCCCATCCCCGTACCATTTCTGTCCCCCGTCACTCTCGCCCTCTTCCGTCATTCAGTGGCGGATCCTGAGAAGAAATTTGGGAGGGGAAATTAAAAATGTTTTCCTCAAATATGTATATTACAGATTTTGTAAAACGTCGCAGACTGCACTCAGCACAAACTGCGATACGATTTCATTCGTTTAAATGATAATCTGAAAATATTTTTGCTTGAAAGTGTCATAACAAGTTAAAATGAATAGTTACTGAAAAATTTTAGGGGGAGAATTTCCCTCACCCCGCCTGGATCCGTGCCTACGTTATTCATGACCCCCCCCCCCCCCGTCTCTTCCGTCATCCGCGTTCTTTCACCCATCATTCCCGTTCTCCGCCAAATCATCCGCTTGTCATTCTCGTTTCCGTGCCGCGTATCCGTCACATTCCGAACACTTTGTTTCTTCGACGTCAGCTCCCTGATACCTCCTCGTCATATGCCCCATCACCACTGCTACTTCGTTGCCACGATCGTTCCCGCTGTTCCGTTTCCTCCTCCCCCTCTCGTCCACTCCGTCCACGCGCGCCACGGCCTTCGCCTCCCTCCCCCGCGTCCCATCCCACCACACTCCCCTTCCCCGCGTCCTGGCCCGCCTCGCCCCCTCCCACGCGTCCCGCCCCTCCTCCCTCCCCCGCGTCCCGTCCCGCCCCGCCCCCTCCCCCTCCCCGAGTGCCGGCCCGTCCAGCCCCCTCCCCCGCGTCCCGCCCCGTCCTCCCCCGCTGCGGCCGCGTGCCGGCGCCGTGTTGGGTGCACGCGGCGAGGCGCGGTGTCGCCGCTGCCGTCGCCGCCGCGGGTGCTGAAAGGGTTGGGGCGGCGCCGGCCCGCACGCGCGCTCGCGCTCTGCCACCGCAGACAGGAGGGCGACAGCGGGAGCTCCCCGAGCGCCTATTGTGGACTCCAGGCGTGTGCGCGTCCCGCCCGCTTCGCTTTTATACGGGGGTCGCGGGCGGCCGAGAGTGAAAGAGAGGAGGGTGATTCGGGGCTGGAGACCGGCGTTTAACCCCGGTTTAAGCCGATCGTTTGACCCGCACAAGGGAGGTGGGAGGCGACCTGTTTCGTAGCTGCGAGGGTGCCCGCTTACCACTCTGGGTTGCGGGGCTTTAAATTCCGGTCACGCCACGTGGAATTTGTGGTGGCTGCGCGGCACGTATTCGCCAAATGGGTTTCCCCTTCTTTCATTGCGCCGTTCACTCCATCTTCACGCTCGCCATTCATTATTCGATCGCACATTCTGCATCGAATTCCATAGTATAGTCATCGTACTCGGAATGCCGAGCTGACTCTCCGGCATGTACAAAAGGATGGATTGCGGAACAACGGTTCACGTGCAGCGGTCCGGTGACGAATGACACAATCTAAAAATGTTTCCACATTTTTTCTTTCGTTCTATAACGTGCGGGACAGTTTGTACTGATGCACACCCCGTACAGAAACATTTCGTGATGGTGTAATGACCGACGTCCGAAATGATACTTGCTGACATTCAAAAATTGGAACGTTTAAATTTTCTTTGTGCTAGCTTAAGTCCGATATTCTTTCTGGATATGCGCTGCCTAAAACAAGTCAGAGAACAAAGAACAATTCCAAGCACACTTTTCCATTTAACGTTTTTAATTCCATTTGTCATATTTTGAAAGTAAATAAATAAAACATATGTAAGTATACAGTAAATATACAGTAAATGAAATATTAACATTAATAAAATAATTGATACAATTCATAAGTACAAGTGATTTTAGGTTAAACCATTGTCAGGTTGCCCAATGGCTTGCCGCCAAACAATTCTCCAAATTGCAAGGTTACAAGAGAGGAGTATCAGGAATAGAGCATTAACGAATATAAAATAATATATTATGGGACATGCGGCTCATTTCGAAATTTTCAGGCGGAGGGGGGGGGGGGTCCTATCCCCATCTGATTACGTTTGTGATCACTACGAAAAAAGTATAAACAATATGTAAATATAGGTTTTATTAGAATTTTTGTTTTATTATTTTTTACTACTATCATACTTATTTCACAAATATAAACAAGGTTTTCAGAAACAAAATCACACATTCTAATTGCACGAAAGTTTTATTTTCATTCATGGGACTGATGTAAAATTACAAAAGAGAAGTGAATTTGTAAATTACACTGGGACTTACATAAAAAATGGTTGGCAGACCCTTCTGATTGACACTTCTATGAACCTCGACGGGTTGAATCCGACAGTGAAGCCACAATTGTGCCATCACCCTCCAGTTTTTTTAATAACGAAAAAACATCGCGAAATTGAAAATTGTAAATTACATATTGATTATATTAAATCAAAATGCTATTATTTGATGTTTCGAAGTTACAAAAAAACTTAATTACCAAATTCAATAATTTATGTCAATGTATTCATCATGTTGATTTTCCCGATCATCAGTGTATATTCGGGTCTCGAACTGCAATCGACTCCTTGGTCATCATTGATTCCCTTTAAAATTTCATCGACCTCCACGGATTCGATACCGACCCTTTTCGGAGCCCCTGCTGATGAGCATACATCCTACTAAAAGTGGAAACTAGACACTCGAAACGTGTCGTTTTGTTGTCGTTCAAACGCTACAATGCTCAAGCGTTACAAACGAGATACGTTTGTTAGCGGTACATGATGTACATGAATAGTGAAAGAACGGAGGAGAGAACGCCACTCTCTGACAGCTCCGCCTTTTGTGGCGCTGTCACAACCAACAGCTCATTACACGCGAAGTTGGTGTTGTCCTGAGAGATGATGTTGCTCGTGCGTTTACTCTTGTTCTCAAGTTTTTTCTTGTCTTGTAAAAACAATATAGTGGAGATGAATGTACTACTAATATAACTACGAACCTAAAAACGTCTGGTGGATCTACATGTACTTACGAAATACCCCAAAGGGTTTGAGAATTTTTTGTTGGTGCATTCGATTTTCGTTCCTTAAATTAGTAGTTAAACTCCCTAATTCGTAGTTAAATAAAAGATTAAACGATCCGTAGATTCATGATAGAAGTGTGATACTCATCCACTGGACCACACAACATGTCATTATTATCATATTATTATTATTATTATTATTATTATTATTATTAGTTATTTCCTATGTATTTGAACACTCTTCTTTCTGGTACTGCTAACGTTTTTGGACTCTATTCGTAATAAAAACAGTTACCTTATAAACTTGTTCGGGGATCTTGTGTTAAATGAGATTACTGTTTCCTCAATGTCTGTGCCAATATCCTCAGAAGTAAGAGGCTTGCACTGATTGAAAATTAATTTCTGATGGCTTCAAAATACTCTCAACTGTTCGAATACGTTAATAATTCTCAAACACTCAGATGTTTTTAATGCATGGTCATGATTCGCGAATTTTGATTCAGGTGACTGATGGATTTTCGAAATTCGTACAAATTTTTCGAGAGTCCCTCTATTTTTGTCACGATCTCTTTGAGAGCAGCAAAGGATACTTTCATTCAGCATTTCTATTTTGTTTTGCGTGTATCTTCGCTCGTATTTCATGATTAACTGCAAGTATGCATCTACAAACACTCTACCTACTCATAAAATTAATTCAATAGAAACATTCTCAGTGTTAGAGACGATTTATGTTTGCAATTATCCAGCTGACGGAAAATGATGAATTTTTACTTCATAAATTATGCTTTCCTTCAATGAGCTTCTGCAATGAAAATCACGAGAGCAATGAGAATCATTCTAAAATGCAAAACTCTTTTCAAGAAATTAATCAGTGAAATCAGGTACACAATGAGATATCATTACTTATGCATTTAGTATATTTTGGGTAGGCCATTAGGAATGATTAGTTAGAACGACAGTAGCGTTCCTTTCACAAAACATCCACTTTAATTATACCGCAGGGCGTTGGCCAGCGTCAATTAATATCCTGGTGTCTTCCGCCAGTTCCCCGAAAATGCGTTCATTACATTGTGAGTATTCTTAATGTTTTAATTTTCTTTAGAGGAAAGATAAAAAATTATATAGAAATAAATATAGTATGTGCTTGTGTAACATTCAACTGTATGTTTCCAGTAAACAGGAAATGAGAATATATTCATAATAGAGTGGTCGTCTCTTTTTGGGAAGTTCATAATTATTTTGGATATTCCCAAAACTTAGTATTTTAGAGCACGTTTTGGATTCTGTTCTGTGGAAACAATCGTGTTTACGTGTATGAAAAAGGCTCTCTGCGGATACAATTCATTTTTTTCCATCCGTATAAAACATTATTAACCCAAAGTGCCTCAAGCTTTAACAATCAGAATTAATTCTCTCTATCAGTTTTAATTCATCCCAGAATATCACTCGGGGTCATAGCCATATATTTATTTAATAATTAATTCATGGCGTTTAGGGGCCCCTCAACTATTAAAGTCATTATGGCCCAGTAATGATAATCTAATGGGTAGATATCTCAGCAGTTTTATCCGAGATCTTGTTGTAATTCATATTATAGGTGAATGAATATTTGTAATGAATCATTAATCTGCAGTAAGTAGAATGTAGCGATAATGAATGATGGAAAATGGTGGAATGAGAGGTAGAGGAAATCGGATAAAAAGGACAAAACAAACCTACTGAGAACTACAAATTTCATGTGGAGTGTCAGTGAATTCCACATGGAACCCGGATCCTGTCGGTGACAAGCGATGAAACGAAAACGCGAAATCGATTATACATGGAGTAAAAGAAAAAAGTCAATCGCAGCAGTTTACTAATAAACTCACATGCACGTAAATACCAACTACTAAAATTAAGCCATTTACTGTCCTCTCGATAGCACCGTCGGCAGAATTCAGGATTGAAATAAAAAAATGAGAACGACCGAATCCATTATTAAAATGTTCGACGAATTGTGTGTGGTGCTTCCCAACACATTCAATTCGGCATAGATCGAGCTCTCCCGACATCATAACATAAAATGGCGGAACTGGATCGGAAAGAAATTCTCAACTCTGTATACAGGGATACTAACGTAGGTGCGCGCAGTCAAATACAACAAAGGGAGGGGGACAGTCGGAAACAACTACATAACTACATCTCTAGGATTCCTTTCAATTTATTATTTTTTTTTTACATTTACATGTAGCATATTTTAAAAGTAAATAAATAAAACATATTCCAAAGGGAATTACAATATAATTTTGCGAATGGTTTTATGTTGAACTATTTACTTACTGGGTTACCGTTCTAAGGAGCCACTTCCCAAATGTATAACAAATTCCATAAGTAACTGGGTTTGACAAATAATTTTAAATTATTGAGAAAAGTTATTATAATTAAGTATTTTATGTTTATTATCATTTTTAAAATGTTGTTATTTATCTATAAACAATAGTGGTCGCCAATGATATCAGTTGTTTCTTAAAATAAGTAAAATTTAAAAAATCCCTAATTGCCAAATAAAAAAGAAAGTAAATCAGGGATAGAAAACCTTTACGGAAATAAAATGTTTATCATGTACGGCATTGGGGCCAGTTTTTAAAATATTCAGTGGAACGGAATGTTCAGTGGCCACGGAACCCCTAGCCCCTCTGCGCGCTCCTGCGGACTCTGCGAAGAAAGCGAGGTGCAGCGCACCGCGTTGCCGCACCGCACGGCCGCGCCCCCTCCCCCTCCCCCTCAGACGGGGAAAGCACCGGGGAACGCGAGGAGCAGCGGGCGGAGCGGGAGCGGCGCGCGAGAGGCCGGAATAGAAGGCGACCTCCGCTCGGGCGAGAGAGAGCTGCTCAAGGGCTCTCGCAGTCTCTGGGAAGGGAGGAGCGTGGGCGGGGCACGGACAGAGAGGCACTGAGGAGCACCCATTCACAAACACACAAACACAAGCCTGGCGCTTACAGTTAAAATAATGAAAAGTTGCAAATGGCGTGATCGGATTTTTTTCTTTTACTCGATATAAACAATCGATTTCGCGTCGCCTTTCTATAATATGTAGTTCGGTTAGATCGCTATACTCGGTGAGAGATGGGGACGCTCGTAGCACAGTCATACTTCTTCCCCCGCCAGGATCCAGGTTCGATCCCCCACAATCCACATGGGATTTGAGTTTTCGGCTGTCTTTTCTCAGGGTTCCCATTTCTTCTGCGTCTCATTCCACCATTTCTCCATCATTCATTACTGTTAACATTTACTCATGTGATTATTATTTATGGGCATCAATAATCTTATTAGTTGAAGGGCCACAAAACCCCAATGAATAAGTAAATAAATAAATAGCTATGACGTCACTTTGGTGACGTTCAAGCTCCCGATTGGATGAAACTGTAAACCGCTGATACCTACCGGGGGCAGAGTTGCGAAAATCGCAGTATAGAGGACGGCTGCCCTCATCGGACGTTTCCGTCGTTTGCTCTAATCAATTTCAGAAGCAGTGCTTTTAATCACTGGATCCTGAACCGCGCGCTATCTTTATCTATCTGTAGCCCTCATTGCCAACCTTAGAGCCGAGAGATGGGCTGAACCCCAACCTCATATGTTACACCCCCGCTGATTATGGAAATGTACCGTAATATGAGAGCTTCTATTTTCTCGTCTTAAGTTTGTTTGATGCAGGACTGGAGGTAATTTCCTCGTTCTCTCGAAGTCACAAACTCTGCCAAAAGAGTGCGATTTAATTTTTTTTTTTTTTACTCCGGGTTGACCTATCTTGAATCTTTTCTGTTACTGTTATGGACTTGGTACGTTGGAGGTTTTGAAAGCGAAGGTGGCGACCGCTTAAATGAGTTCGTCGTTCTGAACGAAAGTGAATATATAGACTGCTAATACACCAGCTCAGTAACCTACTCGTCCATCTAATTGATTTGAATTACAAGGCAGAAGAAAATAAGTCGCCAATTTTTTTCGACAATATAATATATAAATTACGATAATGTGCATATGCCTCGCGGCTGTATCTTTTCTTTTCGTCGAGGGAATGAGCTTTCGACAGCGATGTGATCGTTAATATATGCTATAAATGAAAATAGTGCAATGAGAGGAAGGGGAAACAGGGGAACCCTGAGAAAACATACCAAGAATCCACATTGTCCTCATGGGAGTCCCCGGATTTGACCCAAGAACCCGGCAGTCGTAAGTGAACAGAGTAATCGATTTTAATTGTGTGATATCACAATACATGATGTTATATGCGGGTATCGTATATTGAGCTGTTTATGATTACTACGATGTGTTTTGTAATTATAATTGTTTGTGTAGCATGAAAATATGTTCTCACCTTTCAGTAAGTCAGTTAGGACAAAGACTACAGATTTGCAAAAACGTTTTCAAAAAAATGGAATCAGCAATGAGCAGAGGCTTCGAGAAATCACTTGAATGGCCTTTGCTAATCGTTCATAGAATTGTTTTCTGAAACCTTTTGGGAACTATACGATGTGCTTCTTCAGAATATTACGACATATGTACTGCTACTCTAGAGGGAAAAATCTATTTCCTTCAAATGCATTCTCCCAGGATAGTTGTCCGATAATGTGAATTGATCACTTTTATATATTCAGGATTTTCCACGCACACTCGACAGACAAAAGCGTCATATACATACAATCCTTGTTCACAGTGCTCATCGATTCATCAGAGATCCCCCAGGCTCCACACCGCGGCCACAAGAGAAAGGTTAGTGAAAGTGTCCGGGAAAAAAACGGAAATGGCAGGAGGTTACGGATTGTTCTTCTGTTGTTTCATTGTGAAGTTTAGACGACGCTATCGATTTTGTAGCACGAAATTCATTTCGCAAGTAGTGGCCTGCAGTAGCAAATATGCTTCTCAATAAAACCGTACCAAATGGTTTTCCGGCAAATAGCACGCACGCTGCTCAACAACAACAACAAATAAAATAATTCCGTATAACACTGCAATAAATTAAATATTTGAACAAAAACTGGCATCATGAATACTTCAACAGTACGTAATGTATATAGTACACTCACAGTACAACAGTTCTTTACATATCAAGAAAAAAAAAGTTGCTGTTCCATTACGCAACAGGTAAAAAGCAATATTTAATGGTGGGAGCTTGTCCCATGGATTCTTACTCTCATGACGTCAGCAGTGATGTACTCAGTGACGCGCCGAGTATGATAATTAAGTCGGTAAGCGCAATATGCAAATAGGCGCAATAACGCAAATTATTATTTGGATTTTTCAGTCAAAATCGAAACTGTTTTGTCTTTTGATTTTTTCCGAATTCCTGTGTATCTAGCGAAATCTTCGACATCTCACACATTTTTTTCATGTCTTCACGCATCGGAAATTTGTACAATAATATAGATGATTTATTCACTATATCGAGAAAAAAGTAATGTATAGTGTAGTGAATAGTGTTCCAAAATTCATAAAGTAAAAATCAGATAAAACTGTGCGGTGCATCGGTATTGCACAATCTGTGCAGGTTTTCTTAAGCTCCGGAATCCCTACTGCCACTCTTTTTCTATATTACGTTTAATTACAAATTGCAACAAACACTTTTGGCAAAATTTAATAACATTAAATATTCCTGTTAGTATTCCTGTTAACTATTTGCACCGGCAAATGTGCTGCAGATTATGGTTCCTATTCTTTATCGTGCTCTTCACATGAAAGATTCGACTCTGAGTAGAGTTAAATCAACATTAGCTGTTATTTTGGTCTTGGGGAGGATAGACGATTTATTACGGACCTTCAACATATGAGCCTGAGCTTTGGTACTCTTCATCCCAGTGCATCGAGTTGAGAATCTTGATCGATCCAAAACTTTTGGCGGTGTTTGTCGTCTGGTACGCTCTGACACTCGAGCGATGCTGCTTCAGCACGCAGCATGGTGCGCGAAAATAAAATAAAAATGTTTTGCTCGCGGGTTCGTGACGTCGCAGAGCGGTCAAAAGGGCAGAACTCGAACGATGGGCAGTGAGGTACCAGGTTCAAGCAGCCGAATACTAAAATTCAGTACGCGGTGGAAACAAAACTACGAAGTAAAGATATACTTCTTTTAATTTTTTCTGTGTATTTATTTTACGTCAAAAACTGTGTATGACGTGCTACGTGTGTTCTGTGCACGATTTCTTTATTCTGGGATACCAACTCTGAGCCATATAGTCTGAAGGAAATGAACGTTTTTGACAGGAACTTTTTTGATAAGAACATGTTCGCTGCAGTGTAATAAAAATTATTTGCACGGGCAAATCAGCTATAGATCTGAACTCCAGAAACAAAACAAGGGGCTTCAAAGACTTATCTCTTCAAAGGATGCGATCTGATCAGTTTCTTTTAAAATGTAAAATTAAGTTAAGAGTAAGCACTTCTACACATGTCATAAAAATATTAAAATGTTAATGAAATGTAAAACATAATGGCTAGAGAATAATATTTTGAAGAATCGTTTAGTACTGACGATATTGACATGTTTGAAAAAGGGCAAAGATTCACGTTTCGATTCTAAGATTTCAATGTCTAAACTATAAAAATAGTGTATTTTTAAGAATTTGTGTGAGAGTTTCATTAAAAACGGTTGGCGAGGTAAAGTGACTGAGATTTATTCGCAAATTTTGTCTCTTTACATTCTCCCTGCCTCTAACACCATCATCACAATCATATTCATGATTATTCATTTATCATACTTTCATAGTTTCCTCGTATCTAATTGCGTCTCAATGCTCCAGAGAATCTGATGAGCCATGACTTCATCAGTTACCGAACTCATATCTTTGTACTGTGTCCTCACTATTCATACCACAACACATAAATCAATGTTGGTTTACAAATCTAAGAAACGTGATTAAATAAAGAAAATAGATTTAATGGCTAATGTTGATTTCAATCGATAATAATTATTGCATTTTTTGCACAACCCAACCAAAACCACTCTTGGTCCTGTACCCAGTGGATTCAGTAGGGTAGCAGTTACGGATTGATCAGCACAAATGAAGAGCTTATTTCCAAATTTACGAATCTCTTAGACACACAACTGTGAAGGAAGGAAAAAGTATTTACATTCAGCCTTGTAGTTCAAGATAGTATTCAACTGTTTTCGGACATCATTCAAGAGAATGCAATGTTTTGCAACATGATGCCTTAAGAATACATTGATCCGCAAAATTAGAAAGAATGGCAATGGTGATGCGTGACTTTGGAAATAACCTCTTCAAAAGCACTATAAAAGGAAACACTGGGAATGTAGATTTTCCACAGATGTGTCCAACAGCATCCATTACGTTAATATTCAACAAGTAACCAAGTATTTCTCTGCAAATACATTAATTACGTCGCAAATACATATGAACAAGCACAGTACCCTTTCTGCATGCGAATCTACATTTTACTTTCTCGCTACCTCTTACGAAGTAAAGAGAAAGTTATTTAATATCTAATAATCTGCGAGAAGTAACGGCGAATTTTCGGCAGAAAAACACTTATTACAGCGCCCTGATAACGAGAAAGACGATAAATCCATTTGCTAAATTTAGAAGTATCAATCCAGCAGCAAAACTCAAAATTTTTATCGGTGTTTTCTTACAAATACAATTCCGATGATTATATATGTATTTCCTTAATGCAACCTACTCCTTAAAGATAGATTTTGAAATAATATCACGTATGATTTTTAGAAAATTCGCGTAATTGTGCGTGAATTTAGGGCGAGAATGTACATTCTGTGTTAGCACCGCTAGTTAAAATGAGAGTCAGGCAAGAAACTCCCAAAGAGTTTCCTTGTTGCGTAATCTTCTTTGCGGTTTTCGTATTCGTAGGGGGCACTGCCTAGACATTTTACTTGAGCGTCCTTTCCCTGTCGCGTGATGCCTGGAAATATCACAAGGACTTGGCGGCGAGCGGGCTGGGAAAGAAAGATGATGGTCCGTTTGCTGGGCGAAATGGACACGTGACCACGTCTCGTGCGGCTCAGTTTAAAATTTTATCTGGTTAGCTTCTTTGTACTGTGCGATTCCTAGGTTGAGGAAGCAGACTCTCTTGTAATTTACATGCTAAATAAACAGTACAGTTCACGCCCAATCGCGTGACAAATGGTCTGAGACTTCCATTATTGAAAACGGAACATGATTTATGAATAACTATTCTGAAAGAGCTGATTGAAAATAAGAATATTTGAAAACTTTGAAAATACACAAATTGCTATGTTATTTAAAACGCTTACTCACACGCATGCATACATGATCAAGTGGCTTGCTAAAGTGCAGAATTACGTAATTATCACACCTTCAAGGAACGTTTGTGCAATACAATATGGCCGCCACCATTGCTCTCTTACACTGAATGGGTCCGAACTTTGTTTAAACTGATCAGTATACTGGCTAAATCTATGTGTGTTGCAGAAAATGAATATTTTCTATATATTTTAAATGCAGGTCACTACTCAGGTGTTGCTTGTGCCTTTACGGGAAGCTTTCAATGATAAAACTAGCTTGAAGTGTCGCCCAACAATGGACGATTCAGTACAAGTCTGTGCGAGTTGCTACATGTCGTCATATGGCGCATATGTGGTTTCAGCTCAGTGCATTTATAAGACTGGCAGTATGAATATGGCTTAATTGATCGATGTTTGAAGCAGCTCAGTCATCCGTCTTCCAGCTCTGATTTGGCTTCCTCCGAATATTTTGTTCCAAAATTGAACCGTTGAATTTTGTTTCTGAAAAAGAACAAACAAATCCAAGGACAGCGTTTATTGAGCGATTAAGTCAAGGCAGTACTGACCTTTTTTAAAATTTATTTCTTCTCTATCTAAGCGAGGTCTTTCGAGGAATTTCTTTTATGGAGACCGACATTTTTGGATTTAATCATTCCTTGACAAATTGACACAACAAATCTGGCTCATTTAATGAATTTGTTTCAGATGCTATTGAATTTTAATTTTGATGTTTGAGAGTTGGGATGGATTGACTTGTCGACCTGTAGTAGGCTGTTGTTGACTTGTCGACCTGTAGGAAGTGAAAAGAAAAGGATGCTACATGAGATTATTAGTTTAATGAAATTTAAGCATATTTTTGGGAAATTTGGATTTCATTGAACTTGGGATATTTGCTTTTCAGCCAAGATGGAACGTATGTGAAATGAGATGAGAGGCGGGAAGAATAGAAATTATTAGGTACTTTTTTATATGTTCTGGAACGATATCGATTTGAAGTGTTCTGTTTTTGACAGTTATAACCATGGAGCTTTAATTGACTTCTTAGGAACTTTCTTTTGTACTAGTTTTATTTTTTGTATGTTGGTAGGAGCTGCGCTTCACCATACATGGCAAGCGTACATTACTGTGGGTAGGGTAATAGACTTATATCGTAGAATCTGACATTTGATATTAAGTGTTGAGCGTTGATTTATGAATAGGTAAAATTTTGAAATAGTGAAAGCGTGGTATACTGCGCGGATTTCTTTTCAAGGGGGTTAACGTTGTTGCAGTAGATGTGCTCAACGTGCATACATATTTATTCGTACTTATTTATCTTCAATTAAGCCGTTCCAAAATGTGAATTTTAAAGAATTATTGCTAGGATGCTGTATCGCTTGGGAATTTCTTTTTACTTTCTAGCCTACTACGTACCTACGTAGCAAAGAGAAAGTATTGTAATGCTTCAGTAGAAAGAGGTTATTTTTCGGCATAAAACCACGTATTTTGAGTCCTCGATATCGAAAAAAATGGATACATCTGACTCTTTTCTGTAGTGAATTACATTTGAAACTAAGTTTAACGTAAAGTAATTATTTCTAAAAAGCGAGCCCAATGTTCTTCATTTTTTCAATGTACGAGAATAAAAATGGCGCAAGTTGCATTTTCGGTGAACTCGCAATAATTTCGAAAATTGAAAAGTTGATGGCATGCTCGCGATGATGTCAAAGTTAAAAAATCTTTATTTTGCCTATAACATATTACATACAACATGAAATGTATCGTTGTGAGCAACATATAAAAGGATCTAGAAAGTCTGTGTGGGATCTCCATCATTTTTGCACACAAAAAACATAATATCGACAGCGATACTTGCTCACTTAAACTAACATACAAGAATAACGAAACAAAATTTACACACATAATACTTATGTGCACTTACATTACATCAGAAACATTCTGATCAAAACATACATCACAGTACTAACGAACTTGCTATCATAAAAAAATTATAACCTTTCTGCTCAAGGATATATCAAATGACAACAATTACATTAGCTTCTTCAATAATAAAAAACAAACATGCCATGTTTACGAGAGAAATAAGGGATTGACGATTGAATCTTCGGAATATAGCTCGCTTTTTGGGGATCAAAATTAGAAAGCTTTCTTTTCATAAGCGTCTATGACAGGACTCGGAAAATTGTAGAGGAGGTTTTTCATAATAAGACTTATTTTAGCATTTTACAAATAGAATAAATATCATGTTTTTAATTATCCTAAACATAACGAGATTCTGATGCGATCATTATGGCCTATCCCTCGATAACTTTGAACCATTCTGTTGATAGATTAATTGCGAAAAAAATATTTGAGCACAAATTTAAAGAGCCGTTCCGATCGCTTTTATAATAAACACCAATCCCAAAAGCAACAGTACAGGTAAACCATGTGATGGCATGTGATCTATTCTCTCAAGTTGATCGCACGTCCGGTCTTAGCAGACAAGACGCAGATCACAATGCTAGATATTTTCAATGTTGCAAACAGCAAGACGTGACTTAGTTTCCAGATGTCCAAGCAGTAGGGTAGCGTGTCATATGTGAGTGAGTCAGACAGTCCGCATTTGGGTGAGTCTACGCGATGACGTTAGTCGTTCATGTCATGAGGACTTGCTGCGGAGTGTACTCTTTGCACTGCAGTTCTCTGAACAAGGATACTTGTCACTCTGAATGATACATGAAGTAAATAGAAATTCTCGTAATATTTTGAACACATAATAATATGGAAAATGATTTTACTCAGCATTTCCGTCATTTTTAAAGCAGGAAAACATCATTTTTGTAAGAATTGACTTTCTTATTCCCTATTCACCTTAAAAAAGTTTTCATACATAACGGAAGTGAAACTATATTACTACCTTCTTATTGAAAACATAAGTCGTACGATGGTTATGTTAAGTAGAAGGGTTCATGTTATACGAAAGAGAAGGGCGATTTATTGCGAAGCGGAGTTGGTACTTTCCATAAATTATGCTATTAAGTTCCCCCCACAAGAACTGGTGGGAGAAATTCTATCTTTCCAACCGTCCAGACAAACTTAGATACCCTTCGATCCGGGGGAGGAGTGCGTTGACCGATCGCTACAGTCAGAGCTTTAGTTCCTATGTGATTGGCGCAAACTATCATGGGGCGGGAAAGACGCTGTTCCCAGGGCGGGGGGCCCGATTGTTTACGTATGTGGCGGAAATATCGTCATCTTTCCCTGCCAAAGAAGAGGTTTTGCCTGCGCGTACGCCATAACGAAAAAATATTTCTGAGCGGGGGTTTCCCGTCCCGAGTAACTGTCAATAGACTAGTAAATATTTATCATTTTAGCAACAATTATAATATCTTTTAGCAATCAATTTGTAACTCTATCAAACTGTTATATTAAAATAATGAATTGTTAAGGTGTTTACAATGGTATGAATGCCACAGTAAAATCAAAGCTCCTACAACCGAAGACGTCAGGAAATATATGGAATATCATACGTGTTTTAATAAGGATCTACTGCCAACGGAGAACATAAGAAACACTTCATCGCATTGCGTACTGTGCTGCCTCTGCAGAACATCGGGCAATTCAACAAAATACAAAAACAGAAAGCAAAGAAAAAATCTCCAGCTGGCAAATAAGACTGGAAAATCGCATACAAAAATTGAGAGTGAATACTGGAAGACTTATACAATATCTGAAAGGTGTCAACACCAGGAAACTAAAGAAACGGGTGCAAGAGATTATCAGCCCAGTAAAATTGGAACAACTGTCACATTATACGTTAACAGAGATCCTTGACAAACACACTCAACAATTTGCACTGTATTCTAAACGGCTTCGGAGGCACAAGCGGCTACCATTCGTAAGAAACAAAGTGCAGAGTTCCAAGACCAAACATTATTCTACAGAAGACTCAAAACCATTAGTAATAGGATAAACGGAAATAATTTAAATGAAACCATCGCCGTGACTGAACAACAAATTACCAATTTCTGGCCCGATACTTAGGAGGTACCTAAGCAACATGAAAAAACAGCACAATATTAAATAATGATAGAATGAAAAGCCTTGGCGTAACACCCTAGCTACATATTAGATATAATGATGTGTGTGAAGTAATCATGAATACATTAATTTGGGAGGCGTCCGGGCTTGACTAGTCAGACAGACAGACGGACAGACAGATGGACGGACGGACGGAAAGACGGACGGACTTTAAAAAAACACTTTTTCGGTATCAGGGGACACCAAAACTTGTATTTCCGTTGGAATCCCGAAATCGATTTTCCGCAGCATTAAATAAGTTTCTCTTTACGTTTACGAGAACGTAAAACTATATTGGGAACGTGATATCAGAACTGATGTAATTATCCCAGGAAATCGTCCTGATATTCTCCTGCGCGGCAAAAGGAAAGAAGAAGCTCACATAATTAATGTCGCAATTCCACTAAGTAACAATATTGGCACTACGTACAGTTCAAAAATAACAAAATACAAAGACCTATATGACGAAATCAAAAATTTCTGGAAAATAAAGAAGGCCACTACAGGGCCCATTATATTCTCGGCCACAGGAATAATACCATAATCTACCAAATGTCTATTGGAAGTACTGGGTCAGCAGGTACATTAATTATGATGCTGAAGTCTGTGATTCTGGACACGTGTCATTTAGTGAGAAAATATATGGGTGAAGAACTAGAACATGAATGAACGAAGCCACTAAGTACAACTAAATATTAAATGTATTAGTAATTAGTCAGTTAAGCTCTGTGTTTCTTGCCTTGGCTGAAGTACGGTGTTTCATGTACGAATTTAAAAATTTAGAATGATAGGTGATGATGGTAATAATAATAATAATAATAATAATAATAATAATAATAATAATAATAATAATAAACGTCACATCGATATCGTATTCTGAACTATCTGCTTTCCACCGCACTGCCATCCACTGCACGAGAATTCTATTGCACATCATCGCGGTTATCTTTAAGCTCGCCCGAAGAAGGACAGTTCGGACATTTATCATGCAGTACAGTCCTCTTGCTCTCATTGACTTTGCTCGCCAGTGTCACGTTTTTCTAGGTTAAATTCTGCCCAAACTAGATCACTAGATTTACGAACCTGGCTACTAGCCAGCAAATCCTTTAAGGTAGAACGCCGTGACCTATCTTACTCTCTGTTTCTTTAAGACTTAACAGCCTAAAGAGAGTAAGAGCACATTGAAGAATTTCCAGTTATTCAAAGCTTCAAAATATTATTAAAGGGGAATTGCATAATATGCATTTCCAAAGGACCGTAATAGGAACACCCATTTTTTTACTAAAAAAGATTATTGCATTTAAAAAAGTCAGTTTGTCACTGCAGTTGGTAAAACAAATGTGAAATATCGAGTAACGAGTGACGTTTAAAAATATGATGTATGGACGAGTGATTTTCGTGTGATCTAAAAATAATATTCAGTTTTTCTCTGTAACATGGCCATAAACACATTCTAAAGATTTTCTGATCTTCGAAACAACTGCTAAACTGAAACTATTAGCGACTGAAAGTGTTAAAGAAATGCTAAGCCTGAGTACGGCATACTTAAATAAGTATTGATATAACAGATAATTTCAGCAACGATACAAACTTAATAAATAGGAATAGATGCGATTTTGATACATGTATGAGAATAGGGTGATTTTATTTTGTCTAGTGAGGAATGTCCCTAGAATATATACATACTAGGAATAATCAATAAGTAACCAGAAACTCAAAAGCGGTTTGACAAATGAATGGGGAAATTTCAGGAGTACGAGTATAACTTGATATCTTGTGATGGGTTCTGATCAGCTGTTTTGATACGATTTTGTAGACAATTCATGCAATTTAACTAAGGGATGGTGAGTCCCCAAGAGAATTGCACATCCGAAGAACGGTCAGTGATTGGATTTCCGATAGCGGGTTTGAAACCTAGTGAAATAATCCAAGAATTTTAAAACTGTACGGGAATAACTATTTTAACCGTTCAAACATTTCATTTGTCTGTAGAACAGCATAAAAGTGTCAACAAAAGTCAGTGATGGCGGAGCCGGATTTACCTACTAGCAAAATAAGCTGTTGTTTAGTGGCCCCGCGCCCCAGAGATGATCTCATAAAACAGGTATAATAAATGTTAAACAATCTATTTACTGTACTAAACATGTTTGTATTTGTAGACACGAATTTAAAAATATATTTAAATTCAAAATAATTTATCCGGTATATAAGTATTTTGCTAATTTTAATTTGTATTTGTACAAAAATTTATTGTATTATAATTAGAGCGTTTTTAGTAAATTATGAAAATTTTCATTTGGAGGGGGCCACAAAATAATTTTCTACTTGAGGGGCCCGCAGTACTTAAATCCGTCTCTGAGTGATAGGCATCTTTGGTCGGTTGAAATGACACGTCCTCATCAACGCTAAATTAATTAAACTATTGAAATGATCGTTCAAAAAATGTCAACAAGTGTTAGAACTATCTACATTTTGGATCGATGTTGACACGGATTTCTAGGTAGCTGTACACTTACCAAGCAATACTTGGAAATTAGGTAGAGAAAATGCCGCGGCTTTGGTGGTATAACGAATTGCGTATCGGACCCATATTCAAACCCGGCCGAAGCAGTGGATTTTTAAGGGCAAAAAATCATTCGCACGCCTCCTTTCAGGGGGGAGGGGCGTAAAGCCCGATGTCCCATGCTATAGATTTACTGCATGTAAAAGATACTCAAGTTGACGATAAGCCACTGAACTAATTCAAATCGCCTATTTCGTCGCCCGAAAGATACATTTTTTCTCCACTAGATGGCCAATAGAGCGTAGCGAAATTTGCATGGTCAGTCGGAAGAGCAGGCCGAACGGCCCGAGTCTCGCCACGTAAAACAGGGCTTCATTGGATTGAATTAAATGACAAATGACAAGAGGACTATGAAAAGTAAATTAAAGTAATTATTTCTCCAACAAAACGCGAGAGACTACAGTTTTAAAGTTTCCGAACTGTGCATAAAAGAAGAAAAGGACGACAATTAAAGGGCTCAGTAGAACAAGGGGTTACCAGACTTTTTCAAAATTGAGTTATTAGCCTTATTTAAACTTAAAATATTATTATTTTAGTTTCATATGTTATTTAAATCTAGTATGGAAACCCTCAATATCTCAGAACTATGTCAATGTGGGATAGCCTTTTGTTCTACTGAACCCTTCAATTCACACTAACAAAATGCACAGGACTGTTCGACTACACTGTAGTGGAAGATGGGAGAAGGGGTAGGACTGTGACGTCAATTGCATCAGCTGTCTGCATTTAATTGAACAACAACGCAACCTCATTACCCCTGTCAGTCACGTCATGTCAACCTTGCATTCTACATTGTGATGAAAGGTAGAAGCGTATTTCATGGTACAACACGATTTGAATTTTAATAAATGCGTGGACATAATTTTATAATAAAAATTCATTATATCCCTTCCTTTATACGTATTCACAGACGTATTTGCGCAACGAATCAACACGACTCGGTGAAAAAAATGAAGTTTACAGTAAGTACACGTGTGGAACAATTTCAAAATCGATAAGTTCGGAAACTTCATGTTTCATATCTTACATCTGTAACAGCAATAAAGTGAAAGTTACAACACTTAGTTACTGTAATCAATCGTAAAATTTGAATTTAAATATTTTAATGAATTTTATATATTTAATAAATAAATAATTTATTTAATTCATTTCAATAATTTCAGTATTGTAATGTAAAATCTACTTCAAAGGGAGCACTATGGTGAATAATAGAGTTTATCAATCATAGACATACACGCCCTCTAAAATTACGATAATGGAGTAGTAATTGGAAGTCATATGACTTAATCATGCGATTCATGTAAAAAAAAAAGGATTTGACGGTATCACTCTATTCAAAACCAAATCTAATCTATATTCAAAATCAGAAACTATTTTAAAGGTCTTTTATTCATGACCTGTTTCTTGAGTTACATGTCCCAGACAAATAGGAACTTTAAATGTTCTATAAATGTAACCAATGTTCTCAATTGTCTTCATAGTTGGTTTTAATCCAGGGTTTGAATACAACGATAACTGGCTAGAAGCACGCGCTACTAATATTTTAAGCGCTTGTCCTCAGTATTCATATTCAGTGATTCATATTGCGGTACCATTGGCACGACTAGAACCAAATAAGATCAATCTAGTGTCACGTAACGATGCGTATTGGACGTTTAAGAAGATGGAACAGAAGAAGGGGAAGCACGACGTTCACTGAACACACACACACACACACACACAGATATATATATATATATATATATATATATATATATATATATATATATATATATATATATATATATTCTAACCAACCCACCTTTGCCCACAACTGCCACCTTCACAGTTGCACGCATGAACCGCAAGCGGGTTAACAAGATTTTGCTCGTGAAGCGAGCTTAAAAATCTAGGGAGCAGGATCTTCAGGGTGCGAGAAAGGTCTGAACCCTTGACACAATAAAATCACACAAATTGCACATAATAGAGCGTATAATTTACCCATAAACCATTAGTGGCATCAGATCATGACAAAAACCAAGAATATAATCACACTTCTACAAAGAATGATCAAAAACACAAATAGAAACCTTTACAGCACATTAAATGAATGAACACATAATTTACTCCAAAATTGATTCTCTGAAATAATTACTCTAATCTACACTGGGAATTCCCTTGGAAAATTAATTATATCTAAATTTATGCTATTCTAATTACATTGCACGTGAAACCAAATTTCAATTTACAATCTCCTGCTTCGAAAAATATTACATGCGAAGAACAAAATGTGTGCAAGTGCACTACTCTCATTTACAATTTAACTGTGACTGCTAATAGCAGTATAATAAATGTCTCCAATATAATGTTTTAGGCAGGCAATAGCGCATCAAAAGTCTCCTCCTACAATACTGTAATTTGTTGCCACCCGTGTCCTCAATTTCCTAACACTTTCCTATACTAGTCTTTTTCCCTGCCGACGTGAACTTGACCTACTTTCCGCAGTTCTAAGCGTTACCTCATGAACTTCCCGCTTTTGGCCTTGATGGTCGTGCGCTGGTCTCTGCACCGACGTCGCTCGGTCCCAGCTTTTGCGTTGTACGAGACGGGATTCGCCTCTGCCGTCTACGCTGCCTTCTTGCGTCCTCTTCCGTTCTTCCTAGTCGGCCTCTTCTTCCCCTGGCTTCTTGCGTCCTCTTCCGTTTTTCCTAGTCGGCCTCTTCTTCTCCTGTCTTCTTACGTCCTCTTCCGTTCTTCCTAGTCGGCCTCTTCTTCTCCCTCGCCTGCTACCGGCGCCTCTGACTACGCCCACGTTGTGAAAATGTCCCTTGCACTTCCCCGAACACTCGTGCAAGTTCCTCGCTCGTTGCTACTTCTACTTTGTTAAACCAGAACCTTCAATGCTTTTCTCGCAACGGGTAACTTTACTTCCCGTGTTGTTAATTGAAGAAACACTTTGCTAAATCTTCACTATCTCGCGGACGACTAACTAGAACGTCTGTTCGACGCCGAAAACTCCTACCTAGCTGTCGTTGCGGCGGCAAACAATATCTAAGCTGACGTGAACGAGCGGTGATCAAAATGCTGCTTACTCGACGGACGTCGACAATCAAAGAGGGCTTCCGCTTGCGGGTTTGCGTATTTATTGTGCGACGCCTGGGGAAATTCTCAGTGGTGGGGCTACTTCCCCTCTCTCAACCCTTCACAAGGAAAACGTTGCTTGCTAGTTCGCCTTTGATTAGTACGGGCAACGGATACCAGGCTGCGCGTTTATGAACTTTTGCTTTGCGCCTGCTCTCCTCGCTGCCTGCGGGTGTTCATACATACGAGACGGTGGTGTTATGGGGTCGCACAATCCCATAACGCCACATTGCCCCCTCCTTCTCTTCTTAAGATTTTCTTCGCCCTCGAATAAAATCTTAAGTGGGCCTGAGATTATAAAAATTATAATCGCCGACGACCTCTCCATTCTGACTAATGAGTCTGGCAACATTAGGAGCAATTATACTCTGAATTTCATACGGGCCTTCGTATAATTTGAAAAATTTCGCAAACAATTTCAATCGAGGATTTGATTTTCAACTCTTCACTGGATATGCCTCCTGTCAATTGAGGTACATCAGTGCTTTCTTTGTCTGGTTTAGATTTCTTATCTTCCAAGATTTGACAATGTCTTCACCCTCTACATCTCTCTTTCTTTTTCTTAGCTCAATCTTCCTTCCTTCTGCCGCTTTCCTTACTTCTTCTGCCGCTTTCCTTACTTCTTCTGCCGCTTTCCTTACTTCTTCTGCCGCTTTCCTTACTTCTTCTGCCGCTTTCCTTACTTCTTCTGCCGCTTTCCTTACTTCTGCTGCCGCTTTCCTTACTTCTGCTGCCGCTTTCCTTACTTCTGCTGCCGCTTTCCTTTCCTTACTTCCGCTAACTCCCTCTTGGATCATCACATTTATAAATTTTCTTACTTCATCACGGTAGGCTACGGGGATAGGATAATTTTTTGCTTTAAATGGTCGTGAATCTGTTAGCTCGATTCGAAACTCATACCCTTTTACCGGTTCGTTATGATTTTTAAATACATCCTTGACGCTTATCAATGTTTGGAACAACGCATTTTTCTGATCAACCTTATTTATTATATTTTCTCTTCCATTAACCAAGTGCTGCCTTCGAAGATTGTTCGAAGCATTAAGGAAACACATTACGTGGGTTGTGCGTGTCAAACGCTCGTGACATTAGGTTCCTGAAGGTGATTGGGAACTTTCTGCCGGTGACTCCCTTCCGTTCTCAGTTTATCGATACTCTCAACCTGATCAAACCGTTACGCACACTTCACCTTGCGTACAATGTATTGCAATATTTGAAATTTTACGCTCTTTGCGATTCTGCTAGTCAATACATCTCGTTAGTAGCTATTATGAATATTTTATCTATCTAGAGTTTTATAACGCCAGCTGTCAGACTTGCGTGTTGAAGATTATTCGATTACTAAAGTAGACGAAGTGCACCAAACTGCACTAAAGACGAATATTTATAAATCTTTTTTTAAAATATTTAGCACAGTAACAATTCGAAACAGCAAACGCAGGGTCTCCACGAATCAAATATTTGAACTTCATGAAAAATTCAGTTATCATTCAGTTAGAAATTACTGGATTGAAACTTTTGTCACTGTAAAAATTAATTTTACAATCATTACCTTCAAAAGGAAGAAAATACTCAGTGCCACGTTTCTAGCGTGTTATAGAACTCCAGGTGCGTCATGTAATTGAGTAGTTGGTTCCGTAAGCACGGTGCATGTCAAATCGCGGTAGGATATCCTCAGGGAGCGACAGAAGTGGCGGGTAAATTGGCTGAGACAGTTGTTTGTCGGCCATTAGCGGAAAATATGGAAGTCAACGTTGGGAAAAGAAAAGTTGGGGCGAATGGGGCGCCAATTAAATTTCCAATCAATGCAGTCTACAGGATGTCCAAGTAGGAAACGTCAAAACTTTGAAAATAAGCTCTTAAGACAATTTTAAGCTAAATTTGTATAATAAACTACTTGGATATTCCGAATGGCTGAGCCACAATTATCACTCAAAACATGGTTTGAAAAAATACTTTCTATGCAAACATGAATGCCGAATTGTGTAAATTGGGTAAATGGGTAAATTGGGCTAATGAACCAACCCTTATGTAGAGGGTCCGAGCCTAAGAAAATGACAACTACCAACAAAGAACGTTACGTACAAAGAGAGTTAAAATTTTCTTTTCTTGAAATTATTCAGGCATACGACGACTGTCGCTATACAACTTAATACTTAACGCTGCATAACATTCAACAACTTATAGGTTTCCTCTTCCGTTAGCACCCATACCATGCTTAATTTCTCCTTTCTCTTTCATCCTTTTCTCATTTATTCCATATTTGCGTTCCTGTAAACAGATCAAACCTCGATTACAATTTTCTGAAGAAATGCATACTCGTAGATTCTAGGATACCAATTTAATGATTTTATAATGAATTACAATTTTATAAAGGGCGGGTGTTCACTAAACTAACCTTATAAACTGTACTTTACCTGGCATGATTCATTAAAATTCTTCCGCGCGTATCTCTACAAAATAACTAAGCTCCTTCATATTCCATTTCATTCAATTCTTTTGCGAATGATTTCAGTATCTGGCCCGAAATTCAAGTTCTATATTCATATCCCAAAATTGCATACAGAACATAGCTTGTGATTGCACACGTGATTTGTAAATGTTTGAAACTGTAGATGAAGGAAAGTTCCAGTGGAAAAACAATATTGCCAGACTAAATAGTATACAGGCCTTATTGTGCACTTCTCCGCTCCTCTATCGAGCGGCGATTCTAATGCGCGAGCGCGAATAGCAGTGTCTAATTACGGTAACGACTTCCGCAGCAATCTCCCCTGTTTGAGCTTGTTGCATCCTTTATACCCGTATGCTTTATATGCACGGTCACCGAACTTGGAGAGTAAAAGAAAATAAAAACATTGAACGTAATTGTTGGGCTTGTTTTTGTTTGAAGTTTAATAACGTGCAACGAAATTGTGTACAAGATAATTGAAATTCGTTTTATTCTTTATGAATGCATGGTCAACTGCTGAAAAGATTGTTCTTCAGAATATTCTTAATTTCTCGATAACGACAAAGTTGCATTTGCAATGCATCGGTCTTTTTAACACATGCATGGTTGCACAAAGTGTAGTTTAAACTAACAGAAATTACAATAGCTAAAATGCTTATGAGCGAGAGTACTTCTTGTGAGTTATCAGACGATAGTGTCGTCAGTGATGTGTAAACAGTTATCAGTTAACACTGTCAGCCGTTAACTCTTTCAGTTACCGTTTGTGATTACACGTCATTGACGACACAGTCGTCCGATAACTGGCAAGAAACACAGACCGAGTAGACACACTTATACACTTTTTTCTTCACTAGAGTAATTTTAAATATTTATAGGCAACTTACAAAGCGATTGTTATTTTTTAAGTATTCTGGTCCGTAAATTCCATAATGATTCAGTTTATTTTTAACGTTACTTAAAAGTTAGGTTGGGAAAAGAAACAAAATAATTGATGATATAGCTGATATTCCGGTAAAATACGTATAAGTATAATTTTCACCATTTATTCTCATAATGTTAACATAATCCAAATTCGACAGCTTCAGAAGGTAGTGTTCAGTAATCAACCTAGCTTTATAGACTCGGGTCCCGGGCAATAAGCCAAGAAGATGGATGTTCGAAGCTGAATATTAAATTGTGATGAAAATACAAGTAAATCAAGCAGACAATTGTGGAAACATCTACGCACAGGAACCCAGAATGATTAAGCAAAAATTAAACAAAATGAGGAGAATCATGTGGACAGCTGTACTGACGTAGACCAAATAGAAGCAGAAGTACTTTATGAATATACTGAGGTATAGCACAAACAAACTAGTAGAGCTACAACACCACTTACTTTGTAGTATTATTTGTAAATTTTGCCATTTTCAAAAATTCAGAGTTCAAAGAAAATGAGATCTATGATTTAAGCGTTCTTTGCTCTACCTGACTGAAAACTTTAAAGAAAGAAATTGGTGGCATATCCGAGATTATTTTAATAAATTGCCTTTACTTTAAGCAAAAATTGAGAAAAAGTTTTTTCATTGTTTAAAAATTACGCGCAAATTATTTTTATTTTTCGCCGAATTGTATATGATATAATATAAAGATCTGTCTTGACCAAATTTTATTAAGGAAAAAATATTCGAAAAAAAAGTTGTCAAAATATTTGGAGCTCACTATGAGAAATTTAGAAAATGTTGAGGCTTCTTGTTATACCCAAAAAACAAAATATCTGTTTCAAAATGCCAGAGCGCGGAGTTCGTTCAAATCGATCACGGAATATCCATTTAGGAGAAAATGGTCTGAACAGTTCAGGCAGTAGCGTTGACCACTCACGGGCCGACAACCCGACAGACCGACGGCCACGTAGGAAAAAGATTTATCCAAATTTTAGATAACAGGATTCCCCAATACGAGTTCTTGTCGAAAAATCTCCGATTTTCGTTACTTTATACTATTTTAGAAGTATGCGAGAAAGAAGCATGGTCAATTGTAGCGAACATTAGGAACATTTATATCCCTAGCATAGAATATCGGTATCTAAGTGAGTAATTTAAACGCGTGCAGGACTTGGGTTTTAGAGACGTGCTCACAAAGAAGACATTTTCACAAAAAAAAAAGACTTGATTAGTTTATTGTAAAAAAAACAACAGTAAAAACTTTTGTGACGTACGGGAAAGAAGAAGTATAACTTGGGCACTTTTTCTCGAGCTCTAGAAGAAGGTACGGAACATTTTCGATAATCGTTTCCGGATGTTTCGATATCTGAAGTTCGTGTTACCGAAATCCAAATGAAAAAACTTTAATGGAATGGAAGTAAAGTACGATGGGATTCAATTGATCAATTTCTACCGTTTTAAAGAAACTGAGGGTACTGAGAGTATACCATATTCCAAGGTTTAGATATTCAGAACTATACGGCATGTTTCAAGAATGTCTGACTTTTGAGATTTTGGAATAATTTTGTGACGAGGAAGGCCTAATATTTCCAAAAATTATTTTAGATTTTTGTTAACAATACTTGTTACTGTTTTTACAATTGGTACAGATTCAACAGACTCAAGTTTGTATATTTTTTTATACTCTTTTGAGAGGGGAAAGCATTTTGAAATTTTCTGTTTCTGCTTTATTGATGTGATCTGCAAAGTGAAACATCAATGATGAATACTTTGGTTTTCTGTACGTTATGAATTGGAATATCTTTTTTACTTGCCAGGTTCGTTTTATCAGTATGCATTGGAAGGTCATCACCACTATTATTATTATTATTATTATTATTATTATTATTATTATTATTATTATTATTTTAAACGGCGACCAGAACAAAACAATTTAAAATTTGGCATGACACCGCTTTTAAAACTGGGTAAATTTCAGGAGCTCTTAATTCCGTAGTTCTCTCGATCGCGTCTCAGGAACGTTATCGTGCAAGCGGTCTCGCCGCGGAAGCCATAGAGCGGCGAGGACAAATCGCGGCGGCGAGGCGGCCGCGGCACCGTGGCTAGGTGCAGAGCCGCCATCGATTCGCGAGCAGCCTGCCCCCCGACGCCGCGGCGGCGGCGTGGCCGTGGCGGTGCGCGCTAGGGGGGCTGCGGGCGGCGTAAGACCGAACCGCCCACCGGCGCGGCGGCCGCGGCGAGTGGTGGTCGCGGGGCGTCCCCGGGCCAACCCCTTTATGTACAGCGAACTGGATTGATTGATTGATTGATTAATGTTTCCTGGCACATCGACTAATATAATCACTAGTCCCGTTAGTGTAGTGCTTATTGCATTCCGGGAGGTGTCTGTTTTTGTCCTCTGCTGGTTGTGCTAATTTCGAGACAAGTGACAGACTCGCTGCGTATTTTCTTACATTTCTGTCCAGTACGGATACAAATATCAGGAAATACGGATAGAAATGTACGTTCCGGTGGAAGCACTCGAAGAAATGGCTGTACTCACATGCAGCACAGGTAAATTGCTTGCCTCACGTGTCATCGTACGTACCTAAAACAGAAAAAAAAATGTGAGCGATATGTTGTATAATTACACATGTACTAAAGAGCGGCAAATAATATGGTAAACATTTTATTTTGAGAGCTGAAAAGGTCAAAAAATTACAGAAATATATTTAATTTGAATGGGTGTACAAATATAGACATAATAATCATATACACATACACAGAAAATTAGAATCATATATATATATATATATATATATATATATATATATATATATATATATAGTTTTAAATATTGCAGGATTGAAAGCACGCAAAGAACGCGGACAATGTTTTTTTCTAAAAGTCGATTCAATAAAAAAGAAAAAATCTGTGTAATGAATGGAATGTCACAATAAGAAAATGAAAATGGTACCACGAAAATACCTGACATCGTTCTTAATTTTGGGATTGTGCAGAATTACGACTTAATTAAGGTACTAAGAATACGTAGTAAACAAGAATCTTGATGGAAAGTATCCTCCTAGAAAGAAAATTCACAACAATTTACTGATGTGTGAACATTGAGATAATGCTCACCATTAGTGCTATTTGATACGTTGGCGAATTTTAGAAATATCACCGCTAGATCCACTACTGTTTCGACTCTCATAGAATATTTAACGTTTTATTTCAAGCATTTGAAATTAATTAAAGCTAGTGGCACGCAGCAGCAAAAATGCAATTCAACGAACTCACACCAATGGATTTTCAAAAGGTAGCACACACACTGCTCAAGAACAAATAAAATATTCCCGCATAACACTAATAAATAAAAAAATAATAAAAACCTTCTTCACGAATACTGCAATATCTTAATTTCTGCGACCATAAGAAATTAATAATATACATGTGGTTTTGTGGAAAAAAAATCTTAAGTAATTTTAGAATCAGAACTTGGATTACTTGAAAGAGAAGGTATAAATTTTGCCTCAGATTCGTCCTACGCAATTTACTCGCAGTCGAAAATCAGGGAGTACCCGCAGATATAGTTCGCCAACGCGTTTTGCCTGACACAAATTCCTCATAGAATGTTCTGGATTTGAATCCCAGAACATCAAAATTGAAAAAAAATGATGAGAGATGTTTACTGCGCCACGACTGAATTGTAGATTGATTGATGATTCCGCTAGGTCAACTGCTACGGTCATCAGTTCTGTTAGTGTAGTGATTTTTTTAATTCTGTGAGGTGGCGGTGTCCCTCCCCCATGTTTGTGAGATCCGCCGCCGATCTGCACGTCCGTTTCCGAGAGGGTTTCCGCTTTTATGTATCTTCCCCCAGTGGGGCACCGCCCCAGTCGGGACAAGCTCGAAACTCCCGACTGGTCTCTTGATTGTTTCACTTTTTGATTCATGTTTCCGGGCGATGTTTGCACTAGTCACTGGTGTTGTTAGTGTAGAAGATGATTTATTTCGGGGAATATCCTTCTCTAGGGATCCAAGTATCTCCTCCAGCGGGGCACCCTCCCAGATGGGACATGCTCTACGCTTCCGACTGGACTACCGACGTGTGTGGCAGTGTAGAGCTTGTGTGTATGAAAGGGGAAAGGGTAAGAGGGAAAGATCGTGCGCGGTCCATGGTCCGTATGTTAGGTTTCGGCATCGGTATTCGCCTGGTATTGATGGAGAAACCACGGAAAACGGGTGATCAGGGCAGCCGGTCGTTAGCATTTTCCTCCAGACACCGGCTGTATTCGACCTAACTCTCGAGCTAGAATAGAAAATTCGCCACTGTCACGACTAGCCGTATAGCCGCCAGGTTACAAACGCTGCAGAGACGACGGTAATGCTGGCTCCCAGCGATTTTAGCCGGAGTCAACTTCGACTTATGCACTTGGTGACCCGGGTCACACAATATTGGTGTGGTGGGGCAATGGTCAAACGGCTCATCTTACACCTCATAAGCACCGGGATGGAAATTCCGGTCATGGGCGAGAGATTTAATAGCGTATACTGGTATTCCTATCGCTGACATCCGGGTTCGTTTTCGAAATATGTGGTGGTCAAAAGTATTTCTCGACATATATTCTCGGCGTTCTCCTGTTTCCCTTGCCCCTCATTCCAGTATTGTTCTATCACCATTCGTATCATCATAATCATCTACTAATAAGATCATTAATCACGAGCCTCAATAATCTCGGCTGCTATAGAATCTCTAAACCCCAATAAGTAAATCAAAGGAATCTCGTCTATCCATGGCTTAATAAAGAACCTTAGATCACTTTGTGAACGTTGAAGGAGGATTCATTTCGCGAAGATTTGCACTTTCTTCTGAAGACATGCAGTTCGCACCTTCCTCGTTGCATTCCAGAAATTCCTTCCTCGATATCTCCTTTTGGCGTTTGCAGGACAGGCACGATGCGGTGTGGCGCTTGCGGGCGCAACCAATATATGGAGAGACCTTCGAGGAATACAAAGGATTGGCAGATTATACTTATACTATAACAAGATTTTTGGGATTATGGTTCGTCAGCTAAGACCATTATTGGTTTTCAAGAGGTTCACACTCGATCCAAAGAAGGGAGGAAGAATTGGTAGGAAGGAGATATGAGGGCAAGAAATTTATATCGAATTAACTTAGTACTTTCCTTTACTCTTCATGTAAAAAAATTAGTGAAGGGCACAAATATCACATGGAGATAATCCTGCATCAACAGTGGCTTTGGTTAATGAACTGAATCGAAGTCCCATCCTCGATTAGAATCTAGGTTTCCCTGTTCCACAGTTTCTCGTTTACGAAATGCGCTCCTGCGTACAAATCGGATCCTGATGTGAATGGTTTTCTGTAATTAAAATTGGAGCACGGAAGTCATTGCGTCGCTAATTTGTTTTTTGCACTGGTAATCGTAATCTTCATCCCATTAAAAGTGCTTGTCCGTACACGTGGGTTGCGCTGTTTGCGTTTGATTTCGTGGACCATTCAAAGTTAATAATTACTTCAGATGGGCTCCGGTGAGGTTACGGTGGGGCTACGGTGAGAAGACGGGGCGATTGAACACAAATTGAAGAGTCGTCTTAAGCGTTACCCAATAGCCTTTCTTCGAAGCAGCATCACGAATTTAATTAAGCTGGCTTCGAAATGGCAAACACTTGCCTTTTACTAGTCCTCTGTCCTACATTTCACATAATTCGAGGCGAAGACAAGCGAAAAAAAATGAATGGAGTTTGTGAAGAGATTACTATGAGATAATCATGAGTCATCCTCTTTTTTGAGATTCAGCTAATTCAGTGTTTGGCGGACACGTGTAAATAAATGAAAGGCCAATAAAATTTAATCAAGTGTTATCCTAGCTTCTGAGGGTGAAATTTAATCCCGTATAACTACAAGGGGATGTCCATTCAGAGAACAGCGTGTTATGCTTAACTCGAAAAACTCAAAATTGTGCTTACACCTATCTTCCACAGACACCTTGATATAATAGATGGGCATTCGAAATAAGGCAACACTACATATAGCTTCCAGCAATGTGTATGCGGGGTTGTGTATGCGGGATCAACGTAACTGCTTCTGTTCGAAAGATCTCCATATCACCTCTTTATTAGATCACTCGTGGGCATCTATGCTGTCAGCAGTTGAAAAGCGTCTACTAAACCCACCAATAAATAAATACGAAAATATTCTCCATAAATAAATGGATAGAAAAATCAATAAAAATAAAAAAAATATCACGATAGGTATAGGTATGGGTTGCATAATCCGAATAACAACATCTACAAAAATCGCCACTGTCACGACTTCACCTGGCAGCACCACAGCAGTATATACAAATTTCTATAGTACTGAAGTTTGTCAATCGAATTCTGCGTTTAAAAGCTTTTAGCATAGAGCTTGACGTTTTTCACGATTTACACCTCTGCCACCTAATGTGATCCGAAGTTCGGATCTCGGTTACAGAACCGGCAAAAATGGACAGCGCTGCTTCACGAGTTTGACGGTGCCCCCGAGGGTCGTAAAAACATGCCTGAACATCGCTGATTGAAGCTTTTACGGCTAAGGGCTGCGTGGACGGCGAAGAAGCATTTCCTCCAAGTGCCTCCTTTTGCCTCGTGTCCCATGCGGGATGCGCTTCAGCCAATCACCTCTTCTACTCAAACTCTCCCTCAGCGGGGTTCCCAACATGGCCATGGGTTCATGTTACGACTTCGCAAGGTTCGTAAAGACGACATTTCGTTTCTAGACAATCTTAAGTTATAATTCATTCAACAAATAATGGCGGAGAGAAACAACAAATTTTATGTCGCCAGTTTCCTATCGCACATTCCACTAGATTTTTATAAAATTAACCTGAGGCAATCAATTTATTACCAGGATTATGTGATGGAAGATCAATTTCAATGGATGAATTAAAGTGTGTAAACAAAAAGTAACGTCTGGTGACGGCCTTCTAGGAATCATTTGCATTTTCACTAATTCGAAAAATCCACATAATTAGGAGAAAATTATTTACAATAATTAATACTAAAAGAATTCGAATCTATAAAAACAGCTGTGGTGATATGGTACGTTCTATGAGCATGGTCGTATTTTTGAGTTCAAGCTTCGTTTCTTTTCTTGAATCTGCGACACAAATTCTAATAAACATCGAATTCTAATTAACGTCACCTGGACAGATGGCTCTGGGAATCAACTGATGTCACTGCAGTGCCTCTGACCGGAAAGTCCTAGGTTTGAGTCCCGACAATGGCATGATTTTTTACAGGAGCTAGATAGCTAGGTCGAGTTCAGTCGCTGTCTGGAGGAGAATTCTAGCGGCTGGTTGCTCTGATCGGTAATGTTTCATGCTTTCTCCGATCAACAACAGGTGGATGTCGGAGTAGTATCCTAATAAACGGGTCATAGACCACGCGCGATCTTCCCATCCCCTTCCTTGTCCCATCCTCTTCCCTTACTTACACACACTTACACATACATGCACTACACTACCGCACATGCCGGGACACCGGTCGGAAGCTTAGAGCTTGTCCCGCCTGGGGCGATGCCCCGCTGGTGGGAGATACCTGATTAGGGAAACCCCGCTCGCCGACGGTAGATCGGTGCCGGATCTCACCATCCAGCAGGGGAAGAACACGCAAAACAAACTCTTATGGGACTAATGACCATAGCAGTTGAAGCGCCCGAAATCACTAAGCAATCAATCTAATGAACGACAACTGCCTGTGCATCGCATCTCTTATTACATCAAGCCCAGGTACACATTTAACTCCTGTGTCACATCTCGTATTCAAGCGTTATTGAATCTATTTAGGGTCTCTGAAACAACACATTAAGAACTAGCCATTATGGCAGTTTGCAAGTGACAATCAATGTCTCGCACTGTAGTAGACCAACGGATAGACACGCCGAGGTTGGTCATGTTTACTTTAATTAATACACCTGGGGACCACGCCCTTTACATCCAGTGACTTCCTCTTTCGCATCTTGGATACGCGTAAGTAGACTTAAGACGCTTGCATTACCAAGGAACCCAGACGACAGAATGGATAGATGGGAATATATGGTATAAAAGGAAATATTAGCGCTAAATTTCACAATTCCTACAAGAGCAGGAGAGTTGCTGTGAGACATTTAGCCTGGACAGGAAACTTGAAGGAACTTCGACGTTTATGGAAATTACTATCCACTTTCTCTACCTCACATATTCGGGATTTTCATGTTCACGTTTTGTGAATCATTAGATTTTTAAAAGTGATTCTAATATCACACGTACTACATGTTTCTTTTTACTTTCTCGTATAGGTACGTATATGCGGAGTAATACACGAAGAATAGAGAAAGTTATGTAATGCTTCGGAAAATCGATTTCAATACTTCAACGGAATACACGTTTTGGGGTTCCTGATAGCGAAAAAGTTTGTTTTTTTCAAAACGTCCGTCCCTTTGTCTGTCTGTCCGTCTTTCTGTGAACACCACTAACGCCTAAACCATACATAGGATTTTTGCCAAAATAGATATTCCCCGGTCGATATGCCTCGAGTCGAAACATTGCAATTTTTTCAACATTACATGAAGACCCTGGGTCATTTTCAAAATTTTCTGAAAAATGGATTCAAATATTTTCTTTAATTTTTTGAAAGAATAAAGCAGTGCTTGCCAACTCACTGCTTTGTTACGTCACAGAAACCTGCTCTCCTGCTTAGAGACGAGCGGTGGAGCAAAGAAAGTGCCCGACGCGGAGGGCGCACAGTGTTCCAATGATGGTATGGAAGTGGGAAGAAAAGGTTCCCTTGGAAAATAAATAATTACGTTTATTAAATGGTAATTATTATTTCGAATGTTTATGATTCATTAACAATATGAAGAATTATATAATATTCAAATCTTATCATAACCAGTACAGTAATTCCATTTCTTTCTGCTATTAGATAACTCTTTCGAAAAGACAGCTTTAACATTTTAGGACAATAGTACTGTATATAATGGTATATAATATAACGAATTATTTCGTTCTGAAAAAATATTTAATGTTCAGAAAGAGATATCCGGTCACGTGAGAAAATTTGGAGCACAGGCTTGATTATTTCTGACGTACAGTTTTGTTTGAGTGTAAATCCTCGGAATTTTTAGTATCTTTTCCAAAATCTTCAATCTGCAAATTACTTTACTCGTTCCATACTTGCGAGCTATCTGCCAATTCATAGTTTTATTTTTATCTCGCAGGTTTTTCTGAGTCATAATGCTAGTAATGCATCTGTAGGTTGGACTTTTTAACATACTGCAGTTATTAAGGAAACCTTTCTTCCCAAACCGAAAGAAAATTAACGGGTGTAGATGGTCTCCCACTCATGTTCCCCGAAACATCGGGAAAGGCCCACTGGTTTGCGTTATCGGCGATCGTCGTCTGCCCCTCCCTCCCCCCTTTGCTCGCACCGCTTCTCCGAAAAGGCTCTCGAGGAAGCTCGAAGATTCTCTTCAGCTTACTGTGATACGTGTAACACGCAAATCAGTGTCATAGTGGTCAAAGTCTTCATATTTCTTTAACATAGCATTTACATACTTCAAATACATATCTTTTAACATACATCACAAAACATTGTTCCTTTTTACCAAAATTAACCGTTTGAACGATTAAAATATGCACCCTTTCCTTCCCAGAAAAAATAATACAGTTATGAATTCCAAGAATTACACGGAAGTAAAACCACATACCATTAATATAGTTCCTAACTTTGAAAGTCTCCCCAATCGATATGTTGGTGTTGTTTGAATCTTCAGACATTAACATAATAAAAACGAACATATATTTTGCATCTAGAGTAGTGTCTGAACACAGAAAGCCACCTGGTTCGATGGTCACGTTTAAGAGAGAAAACGCGATCGCGAAAAAAGAATAGCAGCACACAATTAGAAACGTTATTTCCGTAAACTAATTACGGAAGTGTGTGTTACATTAACCAGTGTTAGTTTTAATATTATTTTTGCTGTAAACAATGAGTAATCAACTTTCTCTCACGTAAACTTTTCATGTACCGCGCAGAGTAAAAATTTCGTCCGTGGCCAAAAAAAGTGATATCTAAAAATTATCATTTTTGTTTTAAGTGAAAAATATGTTTGGAAAATGGTTCACTTGTAATAAGCGTTTCATTAAGTTACTTTATTAAGTTATATTCTATATAACCAAGACAACTAAAAATATTCTAAAATATTTCATGAAATGAGTTCAGCGAATTTAAATAATATCTAAATTTCATGGAGCACAATATTAAAGTTACACCACGGACCATAGGTGGTCTGCAAACCACTGGTTGCCATCTCTTGCCTCAAATGACAGCGTTATTTAGTCCGTGTCTAATTCCAGACATACTACATGCAAACACGTCTGACATAGCATACGAGGAAGAAGGTGCTAATCACAGAGCTACACCAAGCAATGGCTTCTTTTCCGTATTTCTCTGTTTTGGTACTTAACTGCTGCTGTAAGCGGCAGCAAATTCGTTCAAGGATTATTTGCTGTTTGTTCCTTACGTAATATTTTCCCTTGAGTCGTACAAGGAGCATTCACAAAATCAACTACTGTTTAAAAAAGGAGATAAAAATTTTAATACGTATTACTTTCCTAAAATTCCTGAAGAATATTGCAGCCAAAAGTTTTACTTGTTTTTGTTACTTTAAACACTTCGTAGTAAAGTTTTCAAGCAGTTCAGGATGTTCTCTTCTACTTCGAGTTTCTCTTGTTAGTCATATGATCACTAAAGTCCATCTGATTTCCTGTCTTGTTCATTAAATTAACGTGTGCGCGACACTTGTTCAGATCTGAACAGCGCACCTCACGGTTAAGGGCAAATATGTCTCTACCCTTTTATTCCAAGTATGTTAAATGGCGGTTAGCCGCTTCAGTCAAATACAATTATTACGTCATTCGTACGTCAGTCCTATGATGTCTACTATCTTAATATGCTGAGCTGTTCATTAAATTAGCTGGTTGGACACCTGTCGCGATCTAAAACACGCACCTCTCGCTTGACGGCGGTTTCAGGTTTCGACAGAGAACGAGCCACTCAGGCTGACGGAGTCCAAATAGCGCGAAACGAAGGTAAAGGCGACGCGAAGGCGAAGGCGAAGGCGAAAGCAAAGGCGAAGGCCTCTGTTTAATATGGCGGAGGCGTCCAACCGCGCGTTTACTGCTAGCGCGTGTCTCTGTATTGCGGCGTGCTCCGCTTTGCAAATGGCTCTCCCGTGGCGCCCGCTGCGCCCCGCTCCTCTGTAACAGCGCTCCCTCTTCACTAAGCGCCGCTCCGCCCCGCTCCGCTCCGCCCCTCCATACCCGTTCCACCCCACCCCACCCCTCACCGTTTCATCCCACCTGCTCCGCAACACTCAACCCACGCACCGCTTCACCCCTCTTCAGCCGTTCACCTCCCTGCCTAACGCAGCCCCGCTCCACCCCACTCACACCACTCCGTTCCGCTCCACTCCGCCTCGCACCAATCCGCCTCGCTCCAGCCCGCCACGCTCCACTCACTATTTCACTGCGCCCCCTCCACCGCATCCCTCTCCGCTCTGTTCCGCCCACCTCGCTCTAGTCCACTCCAGCCCGCTCCGCTCCATCCCACTCCCATCCACACTTCTCAATATTGTCTCTTCTCGCTTTGCTCTACCGTGCTTCCTCGCTCCCCTCCACATCGCTCCATCCTCACCGCTTCATTCCACTCTTCTCCTCTCCGCTCCGCTCTCCCGGCCACGCCGCGCACTGCCACGCGCCATCCGGCGTTCCCTTTCACTTTTTGGAGGAACCTCGTAACGTTTCAGAGACATGAACGGCAGCCGGGCGGGGGGAACCCCCCGCTGGAGGCGAACTTGTTTTCTCGGATTCCCTGGTGCGCCGCGCGCGCGCGAGCCGAGGAGGGACCTGGGGGGACGTGGGGGGACAAGGAGGATATCCGGGTGGAGTTCACTGCTCCGCGGGAGGAGACCGCAGGCTTCAGGGTCTCGGGAAAATTTCTGCGGGGGCTGAACGCGAAAGCGTTTGCTAAAGCTCGAAATTTTGCTCGCTGGTTTCTTCTATCTCCTTTTCAAGTCTGTATGGAAAGTATTGAAACTGCTCTATACAATTCAATGCACTCACATTTCAATTGCCATTTTCTCTTATTTGGGGTTCCTGATTGAATCGTTTATTTAAAAGATTCAGGAAAGAAGTTTCGAATTTCATGTGATGCAGACGTTTTCTTGATATAATTTAGCAAAATCACATGGTTACGAGGTTTTATAACAAACTCAAATGTAAAAAACAGGAAATTTCAATACGCAGCATTGTTTTCATTATTATTTCTTATCAATATTTTTCTTCATTTTATTTTCACTATTCAGCTTTCTTAATATATTGTATGACCAATTAGTATGTTTCGCTATGAACATAAACATGAAGACGGATCGTAATTGCGTCACACATGAAGTAAAAGGATAATATTTAAATTATCCTTCCAACTAATTTTTTTACTTTCTCGCTTTACAAATTACTTCGAAAGAAGAAAATGTTATGTGATCGCGCCCCGGACAACGCCGATTTTTTTTCGTTTGCAGCCCAGTTAATACAACGATTTTGTTGTAAAGTTGTTCTTTTTTACGTGTCAGCACACATACCTTCTCCAACATTTTGAGGATCTGCTGATGAACGAACTAATAAGATCGAAGTATGCCAAAATTCAGGGAAACCTTCAACGAAAGAGCAACTGAGAAGAGTAAAATGTAGTTTCGTTACCTACACATTCCTCAAAACCCGTAACTAGTGGCTTGACTCCGAAGAATTAATTTTCCAATGTTCCATGAACGAGCAACAACTTTCTATCAAACTGACCTTGTGACGTAAACACAAGAAAGACGAACATTGGGGAGAATACCAAACCAGTCTTTTTATTACATTCATGTCAGAATTACTATTCATTATCAAACAATTTGTAGTATTACATTGCATAACGTAAGCGGTATTTAAAAACGCAATTTGTGTTATTTAATCTAAAAGCATTCATAACTCCCGTTATCTGCTGTCGTTTACGATGAATAAATAAAACAAAACGTTTATTCACGACGATGCGCTTACGTTTTATTAGCGTCCTCATTCGAATAATTTTATTAGCTTTGAATATCAAATACCTTGGTGTATAATACATCGCAGCTACGTTAAAAATCAATCGCGCAGTTTTCCATAATCAAAATGCATTGCTTATGGGAAACGTTACGACGTCGGGAGAATATTCGCAAATCTCTCGGTAAAAATCCTACCTTCTATAGAACAGTCAAGAAAAAATAAAAAATACGAGTACAATTATAGTTCTGAAAATCATCACTACAGTCAAATATATGACAAATGACTAAATAAGACTACATGACTAATAATACTAATATAGCCAAATATTACGCTGTTTCAAAAAATGACGAAAAAATTTGAAAATTGCATTGTGTATGACAGGATCCAGATATTCTCTTCTCGATTTGTTTGTCAGCATTTTGAAAAATGTATTACAGGTATCGTATTGGCTGTGTTTTTATCCACTCCATATAAAAATGATACTGATTAGAACAGAATCAGACAAATACACACATTACATATAATTAATTAAAAACCAAGCAATGAGTATCTATACATCATATATTTTTATATATGAGCGATAACCTCGAATATTTAAAGACGAACGAATATTTAAAGACGATCAAAACTCATCCATATCATATTCAATTGTCTAACAGAATCATATTTGTAGGCCTAAATTTATAACAAAAAAATCGTTTCGCGACACAATGTGGCCGCATTATCACGTAGTCTGAAATCAATCAGTTATAACAATTAAAACTGTTTCTTTCCTCGTAATGTTTCTTAAAAGTTAAAATATCAAATAACAACGCAAAAACAAAACAAAATTCAAAATTATAATTAAAAACTGAAATTTAAACACTATACTCCCAAAAAACAAAAAATATATGAATACAATAAAAATCCAAATGGTATATAAATATGTAAGTACTAAGCACAAGTATTACCGGAGGCACAGAAAGGAGAATCAAATTAAAAAGTTACTTTTTAATTTCATCCAATTTTGCTGATTTGTTCTGGGATGTAATCGTCTCTAATTTCGAAGTCCGGTAACAGATTTATGGAGTTTTACTGACAAAACTAACTTTGAAATTCATGATTTGTTTAACTGAAAATTGTGTTTTGATTTTGCGACGGCGTAAGGGCGCGGAGGGCAGTTGATTTTTAACAGACTTCTAAATAACAACGTTGAATCATTCTTACTGTATCGGTTTTCAAATGTATGTTTAAAATAAAATTCACAAATGTTATTCTATTTAAGAATTCTTCACTTCCCTACAAGATTATAATGTCTCAGTAGTATCACGGTAATTTGATTATATTCTGAAAATGGAACCCAAAGATATCGTTATAAAGAATGTAGTGAACAAAACGTAAAATAAGCAAACAAGACTAGAGCGGAATTACTAAAAAGGATTTATCCGAAAATCGATGTTTTCACGGGAACAATCATTTGAAGATAGCCCTTTTTGGGCAAATTTTTGGGAACCATTTTTTTCAGTTGTAATTATTATATAATTATTTATCTACTTAATATTAAATTAAAAATGTTGCACGGTTTTTGTATTAACTCTATGATATGTGATTTTCACATTTATCTTTCGAACTCATTGATGGTAACAGGATAGCGCTGGAACCTAATATGCACACCGATGTCGAATTGTTTCCGGTTCGACCGAAACATTTTGGGGGCAATTTAAATAAAATGGGGTGAGGTTTTTACTTTATTCATAACCAGATACATGGCTTTGATTTATGACTCTCATCGTGTTTAAACCAGCGGTTTCACATTGCATTTCCCTTCGGAATATAAAATGCCAGATACCAGATATTTACGTTCGAATGCCTAATTATTAATATTACTTTTCGAGCTCATTAATTTTATATAAATTAAATGTTGATTAAATACAATAATTTGTAACTGTAATTCTAAATTATACGAGTAATTACGAGCATTTAAAATGCAGCTATGTTTTACATTTATTCATTTCGAAAAAAAATAAAATTCAGTCTCCTGATTTTGAACCCGCTATTGCAGTAGGGGTAGTATTCGCACTCACTGCCTGTTCGACTCGTTTCCTACAAACGCACGCTCGCTGAAGATCGCGCGAAGCAGACGAAGCGATTCGCGTGCTCCATTGACACATCCAGAGGACGGTCTTCCGCGCCTCTGCCTCGCTCCACCCCCCCCCCCTGTACCACCAGCACCCCTTTTTCCCCTCCGCCCGGGCGCCACCACGCTCCACTCCGCTGTGCCATCGTCGCTCTGCTGTTCCGCGCGCAGCTTTCGTCCGAGGGAGCGTGTTTGTTCTGTTTGTTTGCAGGCTTGGTCGAATCCTGCCTGGGAAGCGATTAGATCCCTCTCTAGCGCGGCGACTCGAATCGATATGAACGGAGGAATAAAAGTCTTAAATGTGGAATTAGGGTCCCAACCTAATTGGGTGGGTGTTGACAAAGGAGGAAGGCGAGAGAAACGTCGTTCTTGTTTTTCCTTTTTAAGGGGGATTGCCTTGTCGGTGATACTTTTTTGCTGGACGCAGTTCAGTCTCATTCTGTTTTATATCGTATTTTCTCTTTATTTCTCTCTACCTTCTCTCTCTCTCTCTCTCTCTCTCTCTCTCTCTCTCTCTCTCTCTCTCTCTCTCTCTCTCACACACACACACACACACACAGACAGGCACACACACAACACACACACACACACACAAACACTTCTCTACAGACCAGGTTGGACTGCAGTCTAGTTCACAGAAACACGCGACTCAATCGAAATCATGAGCGATGCGCAATGTGGAAATGGTGATTCAGATCATCTCCTGGCCTAAGGATAAGAATGGCTGAGGATGAGGAAGGAAGAATGGCGAACATTTCGCAATACAGTGTTAAATAATACAGCTGGTCATTAAAACTACCTAGAGGACCTCGAGATATCGTTTTGATGACGACCGCATTTAAAAAAGAACATTTAAATTTGTTTGAGGGGAAGATTATTAAAACCACTCAGAAATAACATTTATTACCATATTATACAAAAAATAATAATTATTATACTGTGAATCACAAAGTTGACCCACACGTATTTAATCAATACACGGCGTGATACGCAAACATACGCGCGGGAGAATTTCACGCGCTTGTTCAATTTATTTTTACCCTGCCGTCTTTCAAAATATTGGAAGATTCATTCAAGGAAGGTTGCGAATCGTAAACAGTCTGTATGCTGACTTGTTAATCATCACAGAACGGCGATGAACAGGAAGTTATTTTTACTCGTACCACTCCCAGGAGTCCTAGGAAGAATGTAATTAGGTTAGTTGAATATCGTTGAAACTTTTTGATCTTTGCAATAGTTGATGAAAAATCGTCAAGGAAGTGGCCTCGCTTTTCAAAATTAGAGAAATCAGCAATGAAAAACCATGTAGCCATCAAATGAATCTCCAGAACTAGTAAGGTACTGTCCCTGCATCAGCCTTAAATAGGTCAAAGGAAACTTCGGAAGCGATCAGAACAGCAAGCCTCTAGAACTCTCAACGAGGACCTCGATCTTTCTACTTAGTCGATGTGGAAAATAGCTACCACAGGGACTCGCACCTTGAACCTATTGGTCTAGGTTTGGTTTCTCAGAGACCTCCTGGTCAAGCTTCAACATTCAGAGACAGAGCGTTTAGTTCAAAATGAAATTGTGAAGCTGCAACTGCTAACTCTAACTCACCGATGATTCTCATATTACATAAAAACTTGTATGTTACACTATGTAGCACTATGTAGAAGGGGGCACATATCTGAAAATGTAAAAGGAAACAAATAGAGAAGAGGTAGGATTTATTGACGAAAAAGTGTATACTATGTCACGGAAGCAGGAGAGAAATACTTTATTACCGAGATCCAAACAAGTGATAACCTCATTAGTTCTAATTACCTCGAGGAAATGGACAAAAACTACGAACCACATTACTGCCATTTGCAGTTGAGATTAATATTGAAAGCAATAATAACAGAAGGACGTATACGCTAAAGAAAAACGAAAGATAAATAGTAACTGTAATTTACTGGTATTATTCAGCTTCAGAATTAATAAAAAGTGTCAATGACTCAAAATAAGTCCGACATGCTGAAACACTGTCTATTTTTTGACACAATACCGAAATGACCACGAAACGAATCGCCTTTGTTCTAGCATTGTAATTTTTATACTCCATGGGACAGTCATTATTCTTTCTCATAAACAGCCCTTGAAAACATTTACAGTAACTGTTTTCCTTCATAAACCTGCTCCTTGCCCGTGTCGGGTAGTTATAAGAAGACATTAGAACGGGGTTACGATGTCTCCAACTGCATTGCGTCTTTCACAACAAATAAGACGTTAACTCGAAAACGTACTTGAAATGGGCGACCCAGAAGAGGTATTAAGAAGTGATGTACTCGTATTTGCAGTCATTCTGCGAATTTATAACGTCAGGTTTATTCGAAATTTTTCTCTTCACTCATCTGGCTACTTTTCTTTCTTTAGTCTATTCATATATCGGCCTAGCTCGGAATAGGATTATATTCTTTCTCAGGCGATATCACCCTCAATGGTTTTGACCTACCTCTACTCGCAGTGCTCGCGGAGTCTTCGACCAAAAGGCGAGAAAGTCTGTTCATCTTTGGATCTTCCAAAAGCCTTATAATTTTAGTTATGATGAAAAGCAGATATTATAATATAAAAGCCAATCATTCATTTTTTTAAATTTCCTCTTTAAACTTGTGACCTCCCAAGAGGCTGGGGCTCAGGACTTCAGTTCCTCAAGCCCAGGAGTTAATCGAGCGCTGTACCCTCCGATTTCGTTGAGCTTATATCTACAATGACTTTTACGGGCAGAGTGAAATATTTTAGCGTTTATGCTATTAGCCCACTTTTGAAGCCTCAGCGCATGCGCATGCGAAATACAATTTCATCAGAATTACCGAGTGTAATCAAGAGACGTGTGACGCACGCTAAACCAGTCACGATACCACTGCTTTGTTTTTGTTCTTAACTATGAAGGCAGGATCTGCTGCTAACTCTATATTCCCATGAAGCAATATCGTGTTGGAGCCATTAACCTGCATGTATGTATATGAATACAAGATTGTCTCAAAATCTGTTTATATTATGGGAATTTTATTTTATTTAATTCTAAATACAGGTAAACTTGGTGAGCCGTTCTATCCATAACTGCGGATCAAGGGAATGTAACATTATGGGAATATTGGGGACACTCTGTCGTCGCAGTTTAGGACTACTTTCATTTAGAACGAAACGTAGTACAAAATCCCTTTTTACATTTCACACCATATTGGTCTCGTTATTGCCTAATAATTACGCTACGCTACGTTTACGTTACGCTATGCATAAACTCTCTTAAATGAGGAGCAAGCAACCGCTGTCTGTTCTTCCGCGTGTCTCCCACGCCACGCCCGACGATGAGCTGTGCGTAAAGGGGGGACTTGGGATGATGGCGCTGCTGGAGATTCGCTCATTACAATTACTACGTTTCTACTCGGTTTGCTTCCAACGGCTTCCCGGAAGAAAAAAGTTTCCTGTTTACGTGCTCCACGTATTAAGAAGGGAAAACAAAAACAAGAAGAGTAAAGGGGATCAAACACACTCAGGAGGCGACATTTTCCAAATTTAATATTTTCCTATAGATCTGGCCGTGCTCGAAGCTCTGCAAATGTGAAACGGGTGTTTTAATAGATTTCTTTACATGAAACCTCAACATTAATTTCAACATCTTCTCAACTACGGCTTCAAATATTTGGATTAATTTTTTTTTTCGGATAGTACAAAGTACGCTTTCACTAGTGGTGCCACAACCTCACATGCTTTCTAGCGTTAATTCTAAGTTTTGCAATTTTGCAAATTATAAACAGATTTCTCTTATTTATGCGAGAAATATAGGCAATTTTAAACATGATTTTCTCAAAAATGCTCAAAGCTTGTTCTTTAATTTTTTCTCGATAGAGCAATATACCATTATAAAAATGGCTCAGGTTCTATTATTTTCAAAAAATGCAAAAAATCTAACTTTGCATAACAACATTGGTGATAGTAATATTTTCTTTATTGAAAGCTGTTCATTTAAAATATATCTTGAAATAATGTTAATGAACACCATTTAATTTTTTGAAAATTGCAAATGCAAATAATTAATTTTGGCTTTGAAGCGTCGGGAAGTTTGAGTTTAGCTCTGAGGCTTCTCGTGTAGGGTTAACGTACTGGAAAAAAAATGTTGCTGGTTGAAAACACTTATACAGGTTCAAGTAGTACAATATTATTGCTTAGTCATTATAAATAAAGCGAGTAAGTAGGTGCTGTTGTACCACTAGATTGGAAAGGCGACATACAAGGTGCGCCGTCTACCCGCGATCGGGACACAAGTAGAGAAGAAAAGGCTTGAACACTCCCTATTCTCCTTCTCTTGGAAAAGCTTACTACACAACCTTTGTTTCAGACCTCACGGTTAACGTGTAAATCGAACAAGCCCAACACCGCCCGCTATTCACAATTGTGTCTTACTTGAAGCCACAAGAACTAAATTGGTTTTAGTGTTGCCTTTTTTACAGTTCTACTCGTATATTCTAACCTAAAGAAATCACAACTGCATGAAGAACTTTGGATGATACAGTCCTAAATTCCACTTCGGCAAAGACTGGGATATTACCTTGTCATCTTTCCTGTCACCGACATTCTATTAGAGTTCCTAATGGACGCGTGGAGAGGCGGTTCTGTGCCGGTCCAGTCTAATACGAGAGCACGCTGCCCCGGCCTGCACGGATTTCGCGCGCTTACGTCACGGGAGGGTCGAGGGGGGGCGAGCGTTTAAACGGCTCTTGTTAAGTATCGTTTATTGTTTTGTACAGTCGGCGTCAAAGTGAGCGAGGGCCGGGGAGGTGTCGCAACGCGGCTCGGCGGGGAGCGCGCCTGCGAAAGAGCAGGCGCCGGCGAGCGGCGGCGAGGGGTCGCCCTCGGCCCCGGCGCGGATGCCTCGCTCCGCTACTCTTTCACTGCCGCCCCCTCCCCCCCGCCTCGCTCTTCCCGTCCAGTTATAAACCGGGAAAGGCGGTTCAGTGCCTCAACTGATGTCACTGCACTGCCTCTGACCGGGAGGTCCTCCCCTGATTCGAGTCCCGACAGTGGCCAGATTTTCGACACAAGCTTGTCGAAGACAGGTCGGATTCGGTCACTGTCAGGAGGAGATTTCTAGAGGCCGGCTGCCCTGATTGGTAGTTTTCCGTGGTTTCTCTGATCAACACCATGCGAATGCCGAGCAGTACCCGAACGAACTAACCACGGACCGCATGCGATGTCCCCTTGTCCTATCATCACCCCTTACACACACGTACACATATATGCACTACACTACCACACATGCCGGGAGACCGGTCGGGAGCTTGGAGCTTGCCCCAACTGAGGCGGTGCCCTTCTGGCGGGAACGGGAGATACCTCATTGGGGGAATCCCAGCTAGTCGACAGTAGGTCGGCGCCGGATTTCAGCCTCCAGCTGGAGATCGCAGCCACCTTCCGTAGAAAAACATTCACTTCACTCACGGGAATAATGACGCTAGTAGTTGACGCGCTCGGAATCACTAACAACCCACCAATCAATCTAGTTATAATCTACGCCACTCCACTGTGCCTTCTAACACATCTTGCGCCCTGCACAGATCCATCCCGCCTAGCTCCATTCCACCCAGCTCAACCCCGCCGTGTCCAGGTCGGTTCCGTTCCGCCTCACGCACGACCCTAGATTACATATCTCCCCCACCTCACATTCTGCATCATCCCGCTCCATTCTGCTTCAGATTCCCCCTTCTACCGTAGTCTGTTGGGCCCCGTTCGGTCCTGTTCTGTAACTATGGAATGAGTTGAGTTCAGAGGCAACATTGACGCTACCTCAGCAGCGACTCTTGACAGGAATGTTCGAGGGAGTCTCGTCGGTTGCAGATTTTCGACACTAGCTAGATACCAGAGTCGAATTCAGGCGCTATCTGGATGAGAATTGCGACAGGCTGATCTGATAGGTAGTTTTCCGTGGATCAATATCAGGTGAATGTCGGCGATGGGCCCGAACTAGCAGGCAACGAACTGCACGCAATCGCTACGTCTTCCTTCTCCTACCCTCTCTTCTTACTTACACTTACACTTATATGCACTACACTAACATATATGGTGTAAGACCAGTTAGTATCTTGGAGCTTGTCCGGGCTAGGGCGGCTCCCCGATAGTGGGAGATACCTGGTTGAGGAAACAAGGACGTGTAGGTCGCCGACGGATCTCAACATCAGGCGGGAATCACAGAACCTACAGCGATTAAAAAACAGCACTACACTCACGGGACTAATGCTCTTAGCAGTTGACGAGCCGGAAAAAACACTAATCAATCAACTAACTACAATAACTCTGTAATGGTAAATTGATTCACTAAAACGATGTAACAGTGGTACTTAATTTTGCTGCCTTAAATTATAATATTAACTAGTACGATCATTATTGCGTGTGAAATTTGCCAACGTTTGAACAGTTGACATTATATTATATTTAAAAGAGGTCACAGACATCACCTTCGGCACAGAAGCAAAGACAGTGCTGTATAGAACGCGTATTGAACTCTGATGTGCGTTACTCGTACCTTTTACGAAACGTGTCCGTCCCACTGAGGACGCTGCGTCAAAAGCTCGAAAAGCACGGAGAAAGCGGCAAGAGTCCACACTGCAACCAGTTCCGAAGGTGTTTCGTAACCGACCAGAACTGCGTGTCATGACTCGCCTTTCCAAATCACATGAGTTTACTCGACTTCCTAAATACTTATTGGACTCAGGTGAGTGAATACTGAACGTGCGTGACGACACAACAAATAATTATGCGCTCTCCGTGATTCGAATCCAAGATCCAATTTTTCTGTTTTATTTTTATCTATTTATTTATCGCGAATTTTTGAATTCATATTACAACAAGCAAGCAATCAATTGAAGGCAAGTGTCTGTAGGTCTCTCTATCGATGCTCAACAGTAACGCCTAAAGAGTTCATTTGATTTTATGAAAAGTGATATTTCCCACTTGGTCTGAATGAACTCGAGGCCCTGTGAGTTTGAAACGGATTTTTTTAGATTGGGGAATACTTTCCATAAACCCTCAAAACCATTTCCAACATTTTTTCAAACATGACTCCATATTTCTGATTATACTTTACCCTTGGATCGCGTAAAGAACACTTAAAAGAATGGCGGTCTCAATTTCGTTGAAATAACTGATTTTCGGAAATTGCAAACGTTCACATATTTTTCGTCGTTTTCGTACATCTACACTATTGAAGATAGAGATTTTTCCTGAATGGAATCTGTTCTTTAAAGGCAGATCTCGGAATAATGCTTGTTAAATGTATCGAAAATATGAGTTTTTTCGCATTGTTTTGTACAAAATGTAGGAAATTTTAAACGGCATCAATAATTTGTTTTGAATTTTCTCCTAGTGTGTTTCAAGGGGTGAAAGAGATAGTGCTAGACTCATTTTCGGCGAACTTTACACTTTTCCCAAAATTCTTCAAAACTACAAAATTGGAGATAGAGACTTCTACCTTCGACAAGTCTGTTCCAAAACACCAGCATTTTAAAATGGAGTAATTTTTTTCTTCATTTTTCCACAGTTGGAAGAAGGACGTTTCAAAGAATGGCGCAGGTCTCATTTTCGTTAAACTGCGAAAATTACAAATTTAGAAAAATGCGAGAAAGTATGTCATGTGGTCGCAAAACTAGTTATTTAGTGAAATCTATTCTTTAAAGATAGGTCTTCAAATAATGCCATGTACAATTTTTCAAAAATATAAGTTATTTCGGAGAATTATACAATATACAGAGGGAATTTTTAAACAAGTATTTTCTCAAAAATGGCAAATTTTTCCTAAAAGTTTCTTCCCCTGTGTATCAAATGGTTCTAATATCATTTTCGGCGAACTCAGTGTTTTCAAAAACTGAAAAAACTACAAAATTGAAGATAGATAATTTTTCCTCAAACTTTTATTGTTACAACTACAAAACTTTATTGTAAAAACTCAGCTTTTCGAATATTTAAAAAAAGAGTAGTTTTCGCTTAATTTCTGCACGAAATTAAAAAAATTTCACGTGTTGAAAATAATTGTAGAGTCAATTTTTTTAGTGTAAATCCAAGAAAGAAAGTTAGAGCGACTGTGTGGTGTAGTTGTAGAGCACACGTCAAGTTAAGTTAACGGATCTGACACTAGTGGTTCGAGTCTTGGCACGAAAAAAAAACATTTTGCTGTTGGAAACAACTTTTGCTGGTTCGTGTAGCAATATAGTATTGCGGAGACGTTACCAATAATGTGAGAAAGAATTAACTGTTTAGCACTACTAGTTAGGTATCAAAGACCCAACAAACGTAGATTTTGTCCACACAACGCGTTAGAGGAAGCAATTTACTACTCATAGGAAACAACACTACTTTTTCGCTTTCAGGGTCCGGCCATAAGTTTCTCTCTCGCAAAATCCCCCCACCCCCGCAGCATTACAATAGCAGTCGTGTCATTTCATAGATTCTGAAGAAATATCCTTAGTACTATTTTAATTATTAATCTCCAAAACAACAATAGGGTACCCACAATGAGTCTTTTGTAAACGTAGACACACAGTCACTACAGAAATGACTAAATTAAATTATTCAGCATAATTTTTGTTTGTTTGTTGTTTTTCCTTTTTTTATTTGAATGTTTATAATATTTTAGAGTCCACGTCAATTCGTTCATTTCATACGTAATAAAAACATTCAATCTAACTTCCCAATACAAAATGTAGCACATGATAAACCAGTCAATTATTCCGTCTGGGAACAAATCCACCGATCGCTCCCATCTGCCTCATTCGCTCAAAACGCGGACTGGAGGTAAACGCAGAGGGCTCGCTTTTGTTAAGGTAACGCACTTCAGTCGACATTCAGCGAATACGTAGGACAAATGGACGGAGCGACCCTTCATATTATTCCGCTGTGAATTCGCAGAAAATTCGCGCTGCGATTCCCCGCACTGGACACGGTTTCCAACTACTTTATCTTCATGGAATTCCCAGCGTCCACGACCTGCCTCGCTGCGTGCTACTCGTTACGCCCTGCAGCTGGCCCTCTGCTAATGCGCCTGCAACACCAGGCACCTGAGCGAAGATGGGGAAGTTTGGTAGGATGGTGGGAAGCGGGGACGGAGTGCCGGCGGTGGGGAGGGGCGGGGTGAGGTCGGAGCGGGATCGGAGCGGGATCGGAGCGGGGTCGGAGAGGGGTCGGAGCGGGGTCGGAGCGGGGACGGAGCGGGGCCGGAGCGGGGCAGAAGCGGGGTCGGAGCGGGGTGGGAGCGGGGTGGGAGCAGGGTCGGAGCGGGGTCGGAGCGGGGTCGGAGCGGGGTCGGAGCGGGGTCGGAGCGGGGCCGGAGCGGGGCTGAAGCGGGGTCGGAGCGGGGTCGGAGCGGGCCGGGAGCGGGGTCGAAGCGGTCCCGGAGCGGGGTCGGAGCGGGGTCTGAGCGGGGTCTGAGTGGGGTCGGGGCGGGGTCGCAGCGGGGTCGGAGCAGGGTCGGAGCGGGGTCGGAGCGGGGTCGGAGCAGGGTCGGAGCGGGGTCGGAGCAGGGTCGGAGCAGGGTCGGAGCGGGGAGGGATGGGACGCGGACGATTTGGACGTCCGCTCTCCCATTCTACAAACAAGCTTTACGGCGGATTTAGCGATTAGGTCGGGAAATCTCCCGAGCGACAGTAAATGTTGCGATCCTCGCGACCGGAGAAAGAGCGCTTTGGGAAATGAATAGAAAAGCAGGCAAAATTAATGAACGGAAAAGACCGTTCATTTATTCCGGAGAATCTAGGTTTGGAAATACTACGTTAAAATTCTGGCCAATGGCAAGTCTTATTATTAAAATTCTTGTCCTTCATTTTGTATTATCATGAAAACTTATTTTGATATTTCACAAGACGAACAGTTTCTTAAATAAACTATTGCAGTTAAAAATGCATTTATTAACTGCAGTAGATTATTTATAATAATATGTTAAAATATTTATTAACATTTCAACCAAGCTTTGTACAATTTTTTTTGTCTCATGAAAGGCCAAAATAAGTTCCTTTCAAATCTTATTAGTTGCCTTCAAAAAAATATGTATTCACAAAAGTAACGCTGGATCTTCTTCAGATCAAGATCCAGCAATGAATTTGTTCAATTGATGTTGTTAGAATATAAAAAAGGGCAAAGAGTGATTTACTGACGACACGTAATAATTTATTTGAATTCTCGCGAGATATTGTGTCACATTGAGCAAACAGTTTCGGAAACAAATTAAAAGACACTGTTTGCTCTTTCGGCCTGACCACCGTCCTGGAATGGGCGCCCGGGGAAATGAATATAAAACAGACGAAATTGATGAACAGAAAAGACTGTAGTGACCGATCTACTACGGTCGAATTGTTACCAGTAGGATATTCGATTAGATGTTCACTCACAGTAATAAAGAAAAGGAAAGCTACCAACATAAAACGTTCAACGTCTTATGAAATAATATACTTTTATGAAATTGTTAGGGGCAATAGTATTTAGTTTAATGCGGGCCAAACATGCAGGCCAATACATAAATGTCAAAATCATGAGATCTCTATTTGCAATTTTAAATGGATCTATTTGCCCAGGATAATAATTTTCAGAAGGGACTATGAAACACTGAAATTCTTTTGAATCTCAAAACAATGTAAATATTTAAATTGTATGGTTTTACCTTCTTTTTTCCTTCCTTGTTACCCCAGAAACATACGTAGTACATGACGCTTAGAACATTATAAAACGAAGCCTTTCAATTGTATTTCAAAATGACATGCACCAATAATTTTTCGTTTTCAATTTTCGTGTTCAATAAAACAAGTAAGGAAATGTTAAATGTGGTCCCATCGCTGGCTGGGAATGAAACGGTCCCCAGTCCTGAAAATTTATATGGGTGGAGGAAAGAAAAAAATTCCTTACAGCCCAGTGATCAAGTTGTTCCGTCATCTCCAATAAACTTTTTTTAATTACTACTTGTTTCTTAACTTCCGATTAGCTACAAGTCAACAGGCGGGGCTGGTGTAACCGTTAGCATATCGGACTGTTCTACCCAAGTTCGAGGGTTCAAACACGATCGAAGCCGTGGATTTTTAAGGGCGAAAAAATCCTTCGTACGCTTTCCTTCGGAGAGGAAGTAAAGCTGGCTGTCCCATGTTAGTAGATTTGCTGCATCTAAAAGACCCTCGAGCCTAAATGAAGCCTCTGAGCTAAATTCAAATCGCCTGTTTCGTCGCCCAAGAAATACCTCCTTCCTCCGCTAGTTGGTGAAAGGAGCGTAGCGAAATTTGCATGGTCAAGCGGAAGAGCAGGCCTCATGCCCGCAGTCTCGCCACGTAATTCAATTCAACAGGTCAAGATCTGCGTATGATTTCTTCCCAGCTTAACGGATAAACGTTTGACGAATTTTGCACCGTATGTGCAGAGACCATTAGGATTTGCAAATTTTCAGTAGTTTCTGTATCTTCTATAGATATGTCCCCATGTTCGCGGGCGAATGAGCGAAAGGGAAAATCAAAAGGGAGGCGTAAAAAGCAAGGGAAGTATGTGCTATTCAGAGGAAGTTGATGAAGTGGCACTTTACCAATTATTTATATAATACTAAATTTTAAATTTAAGTACTTTGGTTTTAATAGGAACGTACGCGCATTTTTGACCCGCACGCGCACGGAACTCGACTGCTCAGTTAAAACTTGCGAAGGAGCCGGATAAAGGCGTCACCGCTCTACTTTTTTTTAATTTATTTCATTGTTTTGTACATAGATCAGTTTTCAACAACTTTACGTATGTATTGATGACTTATTAAATAAAACTTAACCTAACTTAACACTACTACAGAGTTTGAGGAAACAATAATGGCACCTCATAGGATCTATTCTGATCTGAAAACAATTTACAAAATATGTGGTATAGATATTTATTTTTGATGTGTGTAGGATGGATGGGTTTTTGAAAAGTTTGAATGAGGATAAAGTTTGGATTATGTGTATTAGAGAAGAAGTTGTGGGATAGGTAGGTGATGTGCATGATGGGATCGAGGTTGAATTCATTGTGTAATTGGTGATTAGATATGAACCAGGACGCATTAGTGATTGTGCGGAGCAATTGGTTCTGTACTATTTGAATTTTGTTGATGTTTGTTTTTGCAGCATTGATCCGTACTGGGCAGGTGTAGAGAAGAGTCGGTCTGATTATTATTTGTATAATGTTATTGCGATTTTGTATGGTAGGTAATATCTGCAGAATCTCTTTAAATATCTGGTAAAATGTTAAACATTCAGGAAAAAACTACAACCTCAGTTTCAAACGGTTACGGTTTAAAGAATTGTTGTGGTTGTTCTCCTTTCCAACACTACAGAAATTGTTTTGTTAGTCATGCTCAATTTTTAGCAACAAAAGAAATGTTTGGAACAGAAAAGGATTTGCATACGTTACATCTATTTTTTGACGTTAAATAAATGAATAAATAAATTCTGCTTAATAATTTTACCTCTATTACCAGGCGCATGTACATTGATGACTGTCTGAAAAGTTAATACCAACGTATGAGGAAGATAACCAATCCGGTATTACAACAACCTAAAAATAAAATACGTGTAGTATTTAAACATTTAACTTTCAAAGAAGCTTATTTTAATTCCCTTTAAAGACTACCTTTTCTACTAGATATTGACGTCAATTCTTTGAAGTGTAGTTCGAGACATATCACAATGTCTTCTCTTACTGCGTGCTGAAATCATTGTAACTTGCACTAACTTCATTGATTAGCTTGACTTGGTAGTCTCAACTTCGCTCTAAGTGTACTTTGCTGTACTTGATGATTAATTTAGGAAACTATATTTATAGTACCGTCTATTATAGACCTGTTTGTCTTTCTCTGACACACCACTTTGCACACTTCCCTTACGCAGAGTGCACGCGTTGTGTTAGCCAACACTTAATGCTCAGGACGAGAAGTTTGTCTCCAATGCAACATAATACAGGGTTATGATAAAGTTAAACTCCTCTCAGACTTCTGGAGGCCGAACTAATTGAAGATCCTTCTCATACTCTGCACACAACCACTCGAGAAGTTAGAGGAGACGTTGCACAGCACAGTGTTCGCAAACCGCGAGCTTCTGTAGTGTTCGCCCTAAAAAAAATTAAGCTTTAATTTCATTTCAAAATTCAATTTGTTTCTGAATAATAATGTCGAATTTTATTAACTTTTTATTAACCCGTAACATATTTTCAGGGATTTATGCCCATCACAAAGCCAAGGGGTATTATTACTACCAATTTCGAAATTACTACTTAAATCCACAGTGTAATTTAGGTGTTTGAGGTGTTAATAAATGATTTTCATGCAAGCTCTGAAATATCTTCAGACTGAGAACTACAGCTTCACGTATAGTTGGGTATAAAGTTCACGAATGTGAAAAAAATACTAGAAGTGAGAGAAAGAAGACTGCACATTCCAGGAATTAATTTTGTTTAAACTTTTTAGTGCATACCTGAAAAAAGTTTCAGATATAATTAAGTCCCATAAAATTAAAATATATTAACAAGCAATGGATTCTAACTTTATTGCTTATAGCAAAGTAAGACCACATCTCCGTGCTCCGAACTTCCATAACCTCTATTAAGCGGCCACTTGAATTTACGGCCATTTCCTCTGGAACCATAAGCAAACGTTTAAGACAGGTTTCCCTGTATTATCAAAGGATTAAATGTTCTGCCGCGTTTTCACTTCAACGAATTCGTCAATAGTTTTGGCAAAACTCGTTTCCCTATCGTTCTTGTACTTAATGCTCAGCATTCTAAACAATAGATAATTTACTCGGGGCCCCAATTAGATCTGTGCTTGGGACAAGTTGTGCCAGCTACTTAACTCTCAAAACGCCACTACTTGGAGCGTCAAATTAGAATCCGCCCACTCCTGGGTGGGAGCTGGGGATGGGGATGAGGTGGAAATGGGAATGGGGAGAGGGACGGGGACCGATGGGGGCGGTGTTCGTGCAGTCTGTGACACGTACACGCGGATCGCGAGAAATGCTACTTGTGATAGGGGACGGTTCCACGCTCGCTTTGAATCCTTCTGCGGCCGCCCGATCGATTTGGTAGCAAAGGTCAAGGGTTGCCTAACGACCGAAAGCCGGCCGTTCTTTCACGACTTCTTCTGCCCCGCCGGCGGGCCTACCCTGGCCCGCATCTGTGATGCCGCAAGCCATGCATGCTCGATATATCGTCACTGCATAAGAAAAGTGCTCACAGCTCAAACATTGTCGTTTTGCAGGAGAGAGGTTTTAATAGGAGCAGAGTCGTTAATTTCGCAACCAAAGACAGCGTTTTGCTGGCTGGCCTGTGACCTACCTTTATGGACGGTTTACTAGTACAAATAGAGCAAGTTCTAAGCATAGTTCTAAGTTAAACGATTATTGAGATTTATCACTTTCCTTGTGCACTGACGATATTTGTTGGCAAAAGTGTTTGTCTAGGGCAGAAACTCCCAACCCTTTTCTAGTATCGACCCCCTTTTTCGACCCATTAATCCGATCTTTTAAACGACTGGTTTGTTTCATCGTCCATCTTACATTTTTCTCTGTACAACATAATCATAATATAATGAATTATACATTCATGATTTTCAGATAACAATTTCGCACTCCAGTCTTTTCGTATATATTACTATTTCAATTATTCAGAGAAGCATCCGTTTCTGAGTAGCTGAGTTTGTAATCTTCATTATTGTACAATGTTTTCAAAATGCAGAATATGTTTAGCGTTTTTTAGGATCTGCCCATTACATTTATTTAGTGAGCATTGCGAAGCATATTGTCTTGCATGATAGAGTAACGTTGTGAATATGCAGTTGTACGAGAAATTTCTGGAGTTTCCAAACATCCTAACGGTCAACGATGGATACAAGAATAGCGAATTTGCAATTCTTTTAATCAGATGTTTTATACGTTTAATTTAGAAAACAAATAATTATTACACCATTAATATTATTGTAATTATATTTTATTAACTGTGAAATTCAAAGTATTATGATTTGCCAACTTGTTAGGCATTTTTGCTAACATGACATTAGCTAACTTTTGCAGCAATGGAAGGAAATATTATAATTTTATCTTTAATCGTTTTTTGAAAACATTACATTGCATTTTTCGTAATAAGATAAGGTTTTTATGGTTTTGTTTTTGATACCAGGTGCAGAGCTTTCCATTTACTGCCTGCTTTTCTTTCTCTTACTTTCTCGCTACGGAGTAGAGAGAAAGTTATGTAATGCTGCCCAAACAAAACGGCGATTTTTCGGCAGAAAAACTTTTATGTCAGTGCCCTGGTAACGAAAGAGTGGATAAATCCAGTTACTAAATTTAGGAAAAAATCATCTATTACGTGGTATAGACAGAATCCATGTGTTGTGGGTCTTTGTTACCGAAAAATCGATGGCGGCACATCGCGTCCGTCTGTCCGCCTGTCCGTATTCCTTCTGTCCATCCGATATTGTAAACATCGATACAGCGTGTACCGTCATTAATTCGCTAGATCTCGTTTCTGATTCCGAAATACAATTCTGATATCAAATAACCTTGATTACTCGGATTTCGATAAATTGTTTCGTACTTTTATACACCACTACATTTCGAATTCCATTCCAAGTTCCATTAAAGGAGTGAGTATGGCGAAATTGTTCGTTTCTCTGACAGACAGAAGAAACCAACGACCCACAATTAAAAATATTGTCTGTCATGTGTTAATTGCATTACATATGAAGAGAGAAGAGAAGCATTGAAGGCCATTCAGCTACTCACCAGCTAGATAGTTGCGGATCGTCTTGACCCAGGAGGCAATCTGGCGCGGGTCGGTGTGGTTGAGGGTGACGGTCTGGAGGCGCCAGCGGTTCTTGGTGGTGGGGGCGGCGTAGTGCAGCACGAAGGCGTGGTGGCGCGGAGGCGGCGTCGACGCCAGGTCGGCGCTCAAGGGCTTGCCCTCGTCGTCTAGACCCTGGAAGCCGCAGCACAGGCTGCGGTCCTGCTCGTGGACGTAATTGACCGCCACCACGTCCGCGAGCGGGAGGGTGCTGCGAGCTGGAACACGAATGGAGAGGCTGGTCAGAATCAAATGATTTTTTTTTCCTTTAAGGTCGCTTTTTAGCTACTAAGTCTGGCTACTAAGGCTGGCTCGGTGTTTCAGAGCGAAGTCTCTCACCTTTCACCAATGAGGTCTGAGTTCGATTCCCGAACAACCTCATGTGAATGTTGTTCCAACAGAACGAGTTTGGCCGGAAGACAAGGGCTAGTCCAAGCCCTGCGAAGTGTCCCAAACCCTACCCCTATTCTAATTCCTTCCCAATTCTGGCCGCTGGGTAGTGGCGCAGGGGCGCGTAAGAGACAGGTGAGTACGCCGAAATGCTATCTGGAAGTCCTCTTGACAACTGACCTTCGACCTGAGACAATTATGGTCCTATAGCCTTAGTGATGTCGAGGCTGTCCAGGCCAGCGATTAAATTAATAGTCCGGGTTCACGACCGCGTTAACTGGTATAGTCACTCGTTCTGTAAGTGTAGTGTATGTTACATCCCGAGCGGTGGCGATGTTCCTTCCCAACTGGAACGTGAGATGCGCTTGCGGAAGTTTTTCTCTTGTAGATATCTCCACTAGAAGAGCACCGCATAATCTCTAATCTCCCGACTTGCCTCTTGACGTGTGTGTTAGCGTATATATGTGTTAGTGAGTGTGCGCGCGTGTAAGATGAAGAGAAGGGGCAAGAAGGGGAAGGAAAGATCGCCCGTGGCCCATTTCTTCAGGTGTTGCTCCTGGTTAATGAGGACGATAAATAAATAAAATTAAAGAAATAAATGAAAAATCAACTTACGCCGAGGCGACCCTTCATTGCCGTTTTGGTATAAGTGAAAGCTTGTGAAAAGTGAATCATTCTTAATGTCTTACAGTTCCCCTGTGCAGTTCTCGTATGTCCATGTTTTTCTATTTCTTAACAAATATAGGATTTGAGATCGGCAGCCTTATTAACTGGCAGTTGACTGAATCACGGGAAGACTGAGAAAGTTTATAACATAACATAACAACCAACAGCAATAGTCCCACATTTTACGACAGCTTTCTTACAATCTAAATTACTAATTTCCAATGCGCGCAAAAATTGACAGAAAACTCTTCAGCCTCCGGCCATGTGAGAGATGTCTATGGATTCTTTGGCTACCAGGAACTCAGAAAAATATAAAAGCAATGAAGCAGTTTTTGCGAATTTGCGAAAAACAGCGAATTTGACAAAAAAAGCAAATATTTGGTCGTGTTATTCCACTATTTTCATACTGCGCGTACCGACTGGGTTCCCATATTCAGTGCGTCACAGCTGACGACTCAGCTGCGTAATGCGACAGCAAGGTTCTACTACCATTAAAAGAAGGAAGATGCTACTACCATTAAATATTTGTTATTCACAAGTTGCATTATAAGACTTTTTTATGTTCTTAGTGTGTAAAGAACTGTTGTACGAGAACTGTTTATGGCTTACAATATACTACGAAAATACAGTATTTGTGAATACTGGTTTTGTTAAAATATATAATTCACTGCAGGGTTATACAAGAGTATTTTATTAGGTTTTTTTGAGAAGTGTCTGAATTCCTTTCAGTGAAAACTATTTCTGTGGATTTGTTCTGCAGCATTTTCGCTGCTGCAGGCCAATAGTAATCATTATTCAGGTACAATAATCAAATTTTGGCCGTTTCCTCTATCTGTGTGTAGCGAGCGGAAAGTGCTCTACGCAAAAATTACATATGGTCAATTATCTTTTGATTGTCAAGGCAAGCTGCTGTTTTCCGATAAACGTGTCTTTCGAACAGTTTCAAGATATAGAGATAGATGAATTTTGAAGGTTCATGACACCGCAACTAGTTTTCTAGCATTAAAAGGAACATACTGAGACATTATTATTATTATTATTATTATTATTATTATTATTATTATTTGATGTGTGTTTGAAGAAGAGAATAATCATTCTACTTGACGAAAAACACCTCGACCCAGAGGTTGTTTTTGTAAATGTTAGTTAACGTATTTCAGTTTTTCTCAAAAATAAACTACATAGTAGTTGAAGCAACACTCAGTACAAAATCATTTCACCGCCCAGGGTAGGATAGCCAACTCTGATGATCACTACGCGATCGAAAGTTAGTTACGACAAATTATTAGAAAAGTCAACACCAATAGCTCTAATTATATCCACGGTATCAACCTCTTCAACATCTCCAAAAACAAAACTTATTTTATAACCATCTGCTACAGATTTGACACCATACGTTTTTGGACAATTTTATAACATACGGGAACAAAACGGGAAGAATTCACATTATTGATGGTAAAAATTGTATGTTCGGGAATGATGAAAATCATATACCGAATATCACGAAAAATTAATTTTCGATCTTATTCTCTTTCGTATCTCAATCGTATTTTCTTTTAATGTCTTAAAATATCATCAGGATGTAAGATGTGAAAGAAAACAAAACAAAATGTACCGGAGCCTTTTTGAAATTTAATCGGGGATGAAGGCGAGGTAGAGAAAGAGATTTAGTGCTATTCAACGCATTGTCTGTATAACATCAAAGTCTGATCTTTATTGTTACAATCCAACTGCAAACAAAAGCTTCCTTCAGTATTATCTACAAAGTTTGCTTTTCCTTTTCTCGCATCGTCTTTGAATGGGCGAGAAGGCAGAAGAAATTCCGCAAAGGAGGCGTGAAGAGGGGGAAAAAGTCTTCTAAACGAAGAAGCTGCGTGAATCAGAAGCGCACACCCAAGCTTCAAAGGAAGAACAACCAGGTTTACTAACGACTAACAAGATTAAACCCAAGAGACACTTCTCCTGCCACCTCGCTCTGTGTGATGCTGGTTCTCTCAATTCAGATTTATTACGATGCGGATTTAGACGGATATCGAGTCTTGTTTGTGTTAAAATATTCGAATTGTTTGAAGTAGTAAATGAAAGAAACTCACCAGACTTATTATACAATATTTACAGTTGAAAAGCTTTAAGATTTTGCAAAGAATCCTTGGGCCACGTTTGCTCTATGTAATTATGGCCATCCAAAAAACTTTATTTTTGAAAAAATCAACTACATACACTGTGATCAAATTTGCAAAGTGCTTTTAACACTCTTTCCCTGGTAATTCACGATATGGGCGTGGTCTATATGCACCAGAGGCTTCTACATAAAGTTCTGTTTGCTTTTCTTGGAGGTTACCACCTATACAACAACGATCGTTTCAGTCCAGTTGAGTGTTATATACACAATGCGAACAAAATCTACCTATAGAAGTCTTGGCGTTACGCAAATCATTCACACTTCTATCGCCCCTTGTTTTTATATAATTCATTTCTGTAAATAATACGGAAGTTGTTTACTAAACAACCAGCAATATTTATTTTTATAATATATTTTTATAATATCTTATATTTTCCCACAAATTCCAACGATGGTAATTCAGTATACGCGTTTCATATGGCAAGTGGTCTAGTGCTCCCCGCGCGACCATCTCAGATTGTGATGAAATCTTCTAGGCCGAGTTCCACATGTCTCAAGGCAACATTTAAAAAGTTGCAGCATCATACGTGTAATGCGTTTTACCTATAGCGGTTTGTTTGTAACCGTGCAGCGTCGTTGTAAATTATGACTATCATATTATTCATTATCATTATGACAATTATTCATTCAGTCTATTACATATGAAGTGAAAGACGTGTTTCAAACCTCGTACAGTAGTTTTTGATAATATTAATAATAATAATAACAATTATATTTAATAACAACAATAATAAAAATATCATTGTTAATTCTTTCATGGCCATTTACTATTATTATTATTATTATTATTATAATTGTTGTTATTATTGCACATTCAAAAAACACGCGAAACCTGCACGGGGGGTTAGAAACCAATTAGGTCATTATTTGCCAATTAGGTCCTTGGTCTGGCGGATGTGTTCCTTTTCCCAGATACGAGTATCTGAGATGTTGGCTAGAACTGTGTAGCTGTGTGCCCCTCAACGCCCTGCTGCTCCCTGGTCTGATCCCATGGTTTGTCATCGCCTATGTTTTAATACCGTGGCAGCAAGGAGGAGAAAGCCACCACACTCGCAGTATACGATAGGATTATTCTCACGTATCTGATTGTCACTTAAAACAAAAAATTGTGGTGCTATGATGACTCATGAAGTAAATTTTCTAATAAAATATATGCATATTACATATAACTAAATACATTATTTTTTGGGGTCTATCACAAACACGCTACAACCGGCACGAGACGCCAGTGATAAATCTTAACCTTAAATTCATTTATGAATTTGGTAAACGTATCTGGTTTTTTGTTTTGTTATCAATTCCTGATTTATTTCTTTAAGTCGTGCACTGAAGTCATGGCGAAAGGGATGAAAAAGATTTATACTTCAATCAGGCGCGGATCCATGGGAAGGGAAATGAAAGAAGTTCCCCCTGCCTAAAATTTTTCAGTAACTATTTATTTTAACATGTCACGAAACTTTCAAGCAAAAATATTTTCGGATAATCATTCAAACAAATAAAATCGTATCGCAGCATGAGCTGAGAGTACCCTACGACATTCTACAAAATTACACATCGGCATTCGTGTTCTTAGTGTACTAAGAACCCAAAAAAAGTATAACCGGCAACCAATACGGAACATGGTATGAAGCCTCGCTTACCGAACCGAGCCCGGTGAACACTTACGTTTATTACATAGACCGTAATTGGTGTTCCAGGCGTCACGTGACAATAGCAGGGTCCGCTTATCTTTAAGCATCGATGTGCATAAACTCTCTACTCGCCCGGTGCGTGTAACGCAATGGGGCTTTAAAAGCATCACCTGACACAGATAGCGAACACGTGGCGACAACGCATTGAACGTCGGAAGCAAAGATAAAGCTGTCTGCCCGGCGGCAGCCGATGAATGTGCAGGGGGCCCAGTTGTTAATCAACATTTCAGCGCAAGTGCAGAGGAAGCATTTTGTGCTGAGAATCGGCTATATCGTCCAGAAAAACGCTAATATCTTGCACCCGTCCAATGTCATATTCCCACTTCATTAATGTCAACATTCATTTCTGAGCCCCTCTCGTGGCTCAGGAACAGGGTTTTAACTTTCTGTGTGGTGGTTTGGATTCGGTTCCCGGCCGGGGCAAAAATGAAACTGCAGCTTTATGTAAATGTAAATCGACTCCGTTTCTATAGCTGGGTGACGAAAGAAAAAGCTCAGGTGGGCCAAGTAACATGCCAAGGCTCAGGTAGTAACAGGCCAAGTAACATGCCAATGCTCAGGTAGACCAAGTTACGGTGATGGGAATACGTCATGCTCGCCACATGTTTCCCTTACCCGCAGGCGTGGGTAACAAATAAAAACAGAGGCCAAGCCTAGAAACACTTGTTTCTTGGCTGAGAAAACATTTAATTTAATCACCCATTAATTACTTTAATGTATTAATTGAGTCATAAGATTACAATAACAAGCTTTTTTTGTTGAAATCACCTTGATTTAAAGATAATACAACACTGGCATTTAAATTCAGCAATCTTTATATAAAGACTTTTTTAATAATTGGATTTCACTAAATAAAAAAATAAAGACGTTCTTAATAGAAAATTGCATCTCTAAACGTTAATTTGAATTAACTCTAAATGTTCTTTGCATTATAAGAAAGTTTCTCATTCTTACTCTTTTAAGTCCACACTACACCAATACGTGCATATTCGAGAGCACAAGAGAATCGAACTCATAACTTCGGTGAGAAATGTCATTTCGAAGCTGTCGTACAATGTAAAGTGAGAATCGATAGTGTAGTAGGAGGAAGAAAAGCAAACAACATGTTGCATTCTCAGAGCACGCCAGCGAGACTTCCAAAGCGTCCTCATATAGGCGGCATAATAGCACCACGCGAGTCGCCTGAATCGATTATCAACTCTTAACAGCCGTAGAAGGAGACCGACGTTATGACTGCAATTGTCAACATGCCACTGTTGGATTACCTGTCGGTTTTTCGCAAGTTTGCATCGACTCAAGATGTTTTTCACAATTATTTCCTTTTCATAAAGGTGGTATTTCATTACATTATTCGTTATTAAAAATTCAAATATAATTTCCAAACTTTTATTACAAAATGCAGGACGGTGGTAGTTAAACTTTTATCCACAAAGACTTACAAAGGAAACGTATGTATGCGTAGCGAGAAGCTATTCGTGTATTGAAATGCACAAGCATACAGATGTCACAGGTCAATAAATGTTACAAACATCTAGGCGAAGGCGGCTAGATCGGTCGAAATTGATCATTCTGTGCCAATGAACATATTGAAGAGAATGTGTATAACTGGGTTACATGCGTAGATACACATATTTACCCCTGATTGTCCGGCAACCCCGTTAGCACAAATGGTTGGCAGGATCATCTCCTTGACGGTGGCACAACGTGACCTGCCAAATATCTATGCAAACGAGTTGCCTAAAAATCACGAGTAAGCGTCATAAGTGTAATTTGCAAGAAATATCTAACTGCATGTGTATTGGCAGTGAGTTATCATTTTCGACTCTACATGCGCTACAAATTTGTAATATTTATTCAGTCTGTCCTGTATTCGTGTCTCGAGAGTGAAAGTCCATTACGGTTTAATTTTTGTAAACACAATACACTATATTTCGGGATTTCTGCGACAGAAATATAGACTAATTTCAGAACCCTTTGGTAAGGGAAGTATACAGAACGATTAATTAATTTAATTTCAAACTTATTGACCTCTATCCATATTTTATCGTTCAATCAGAATAGCAATGAAGAATTTCCGCAGCCAGTCCAATATTTCTTCATCAGCGTCGTAATTACAGTAATGTTAAATGTTTCTAAAATTCTACCACATGTTATTCAAATAATAGTTGAATATTTATAGAATTCTAACATACTTTAGGAGGTATATTAGACATGTAATAAAGTTAAGAGTTTATTTACACACGGAGTTTTCTTGATAGGTCCTGAACATAATATGAAGATATATCTGGCAACGTAAATACTTGATAAAATATACCATACATTCAACTTAGTACACAGCGCATTGAATATAATATTGCTTTACAATGATAAGAGAACCGAAGAGAATTTATTCTCATTTAAGTGTAACGAAACGAGTATATATGATTTTGCACAGAAAAATTTTATTTTAAGAGAAATAAAAGAATCCACACATCGCTCTTTCTCTCTCTCTCTCTCTCTCTCTCTCTCTCTCTCTCTCTCTCTCTCTCACACACACACACACACACACACACACACACACTCACACTCATTCACTGAATTTTTATCTAACACAACTAATTTACATCCTTTATTCACGAGTCCAATCTTCTAGATGCAGACTTTCTAATTACATTTCAGTTCACTCACTCGTGTAATGGCGAGATACGAAGGGTTCTCTTCTGACTCAATATTGTCACTTCGATCATATAATCGTTAACCTGTCGGAAAATGAGTTGATATTGTCTTTGACGAGTTTCGTTAAAACAACCATTTTTGTACCATCATGTGTAAAATTGCTCATTTGAATGAAAAAAATGCATATTTTCACTTTTGTATGGGAAGCGTCGCTTTGCCAGTGCGTGAAATTTTGGTGCGTTAAAACGCTGTTTCGAAACCACACTGTATCAAGTTTTACAAATTAATGTCTAACAGAGTCGCAATTTGATAGTTTCTTATTTTTAATAAATACCGCTTTAGACGACAAATATATATCAATGAAAATCGTTTAGAGTCATTTTAAGAATGACACTCTTTGTTTCGGAAATTGCTTCAAATTGCTGGAATAAACACCTGCACTAACCTTGCTGAGTAATGCAACACCCCGAGTGAAAAGGCGTGCATTATGTCTAACAAGAAGAATATATAATCAGTATATATAATCAGAAGATTTAAATTTTTAGCCTTCTTACAACTACACTCTTAGAGACGAACATTTTTTTGTAATAAATTCTGTTCTTCAAAACTAGATGTTTTAAACAATGTCGAGTACAAATTTTTGAAGATATGAGTAGTATTCTATAATAGTATAATAGTATATGAGTAGTGTAATTTTGAGTGAAATTTAGACAATAAAAATCGTAAACAATATTTTTTTTAAATACAGCTTTTTTTAAACATTTTGTTTTACTTATAATATAACATTGTCTTAAAATAGGGTAAATTTCGCTTAACTTTTAAGGCATATGTCCGATTTTCATTAAAACCTCTGAAATGTTCATTATTTGAGCAACTTCCTTGTTGGTCCGTTTGGACAGTTGAAGCAAGTCGGCTGGCTTACGTAGGGGCTAAGAGCGCTGATCGCGAAACGAAAGTCCTCACGTTCAAATCTCACCCCGAAAAAATATACTTGCGGTTTGGGAACACTATTACGGGTTCGACTAGTATTAAATTATTTAACCGATACAAATAATAGAGAAAAATATGCTGTTGTATCACCACTGTTAGAAACTACAGTGAAAATAAAATTGACGACTGTTTATAGCAACTCATGTTGAGATCATATTCTTCGTCATATTGATGTGATATAAAATTCGTCACAATTAATAGATTAGAATCTCATTACTCGTAAAATGTTTATTTTATATTATTGATAGACGTGTAACAAAGTGTACTAGAGTGCGATACTTGAACTCATAATATATTGGTTTGTCTTTGAAGAGCAACAAAATTTTTAAATGTTTTTGATCACATGGTGACGTGTTCTTTACATAGTATAAATAATTCAAGTTCTTATTATAACGAACTTATTATAACATTTCCTTTTAGTTGGTAACGATTGCACCAACTCGAATCATTAGAAATATTGCTAAGCCATCAAAATCGATGATATCAAAACGTCAGTGAAGACATCAGCTTGAATTATTTATGTTTGCGAAAAACTAAATGTCGTACATGTTGTTTCTTTCACACATAGGCGCATAATCTAGAACACTTCCTCCTCCAACTCTATCTCCCCTCAAACACAGGCGGTAAACCAGTGGTTAGCGACGTACAGCGTCGTCCACGTCACAGCAACGCTGGACAATCAGGAAAAACTGGTATCAGAGCAAAACTATGGAAATTGCGGCAACACACTATTCCGTTGGAAAGTATACCCATTGCGAAATTGTGATTGTGGCGTTGAACGACACTTCAGGGGTTGTGTACAATACATAAGCATCACAGGTTTTCCCAGTGTCACCTGGCTCTCTGCTCGGAACAGTGCTACCTAATTTGTTCTCTGTTGTTCTTCTGCGCCGCGTTACATTTTTACTAATATTTATAATTGTTTTTAGTATATTCTACAGTAATGTCTTGCTTTATTAACACTTCTTTGTTGGCTTAATCAAAGCCGTGCAGTTGACCAAATGCTAAATAATGAAGCTACTCATTCTGCAGTCTCCTTTCCTGAGCACACAGGGTGGTTTCTGGCGTGGAAAACTGCTGCGATAAAACCCTCACATGCCAGATGGCCTGGAACGTAGGCGTGCTGTAAGTGCAGTGGTATTTCCAAGTCTAAAGCGTGTAAAACAGGTGGGTAGTACGAACAAAAAAGAATGGAAATGAAAGCACTCTTGGAAAGGAAGTAGAAGCAACAAAAAGAGTAAATAAAAGATGATGGGGAAAGGGTGACATAATTAAATGAAAGAAAGGTAAATGACATCAGCACGGAAGAGAAAGAAACGAGGAGGATGTGAAAAGGAATAAGAGAGGAGTTGTAGAAAACTGAAAATAAAAGGACATTCACAATGAAGTCATTGTATGAAAGTCATTCACAATGAAGTCCTTTCCTCTCTCTTTCTGCCTTTTGTGTTTTTCTCTTCCGTGTGTGGTGTTCCGTTAATTTTCTTCGCTTATAGTCATTTCTCCCTTTTCTAATGTTCCCAAGGTAGCCGGCTTACGTTTATATTCAATCAATATCTGAGAGCCTGATAATCAGTGTTTACACAGCTACATTGGTGAGTGAGAGCTACGGGAACACACATTAGAGCAGTTACCATTTCCGTAATTTTTTAATAGACACATCGTATTACATGATTGTATAACAATATATGTAAAGACATTCTTTTTTCTTAAATTTTTATTTAATTTCATGAACGAGAAACATGAGATATAGCACTAATTACATTCTAAAGTGTTTCTAATGTTTCGGTGATAAACATACAGTAGGTATTTAATGTTTAATTATTTCGTAAACGTAATTACATAAGCGTAGATTCATGAAATATAAATAAATGGTAATAAGTGTTTATTGTAATTTTATTATAGAGACAAATACTACTATAAATCTGGAGTTGTATTTCAAAAAGGGGAATGTGTCCGAGAACAAATTAACGTACTTCTGATGTATTGTTGAATAAAATACGACATACTCTCTCTTCTTGGAAGAGTAGAAAGATTGATGTTTCAATATTTTAAACAATTTAAACTCATGCGACAATATCACGTTGTGGCACCAATTTTGTTATGAAAAGACTCTGCGAAGAAAAATTTAATGAACTGGGAGTTCCAACAATTCTGTTCATGAAGCAAAAACGAAATCGCTTCAGTTTAGCGTTGGTCACTTTCATCGTTATTAATTCGAAAAACTCAGACCTCTAGATGTGTACAAAGTGTCACAAAATAGAAAAGTTTATATTGTAGCATGATTACATTTCCTATGCTGCACTTGAATAGATATTTTGATATTTAACTTCTACGTTTCCTATCTACCAAAGCAACATTTCTTCGAGATCATTATAGCAGAAACGCTCGTCTATTTTCAGATTACAATTTTTCCATCCTTTGAGAGTTAGGAGAGGAAGCACTGTTACCCAGTCGGGAGCTTCAATTTTGGAAATTAAAAGCTCCTCCTTTTTCAATTCACAAACTGTCTAAATACTTCAAATTTTCAAATTCAAATTTTTTTCAGAGAATAGAACCCGTAAAAACGATACACAATACGCCAGGAGAGTCTACCCGCAATGGCACCAGTAATGGTGAGAGTGTTAACAACAGAAATTATGTTGGTAGCATGAACTGCAGCTTGTAACAAATGAAAACGTAAATTGTGTACTCACCACAATCATACCAGATGCTAGAAATGTTGTCTTATTTACTTTTTCCCAATGATCTGGCTACTATGAACATAAATGCAATTGTTAATAGGAGTCCCTCATTCGGCTCGGTGCGGAGAGACTTTCCCGGCTCACGTAATAATACAATACATAATTCAAAAAACATTCCCAAATATTTGCCTCCAGCTTCTACTGTTGAAATACATTATGTTACTCGCATATTTCTTCATATGGAGAAATTTATTATTATTATTATTATTATTATTATTATTATTATTTTATTTTTTTTATTCAGTACATACAGGCTAAAGCCCAAGATATAATAATAAATTTACATTCACAAAACAATTTGCTAAACACAATAAGTAATAAAATTATAATATTAATGGAATTTGCTACGTAGTGATTGTTTCGCTAGTTTTTTGAATACATCTAAAGATCGGACATTTAAAGGAGGACAATTGTCGCTATTACCGAGTCGTAGGAGTCTCGTGATGGGAGAGTTCATACCATAGACTGTTCTATGTGCTGATACATGTAAGGGTCGAATAGAGCGTAGTGTATGGGTGTTATGTCTATAATTGAAAAGAGATTATAATTCAGGACACGAGAGGTGGTTATTTATAATTTTGTATAGAACACATGCATCTATGTAGATTCGATTCGATTCTAAAGTGCTCAATCCAGTAATCGTAGCTAATAGTGAGTAATCATGAGTTAATGTTGGATTTGGTAGTTTCTGGTTATAAGCAACGAACGAGAAAAATTTATGTTGAACACTTTCAATTCTTGAAATATGGGTATTGAAATATGGTGACCATATCGGAGATGCGTACATTAGTATTGATTTTATTAATGAGTTATATAGTGTAGTGAGAGTTTTAATATCTTTGAATTCAGAACTATTTCGTTTGACAAATCCTAACATTCTGAGACTCTTGTTTACAATGTAATCGATATGATAATGAAATCTCATTTTTGAGTCAAAAATCACTCCCAAGTCTGTTATTTGAGTGATGCGATTTAAATTAAAATCCGAAATTACATAATCATATTCGATTGTCGACTTTCTTGTAAAGCTCATTATTTTACATTTTGTTATATTAAGCTCCATTTTGTTCATAATACACCAGGTAGCTACATTATTCAGATCATACTGTAAAAGTTCACAATCATTGGTAGATTTTATAATCCTAAAAAACTTACAATCATCCGCAAACAATAAACATTTACTATTTACAAATGAAGATACAATGTCATTAATAAACAATAGGAAGAGTATTGGTCCTAAGTGGGAGCCTTGCGGTACTCCAGAAGTTACATTGATTTCCTTAGAGATAAATGATTTGTATTTCACATATTGTTTTCTATCGGTCAGATAACTACTAAACCAGTTCAGAATTACGTTAGGAAATACAATTTTTTGCAATTTATCAATTAATAAGTTTATTGGTACTCTGTCAAAAGCTTTTGAAAAGTCTGTGTAAATAACATCGACTTGTAGACCTTTTTCCAATGAATCTGACAGAAAATTGCTGAAGATCAATAAATTACTAACTGTTGATTTATTTTCAACAAATCCATGTTGTTCATTTACAATGATAGATTGTAAATACCTCGAAATTTTATTTGTTATAATAGCCTCAAACATCTTCGGTATCACATTCAGTATGGAAATTGGTCTATAATTATTTGTATCAGATTTATCGCCTGATTTATGTACAGGTGTTATGAAGGATTGTTTCCATTATTATTATTATTATTATTATTATTATTATTATATTTATTATTAATAATAATATTTTCTGATCACTGTTCTTTTTAATTTTATTATGTCTTTCGTCTCGTTATTCCGAAACTAACAGCACTGGTGTCGGAATACATGACTATATATTGAAATCATTGTTGAATTCTCAATAGTTTACTATTCAAATCCCTAAGCTCTGATGTACCAAGCTCATCTACTGATTACTTTCGAGATAACCTGAAAAAGATAAGATTCTCCAAAGATCCACAAACATTATACGGCTGACTATTCTCAGCGAATTAGTTTCGCTGCAAACCCTATCCTTTAATTCAAAAGATGGAGGAAAGTACGTTTCAACTGCCCTGTCGTAGACAGTAGTTTTTTCCTCATGCACAGTATCTAAAATACAACCAACCGCTACAGTATCAAGCCAAAAGAGTTGTGCATTGTAGAGTTAAATGATTTTTTTTTAAATTATGAATTCGGCAGTAAGATAAAGATGATAACTCAATAATCGTACGCCAAACCCTTCTCAAATAATCACTACTTGCCCTAGTGTGTGTTGAATAATGCATCCATATGCCTTGTTAATTAAGAGCAACTTAACTGGTAAAAACCTAGAATGGGGAAACGATTCAGAAAAAAAAGTGTTAAAACATATCTCAGAAGGTGTGGTTCGCTGCTTTGTTAGGAATACTCAACTAGTGGTGCTAAAACAGCACGTACTTTCTCGCCCGTACTTTCATCAAAATTACGCGAAAAGTACTCAAATTTTTGAAAAATTTTACATGTCCTTATTTCAAAACCTATCTTTACGGAACAGATTTCATTAAGGAAAAAAAGCTATATGCAATTTTCGAAAAATACGTTTTTAACGAACATAAGACCTGCACCATTCTCTAAAACACCCTTTCCACTATCCAACAACAAAATTTAATCAAAATCGACGGTGCCATTTTTCTTTTTTGAAAATGTTCAAAATGTCTCAGGTGCTACATATAAAGTATCCCAAAAATTAAAATATCGGTTTCAAATTGACGGGACCTTGGCATCACTCACGTCGATTGGGGAACCTCAATTTTGCAGGAAATCGGCGCAACGGTTTTGCCGCTAGCGTACTTCACAGACGGACAGACAGGCAGATAGAAGTTTTACCGCTATTCGATTTTTCAAATCAGTATTTATTTAGCAGCTTTGTTTAATGGAGTCCTAAGGTTAGGTTACTTTCCAAAATCATGGAAACATTCTAATACCACGCCTACAGCAAAACCAGGAAAATACCATTAATTCCCAAGTCACTACAGACCCATATTTCGTTTACCAAATTTGAGTAAAGTTTTCGAAAAATTGCTGTTAAAAAGGTTAATTAAATATGTATAATCAGTTTACGGCATTTCAGAAACTCAATAATTCCGAAGAAAAAAATATTCAACCGCTCATCATATTCTCCGGCTAGTCGAATTTATCGCAGATTCATTTGAAAAGAAAAGATACATCATTGGGTTATTTGTTAACATCACTAAAGCATTTGACTGCGTATGGCATTTAGGTCTAATCTACAAATTAAGAATACTAGAGATGCCGCTATAGCTTCATAATTTAATTACAAATTTCCTATCGGACAGAACCTTTTCAGTAAGGGTCAACAATGTGGAATTCTCTCCGTAAAATGATTGCAGGAGTCCCTCAAGGGTACTCGCTATGTTCCCCTTTTATTCTCTATATTTATTAATGACTTCCCACAATCATCTCACTCATCAAATAGCTTTTTTCGCCGATGACACAACTCTTTTCTTAATTACTGTTGACATTTACGAAGGGATTGGTAGACTCAAGGAAGATATATCCTTTTTCATAGATTGGTTTTGAAAATGCAAACTGAAAATCAACCCTTTCCAAATCCAGTCTAAAAATATTTTCACTCAGAAAAATACCTAATCTTCCTTCATTAAATGTTAAAGTTGGAACAATCCCGTGGGATAATCCCAAATCACCCATCACATATTCAAACGTCTCCATCGAAAAAAAATTAAATTGGAAATAACATATCAAGAAAATCTCGCTATAATCGCACTATGCAGTACGCCTCCCCCACATGGGGCGGTGCTGCCAAATCGAACATAAAAAAACTGCAGACTATACGAAGAAAAACACTCCGGAGTATCTTAAAAGGCCCTTAGTATATCTCCAATAATCAAATTTACAATGAATTAAATATTCCCTACCTGCAAGACTACACTAAAAAAACAATAGCTTTAGCATTTTATAACAAAATACCTGGTTTACCATAATTCCCACACTTCTATTTAGGAGACACCACTAACTCCACCAGAATCAAATCCTAATTCCCTAAAAAAATTTCGCATACCTTTATGTAATTATTAGAAACAAAATGAATAAATAATAACTTTCCACAAAAATATTGAACAAAATTACCGAAATATAATTTTCTTTTAACATTTACCACATCATCTAGGAGGTGTATCATGAAGTTTCTTCGGACAGATAGGAAATATTTTATTATAAAATTCCCGTACATATTTAACTGTAATATAACTTGTAATATAACTTTTAAAGCACCTCGGTGCTGAACTTGGTATAAATAAATTTAAAAACGAACTATGGGAATGATAAAAAGATTAGAACTCAGAGTATCGATAGATATCGTTCACCTGCGGACAAGCGTGACCTTAAAAATCGATCTTCCGATAAAAGGGCGATAATATGCCAAGAGAGTGTTATCAGTTATGTACGAAGGACAGTAGCCGCAAGATAAGTGAAAATGAGGTTATATGCTTTAGCACTTTTAGAATCAGCTGTTCCTGTGCACTAAAGTTAGTTCCTGTCCTGTTCCTGTGTCTCAAAATGGATGTCAAAATATTTTAGTTTCAATTTCCCCTCGCTCACGTCTATGACGTAGGAGAACGAGTAATTTTGTATTTTTTCAAAGAAACTTCTCAATTTGACAGTCATTAAGGGGAAGCCCCGAAGATAATTTGTTATCAATGCTGGACTTAACGAGTTTCGGCGCGTGCACAGAACGCAAACAGAATTTTTCCTCGTCACGCAGACGGTACAATAACTAATTCAGAGTTGAGTAACAGGTAGCACCAGAAGTTGCTTACTCTAACGGACTTTCGTGAGCATCAAAAAGCAGCTGCAGATAAATACCAATTTGTAAAGGAATTGTAATTTATAAAACACCTATTCTTTAGAAATCGAAAGGCAAGTTGCGAATTTTTATTGCACGTCATGGGCCATATGAAAATTGTAACTTTATATTCTCAGTTTTTTGTTCAAATTCCAACAATGTCTACTATTTCGATGATTTACTTCGTAAGCTAGTACTCTCTGTAATGATTAATTTGAGTAATAATAACTAACAATTACATTAATAAAATCTTTAGTAATTAATAATGTTCTAATATCGTGAATTAAAATTCTCTCAACAAACAACTGACGTTTTTAAGTGTAACAACTAATATAAACATTAAAAAAGTGACTTTATTTTCGACAATCATCATGTTGATGAAGGAAGAACTGAGAAACTTAACCGTTCTAAACTACTCATACAGATTTAGTTCACCGGAACTATTTTTGCCGCTTAATGATATTTTTCATTTTAGTTTCGGAAAATGTCTTCACAGAAGTCAGAACCTTAAACTCGAGTGACTTGGATACAAATTGTTAATAATTTTTCTGTACTCTATTAAACCATCTTCATGTAAAAGTCTTTGGTAGAATATGAACCAATGAAAAAGGAAACATCATCATTCATTTTGGCGATTAGGTTAGAAAATAATTATCTCCGTACCGATATGTTAAATTCGTTCCCAACACATCATACACTCCACTATCTCAGATCCAAACCGATTTTGGAAGGAATTTCTGATATCTGACAGAAAATATGGATTTGCAAAACATATTTGCAGTATGTATAAATATTCTGACGAAAATGATCATGGAAACATAGATTAACACAATCAAAGATAGAGGTACAGGAAAGCACAGAATCAATTCATTTTATTATGATGCAAGAACTTGCCTCCGTAATACTACTAATCCGTGACTTCCCTACTGCTATTGTAGTATGATATTATATATATATATATATATATATATATATATATATATATATATATATATATGTATATATATATGTATATATATATATATATATATATATATATATATATATATATAATTTAAATGATTGCAGAAACTGAAGAAAAAATGTTTAGCCTCCGGCCATGTGAGTGGTGCCTAGGGTTTCTATTTATACTCACGGGAGAAATCCAAAATGAATGAAACAGATTTTATTTTGACTGAAACTGCAAATATTTGATTGTGTTATTTCGCCTATTTCATACTGCACGTACCGACTGAATTCTAATAGAGCGTCCCTGCTTTCTTTTTAAGTTGTTTTTTCTACATACACGCAAACAAGCCCTTTGGGGAGCGTTGAGCGCATCTCATTTGGAGTAATCCTCCATTAATTTATTGCGCTTATTATTAGGAGTAATCCTCCATTATCAATATGTCATGCCACGTCTCGTCGTAGTCAGTAGGGCCGCCTGGTACCACCTCCGCGTACACGCCTCCTACGTCACCACCCATTGGCCAGAATTGGGAAGGAATAAGAATAGGGCTAAGTTTTAGGACACTTCACAGTAGTTAGACTAGTCCCTGTGGAGCAGGTAACACATTTCACATAAGGTTCTACGGGAATCGAAACCGGAACCGGAACCGGAACCTCAGTGTTGAAAGGCATGCGACTTCGCCATTGAGGCACGAGAGCACCTAACAACAAGTCGGCTTACCACTGCTTACAACACCACTGACGTCAAGTGACAGCATTGCTCCAAGATAGAGGCCGCCCGCCATTAAACATTTGATATTCATATGTTGCGTTACTCAACGGCAAGTTTTTGTTATAATGTTGGCACGATATTCGTTTATACTTTGTAAACGTATATACTATATAATAATATTGCAGTATTCGTGACGACTGCTTTAGTTCAAATATTTAATTTACTGCGTGTTTTACAAGAATATTTTATTTATTGTTCAGGAGCAGTGCGCGAGCTACTTTTTCGAACACCAATTTGTGTGTTTTTGTTAATCATTTTTGGCTGCTTCAGGTCAATAGTTGATTACTAAGTACAAGAACTACTTTATAACCTTTCATGTAACATCCGGATACACTATTCAGGTGCTTTTTTATTGATTTATTATCACTCAAATTATTGGAAGGCTCAAATATCCATTTCATATCAAAATGTGAGAGTCTTTAAGTAAGTAAATTTTCTCTAATGATTTTGTCAAAGAGAGTTCAAGATTTCGCAGATAATCTATTATATCATAATTATATTTCAGGAATGGTTCGCTTGTAAACTAGTGAACTCATCGTATTTCAAAAGCTATAAATATTGCAAAAAAGAACATGTAGATTTAGAACATGTTCATGTATTTTCAGAATCACAATGTACAGTAGAAGTAATTCGAGTACAGTCGTTATCTCGGACTTTCCGCAAGTGACAATAGAGACGTGCGGAGTGTCGAGTCAAGTATAACATATTATCTACAAGATTATTTAGAAAATGGCTGCTGTGGTGTTATTTAGTGTGAATAAGAAATTATCTTTGCAGTCGCTTCTCGCTTATGTTGGTGCTGATCGTTTAATCGCGGCTAATATACTCTGTAATTTCAACAGGGAACCACATAAGCCTAAATCCCTTTCGTATAAATCGCAATGTGCTTCATTTCCGACGTGGGTTGTTACGAGTTTAACACATTTCGTATAACAAGACCTGCATCAAAATAGACTGCTCTTAGCTCATTCAACTTTCTATACAGTTGGGTTGTTGACGCAAAAATGATTAAAATTTAGTGGTAATTGCATCAATGTCACACCCTAAGGGCAATACTAGAACATTTTCACTTATTCAATGACTATTGTGACCAACTGCTGCTTAGTTTTATACTTTCGGACACAAATGTTACACAGAACACTTTGAAGTCAACATGTTTTGAATATAAATACGGTAGGACGCATACAATTTGATAGCAAATAAAGGATTGGATCGGATTAATGAAATACTAAGTACTAATTTTTCTTTATAAAATGTTATTCTTTCTCACTTTTACAACGGGAGACACACAATATTAATCATTATAGTAGATGAACACTATACTTTTCTTTATCAATTTTCTTTATAAAAATGTCATTTCATAAGTCACATGTTTAAATCAGTACAGTAGAATACATTTCACATGAATACATTCTATTATAAGATGATATTCCACAGATGTTCAATAGTTTTATCTGAGTAAAAAGTTAAAACAATAATAAGTAACAACCATACACATTTTTTTACATGTATAATCATAACGATGTATTAAGGTACGACTTCAGCGTCATTTAATAACAATGTTATGCTGTTTCTCTTTTCAGGAAACGAAAATATACTACGATTTCTGACAAGGAAGTGTCGTGATCCTGTCATCGCGATTACGTGCAATCTGAGAAAACAATGGCACTGCTGTTCTTCAGATTTCATCGATTTACGTAAGTACGCTTAGAAGTCAGTCTTCATTTAAATACAGTGTACGAGTAATAATAATTTCTTTCTTTTGAACGACCAGGGTGGTCTATCGGCCACGATACGGGCTTTCTACACACCATATCATTGTGTATTCGATTCCCTATTTCAGTGTTTGTATCTGTTTGAATGTTTATGATTCCCAAGTAAAGAAACAGAAATGTACAACTCCTCCACCTTTAAATCAAAGAATTACGTTGGAAAAATGTATTAGACACACAAGAGGTTTAGCAGTTTGCGTGCATTGCGGGTGGAAAAAAACAAACAAACGAGATGGTTCCATATTTTCTAGTGACTAGTGCGAACTTCTTGAACCTAGAAAGGGCAGAGTGGTCTCGGAGGAGACAGCTGGAAAGTTGCATGAGATCGGTCGCCAAAGCTGCTGCTGAATGGGTGCTGAACTGACTCAATCGCGGTCGAGGGCGTTGCATTCTGCAGCACTGGCACTGGCCTCTTGCCTCTGTTCTCGCGACGGCGCCCGAGCGGCAGTTTGGCACGTCGCTCTGCGGGAACTGGGGCTGCGAGATTCATGACTGCGCTGAGAAACACCGCAACAGAGCGGTGCTCGACAACGGTCGTTGACTTGGGTGCCGCTGCTGCGTGCGCAACACGAACTGACTTGGAGGTTTGAATAGGGGGAGTTCACAGCCGTTGCCACCTCTCGTATCTCCGCCGCTCGTCAGAAATCTTACGGATGGGTGAAATGAGGATGGGAGTTCACCCCATATATCGCTGGACCCTAAGCATGGGAATGGGGATAAGATGAAGGATGGTAGGAATGCGGTTCATGTTTCGTACATTGCTTAGGTTGATTGATTATTTCATACGAGCGAAGGTTCTTATTCCCGTGAGTGTAGTGCATTTTTAATCATGGGATGTGATGGTGTTCTTTCCTGCTAGGTGGTGAAATGCGGCGCCGAACTACACGTCGGCTTGCGGGGTTTTCCCCATTCAGGTATCTCCCACCAGCGGGTCACCGCCCCTAACAGGACAAACTTTAACCTCCCGACTTGTCTCCCGATTTGTGTGGCACTGTAGTGCAGGAAAGTATCAGTGTTCGTAACTAAGTAGTGTGAATAGGAAAAGGAAGAGAAAAGAGATATCGTGATGTCCATGGTCGTTGGTTAGGGTAGGCATTAGCATGGTGTTGATCGTAGAAACAACGAAAAACTATCGATCAGAGCAGCTGGCTCTTCTTCTTCAGACAGGGATTGAACTCCATCAAGTTATGTAATTAGTGCCGAAAACATTGCCACCGTCAGGACTCAAACCCTACGACCTCCGGATGACAGGTACTGCAGTGACATCAGTTGATGCACTGACCCACACCTGCCTGTATATACTGCTTCGCCATCCGCCAGGAATTGATCACGAGAACCCACGGAAACGACCGATCTGAGCAATTGGCCTCGAGGATACCCATTTAGTGGGCGGCATCGAAACCGAACCTAAGGCCTTTCGGTCAATGAAGATTCAAATGTGGACTCTCACAGCCATATACGCAATGGTTGCAATGTATTTTCGTTAAATAAAGTAGCAGAGCAGTAAAATAAGGTGACTTTCGGCATCGCAAATCTTCCACTAACACCTAAGGATATCGCGCAGATACGTTTGGGACTTAGATATTGTGGAATGGAAATCATGGTAGGCCACTTGACGCTCGCGTGAACCAGCGCAAGAGCCGACATCTACTCAATTAATCTAGGAGAATTTGTCTCCCACGATGAGTTCGGTTGATGTATGCTCGTACACGACAGCATGGGGGTCGGGTCCTTGTTGAGCACGGTTGTTGCATCCTGATTGGGGTTGAAGGGCAACTCCAAAACAATGCGTGATCTTTTAAATCATTGCGTCAACCATTTATTCAGAAACGTTAACGTAGCAAGGATTTGTTCTTGGGCGTTTATACCACCAGCAAGGGAAATTAAGGAAGAAAGTAGCAAATGTCTAATTTACTTGTTTAGGTGCGGTTATGGATCAACTAAGGGGAATTTATAAATTTATTTAACAAAAAACCTTTCAAAAGTGTATGACGTATGGGGGAAAATACAATATGCATAGTTACAAGCACATAAGTAGTGTATAATTTATTAATGTGTTCGGGATAGGATGGGAAATAATTACATGACTTCTTCTTCTTCATTCCTAGGGATATCTCAGTCGAATATAAATAAAAAAAACTTAATGCACAAAATATGTGATATGATCTACCTCCATTTTTTTCTGATTTCTGGTATCAGAACGTATTTTTTACATTCTTGGCATATCATAATGATTCATCCATTTTTTCAGAATGAATGTTGAAAACACAAGGAATATTTTCATTTCTGAAACGTCCATTTTTGAATGTCGATCGTTAGTCACTGAGGCGTATTATTTCCTAAATTAAGTAAAAAGCAAAAAGGGCCTCACAACTTTACAAATGATACGATGACTATAATTTATTTAAAGAGATACCTTGCGAGGGAAATCTCCAGAAAACCGACATGAGGGTCGGCGCCGGACTCACCATCCAGCGGGAAAAAAACTGCGACTTCGCGCGATAGTACTTCATGCCGGGAAACAATCAATCAATCCTCAAGTATTTCTTTCTGTATGGAAATTTCAATTCAACTTTGCTATTCTTTAGAAAAAATCCTAAAATAACAGAATCGTGAAGAAGTCTTCACAAGGAATGTTTCTGACCATATTCTAGAACTAATTAACGCTAAATGTCATACTGCGAACACAAGGAGATAATAGAAAGAATTAGATAAGGTGTGCGATTTTTTAACTTCTACGCCGTCGCGCACCAATCTTCAGAAGAAAGGACATGAAGTAAAATACACTAGTATGAGTAGCAGTACATTATATAGCATTTTGTTGATTTATATTTTATTAATATTCCTGTACGGTGTGCATAAGGCTTCTCTTTGCTCGCTGTTCATTAAAACTTTCCCTATTCTATAGATCACAATTTCCTTAAATATTACAATGATGCAAAATATCTTATTTTAGCCTTTAGACCTTATCGTTAATCTAGGATTTCGTAAACATATTCGTTTCGTATTCTGTTTCTCTTTCTCGTTGAGCGGATGGAATGCATAAAAAGATCGTGGAACAAGCCACGCGTACATTCTCACGCCTAATAGCCGGTTGTTCGTCAACCGTGAATCCGCCCGAATTGACTGAATCTGCAAGTTCTCTGGGGTCAAGTGGCACAAGTAAATGAAAAATTCAATTTACGAAGGAAAAGTAGGTAAAAAAGGTTTAGTCAGACTGTATTTGGCCGTTATTTAAAGACGGAAAATTATAATATAAATGTTTTGTATTTAGTAGTCAGCACCGTTTCGGTGTTAACAAAAATTTATTAGTTAAAAGTTAAAACCAATTATTTTATAATTTTCTGCCTTTAAATAAGGGCCAAATACAGAATGACTAATTTGAAATGACCATAGACAGAAAAGTAAATAATAATCTTAGAAAAAAGTTTAAGTGTAAAAGTTTGATGTATCACTCCATTTACGAATAAAGTATATTAGCAAAAAATTAGAGTTTTCTTCAGATTCTTTTCATTCATTGGTTGTCACTCCAGGCAAGTGAAAATTACTCATTCAGAGGATGTGAACTCGCAAAAGAAAATCCCGCGTGCCCTAAAACAACTGCAGAGAGTAAAGGGTAGTTATATTCATCATGAGTTAACTGCTCTCCAGAGCAGCATACTTTCCAGGAGTCGGGTGCGCTAGGTTATAGTTGTTAACCGTAACGCTTCACAAAAAATTTTATCGATGTACACAAATGATCAGTCAGCGACTTAATCTGATTGTACCCACGGAACGGATGCAATTTCTTGCTCGGGAATATTGCTTATTCCTGTCGCTCGAAACCGTGACCTTTAAAATAGGCACTGGAACACCTGCAGCAGAGCCGGATTTACTTACAAACAAAATAAGCCGTTGCTTGTGGATCTCTCGACTCAACGAAAAAAGTTATAAAATATTCCAAAACATTAATAAAATAGATTTGTATTTGTAAAATAAGTGATACGCAGGTAATCTACAGTCCTAAAAATTTGTATTAAAGAATTAACATTCTTTTAGAAAATATTTAATAAATGTTATTTTTAGTAAACGTGGAGAATTATTCTCCGGAGGGGGGAGGCAACACGGTTTTTGTGCTTGGAGGGCCCGCTACACATCGATTCGGCCCTGACCCGGAGGGCGCTTCGGCCGCAACGAAGGTCACTCCCACGCCACATTCCTGGATGTTTCTGGCCCATCGCATATAGTCGTATCTATTCCTGGTCCGGATTCGGTCAGATGCTCTGCACGCTCACCTTGGAAGATACGGCGTCAGCGGTGCTGTCGCGAAGGGAACCGTGATTCACCCGCCGCGCGCATCGCGAAAAAAATAAAAGTCGTAGAGCTCTGCAAGGCGCAATGAAGGAACCGTAGGCCGTAGCCGTTATATTCCACAGATTCCATCCAGTTTATATATATATATATATATAACTTTCGTAATTTGGCGCATCTACAAGTTGCCACGGCAAAAACAAATATGTTTATGAACTAATTGCTAATTAAATTAATTTCATTGCACTTTGAGTTTTTGTGTAAGTAGCAATCTGGCTTATTGTTATGTCGGCGCAACAACAACAACAAAAACAAAAATACGCCAAAATTTAGTACCACTATTGAATTGCTAATTGGTACTTGCGAAATACATAATTAATTTACCCTTCAATTCTTTACGTAATTAACAGCGACCTTGTTTACTCGAGCGCTCCTGGAGGAGAAGGGGAACATCGTATCTGGCTGCGGAAGCCGGTGGGATTTACCGCTCAGGAATACTGGCTCTTTCCCGGCGCTCCGAACCCTGACCTCGAAAAGAGGCGGCGAAGCGTACAGCGAGCGCTCGGCCGTATTGAAGGTCAGGTCACTCCCACGCCACTTTTCTCTATTTTTTTCTCAGTAAACCCGTAAATCTGCTTTTATTCCTAATTGGTTTCGGTCAGGTGCTCTGAACACTTTCATTTCAAGAGCTGACGAGCGAGTCTTTGCCATAGTTGACATGCACTGCCAACACGTCCCCTTAAAATTCTCTCGAACTAACAAATTAATACGTAAACAATAGGTAAATACATTGAAAATAAAGAAGGACAACTAGAGGGTTCAGCCGACAGCTTACGCTCTCGCGAGAACGCCATAGGCCGCCCACCCAGAGAGAAGCATTATTACAGCAGAATTACGTATTCCTCAGAAATAGTCCGCATTCCTGTGTTCGAAACAAAGAAAAAGAAGCGGCAGATAGATGGCATGAGCTCGTGGGAGCGAGCTTCGCAAATTCCGAGGTCACTCTCCACGTCACTTGACATTTTTTCACATCACTCAAAACTAACTATTCCTCACCGGCTTCCTAGTGGGTTATTACGCAAACGCACCTGGCGAGATTAGGTCTCTGCGGCAACCTCATGGAACGTCGGCTGCGGCAGCGCACACAAAAACAAATCAGTTGGCTTCTTTGGTGGGACATACATAGGCGTTAGAGAGCCAGTTAATGCGGTCTCTGCGAATCGCGACCAACCAATCAGGTGCTGGACGATACCGCACAGATGATCATAACCCATGCTACATTTCTTGCTGTTTGTGATCCATCGCGTAAACCCAAATCTACTCCTGATTCGCACCAGGTCATATACTGAAATGCATGCTCTCCACCGAAGATTCGACGTTCGCGGCTGTCGCCTCATTCACATATGGTCACGTAGCCGCATCGTAAAAGAACTTCAGGTCAAGAAATAATAAATAACGAAGTCCATACAGAAGTACACGACGTGATCGCTTGTGAATTCACGAGTCTGCAACTAAAGCTTCGAGTCTCGACACTGGCTGGATTTTTCGACACCAGCCAAATAGCTAGGTCGAAGCCTACCCAATTCTGAATGTGAATTCTGGACACTGGCTGCCCTGATCGGTTGTTTCCATGGATACATCCCACCATTCCCGGCATATGCCGGAGTAATACCTTCAAACAATGGGCCATGAATCGCGCGTGATCCTTCCTATCCGATCCTCCCTTCACTCCTATCCTTAGAACAGGGTCATGTGCAGATCACTTTTTCTCATATGACATCCCCCGTAATTTAAAAATTCTCATACATTAGTCGGAGTTCTAATACGCGGAAATAGAGAAATGAAATGCCCGAAAAAAAATTTAAAAATGTTGGTTAGAATCTGTATTGGACAGATGGGACGCTTAGAGTACGGTGTCAGCGCTCTAAACTGTGTGGGCCAATCTATGGGAGACAATTTCTTGCTCAGAAATAGTTCTGATTGCCGACGCTGGCGTGAGCGTCACGGGCAGCATACAAGGTCACACCCAAGCTCCTTTTTCGCTGTTTCTAGCACGTATCGTAAATCCGTATCTATTTCTGCTCCGTTGCCGCAGCGATGCTCCGCACGATCCGCTCGTAAGATTCGGCAGCCACACGGAGCGCCTTCATTCACATGCAGCCACGCAGCTGTCCCAGAACGGGACCCCTACTAAAACATAAATGATAAAATAAAAACAAAAAAGAGAAAAGGGAGATGTTACTTCCTGCCTTGGGCAACCTAGATATCCGTGAGTAAGATGTCGGCCAGCCCTCTAGAATAAGCTAGCCAACAACGGGAGGCCACTTCTTGCACAGGAAAAGGGCCCATTCTCGTCACTACAAACATCCGGCTGAGACAGCTCAGGACAACAACTATTGTCTCTACAGTGTCTCTTTCCCGGATGTCCTAGGTTTCTAGTCCCGAAGATAGTATACCTTCGACACTACATCTCTATGAATTTAGCCGGTGTCTGGAGGAAAATTCTAGCGGCCGCTTGCTCTAATCTGAAGTTTTCCGTGATACCAGACGAATCACGGAGTAAGTAACATATCATACGGGCCATGGACCGCGATCTTTCCTTCCTCATCCAGCCTTCTCACCTTACACATTCTCTTAAATGTTTAAATGCTTCACTACTACACATGTCGGGCGGAAGCTTAGAGCTTGACCTTACTGGGGCGATGTTCCGCTGGCGGAGATACTACCGCTGGTGGAGGAGGAAACCCCCCGAAGTCGACATGTAGACCAAGAGAGTTGTCTTGTAGGACCCGCATCACACCACAACGGAGGAAAATCACCGCCACCTCCCGAGGAAAACATACACTACACTTATGCGAATTATGACCTTAACAGGTGATGCGCCCGGAAACACTAATCAATCTATCGACATGTAGGTCGGCGCCGTATCCCACGTTTATCGGGGGAACACCGCCAGCTCCCGCGATATAACAAGCACTACACCAATGGGACTAAGTTTCGTAGCAATAGAGGCGCCCGTAAACAAAATAACCAATCGCCGCTACAAATTGTGATCGTGTCGCGGAACGACCCACATATTTAAGAAACGCGCGCCCATGTTTATTCCTCGAGCTACACTTCTGGATGTCTGCGACCCATCGAGTAAATCGACATCGTTCCCTGACCCGTTTCCGCTGGGATGCCCCACATGCTCTCGTAAGTTCCGTGTCGGGGGGTAGCCGTGCCGGGCGCCGTCGTGATTCGGTCGCGGCCGTCTGAACACACGGCCAGAAGCACAAAGTCCCCTAAACGAACCTCCGTTCACAAATATATAAATAAAGAAGTAGAAAATAAAATAAAAATAGAATGTGGGTTAAGTTCCGAAAAGATAGCCTGGACGCCCGTGAGTAAGTTATAGGCCGCCCAACCTTACTTTACTAGCCTAAAGGGCATTTCTTGCTCCAAAAGTGTTCATAGTAATGTGAGTATATTTTACTTCGCCGAATCTAGTACTAAGTAAGAGAAATATTACGTAATGCTACAGAAAAGTGTTGATTTTTTTTACAGAACAACACGTTTGGTGGTTCCCTGATGGGTTAATTTTTAAGTTTATTTAACTAATTTAAAGTTAATTTTTCTTGCGCCTATAATACGTAAGTTACGATCACTTATATGTAGTGTCGTCAAAACCCGCGTTTTGTAGGACCTTCATACTAAAAAAATTTTATGAAAACATCTGCCTGTTCGTCCGTCTATGAACCACGCGTATAAACTTTGCCAGGATTTTAACCAAAATGGATATTCACTGTTTTTTCTGGCCGATGTTGCGGCTCCCCGAATTTGAGCGCGTCTTATTTTCGGAACTTTCAAAAACATTCCTGACGTATCAAACATTGTATAAGTTAAAATTTTCTTCGATGCTTTCCTATAACTACATAATTGAAGATAAAGGGTTGTTCTTAATGAAAGCAATTCATCAAAATTACATCTATACATAAAGTCAAGATTTGCATAATTTTTTTTCCCTTCAATACTAGGCAACGGAGTAGGTAAGGCGCAGACGTCATCACGTTGATTCGGTTTCCAACGACGCCATTTCCGAATAAAACGGAATGCAGTGGCGAGGCAATTTCTGCACAGACCCACTTCGAACGCTCTTAATTCAACGAAGTTCCCTGCTAACAATTTGTTTGCATTTCTACTTAAAATTCGATAATTTAATTTGTGTTAATTGCTAACATTTTGACGGAATGTAACATGCCGGAATGATCCTGAAATTTATAAATGATTTTATGACAAATACAAAAATCGAGACAAACTGCTGCCCCCAAATGAACCTCTAGAAACGCGTGTCACCACCTCAGAACTCGGGACTGGCCCTAAAAACGTCTTTTGATTTCGGAGGGGTCATGCTACTTTTCACGATGTTTGTCCAGAGGCGCAATAAGAACTTTATATGTGTATGGGGAGGGATGAGGTGTAGGATTCAGTCGATTCCATGACTTTTTATGAAGATTGTTTTCATTTCCGCTGAATTTAAAATGTATTTTTATTTGTGAATTTATAGTTATTTTTAACGTATTGAATGACAAGTTTCTATAGAAAATTAATAAAAACTTCATCAGTGAATGCGTGTCGTCGGCTACTCGGGGGAGAGGGGGGCTGAAGCTATAGGAGTCCCTTGGGTGCGGGTTTGGTGTTACCCATCGCGGTAATTCGTTTCGACTGCTGCTGTTTATGCTGAAGCTCCGCACGTTCTCGCAAGATCCGGCGACGCCGGCGTTCCAACTCAGGTTTCGCCTGCGCGGCGCCCCGCGAGCCGACCCGAGCCGGCCCGCAAAGGAACTCCCGCTGCTGGCGCGCAGGAAGCGATAAAGGCGAGGGACCGGCTCGCTGCCGCCGCCGCCGCCGCCGTCGCCGGTGCGAGCTGCGTGACGCACTCCCGCGTGCGTGTGTACGCGCGCACTTCCCCCGACAGCTACTCGCCGCCATGAGTCGCGAGGCAATCGCTCCGCGACAACAAGAACAATGCAGCGGAATACGCGAAATGCAGTGTGATGGGAGAAAAGGGCAGTGAATTTGGCTAAACATACATGATTACTATATTAAAATAATAAACACGGCTACAAAAAAATAATAATAATTGCCGATCTGGTTTGCTGCGATCGCTAAGGCAGTAGTGCCGTAGCAATTTCGAACCGAAGGATCGCGGGTTCGAGTCCCGCCTCGGGCATGGTTGTATTGTGTTCGTCCTTTCATCCTCTATCATCATATTATGTCATACTCACAGTTACCATACTGTTTGTTACACGTCATAGTGGTTGCTAATGGCCTAGAAGTTGATGCTACCTTAAATAACAAAAAAAAACACCAAACAAACAAGAATTGTTATTATGGCTTTAGGTTCATTTATTCAATTATTTGACACCCATGTTGAAAGTACGTTATTTTGTTCTTCGATAATCAAAATTCGTTAATTGATTCAAAAGATTGGTGCGGTCGGCGGTGAAAGTCTTACGGTCTCGCTACGGTCCGTAGTGAAAGTCTGAAGAAACACTAAAGTCTATTGTGAAAAACATAGCTTTCCGTCCATCACGCAGTCGGGGGAAAATTAACAGGCAGGGTGGGAGGAGGAAAATAATGGAAATTTATTCTGAAGCTTTTTTAGCTGAAGTACCTTGTGTTGCCGGGTCTTTGTCCATCGTTATTATCCTACCTCACCTGTCCAAGTGGTGGTCGTCAAGGAATCGTCTCTTCCTTGGCCACATTTTGTTGGAATAGTTTTGTGTTTTTCATAGTTTTTAGCTCTTTCCAAACAATTCTTTTTCCGTATTTTTAGGGGTTTCTATGGGGGCTCAAGTCCATATTGGACCCTATCAATAGTAAATTCTAAAGTTTCTTCACATTTTTCCCTATATGCCATATATTTTGCAAGTTATGCGCTATTTTTTGCAAAAGTAAAAAAAAAATCATAAATAAACATTAATTATTGAAAAATAGCGAGTTAACAACTTAATGACATATGCTGACTTTTACAACAAAGTAAAACGCAGAAATGTTTCAAATTTAATATACGTAGGCAATAATATTTACTCAAACATAGATACGACACCAGTATACCGATGGGCTAATGTGCCCATGCGTTTGTCTTCACTGTAACCTTTATAATCGTCATTAATATCCAGGATTTAACATATTTAAGGATATTACGTGTTTTATTATGGAAGACTATGGGGCTGCTTTCAAAAATTTTCAGGGGCCTACGGTTATACTGAATGTTCTTCAAACAATACATCTCGCTTGGACAAAAGGTTTTATCGTGTAAAACAAACAAGAACTTTAGAAGACCATTTACTACCTAATTTTCAGCATATATCTAATTTATTCAATGTATTAATTCTCTTATATTTAACTCCTCATATCTTACTAATTTACTTCTTTAAATTTCAGAGAACATTTTCCGTTTCCGTTGTGGGACAGTCTCTTTTGATGTACTTACACCAAAACTGATGCGCACGTGCCATGTTGACTAGTCCTTTACGAAATTATCCTCGCATCCTGCATATGTGAGGTCTCAGTTCGACCCGCTCGCTCATCCTTGTGTAACCTCATCGTGCATGTGCGGTTACTTAGTGGCACCACTGCAACACTCCGCATACCTCATAGTAACGGATGTGTGTCTTGTCACAAAGCCTCCCATCAATGCACTCAGAAACTCCCTCTACAGAATTACCGTAATTTCTCGCGTGATTTTCCTTCCTGCATAATTTACGCGCTTCCAAAAGCTTTTAGGCAGTCATTTGAATCTTTAAAATGTTGGCGAAATTTTTGCAGTGTAAAATGAAACAGCATTTCCTGGAACGTCAACTTTCCTATAACCGGCATCGCAGGAATTCGTTAGTTCCACTGAATTGGTCATCAATAGGTAATCGTACCGTTTCCCATTAACAAAGGACATTAAAAGACTGTTTAAGTTTGGCTGTAGGGTTTTGTAAGAAAAATTTGCACTCAATGAGCGAATTACTGCAATAACTTTCTCTCAGTAATATTTCAACAGACTGAATGAAATGAAATACTTATTAGGGTACAGTGTAATGTTAGCTTCTTTGGTTTCAGTATCTTAAATACGAGCATTATTCTCAGATTTAAGAAACAAGAAGAAGTTTGGATAAATTTCACATTTATGTTTTGCGCTTTTATTCCTGGCTAATTTACACACCATTTTTTAAAAACACGTACGTGTTTGTCTGCCAATTGCGAAATATCCGCAAGTAAATACCGTGAAAAATTACTAGAATTAAACCCAGAATTCTATGACGATACTCCAAAGATTTCATCAAATTAACTAGTTCAACGCAGAATTTGTTGTCAAATTCCATTTCAGTTGCAGATTGAAGGAGAAAGTGGATTAGCGTCAGGACTTTTAGTTCTCCCTCTTACCCTGCCCTACATCCACCATTACTCCATCCCCATTAACAGCGTATATTCTTCAACTAATATACTTTATATCATTTATCCATTCCAGGGACAGCCATAAGACTTAGGCACTAACATTACAATAAAGAATTAGTGTATTTTAAAAAGCAGATATCTCAATGATCGAATATATTACAGTTTGGAGCTCGGATTCACTTTTATTAATGTCGATGTATTATACGAATTCATCATTGTTTTAAAAACGTTCTCTCAGTTCTTGTTACATTTTGATGGCTATCCGAAAAATACAGTGAGCCATTACAATGCAACAACACTGAGGCTCCTATAAGATATAATAAGTAATTTATCTTTAAAAATATGGTAGAAGAAAAATTAATCTAGAAATTATAAGGCAGTTGAATGATGTACATTGGGTGCTTTTTGATTTGTGTGTTAATTTTTCTTTCCTAACAAATATATTAATTTCTTTTGTAAATAATACACAATTTACATGATTCTGGAGAGTTTATATGCGTCTACAATGCAAAGTTTTGCATAGAAAGTAATTTTTTAAAACCAACTTCTGAGTGCGGCTCAGCCATTCTGAATATCCAACAAGTTTATTAGACAATATTAAAATGCTTAAGAACTACAAAATGCTTAAGAGCTTATTTTCGAAGTTTCGACGTTTCCTCCCTGGACACCCTGAATACTTATACGACACGACTCTTCCTGATCCGTCGCTGAGGTATAGACCTAATGGTTTGGGAGTGTGGTCGGACGTTTCATTGGTAGGAAACAATGGGTTGCACCGTAGTTTACAACCGGTGGTCGTACAGAAGAGCTAAAAATGAGTTTTCAATGTTGGTGATAGTCGAGAATAGCTGCAGGCAGGTGGTTTGAATGGTTTATCTAAACTTACGTGTCGTTGAGGAAGACAATGTTTCACTCGGTGAAAGGAAGAGAGGAAAATGGAATTGCATTTCAGACTTATGCAAGATGGCTATTTGAAAATCGTGTAACTCTTGAACAAGTTTCGTGAATGATGAAAATATGCACTCAATTTTCTCTCACGGACGACTAGTGTCGTTGAAAAGAGTTTTGAAGTGATTTCAAAAGTTACATTTAACATTTAATCATATGTACATTGTAACTTCGTTGCAGACACTAACATGTATGTGGCGCATTACCAGGACAGCCGGATTTTTTTTTTTTGAACTGACATCGTAGTAATGTATCTTTTTTCGTGTACATTTGTTAATGGTTCTGCGGCCATAACTTTCTCAAATGAACCCCGATTAAAATGATTTTTCCTGACTAAGAGTATAATCTCCCGGTGGCACGACGGTAATCAAAATAAATTTTAAAAAAGTAGGATTAGTTACACCATTTATAACTCAAGAACGGTTGGACCAATTTTAATTATATCTAATTTTTTGGTTTCATCTCCCCCCCCCCGAATAGAAGTACAACTATTAAAATATCCGAAAAATTCACGAAAAAAAGAACAAAAAACACACCTATATATTTATATCAAATGCAATTCGCAACACTCGTCAGCATTTTTCATTCTATATCGTTAAATAACTCCTAAACGAAGCGATCTAGGGCATTAAAAACTAAGATTTGAGGCCTAAGGCCTCAAACAAATGTTTCTCACACCTTTATCTACAGGACGAAATCTTCTTGAACATGCTATTACATTTTTGCTGGTCCGGCGCTTGTTGATATTACCCCACCTGCTCAGAGACGTGCAGAATCTGCAACTAAATGTGAATGAGAAGGACAGAGAGGGGCAAAGACAGAGGGAGACGGAGAGAGACGGAGAGAGAGACGGAGAGAGAGACGGAAAGAGAGTCGGAGAGAGAGACGGAAAGAGAGTCGGAGAGAGAGTCGGAGAGAGAGACGGAGAGAGAGACGGAGAAAGAGACGGAGAGAGAGACAGAGACGGATAGAGAGAGACGGGCAAAGAAGGGAGAGGGAAGGAGACAGAGGGAGATGAAGGGCAAAACGACGTCTGCCGGGTTCCGCTAGTTTAATAATATTATTAAAAGAAATCTAAAAATGTAATAAATAGTGAAGTGGCGCAAAGCTTCAAAATGCAAACAACTCTACATCTTAAATAATACTTTTTTTATGAATAGATATTCTCCCCTGAATAAGTCCTACGACATTAAACTGATCATATAATATTTGGAGGGAAGCTTTTTGAACATTTAGAAAATTTTCTCGGAAATTAATACTGATTTTTCATTAAATATCTTGCAATGAATTTTCGAAAATTGCAAACTTTTATTATTGAAACTAAAGTTGTTTTATGTATGTAAATACAGATTTTGCACGAGAATTAAGCATACAATTAGACGATTACTTCAAAAACACCATGATTCATCAACCATTCGCAAGACAGTAATTGAAAAAGTAATTTATAAATCTCAATAATCGACTAGTAATTAAAAGCAAATTAGTTATATCTGTCAAAGATCTTTGTTTCCGCAGCATACTTTAATGGAAAATTAATAAACAGTAAATAGCCTTCAATTTATGAAGAAATTGGCACCAGTACAAATTATATATCGACTGTGATGTTAAAACAATTAAAAAATAAATTTACTATCATAAGAAAAGAGAGTTTACTTGTCAAACTATAATGGGGGGATACGAACCAGAAACAACTTTCAAAATAACTTTTAGTGCCTACACAGAAGACTACATACACTCTGTAATACTCGTATATTAGTTGTATGAATGAATAAAATAATAATTGATAGATAAAACGAAAAGTTTATTGTCAAAGAAATGATATGGGTAATTTTTCGAACTGGCCGTAAGCTATAAATCCTGTGTGTCTTGCATGTACTAATTGAATCGAATTTGTTTCTGCGACTTTGGGTGATCTTGCCAAACAACAATGTACAGTGTACGGCAACGAAGTATTACAGCGACCGATTTGTCCTAAACGATGAATCTTTGACGCTATTAAAGTACCTTTTTTGGTTATTCATATGTAGTTTCTAGAACGTTAAGTGTCATCACTGTATTCTCCACTACGCATTCCCTCAGAGCAACATCTTTTTCTACGCCCGTTGATTAATTTATAGATTGTAAATCCGGTTGGGCAATAATGCATTGCAAATTTGCATGGTTATTTGTTTGGAAAAGTTAAACAGTACACTTTCGACTTTTATTATTAATTGGGACAATGGGTGATAAAGAGCGTCATGTAAGCTTCGAAATTTTCAAATGTTTCCCACGGATTTCACGAGACTGTTAAAGTATTCGGTTATCACAGTTGCAGTGTGAGGTTCCAACAATTTATGAATTCTGTGACGAGTGTTATGGATTTAATTCTTTCGTAAATTTATTTTAGAGGGTGTGCTATCAAGAAATGCCAACAGTATTTTTATAAAGTTCTGTCCAAATTATCACAAAAAATTTTATCAATGATTGAGCACATTTGATAAGCTTGTGAAAAGAGTCCACATTGATTAATGTTAAACTTTGGAGGGGCGAAAGTAGTAGGCGGTTAATCACGTCAATACGATGGGTATAATAAAGGCAAATATTAGTTACTTCAGAAAGGCAGGAAGAACTGAAGTCTCAGAAATAGTATCAAACAGTTCTCCCTTGCAGATATCTGATGGCTGTACGAAATGAATTGTTTTTTTTTATTTCATGTCATCCAAGTTTTTCGGATTTTCTTAGTTGTAGGTCAGGATTCATCAGATAACAAGACGCTATTTCCGAATAAATTCCACGTGAGATATTACGGCGGATAAGTTAATTCTGCTGTGTATTTTCAAACTAATTATTTGTATTTAGTACTTATTCATTACTTCAGAGCAAGTGAGTTCTGTCTTTAAATACAAATAATAATAGTTATATAATGCTCCCGGGCTTCACCTCTTATTTCCTAGAAACTGGCAGACTATATAAAAAAATTAGAAATGCATTAAAATTAGACCATTAAAATATACTGTAGGACTATTCAATAATTGCTGTCAAATGCATATGAAACAAACTGTCATGATTCAATGGGCCTGAGAATTACTGGGCGCTCAAATCGAATGCTATTTTCCTTCTATGTAACGAGCGGGTTAAACTCCCGCGACACTAGAAAAAATCTGTAATCCTAATTCAGTATAAAAACTTTAGAACTTCATCTGCGAGTTTTGAAAATTAATATTGAAAATACCAATTAGTTTTAATGTGCAAACAAAATGTAAGAAATGAATACTTTTTTTATATGATTTCTATAGCAGTATAAAAGGAACGTTTCAAAACAATCTTAAATCACGACTTGCTGTCAGGTGTGTTCTACCAACGTATAATCAAGAAATATATTAACATTTAAATATTAGAATGCCCACGTCCGAATTTTAGATGAAATTGTTTTGATATATAGTATTGCTTAAAATTATCATTTGGTCACAATAGTTATGAATTTTCGACTTGCCTGAACAAATTATAGTCGGAAATAATTCACTTATTATGATAAAAACTTTCACATTTACTCTGAGAATCAAATGAAATTCAGAAGATATAGATGATTTGAAAACTGACGTTATAAAAAGATATAGATGTGTTGTTCAAAAGGATATTCTACGACATAACACAAAGGCATCTACCTACTAGTGCGACAACACAGGCGTAAACAGAATCATTAACTATTTTTTTAAATTGTGGAATGATATTGAATATACGTTGCAAAATATTAGCAGTTCAGTAAATAATTACATTGACAGTAAAACTGAATAAAATGGAAAAACGTGCAAAACAACTGGAATACCATTCTGACAACTATAACGTTGCACGTGACTACTTAAAGAGTTACTTGACTTTCTTTTAGCATTTTCTGTTCAAAATAAATAAACAAACAAAAAATTCCAAACTATCGCCCCTTCCTGCTATTCAGATCCCCCAAATGTTTTTTTTTACCCACTGCATGCACTTTTGACAGGAGTTTGACAGTCACTCAAAAGCATGTGACAGCTATTTGACAAGAATATCGAACATGTTATTATCGCAGAACAATCACGACTATTTTAAAAATAACACATTATACAAACGAAAATATATAGTTTACATGGGAAATAATACGCCAAATGTTAATTTCAAGCATTTATATTAATATTTATAAAATACCAGTGAACCCAATGATTTACGAAAAATATAGATAATTTAATATCGAAATACTATTTTTTTCTCTATATTTATTATGTCTACAACGAAAGGCAAGCTGTAATCACAAGAAAAATAGTTGTACAGCTGCCAATCACAGACTGACTTTCGCGGGATACAATTCGAACACTCACTGTATGGAGCACCTTCCGTCTCCCAAATGAGGGTTCCTCGATGGAAGTACACCCTGCATTTCTTCTTCCGTATCAGGAACGTGCTCAGTAAAACTGAATCACACATCTGTCCTACTGCATCTGTCATTGTACACAACGCGACTAATCAATGAGCAAAGCAAAGCAGAAGCTGAAACCTGGCCGGAGCCATAGAAACGACCGACACAGTGTTCTAAGAACTTCGATCTACGTCCGAATACTACCAGCGTGTGCGGCAGTGCTTGTTTGCCGCGAGTCCAAACAATGCGCTGGACGTACTTTCTGCGCTCTAGCGGCTGATATGCTCACTAACGAAGAGGACAGGCGTACCAACGGTTAGCAACGAATTGCCTTCGGTATGCTTCAAACAGTGAGAATATATCATATATTTTGGATTAATATTAATACTCAATCTTGCGTAAATTTATAAAATCTATTAATAAATTTTCTGAGAATGTTTTGTGGTTTTTTATCGATAAATCTCCTCGCTAGTATGTGATAGCCTTTGCTGCATCATCGATCCATGAAGCTAATACACGGTTGCCAATAACAGCGTCCATTTGAAAGATACGCATCAATCAGGCAAAACTATTTCAGTTAATTGCTTGCTTGTGTTTCTTTTGTAGACACCTAAAACACAGCGCCTAATAAACACTTGTGTGTCACAAAACGTGAAAAGATGTAAGGGCTAAAATCCTTCAAAATATAAAGTAATTCTATTGTTTTTGTATGTTCATATTTACTTCATTATTTACTCCCTTTAGGAGATCGCATCGTCTAAGTGTGATTCACAATCGATACTTTTTAAGACAGTAATTAGCGTTGTTTAGTGAGATAGCCAATTTTACCTATTCTGCAGTAACGAACGTAAACAGAAGAGTAAATCACAACACCATTAATAAAATAAATGGTTTCTTTTTATTTTCGTTTAAAGTTAAAGAGCCACATATTCATATGTTTATGCGGTTTGTGATACACATAATTTGTTACAAACTGAAAATATGATAGGGATTTTATTTTGAAAACTTATATAATAAATGTGCGAATATAAACACATTATTCTAATAATATGAACAGAACAAATTAATATGAAACTTTTTTTAAATTATTTTAAAAGAGAGGAATAATGAATTTGTTTGTTTATGTTGAGAAAATATACAAAATGAGAAAAAGCAAAGTAATAATAAAGTACTTCGTTATTATTAACATTTTATATTTGCGTCTTTCATTACATACATTTTTATTCTGTGATTATATAATTTTTTATTCTGTGAAAGGCGAAAAGCATGCCATCATTTCTCCTGATATTGTAATACACTGTACTTTAATATTGTTTTCTAATATATATCATTTGTATAAAAATATATACCAATTACAATCTTTTAGTCTAATGATTTTCAGTCAATTTTTCATTTAAGCTCTACTTCACAAGTCACGTGTGTTATAAATATGAAGTAAATGACATTGCATCGCAATAAAATTTGATTCTTGCATTCTTATTTTCAGTCAATCAGATGTTGCACGAATGATTTATCAACATATTTTCACGGAGTCTAGTTGTTTACCATGTTAGGTTGTCCCGAAAACAAAATATTTTGACGAGCATACTCAGTGATCACATGGACCGATTGTAAATCAACACTATTCAAACAATTCTAATGAATTTCTTTAAAATAATGTTTTTGCCACATACGATCCAAGCATATTGTGCTATCATTAGTAAATTGCGGCTTGATTGTAACAGCAATGTGAATTACATCCTTAGTCCATGGGTGTAGTCTAGTAGTATGTCAACGAAAGAAAAATAATGTGGGAGTAGGTTTGATTTGATTTATTTTCATCAAGACCATTAGAAACTGTATGTGATGTATGGGGCAGACGTATAATATGCGCAATTTTCTGGAGCTCCGAAATGGTTTCCTCACCCCTTTACTGCACGTTATTGAATGATGAATAAATGTACCTAAAAAACTAGGACAGCAACAATTGAAAACTAGAAATTTCCGTTCCCCACTTGTATTGGTAAACTGACTAGAGTTGATTTTATGGTAATGCCAACAAATTAGATCCCACGTATACTCTTACCACAACTAGCAAACTGAGAGCTCAACAAAAAAGCGCTTGCGCTTAAACAAGTAATTTTGTTTGTTCAGAGGCACAACAAAAAGCTTATTGTATATTTCATATAAAATCGCAGTTATTGAAACATATTGCATTCATGACGTGTCGACAATTGTTCCATTGTCATCTTCAGGGGCTTGAGATTACATAAATCTGTTATCGTATGAGAAAAAACATTATAACTAAGAAGTTAAAGAAATCTTTCAGTGTGAGAATGAGCTGTATCTCAGATCCAATATGGAAGTCGTTAGACGAATCGGAATGAATTTTTTTAATATCTGCCTTTAATTAACTTGGGATCTACGAGTATTGTATTTATTTTGAAAAACCAACAGACAGTTTATATAAATACAAGTACAAAACAAAAAGGCATCTCAGCATGTTTTTGCTCAATGAATCATGGAAACTGGACGAAAAACCTTACATATCTTTAAAGTGCAATTTTCACATTAAAACAACTGATAGCGAAGCATAACATTTTAAATTGCTAGTTAGTCACCCCAAGCAACATTACGCAGAACTGAATTTTAAAAAAAACAGTAGTTCGATGCTGAATAAAAACCCTTTTTTTAGCACTGATATGCTGACTAGTTTTTCTTCGGACACTGTCTATTGATTGGAAAGTGATACTTTCCAGTAAATGACTATATTAGGCTTCTAAAATAGAAGATTTTAGTTCGTACGTTTTCGAGTTTAGGTATACAAGTAACGTATCCTCGCGTTGACCGGTGAACATCACGAACAAGGAAGGGAATGTTAACACCGTATTTGTAAGAAACAGGAGCTGGTGACATCCTTGTCAGAATAATTACCAATGTAAGCCTATTATTGCTTAGTGTGTTTCTTGCGTTGGATTTGATAAAAGTTTTTTCTCATCGGTTTACAACAAGTTTAGAACTAAGTTTCAAAGACATCCCATTTCTTCCGTCGTCAAAAAGGAGTACTAGTTTATTGTGAATCAAGGGTAGATGAGAGTAACTGTTGAGAACCACAGAACCCCTTTGCTCACGTTACTCCCGCTATTTAAGAGGTCTGTTGCATGGATCCACCCATCTATGCTATTTGCCGTCCCACAGTTGCGGAGGGAACCTAGACACCACATTACAGATGGCGACTTTTGTTTAACGAAAGTAAGAGTAAAAACACAGTTTCTTATCCAAATTTGGAATCTTTAATTCGCCCAGTTCCGCATTCTGATTCTCTCCCATTTCCAAGATCACCAACGGATTGAACACTGGAAAGATGAAACGGATGGTGATGACCAACTAACACATCATGAAGATCTTAATTACACGCCATCTGCATCACGGCTACAACCACAACCATTTTCGAAGGCAGAATTAAACGATCTTGTATGAGATCTAAGTCGTCAAAGAGACAAGTAGAATTACTTGGGTCTCGTGTGTAAGAAACAGCCAACCAAACACTATTACATCTCGTAAACCACAGCTTGATCTTTCCATTTGCTGTCAATGATAGAGATTGGAATATTGTAATAACGTAAATGGCCTGCTAACAAAATTTAGGATGATTCTCAATCAGGAAGTATGACGTCTATTTTCTTGTAGGAAAGCTGGCTGATTACTCAACATGTTGCTGTTTCTTGTGTCACAAGGATAGTAGGGCAACGACAGACCATTAAGAAGTCAAAGAGTCACCTTTAAGAGAAACTTTCTATAACAGTGAAAAAAGATGTCGCTTGAACCCTTGTTGACAAAGACTGTTACCACCTCTCCATCAGAAATTGGGATTTATGAAGAATTTTGTGAAAGCAACGGCCACAGTTGGCCAAGGTTTTCAATTTTTACTATTTCAATTTCCTGCGATTACTACTGCAAAAATTAAAGAAGGAATTTTCATTGGGCCTCAGATACGTGACTGGATGAAAGATATTACCTTTAAACAGTTGCTGACAGATACTGAGAAAGCAACTTCGCTTGCGTCGAAAGATGTGACAATTTCTTTGGAAACGTAGTGTTTGAGTATTGCAAGGAATTGACGGATCATATACTGGACTGTTACAAGACTATGGCGTGCAATATGTCTCGTAAATTAGATTATGGAGATGTGACAAACATGTTGAGCGATTTCACCAAGTCATGGAAAGTTGGTATAAGGGCAAAGAGTCACCAAATCTTTTGGCAAATTACTGCTAGACATTTCTTTAAGAAGTTTCACCATCCACCCACAAACGAAAAACTTCCAGGAAATATTTCCAATTTGAATACACATTTCAAACGTTATTCAGCTTTCTCGAACTGTTTTCATTTTATGTTTTGTAATAGAGATAATTAATTATACAAAAAATTAATAGAAACAATTTCTGTAACATACTCTGTGTATTAATCAACTACATATTCCTCCTGTATTGTTATTGAGGCGTTTCCAAGAGTCTCGAAAGTGGTATATGTGACGTATCTTTTCCAGAAAAATTGGTGATAGAAGATTTCTTATTTCATTTTCCCAATGAGCATATGGAATTTAGTAAAGAACACATACTTTCATTTTGCGACCAGACACAAAGTTCAAATTTGTTGCACTGTGTAATTTTCGGCGTCAGTGTAGATCCAAGAAAAAGAAAATTAAAATAGTAATGATAAATAATATATTAGACTTATTACCGTTACTTTATATTTTACGAAAAAAGATCTAAAATAACAACTAAACCTTTGTATTTCAAAATATAAGCAATGGGCGAATCAACGATTCGGTCAAAATTGAATGAATGGTTTTATGGCTCAAAAATGAATGGATTAAAGCTTGGCAATGTTAGCGAACGAACCCTGCCGTGGTCAACACTCCCTTCATTAAAAATAGGTGAAGTTTAATTTAAGGATTTTTCTAGTATATTCAGAAATTCAAAATCATCCCAATATGTTACGTTATGCATGGTAAAGTCTGATAACAGGTATGGTTCCATTCTCCCCCCTCCGCGTTTCAGAACAGGCGGGCAAACTGCCGAGATCAACGATATGTGAAAGTCAAGTGTGGATCACTCGAGAAATGAAAATATGGCCGGAAACCATATTAAAGGTTTGACACCCTTGATCTAGTTTATTGATAGTAAAAATTTCCCAATTTTCACAATTTGATTGCTTTTTTTATTTCTGTGTTATTTTTTCTTTCTGAACAAACATAGTCATTTATTTTGTAAATAATAAACAATTTACATGTTTCTGTAGTGTTTGTGTTTCTGAAATGCAAATTTCTGCATACAAATTAATTTTTCAAGCCAACTTTTGAGTGCTTATTGCGGCTCAGCCATTCGGAATATCCAAGTAGTTTATTAGATAAAGTATGCTTAAAATTGTCTTAAGACCTTGGTTTCAACGTTTCGACAATTTCTCCGCGGACACTCTGAGAGTTTATATTTTTATTTCATTAATCTCTGACATAGTACGCCATATATAGCATGTAACTGGAAACCCGAGCAAATGCCCGATCTTTGCCCCAGCTGCGTCCCATAAGAGCCGTTTGGCATCTTGTCCTACCTGTCAAAAGATTTTCCACCGTCAGTATTTTGCAACTGCAATATTGTCCCATGACAATTGTTCATCTGAACAGATACACTCAGTCCTATATACCCTATTTTCATTGTAGTTGGAGAATCTTCATTATTTACTAGAAGGCAATCAGCATCCACCTTATATAATTCAGAACCATATCTTCCTCCTCCCCCCCCCCCATTGTTACCCAAAAGTGTCCGAGAAGAAAATGGTGCAGGAAAATTTGTTATTGTTTTTTTTTTTCTCCCTGAACAATGCGCACCCTTCTAATGTCTCTGTTGACGACACAGAGACAATGTAAAACACACCTCTCCTGAACAATACGTAACCCTGATATTTTAATTTCTTGATTTAATAATTCAATTTTTCACATTTAATTTGAGTTTATTTTTATGTACCTACGCTAATTATTGAGCACATAAAAGCACAAACTCAAATAATATTAGCGTTGTATTGTATGGATATTGATTCATCGAGAATGGATTCTATCCTTACGAACTAAATGATGGTATTCAGATTTATGTAATTTAAAAAGTAGAAAGAAAGAAAACATTGCATATTTATAATGCTTTCAATGCTCTTTGTATCTTTTTGTTTTTTTTATTTGTCTATGTGTCTTTTTCTCTATTTTGTACACAGTTCTTAAGTAGTACAGGCAAATTAATTTCCTCCGTATATTATAATTAAAATTATAATAATAATAATAATAATAATAATAATAATAATAATAATAACCACTTGTCTGTCAGTACTGTACAAAGTTATAACTGCAGCCATAGCTGACAAAATGTCCAGACACATCGAGAGGAACTATCTGTTGCTAGTTGGACAAAAAAGATGTAAAGATTCTTATGGCTGCAAGGAAATCTTGCTACTAAATAAAGTCATGAATGATGTAAAGAAACGAAAGTGTATTTTTTTTATTTATTTACGTCAAAAGAGTTAAAAATTGTTTGACGTGCTATGGGAAGAAGTTAATTTGAAGTTACATTTATGTCCAGAAGCAAAACAAGGGGCCATGACAGCATTTGCTCGAGGATCAGGGAAACTGGACGAAAACCTGATCGAGGTGGGGGTCATTGACACAGAAGCTGAAGTACAAGACTTGTTACAGGTTATTTACAATTATACAACCCAAATGATATACAACACATTAATTGTCATTGTTAAAATTAATATTACTTTCCTTTTGGATGTTCGGTATAGTCTCTAATTGTATAGAAACAGTTGTGCAGCAGAAAAGATTTTACTTAAGACTTTAAACGTTTGTATCGAATTTAATGTTTAGTGTCATCTGGCAAAGTGTTGTAAAATAATGTACAAGTATTATATGTGAATTTTTTGTAGTGAGCTGTTGATACTGTTACCTGATGAATATGATTATTACGTCAAGTGTTGTAGTTATAGAGAACGGCGTTTGCTGAAATTATATTCCAGCGCTTAAGTAAGTTATTTTTGACTAAAACCACTGATTCATATATTAAGAGACAAGGTAATGGTAAAATACCTAGATTAATAAAGAGAGGCTTACAAGAATCACGTGGGTGGTATTTGCTAATTATTCGTACAATTAGTTTTTGTAATCTAAAAGTCTGGGAGCTATAAGATGTATTTCCCCATAATATTATGCCATATCTCAGGCGGGAATGAACCTTCGCGAAATATACAGAACGAGCAGCGCTAGGCCGACTGAAATTGAAAGAATTCTGAAAGCGTAGCATAAAGAACTTAATTTAGTGTTCAATTCATTTAAATGGACATTCCATTTAAGTTTTGACTGAATTGAAAGACCTAAAAATTTTGTTACCTTTACATCAGCCAATGGCACACCATTCATTTTCAGTGAAGTGCCGAGCTGTTTATTTGAAATGGAGAACTGCATTGAAACAGTTTTCTTTTCATTTACTATTAATTTGTAACTACGAAACCAATTTAAAATATCTGATATTGTACTATTTACGGTTTCTAATGTAATTTAAGCATGGCTTGAATTGACTACCAGAAGGCCTTTAACAGTGTACCACACGATTGAATCTTGAAGACCCTGGCGATCTATCGATTTCAACCTAGACTTTTTGAGTTTTGCAAAGCTAGTATGAAGTCGTGGAGTACCGGGTTACTAATATACAGCGGAAAGGAAGCAGTAAAAACAAGAAGTATTCAGATCATCAGGGGTATTTTTCAAGGAGATTCGCTATCCCCTCTGCCATTTTGCATTAGTTTAAACCCACTATCTAGACAGCTGTCGCAAGCTGACTTTGGTTACAAAATCCATGGTGATGAAAGACCAATATCACATTTCTTTTACATGGATGATCTTAATGTGTTTGCTAAGAATGAAGCGATTATCTCCCAAATGCTGTCTGCCGTGAATGACTTTAGCAATGACATCTGCATGAAGTGTAATCTTGACAAGTGTGCAAAAATCAATTTAAAGAGCGGCAAAGTGACGTCAGAGAACATCGAAGGTGATATACACATTGTGATTCAAGATCTTGAGCCAGATAAAGCTTACAAATATCTGGGCATTGAAGAATGTGAGACCATCTCGTACGACACAACGAAAGAGAGAATTCGCAGGGAGTATTACAGAAGAGTGAGACTCGTCTTGCAGTCCGCCCTGAACTCCAGGAATAAGATATCTGCAATTGATAGTTGAGCGGTGCCTGTAGTCGAGTACAGTTTCGGACTCGTGGACTGAACTGAGCACGAAATTCGAATCATGGATCGAAAAAACATAAAACTGCTAACGATGCATCATGTCGCCCACCCCCGAGTTAATGTATTTAGACTTTGTGTCTCGTAAGGAAGAAGGAAGAGACCTCAGACAAATTGAAGCTCCCTGGCATAATGCAATAGTCGGGATGGGAAAGTATGTAGTCAGTCATCAAGATGACCACAATGAGGCACGTCATGAAATCGGACCGAAGAATGGAAAGCAGAAGCATTGTTAGTGAGTCAAAAAGCATTGCAAAGAAAGCTATGCAAAACACGCAGAATAACACAGACATTAAACTTCGGATGCTACTAAACATGAAATGTGAGGCACAAGAATGTTAAAGAAATCTTGGAGAGACAAACCACTCCATGGATGAAATCTTAAAAGAATGGACAAGGTGCAGATCAGTATAGTTCAATCATGTATGTGGCTTAAAAGGGGAAGTATGAAGCCAGAATCGGAAGCAGTTCTAATAGCTGCTCAGAATCAGGCGTTGAGAACGCGAAATATTGATACAGCGGTTCTCAAAATTTCCCAAGATAGTAAATGCCACATCTTCCAGGAACAAGTAGAAACCATTGATCATCTAGACTCATCTTGTTCTATTCTAGCAAAGACCGAATACTTGAAAAGACACGACAGGGTGTGAATTTACCTCCACTGGCAGATCTGTACCGCCCTCACAGTTACAAACACATTATCCAAGTGGTATAAACACTCTCCAATACCGATGACATCTGTTGGACTCCGTACAATATTGTACGACCAACAAATTCAAACCGATGGCACGATAGCAGCAAACAAACCGGATATTTTTATCCGGAATTAGGAGAAAAACTCGTGTCTACTTGTAGATGTTGCTGTGTTCTGTGATCAAAACGTCGTAAACAAGGAGGTTGAGAAACGTCTTAAATACAAGTGGTTCGGAATGGAGATCAGCTGAATATGGGTTGTAAAAGCACAGGTCGTACCGATGGTCATCGGAGCTGTGGGATTCGTTCCACAAAATTTGTGTAAGAACTTGGCTAAACTCCCAGGTCATTCAAAAGACTGGGGAGTGTAACAAAATTGCTTTATTTGGAACAGCCCTTAATATACATGACCTTAATGAAAGAACAATGGAGAACGAATTTTATTTGAAGGGAAAATATCTATTTCCAATTTTGTAGTTGTAGTAAGAGGCCGAAAAAATTCAAACTTTTGCAAATGTCGAAAATTCAGTTAACCCTGAAAATCGGACCTATGTCACTTTTATAATTGTATTTTACTCTATTCATAAGAGAAATTTAAAGAAAAAAGTAGGAACCATTTTTGAGAAAATTTTGAAAACGTGCGTGTGGCTTTATGTAAAGTACCCCCAAATTTTGAAGAAAGTTTTTCTAAACCGCAGCATTTCGAGTCGAGCCAGATCGACCCGGGAATATCCATTTTGGAAAAAATCGTACGTTTGGTTTAGGCGCTAGTAGTGTTCACAGACGGACGGACGGAATTTTTGAAAAAAAAAAATCTGTATCAGGGGACCCCAAAATGAGTATTTCGGTTAAAATCTCGAAATCGATTTTCCGCAGCACTACATAAAGACCGAGTGATAAGACTGCACTCTTCAAACAGAACTCACTTCACAAAACCTTTGTTGATCTTTGATATCGAAAAAAGCGATTGACAGCAAAACGACTGGCTGTGGTCAACGCTAGCGCCTAAACTGTTCGGCCGATTTTCTCCAAAAATTAATATTTATCGATCAATTTAAATGACTCCAAGGTCCTCATATTTCGAACGGATCTTTTGATTTTCGAAGGTGCATACGTGAATCATCAACAGCAGTTTCAAAATTGTCTCAAAATGGCTCCAAATTATTTTGATTAACATTGCTCTCGAATAGCGTAGAGAACACTTAAAAGAATGACAGAGTCATCATTTTCGTTGAAATTCCTCAATTTTGACAAATTTCAAAACTTCAAATTGTTTTCAGCGTCTTTCTACAACTACAATATTTGGGATAGAGATTTTTTCTCAATGAAATCTATTCTTTAAATAAAAAACTTCAAATAAAGTCATGTAACCTTTTCGAAAATATGAATAATTTTGCCTTAAATATACGCATATGTTTTAAACACCCTCTTTCTGAAAAACAGCTCCAATTGTTTCTTTAAATTTTCACCTCGTGTGTATGAAATAGCAGTAAAAAAGTAGTGCTTGTCCCATTTCCGGCGAACTCTTTTTTAACCAAAATAAAAATAATAAATAATAAATTCATAACCAAAACCGCACCGCACTTTCTTCAATTTTTTTCATGAATAGAGGATGGAACGCTTAAAAAAAGTGCAGATCTAATTTTCGTTGAACTATCTGAATCATTGAAAATTTAACACTTTTAAATAATGTGAGAAAGTATGTGCTGTTGTAGTACCACTATCTAACTTTCTCGCTTCCACTTTGTAAGAATTGTAATCGCGCGCTGGGAAACGGCGATTTTTCGACACAATATCTTATTGCTGTGCCCTCGTAACAAAAAAACGATTAAATCTTGTTCACAGAAAATATGCCCCTTAAATGTGTTTTCAGTATCCATGTTTTGTGGATCCTTGCTCTTGATGAATGATGGCAAAACGAGTTTATCCGTCTGTCTGTTTGTGGTCAAAGCTAGAGGCTAAATCGTTCAGCAGATTTTCACTAAATTTGATATTCTTCCACTGAATTAAAAGAACTCATGGTCCTTTGAGTTTGAAACGGATATTTTGTTTTTTCGGGGTACTTTACGTGAAGCCCCAACGACGTTTTCAAATTTTCTCAAAAATGACTTTTTTTTTGTATTAAACATTGTCCTCTGATAACGGAAAGTACTCCTATGACAATAGTTTAAGTCGTTTCGTTAAAATCCTTGGTTTTACGAAAATATCAAAAGTTCGATTTTTTCGGCATGTTGCCGAGATATAACTATATTGCCTATATAACTACATATTGCCTCTATGACTGGAATGTAGAAGATAGAGAGGAGAGTAGGAGGTGTATGAGATTTTGCCATTTATCAGATTAAGACAATTTGAAGTACATGTACCCATAAAGGCAATAGTTTCTAAAAATCTCTGGTAATATAAATATTAACGATATGAGGAGAGATGTGAAAAAATGACAATTGTGTATTTTTTAATAACAAACGAATAGAGAAAAATGGCACGCATGTCATTTTATACAATACAATTAGCGCTACCTCTGCCAAAAGTTTAAAGAAAAATTTCCGTTTTTCGTAAAGAACTAATTTTTCATTTGAAGGAAAAATCTCTATCTCTAATTTTGTAGTTGTAATAAGAATTAGGAAGATGTCGAAAAAATTCAAACATTTTCAATCTTCGAAAACTAAAAGTTAAGAGTAAAAATTAGAAAATTTTAAGCCATTTTTGTGAAAATTTTGAAAATGCCCCAGGGGTTTCTTGTATAGTACTCCCAAAAATGTTATTGAAACTCGGAGAGCTTCCATAGAGGTCAGATAGACCGAGGAATATTTAGTTTGGAAAAAATCATACCAACCGTTTATGCGCTAGTGTTGTTCACGGTGAGACGGACGGATGGACGTACGGAAAGATGGACGAACGGACGGACGAACGGACGGACGGACGAACAGACGGATGGACGGACGGACTTTTTGGGGGGGAGAGAAAAACACCCTTTTTGGCATCAGGGGACCCCATAAAGTGTATATATGTTGAAATCTTGAAACTTCGGCCTTGTATCTCAAAATAGTATTCAACAATTTTAGGATATTATTTGACATAGAAGTGACAGTTTTTTAAAACAATATTTTGCAGCGTGGTGGAGAAGCGTCTCAAGAAAAGGCACATTGATACGCAAAACTAGCAAACAAACGGGAATGGTGTTACGGCACTTTGGAAATAACCTCTTCAATTGTGAACTACTTTTTGGAACGTCTGTTACTTTGAAAAGCAAAATAAGGAAACGTTTGTATGCGACTCACAAACTGCTCATTAATTTCCATTGACATTCTCTCATTTCTCAAATACACAGTGTGTTGTTTGAAATATCTTGAATTTTTTCCCGCAGCTCCCTTGCCCGAAACTTTTTTAGTAAGCTTTTAAAAAAGCTGGTTATAAAATACTTGGTTTAATGAAAGATTCCTCCCCAAAGCAACTACCTTGCTCCCCTTTTCGAAGTTAATATCATTCTAAAGAACGAAAATTTAACTTTTGTGCAAATTAGAATCGGTGATTTTGTTTTTATAAGCTTGTTTACTTTATTAAAAACTAGTGAACCCGACAGTGTTTCGCTATTGCAATGTATTACACTTTACATGCTACTGGTCACGTGATTGTTAATCACGTTTTACGCTACGCTCTGCGAAAATGTCAATAGACGAAAGACTTTCTAGCGAGTGTGGTTCTGTCTCATCTGTAACTTCAAATTAACCTCTCCCCATAGCACGTTACACACAGTTTTTAACCGTTTTTGACCTAAATAAATATTACCTCTCTCTCCGTGTATTTCCGTCTCCATCCCCGCCTCTCTCTCTGTCCTTCTGTCTCTCTCTCTCCCCCCTCTCTCTTATCTCTCTCTCTCCCTCTCTCTCCCTCTCTCCCTCTCTCCCTCTGCCTTCTGTTTCTGTTTGATTCTCTCTCTGAATCTCTGTCTCTCCCTGTATCTGTCTCTCTCTGGAGAAGTTTCACAATTGCAGGGAACACGTCATTATAATCGTACTTCAGTGTGCAACGGGTTACGTCAAGCGCCGTTATGTAGCTATTCAGGGCGCTTGACTCAGTATAAAATCATCATCAACGCACGTCTATGTGTGCAGGCATATGCACATTCTCATCGCAATATGCCTACATTATTCCTGGAAGTGCAAGCAATAAGTTGACAACGTTTTATCGCAATCAGGTGAACGGTACGGCAGCGCATTAAGTCTGAACAAAAAAACAAACATTGTCTTTCATAAATTAAATTATAATAAAAAATACAATAATACAAAAAGAACATAAATCTAACAAACATTTTTTTCAAAAATTGGTTCATTTTCTTTGTCATTTCTACTTATTTGATTCATTTGATTTTCAGTCATGAATACTTCATACTTCATACTCAATACTTCAGGGGGGGGGGGGAATGTGGGCGATGGGAAGCCATTGCAAAATCCCTTGGCCTTTTGGCCTATAGTTTGCGTTTATTACCTCGATTTATTTGACAAAATTGATTAAAATATTTATGTTAGAATTATATAATTATTTAAAATATAATATTGTGTAGTATCCTTTGAACACTACAAAAATAATATATAATATTATAACAAATATGTTGATTATTTAACAAAAATGATGATCCTCCAAAAATGATCAGCTGAATTCACCCCTGCAATGAGTGAAAGATTAACAGCAGTATTTTCCAGATTGTATAAAAGATAGTGAAAAGAAAATATTCATATAAATGGTAATCATTTTTAGTGTCAACAGTCATTCATTTAGTTGTAGGTATTTGAAGATATATTTCATTTTAATTTTGCGTGATTAAGAGAATAGGAAACAAAATTTAAAAAATACTCCTTCTGTACGAGGTTTTTGTTTTTTCCTCAAAACTTTACATCTTGTGTGCCAAACATTTATGTTATAGTCATGAAATTTGAATTTTGTAAATTTTTATTTAGTTGATAAAAAATGAAAAAGTAACAGAGGCGTATTCAATTCATATGACATTTATTTCACCCCCAAGAAATAAGAATGTTCTAAAATATATTTGTAACAAATATCACAGAAAGAGACTGAAAGTTGGCAATGGGAAATTTAACAAAGTGTCTCTGAACCTTATAGCAAAAATGCAACATTAGCTTACTTTCTTCGCAATTAGTGACTTATCATAGAGATAGGACAGTGTATTCTTTTCTTTCTTCAGGATTACACATAAAGGGGTAAATCCTGTAAAAATGCTTGAGTACTGACAGAGGTGAAATAACAACTTGTTGCTTGTAGACACGTAAAAAATTGCCACCTATTGTTTTTCATTTGTTTGTTTGTTTGTCAAAAAATTGTTTTTCAATAATTAAAAAAATAAAAAAACAAATAAGAAACAAATACATAAATAAATAAAAAGTAAATAATAGATAAATAAATAAGAAAATAAATAAAAAATGAATAAAAAATAAATGAAATAAATAAAAATAAGAAAATAAAAACGTTAGTGCACATAATAAGTATAATTTATGTTTTAAAATTGGACAAATATATTTGAATAAAATTAAATATGATTGTATAAATAATTTATGCATGTTCAATTTTTTTCTATGGGAAATCAATGTATTTTGAAATCATGTATTATGATGTACAGAAATAACATAAATTCATCATGTTTTTGTTTTTCTTAGCTTGGAGTATTTTTTTATTCTATCATTTCTCTACCATTTATTCTGAAAATTACATAGATCTCTACTATTAACATTAGAAAATATAAATGAAATAAGTCATCTTCAAACAGATTATTAATATTATAATTATTTAAATATGTATAATTTATAAAATGAATAATTTATTCATTTTATAAACTTTAGAAAGTTATTGACACAAATTTAGTCCATAATTTTTGCCACCCAAAAAATTTGCCTTCATAGGCACGTGCCTCCTCTGCCTATGCATATATCCACCCCTGAGTACTGCCACTAAACACACAAATTCTCAAATCATGAAGCTTTATTTGAATTGGTAAATATGATATAAGATGAAGACATCACTTTGCCTACAGATTATGTGATTGTGACATTACGTGTCAAGTTGTTATTTACTGATAATGGCCTTAGAAACAAATTTAGAAAATTTAGAAGTGATTCAGTTTTACAAAAATTTATTTATCATTGTTCACAAAGGTAACATTAAAGCTCACCATCCCTCTCATATAACATCCCAAGATGCTCATTTTATTGAGTATTAACAGTCAGATAAATGTTTTTTGTAACTGATTTTTCAAATACGAAAATCATAGAATTCATTGATTCATAATTTAATAAAAAAACAAAACATTTCAAAACATCTCTTACACAAATTATTAATTAAATGTTCACTAGAATGTTTATATAACATGTATTTCTCTTTAACAAGTTTTCCTATTTTAACTGCATAGCTGAACTAGGTATGATAATCTTATGCAGCCTTAAGTGCAATAAATGTAGGAGGATTCCCAATGAAATATTGAAATTCATTATAAAAATGAATGTTAAAATGTAACTATTGCAATTTAAAAAAGTAATATTAACATATTATTACTACATATATACTACCATAATTAAAAAAAAAAAAGTTAGGAGCCTAAAATCAGCAGGAACCTTTATCACATGCTAATTTTGCAAATGCATTCCATATCAACTATTAATAAATGTGAAGATTATAGTCAATTGTGACTCAATGTAACCAGAATTCTTTTACAGAATACACTGAGATAAAAATTGTCTACTTAAAGATTTTATTGAAAACTTTTTAATGAAAACAACTAGGTCTTTATACAAAATTTGATTAAAGGATATGTATTTAAAAATGTTACAAAGTTTTTGACATATGAATTGGAACACAAGCACTGCATACAAATGGATACACCGGATACACTGGAACCTGGCAATGGATTCAAATAGTCTTCCAAACATTGTTTAACTGTTATAAAATATGAAATAAAATAATAACACAATTTCCAGTTATTTTGTCTTTAATTGCCCCTAATATAATAATAATAATAGAAGAACCAATAATAAGCTGTAAAGTTCCAGGTGATGATGTGTCTTTAAATGCTAACTTATTATTTACTTTATATCACTAACAATGGCCTTAGAAACACATTTAGAAAATTGATAGATAATTCAGTGGGTGTTATTTGTAATTTGCTTCTTTCTTTCATCGAGTTCAAAGAATGTCTGCTCATTTGTGCAACTGATCACTGAAATTGATACAGAATTCATAATTAAAATTATGAAATGAAACATAGCTTTTGACATTGCATTATTCATTGAAATCATAACATTAAGTTTTCTAGTGAGAGCGAGAGATAAGTGAGAAGATATCCCAAATACAAAAGCTATACCACTACATAAGATTTTTTTGGTGAAGGAAAGCACATTCTTTGTATTGGCAGACCAGTTTCTTCACATCGGTAATGAATGTGAGATTTCTGCTCGCTGAAAGCGAGGTTTGCGTTCAGAAGGAGAAAAAGCATCATTAAAAATCGTTTAACAACTCAGTGAACTGAAGACAATCTTTGGGTACGTTGTGCTCATTTTAAGAATTCATATCTGTGCCTTCATATCATATTTTATTTTTGAACTTAATTGGGTTTTATGAAAAAATAATTTTCATAAGAGGCTATACACTTCCTCAGGTTGGGGATATATTGCTGCTCAACAAAAATGGAGCAAATCCCCACTGTCAAATATTAGTGTTGAATTTCTGAGTCAGGAAAGTGGAAAATAACTGTATGAGATATATCAAGTTTTTTCTTCTGATTAACAGTCATAGTTTTACATATGTAGGTACTATTAACATTTTTGGCTATTAGAAAATATTTAATATTTTTTTGGCTCACGCAACACATATTTTGTGATTTTTCTTACTTGGATTCTGATGAGAATTGCTTTTCCTATTGCAATAAAGGTCATACAATGATTTAAACACAAAAATTCATCTGTAAATATTACTTTTGATGGCTGGAGCAAAATATCCCCATCCTATGGTAATTTTGCTCCACACATTTAAATATAAAAAGCACAAGTAAATTTTGTGACATAAAGTAACATTAATAGATACTCCTCACACAAAACTAGCTAATAAAGTTATAAAACAATGAAAAATTATACAAATATGTCATTTCTTAAAACATTCTAGAACCACACCTGAAAAAAGTGAAGCAAAGTAACCCCACGTTTATGCAGAGAATTGGCAATTTAAAGTTCACAGGTCAATAAACATTTTTTTACTATTAAGAAATGTAAAACACTTCAAAAGGTCAATTGTGGCAGGTATTATGTCTGTATCATATAATTCAAACATGAACAAAAAGAATGTTGAATGATGAACCTGTTTTTAAAACAATTTTACTTTTGTTGAAAAATTATATCCTGTTAGGCACAAAATTAGAATACTTAACTAATTAACTATAGGTACATTAAATGCTGTGTTATTGGTTCATATCATAATTATTTTTGAAGTGGAATGTTCAAGATAAATAAGACAAAACAGAGAAATTGTTTGAAAATAAAATCTGTTGAGAATGGGAACAAGAAGGCAACAGGTACTATGTGCCAAGTGGTTTTGTAGTAATACATAAATGTGTACCTACCTTCAAAGGTGATAATGAATGTAATAAAACATTATTAAGGTTCAAACACCTACTACTTAATTTGGGCAGGGAAATCTGGAATTTCCTTTCTGACAAACATGCTACTAATATGCAAATCCTCTTTTCATCAGTTGAAAAATACATACTTTTTCATTGAATGGTTCAAATCATGCAATGATTTTACTTAAGTTCCTACACATCTATTGGAAATTGTTTTGAAACTTAATGTAATATTAATAATGAAGACTTATGTTGGAAAAGGCGTGGTGTTTCTTGAATTGTGGAAACTGAGTTGCAATGATCTTTAATTCCCTTTATTCTTTTACTTGTGGATTTCTGTTGTTGTTTCTTCTTCTTCTTCTTCTTCTTCTTCTTTTCTTCTTCTTCTTTTCTTCTTCTTCTTTTCTTCTTCTTCTTTTCTTCTTCTTCTTCTTCTTCTTCTTTTCTTCTTCTTCTTTTCTTCTTCTTCTTTTCTTCTTCTTCTTCTTCTTTTCTTCTTCTTCTTTTCTTCTTCTTCTTTTCTTCTTCTTCTTTTCTTCTTCTTCTTTTCTTCTTCTTCTTTTCTTCTTCTTCTTTTCTTCTTCTTCTTTTCTTCTTCTTCTTTTCTTCTTCTTCTTTTCTTCTTCTTCTTTTCTTCTTCTTCTTTTCTTCTTCTTCTTTTCTTCTTCTTCTTTTCTTCTTCTTCTTTTCTTCTTCTTCTTTTCTTCTTCTTTTCTTCTTCTTCTTTTCTTCTTCTTCTTTTCTTCTTCTTCTTTTCTTCTTCTTCTTTTCTTCTTCTTCTTTTCTTCTTCTTCTTTTCTTCTTCTTCTTCTTCTTCTTCTTCAACACTGGTATTTCCTTTAGAAATTCTCTGAAATGTTTGTCACTGCACTATGACCCCCCCTCCACCGATCCACTTGCATGAGCCCCCCATTCCTTCTCTTCGCTTTTGCCGCCTGTGACCCATGGTCTAGTGGCGACCAATTATACATAGTTGGGAAGTGAAGGAGGGGAAAGTCCGTGGATCCATTGGCTGCGCTTTTCCCCCTCCCCCTGCCTGCAGGCACACCACTTCCGCGGGAGGGACAGGAAGGAAAAGTATTTCTGTAGGTGAGCGATTCTCAATGTTTTAGATCAGGGGTATCCAACTGACAAGGCCTCAAGGGCCACATCTAAAACTTTTAACAAAGTTGCGGGCCATATTTTCATTACTCGGGCTATTTACACCTGACTTCCCTGTACTGTTGATCTCGGCTGTTTGCCCGGCTGCCCTGAAACGGGGGGGGGGACATATGTGATATCAGGCTTACCGTGTATAACGCAGTAAAACACAATAGATTTCAGAACTTACTAGAAAGAAAATCCTTAACTTATTTTTACTCTAAGAGCTGTTGACCCCAACAGGGAGTGTGCGCCATGCGCTCATGTTCTCCTCCGACATGGATACAAGAGACCAAGAGACTTGCACTTTTGACTAATATCCGTTCGTGGGCCATAGTAAAAGGTACCGCGGGCCGCCCGTTGGACAATCCTGTTTTAGGGCATCCCCACACCTTTGGGCAATTGTCGGAGGCCACGTCCCCCAATAATATGATGAAGACGAAAGAAACCTATTTCTTTTAGGTTAAAACGATTAAATAGAAATGCGCTTTATTGCACAATTACATTTTCTTGTAACATAACATCAATTTTATTTCATTCAGTTTTTTTCTATTATTGGTGTTAATTAAGATGCGCATCTCAAATCTCTGTCGACGTCCCGCCTTGCTTAATATTTTGATTTTAGGTAAGAAAGTAGGCCCTACTCGTAAAGAAAACCCTGATTAACATACAAATATTGACAACTGCATCAACAAGCCTTCAAACTTCAGAAACAACTTTATGATACACAGAAATACAGCTAAAATAAAAATCTTCAAGATTCACATTTTCGAATACCGCTTTAGCTTGAGTCACATTTTAAAATTTCTAGTTCTAAATATTTTAGCCTGATATACAGAAATCAGTTTCTTTTCTTTTCCTTTCTTAAAAGTTGGTACGACAGTGCTTTGCTACAAAACTGTTAAGTTTCATTTCTTAAGAAGCCTTTCCTAAAATTTTTCCATGCCCCCTTCCAGGGGAACGAGCCCCCAGTTTGAGAAACTCAGGTGATACAAGGCGTGTCCGCCTTACCGATCCGACTCCCACGTCGATTTGTAAAGAAACGTAATCATTTCCCAAACAATACAAAAACAATACAAACTAGTGGTGCTACAATCGCGCGGACTTTCTCGCGATATTTTTGATGAGTATGTGATATTATAATTTGACAATTTCTGTCTTACACTTCAACTACCAAAAATTCTTAAACAAAAAAAGAGTGAAAAATACATATTTAAAAAAAAAATCAATTTGCTTAAACGAAAGCAGCTTTCTGACATTGAATTCAGTGTATTCATGTTCTACATAAATGTACCAACGATGCATGATGCATATTTTAATGGTAAATAAAATTATTAGTTTATATTAACCCGAACGAAAGGCAGCCGTCATTATCGCCATCTGTTATCAGCGCAGCATTACAACAATGGGTTGCAAAAGCAACAACGACCGCTACTTCGCCTGGGATACACATTTTAGAATTACAATCAGCATTGTCGATACCGCTAGCAAGAAAATGAAAATGGATAGAAAAATATAATAATTAAATTAAATATTTTTATATTCATCAAAATGTCTCGATTTTTATCATGAATTACTTTTTATTTGCACATCTTACTAAAGCAAAGCAAAATTATCTATTCGTTTTCGCATTTAACTCAATTACAGAATGCAATTTAAAATAGGTTTTACATAATTTCTAGAAGATTAATTTTAAAACCTATAACGTAAGCTATAATGTAAGAAACGAACAAAGAAATATCTAATAATATACAAATTTTAACTTACATTCAATTGTCTGGCATCGCCACTCATTTTTTGTTCCCGAAGCGCAGTAAATTCGGAGCGGGCGAATTAGTAAACAAATACACATATTTTCTATTTTCGAAACACACTACATCACCTTATTGGAATATGTTTCTGATTAACACATTTCATTAATAAAAAAATTGTATTTTCACAATTGTAGTTGTAGAAAGACGCCAATTTTTTTAAATTATTTTAAATTTTAGTTTTATCAATTAAAATGTTAAGTTTAATCAAAAACGTTTGAGCCCCTTTTTTTTCGTAAAATATCTCAGAGGCTTAATGTAAAGTACCCCCCCCCCAAAATTAAGATATTGGTTTCAAATTTGAGGTGCCGCGACATCAGCCACATCAACTGGGGAATATAATTTTTGGAGCAAATCGGTTGAACGGTTTAGGCACTAGCGTGGTTCACAGACAGACGGATAGACGTTTTGCCGTCAATCGATTTTTCGATAAATAGGACCCACAAAACATAGATTCTGGCTACACTACATGTTAGAGAATTTTTCCTTAATTTAGCATATGAATTTATCCACTTTTTTGATGCCAGGGCCCTGTAATAAGAGTTTTTCTGCCGAAAATTCACCGCATTTTTTCGCGCAGCATTACATAACTTTCTATCACATTTAAAATTCAAGTGAGGATAAGAGGACAATTGACGTCAATTGGGGACTGTTCTTCCAAATGGAAGACGGTTGGCAACCCTACATTAGTATTATACAATTGAGAATCGGTTTAAAAGTTTGTACAGAGAACTATGCTCATATTACAAAAAAAGTTTGGATAATGTTTTTGCTACAGCAATGTCATATGTTTGATATGCAAATCGAACGAATTACCATGAAACTTTACAAGACAATTTTTACCAAACCTGTATTGTAAATATATTTTACCAAAGCACTAATTTGTAGTGGTTTTTTGGTACTTTCTGGAAATCGGCGGCCTGGATAGCCGCGGTCTCTGGGGCTAAAAGGCCGTATCTGCCTAGTGCCTGAAGAGTCGCGTGTTGGAAACCCACTCGGAGAATGAATGTTTATGTGTGTACGCGTGGTGTATGCGAGTTCCTCTACTTTTCCCCCTAAGTTCAACACCCAATAGTAATTAAAGTGGTCGCAGTATGACATAGTAGTTGAAAAACGACTTTTAAAAGTAACGTACATCTTCGTTCCGAGCTTAATGAACACAAAAATATCAATAGAGACAGACGCTGTTCCTTAAATTCATTTCTTCAACATACTTTCAATGCATTAACAGTGGACTGTTCCAAACAATACACATTTAAAATAATTTATAGAAACGTCTGTAAGAAGTCTACTGTCGTACCTAGAAAGAATCAATCACAAATGTACACATTTATTCACAAGGAACGTCCGACACATTCTCATCTCAATTATTTGTGGTTATCTGGTTTATGAAATGTCCATGGCCTTCGCTCCGAAGCAGCGAGTTAATGAGTGATACGGGAGTGTCGTTGATAACTGCGTTTGCCCCGGAGGGTCTGATGCACGTGAACGTACGTTAGATCGCATTCAACCCATTTTCCCTGTTTGTGCCGATTTTGATACAGAACTCTGTAACAAATCCGTGTGGAGTCGGCCTGGATAGCCGAGGTCGCTAAGGCTGAAGGGCCGTGGCTACCTTGGCACAAAGGGTCGCGGGTTCTAAGTGGTCGCTATGTGAGTAAACTGTTAAAAAAGTCCATAAAAATTAGAAAAAACAAACAAACAAACTAAAAAGAGTTACTTAAAAGAACTGCACTAGTGTCTCCTGGAATAAAGCACCCATAACTGATCCCTAGCCAAATGCCTCAATATTCCAGTTGGGGTTTCCTTTCTTGGGAATGACCAGATTCTAAACAAAAAATTACAAAGATGAGACTGAATGCACTGACAATGTAATAATTCCATCTGAAATAAACATTATCCCTGTTGCCATCTGGTAGTAAATATAGCATGAGAGATTTATAAATGACAAAATAGATATGAAGAAAACAAAGAAATCGTTGGAGTGACAGGGTTTTATGTGCCATCTTTTGTTAATTGTGTTCCTGTTTCTTCAGTAACTCGTATTTGAGTTTATAACATATCTTAATATCCGTAATAATGGGGTTGGGAGATATTTGCAAACGGGGGCGTAACTACTGGTAGGTTGGTGCAACCGGTGTGTGGCACCGGAGCCCCCGAAGTCATGGGCCCCAAATGAAGACCCCCCCGCCCCAAACACATTATTATTTTCTGATACGTGTTATTTGTTGTTAGTTTTACCCTTTTCCATTTGGTGAAACTATATTAATAGAGAATATTCAAACTATGACTTTCCTCGAATTAATTTATTTTTTTCTTATTTTATTCCCTTGCATACTATAAATATTTACAAAGAAAAGATTTCGCAAGTAAAGCTAAGTCATTCACGAAATTATTAGTAACGATAACGCCTTTAAACCGACCCTCTTTCTGCTTCGAAGAAAGAGAAGTCTTATCACACCACGCATTCTTCGAACATCAGATTTCGTATCAGTCAGATGCTTTATATCTATCACTTTCATTATTCCGTTTGTCTTGGATTTGGTATCAATTTCGTTAATATTACAGCATAGAGAAAAGATATGATTACAATTTATTTGCCAGTTCAATCGTGTCGGCTTGCCGTCGGTACATCATATTATATTGTCTGTAATTGCATAATGTGCAAGAATGAAGCAATGACGCGTAGGATCAAAGTGGTTTTAGGAAAAGGAGGGAAGAAAGAAACATGCACATGCATATAGCTTATATGTTCCGCGTCTCTTCCGGCAAGGTTGATCCAACAATTAGCGATATCGCGAAGACAAAAGTAACGATATGTTAGCTACTAAGAATTAACACGCTTATAAATACTAAAATTCTGAAAAAATAACTACCTTTTCTCGTACGGAATTTTAGTTAGTTTTAAACTAGAATGAGTTTCATAAATTTCATTCCAATTGCTTGAAATATTAGAAATGTGTGAAGCATCGATCTAATCATGATCTTGATAATGATCAAAATCGCGTTCGTGATTTAACAGTCCCACTGCATTGTATCACTTTTATGTCGGATTTATTTGTCTGCACAGGTCACACTTTACAAAGCATAAAAACAAAATGCAAATAAAAGCAAAATGTAAATTTGAATTCAAAACGTTGTTTATTCCATAAAATGAAATATATAAAAATGCATTTTCGCATTAATAATAAAAAGCGTATTCTCTATATTTTACGTCAATATTTTGTTTGAGTCAAACATTTCCAAAGTTTCGTAACTATCTTCGTTGCATCGTCAGGTATACTTTACAATATAAAGACAGAATAGATTGATGTTAAGAAATCATACACAAGACATGGAAATAAAATAAAATTAAACTCAAAATAAGCTCGGGACTACTGTAGAGTTGGTCCCCAAGCGTTAACATGATTAAACTTCACAGTGACCTTAAGCTTATTTTGAGAACAAGTAGAGCCAGATCGACTAGGAAATACCATTTCGGAGAGACTACTACATATGGTTTAGGCGCTAGTAGTGTTTACAGACGAACAGTCAGTCAGACAGTCAGACAGGCAGGCAATCAGACAGGCAGACAGGCAGGCAATCAGACAATCAGACAGGCAGGCAGGAAGACAGTCAGACAGGCAGACAGGCAGGCAATCAGACAATCAGACAGGCAGGCAGGCAGGAAGACAGACAGAATGGACGGGAGGACGGACGGACGGAAGTTTAAAAAAATCACTTTTTCGTTACCAGGAGACCCCAAAATGTGTATTTCCGTTGAAATCTCGAAATATATTTTCCGCAGCATTATATAACTTTCTCTATACTACTATATTACTCTGTACATATACGAGAAAGTAATAAACCGTGGCCACTGACATGGTATCATGACAGCTCGCTCCATGTCAGTTTCATTTCTTTTAATGAGTTGGCGGATTGAATCTGAATTAACGTTTAATTCCTTGAATTAACTGCGCTTTCCTTACCTTATCTTTCTAGAAAGGAACATCTGATTCGTTACAGTATTAATGCCAGAAGTCAGAGTTAGCGACCTACCTTGTAACACGTGTGTGTTTGCTTGCGTTCAGAATCTGAGTCTAGGGCTAACGTAAGTCTCAGTTTGCAGTTTCCTTAAATTGTTTATTTTTCAATTGTGAAAGGAAGTGTTAGAAAATCAAGGTGATGAGCACCTAAAAAGCATAATCTGTCATGCATACACAAATTACGTATTGAGTATACTCAAGAAAGTGGAGGTTCGCTACTGGTAGACAACTTTAAAAGCTATTTACGTCAAGAAGGCAAAAGAAATTGGTGAAAATATTTCATTATTCATAATTCGCGCTTATACATATACTGAAAACCTTTCACAAGCTTACATTATAATTGGCACTTTCGCAAACATCCGATGTCTTGTAGACCAATTTTTGTTGAAACAAAAATATTTCTGTTATTAAGAGACCACTCAACTAAAAGGCCACTCTTTATGGAACCAACTGTAGTAGCTTAATGCAGGTTTCACTGCATGTGCGTGTTTCACGTTATTTCTATGCGATCTACGGAAATGTATCATGAACAATTTCGACCAATTTTATTTCCTTCCCTTGCGAAAGTGTTCATTTTGTGCGAAAAACAACAAAAAAACAAACAACACATTTGTTCACATCAATATCCCTTTTATTGTTGAATACATTCTTATATAGAGTCGGCTCCGGTTATATAGTAAACTTCTGGGGACTAACATTTTTGTTTCACTATATCAGAGGTTCACTACAGCTAAATACATTAGCACCAACAACTGAAATTTTCAATATCTTTATTTGACCTTACTTCGTACATTTTTCATTAGTAATTTCTCTAGATCCATCTCCAGGGTTCATGCTCTCCTTACTTCATTCTGCTTTGCTCACTGATTCTACTTTGCAAGTATCGTAATTAGGGTTGCCAACCGTCCTCCATGTGGAAGGACAGTTCTCCATTGACGTCAATTGTCCTCGCGTCCTCCTTTGCATTTAAATTCCTCCTTTTTTTTAATTTATTTCTACCTGCTCGGCATTTCTGCCTTTCAGGGGTGTTCATTGTACAATATTATACACATTAACTTTTAGGGATGGACATCCGCATGCGTTACCTCCTCTCTCAGGGGTCTGATAAAACGTTCTTTGAGAAGAAACTGTGGACAACAGTTTTTGGAGTTACATGGGTTTATTTTGAGGAGAAGGTGTCAGTGGGTGGAATTTTGGAAAGTGGAAGATGGGTAGGTGATTTAAGGTGGACGAAGGGAGTCTTTAGGGAATCGTGATCTTATTCTTTTTGATGAACCATACGTTTTACCTAGCTTGAATATTGTTGTACTGCGCGATTGGGGAATGGATGAGAAGAATTTATGAGTCATAAGATTTATATATTCGTTAATGGATGATATATTTAGTTCATTTTGGATTTGTATGTTGCTTATGAACCAAGGAGCTTTAATGATCTTTCTGAGAAATTTATTTTGTATTATTTCTATTTTGTTTAGGTTTGTTTTTGCGGCGTTATTCCAGATCGGGCAGGCATATGTGAGCGTTGGTCTTATTATTGTTTTATAGATGGTTAAGCCGCAGTCAGTGCTAAGTCCGGAATTTCTATTTATTATTGGGTATAGTTTGGATATTTTTGCATAAGTTTTATCTGCTATAGATTTGATATGTTGTTTCCAGTTTAGTTTGGTGTCAAGTAGTACTCCAAAGTATTTTGCTGGTGTATTTCCACTCATCCATTCTATATTTGTGTTTTGGAGGCGGAGGATGGGTGGTTGAGGAAGTTTGCGGAGTGTGAAAATTTTTGCTTGAGTTTTAGATGCGTTAATCTTTATTTTCCAGTTTGAAGCCCATTTAATGTAGTTATTTAGGTCAATCTGTATATTGTCGAAGGCGCAGCTAATGTCTGAATGAGAGGTAAAAAGTGCTGTGTCATCTGCGTAAAGGGCAATTTCTGTATAGTCTGACTGTGGTAAATCCGACATGTAAACAGTAAAGAGAAGTGGAGAGAGGCAAGAACCTTGAGGGACTCCTGCATTAATTTCATATTTGTTTGAGAGACTTGAGTTAATACGGACGGAAAAATATCTATCTTTTAGAAAACTTCTGATTAGATGGAGTAGATATTTGGGAGTTCCTAGTTGGCGCAGTTTGTATAAAAGACCTTCATGCCAGAGTTTATCAAAGACTTTCTCAATGTCTAGGAACACTGCAATTGTGTATTTTTTGCTGTGAAATGAATTTGCAATATATTCAGTTAAACGGAGCAATTGGTGGGTGGTGCTATGTTGAGATCTGAATCCGAACTGAAAGTCAGGGATAGCGCTAATTTTTGTTAGGTAAGTAGATAATCTGCTGTGAATTAATTTTTCAAATATCTTTGCGATTGAGGGTAGGAGGCTTATTGGTCTGTAGCTTGTAGGAAAGCGAGGATCTTTGCCTGATTTACAGAAGGGTAAGATTATAGATAATTTCCAATCTTTTGGAAAGTAGCCCAGTCTTAGACAGGAATTAAATAAGGCGGTTAAAATAGTTATAGCTCTTTGGGGTAATTCTTTAAGAGCTCTGTTGTTAATATGGTCGTGACCTGCTGATTTTCGGGTTTTCAATTGCTTAATAATTTTAGATGTTTCGGATGGGGATATAAATTTTATTTTATCTGGGACATTATAGTCTGGTAACAGGACGTTTTTTGTAATATAATTAGTAAAGGAAGAATTTGTATTTGGGTTTGGAGTAAAACTATTTTGCAGATATTTACCTAACATATTGGCTTTCATATGATCCGTATAAGCTACATTTGAGTTGTGTTTCAGGATAGGAATGTCAGTAGTTTCTTTACATAGTCTTTTTATGGTTGACCAGAGTGGTCTACTATTAGGGTGTATTTGAGCTATGGATTTTTGAAAATTGTTTATTCGAATTTGATTTAATTTGTTTTTGATTGTTCTCCCTAATTTGTTGATTTTTGCTTTAAGGTCATGTCTGCGGTTGATTTGCCAGAGCCGTCGAAGGTTACGTTTACTTTTAATTAGGTTTAGAATATTCCTTGGGATCGGATTTCTATTGTTAGTGAAAGGTCTTGCGAAAGGAGTTGTTGATTGTAGCAATGCAACGTAGATTTTCTGTGTGATATTAGTTACCTGGTTGTCTATTTCATTTGTTGTTTGTATCTGTTCCGGGTAGTGAAGGTTTACTTCTAATAGGTCTCTAAATTTATTCCAGTTGACGTGCCCTTTCGTGCCCAAAACTGTGAAGGGATTATTAGACTGCAAGAGGTTTGAAGATTTTAGTTCAATGATGACTGGGCAATGATCTGAATCTAATTCAGGAAGTACGGTTTGAGATGTAGGTAAGTGGAAGTTTTTAGACACCATTATGTCTAAAATATCTGGGATAATATTACTATTGTACGGGTAGTGTGTTGGCTGCCAAGGTGCTATTACATCTAAGTTATTGTTTACTGCAAAAGATTGCAATTTAGTGCCTTGCTGGGTTGTGCAATTGCATCCCCAGGCTTGGTTTTTACTGTTTAGGTCTCCTAGTAGAATAACGTTGGCGTTGTTATTAAATATTTCCTTGTATTCTTTTACTGGAAATTGTTTATTCGGAGGTTTATATGCTGTTATTATTGTGTAATCTTTATTATCTATAGTTACGGTGACTGACACAGTTTCCAGGTTAGAAGTGTTGGGGCTAAGTGACCGTTGATGTTTGACTCGGGTTGAAAGAGCAATCAAAACACCCCCTGCTGCAACATTTGAAATTCTGTCACTTCTATATATTTTATAACCGGAAATTTTGAATTTTTCATTTAGAACCAAGTGGGTTTCGGTTATGCATGCAATATCGATTTAGTGTTCGTGAAGAAAAATTTCTATTTCTGATTGTTGTCTTTTAATTCCGTTTGCATTCCAATTCAATAAAGTGATTTTATTTGCCATTATGGAAATTTATTAGCACTGACTGTACAATATTTTGAATTTGCGGGATTATAGCTGAGATTACTTGTGATACTATTGTGGTTATTAGTTGGGATACATCAGTTGGCATTTGGGTTTGCAAAGATTGAGCCGGTGACCACGGGGTATTGGTTTTGGGAAGGGGAGGAAATTCGCGAGGGCTAAATGTTGGAGGGCTACGAGAGGGATTGTTGCGCGGCGGCGGTTGTTGCTCTGACCCTGACCTGCGTTCATTTAGGTTTGAACGTGCTTGCTGAGTTTCTTTGAAAATGCGACAGCCTTTGTAATTGGCCGTGTGCTCCAAGCCACAGTTAACGCAATTCGGTTTGTCACTTTTTGGTTTTGTGCATTGAGAATAGTGGTGTGACTCTTTACATCTAACGCACCTCGGAGTGAGTCGGCAGTTTGCTTGCGAGTGTCCATACCTTTGACAACGTTTACATTGTATTGGGTAGTTTCGATTTGTTCTAGGTTGAACTTGTATGACGCAATGCATCAGGCGATTTAAAGTTAATATTGACTTCCCGTCTCTATTGTCTTTTATTTCTAGAGCACAAATTTCAATTGGATTTTTCTTTTTGTCATATAATCTAGTCACTTTGGTAACAGGGTATTTGAGTTCAAGTTCTTTTAAAATGTCATGCTTCCGAGTAACATGTGGGGATGCCCTTCATCACAGCATTAAAGGTTTTAATAGAAGGGTCGCGGAAAGAATAGAATTGTCTGTTCTTCTCAACACAGTGATGTCTAAAATTACGGTAATCTTCTATTGTAGTGAGCATGATTTTTAGTTGATCACCGGCTGTCTTGGTTGTGAAATCACATTTGACTACTGATTTAATGTCGGAAATCATTTGGTTGTAGTCAAGTACGTTGTGCATAATTATGGGCGGAATTTTTAATGTTTGTTCTGGAGTACTTAGATCACTGTCTTTAAGATTTTGAAGCACTTCGAAACGCGATGAAGTTTGTACATTGTATAATGGCATAGTGTTTTCATCATCATTTCTCTTTCGTTTACTTACGTTTGAAAGCGTTTCGTTGGAAGTTGTTGCGTGCATCTCCTCGCTTTGGTGTTCTTGGGGCAGGGTCGTTTGGGGCGGTTGCTGCTGCATTAACGGTTGCCCTTGCTGCGCTGTGGGTTGATTCTGTTGAAGTAGCAGTAGTTGCTGCTGTTGTTGCTGATGAAGGAGTTGCAGATGTTGCTGCTTTTGTTGTAAAAGTTGAAATTGTGCTGTTGGGAGAATGCACTGATCGTTGTTGCTTGCATATAAGGTATCCATAGCGTTCACAAACACTTGTGATGTACCGTGTAGCCCCGACTCGGGGCTACCTTGTACGTTCATTTCGCCACTCGCGGTCACGGGTTGGTTTTCACTCACTTGTGGAAAAATATTTTTTAATACTATTTGCGAAATTAAACTGTTTTTGATGTAACGATGTATAATATTTACAATAGACACGTAGATTGCTGTGCAAGCGAAACTAGTTTGACACTCAATCTAAACACACTACGCAGTGAGAGAGCTGTGGCGTACGATGTTCACGGCACGGCTGCTCGGTGCGAACTGAAATTCCTCCTTTTAGAAAATGTTAAACATTTGTTGTCATTTATTTTATCACATGACTAACAGCTGTTGCGTTGTATCGTTCATTTAATTTAGAATACAAAACATGAATATCCTTTTTCTGAACACACACAGTCATAATAGTGTTTCTGTCTAGAGACTAAAACAAAAAACAAGACGCTCAGACCATATTCATTTATAAAAAGAAATATGTTGTTGAGTGTTTTTCTTTTACTAATCGAGTGTCCTCCCTTTTACATGTATATTGTTGGCAACCCTTATCGTAATGCCGTCTTTACTGATACCCTTTAATACATCTTGCACTGTTGGAACACCGGCCCACTCTCCGAAGACCCTTTTACAAACCTAATAACATACAAGAATATTTCGGTAGTGGCATGGCGCAAGCAGCTAATGAAACTGATCGCTTTTCGTGAAGTTTCGGCAGAAAACTCTATTACAGGGTTCTTGTAACGAAAAAGTGAATAAATCCAGTTGCTAAATTTAGCGAAAAAGTCTTAACAAGTGATACAGCCAGAATCCATGTTTTTTGAGTCCTTCATACCGAAAAATTGAATGACGGCAAAATGTGTCTGTCTGCCCGTCTGTGAACAACGGCTAACCCGTTGAACAACGGCTAAACCGCTCAGCCGATTTTCTCCAAAATTGATATTCCTCAATCGATCTGGCTAATGTCACGGACTCTTGAATTTTAAATCGATATTTTAATCTTGAGAAGTACTTTACATGAAGCTCCGGCACATTTTCTAAATTTTCAAAAAAAAAAAAAGGCCTCCATCGCTCTTTATTTAATTTTGTTGATGGATAGTGTGACGATTAAGTGAATTGGGCAGCTCTAGTTCGTTGAAAATCATGGTTTTTCGAAATTTACCAAAGTTCAATTTTTTTCAGACTCTTCCTACAGTTAAATATTAAAGATAGAGATTCTTGCCCTCAATGAAATCCGTTTCTTAAAGATAGATTATAGAATAAGGTCATGTATAATTTTTCGAGAATTTGGGTACTTTTCGCGTTATTTTGCTTAAAAAAATACGGGCGAGAAAGTACACTATGTGATCAAAAGTATCCGAACACGTCCAAAATGGTGTTATGGTGTGGTCGCGTTTTTCATGGAGGGAGCTTGCACCCCTTGTTTCGTGTGGCACTATCACGGCGCAGGCCTACATTGATGTTTTAAACACCTTCTTGCTTCCCACTGTTGAAGAACAATTCGGAGATGGCGATTGCATCTTTCAACACGATCAAGCACCTGTTCATACTTCACGGCCTGTGGCGGAGTGGTTACTCGACAATAACATCCCTGTAATGGACTGGCCTGCATAGAGTCCTTACTTGAATCCTATCGAACACCTTTGGGATGTTTCGGAACGCCGACTTCGTGCCAGACCTCACCGACCTTCATCGATCTCTCTCCTCAGTGCAGCACTTCGTGAAGAATGGACCTTCATTCCCCAAGAAACCTTCCAGCACGTAATTGAAAGTATGCCTGCGAGAGTGGAAGCTGTCATAAAGGTTAAGGGTGGGCCAACACCCTATTGAATTCTAGCATTTCCGATGGAGGGCGCCACGAACTGGTAAGACATTTTCAGCCACGTGTCCGGATACTTTTGATCACATAGTCTAATCGCTGTGTTACCACCATTAGTTTTACACGATTATACCGGTCAGACAAAAAATTCGAAATATTATTTTAAAATATTAAAGAACAGTAAAACTTGTTCTAAATGGCAATATTCTTTGAAAAATTTCCAACTGTTTTTAAGAAAATGACATTTAAACTGTACTGCAAATTTGAAATTTGTCTCTTTTCACAGGAAAATATTGAGTTTTCGTAAAACTTTATACGACGTCATTTCAAGCACCTCCAGTCGAAAATGCAATAGTGATTACAAATTGCTGGAAAAGTGCATATTAAAGGCGTGGGAGATTCATTTCTGTAATTTTTGAAAAAACAAATGAATACACGAAAATAATTCTATGTCATCTAAAACAGTGCAATTAGTACTATCTGATTGAAAAGATTGATGAACAAATTAGAAGCTGTTTTTTAGAAAATGTCGTTTGCGCGTTTCTGAAAATGCGAAATTTTGAGCTCATTTTCACGAAAAAAGGTTGAGTTTTCGAGAAACTTTATATAACATAACTTAAAGCAAATGTACTCATAAATACATTAAATAAAGAAATTGCCTCCAATGTAAATATTAAAGACGTGAGAGACAAGTAAAAAAAAATATTTTTGTCATTTTTGAAAAAAGAACAAACAAAAGACAAGAGCGATATTGCGTTTATGTTATCTTATAGAGTGCATCTAGTTCTATCCATACACAAAGTTAAAAGAAAAAAATTGGAGCTGTTTTTGAGAAACTCTTATTTTTGTTATCTTTTAAAATTGCAAATATTGCGCGAAACCTACTAAAATTCTCAAAAAATGTACATGACCTTAATAAAATAACTAATTATGCAGAACAAATTTCATTTGAAGGAAAAATCTCTATCATTAATTTTGTAGTTATAGGACGGCACCGAAAAAAATTCATACTTTTGAAATTTTCGAAAATTCAGAGTTAACCATGAAAATCGGACTTATACCACTTTTATAAGTGTATGTTACTCTACTCTTACAACAATTTTTTTTTTTTTTTAAGTTGGAGCCGTTTCTGAGAAAATGGAGTTTGAGCGTTTCAGAAAACGCAGAATTTTGAGCTAGATTTCACAGAAAACGGTTGATTTTCGAGCAACTTTATGTGAAATTATTTAAAGCACATGTACTCATAAATATAATAATGTGAACAAATTGCCGCTAGTGTAAATATTAACGTGAGAGACAAGTTAAAAAATTACATTTTTGTAACTTTTGAAAAAAACAAAGGAATAGAGCAATACGGCGTTTATGTTATCTTTTAGAGTACATTTAGCACTATCCCTACTAAAAGTTTAAGAAAAAAATTTGGAGCCGTTTTTGATAAAGTAATATTTTTGTAATTTTTAAATTTGCACATACTGCACGCAATATTGCGCTAAAACTATTAAAAGTTTCAAACAAATATACATGATCTTAACGATAGAACTCACTATTTAGAACAAATTTTATTTGTAGGAAAAATCTATATCTTTAATTTTGTAGTTGTAGAAAAACACCGAAAAAATACTTTTGAAATTTTCGAAAATTCGGAGTTAACCCTGAAAATCGCATTTATGCCACTTTTATAAGTGTATGTTGCTCTATTCTTACAAGAAATGTAAAGAAAAAAATGTAGAGCTGTTTTGGAGAAAATTTTAAAAATGTCCGGCGGCTTCATGTAAACTACCCCCAAATTTTGAAGAATGTTTTTTAAAATCTCAAAGATTCAACTCGAGCCAGATTGACATGGCTTTCTTCAATTTGGAAAAATTCTTACGCATGTTTTATGCGCTGGTAGTGTTCACACCAGACGGACGGACAGATGGACATTTTGAAAAAAACAAAACAACAACATTTTTGGCGTGTCAAGGAACCCCAAAACGTGTATTTCCGTCGAAACCTTGAAATCAGTTTTCCGCAGCACTACATAACTTTCTCTATAGTACGTATACGGTAAAGTAAAAAACTGTTTCAAATTCAAGTGGCTCCGACATCAGCCAGATCGATTGGGAATATGATATTTTGAGAAAATCGGCTGAACAGTTAAACCACTAGCGTTGTTCAAAGGTGTTTTGCTGTCAATCGATTTTTCGGAATGAAGAACACACAAAACATGGATTCTGGCTAAACCACGTGTTAGAGAATTTTTTTTCTTCTAAATTTAACAAGTGGAGTTATCCACTCTTTCGTTACCAGGGTCTGAAAAGAATGGTTTTTCTACCAAAAAATCGCGTTTTTTTCACGCAGCATTACGTAACTTTTTCTCTAGTGCGTAAGCAGTTCAAGCAGTTCTTTTGTCAGCGTAATTCTCAGTTTCGATCTGAGAATTGGGTATAAATCAGGGCGCTTGTATGATTTTTCTAATTCATTTGTTTTGTACCATCTGAATTTTTTCTATTGATGAGAGAGTTCTCGCTCAGCAGCGGTCACGAGCAGACGTGCTCCGAAGCTCCGCTAGTTAGCCGAAGGCTAGCGCTTATCGCAAGTCCGACTGCCCCGGCCGCTACTGGTGCCGGTCCGGGGTCAGAAAGAAGTGCATTTATTTGTGAACAGTGGTGAATTAGGAACGTTTTCAACTTACCGTTCAAATTTACTAGTGATACAGTGGTGACCGCTCTTATTTGTGTACAAAGGTGACTTCATTCTCGTGTGAACAGTGGTGTATCAAGAACTATTGAAAATCAATACCGCCCATATATAGTGAAGTGAATATTGTTAACTGACCACGTCCCCTTCGGGGGACTAATCACACAAACAACAGAAATACTAAATAACCAAGAAAACAGTGAAGCTTTCGTCAACAATAGTACGAACGGATCGACTTTAGAATACAGTGACGTAACACAGAACCTTCAGCAACAGCATCAATTTTTATTGCATGAACATCAATAGCTAAAACAACACTTACAACAATTAGTGCAACAGAACCAACAGTTACAATTTCAAATACAGCAATACGTGCGTGAAAAAGAAATACCAGCTACCGTGCTAGAAGCTACAGCAACTAACGGCCAAGCATCTACAACGCAGGAAACGGCCTCAACCCTGTGCAGCTCATGGCAAACAATCCCGCTGCGTCGACAAAAAAGACGCAATGATGACAACTCTATACGACCCTGTAAGAAGACTAACAGTGAACATTACCCCGTATCATCAAAAAACAGGTATGAACATCTCTCTTGTGATGAAAATTTGGAAGAAACCTCGAAATCTGAGAAAATCAATGATACGACAACCAAGGGCAGCATACAAGAACAAGACAAATATCGAACACCGCCTATTTTCATACCAGGTGTCAGAGTAATATCTTATATGATCAGATCTATTAAAGAAGTCATTAAAGATGAAGACTTCTCATATAAACTTGTCAAAACCTACCAAGATGAAGCCAAAATTACAATGAACAATGTGAAAATCGTACCTCAAACACCGGAGGTTTATCGAAAGCTTGTTAAACATCTGAATCTAAAAAATATTGCTCATTATACATTTCAGTTAAAACAAGAAAGAGCCTTTCGGGTAGTATTAAAAAATATGCACCCAACAGCAGACGAAACGGAACTTAAAGAAACTATAGAAGCACAAGGCCACAAAGTAAGACAAATTCATAATATCAAGCATCGTTTAACAAAAGCACCTCTACCAATGTTTTTTGTGGACTTAGAACCTCAAAGTAACAACAACAAAATATATGACGTCGAATACTTACTACATGCAAAAATAAGTTTGGAACCACCGCGTAAAAAACGAGAAATAGTACAATGCAAGCGATGTCAGTCCTACGAGCACAGTTTTCGTTATTGTACGCTTCCGTATAGCTGCGTCAAATGTGGAAAGAATCACGACAGTCGAACCTGTACTAAAACGAGAGACACACCAGCTACATGTGCTCTATGTAGCCGTGACCATCCAGCAAATTATAAAGGCTGCGAAGTCTATCAAAAAATTCGTAACAGCAAGTATCCTAGTCAAAGTCAACACTGTAGAAATGCTACGCAAAACATAACTGAAGGTAACAATTCAAGTTCACTAACAAGTAATCAAACCATAGGAACAGGTAGACAGCTCACATATGCACAAATGGCCCAACATTCGCAAATCAATAATCAAAATGTGTCGTATGAAAATAATCTGATATCCACAATGCAAGAATCATTTAAAAAATTCGAGTCCATCTTAGCAAAGCAAGCTGAACAAATCTCCAGCCTAATTAATATCATGACTGCAATAATGAAGAAACTATGAGTAATTTACTGCGAATTGTCTCCTGGAATGCCAATGGAATACTTCAACATCGAAGAGAGTTAGAAGTGTTTCTACATCAAGAAAATATTGACATACTCCTAGTGTCTGAAACACATTTTACCGAAAGAAGCTATCTACGTATATCTGACTACGAAGTATATTGCACAAATCATCCAAATGGGACAGCTCATGGAGGCACAGCAGTAATAATTAAAACAAGAATCAGACATAATATGTACAAAGATAATGTTAAAGACTATCTGCAAGCAACCTCTATACAAGTATACGATAAGTTCGGTCCGCTCGTTATTTCAGCTATATACTCCCCTCCAAAACACAAGATAACCACCGATCAGTATATCAAGTTTTTTAGAACGCTCGGCACAAGGTTCATTGCTGGAGGAGACTACAATGCTAAAAATCAACTATGGGGATCAAGAGTGGTAACTACAAGAGGTCGCGCTTTAGAAGGAGCCATCTCTACACTAAAACTCCAAACAATTTCATCAGGAAATCCCACATACTGGCCAACGGATGGTAACAAGGTACCTGATGTCTTGGATATCTTCGTCACAAAGGGAATGGCACAGACCTATCACACAATAGAACCGTCTTTTGATCTTTCATCTGATCATTCTCCAGAAATACTGACAATCAGTTCTTCTGAAATCAAAAAGAAAGAAAACATATACCTTACAAACAGAAAAACGAACTGGGAAGAATACAGCAACTGGCTTTACCATAACACCACTGCCAAGGTCCGTCTAAAATGCCCAGAAGATATCGACGATGCTGTTGAATACTTAATACAACACATTCAACAGGCAGCCGTATATGCAACTCCAGAAATGAGAGTGTTTGAAAAAAATAAATACCCATCAGAAATACTAAAAATGATTAAAGATAAAAGACAGATGAAGATGACCTGGCAACGCACTCATCACCCGGACGACAAACGAATACTCAACAGAACTTCCCGCCTCTTATCAAGAAAATTACAAGAAATTCAATCGGAGGAAACGAAGGAAAGAATAGAAAAGTTGTCACCCTCAAAAGCTACAGATTACTCCTTATGGAAAATTACCAAAAAATTAAAAAGGCCTACAAAACATGTCCCCCCTCTTCGTAAAACCGATGGAAGCTGGGCTAGAACGGAAAACGATAAGGCAGAAGAATTTGCAAAATATTTTGCAAAAACATTTCAACCACACCCCTCAGAACTACTCACAGAAGAAAAAGAAATCATAAAATTCCTGGAATGTCCCCATCAAATGTCGCCACCAATTAAATTCTTCTCAACAAAAGAAGTCACAGCAGGGCTGAAACTGCTACCAAATCATAAGGCTCCTGGACATGATCGTATTACAGGGGAAATGCTTAAAAAACTGTCTAAGAAACTCATTGCACTTGTAACATCCATTTTCAATGGAATAATACGCATCGGACACTATCCTTCGCAGTGGAAACTGGCACAATTAATTGTAATCGCAAAACCAGGAAAACAGCTACAAGATGTTTCCTCGTACAGACCAATAAGTTTATTACCTTCTTTGTCTAAGGTATTCGAAAAACTATTACTATTTAGCATATATTCATTACTTAAAGAAAATGACGCAATTCCAGACCATCAGTTCGGTTTTAGAAATCGTCATTCTACAATAGAACAAATTCATAGAATAGTCGACACCATCAACGGAGCTCTAGAAAATAAAATGTATTGTTCCGCCTTGTTTCTAGATATCGCGCAAGCGTTCGACAAAGTGTGGCATCAAGGCTTGCTATATAAAATCAAGAAATGTCTGCCGCATCCATACTATAATATACTTTGATCCTTTATTTCAGATCGATTTTTTCAAATAAAATTCGGAGATGAAATAACACCGTTTCATCCAGTATTATCAGGAGTGCCACAGGGGAGCATCCTTGGACCAATGCTGTACACGCTGTACACCGCTGACTTACCTCAGTCCCCAGATGTCACCACTGCAACATATGCAGATGACACAGCCCTGCTAGCTTCGCACGAAAACCAAGAAACGGCAACAAGAACATTGAAAGAGCACCTCGAGCTTATAAACAAATGGTGTAAACTCTGGAGAATAAGAATGAATGAAACAAAGTCCAAATGTATAACATTTACCCTCAGACGAACAAGAAATACAAGAATAGAAATAAACGGAAAACTAATTGAAAACGTAGACACCGCCAAATATCTCGGACTACATCTCGACAAAAAGCTAACCTGGAAGAAACATATTTCGATTAAAAGAAAGGAAGCAGAACTGAAAAGTAGACAAATGATATGGTTAATAGGAAGAAAATCTTGTTTAAGTCTAGGAAACAAAATTTTACTTTACAAAACAATACTCAAACCTATCTGGTCTTATGGAATTGAACTCTGGGGAACAGCATCACATTCAAATATAGAAATAATTCAAAGATTTCAATCCAAATGTCTCAGACTATTAAGCAATGCTCCCTGGTTTGTATCAAACGCCACTCTACATAATGATCTCGATATCACCACTGTTAAAGAGGAAATCACTCTCAAATCTCACAAATACCAACACAGACTCGAAAATCATATTAACCATCTGGCCATAAACATCTTAGATAGCACAATGACAAGAAGATTGAAAAGAGTACATCCTCTTGATCTGGACCACAGATATAAATAATATTTTTCTTTTAAAATAATTGTTACTGTAGATATATTTTTTTGTCACAATGCTTGCACTATTGTGGCTGTTTGTTTGTTATTGTGTTATTGTTATTTCAATGTGATGTTGTTTATTGTTGTTCTTGTTTGTTTGTCTTTTTTTCTCTCTCTCTGAACTGGACAATTAGTTTAAACCCATTTTTAGAAAGAACCAGAATTGTATGGTTTCTTTACATGTCAATAATATATGTACAATTGTATTTGCCGAATGTTCGAGTAGAACAAATTGCAAATAAAGCAGATGTTAGAAAAAAAAATTGATAAGAGCTGCGTTTCCCCAGACAGGGCAAGCGTATGTTATGGTGGGTAAAATGATTGAATTAAATATGATAAGTTGACATTCAATTTTTAATGAGGATTTTCTATTTATTAATGGGTATAGTTGAGACACTTTCCCTAGGGCTTTATTTACTAATGCAAGGATTTGCAGTTTCCATGTTAATCTTTTATCGAAAAGCACACCAGGATATTTAATTGCCCCGTATTCCATTGAATCGGGCTACAATTAATTTTTAAGTTGGGGGAGTTTTTGGTCTAGGAAGTGTGGTACATTTTGGCTTGGATTAATTTTTATTCTCCACTGATCAGTTCACAATATTAGTTCTTCCAGATTACTTTGTATGCAATCTTGGGCTATGAGAATGTCTTCATGAGCAGTGAATAAGGCTGTGTCATCAGCGAAAAGAGCTAATTTGGTGTCTGGCATATGTGGGATATCTGAAGTGTAAACATCAAATAGCGTTGGAGGGAGTACAGAGCCCTGAGGTAAGCCTGCTGATATGTTTCATTAACTTATACCATGAAGTTACCATGACTTTTACCATCTGTTTGTAAGAAAGCTACGTATTTTTTTGATGTAATCCGGGACTCCCAAATTTCGTAATTTACACATTAATCCTGCGTGCCAGATCCTATCATGTACCTGTGCCAAGTCTAAGAAAACTGCTACAGTGTGTGTGTATTTTTGTTATTTAAGGTCATTTAAGGTTATTTAAGGTTATTAAGGTCGCATCTACTTCTAGGTCATTAGCGATCACTATTGCTTGTAACGCTATGGAAACTGTGAGGATGACACGATATAATGATGATAGGGGGTGAAAGGACGAACTCAATACAACCATGCCCGAGGCGGGACTCGAACCCGCGATCCTTCGGTCCGAGATCGCTACCGCACTACTGCCTTAGCGATTTCGGCCATCCGCAGTATGTTTCTTTCGATGAAAGCTCTCGGCAATGATTTCCATATCTCAGTAATTGGTGCGTGCATGAACGGTCAGGTCTGAAGCCGAGTTATTCATCGGGAGGAGTTGCGTTTATGTCTGGGGTATTTATTAAGTCTGCTGAGCAAGAATCTTTCAAAAATTTTTGGCATGGTGAGAAGCAAATTAATGGGTCTGTAGTTCTCTAAATCTAGGATCTTTTCCTGGTTTGCGAAAAGGTAGCATAATGGCGGTTTTTTAGATTCCTTACTATCCCCGGAATTTCGGTATGTAAAAAGAGAAACGGAACAAAGACTACAAAAGTGGATTTCTGCTTTGAAGCGAGAATAGTTAAATGTTTACTTAAAGTCAACTATGGAGGGTTGCAGGTTACGTTATTGTATGTTGTACAACGATATTGGAAAAATCAGTTCTTGAGGATCGAAAATATTGACCCTTCGTTTTCTTGTTGATATTGATATGATTCAAGTCCTGCAGCATCCCTTGCTGCCACTGGATACCTGCCATAATTAAAATCGTCCTTTTGTTTTACACCCCCTCGCTTCCTAAAGTCATTCACTGGTCCATGAATTTAATAAAACCTTGTATCCCTGTTTGTGCTTTGCAAGTGCCGTATCTCTTGACCCCATGTCTGTCGCGTGACCCTGGATGGTTTACCAAGAGGCGTGACAAGTCATCGACGAGAGGTGACCTTGTCAAGCCGAGCCTGCGATTGCGCAATGAAGAATTGAGTGCTACCTGTAGTCCCGTGATTTCCTCGTACTTCTGTGCTCCCGAAGACCTAATCGCCTACACCTTGTGACGGCGTTCATATTTTATTCGTGAAAATCAGTATAGTTTTTATTTAAAATATTTCAAATTAATTTTAGTATTGCCGGTCTGAATCGCCGGCGTCGTAAAGGCTGAAGGGCCGTAGCAGCCTCGGCTCCAAGGGTCGTGAGTTTGATTCCCGCCTCGAGCATGGATGTTTGTGTATGTGTGTTGTTTTACGTGTTCTTCCTACAGTTCCTCCTACAATTTAAAAATCACAGTGGTCGCTATGTGACCAAGATGTTGAAAAGCGACCTTAAAATATAAAGTATTGCGTTATATTTACATTCGAACCCGTTAATTTAAAGCAGCAAATTTTGCTTTTAGATAGTGTATAATTTTCAAATATTATTCGAGACTTATATACGTAAAGGTGTATATCCTTTATTATCTACACAAAAATAACATGTCATCGTTATTTCAAAAAGTTTGGTGCACTCGGTTTCCCATCGAAAATTTAATTTTCGAGAAAACGAGACTTCCTTGCAACTTCAGGGCGTGCAATTCAAATATTCTCCGCGACACCGAGACACGAACAGAACGAAAGCATCACGAATATCAGAACGAAGATATCACAATTATTATAATATATCACAATATACACAATTACATTTATAATTTAACGGACAATTTGTTTCCAATATGTTTAACAACATATTGGAAAAAAATTAAAAATAAAATTCGTTACTCAAGTAAACCATAAAGAATTTATAAAGTATAAAATAAAATAAAATATTATGAAACAAAACAGTAAAATAACATTGATGACTACAGTATGCGACAATAAACCGACAAACTAACAATATGCAACGTTTTAATAAGGGGAGCTATTACAACATCGATGGCCTATGTTTTTGTTGACTGCCTGCTTTAAATAAGTAAGGACACATTTCTCTATAAAATAATATAAATAAAAGATGAGCAAACTTATCTACTTCAAATTTAAAATCAAAAAGAAATACATTTTCCTGTAACCTCCTTCACATTGTGGGTTTGATGGAAACGAAACAGCCGATAAATTGGCAAAAAGAAACACAAATTATATTATCACACAAATGCAAATTACACGACTGCGGTATATATTGTGTATCCAGTCCAAACAAAAAGTTAAGCTCTTGTTCATATGAAAACTTAGTATTCACATCAATCCCGCGAAAATCTGATGATTTCTTCCGTATCCTGAACAGTCAACACAACTAGCCCGCACATTTGCTTTATAAAACTTAAGTTCAAATTTGTTTGACGTAACCTCCATTCAGGTTATTGCGCATGGCGCGACACATTACTCAACGTCTTGCAGCACAACTTCATTTATACTTGTCATTGCAGTGCGTACACCTGCAGCAACGTTCTATGCATTATCATACACTCCGGGATTGAGTACTAAATTGAATTGAATTAATGCCTTTTTTACGCGTCGAGACTCGGGTCATCAGGCCCGCTCTTCCGTCTGACCACGCAAATTTCCCTACGCTCCTTTCACCAAATAGCGGAGAAAGGAGGTATTTCTTGGGCGACGAAATAGGCGATTTAAATTTAGCTCAGAGGCGTCATTTAGTCTTGAGGATCTTTTACATGCAAGTAAATCTACTAACATGGGACAGCCGGCTTTACTTCCCCCCAAAGGAAGGCGTACGAAGAATTTTTCGCCCTTAAATCGCCTGAACCCGCCAGCTTGGGTATAACAGTCCGATACTCTAACCATTATACCATCGCCGCCGCCGAATAGACTTATTTTACGTGGCCCCAGAGAAATAAAATTAAAGGATGTTAGAGTCAGCAGCCCTAGTAGTACAATTAATTGCTCCCTCATGTCCACTCCAACAATTTAGAACATACTCGTCGTGATGTGTTTGTTTTCCTCGATATTCATTAGCCTAATTTTAGGGGTCATGATCGATTCTCTTATTATATTTATTAAAAAAGGCTTAAATATTAACCAGTGGATTGATTGATTGATTGATTGATTGATAGATGATTTAGGGCGCTGCCAAAGTCATTAGTCCATAAAGTGTAGTGCTTGTTTTCAAGGTAACGATCATCTCACGCTGGCTGGCGAGATTCGGCGCCGACTAACGTGTACTTGAGGGAATTTTTCCTAACCAGGTATCTTTCACCAGCATGGCGTCGCCCCGGACGCGAAAAGCTCTAAGCTCCCGACTGGTTTCCCGTCAAGTGTGAATGTGTAGTGCATGTGAGGGTAAGTGTGTGTAAGTAAGGGTGAGAATAGGACAAGGAAGAGGAAGGAACGATAGCACGCTGTCCTTTGCCCATTTTTTAGAGTAGTGCTCCGGCTCGTATGTCGATCAGAGAAACCACTGAAAACTACCGATTACAGCAGCCGGTCACTAGAATTCTCCTCCAGACAGCGACTGAATCGGACCAAGCTGTCTAGCTTGTGTCAAAAATCCTGCCACCGTCGAGATTCGAACTTAGGACCTCCCGGTCAGAGGCACTGCAATGATATCAGTTGATGCCCTGAGCCTCCTTCGTCGGTTTTTGTCAGCGGTGGTCGCTCGGTAAAGCTAGATTAGAAAATCAACGAGCATAGCACGTCGTGCACCGTCCTTCGCGTGCGTTGCAGCGCTCGTCGTGTGTCGGAGCGCGCGCTCGCCGTGTGTCTGTCCGTCCTATTAAAACTTAATTTAATGATTGTTTTGCACATCTTTCGGAAGGCCTTGGTTTCAACTGTCTTCGGAGAAATATTTGCTAATTCCGAAAGTAAATTAAGAGACATTGAAATACGTCGCAAACGGGATATGACCTCACCACTTCGTATTCTTCCTAACCTGCCACAACATTAATGCTTCTGCGCTTGCATCAATTCGATAACTTGCGAGACCTCGATGTGTTCGTGAATGTCTCTTTCCTTAGCATCCTTAGAACCTCTGGAAAAGTATAGCACGCCAGGAAAGTCTCTCCGCACCGATCCGAGTCAGAACAAGCCGCCGCCTCCGCCTCCGTCATCAACTTCGCTGCCGTACTCGGCGCTATACTGCGATTTTTCTTCCTCTGACCCTCAAGTCCCTACTTCACGGTAGCATAATGTCACTGTTTTTCGCGTCTTTCTCGGTCATGCCGCTTGATGTCACAGTGACATAATGCCACCGTGAAGTAGGACCTTGAGAAGCACAGTTAAAAAATCAGAGTATAGTATGGCATGCGTGCCGTCACCTTGCCCCCTCCTCCCTTTCTCCCCCTGCTTCAGCACCACCTTTCAATCGGTCCCAGGGCTGTTTGGTTCTCTTGATACCAACATAATTTATGTTGCCAGCACTGTCACCACACTGCGGAGAGACTTTCATGGGGCACAGAATTTTAAATGATTGCTATGACCTGCGACCTCACCTCAGGCGCAGCAAATTTTGAAGTTGTTAAACATATGTAGGAATAAAGTCCTGAGTACAGTCAGTTAAAATGATAAGGGAGAATGGAACCAAAGAATGATTGCTTATGTCTTCGTAACGTGAAGGTTCCTTATGAAAGTGCGAAGGGAAACAAGTTATTTGGAACACGTAACTAATATCGGTGTTTTTTTTCGCCTAGAATGGGACTCATCTATGTATATGTATGTAGTGTTAGAGACTAATTGAGTGAAAGTAATTCATTTACTTGTAACTATTGTTAGTAATTTTAACATGTAATCGTTACTTTTAGCAGAATGTCCTTTTACTCGTAATTTACCCCTTGATATAATATTGTAATCGTTACTTTGTAGTAATCGTTACATCGCATGTAATCATGAATAATTGTTTCGATATAACTATTTGGTTCTTTTCGCTCGCTCGACGCGAACTAAATGATTGGGTAAGATCATTTAGTTCACAGACTAGGCAAGACGAAAACTTTTCGAACGGAAAATTTTCGTGCCAACATCAGCTCCACGGTGTAAGAAATACGAATATATCTTTCACGTGATCCATACTGTGGCTCCAGGCCAGTGCGCCAAACGAAGTTCATGATCAACACATCTCTTCCTGTACTTGTAATTGTAATTTTACTAATTTAATGCTTAAATGTAAATTGTAATTGTAATTGAGTATACTATTTGACAAATAACTTCCATCGAGCCCAATTCCTTTATTTCAGTACTTTTCCCATCACTGTATTATGTACACACTCTCTCTCTCTCTCTGTGTGTGTGTGTGTGTGTGTGAGAGAGAGAGAGAGAGTGAAACCTTACCTCTTATTACCTTGTCACCGTACATCTCAGACCACTGTCCCCTTACAGTCAGCTCGCGTTTAGCGGCTCCGCCTTATTGCCCGTCTCAAGGTCAGCCAGTTATTGCACGTATGCAGAGATGTAGTTCACGGGTGTGGTTTGTACACTTCTGAGTAAAATAGAATTGTTGTAAAAGTTCCAAAGAATAATCTGCGAAAATTCTAAGCACAAGAATTCCTTTTAACAGATATTAAAGCAATTTTGTTCACACTCGAAAATCACCCTCTCTCTGATTGTTATTTTGATATACATACAATAAAATTATTGATTATATTCATACAATAAAATTTAGCCTATAGGGGCTCCGATATCTCGTGAAGTAATATTAGGGCGTCAACTTTTGTGCTCCGTTTTCTAAAATGTTGCATTTTGGCACATATTTCACAATTCATTTTAATAATAGATATAAGATCTGGGATGGGGGTGGCTCACGGCAACTGTTGCCCCTGCACTGCAGTGTCTGTCCAGAAAGTCTTAAGGTTCGAGTTTCGACGATGGCGGATTGCCAACACCAAAGTCGAATTCATTTGCTGTACAGAAGAGAATCCTTGTGGTCGGCTGCTCTGATCGGTATCTTTTCGTGGTTTCTCCGATGAGTACCAGGCGAATGCCAGGGCAGAACCCTAACAAAAGGGCCACGGACCGCGCTCGATCTATCCTGATCCTTGCCCTCCTCCTCTCCCTTACACACACGCATGCATACATACACACAGTTACAGTTGCACTACACTAATAGTCATGTCGGGAGTCCAGAGCTGGCTGGCGCGGTGGCCCACTGGTGGTGATGCCTGGAAGAAGACCCTTACAAGTCGACGTCTAGGTCGGCGACGAATGTCATGTTCTAGGTGGTAAGATGGAACTCCTGCACTTTCAAAGATGTAACATGCACTATACTCATGGGACTAACAACCACAGCCGTTGAAGCGCCTGAAAACGCGAAATAATCAATCGCTCAAAGTACTAAGTGGCTGGCTTTTCATTTTTGTTTTGTTTTAATTTCTACAAGAGGATGGAATATGGTGTTGAATGATGTTACCGAGACGAAATGTAGTCAGCATTGAAAGACGTGCTCAAAACAACGTACTAAAATTAAGTTCAAAACCGCTCACTTCAAACCTAGTTGTACGTTCTTCAAGTGTATGCTAACCCCTACTGGCAGTGGCGACGTATGGCTTTACATTTCTAAGTGATCAGCAAAATAATTTTTCTTACATATTACCTCTACACAACCATTTAAGATTATTATACCATCCACATTGAAATGGTCGACTATTTTCTCACGTAGGGTAGAGAAACATGCTGAAAATACTGGAAACAAAAATCCAGGTCGAGGTTTTGACGAAAATACACGTTTTGAGGGCCCCAGATGTACGGAAAATGCCTGTTTTTGTTTGTGAAACATGTGTTGTCTGTCTCTCTATCCATCTGTCTACCTGGACGTTTGTTTGTCTAGCCTTCTGTCTTTCTCTGTGCCTGAACAACACAAGCGCCTAAACCGTTTACGATACATTTACCAAAATTGATAGACCCGATCAGTCAACTTAATATCGCGGCCCCTCGAATTGACACAGATTTTTTGATCTTGAGAGGTACTTTATATGAATTTTCTAGTACAACAATTTCTTCTCAAAAATAGCAATAAGATTTTTATTTAAATATTTTACTCGAATAGAGTAAATACGCTTACAACATTGACACTGTTCCGATTTTTCATTGAAGCCTCTAATAATTCGAAAGTTTCAAAATATCTCGAAATGTTTTCAACCCGACCTCCAACTTCATTAATGAATATAGATATTTGTTTTTAATGCAATCTGATCTAAAAAATAGATCTTTAAATAATGTTATACATTTTTTACAAAATATGAGAAGTTTTCTAGTATTGTGACCTGAATCGGAGCAAGTAAAATAATGCTTAGACAAAATTTTCTTAAAAAAAGGTCTACAATCATTTTCTTTCGATGTTTTACTCAAATAGAACAATGCTCGCTAAATAGTATGTCGTAGGTCAGAATTTCATTAAAAGAAACTCTGGAATGTCCAAAATTGCATAGTTATTTTTTAAAATTTTAAAAGTTTTTAATATTTTTTTAAATTTATTCTGTTCTTCACCTTTAATATTGAAGATATAGTTACTTATTTGTGAACGCAATCCAATTCTTAGATCTTTAAATCATTTTATTTAAACTTACATTTTATATTGGTATTCACTCATTCCTGTAACTCCTTTTTACCAAAAGAGTTTGCTATAGATGAACTGATGCTGGCAAACAAATTCCGATATGTGTTTGGTTCTTTTAATATTTTAATAAAATTAGTAAAATTCACGTGTATGGTTAAGATTAGTACTTCATTTATTCAACTGTTATGTCGTTACTATTATTTATTTTTATGCAAATAACTATGTAAAAAATGTAAAGGTAAAGATAAACCTACAACCGGCACTTTCTTCATATTTTATCCTAATTTAATACAATTAAAAATTGGTATTTTTATTTCAATCAAAGCTCTCTTTAAGAAACGATTCTTTAAAGTAATTCGCTCCTATCAGGTTGTCCCTGGTGTTTAATCCAACAAATCTAAGAGATTTATGTATGCATACACAAACTTAACATTCGCCTTAAGTCACTAAGAGATACACAAGCTTGTTGGATCTAAATATTAAGCTATGAAGCTCAGCAAACAGGCTGAACACCGGATAGGCGTGCGAGATAAGTTACGCAGTAGAATTTTACTTTGCCTTTGAATGCTTTTGCGAAACTGTAGTTCAAGCCAACTTCCTTGGCTCCCGTTCTACTTCTACTAATACGACGTACAAAGAAAGTTAAGTCATGTTCCAAAATTAAGGAAGGAAAAAAAGTGTATTTCTGAAGAAAAATATACTTTTTTTAACCGTCTTGAACGGACAAACATGCAATTTTTTGATAGAAAAGCTCGTTTTGTGGTTCTCTAATACCGAATAATTGGGTAATTCTTGTATACGCAGTAAATGACTTTTTATATTATGCTGTGTAGTCAGAATACACGTTTTGAGGTTTCTTCATATCAAGAAAACAGTTGTTGTCAATACGTCTGTTTGCCCGTCCGTTTGACGGTCTGTGAACAACACTAGCGTCTAAGCCGTTCACAGGACTTTCACAAAAATTTATATTCTCCAATAGATCTGGCTTAGGTTGCAACCGCTCGAATTTAAAATGGCCTACCCGCATTCGGAGAGGGGGGCACTTAATATGAAGCACTAACGACATTTTCGAAATTGTCTCTGAAATGTTTCCAAATCATTTGATTAAATTTCTTTGCTTGATGAGAGCAATGCATGCCGGTAAAAATGGCCCCGGTGAATTCTATTATAGTTCTTGTGATATTTATTGTAATCGTTTAGGCACACTGCTTTCTAGAATCCAACAGCGTGCACTTTGGAATTTAGATCCACCGGGTTCTCAGTCTTTCGAATTTTGTTGAGTCAACAGTCCGTTGCGTTTCAGTTACGGGATAATATATCTATTTTTAGATGTAGATTTTTTGTAGTACCTATATTTCAGATCTCCAATAGTTTATTTGTGAAAACGGTTTTGCGAAAATGTAATATTTATGCTAACTGTATTTTAATTAAAATGGTCGCCAAGCAAACTAAAGAACTTGTAAGAGGCGGCCTTGCAAAAATTACTAAAGTTTTTTAGAACTTCTGATCTCCAACTGTGCGACGTACAAAAAATTAAAAATTATAATACTTTATATTCAGTTTTGATGGTTCTATTATGTATCAATATAAAACTGCAGAATACGTGACTCTGATACAACAGAGTTATCTTTACAAAATCGCATGTTAAATTCTTATTTTTCAGTTTCAGTGATTTTTGAAAGTAATTATAATACGAATTGCTTTAATAGACAATTATACAAACTTATTTGTGTAGCTCTAGCGCAGTCACTCTATTCCTATATATCGTAAGTTACTTTCTCCAAGACGTTATGTAGTCAAAATTCATGTTTTATGGGGCTTTGACGCCACAAATTGATTGAAGGCAAAACGTCTCTGTCCGTCCGTCTGGGGTCAACGCTAACGCCAAAACCATTCAACAGATTTTCTCCAAAATTGTTATTCCTCGGTCGATTTAAAAAAATCGATACCCTGTGAGTTTAAAACAGATAGTTTGAATTTTGGAGGTTCTTTGCATGAAGCCTCAATAACAATTTCATTTTTTTAAATAATGACTCTGAATTTTTGGATTTAACTTTGTTATTGGATAATGAAAAGAACCCTTAAAAGAATGCCGCATATTTAATTTTCCTTGAAATCTCTGATTGTTTGAAAATTACAAAAGATAAAAAGTTTTTCGGCGTCTTTCTGTAACTACAATATTGAAGTGTGATATTTTTTAAAATTAAATCCGTTTCGCAAAGACAGATCTTGAAATAAGGTCATTTACATTTTCTTTCCAAAATGCGAATAGTTGGTAGTCAATTAAAAAAAATTATTTTCTCAAAATCATCCCCAAACTTTTCCTTTAAATTTTCTCCTCCTTTGTATCAAAGAACGAAAAAAAGTTGCGCTATTCCCACTTCCGGCGAACTCTATTTTCAAAAATTACAAAAAAGTAACATTGGAAAATTACAAATTTGAAGATGGAGATTTTTGTTTAAAAATCGGTTCTAGAAAACAGCTCTTTAAAGAATATCTTGCACATTTCTTTAAAAAATGAGTGGTTTTCGTGCAGTTTTTTCTTGATGTTAATGCAAAATTATAAAAAAAGTTCTTAAAAACTGCCTTAATTTTTAAAAAAAATACACCAAGAGAACTATGTGCATTTAGAAAAACGAAAAAAAATTTTCGAAGATGGCAAAAGTTAGAAATAATGGGAGAAAGTATGTGCTGTTGTAGCTCCTGTAATTGTTACTTAGATTTTTTTAAATCTCTCATCTACAAATACTTGTTTAGTTTCTCATTACTTCAGTAAATTACTTTTTAATTTTTAAATACAAACTATTAAGTACAGTAGATTATTATATTAATTATTTTTCAGATAAGAACATATTTTAAGGCATTTTTTTAGAATATTTTGTTTCAAAAAATCTGGCGCGTGGCTCCTCATGGATGGCCCAAAGCAACTTCATATTTCGTCATCAGGGAAAGCCAACTCTTCACTTACCTTTACCCTGAATATTTGATTTTAACACGAGCAAAAAAATATTATATCTGTTCAACCCATTTAGTCACAAAAAAATATTTTTACATGTATTTTTAATACATGTGTGCTTTGCATGCCCCCCCCCCCCCCCCAGCAGCTTAACTGATTGGGGCGCTGACTTTTGCGAAGGGTTGCAGTTTTCAGTTTAGTGTATTTCCTGTAATAGAACAGAGAATATGAAACATTCTGTAATCAAATCATCGCTGCCTGTTCCGCACTGATTGTAGTAAAAAATATATAATTTTTCAAGATCACTCATTTACTATTGGTATGTAGTATTCAAGTGAGTCACTTGAAATATTTATTGCTTCGAGCGTTCCATTCAGGTCGTAGAGACCTTTCTATTGTGATAATATCCAAATTTCAGCTTTGATTGAAATCTGGATAATATCAAAGGAAAGTTTTCCTAGGAATGAGGTTCTTTTCATTGCTCCCAGACGACCGAGTGAATTCTCATTGTCACTCCATTTGAATGAAGCGCGTTACGCTGCGGTGTTGTCGAGTAGCCCGTTACTGTTCCAACCCTTAGGAAGCGCGCGAATGCGTGTCTTCGGTCTGACTTGGGCTTATTATTTCTCAGAATTCTTCAATTTGAAACGGTGGATGTAATTCAAATTGAGGCACATAAATTCTACGTGATGTTAGCTACCTAAAGATATTCATTGATTCATTGATATACCTAAAGATATTCATATCATTTAAAACATATTCATTGATTAGTTTCCTCACAATTTTAAAATTTTGGTCGATTTTGTCAAGTCACCAACAGATTCCACGTTAAAGGACAAACTTTATTATCTTATTACTCGGAAACTAGACGGTAAAATCGATTCAAACTCTACCAATACACAGAATAACGTCTCTTCTTTAGATTAATTATTTTTTTGTATAACAACATTATAAATTTATAAAACAAACTTAATTTTGCGAAACTATGTCCTCATAACGTGTCGGGTGTTTGACATCTATGAACTGTGCAAGAAAACTCTGGTCGACTGTCCCGTTTACCGCCACATCCCCCATAATTCTCTCGCTGCGATTGGCTGAATATGTAATGACACATTCGTGCCATAAAATGTTACATGCCATCATTGGAGCCGTAAAATGCACGATAATGAACGATTTCTTGCAACAGAAAAGGTCGTTTATAATGCTGGAATACAAAAAAGTTATACGATGCCACTCCGCTCGCACTATTGTCGTTCGCCATGCTCTCGCTTAAGCGAGCCGATTCTGTCCCGTTCGTAACGATAAGGGATAAGAGCCCACATACTTTGCTATATTCAAGCAAAAAGTGTAAAGCGCGTTGCGAAGCGTAAATTGAGCCCCAAAAGTTATTACAACTAGCAAGACGCCATTTTGGTCGCGGGTTCGGCGTTTTGCGTGATCACGGGTAGTAAGTCGATTCCTTCACGTGGAGCACGATAAGGGATAAGCGCCGATTTTTTAACATTAAGGTATAATATATTAAGCTAATACAGTTTATATTATTTAAACTTCAAAATCGACTCCAATTTTTTTTCCTTTAAGATTTTGCTCGAATAGAGACAGTAAGCTTACAAATATTAAAGATTTTCAGTCCCTCATCCTATTCATTGTTTATTCGTCTTGCATTAATTCGGAATATTTGCTCAAAAAGTTTGAAACAAGTGAGATTCGTGAATCGTGAAAATGTCCATGACTCATTCTAGCCTCGAGGACAGTGGGCCATTGAGATTACATCAGGGCGCATCATACATAAGTATTTCTCTAAATTAAATATAATTTTAGCATTTTTGGATTGGCATTGAATATAAATACAAATGAGATTTGTAATCAGCAAAATGGATATGTTTTGATTTATTATAGATGCCTATGATCCTGTCTTATGTTAATAGAATTGCAGTACATTAGGTACTATCTGGTTTCAGAATATCAGTTTCATGAATTATGATTTCTTCCTTCATTTCATTTATTTTATAAATGAAAGACATTGCTACAGTTATTCTAATGTAGTATCTGAATTTCAATCTCAAATATTAGACGTTATTTTTAGATGATTTAATGCTTATTCATCCACTCGTAGAAATTATCACGTTTGCTTCAGTTGCATGACGGTAGAGGAAGCCGCTTGGAAACAGAATAATTTTTGTTTGACTGTCCTTCGGCGGGAAATGTATCAACCAATGAAATTCATTGTGATGTAGCGTCGCAACGTAGAGCATGCGTGTTGCCGGTCTCCCATAGTAGAACGCCATTTTGTGAGTGCAGTGTGGGTTGGTAGTTCGGATTGTTCTCGTCTTTTTTAACAGCGTAAACATTTTTTCCAAATTTGAGCCGTTTCAGTTTTCTATGGCAGAAATGCAGGCCACGCCTGGAAATCAGGATGCGTTGTCGGTTGCTCAGTTGGAGTTGGGCACAAATCCCAATGCACTTGCATTAAGGAGGCCGTTCGATCCTGTGGCACATGAGTTAGACGCTACATTCCGTCTGACACGTTTTGCTGATCTCAAAGGATGAGGGTGTAAAGTCCCTCAGGAGGTTCTTGCCAAACTCCTTGAGGGACTGCAGCAAGACGAAAACAATGCCCAGGACGAACATGCCCACTTTTTGCATATGGCTAGTCCCAGAATTGGTAAGTAGTGCTGCAATTTCAGCGTTGTCGTGTTGCCATCATGGCTGGATTAATAGTATTTATTTGGAGGGTCATATACAAATACTATAATCTGTCCGGAATAAAATGCACTTGATGATTTTTGTTGTCTGACGGTACGATCAGAAAGGCACGTGATGTATTTTCAGCGGTTTCGCCGGTTGACTGTGGCCGCGTTTCGATGATTTGTGCGCACGACTCTGTGTACTGTTCTGTCTGAAATTTTTGGTCCTTGATATCGTGCCGGTAACGGCGCGAAAATATATTATAAATTACTTTTAGTTTTCCCATGACCATGTGCAATAACAAAAGCTGACTGGAAAGAAAATGTAATGAATGAATTTTTAAAATATACTTATAATGTAACTTGTTCAAATTTTCTGTTGTTAGTATTGGCAATTGTCATTCATTTTAATTCACGCGTTTTTTATGACGGCATGTATGATTTGAAAATTCATTTTTATAAATTTATTATTTGCCTCCTATTAAGAGCATTAACTTCGCCTTTATTTTAACTTGAACATAAATTTGGAAATAAATTAAATCTAGCATTCACGTAAAAACGGTGGAACTAACATTATTTGAAACAATTTCTATTAAAAATACGTAAGAGTAGAGTCCAGCTGATCGGTGAGCTTTCGCTCGCATGTTTTAATTGGGTGAAGGAATATTAACTCAGAGTTGTGATAGAGGATAATGATAGATTACATGTAAGACTGGTTTCACTATAAACTCCACAGTAGGAAAAGTTGAATTGTCATGATTGGATTGTGTAGGAAGAGTCCAGTTTAGGAAATATCTGCTCCTATCAATAAACCTTTAGATCCTTCACTTCATGTAAATTCAAAATGTTAGTTCTATTGCATTGACGATATGGGATACGTAAGACAAAATAAAGGCTCTCCTGTTGAAAATTGTAATTTTTGACTGAAGTTAGATAGAAGAACCAGTTCACAGGTCCCTGTTTCTCTCCTCTTAATTATATTCCATTAAAAGTTGTCCTTGAGGCAGCTTTTCATTTTAACTTTGCAAAACATTTTTATTTTACGGAAGGAAGGCACTGAACAACCACCCTTAGCTATATATTCTTTCAAATGAGAATTGGAATTGCCTTAATATTTCTCAATTTTTTAATAAATTGTAATTATTTTCTCTTACCCTTTCATTGTGAAGACCCATGGTTACGTTCCTCAGGATATGCTGTATAAGCTATTTACATTACATAAATTGCTTCTTGCGACTTAAAGTAATTATTTACATTGAATTCTACTTGTCAGTTTTTTTACCTTGATTAAATAAAAATGGTCAAGGTTAAGGTTGGTTTTGGATAGTTCAGAGCAGACCAAAACGATTGTCCTTGGCTGACAAATAATTTTTGACTTGGGTGTAGGAAAAAAGGAATGTCAGACATTGCAAATATACTTACACATTTTGTAGTTTTATCCCTAAATGAAATTGATGCAATTTTTTTGAATGGTGTGGTTGAATATAGTGAAAGAAAATTTATCTAATGTTAACTTCTTTGATATTACAGGTATTGGTATGGATTCGTCTGTGACACCACTTCGTCATGGTGGTCTCTCGTTAGTCCAGACAACAGATTTCTTCTATCCACTGGTTGATGATCCATATATGATGGGTATGTACTTGAATTGTGTGAAAACCTTTAAAATTTTGATGAAGAAATTGTGCTCCTTTTCTGTTGCAAGTTAGTTAATTTTTGGTGGACAATTTAGTATTGATATTTATCAAAATTTTGCAAGATTCAAAGGCAGGAGTTCTGGTTGTTTTTTCCATTCAATTAAAACTATTGATTTCTTTATCTGAATGCATGTTTTTTTGAAATGTGTCAAAACGCAATTGTAATAATTAGTAATGAGCAAACTGTTTTCTCTTGATGTTTATTCCTTGTACCAGGGATTAAATTAAGTTTGTTTCATTTTTCTGTAATATATTAAATATTTGCCTTCTGTCTTGTGTGAGCAGTATTGCTTTTCAGTGGAGGTGGTTTTTGTTTTCAAATGAAAATGTGTAGAACATAATACTGATTAGGCTTGTATTGAAATTATCTAGAAGTTAATGATTTATGAAATGCTACAACGAAATTGAATTTTCACATCTTCAAGGCTTAGTAAACAAAAGTGTTAAATCTATTTAACAAGATTTAGTTTTGTATTGTGACTAATTGAGACAATAGTCAAAATGGGTGGCTTTTAACCTGTTTAAAGGATAACAGGTTTTGAGGTAGATTTGAAGCTCTGTTTCTTTTTACTTGGTTGAACTTATATAATCACTTGTGAGAGTGTTATTGGAAAGTATTATTTACGTTGTAATCTAGTATATCCATTAACCTTTACAATTCATCTATAAAATTCCTCTGGTTAAAATTGGTCATTGACTTTTGGCCTTCTATATATTTCTTGATAATTGTTGTAGATGCAGAAGGGGATAATATTTTTCCTTTATTTTTTAATTTCATATCCAGTACTAAAAGTCCATCATAATGTCCATTTTGTTCAAATAATTATATCTATTCCAATCTTCCTGAGATTCTTCTATAATTATAGGGGTGAAAAGGCTTTCAGAAGTGTCCAGATATTGACATTTATTTTGAAAAACCTAGTGGGAGAATATTATTGATTGGTTGCCTGCAAACACAAATTGTCATTTCAAATATTTGACATGCTTACTTTTTGTTTTAGAAGAATAAATTATGAACCGAAAAGTCTGTCCAAAAATTGTATTACTGTTATATTTCTTTCTAATAATCGAGGTTTTTCGTAATATTAGTGAAAATCAGATACCTCATTTCTTCACAACAAATGTTATCATCATTAGTCATCTTTATTATGATTATATTTTCACACAATATCTTGTTTCGGGAATGGATGCATTCTCTTCATTAGATAACATTATAGAAAGATTATTATAAGAAGGGACCACTTTGACAACTACTGCTTGACCACTACTTACAACGTAACTTCAGGTTGTATCCACGCACTCTGTCATTTGTTTACAGTCAGCTTATTTGTAAATGGTTACGTCACTTTCTCTTGCTATGTCATTGCCTTGCATGGCATTGATTTTTTTTCCAACCTGACAAAATGGTCCCTTCTTAGAGTAACTCCTCTACACTAGAATAAAGCATATAGTGCTGATACAAAAAAAATAAAAGTCTTCGAAAACTACAAAAAAAGAAAACTAATAAGGTATGTTAAAGTGAATTAACGTTTTCATAATTCATCCATTTATTTGAGAGCTCTTGATTTCCATATCAGAGCAGTGATGCCCTGCAATACTTGTGGCCTCCAGTTAGCAAAAATGCTGCTGAACATAACCACACAAAATAAAATTAAAATTGTTGGCAATTTGCCCTTGTTCCTGAATATCCACTGAAACCATAGACTCTTTTACATGAATGGAGGCTGCCTAATTTCTTTTCATTTTCTGTGGTCATTACATATATATATATATATATATATATATATATATATATATATATATATATATATATATATATATATATATATATATATATATATATATATATATGCATCAAATGGAGAGGCATTTTTAAAATTGTTTGGTACAAGGAAACATTATCAACTCCTGGTGGTTGGAAGCTTCTTGATTTAGTCATACCAAACATAAAGGGAGACTCTCTACACCAGGTAAGAGGTTAGTATACATCCTATTAAAAGATTAACCTGCTCCCAAGCTTTCAAATGAGCATGTAAACAACTCATGCTGTTGGATACATTAATGATGTAATCAAGGCTTCTTCTAATTGTTCAAGTGAACACAGCTTTCAAACTTCGGTTTTGACTGTTCTTTCCCAGCAAATTTGTCTTTAGTTATCCCAAAATTGGCTGAACCAACAATGGCACTGTTCAGTGTCACATTCTCACAACTGCTGAAATAGCAATTTCTGAGCAAAGAAATTGATTAGGCTATTTAGGAATTTTGTGAAGAACATTTGTTGCATCTCGTAAATATTTTTTTAACATATATAATTATATTAAAATAGATGAAATCTGAGAAAAATGCATTAAAAATGAGGGCAAAAGGTAAAAAATTACTTATTACTCGAAATGGACAAAAAATGCAAACAAAAGCCATAAAATGGGATGTTTCCTTTTGGCATAACAAAATTAATTTCTATACTAAACAGCATTGTCCTAAAGTGAAATGGAAAAACAGGAGTGCCCGCAATGTATCTCTTGGATATAGCTGCAACTTTTTATGAATGTGATTGATTTGTAGCTCTATTTACTGAAATATGTATTGTTTTTGTTTGTACATGTCCCCCAATGCCATTGTTAATGAATCCTACACTGCAGAAATCTTGTCTAAATACTTATGGTGAAAAAGGTAAAAATTGACAAAGATCTTTAATCATCTTATTAAATACAATTTCCACAAATGATTTTGTCATGTTCTAAACAAACCTATATTTCACGAAAATGTTTAGAAAGTCTGTCTTGTTTCCATTTGTTTGCATTTTTTTCACTTCCCTACAGACATCCCTTGCACATCATATTTCTCTTTCAGAAGAAATTGTAAGTTGAACCTAGATAAGACAAATAATTACATTTTCTGTTGTCAATTCTCATAGACACAGCTGAAAATAATGCCATGACATGTGCTTATTACACCAGCAGCTCAGCATGTATTGGCGCCATTGCATGCAACATATCTGACAGATATCGTACAGCACAGTGATCAAGTTTCAACATGCTCACAATAAATGATTCAATGAAAGGATAAAAATAGAAGGCCAGGCTTTATCACAAAAGTACAATGAAGTAATACACGAAATATCAGACAACTAATGCATTACAATAATTCAGGAACATTCGTGGCTTGAATCCCGCAGATATATTGGGAGCACTCCTGGGTTAAAATCTGCTCCCTGGTGATGACCATATTGTAAAAACACATTTATGGTTCCTCTCTTTTCATCACTTTCCACCATATGAGTCTCCTTCCTAGAAGTAACAAAAAAAATTTCTGAAGATATGTGAGAGCAGTGATTCTTGTAAATTCATTATCCGTTACTTCCTGAGATTCTTTCAAACAATCCATAGATCAAACAAGCTTTTGGAACTTTGAATATACAGATCAACATTCAAAACATTAAAAAGAAGATACATCCAGTATCATATTTCATCTTTTACAATCGCCGAGATTTTTGACATAGTGTTATTAAACTGATCACACTAGTCATGTTGTAATGAATAATACCAATGGTCTAGTCATGTGTTTGCGTTTTTGTGCTAGCAAGTTGGACCCATGTAGCTAAGATTTCTCAAGCAAGATCTCTCAGAAGTTTTGCTCCCATAGAGGAGAATAGGTATGACCGTTGTTTTATAAATTTGAGCTTAGTTTCCTTTTGCACTTTTTCAGTGTTCTTTTGTGAGTGCTAATAATAAAACTAACTTGAAATTAGGTTAGTTTTATTATGAAAATGTTTTTATAATTGGATTTATTTAGGGCTGCTCTAATGAAAATCAGCCGTTACGTTGTCATCCAGCCAGAATGTTGAACATCACCATGGTGACATCACTGTAGTAATGTGTAAGCTCTCGATTGGATAAACATTAACCCTTTATGATCTGTCAGAGGCAGCTGTAAATAAATCACAGTATAAAAAATGTTATGTTGCATTCCAAATAATGCAAATTGGATATTTGTTCATTAGTTGTTTTGATAATTTTTATTCATTTGGGGTCCTTACCTCAAAGCCATAACCTTAATCTTGTCAATTGGTATTTTACAATTATGTTTTTTTGCTCATTATTGCAATTTACTAAATGTTAATTTCTGGAGGTCATCTTCAGAATTAGTAGTAAAAACAATATCGTCTGTAAAAAAAGACTTTATTTTAATGTCCTTCCCTAGAAAAATTCCACCTTTTTTTAATTCGTTTTTTTTCATTCTGCGGGAAGTGCTTTTTATATTTTTTCTTTCTTTCTCTCTCTCTCCCTCTCTCCCTGAATGTGCTGCGTGCATGCACTTGGTAGCCCCCTTGCCTAAACCCTTGATTAATTTTTTAATGCTCTCCTTTTTGTGTTTGGTAAATTCCCACAAATAGTGGGTTTTCAAGGTCAAAGAGAAAAGGAGATTTTCTGGTTTCATTTGACTATTTTTCTCTATGTGTTTGAGGGAGTTTTCCATTTATTCAAGACCTTCCAATACTGAAATTAGTCTGTTCTTCTAGATGTGTATGTATTGCAATTTCTTGGACTCGTATAGTTATTTTATTGGCAAATTTTTGTACCCCGTGTCCAACAAGCTGATTGCTTTGTATTTAGAGTACTTATTTGTATTTCTTTTCTTGTAGATAGGTATAACCATTCCATACTTCCAATCTAATATAGAGACATTTTGTTGTACACACATTTAAAAGTTGCAGGAGTTGGAACTTGGTAAGAGTTTCACCATTCTTCAACAATTTATTTAATCTGGTCCACAGGCTTTTCTACATTTCATTGTTGCAATCACTTCTTCTAGTTCAAAAGATGACAGATTGGTGTTTATGTTCTCTGGTGTTTTTTCTGTGGGGGCATTGTTATTGAACCAAAAGTTTTGAAAATCCTTTCTCCACTCATCCTTTTTTTTTATTGGTATGTGCCTTCTTTCTTCATTAAAAAATTTTAAAATTTTGTATGCTCACCAGTCTGCCATATATGTCATGTTATAAAATGCACATAAACTTTTCCCAGGATTGTTGGGCATGTCAGACTATTCTTTTGCTTGATTTCGTATCTTACTGTATTTTATTTTGTCTTCCTTGGACTTGGATATTATACACTTTTTGGTGCGATTCTGTTAGACATAAATTAACAGAAAGCTTTGTTATACTCCCTGGCCAGTGGTCAGGTTTCGTAGTTATTTCACAGTGGAGAATATGTTTTGGAAGTTCTTAAAAATGTTCTTTATATTTTTAATCGTTCACTGTCACTTTTACTCTTGAACTATATGTACAATTTCATTCACACACTCGCACAACACTATGTACACTACGTACACTGATTTTATTCGCCACGGCGTCGATTTCACTCAAGCATCCGTCGCGCCGCGACGTTTCATTGGCAGGCGACGCTGGCCCGGCGGAACGCGTCTCCGCGCCGCCCGCGCGGATCCGGCATCCATGAGCGGCGGTCGCCTCCCACGCACTTGCTGCTCCCCCGCGTCGTAGAGCTCAGAGAACCTGTGCGGGGGCAGTGCGCGGAAGGTGATGGCGACGTGCTGTGGGCCCTTTCTTCTGTGGAAGGCCTTGTGCACGCCGCTGTTCGCCGCTACGCCGGTCTCGCGCAGGATGAGCTGGGCGGACGGCCTCAACGCCCTCTCGAGCGCCGTCTCCGCCCGCTTCTTCAGCTCCGCCGGGAACTGATTACGTATGTGCCGAAATGTCCTGCGCAGAGTTAAAATAGGGCTAAGTTCCCTCTCTACCCGTGTGCCGGTTGGCCAATGGCGGACAGAGTGCACCGACCAATCAGGGGCGGGCTCCCCGCAGGGTGAGAGAAGGCGCAATCGGACGTTGTGGAGCAGCTAGGACTGCATCCGGTCAAGACCGGACATCTGGTAAAATAGATATTTCCAGGCATCGTGTAGACGTATGCCTTGGTCAGCATTAAGGTTATGAGGGTGTTTAATAATTTTCACCGCCTCTTTTACCCTCCCGTACCCCAGCGGTCTTCTCTGGTTAAGAGGAGAGTGTCATCAAATAGAATGGCGTGGCCAGTTTTCCATGCTTGCATGGCTACGGCGGATTTATTCGTATTATTGTATTTATAATGACGAATATGTTCCCGGAGGAGTTCGTCTACGGTACGGCCCGTCTCACCAATGTAATTATGGTCGCAGCCGAGATGCCATGCAGCTGCGGCCATAGTTACATTGGCGACAGGATAGGATCTTGAGTGTGTTGTGCTTAGTACGCCTGTCTCTAATGACGCTCTTCGTCCATGTTTTATTTCTATCTCTGGTTGTCTGCTGGTTTGTTGTGACCCCTCTCCCCCGTACAAGGATGGGGATTGGGAGCCGGTGTAGGGAAGTGACGGGTCGTTTTGTTAGGGGGTTTGAGGGTGGGGGAAAGGAATGGATTTAGGAGGGGAATGGGATGGGATATAGGAGGGATTAGGAATATTTAGTGGTTGTCTTCGGTTCCAAGTCGGTCAGTATTGAGTCTGTGGTTTAAGTCGTCTTTGTCGGTTCTTTTTGTTTCCACCCTTTGGCCTAGGTTATGGGAGGATGGAGTTGCAGGATGTCGAGGGGGTATTTTCCTAGTGTGTCGGGGATTTCTGAGGATATGGTAGTGGGTAGGATTAGGTTTCTGAACTGAGGATTGGTGATGAACTTTTGTAGGGTTTGTATTGAGGAGTTGTAAAGGGGGGTAAGGATATGGGGCATTTTGTGTTGTTCTCGTAAGTCATTAAAGCGGGTTAACGGAGGGGGACGGAAGATCAGACGGATTACTGTTTCAGGTGACGGTTAGTTTCCTGTAATTGATGATGAATGTGTTGAAACATGTAGCATGGGCGTAAGAAAGGGTGGGCGGATATAGGTATTGTAAGCTTGGATTTTCTTTTGGATGGGGATGGACGGAATATTCAGAGTAAAGGGCGTTTCTGACCCGTGGGTTTTTATTGTGGTGTTGAGGACGTGTTGGGGACCAAAGGAGTCTGCGGGAAAGGGTAATGCCAAGATATTTGACATGGGGTTGCCAGGGGATAGGCGTTTGATTTATTGTCAGAGGGGATGGGTTTGATGGATAAGTTTAATAGGAAGAGAGGATGGCTTGGGATTTGGAAGGGTTGATGTTGATGGAATTTTGGGAGGCCCAGAGGTGGAAGGAATCGAGGGATTTTTGAAGGTTTCGTAAGGAGCGGGTGAGGTTGCGGAAGGAAGCAAGCAAGGAATGCAAGATCATCAGCGTAGAGGAATCGCTCTACTCCGGGAGTGGAAGGGATGCCATTTATGTACAGGGAAAAAGGAGTGGGGAGAGCACGGCGCCCTGTGGGACGCCGGCTTGGGTGGGATAGGTGGGGGATTTTTGGAGTAATATTGGATATGAAAGATCGGTGGGTGAGGTAGTTTGGAGTAGTGAGTGGATATGGTCAGGGATATGGGGGCGGATTTTTGCTAGGAGGATTGGGTGAGATATGGTGTCATAAGCTTGTGTAAGATCTGTAAGGATAGTTGCGATTTCTTTGCGGTCTTGAACGGGGATGGCTATAGATAGGGTTAGGTTAAGTGTTTGAGGGTTTGATGTCTATATCATTCTTTGGAAGGTTGCGGAGTTGGGTGGGACGTATACCATCGGGTCCGGAGGCTTTACATTGATTTGTCATTGTCAGTAGCTAATTTCCGTATCGTTTGTTGTCCAAGTCGTTTGCTGATTGAGGGGTGGAGTTGGGGTTCTCGAGGCGTTAAGAAGTACATTTTGGGGAATTGGATATTGGTGTGGCGGACACGGTCGGCCAGGGTCTGGGCGAAGGTATATGCAATAATTTGGGGGCAAAAGATAGGGAGTTGTGGTTTTTGTAAAGGGGGGAAATTCGGGTTGAGGTATCTCGTATTGCCTTATGTGAATATTGCAAATATGTGCCTTTTGTGAATATTATTGGGGCTGTTCTTGTCATTAAGTCGTATTTGTTCGTTTCGTAATTCTGTGGAAGTGAGTGAACTTGTCTTTGGGTCTGTTTAAAAGTTTTTTGTCCTCGTCTCGCCTGTGTTTGTAGACTCGTCGTATTTGTCTCTTCAGTCTGATAGTATTATTTCGTCGGGGAGGGTAGGGTAGTGTGTAGTGTGAGTGGTGGGTCGTTTGTAGGTGCGAAGGATATGGTGGTTCAGGTGTTCAATAGATTTATCTATGGAAGATATTGTTGGGAGGTTGGCTGGGACATGTATCTTTTTGGATAGGATATGTTTGTAGGATTTCCAGTTGTTGTGGATGGTTGGGGGTTTTGTGGAAATGTAGGTAGTTGTGGATGAGCAGGAGAATATTATTGGGAAGTGGTCGGAAAAGTCATAGAGGTCATATTTGGGATTGGGTGTGGTGACATGTAGTTGGGAGGAGTGCAGGACGAAGTCAAGGATATCGTGAGGGTGTCCGTTGACAGTATGTGTGGGTTCAGGGGGACATTTGATGTGGATTTGGGTGTTGCTGTTCAGGAAGTCTTAAAGTCTCAGTCCAGCTATGTTACTAGTCGAGCTGCCCCATCCGGTGAATTTTGAGTTGACATCGCCTGCAAGGATAAAGGGATGGGGTAGATTGTTAAGGATGTTCAAATCAGAGGTAGGAAACGAGGAATGGGGTCTTTTGTCGGCTGAGTTGATAATTATGGGAGTGTTGGGGGTTCCAAATAGGATGGCAGTACATTCTAGGGCTGTGAATTGAAGTTGGTAAGGAGTGTGCGGGAGGGATCGTCGAATGAGGATGGCCGTGCCGCCTCCGGGGGCAAAGGTTCTTTCATTCCGGTAGGTGAGGTAGTTTTGGATGGTGAAGGAGTTAGTATCAGCATCGTCTCTTGTACTAGTTGGATCACGATGGAGTAGTCTTTTAGGAACTGTGCGAGGATGGTTTTTTTTTGGGGGGGGGGGGGGCTATGTCGCCACGTGCGTTCCACGAGGAAAAGGATAGGATTCGGGGCTGGGGTCGACATTAATTTAGTATTTTTACAAGTTTAATGCCTGCGGTTATTAATTTTATGAGGATGTCCTCTGGGCTGTTCAGGATGTTTATGAAGGTTCTTAGGTGGCAGTTTTTTGAGAGTTGGCGATTGGAGAAGTGAGAAGAGGTCTTTGATATCTTGAGTGGTTGTAGGTTGTGGGTTTAGATTGGGTTGGTTGGGGGCGGAGGCAGAGCAGTAGGATTTGTTTAGTTGTCGGAGGTGTGGGAAGGACTTTGAGGACATGTCGAGAGGAGGTGCTTGAGTAGGGGTTTTTGTTTCTCTCGTTTCCTTAGCTTTGGTGAGGTACGGTCGATAGATTGTCGGTAGCCAGATAGGATCGTAAGCTGGGTGGTTGCAGTTGCAGCAGGTGGGTGTTTAACCCTTATCCGGGCAACCGGGGTCCATTGGACCCAGAAGCAAAAGTTTCATTATTTTACGTGAAAACTATCAAAGGTATTACGATAGTTTTTTGTGACTTTGTTGGCAATATTGTTTTGTAAATGTGCCCGCAACCATTTTGCAAAAGCATTACTGAATAATAAATAAAAAAATATTTATATTTTTTTAGACGCAACCGGGCAAGCGGGGTCCATTGGACCCAGGTGTCTTAATCTACTTGTAATAGCGTATTTTCTGGTTTTGTTTGGTTGATTATTTGACAACAGCTGTGCGTTCAAGGGACGGACGGATGTCGGGTTACGCAACGTCTTTTCATCGGGATGTTATCTGACACTACGTGTGATAATGCGATTCTGAGAAGGACACCTTCCGATGTATAGACGTTGTTGCAGCGGATTAGTGTGTAGCCAAGAGTCCAGAGAGACAGTTTTTGTAGTCGTGTGCTGTCCTGGTTTAGTGGAAAAACTGCAAAGCAACAGGTATGTTTGTTTTTGTTTTATATTTTATTTCGCGGTCTACTTTACTGGCAGATAATGTAAAGTTTCATTTCCTGTCTCACGTTTTTCAAACTATCCACACAAGCGTTTTACTTAGAATATAATTTTGTATCTGTAGGCAATGTCCCGACGTAGAGGTCTTTCACCTTCTGAAATTCGGAGAGCAGTGGAAGAAATTTCGGAAAACGAGGACGATTTATTGTCAACAGATAATGATGAAGAGAGTGATAGTGAAGTAGATTTTGAAAGTTTAGCGTCTGAGGCCAGTGATGAACATGAGGAAACTGATGCATCTGATTCAGAATATTATAATGAAAATGGGACTGAAACAGTTGTAACTCAGTATCATGGTAAAGATGGCACAGGATGGTTCGCGGAGCCGACTAGTACAGGCAGAGCACGAAGTCATAATATAGTACGGGGGTCCATAAATAAAGTTTTGTTGCCACCTAGTGCATGTATAGAATGTCCAGTGGATGCATTCAGTCTTTACATGGATGAATCAATAGTGGCAGAAATTGTTCGTTATACGAATGCAGAAGCTCAACGAGTATACAAAGAAAAAAGACCTAAGCAATGGAATGATTGTGACAAAGTAGAGATGTATGCTTTCATTGGACTCTTACTGACTGCAGGCCACCTAAAAAGCAACCATTGCAATTATGACACTTTGTGGAATAGTGTCTATGGTCCGCCTATATTTAGAGCTACAATGGGACTAAAAAGGTTCAAGAGTATTTTGGCATTTATTCGTTTTGACGACAAAACTACTCGCTCAATTAGACGGCAAAAAGACAAATTTGCACCAATAAGAAACATTTGGGAGAAGATAAATTCAAATTTCAGAAAGTATTACTTACCTGGTACCAACATTACCGTAGATGAGCAACTAATAGGATTCAGAGGAAGATGCCCATTCAAACAATATTTACCTTCTAAGCCTGATAAATATGGGATGAAAGTCTGGTGGGCATGCGACTCTGAAACATTTTACCCACTAAACGGTATGCCTTATTTGGGAAAAGAAAATGGACAAAGAGCAGCACCTGGCTTAGGACGTCGAGTAGTGGAAGCACTAACTGAACCATATCAAGGCACTAATCGAAATGTAACATGTGACAATTATTTCACTGACAAGGATCTTGCCTTAAATCTTTTGTCACGTGGTCTGACTCTTGTTGGTACGGTACGAAAGAACAAGACTTTCTTACCTTCCCAATTTCTCACAAATAAACATCGCCCTGAAGGTACGTCGATTTTTGGATTTTCGAGGAAAATTACGATAGTTTCTTTTGTACCTAGTAAGAATAGATCAGTAGCATTGCTTTCTACTATGCATCATGATGGTACTCTATCAAGTAATGGAAAGCCAGAGATAATTATGTATTACAACAAAACCAAAGGTGGAGTCGATGCTCTGGATCAACTCGTGCATACCTACTCATGTAAAAGACGCAGCAATCGCTGGCCATTAACTTTTTTTATGAACTCTTTGGATGTATGTGGTGTAGCTGCGTATGTGATATGGAGAAACCTCAATCCTGAGTGGAATGTTAAAAAACATGAGATCAGGCGATTATTTATTGTAGATGTCGCAGAGGATTTGGTTCGTCCACACATTGTAAGGAGACAAAGTCAAAGAGGGTTGAACAAAAAGTGTCGTCTGTCAATCACCCATGTTATCGGGGAAGCAGCACCTTCTACATCTAAGAAAAATGAAGACAATGCTAAAAAAAGATGTCACTTGTGCCATTGGGAAAGAGGTAGAAAACAAAGACAGAGATGTAGCATCTGTTCAAAACCTGTATGTAATGAACACAGCCAGGTAAATAGAGTGTGTCAGATCTGTAATGCTAGTAACAATGTTTAAAATAAAAAATGTAAAGTATTTTTAAAAGTATTGTTAAATAAAATAATCATATTAGCGTGTTTTGTTTTATTACCTGCGACGAAATAATATACTTATAACATAATTCCTTAGCAAAAACTCCTGGGTCCGTTGGACCCCGCCTGCCCGGTTGCGTCATAAAAATTGGTTGCCCGGATAAGGGTTAAAGGGTGATTGGTCTAGGGATACGTAGGGGCATTCGTCGGTGGGGTGGGATTTGGCACAAAGGGCGCAGGTCACATATCGTCGACAGTATGTCCTTGTGTGGTAAAGTTTTTGACAGTGTTTGCATTGGGGGATGCGGTCAGAGTTTCTGTAATGTTCGATCATAGTCCTGTAGTAGTCTATGTACATCAGTTTGTTTTTGGTCTCAGTCATGTCCTTTTTTGTAGTCTCAATTACGTAGAGTCCAAGTGGGGTAAGGTTTCCGTTAACGTCGCGTCGGTTCATTTCAGTAATGTGGAAACCGGAGTTTTAAGTCCTGGAGGTTTGTCCTAATTCTTTCGAGGTCGTATTTAGGGGGAGTCCTATTACGACAAATTTCTCCCTGATCTCTTCTGTCGCTCTATTATGAGTATGAGATGTTGACAAAATATGTCTTTGAGGTCTGTTGTAGAAATTAGTTCTAGTCTGTCCCGAATCTTGTACGCAGTCATTGGTAGGGGTTGAATCAAGTTGAGTCCTGTTGCATTTGGCAGTCATTGCGTTATGGCTGTTTTAATAAGTCTTGGGTCAGGTCTGAGGAGTTGAGGGATTTGAGGTCTATTCGGAAAGGTCCTATCTTGCTTTTCGTCGGTGGGGTTATTAGTTGTTGGGTGTGTTCTTGTTCGGTTGCGGTAGGGTTTTCTGGAATATTGTCGTCGTCTGAGGAGCCGGAGGTTCAAGCTTGGGAATCAGGTTGTTGGAGTGGGGTGTAGCGGTTACTCAGGGGTAAGGATTGGGTTTGGGGCGGGGGATTTGTCCTGAAGGGTTTAGTGACAAGCTGGAAACCATCTCCAGTCATTAATCTCTTTGAGTTCGTGTCAGGAGAGGGGTCGTGAGGTCGTCGTGCGGTTGAGGTACCGGTAGCGGGAGATTGCGCTGTAGCGGTTGTCTGCTGGGCTACCGTCTGCGGTGGTTGGCCTTTATCAATGGTCAGTTTGATGCTGTCGCCGTCGCTGGTTTCCACGTCCATAGATTTTTCCAGTGTAGTAGTCATCTCGTCAAAGTCAGAATCTGGCAACGGCCAAAGCCGTGCCGCTTCTCGGAAGCGCCGGTTGCTTTCAGGAAGTAGTCTAAAGTGCGATTCTGGACAGCTGGGTCACTTTGTGGCTGAAAAAGAATACACGAGGGTCATGATCGCAGTCAGCAAGTTTGATCTTCACTGCACGGGCGCTGCTCGCTCAATACCCTGGCCTCACTCCCATTACATTGGCGAGACGGGACGTATCGTAGAGGAACGCCTCCGGGAACATATTCGTCATTATTAATACAATAATACGAACTACTAAGGTGAAGGTAGCGAACCCGGATTGGGGACCTTTCTGATAACCTTTCGCCACTGTTTCACTGCAAAAACAACACTCGTGTCTTGCGTGGGCTACAACTGGAAGCAGCGACGCGCGATTGCTTGCTTCAGTTTCAAGCTTGTTGTTACCATATATTCAGGACAAAGCGCGTGGAGTTAAACGTATGCGACAGAAAAGGAATCACGTTAAGGTCCTACATATGGGGGTTCTTGCATTTACGTTAGAAATATCGATTCTATCTCCTTGACGGAATTAAATGTTTTTTTCGTTGAAAATGTTTTTGAAATATATGTAGTACATCTTCCTTCGCTAAAAATTATATTGCTTTGCAGACTTTCAGTCTACAACAAAGCAGTAGATTAAATTGTTCTTAAAAAACTGGAGATAACACTAAACAGTCAGCCATCGCTCTTTTTGAATCAATTGTTGTATGCGGATATTTTAACATTGATTTTCGAATATTGCGAGAAAGAGCTGTTTCTCAATTTAATTAATTCCTTCAGTTTAGATATTACAATAAGTGTACGTACACGGATCACACGAAATTCAAAGAAGGAAATCGATCAAATAATAATTAACAAAACCACTAGTCGATATGAAATGAAAACAAAAGATTTAGGATACAGTGATCACGATGAACAAATTCTTACCACTATAAGATATGCAAAGACTGACACAATAAATAATACACGTATGAGTAGGTTGTTTACTAAAAGTAAAATACAATTATTCATCAGTTACTTCTTGCGAGAGTCATGGGGCGCGGTTTACAATACTGTAGATACAAATTATAAATATAATATTTTTTAACGCTTTCATTTCATTTTAACTCATTTTTCCTCTGCAAAAAAGAAAGATAAATATTTCACGGAGAAGCAATTATTGGATACCACAATGGATTAGGACATGTAAAAACAAACTAATTCTTCCTTATATATCTGAGCATCATGGCGTATCTCAAGGTTTTCTCCTCTACTTTAAAAAACAAATCATTTTTAAGGAAAGTCATACAGCTGGCTAAAATCATGACAATCAACATGACCATGCTATTTTTAACTCAAATAAAACAAAAGCAATTTGGAATATAGTAAAAAATTCCACCAAATGAACTAGGAACCTTGTAGAGAATGTTGTTTTAAACGATAACGATAGAAATGTGAACGATCCGGCAACAGTGGCTAGTCCCTTTTACCAATATTTTTCGAGAACTGCTGCCTATCTCATTAAGGGTCTTCAGCCACAAAATTCAGCATCAAACGTTCCCCCAAAAATTTTAGACACATGTTCGTTTCCGAAACTTCTTCCAATGAAATTTTCAAAATAATCTGTAGTCTAAAAAAATAATATTCGGCCGCTTTAGATGAATTTCCGGATTGTTTGTTAAGACTTGCGCGTCCGCCATTATACACCCGTTAACTCGCATATTTAATGTGTCCTTATGCACAAGAATTTTTCCAGGTATTTTTAAGACTACTAAGATTACGTCTCTTTTCAAAAAAGGCAACAAAAATGAAATTCAAAATTCAGCCAATTTTTCTTTTGTCTGTTTTTTGAAACATATTATACTTTTTACGTGCGAGTGGAAACATTTATTGTAAACACGCCGCGTTTTCGGATTGCCAACATGGGTTTCGAAAATCAAACTCCACGGAAACAGCCATATTTTCTTTTCTTAAAGATGTTGCCTCATTTATGGATCACAACGAAGCACCAATTGGAATATTTTTTAGATCTTTCCAAAGCTTTTGACGTCATAATATTTTACTTTCAAAATTACCTTCGTATGGAATTCGTGGTATTGCTCTAGATTGGTTACGTTCGTACCTTAAATAACGATCTCAAAGAGTAGAAATACCTTACTGGAATAATGGAACATTATGTACACACCTTTCTGATTCTTTGCCAATTGCATGTGGAGTCTCGCTGTAATCGTTTTTATGCCATATTCTCTTCTATACGTAAACGACATGCCCTCGACGATTAGAAACGGAAGAACAGTTCTCTTTGTGTATGATACGACTATTCTTTGCAAGAAACCGTAAATCCGTAAATAGTACAATATCAGATATTTCAAATTGGTTCCGTACTGACAAATTGATAGTGAATGAAAAGAAAACTGTTTCAATGCAGTTTTTCATTTCAAATACAGTTCTGCACTTAACTGAAAACGTTGTGCCATTGACTGATGTTAAGGTAACAAAGTTTGTAGGGCTTCAAATTCAGTCAAACCTTCAATGGAACGTCCATATAAATGAATTGAACACTAAATTAAGTTCTTTATGCTACACTTTCAGTATTCTTTCAAATTCAGTCAGCCTCCATACTGCTGGTTGTGTATATTTCGCGAATGTTCATTCCCGCCTGAGATATGGCATATTCTGGGGAAATGCATCTTATAGTTCCCAGACTTATAGATTACAAAAAAGGATTTGTACGAATAATAAGCAAATCCCACCCACGTGATTCTTGTAAGACACTCTTTATTAATCTAGGTATTTTACCATTACTTTGTCTCTTAATCTATAAGCGGGCATATATTTTCAGCAAACACCGTTGTCTATAACAACACTTCGACATAGTAATCATATTCATCAGGCGACGGGACAACAGCTCACTACAAAAAATTTACATATAATACATGTACATTATTTTACAACACATTGCCCGATGACATTAAATTATTAAATTTGATACAAAAGTTTAAAGCAAGTTTTCTGCTGCACAACTGTTTCTATACAATTAGAGACTATACCGAGCATCCAAAGGGAAAGTAATATTTTAACAATGACGATATCCACTGTGCGGCGCGATAAAGTGATCAGTTTAATTAGCCGCTTGCGCCATCCCGTTACCGAAACCATCTCGTATGTTATTAGGCGACTAAAGGGCCTTTGGAGTGCAGGATAGTATTCCAATCGTGCAAGAGACATTGCGAGGTGTCAAAGACTGCATTACGTTACGTAGACATAGAGGAAAACAATTAAGAAAAAATATAGTGAAATTTTGAGTTCGTGCTGTTGATGTATTTGCTGTATCTTTAAATCAACAAAATAAATAGTGACGGAGAAATTCTATTTAATTTTGACATCATCGAAAATAGTGAAACTCTAATATAGTGAACTAAGCATGTTAGTCTCCAGAAGTTCACTATAACTGGAGTTGACTGTATGTTCTATCTGGGATTCCCCGGTTTTTAATCTGACATTTACGATAATTGTCACACACTTGGAGATGTTTTGAAACTAATCGAGTAACCCTTTATCTGGTTCTACGTAAAATCTTTTGTACTTATTAACCCATTAGTGCCCGGTGGCAACGTCGAGTAATTTTGTTCTAGATTCGCAAAATTGATTTTTGATTGTTGTATACTGCAATTTCATACTTCTGATTTTCCGGAGAGGGTTATCTCTTATTCTTTGGATTAGGTTCAGTTGTCTGTCATTTCTTGACATACGCGCGTGCTGAAAACTTACAATGCAAGTTTTCTCTTGCAGGTAATTACTTTTTGTGTTTATGATATATTTATAAATACATCCAGGAATGCATCCAGGAACAGATTTAGATAAATATTTGTGCAGAAATATTGTATTTGTTTTCGTTAGAGTAATCTAAATGTTTGACAACGTAAGTTGCCACGGACTCATTCAATATCACAGTTTGAAAAAAATATATTTGCTAGTGTAATGCATTTCGCTGCAGGTGTAGTGCTACTAGCAGCGATTGCAGGCAATTACAATTGCTTCCAGTACAGGATGCAATAAAAGTTGGGTTCGCAGGGAAGCTAAGTTCCCTTTAGGAGCGTGGTGGTGAGCGAGGTTTCAATTACAGAGACCAAGTCCGATGAAGTATGAAAGTTTAATATAAGAAAAATAGAGAGCTGCAGAGCAGCGTGACGTGTACACAGCAAAGTCTTTAGGCTGTCTCTCCTGCCTCTCAACGCTAGAGGATCCTTATATGGGAAACAGGGAGTTTAACGAGGCCATTACGCCGCCCCCCCGACAGAACTCGGCACGCCCTGGACGCCATAAATCGACATAACTGTCAGAGGACTTTTGTCCTTTTGAAAACTCACGAGTTCCCAAACGTCCCTGTCTCCACGCCTGGATCGTGTTAGCGTTGACAGCGGTTCGGGTAGCTTAATCACCCTTGACCGTAGCCAGAGCGCCTGCTCCCGGCGCGACCCTAATTTAAGCATGAAGGGTAATATTTCTTTCAGGTACAGTTTGAAAGAAATATTCATTGCTCTTCTTAAGCAATGCGTACTTCACATGTACGTAGGTGCATTTACCATTACACTAGTGATCTCACTTGCCAAGATTTAAAATTTTGTGTGACATTGTGTAATTATCACGAAATTTCAATGATTTAGCTGCTCGACTTATATTTTGACAGGTTTTTTTGAGGTAGAAATGGGGATGGTTTGCTCTTGCATGAATGCATGAAGTGCTAGAACTTTTAGGAAATGAAAGCTTGTGTCCAGACAATATCGCTATTTGTCCGCCAGATGAAGATTCTAATGCTGATACAAAGATTCTGACAACTCGGACGAGGAAGTATTTTGTAAACCTGATCATCTTCCTGCCCGGATTTTGCGCTCTCAAAACAATTTTACAATTTTTAAGAAACGAAGAAAGTAATCTTGGACAACGTGGAAGATGGCGTCCGAGTAAGTAAAGAAACCGTTTCAAGGAGCTGAAACTCTGACACTAATTCTTCGCAGTCAAAAATCAAAACGAACATCCTCTATCGAGTGGTATGAAAGCAACGTCCTGTCATACAGTATTCCTGAGATGGAATTTGAGTTTCATCCAAATGCGGAAGATTTCGAGAATACAGTAAGTTGACCTGCCAATGCTTATCAGGCTTATTTCAGCAATGATCTTTTAGATAACATTGTAACTGAAACAAACGATATGCAGATCATGATATCTACGTCACGATATAGGTGTTTCACGTGATGAGATTTTATGCGTTGTTGGCGTTATGCTTTTCTCCAGTTATTATTGCCTCCCTTCAAGAAGGCTTTATTGAAAAACTGATCCCGATGAACATGATCCCATAGTTGCAAAAGCAATCCGTCGAAATAGTTTTGATCCAGTCATAAGTGTACTACATCTAGCGGACAATTCTAACGATGGGGGAGTGACTGGTTATACAATGTGTGACCTCTCTTTGATATTATGTATTCCAATTTCAAGCAGGTGAATCCGGGTCCGACGGCATTTACGAATGCATTATACCGTACTATGGCAGACATTGGGTCAAGCAATTCGAGGGAAGCCGATAAGATTCGACTTCAAGGTCTGGGTAGCAGCTGGGGTAATGTTCATCATGCCGAACCATACTGTGGCGCTTCTACTTGCTTACCCAATGCAGCCTGAGGCCAAGGAGCAGACGTGGTTTTAGGACTTTTGGAACATTTAGATATAGAAAAAAGTTATTAGACTCTAGTTATAAAAATTTGTTCACATCTGTAGCACTTCTACAAGAACTTGCATCACATGGATTAGAGGGTACAGAAACTACGAGAGAATAGTCGGTCACATGAAGTGTGGCAAGAAACATAGGAAAAAGCAATGAAGAGGAAGTATGGTAGCATTCTTTAATGGGAATCTGCTTGTAGAAGCACGCTGGAACGACAATTATGTGTCACATTTCTCACAAACTGCGATGGAGTTCATCCAACGATTAGACGGTACTCACGCGCAGAAAAGAAACAAATCTGTAAAAATACCAGGACTAACAGAGAAACAAAAAATGAGGTGTGATCAAAAATTACGGTGAATGAATGTTTATAGCGGCAACTGCTGACGCTTCGTTCATATGCTGTTTTTTTGTCCAGTAGCATGATCAGCTGAGACAAGCCGGGGCAAGTTGTCAGAATGCCAAAAAAGCTCATGAAATGTTAAAATCAGTGTCCGGCAATATGTGGTAACTGAAGAATGTGTACAAGTGGTATGACCGATTTAAAGACGGAAGTGAGTATGTTGTAGACGAGCAGCTTGCGGGACGTCCAGTAACGTCAGAAACAGATGAAAGTGTGCAAAAAAAGGAAATAATGGTTCGTTAAAACAGGCGAATGACTATTGGAGAGCTATCGGAAGACCTTAACATCTCGTACGGTTCCGTTCAAAGCATTTTAGATAGATTTATTTCGGCAGGTAGGTATACAACCTGGTAGCAGAACACTACAATTTACATATTACAACTAAGAATAGTAATACACTGTAATTTTAAAGCATTTTAAGGCAATAATAACAGCATTACCTATACACTTTATGACTGTCCTGCACGGAATTTTTAACTAATAAATACACTGCACTTCACTACACTTGCACGTCACTTCGCTACACTACACTTGCACTCACTTCGCGACACTACACTTGCACTTCACTTCGCTACACTACACTTGCACTTCACTTCGCTACACTACACTTGCACTTCACTTCGCTACACTACACTTGCACTTCACTTCGCTACACTACACTTGCACTTCACTTCGCTACACTACACTTGCACTTCACTTCGCTACACTACACTTGCACTTCACTTCGCTACACTACACTTGCACTTCACTTCGCTACACTACACTTGCACTTCACTTCGCTACACTACACTTGCACTTCACTTCGCTACACTACACTTGCACTTCACTTCGCTACACTACACTTGCACTTCACTTCGCTACACTACACTTGCACTTCACTTCGCTACACTACACTTGCACTTCACTTCGCTACACTACACTTGCACTTCACTTCGCTACACTACACTTGCACTTCGCTACACTACACTTGCACTTCACTTCGCTACACTACACTTGCACTTCACTTCGCTACACTACACTTGCACTTCACTTCGCTACACTACACTTGCACTTCACTTCGCTACACTACACTTGCACTTCACTTCGCTACACTACACTTGCACTTCACTTCGCTACACTACACTTGCACTTCACTTCGCTACACTACACTTGCACTTCACTTCGCTACACTACACTTGCACTTCACTTCGCTACACTACACTTGCACTTCACTTCGCTACACTACACTTGCACTTCACTTCGCTACACTACACTTGCACTTCACTTCGCTACACTACACTTGCACTTCACTTCGCTACACTACACTTGCACTTCACTTCGCTACACTACACTTGCACTTCACTTCGCTACACTACACTTGCACTTCACTTCGCTACACTACACTTGCACTTCACTTCGCTACACTACACTTGCACTTCACTTCGCTACACTACACTTGCACTTCACTTCGCTACACTACACTTGCACTTCACTTCGCTACACTACACTTGCACTTCACTTCGCTACACTACACTTGCACTTCACTTCGCTACACTACACTTGCACTTCACTTCGCTACACTACACTTGCACTTCACTTCGCTACACTACACTTGCACTTCACTTCGCTACACTACACTTGCACTTCACTTCGCTACACTACACTTGCACTTCACTTCGCTACACTACACTTGCACTTCACTTCGCTACACTACACTTGCACTTCACTTCGCTACACTACACTTGCACTTCACTTCGCTACACTACACTTGCACTTCACTTCGCTACACTACACTTGCACTTCACTTCGCTACACTACACTTGCACTTCACTTCGCTACACTACACTTGCACTTCACTTCGCTACACTACACTTGCACTTCACTTCGCTACACTACACTTGCACTTCACTTCGCTACACTACACTTGCACTTCACTTCGCTACACTACACTTGCACTTCACTTCGCTACACTACACTTGCACTTCACTTCGCTACACTACACTTGCACTTCACTTCGCTACACTACACTTGCACTTCACTTCGCTACACTACACTTGCACTTCACTTCGCTACACTACACTTGCACTTCACTTCGCTACACTACACTTGCACTTCACTTCGCTACACTACACTTGCACTTCACTTCGCTACACTACACTTGCACTTCACTTCGCTACACTACACTTGCACTTCACTTCGCTACACTACACTTGCACTTCACTTCGCTACACTACACTTGCACTTCACTTCGCTACACTACACTTGCACTTCACTTCGCTACACTACACTTGCACTTCACTTCGCTACACTACACTTGCACTTCACTTCGCTACACTACACTTGCACTTCACTTCGCTACACTACACTTGCACTTCACTTCGCTACACTACACTTGCACTTCACTTCGCTACACTACACTTGCACTTCACTTCGCTACACTACACTTGCACTTCACTTCGCTACACTACACTTGCACTTCACTTCGCTACACTACACTTGCACTTCACTTCGCTACACTACACTTGCACTTCACTTCGCTACACTACACTTGCACTTCACTTCGCTACACTACACTTGCACTTCACTTCGCTACACTACACTTGCACTTCACTTCGCTACACTACACTTGCACTTCACTTCGCTACACTACACTTGCACTTCACTTCGCTACACTACACTTGCACTTCACTTCGCTACACTACACTTGCACTTCACTTCGCTACACTACACTTGCACTTCACTTCGCTACACTACACTTGCACTTCACTACGCTACACTACACTTGCACTGCACTACGCTACACTACACTTGCACTTGCACTTCGCTACACTTGCACTTGCACTTCGCTACACTTGCACTTGCACTTCGCTACACTTCTCTCTACTTTTCTGTTGCGCTACACTTCTCTCTACTTTTCTGTTGCGCTACACTTCTCTCTACTTTTCTGTTGCGCTACACTTCTCTCTACTTTTCTGTTGCGCTACACTTCTCTCTACTTTTCTGTTGCGCTACACTTCTCTCTACTTTTCTGTTGCGCTACACTTCTCTCTACTTTTCTGTTGCGCTACACTTCACAAAACATCACGACACTCCAATTCAACTACTACTTTAAATATAATTGTATTTAAAGTAATATGTATTTAAATTTCACTACGCTCCTTTCACCAAGTGGCGGAGAAAGGAGGTATTTCTTAGGCGAGAAACAGGCGATTTGAATTTAGTTCAGAGGCGTCATTCAGGCTTGAGGATCTTTTACATGCAAGTAAATCTAACATGGCCCAGCCGGTTTTACTTCCCCTCCGAAGGAAGGCGTAAGGGGGAAGGATTTCTTCGCCCTTAAAAATCCACGGCTTCGGAACCCGCCAACTTGGGTATAACAGTCCAATACGCTAACCGTTACACCATCGCCGCATCGCGCATCGCCGAGTTGAAGGATCGTCTTCATGCGGACCGGAATTATTGACCAAAATTGTAACTGGAGATGAAAGTTGGGTCTGTGGCTATGACCCTGAGACCAAAATGCAGAGATCCGAATGGAAAACCAGTTCATCTCCTCGCCCTAATAAGGCACGTCCGTCAAAATCCAACGTCAATGTCATGCTCTTTTGATAGTGAGGGCATGTTGATAAGGGTGTTTGCGAAACGACGTACGAAGAAAGGACCAATGGCTTGCTTCTTCACCACTACAACGCGCCGTGTCACAAATCTCTTATTCACGTGATTTTGGCCGAAAGAAGTGTTCCTGTCTGTCCACATCCGCCATACTCCCCGGATTTAGCACCATACGACTACTGGCTCTTTCCAAAATTGAAACTGTGCTTAAAGGCAAACGTTTTGACGCCTTTGCTGATATTGAGAGGGCCTCGACGGAGCAGCTGAAAGCCCTTCTGAAAGACCCCCCATTTTCGTCTTCTGCCGCCCGGCGACCCCCCTTTGTCGACCTCTGCCGCCCGGCGACCCCCCTTTGTCGACCTCTGCCGCCCGGCGACCCCCCTTTGTCGACCTCTGCCGCCCGGCGACCCCCCTTTGTCGACCTCTGCCGACCGGCGACCCCCCTGTGTCGTCCTCTGCCTCCCGGCGACCACCCTGTGTCGTCCTCTGCCGCCCGGCGACCCCCCTGTGTCGACCTCTGCCGCCCGGCGACCCCCCTGTGTCGACCTCTGCCGCCCGGCGACCCCCCTGTGTCGACCTCTGCCGCCCGGCGACCCCCCTGTGTCGACCTCTGCCGCCCGGCGACCCCCCTGTGTCGACCTCTGCCGCCCGGCGACCCCCCTGTGTCGACCTCTGCCGCCCGGCGACCCCCCTGTGTCGACCTCTGCCGCCCGGCGACCCCCCTGTGTCGACCTCTGCCGCCCGGCGACCCCCCTGTGTCGACCTCTGCCGCCCGGCGACCCCCCTGTGTCGACCTCTGCCGCCCGGCGACCCCCCTGTGTCGACCTCTGCCGCCCGGCGACCCCCCTGTGTCGACCTCTGCCGCCCGGCGACCCCCCTGTGTCGACCTCTGCCGCCCGGCGACCCCCCCTGTGTCGACCTCTGCCGCCCGGCGACCCCCCTGTGTCGACCTCTGCCGCCCGGCGACCCCCCTGTGTCGACCTCTGCCGCCCGGCGACCCCCCCCTTTGTCGACCTCTGCCGCCCGGCGACCCCCCCCTTTGTCGACCTCTGCCGCCCGGCGACCCCCCCCTTTGTCGACCTCTGCCGCCCGGCGACCCCCCTTTGTCGACCTCTGCCGCCCGGCGACCCCCCTTTGTCGACCTCTGCCGCCCGGCGACCCCCCTTTGTCGACCTCTGCCGCCCGGCGACCCCCCTTTGTCGACCTCTGCCGCCCGGCGACCCCCCCCTTGTCGACCTCTGCCGCTCGGCGACCCCCCCTTGTCGACCTCTGCCGCTCGGCGACCCCCCCCCTTGTCGACCTCTGCCGCTCGGCGACCCCCCCCCTTGTCGACCTCTGCCGCTCGGCGACCCCCCCCCTTGTCGATCTCTGCCGCTCGGCGACCCCCCCTTGTCGACCTCTGCCGCTCGGCGACCCCCCCTTGTCGACCTCTGCCGCCCGGCGACCCCCCCCTTGTCGACCTCTGCCGCCCGGCGACCCCCCCCCTTGTCGACCTCTGCCGCCCGGCGACCCCCCCCCTTGTCGACCTCTGCCGCCCGGCGACCCCCCCCCCCTTGTCGACCTCTGCCGCCCGGCGACCCCCCCCTTGTCGACCTCTGCCGCCCGGCGACCCCCCCTTGTCGACCTCTGCCGCCCGGCGACCCCCCCCTTGTCGACCTCTGCCGCCCGGCGACCCCCCCTTTGTCGACCTCTGCCGCCCGGCGACCCCCCCCCCCCTTGTCGACCTCTGCCGCTCGGCGACCCCCCCTTGTCGACCTCTGCAGCTCGGCGACCCCCCCTTGTCGACCTCTGCCGCTCGGCGACCCCCCCCCCTTGTCGACCTCTGCCGCTCGGCGACCCCCCCCCTTGTCGACCTCTGCCGCTCGGCGACCCCCCCTTGTCGACCTCTGCCGCTCGGCAACACCCCCCCCTTGTCGGCGACCCCCCCTTGTCGACCTCTGCCGCTCGGCGACCCCCCCCTTGTCGACCTCTGCCGCCCGGCGACCCCCCCCCTTGTCGACCTCTGCCGCCCGGCGACCCCCCCCCCTTGTCGACTTCTGCCGCCCGGCGACCCCCCCCTTGTCGACCTCTGCCGCCCGGCGACCCCCCCTTGTCGACCTCTGCCGCCCGGCGACCCCCCCCCTTGTCGACCTCTGCCGCCCGGCGACCCCCCCCCTTTGTCGACCTCTGCCGCCCGGCGACCCCCCCCCCCTTGTCGACCTCTGCCGCTCGGCGACCCCCCCCCTTGTCGACCTCTGCCGCTCGGCGACCCCCCCCTTGTCGACCTCTGCCGCTCGGCGACCCCCCCCTTGTCGACCTCTGCCGCTCGGCGACCCCCCCCCCTTGTCGACCTCTGCCGCTCGGCGACCCCCCCCCCTTGTCGACCTCTGCCGCTTGGCAACCCCCCCCCCTTGACCTCTGCCGCTCGGCGACCCCCCCCCCTTGTCGACCTCTGCCGCCCGGCGACCCCCCCCCTTGTCGACCTCTGCCGCCCGGCGACCCCCCCCCTTGTCGACCTCTGCCGCCCGGCGACCCCCCCCTTGTCGACCTCTGCCGCCCGGCGACCCCCCCCCTTGTCGACCTCTGCCGCCCGGCGACCCCCCGCCCTTGTCGACCTCTGCCGCCCGGCGACCCCCCCTTTGTCGACCTCTGCCGCCCGGCGACCCCCCTTTGTCGACCTCTGCCGCCCGGCGACCCCCCTGTGTCGACCTCTGCCGCCCGGCGACCCCCCTGTGTCGACCTCTGCCTCCCGGCGACCCCCCTGTGTCGTCCTCTGCCTCCCGGCGACCCCCCTGTGTCGTCCTCTGCCTCCCGGCGACCCCCCTGTGTCGTCCTCTGCCTCCCGGCGACCCCCCTGTGTCGTCCTCTGCCTCCCGGCGACCCCCCTGTGTCGTCCTCTGCCTCCCGGCGACCCCCCTGTGTCGTCTGCCGCCCGGCGACCCCCCTGTGTCGACCTCTGCCGCCCGGCGACCCCCCTGTGTCGACCTCTGCCGCCCGGCGACCCCCCTGTGTCGACCTCTGCCGCCCGGCGACCCCCCTGTGTCGACCTCTGCCGCCCGGCGACCCCCCTGTGTCGACCTCTGCCGCCCGGCGACCCCCCCCTTTGTCGACCTCTGCCGCCCGGCGACCCCCCCCTTTGTCGACCTCTGCCGCCCGGCGACCCCCCCCTTTGTCGACCTCTGCCGCCCGGCGACCCCCCCCTTTGTCGACCTCTGCCGCCCGGCGACCCCCCTTTGTCGACCTCTGCCGCCCGGCGACCCCCCTTTGTCGACCTCTGCCGCCCGGCGACCCCCCTTTGTCGACCTCTGCCGCCCGGCGACCCCCCTTTGTCGACCTCTGCCGCCCGGCGACCCCCCCTTGTCGACCTCTGCCGCTCGGCGACCCCCCCTTGTCGACCTCTGCCGCTCGGCGACCCCCCCCCTTGTCGACCTCTGCCGCTCGGCGACCCCCCCCCCTTGTCGACCTCTGCCGCTCGGCGACCCCCCCCCTTGTCGATCTCTGCCGCTCGGCGACCCCCCCTTGTCGACCTCTGCCGCTCGGCGACCCCCCCTTGTCGACCTCTGCCGCCCGGCGACCCCCCCCTTGTCGACCTCTGCCGCCCGGCGACCCCCCCCTTGTCGACCTCTGCCGCCCGGCGACCCCCCCCCTTGTCGACCTCTGCCGCCCGGCGACCCCCCCCCCTTGTCGACCTCTGCCGCCCGGCGACCCCCCCCTTGTCGACCTCTGCCGCCCGGCGACCCCCCCTTGTCGACCTCTGCCGCCCGGCGACCCCCCCCTTGTCGACCTCTGCCGCCCGGCGACCCCCCCTTTGTCGACCTCTGCCGCCCGGCGACCCCCCCCCCTTGTCGACCTCTGCCGCTCGGCGACCCCCCCTTGTCGACCTCTGCAGCTCGGCGACCCCCCCTTGTCGACCTCTGCCGCTCGGCGACCCCCCCCCTTGTCGACCTCTGCCGCTCGGCGACCCCCCCCCCCCCTTGTCGACCTCTGCCGCTCGGCGACCCCCCCTTGTCGACCTCTGCCGCTCGGCAACACCCCCCCCTTGTCGGCGACCCCCCCTTGTCGACCTCTGCCGCTCGGCGACCCCCCCCTTGTCGACCTCTGCCGCCCGGCGACCCCCCCCCCTTGTCGACCTCTGCCGCCCGGCGACCCCCCCCCCTTGTCGACCTCTGCCGCCCGGCGACCCCCCCTTGTCGACCTCTGCCGCCCGGCGACCCCCCCTTGTCGACCTCTGCCGCCCGGCGACCCCCCCCTTGTCGACCTCTGCCGCCCGGCGACCCCCCCCCCTTTGTCGACCTCTGCCGCCCGGCGACCCCCCCCCCCTTGTCGACCTCTGCCGCTCGGCGACCCCCCCCCCCTTGTCGACCTCTGCCGCTCGGCGACCCCCCCCCTTGTCGACCTCTGCCGCTCGGCGACCCCCCCCTTGTCGACCTCTGCCGCTCGGCGACCCCCCCCCCTTGTCGACCTCTGCCGCTCGGCGACCCCCCCCCCCCCTTGTCGACCTCTGCCGCTTGGCAACCCCCCCCCCTTGACCTCTGCCGCTCGGCGACCCCCCCCTTGTCGACCTCTGCCGCCCGGCGACCCCCCCCCTTGTCGACCTCTGCCGCCCGGCGACCCCCCCCCCCTTGTCGACCCTTGCCGCCCGGCGACCCCCCCCCTTGTCGACCTCTGCCGCCCGGCGACCCCCCCCCTTGTCGACCTCTGCCGCCCGGCGACCCCCCGCCCTTGTCGACCTCTGCCGCCCGGCGACCCCCCCCCCCTTGTCGACCTCTGCCGCCCGGCGACCCCCCCCCCCCCCCTTGTCGACCTCTGCCGCCCGGCGACCCCCCTGTGTCGACCTCTGCCGCCCGGCGACCCCCCCCCCCCCCGCCCTTTGCCGTCCTCTGCCGCCCGGCGACCCCCCTCCGCCCTTTGTCGTCCTCTGCCGCCCGGCGACCCCCCTTTGTCGACCTCTGCCGCCCGGCGACCCTCCCTTTTGAGTGAGAGGAAGAGAGGTGCAAAAGGCCAAAACTGTCATAGTTACTGTGGCTAGTGCATTGTGAGGTGAACTCACTACTCAACATTGCAGTTTTTTAATATGGGAAAACACAGAATGGCTAAGTGATACTTAAGTAAGGGTCATATATTCAACAATAAGTCTGGTGTGATTTAATTCAAGTCTTTAGTTAAAAGTTTTTCAGTGAAATGCGATGTTTTCAGTAATGGGTGTTTTTTTATTCGGGTTGTATTGCACACAAAATCAGGTAAAATTTTTTTGTGCGATGAATGCTTGTTGTCGAAGTTATGCTAATAGGTGGTGCCACAAGCTTATTTGTGATGTGGTTGCAAGACTTTTCAAGAGAACGAAACTATAATTAACTCCAATTTAAAGATTTTGTGGGTTAGGACAGTATTGCATGGGACCTCTCAAACAACTGTCATAGTATCTGTAAATAAAAAATATAATGTAATAAAATTAATGTAATAATTTTTTTTTTTGCTTTTAAAGTAATTATGGATAAATAAATCACTAAATGATTTTAATATAAAGCAAAAAACTTCTATTACATTTAAAAAAATATTCAAATCAAATAAATCGGATTTAAATTTAGAAAATTAGATATTTTGAATTTTAAAAAAATCATGATTTTTTTTCCAGTCTTACTCAACAATAAAGGAGTTGTAATTTACACGCAAATATTCCTCATGAACTCTATCCAAAGCTTTGTTGGCTTACAGCTGGATTTGTTAGTTTGTGTGGGCCAACCCAACTCACTCATTTTTCACCAAAATGTTGTTTATCTTATAGTAAAGCTTGGTTGATGTTAGACTTTCCAATGGGTCAGTAGAGGATGTAAGAGACTTATTTTTTTTTTTTTTAAATAAAAAAACAACATTTTTTTGTTCATTTTTAATGCTGGTTATAAAAGTTTTTCTTATATGGAATTCTCTGCTATGTAAATTTCTAATTATCTTGTTTCTTTTCTAGGTAAAATAGCATGTTCAAACGTAGTCAGTGATCTTTATGCGATGGGTGTAACAGAATGCGACAACATGCTAATGCTTCTAGGTGTGTCAACAAAAATGACTGAGAAGGAACGTGATGTTGTTGTGCCTCTAATTATGCGAGGATTTAAGGTAATTATACGTACACGTTTTTAGTGTGCTTTATCAAAAACCTATTTCCTGGAACACTGGAAACATTTCTTCAATCACAATAACTTTTTTCATAAGGAAAAAATATAATTGTGAATTGGTATACAAGTATATCTATATCTTAGATGTTTTCTAAATGAAATTACTTGTTTTGAACATGGAATTTGTTTGGATTTTACATTATGAGAAGAGAAACAATTTTGAGGGTGCAGTATTAATGTTTATCAACTTCCAGTGTATTACTTTATACTGTAATATATATAAGTGTTACGGTTGTTTGCGTAGAGGTTGATGCGAGTAGTACAAGACTTCCGGTGAGTAATTTAATCTTCAGTTTGCATAATGTGGCATTGTGGTAAAATTTGTTACATGAATCTTATTCAGTTTAGTTATATCAAAGAAGTAAGTAATTTTCTTGTAATAATTTTGCCTTCTAATATGCTCGAAAATATTTGCATACAGAGTTATGCTTCATTTTCTCTAGTAATAATATTGAACATGAAATATTTATATGAAAGTGAAGATTCATTAACATAGGAACTGGAATGCTTTTATGTAATAAAAGAAGGAAAGGTGGAAGTATTTTTTGTAGAATTTTCTCTCCTTTTTCCTTGATGTGGTCCTATGTTACCAGGTTTGCTTTAAATGGAAGGTGCCAGGCAAAGTATTTTAGTGTTTATGTAGTTTAGACTTGATCATTGTTGACTTATTATTTATATGGTTATTTTTTCCATTATATATTTCATTGTACTACTTGCTTCTTGGGGTGTTTTGTGAATAAAGGACGCAGCGATGGAGGCAGGTGCTACAGTTACTGGAGGGCAAACTGTAGTTAATCCTTGGTGTACAATTGGAGGAGTGGCAACTACAGTATGCCAGCCAAACGAATACATAGTGTAAGTAAAGGCTCTCTTCAGTTTCATGGAATTTGTGTATATTTTTTAAAACCCTCTTCTTTAATTTTGAGGACTATTAAATGTTGCATGCATGATCTATGTCACAACTACACATGTGCAGATAGTAAAGACCATGATTTACATATATGGCTTGTGTTGAATAATTACTTGAAATCAGGACCACATAATTTTTCTGAGAAGTTGGGATTTTCATGGGGAGCTAGATAATAGATCAACTTAGCATGCCTACATTTCAGAATTTTGTCTTCTCCTAAAAAGGTTCTTTGAAATAGTTTTAAATTAATTCAACGATTCATAGTTTTGAAGAACATACCTTTCTATTACATTTTAAACAAACTATAGTCTTGTTGCTTCCACTAACATGGTTCCCATGAACCTCTTTACAACATTCACATCTCTACAACATTATTTTGTGTCATTCCAAGAACTTGTAATATCTTAAGTTCTGTACTAAATACCAAGGCTCAATTTGGATCTGCCAAGGTGTATTGTGTATACAAAGTTTGTGATCCCATGACATTGACAGTTTATGATACTATGATAATGCCAGTGTCAAGCGGCGGCGATGGTGTAATGGTTAGCAAATCTGACTGTTATACCCAAGTTGGTGGGTTCAAACTCCATCGAAGCCATGGATTTTTATGGGCAAAAAATCCTTTGGAGGGAAAGTAAAGCCGGCTGTCCCATGTTAGTAGATTTACTTGCATATAAGAGATCCTCAAGCCTAAATGATGCCTCTGAGCTAAATTCAAATCGCCTGTTTCTCGCCTAAGAAATACCTCGTTTGTCTGCAAGTAACAGTTGTGTGCTAGAATTGTTGCAATTCAAGCAACAGTTGTGCTAGCAACAGTTACAAGCTATCCATCCAACCATCTAACATTTTTAGTTAGATTTTACTCACAATCAGTTAATTTGAAACTGGTGTTGAAATGCCAAAAATTTGTGTAGTCTCTCTCCCTGAGGGTTCCTTAATACTGAGAGTTTTCTTAAGCCTTCCAAACATCCATACACAAGTCAAGTTCCTTAAATTATATATAGTATTTTCACTGTAAGAGATATTCCCTGATCAATACAAATGAAGTCATAGCTCCTAAATTTGAAATGGATCTTCTAATGGGGGGTTGGGTACGTTACATAAAAACATTTTTTTTCTTCAAAAAGGTTTTATTTTTTATTTTTACCCTTTCTTTTCTTTTCTAATTTGCTGAATAAAGCAATATTTCCTTAAAAATGTCCACCATAGATCTGGTTTTCATTCAAACTTGTGGAATTTCAAAAATTGCTTAAGCTAGGAATTTTTTGTTATTTATGCCAATACACATGCCCAATCCCTTAGCATCCAACCATCTAAACAACGCATTAAGAGCATGTTCATAGCAATAGCCATTAAAATGCCCCATTATTTTCACTGACGTTTGGGGTGCTCGTAAATCTTTGGATAAATATATTACCATAAAACAGAATTTTTGGTAAGGTCTCCCTTTTCCATTTACCCCTTGGCTAATTTTTCCCCCTTGTCCCATGTGTCCCTTTGTCCTCCTCCCATTTTGTCCCCATTGCCACCATTCCCCTTGCCTGTTTGTATACATTATCTAATTTGCTCCCCTTTTCCCATTTTGTCCCATTGTCCACTTTGTCTTCCTTTCCCCTGCATTATCCTTTTGGTCCTTCCGCACACTGAGATTGTTATTTAACCAGGTACGAAGAACCTGCACCATCAACCCTTGCTACAGAACAAGAGTAATGACAATTTTTAACTCACGAAAGTGTTAAATACTAGTTAGTTGTTACTAGGATATCAAGAAATAACAAAAAACATTGTATGTAACATCTCTTCTAATAATCTTTAAGGACTCTGCCTTAAGACTAATTGAGAAAACTTGCTACATAAATAACTATTTCCTACATCCTCCTACACGTTATCAAAGCTGTTTGTTTATTTTTTTTTTATTTTTTTTTTTTATGCGTTCTATTCCTCAGTGTTAGGTCTTATGATACACTTTTATAAATAGTAGTTTTCACCTAATTTTGAGTTACAATACATCAAAATGGCATTTTCAAGTAAACTTTTGAATTAAAAAGATTAAACAGTGTGTTCCTTTGAATGTCATGACGTTTGTTCAGTTAGTTTTTAAAATGATGACAATGATCAAGATATTAAAGCTGGTAGAATACAATTTGCAACATTATAATGTTTGGTAATCATTACCAATAATAATAATAATAATAATAACAACAACAATAATAATAGTAAAAATACATTATATACTGATGTAATTCCACTTACTTTTTCATTTCAAAATATGTTTAAAATAATTGATAATGTGGGGAGATGGCGACCTCAAGTGTTGTCTCTATGCCTAGCCAACCCTTTCAGGATCCGCTATGGAACAGATGTGCTCAATGAGATATTAAAGTTCACAGTAGGCAACTGTACTGAAACTCTCAGATCAATTCAAAATTCTCTTGTGTTGTGTCGTGCATGCACTACAGTCCATCAGTTCTTCTTCACAGCCTTCAGTGTCTCTGCTCATGACCACCGCTGGTGTGAAATTGTTTAAAAATAAAATCTTCTGTATGACGCTAAATTTTACTGATTTTGCTTAATTTGGGATTATTTAGTTTTGTGCCCATAAACCACCCCGAATTCTACATCTCCCTTGATGTATAAAGCTCTACTAAAATCCCTTTTTTATATATATAAATATTTGAACTGCCTGAATGGTTATTTTATTTTTCAGGCCTGATAATGCTGTTGTAGGAGATGTACTAGTGCTTACTAAACCATTAGGTACTCAAGTTGCTGTAAATGCACATCAGTGGTTGGACCAACCAGAACGTTGGAATAGAATAAAATTGGTTGTATCAGAGGATGATGTGCGAAAAGCTTACCAGAGAGCAATGGACTCCATGGCTCGGCTAAATAAAACAGGTAAAACTTCAGCTAAATGAACTTCTTGAAATGCTATGTTTAGAGCAAACTAGTTTTGCTTAAGTTTGGAATTATACATGACTTCTGATTTTTAAGGCAATGACAAAAAAAGTTGATCTCTACCTTATAATGTGCATTTTTTAGTAATACTATTCACTGATCATCCCTCGTGTGTATTAATGGATGCATATTACTCGCACACTTTTTTCTAGATACACAGATTACCAGCACTTCAGGTTGAAAATATAAACCTCATCCTGAGCATTGTGACTTTCTTTCCTATATTGGTACCTTCATGCTTTAAGAGAAGTCACATTATTAAATTAAGTGTATTTGTGAATGATTAATGATAAAATGTTCAGTCTCATTTTGTCACGATTTCTCATTTTGTCACGATTTCTCATTTTTATGAGAATCATTTTTCTGATTCCTGTTAACTTAAACATTGTTGTGCTGTTTTGTTACATTACACTATTAAATATGTATGCTCACTATCTTAAATATTTCAATATTACGAGATTTCATGCAAAAGTATTTTTGAAATACTGCAAGAATATGACTCATACTATCTGATGATTGTTCATTATCGATTAGCCACTGTCTTAAGTCCCTCCTTTTCCTAGTCTTATTCTCTGCAGTACAGAGTTTCAAGATAAAGTATGTGAATAGTTCATTATTATCCTAAATAAATATTGTCAAAAATAGTTTGTATCCTTTGATTGTGAGGTCATAGCTGGGAATACTCAAATTACGTTTGTTGAGGATGTTGTTTTATGCTAGGTTATATTTGCTGTTGATGATGTTTAACATGTTAAATTTATGTTCAGCTGCCAGACTGATGCACAAGTATAATGCCCATGGTGCAACTGACGTAACCGGATTTGGATTGCTGGGCCATGCTCAGAATTTGGCTAGACATCAAAAGAATGAGGTTTCATTTGTTATTCACAATTTACCAGTAATTGCAAAAATGGCAGCTGTAGCTAAAGCATGTGGAAACATGTTCCAACTACTTCAAGGTCATTCGGCTGAAACATCTGGTGAGAATGATTAAATCATGTCTTTTTTTAATGCATCACGTTTCTGTCATTACAGTCAAAGTATGTCCTTCTTTGACCCATTTTGTGGAGCAAGGTGGGGGGGGACAAGTATTTTTCTATTCTTTCAGGCCAATGTTAGTCTCTTATGCCAACCACCCTGACAAAGAACCACTTTTATACTTGAAAATAGATCTTATCCCTCTAAGGCAACTATTTCTGACTCTTAAGACTAAAAATTTTTAAATTTTGCATAGCTTTTCTTCTCCGCCCTAACATTTTACTTTGAACAGTGTGGGTTAGTAATAAGGGGTGGTGTAGCAGGAATGATATGGGCTTGCCCTTTAATCCACCCATGTGAGAAAAAATTTCTGATCCAGATCTGTTTCAATAACATACTTTTTCAATTTATAGTGATGCCATTTCAAGCAATGTTTTCTGATATCAAGGTCAGCAACTACCTATCTGTACTTACTAGGCTGTCCGGGTGACGCCGCGTCCATGGCGAAGGTGCCGACGTTTCGGTCGCCATTCTGCGACCTTCCTTAGGGCGTATTGCAGCAATATGCCCTGAGGAAGGTCGCAGAATGGCGACCGAAACGTCGGCACCTTCGCCATGGACGCGGCGTCACCCGGACAGCCTAGTAAGTACTGACTCCGGCCGCGGAAGCCTACGCTCTAACTACCTATCTGTTTCTTAAAGCAGAAACATGAATATCTCTGATACAATTGATTGTTTTGCCATGTCATGAAGGATCTTACAAGTGTAACCACCTTAATTTTGAAATGAAAAAGTTTTAGAAAATAAGTAAAGGATGTCAAATGGATGTAAAGATCTAATTTCTTTGCCAATAGAGCATTTTGATAGTCTCATTGGCAACCTTAATTTTCTGTGCTTATATTGTTCTTGTTGGTCCGGCTTATTAGTATTTATCTCAGACTTAGAACTTGGCTTCAAATTTGTTTCAGACTTAGAATATGACATATGACTTGGAAGACAATGGTCAGCGTACAAAATTTTAAAATTTCTGAATAAAGAAGACAGAGAGGGAGATTACATCCCAACCAATATAAAAGGGGAAGAATGGAATGAACATTTCCAAAATGTATGATACGGTAATAATGCCAACTAAGAAAAACCATCAGAAGAGAAAATTGAAACTGTCCTGTTCACAATAGATGAGCTAAAGGTAGCAATTGCAACATTGAAATGTAGAAAAGCCTGCGGACCAGATGAAATAAATTTAGTAAGTAGTATGGTGGTACCGTTGGTAAATTCTGACTCCTGCACCTTTTAAATATGTGCTGGTCAAAACTTCTACCATAGAGTGGAAGGAAGGAAGGAATGGTTAGCCCTATCTATAACAAAAGAGACAAATAATTGCTCAAACTATAGAGGCATTAGCTTGTTAAATACTAGCTGCAAAATGTATGCAAGAATAATAACCAAGAGACTCCAGACAATTGTCGAATATATACTTCTAGAAGAACAGAATGGTTTCAAGAAGGGAAGGTCCTGTATAAATGGAGTATTCACCCTCAAACAAAGTATTGAGAAATGCCGAGAAATATACCTAGAAACACACCTTTTATTCATAGACCTAGGAAAGGCATTTGAGAGAGTAATAAGGCATACTCTCTACAGGCATGGAAAAGATATCAATACCCAGAAAACTAATAAAGGTAATAAAAAGTATGTTTAATGAAACTCTCATATTGCCTACATTGTACAATTTATATATATGTATTGACTCGCTACTCTCAGAATGGAAGAATGATTTACACAATGAAGGAATTTCAATAGGAAATAAAACTGAGAACAACATGCTCTTGTTTGCAGATGGTATAATTTTGGTCACTAATTGTGAAGATGACCTCCAGAAGTTAATATTTAAATTACGAAAAAGTGCAATGGAATATAATTGTAAAATATCAACCAACAAAAGTAAGGCTTTGAGGTAAACATCCCATACGAACAAAAATAGTAATAAACAACATTACTATCAAACAAGTATCCAACTTCCACTATCTAGGATGCAACATAACATATCTTAATGTCATTAATGTACAACAAAAAAATATCTAAATTTCAGGTTATCTGCGGCACTATCAAATGAACATTGGGAAAGAAAGCACGAAAAGAAACCAAACTCAAGCTTTATAAAACACTGGCCATACCTACTCTCCTGTATGGATGCGAAACATGGGTAACATCATTTAGAGAAAACAGGAGAAATAACTCAGAAGAAATATGATTTCTGAGGTATGTGAAAGGGTGCACATTAATGGACCATGTCAGAAATGAGGATATTAGAGAAGAATTGGGAATTACCAACTTACAAGAAGAGATAAACGCATTTGGAAAAAAAAACTGGATAGACCATTTACAAAGAATGAACAATGAGAGATTGCCCAACCAGGCCTATTACTATCTCCCAAAAGGAAATAGAGAAGTAGGAAGACTAAAGAAGAGATGGTCTTCTCTAGACATCTTTGCCAGAACAGGCTAGATCAACCTAACCCATGCTGCTGATGATATATTGTTCTTTATTAAGTTATGTTATTAAAGTACTTAAATCAACTTATAAATTAAGTTTCATTCCCTTATCTTAAAATTTCCTAGTCTCAAACTCATTAATTTTCCATTTCTTTACTAATTAAATCAGCATATTACAGTAGCATGCATAAAAAAAGACTTGAATATGATGAATTAGAACGGTCTCATCATGGAATAAATTACCTATTTAATGGACTTGTATTTCACCTATGACAACCACCCCTTCATTTCACCACTTTTAGCTACAAATTAGGGCGGTCAGTATGATGGGTTTTAATTTTTAATGTGATAACTTAGGACGTATAAATTATGGGAGATAATTGATACATACTTTTTCAGCACTCTTGCTTGGAAACTTATACTTACCTTCAGTCTATTGATTGGAAAGTTGTTCTTTACAGTATGTAAATGGCAAAGTAGACTTTGCGGTACGCATACTGCAAAGAAGTTAATGACATTTTAAAAAGGTGGGTACTGCAAAATAAAGAAAACACAGCAACAAAAAACAGGCAACATGAAACAACATAGCTGATGCCTTGCATAATGAGAATGATCTCAAAATTATACACTTGCAAGTTTCCTCAATGTAGTGCTAAAACACACAATAATGCAACTCATTTGAAAATTATAGGTGTACTTTCAAAATCCCAATCTCTTGTCAGATCTTCACCTTGTCAACATTTCGTTTATACGCCAAAGACTGACTTTCTGTACTAATTATGTATATAACTTCAATGGCAAATAACTTTTGTAGTTTGGTCTGATAGAGTAGAAGAGTAAGAGTAAGGTGGAGTTATGATAAAACAAAGTTCCCCCCTGTATAATGTTAGCAGTTTCCTACAATATAAATTTGTTTAATCCAAATCTAGTTTATCCCCAAGTTAAATGTGACCTTATTTGTAATTCAATCACTAAATGGCATTCCACTGATGGTTGTTGAATACATTAAAAAGACAGTATTAAGAAGGTATTTTCTAAAGTAGGGTTCCTTTGCAATTAATTTAAGAAATTTTGCATGTGTGTCAAAGAAAATTGTTTTAATATTTGTTAAGAATTCAAAATTTAGTTCTAAGGAATTCATTCAAGGAGGATGAGGTGGTGGTGTTTATTCAATTCATTAATTTGCATGTGTAAATGACATATTGAAAGTAATACATTACAATTGAAGTGTGATAACAATGCCACTTATGTATAGAACCAAATCTTCTTCACTTATGTCTATAAAAGTTAAATGTTACAATTACGCTGCTGTATTTAATGTAAAATTATTGTTAATATTTACATCATAATGGTCATTATTTTGTATAACTTATTGGAATTTCTATTGTAGGTGGATTGCTGATTTGTTTGCCACGAGAACAAGCTGCAGCTTATTGCAAAGATATTGAGAAACAAGAAGGGTACCAAGCTTGGATTATTGGTATTGTGGAAAAAGGAAATCGCACTGCACGTATTATAGATAAACCACGTGTTATTGAAGTGCCTGCGAAAGAGAAGGATGGAGAATTATGGTAGAACATTTGGGCAACATTATCAGATTATGTGATGTTTTATTGATTTCTGGCTGAGAAATAACTTTTATAAAGTTGATCTCTGAAATTAATTTCCACTATGAAAACTAAAATTTCAACCAAAACTTACCTGCATTCAATAACTGGAGATAACAGATGTATATTCTTTCTCCTATTATTTGAATGCGTGTATATATTTATTTTATACTTTTAGCAATAATAAATGCTTGTGATTCTATGAAATAAACTAATAGGTAAAGATTGCTAAATGGTTTGCCTTAGAGACTTGAAAAATATTCAAAACATCTTTTTCAGAGTGTTGAGTAGAAAAAAGTACAATACATCTTGTATATTTTCGTCAAAGGAATATACCTTTGTTTTTCAGAATTTGTTAAATGTTGATTTAGAAACATCCTCGGTGAACTCTGAAACAATAATTCTTGGTTTTATTCAAGGAAAATGCATGAAAACATTTTCTGTAAATCTTGTATAAATTATAGAATTTTTAAGTCTCAAATTTTGTGCAAGATGGAGAAACTAGCACAGGATTGACAGATGTAATGGTGACAGGCTGCCCAAGGAAAGTGACCGAGGGTTTTGAGGCCTTGCAAAAGATGTGGTATTATATTAACCTTTACTAATGCTACACATTTAGTGTGAGTTGATGAGTGTTTTAGTCATCCTTTGAATGAATGACACGTCAATCGAAATGAGAATAGAATTGAAAATTTCACATTGCGTTGTTGGTGCAGGAATTGTCATTTCCATAATCAGTGTGTGCTTATAGGTAACCTTTCATTGGTCACGGTCAGTGGCTCTCTGGAGTAGTGGCTCTACATGTTACCTAAAATATCAGTTCTTTTCTCATTTTTATTGAACAGTATTTCTTGAATTTGAAGACGTGAATGTGAATTGTATGTTTCATTGGTCATGTTGCTCAGCAGTGATAATACTGTCCCCCTTGGGCAATTGCTGTGTATGACCTCTGGGCTTCCTGGCTTAATTGAATAGCTTTATCTGTCAGTAAGTTGAATGAAATATTCAAAATTATGGAAAAACCTGTGCAAATCTCCATTGCTATTACATAATTTGAAAACGCTTTATTAGCTCTGGACATCAATACTTATGTCACATTTCTTCTAAGATTATGTTATGAATATGAAACCATATTGGTTTGTGATGAGATTTTTGTCAAGAAATGGTAAATATATTGATGAATGTTAATTTGATTAGTTGTTTATTTGTAGAAAGTTCTTGAATAAGTCTAGAGAATGTCTGATCCTTCACAGATGCAAGATAAGTACAGAAGTTAATAGTGTTGCTGTGGTCTATTATTGGTCAGTTCCTTTTGTTAAGCAGCTTGATTATTGGCAGCAGTATTATTTCTGTAAGCATTTGAAGAAATTTTGGGTGATTCCTTTTGTGTTCTAAATTGAGATCTGTTCAAGAAAGGTTATTTTCTGAAAATCCTGGATGGGTAGTCTTCGTAGAGGATAACTTGAATTTTGATACATTTTTTGAATCTGCTATTAATGACACGATAAAAGCTGGCTAAAGGTAGGAGACTCCTCAAAAACACATTTGGAAGAGGATTGTAGCTCGAAGTGCAGTAATTTACTATTTATAGCACTTAAATAGTTGATGAAATAGTGTATTACCAGCATATGTGAAATCTTTTGTTTTTCAAGGACACAGTGTAAAATCTGAGATGAGTGTTTTCTCAGATTTAACACCACACAATACCTACAAGTCTTAGCGTATGCATATTTTCAGTATATTCAGAAAGCTGCAGTTTTGTGATCGTGTTTTACTCTAATGCTGATTCCAACAGAATATGAATGGAAAAAACTCTTTGTTAACATGTGAGACGGTGTTTGGTCAATAATTCTGACTAAATGTTGAATCAGCAGAAATCAGAATGCAACACTTCTAGCATTGTCTGATTGTCAGTAGTGTACGTTGTGCTAAGTTGTCTCGCTCTAAATTTTGGTCCTCACAATTAGTGCTTAGTCTTTTGAATCCTAGTTTGCTCTTATTGCGAAAGATTACTTCAAGGAATGTGTTTCAGCGAGGCTTTTGGCGTTTGTTATCTACTCCAAATATGACTAAATGTATTAAACTGCCAGCAGTGCCACACCTGTTGTTTATGTAGCTTCAAATTGTTAGTTAAATTACAGATTATTTTTACACCATGAAATTGTAAAACTACATTCCTGCAATGAATATTCTGTGTATTTCTGCAAAATGTAATTGTTGATGCTCATTTATGAAGGATCGCTGACTCGTGTTGAAATCATTTATTTCCCTGTTAATTTAGCCCAACTGAATGTTGAGGTTTTCCCAAGCATATGATTCAAGACAGGGAAATTTGTACTAACAAATCTTGTTTTGAGGAAGTTAGAATTGAGATCACATCAATAACTAATTGGGTTAAATAAACAGATAAATTGTGAGTAGTTTAACTTTGTGAAACAAAATACTTTAATTCATGCTTTCTCTTGTGCAGTTATCAGACCAAGGGTGTTCATGTAAGTCCAAGTGCACATGTTGGAAATGCATGTCCAAATTACTGTTCCATCTATTATGTGTATGTCTCCAAATTTTTAAATATACAGTAGCTTCTAAATATTAACTTTATTATTCAATTATTTTTTTACCTCTTTCCTACTTTTTTACAATCCTTGATACAATGTTGATTCTTTAAATTTTTATTAAACTACTGGTGAAGCCATACAGATGATCCTAAGGGATTATTTGTCAACTTCTTTACAATTCTTACCCTATAATCTCTAACTAGAGATGTGGGTTCATTGTGATAATCCATAGCAATGGAACATAAGCCAATTAGAATGAATAATAAAATTAATTATAATGATTTTTTACTTCAGATCTGTATGGTATTAACTGTTTGTGTACATTTTCCACAATGATTGCAAATTGCTTCATTTAAATTAATAAAATAATAATAATTACATATTTTTATGTGAGCTATGAATTATGAAAATTTGGAGTAGGACTTACGGAGTCCCTAGGGTAAAGAACGAAGGTGTCACTCACGAGTGTAACAAAAAGACTGCTAAAACATTCCTCAGAAATTTCAAAATTTCTTCATTAATCTAGAGTGAATTCAGTTGCTGGGTGGAGGAGAATTCTTGCGACCAGCTGCCCTGCTCGGTAGTTTTCCCTGGTTTCTCTGATCAACATCAGGTGAATGCTGGAGCAGGACCCTAAGAGATGGACCACGCAGGATCTTTTCTTCCTCTTCCTTGTCCTATTCACATCCCTTACATACACACATATACACTAACATGCACGACACTACCACACATGTCAAGAGCTTTGAGCTTGTCCCGGTGGAACTGGACTGGTGCCCTATTGGTGGGAGATATCCAATTGGTAAAACCCCACTAGCCGACGGTAGGTCGGCACTGGATGTCTCCGTTCGGAGGGGGAAGAGCACCACCAGCTTCCAAGGAAAGAAACACGCCCTACACTTACAGAACTAATGACCTTGGCTATTGTGCCTGGAATCACAATTGATTAATCATGTTGATTAAATATTTTAACATAATTATGGTACTGTATTTTTGTGCCACAGTGCATCTCTCATCTAGAAAATTATGGATGATATACCTTTAAGTATTGAATATTTGTTGAAGGAATTCATCATAATAATCACACACGTGGTTATGCTTCCAAGTCTGTTTGCACTGACACAATCTTAATTTCTTTTACACTTGTTGGAACTGCAGGCTGCTCCCTTCTCGTCTCAGTGCAGTGGCGGCTCGTACTTAGGTTGCACAACCCCCAGGTAATCAAAACAAGACCTTATAATCTTAAGAATTTACATTTTCATTTTAACGGCATTCAATGTTCAAGATATTGGACCAATATCGATGTATATGAAATAATTTTGAAACCAAAGAGCGTCCAACTAGTGCTCTCTCCTGCGTCTGGTGACAGCCAGGTATTGCACGACACTCTTGGCTCTATTACTTAACTGCATTTTCTCTTTGGCCCTTCGCTTTTCGTGAACATTCGCTTGAAGTTGACGCAGGCCCTTCGCTTTTGTTGACGCAACCAAATGGATATTGATTGGTTGCCTTGTCGCCGAGGGCTGCGCGGCGACCGAGGTATTCCGAAGAGTCTGACTAGCTGTAACTTAATTTTATGATTTTTTCCCCTTAATTTATTCTGTCTATATCGAAACGCGTCTCCAAACTCCGTAAGGAGTGTTGAGTGTACTGGAGTAATCCTTCGTTAATAAGCGCCCTGTAGGAGCCGCTGTATTGTCAAGTCAGGGAATTGCTGACAGGTAGCGTCTTCGCGCTCGTGTCTCGCACGCGCCCTGTGTCCCCGTCGGCCAGAATTGGGAAGGAATAAGGATAGGGGTAAGGTACAGGACGCTTCACAGGGGTTGGACTAGCCCTTGTGAAGCACCCAAACTTCGTTTTGTTCTAACAAACTTCACATGAGGTTGTACGGGGACTCTATGAGAATCGAACCCGGAACCTCAGTGGTGAAAGGCAAGCGACTTCGCCAATTTCGCATGTTATTGAAGTAAACAAGTTCTCCAAAAAATTGACGCTATTCAAGGCATCGTTGATGATATTAGGAAAATTTGCTTTCAATGTTATATTAGGTTTGTTGATTCAAAACATACCTATAATGAGTTCTTTGTGTAAAGTTGGCAGTTCTGGATGTATGTATGTGTATATATACCTGTATATATGATCGCCAAGCTCTCAGGTGGAGGAGCGGTAACATTCCATTCCAGTGGTGACCCACTCATCTGCTTCCCCGTCGTTAGCTTTGCCCGGTTGCTTTCAAAACGATGTAGGAAAGGATGCATGCGTGATCTGACTTGTGCATTCATTACTCGCGAACACTATTAGAACATTGTAGCAATGTGAATTTAATAGATCTTTTATATGCTGGGAATTTCCGAGGTTAAGCCTCTGGCTACAAGGTTTCTGAGTCTAAATCTTAACTTACATCTAAAACTTGGCCTAAATTGACGTGATCGCTGCGTCGTTGCTGCGGTGCCCGAAACCTCATGGCAAGCAGAGTCGCACTGCCCTGCCAGAACTTTATACTGCGGTTTATCCAACTCTTCCCCTGGCTTCACTATGGCGACGTTCAAGCTCCCGTTCGGATGAGACCGACGGCTTTCGCTGCGGGCGACCGCGGCTCGCTTGGCGGTGGTGCCGCCTGTCCCCAGGGCGGTCCAGCTGCAGCGTGCCCGGACGGCGTCGAACCAGGCGGCGGCGTGTGTGCATGCGCCCGCCATTCGTTGCTGTTCAATTACGGCCGTTTGGGTGTCTAGCAACGTGCGTTCGCTCGACGGCAACCGTCCTCTGTGCGGCCTCGCTCGAGCAGTGCGTTCGCGGCCGGAATGGCAGCGATGGTGCGAGTGCAGCGGATCTGGAGCACGTCGTGTCGGCGACGTGACAGCCGGTAGCGGCGGCGGTGCAAATGCCCGTGATCATGCTCTCCGTTCTCCCGAGAACCAAGCTATCTCGGACGCTAGCGCGCGAAACTCCCACACCCTTACTGGAGCGAAGGCGTCCGCAAGCCCTCTCAGATATATGTGAATGTTGCGACCTTATTCCATGCTCTCTCCGATATCAGTGACCGAAGCATATTTCGGCTGCCATCCGCGTAGACGCGCGGGTTTCACATACCCGCGTCTGGTTCACGGCAATAGGTCCGTAAAATTCGCGTGACGCGTGGGCGCACTATCGCGGTGTCGTGCTATGTTGCTGCCTAGAAGCACTTCGTCATAATTGGGCGTGGAGCGGCGGTGGCGTACTCTCCACCCTTGTTCATGCTCCCTCGCCCCCAGCTCTTAATAAAGGACAGTCCTCCCCTCTCCGCGTACCAAACAAAATACACTCTAGATCCTGTCCTGTCCTCACCGCGTGCCTGCAGGTATTAATGAACAGGCGGCCCGAGTTTCGTCACTGCCCTCTGCGTCTAAGTTTTGCGAGCTCCAAGGCTTCGCGAAATATAATTTAAAACTGGAATTCCGACATACGCGGTCGTCCCATTACTATAGTTATAACCTCACAATTTGGGGGAGGGTATTATACGATATCGTACAATACATTAAAATTAGTTTTATCCTTGCCTTTGTAGTATTGTTTTCTGAGTCTGTACAGATTGGCATGTTATTTTCTCGTTAACTGTGGAGTAGAGCCTTTTCTGGACCTGGTGTTTCATTTGATACTTCGGGTTTGTGAGTCACGTTTTTACTTCCCGTATTACGTACTTGCGGAGTATTATAAAGCTACTGCGAAATGTGGCGACTTCTCGTCAGAAAAACTCATGGGGCCCTGGTAATGAAAGAAAGTTTATAAATATAGTTCCTATTATATGAAGTAAATAACTAGATTTAACATGTGCAGTGAGGATCCACGTTTTGCGGGTTCTTGATACCGAAAAATTGGTTTGCAAAAAAACGTCCGTCCATCCGTGGTGAGTGCCTCTATTAACGTTTTAAAACTTTTCTCATATGACTCATATTTTTTCTCGGGTAGAGAAAATAGCGCTTTAAAGTGACGCAGGACTCATTTTTGGGAACCGAAGTTTTCAAATAGGTAAAAGTTCAAAAATGTTAGACGTCTCGTTACACCTACAATATTGAAGAGAGATTTTTTCATAATTAAATCTGTTCTACAAATACATCTACATATCATCATAAGGTAAAGCATTACGATTTTCGCGTAACTTTGCATGAAATATTGACAAGACTTAATAATTATTTTATTAAAAGAGTAAAAATTCATATTTTTTTCTCTTGAATAGAGCGAAGTTCACTTTTAGAAATTGTGCAGGTACCATGTTAACCTCTGTATTGTCTTGAGTGCAAAAACTTAATATCGCAAAACTACAATATTGGTAGCATTATATTTCTTTAATGAATTAAATTCTATAAAATTAGACTTTTAAATAATCAATGAACAATTTTTTAAACGGTATTTTTTTTAATGAAATGAAATGTATAAAACTAGACCTATAAATAACAGTACACAAAAAAACGAATAGTTTTCATATAACTTTTCTCGAACTTGAACCGCAATTTGTTTTTAAAATTTCAAAAAATACTCGTGTTTATTTAAAATTTGTTCTTAAATAGAACAAAGGACAATTTAAAAATGGCGCAGGTTTCATTTTCGGTTTCGTGTAAGTGTGCCTGTGGCTGAATTCAATACGGGTATGTTTGCTCGAGTCTCGTTCTGCATCGAATAGTCTTCATAGGGTTCTTTGAGTAAAAGTTGAATGATTACGTTCAGTCGTTCTTCTTTCTTCTGCTCCTTCTTAATTACTTCTAGCATTAGATCTTCAACCATCATAACCGGATTTCGACTCAACGCATCCACGTGTTTCATTCTATCGCCCATACGGTGTTCAATTTCATAATCGAACTCAAGTTGAAGAGCCCATCTTGTGACTTTTGGTGGTAAATTGATCTTCCCCAACGTTTTCTGGAAAGCTTGACAGTCAGTAATAATTTTAAATCTTATACCTAACAAATACACTCTAAATTTTTTAAGAGCTTCAATGATAGCCAAGACTTCAAGTTCATAAGAACACCATTTCTTCTCTTCTTCACTCGTTTTGCGACTCATATAATGAACAGGGTGAAAATATTTCTCGTCTGGTTTTTTCTGGAGCAGCACTGCGCCGTATCCCAGCTTACTGGCGTCAGTATGCAACTCAGTGACAGCTTCTGGATCGTAAATTCTCAAAACTGGTTCGTTACTCAAAGCTTCTTTAAGTTTTGAAAAAGACAATTTCTGAGTGTTCCCAAAGAAGAAATGTTGCCCATCCCTGACCTCGTACAATGGGTATGCCATTTTGGCATAGTCTTTCACAAATCTTCTAAAATAACCTGTGAGGCCAAGGAAACTTTGGACTTGCTTTACAGTCTTAGGCTCGGGAAAATGTTGTACAGCTTTGATCTTAGTGGGTGAAGGGGTTACACTGCCACTTTCGACAACATAACCTAAAAATTCAATTTTAGTTTGAAGAAATTTACATTTTTTTACGATTCAATTCTAACCCATTTTCTGCTGCTTCTTTCAAAACTTGAACTAAGTTGTCAAATGCGTCATCGTAATCCTTACCCGGTATAATTATATCATCCATATAAGTAATTGCAATTGACTTCCTGACTAAATCTTTAAAAACATTGTCGACGAATCTCAAGAAACTGGTAGGGCTATTACACAGACCAAAAGGTGTCTTTACAAATTCATACTGATTGTCCGGTGTAACAAAGGAAGTATATTTTTGACTATTTTTTTTCTACAGGGACGTGAAAAAACCCATTCTTCAAATCAACTACGGAGAACACACTAAAATTTACAAGAGCATCAATTTTATCGTCGACTAATGGCATCGGGAAACGATCCCTTACAATATTTTTATTTAATTGTCTAAAATCGATACAAACTCTATGTGAACCGTCTTTCTTTGGTACTATCACTACTGGGCTGGCATACTCACTATCACTAGGTCGGATAATGTCCTTTTCAAGCCACTCCTTGATCTGATCACTTAGTATCTTCTTCTCCTTCGGAGCTAATCGGCGTGGTTGTAAACACACTGGGTCGTCGTCCTTCAGTTTTATCTTCGTCTCGATGTTAGTCTTCACTTGTTTCTGGGGTGAGTAATCTTCAAGTAATTGGCGAACCTTCGCTTCGTAGGGAGCAGGAACATCAATTTCGTCTACAGCAATACATTGAAGCACTTTCAAGTCTTCATGGAATTCGGTGTACGTTGCATTTAACAGTAGTCCATCGTTGTCTTGTCCTTGTTCACATCTAGCTGGAACTTGCCTCACTGAGATTTTGCCCTGACTAATGGTGATCTCCATGTCTTTAATCCACTCTTGTCCAAGGATAAAGTTATATTTCATCGAGTCTTTTGGAACTACATAAAATGGCGTGCTGTATACCTGGTTGTCGATTTCGATGTCCAGCTTGACTCTCCCAACAGGATTTGTTGTCTTGTTCCCCAATCCGGTGAAGCATCGCGTCGTTGGACTTATTTCTGGACGGCCTATCTTCTCGTAGATATCAGTTGGTACTAAATTGACATCACTGCCTGTATCTAGTAACGCCCGGTAGTTTCTTCCTCTCACCTTCATTGATATAAGACCCTCGTCGTTTGAACTTATACATCCCACACTCTGACTCTCCTTAGTGCAATTTGGCGCAATGTGACCAAACATATTGCACTTAAAACATTTGGGTCCTTTATCTTTGTTCGTGCAGTTGACTCTTTCATGCTCCTTCGATCCACAACTGAAACACCGTTTTTGACCTGGCCGCTTCCCATCTGAATTTTTGTTGCTATGATCCTCTTTTGTTGAACTAGTTTGATTTTTGTTTTCCTTATTTCGATGTTTGCTTTCTTCCTTCTGTGTAGTTGTCTGTCGTCCTTTTGATTTTTCCTTCATCCTCTCGTATGCCTCAAAACATTTCTTCAGTTCTTGAATATTTCTTGCACTATACAAAATGGCTTTGTTGCTCTCGTAATCTTGAATTCCATCGATGATATACTCGACGAGTGCTTCTTCATCTACTGTTCCTTGGTTGGCTATTTCAATCATCGAGTATATGTACTGCTTCGCCGTCTCGTCAGATAATCGTTTACGTTTCCGTAATTGGCTGTGTACTGTAGCGCTGCTGAGTTTGGTGGTAAACTCTTTCGTCAGGTCTTTCTTGAATTTTTTCCATGTTGATATTTTTTTGGTCAACATAAATTTCTTCGCAGAGCCTTTAAGCATTCGTTTTGCATAAATAATCTTTTGCAAATCATGCCATTCTAACAAATTACTTATATCTTCAAATTCATTGAGCCATTGTTCGACTTGTATTTTATCATCGCCTGAAAACTCTGTCAAACTATTTTCAACATCACGAATTGTAAATTCATGTTTGGATCTATTGCCTTCTCGTCTACTACGTTCACGCCGATCACGTTCACGTCTGTCACGTTCATGTTCATTGCGTTCACGTCTGTCGTGTTCACGCTCGTTGCATTCACGCCTGTCATGTTCGTAACGTGTCTCGCGCATGTCGCGCCATCTATGATCACGCCGTTTTGTTTTTGTGGGTTGTTTAAGCATCTCTTGATCAGAACTGTCATCACTTTCTGAATAATCGGACGTGTCAAAATTTAGCTTACCTTTTTTCATATTCAAACTCAATTTCTTGGAATTGCGTGAATCATAACCTAATTCTTCTTCTGACTCACTTTCACTTGACGTTGGTCTGGAACTTTTTTTATCGAGTACTTTCTTTTCTGTTTTCGATACCTTTTTCCTTTTATCCCCTATATTGTCACTGAAAAAATGTGCGTAATATTCGTCAGAGTCCATATCATTTTCTTTTTCCGTGTTACTTTCGTTCTTTGTTTTGATATCGTCTTCGTCTTTGTTCATAATGTCCTTCTTCTCAGGGTCATTAGTTTTCCCTAAAAATATTGCTGCTGTCTTCAATCGTTCAATTAGAATCAACTTCTTACCATCAGTCGGTAACTTCAATTTTTCCAATTCTTCTTGCAACTTGGCAACTGTAAATGTTTCGATTTCTTTGATGTTGATTACAGATCCTCCTTTCATGACTGTTTGCCGTATTTGTTTTGGCGTCTCTTGAATTTTTGTCTCCTTGTCATTCTGTTCGTCTATCTCTCCCTTCACTTTCTTGTCGTCCAAGTCGTTTTTCATGTTAATCTTTTTTTCATCATCTGCCATCTTTTTTCGACTTGCGGTGGAATCTGCGTCGAAACACGAACGAACTTAACTGAACTCGTAGTCGTCTTCTACTCGTTCCGTACAACTGGCTTCGTTCCGCGTATCCCCACAACAATCCCGCCCGGCTAACCTCTTTTCCTTCTGCAATGTTCCATCGATTCGCGCCGAACTTTTTCCGGAATTCGCCCGTATATCCCGGACGAGCCCCCAAATGTAGAATCTTGGGTTTAGGACGAACGGAATAAGACACGAATTAAACGAAACGAACAATACTATATTAAATAAATTGAAAAATACATTGAAATACAGTGAACGACTTGAATCCAACAACTTCCCAAAAACTCACTCACGCCACACTCGCTCACTCATTCCCCTTTCTCTCGCGACGCGCGCCACTGTAGCCCGATACTACGTGATTCAAGTTTCGAATCCCACATATATATATATATATATATATATATATATATATATATATATATATATATATATATATATATATATATATATAGTGGTTAACTCCGACACCGGGTGACCGATTTCCATGAAAGTTGCCACATCTACGTGTTTTTTCACCCAAGAGGTTAATGTGCTAATTGTGTTGTTATTCCACTAGATGGCGCTGTAGAACGAAACTAAATATCCATGTCGAATGGAACCCGCATCACTCGGCAGTATTTTTGCATCTATATCGTTAAAAAGCTCCTAAACGAAGCGTGCTAGGGCATTGGAAACTTAACTTATGAGGCCGAAGGCCTAAAAGAAACGTTTCTCGAAACGTAATGTACAGAATGACAACTTGAACATTTTATTACATTTTTGCTGTTTCGGCGTTTCTCGATATTACTCCACTTGCTCAGAGACGTGCCGAATCTGCCACTAAATGTAAGTGAGAGATAGAATCAGACAGACTGAGAGAGGAGAGAGATGAAGGACAGAACAATATGTCCCAGGTTCCGCTATTTCCTATTCATCAAAATTACTCGGTTATTTCATGCATTACTTTTCATTCCCACATCTTATTAAGCAAAGCGAAATCATCTATTTGTTTTCACATTTAACTCAAAAGACGCAAGTTAAAATGAAATAATCTAAATATAACAAATAATAAAAAGAAACATGAAAAATAAACAAATTCTAACGTAGCATACCTCAAAACACCTCTAAAATGACGTTCACGAAGCGCATGATTTTCGGAGCAGGCGACTAAGTTTAACGCCAAATTACTCAAAAGTACTCATATTTTCCAAAAATTTAACATCACCTTGTTTGAAGATGTTTTTGATGAATACATTTCATTAAGAAAAAAATGTCTTCATAATTGTAGTTGTAAGAAGATACCGAACATTTTTCAATTTTCGAAAAAATCAGGATTTTCAACCAACGTGAGACCTGCACCATTCTCTTAAACGTCCTTCGGATTAACCAACAACAACAATTTCATCAAAATCGATGGAGTCATTTTTGAGAAAAAATGTTTAAACATTTAAAAAAGCACAGGTCAACCATGGATCACTTAGTCTCCCTTGCCACTCAGATTTCCACTTCTTTCGTGCTACGACAACACCTGGTAGCAATTGTTTCCGACATAGAGAAAGCGTATGACACCACCTGGAGGTACGGCATTCTTCGCACCTTCCATTCTTGGGGATTTAGGGGACGTCTCTCTTAGTTTTTAGTAGCTTTTCTTTCGTCAAGATCTTCCACGTCCGACTTGACACGTTATCCTCAAGTCGCCAGGTAGAAAACGATGTTCTCCAGGGATCAATTATGAGTGTCACCGTTGCTATTGTTTGCCGTTGCTATCAATAGTATCGCATCAGTAATTCAAAAGCATGTGAAAGCATCGCTCTTCTTTGATGACTTTGGCATATTCTGCTTCTCAAAGAGCTTGCAAGTTATTGAAAGGTAGCTATAGCTTGTACTCAACAAATTGCAAGAATGGAGCGATAAAACTGGATTCAAGTTCTCCACCTCAAAATCCAGTTGCATGCACGTTTGTACAGTATATTACCTCTATAATCATCCTGATCTTTTTGGGGGAGCCATCAACTTCCCTTCATTGAATATGCCACTTTCCTTGGGCTGGCATTCGACAAGAGCATGGCGAAAACTCATTCAAAACTTGAAGAGACGCTGTGTATCACCATTGAACCTCCCTCGCGCCCTTACTGGTGGATCATGGGGCGCAGACAGAGTATGTCTTTTGCGCCTATGTAGGACTATCATCCGTCTTATCTTAGATTATGGGTGTATTGTTTATGGGTCAGCGTCTCCATCGACCCTCCGGTCATTGAATACCATACACAATGCCGGTATACGGATCAGTACAGGCGCCTACCGCACGAGTCGTATTGAATGCCCCTTGGCCGACGCTGGTGAACCATCCCTGAGTCGAAGGCAAGATATTGTAATCAACTCCTATGGTGCGAGATAAATACTCCTTCGCGCGAAGCAGTTCTTCACCCAAGTCACGGGACATCGTAGGAACTCAGACCATCATCCAGGTATCCGTTTCTACACGCTCTCGCACGAACAAGATTTAAAACTCCCCATCCCTGTGACCCCCCCCCCTAGAAATCTTGTTCGACCTTGGGAACTTCTCCCTCCTAAAATAGACCTGAGATTTCCCAAAGCCTCAACTCCCTCCAGTTCATTTCTGGCGGAATTCCAGGAGATGAAATCCATGTATCTCGGTTGTAACTTCATATACACTGATGGTTCTTCCCAGAATGATATTGTAGGGTGTGCTTTCTACTACCACAGTGCTATGCGGAGTCTTCGACTAGACTTTTCGTGGAGCGCTTATACTGCAGAAAAATATGAGCTCTTGGAGGCTGAAGTTCGCTGAATCGATGACATTAAAATAAGCTGTGATCTGCAGTGATTCAAAAAGCTCGCTCGAATCTATCTCCTGTTTTCTCTTCTCGTGACCCTCTGACAATAATCATCCCATCCCAAATCCATAATTTACTAGTTCGTCGTTATATTTTTTTGTTGGATCCCTGGTCATGTTGGGATAATAGGGAACGAAACTGTTGACCAGGCAGCAAAGCTCGCCACAATGAAAACTGAGGTAGACATCCTCAGTCCCAACAAACGATACTAAGCTGTTTATCAAACGTATTCTCAGTGCATGGCAAACAGATTGGCAGATCTCAGATTTTAAACTCAAGAGAATCAAGGATTCCGTAAAGCCTTGATCTTCTTCATCTTGTGGGTCAATATGCGAAGGGATAATTCTGACATACCTTCGGATCGGTCATTGTCATTTCTACCACGGACATCTCCGTGGTGACCCAGTGACTCGCCTCTACTTGCGATAGTTGCGAGACGGATCTTACCGTGGAGCGTGTTCTCCTGCACTGTTCTGAGGTAAGAGATAGCCGGCGAAGGCTTCACCTTGCTATCTCTCTAGCACATGTACTTGCAAAATGACGAAGCTTCTCTCTGCAAGTTTTTTACCTTCTTACGAGAGTTTGACATTTACAGCATTATCTGAGAGAAGAGGATTCTGCCAATTACTCGAATTATAATTGGATATTTTACAATGTTTATCTGTCTCTTTTCTGCCAATCCTTTTAAGTAATTGAACACTATTATTTTCAGTTTTACTTACATTGTACATTACATGAAAAAAATTTAGTCTGGCACTGCTAAAGCGTATTGCTCTTAAAAAAATTGACACGGGCGCCAATGACCTTAGCTGTTGAAGCGCCCTTAAACCATCATCATTATTGAGTTTTACACCGAAATATCGTCTGCGTAACGAAGAAGTGTATCAGCGATGGTGATAATGAATTGGAAATGCTATAAGACGAAGAACAATTGAGAAGGCTGTTTCGTTTTCGTAAAATCACTGTTGCAAATAATGTTCCTCTTATCGACGAAAGAAGGAATGAAATAAAGAGACTATATTTCATGAAGGAATATGAAGACTATATTTCATAAGGAATGAAATAAAGACAAATAATCCCTCCTCTTATGAAGAGTTTACCAATCCCTTCTCTTATGAAGATGCTAATAGCATTGAGATTCATTCTTTCAATCATTTCAACGTCAACCTTCCAAGTTCATTGTGTAATATTACACAAAATATTTCATTTATTTATATCTTCTAGATAATTTTTTGTAGATATAATAAATGTATATCAATTAAATTCCATATTTTGTACTCTCTCGCACTTACATAAGAAGAGAAAGTACTGTTATCGTGCGCCGAAGTCTGTTGTACATAATTAACTCTTCAAAGAAGGTCTTTTATATTTTTTAAAAACGAGTATTTGCGAAATTTCTTCGTAAAATTCATGAAATATATACAGGTTTCACACCAGCATCGGGCTACGACAAAAATTGAATGAATGATATAAAAAATAATTAATGTAATTATAGTTACAATATACTATTGAATATGCCAATATTAATTTTATTTTTACACTCTTTTTTACTCTTTACTCAATTTGTATTTTCAATGTTTTAATGTATTTCTTTTTAAGCAATCTGCAAAGCTTAATAGAAATATCGCAACAATGTGGCATTGATATTTGAGGAGCTAATGGTTGTCGATCGTCGAGATGTTGGCGAAGATAAGATACGTCTGTTTTATTAAGTCCAACTGATGGTGTAACTCCTAGACCGAGAGCGAGTACTTTCATTTGCAATGAATTTTGCAGCAGTTTTTTTTATAAATTACTCCACAGAATGCCCGGTGAGGTATGTTGTACATCATCTAATATCTGATCGCTAAAAAAATACTGCTTATTGAATACATGAAACGCTATCGGAACTGTTATTTTACAACGAGAAGCAACTCGGGAGTGAGCAGTCAGAATTTCCGTAATTATTTTGAAGACAATTGCATATATTCTAATTACTGTGATGATATTATTAGCCAAGTGAATGCACATAGTTTTGACAACGCTGCGCTGGCAACAGTGCACTGCTCACTCCTTGGTTGAATTGCACTTCTTGGTTACATGCAATTTTCTAATTATAGCTGAGGTGTTAGTAGCGCAGAAAATACAGTATTTCAATATTACGTAGCTGTTTCCCATACGCGAGAAAGTATGTGCTGTTGGAACACTCCTAGTTTAGATTATCTTCGCAGATCTCTCTAAAGTTAGTCGAACTACAGTGTGTCGAATAATTTTCAATTTCAGAAACGTCCATACGTAACAATTTTGTAGTTTCCATCAGATCGAGAGATTTCGCATTTTGAACTGATAAACGGCAAAATTCCCACTTATATGATCTTCGCAAAAATAAGTTTAATGTAAATTTGACTACAAAACACACTATTACAGTCCACGACCAACTACACGACGGAAACCAGTGTTAAACACTGTGTCAGCTGAAATGCAACGTTTCCTATACATTAAGGAACATTCAATTGTCTTATAAGAGACGTCTATGAAATACAAGCCTCCTTAAGTGACCTCTCATTTCGAAGAACTCCTTATTGCTTTAGCATTTCTTTATGCCTTAATCGATTATGAATTCGGCCCGTAGTAATCTATTTTAGCTCTCATTTTTAATTTGCGGTATTATTCCTAAATACCTTTCGTGTTTAACGCAACAGAAGAGAGATCCAATAGATGAATCAAATATCAAACTACTGGTGATACAATAGCATATACTTTCTCGCATTAGTTGTAAAGTCTATGTTATATAAATATAAACGTGAATTTCCATCCAGCAATTTTTCCTTTCCGCGTTGGGAGAGGAACTGAGGTCTTTAAGAGTTACAACACGCCAGACCCGTTACCTTTTCACCACCAGCCACACAGATACACTCAACTTTCATGTTCATCACTCAATGTTCAACTTGAAAAAAGTTAAATTTGCATTTGCAAATTTCTAAACTTCGGAGATCTTCATTTACATTATTTCCTGATCGAGTTTTAAAGAACAGATTTTATTTAGAAAACAATTCTACCATAAATCATATAAATATGCAATTTTAGAAAATACACGAGTCAACTCAAAATGGAAACTGGACCACTTTTTGAAGCATCATTTGCTTTATCCATAGAAAAAATGGAGACTTTTTTAGAAAATATGGCTATATGTAACGCAAAATTACGCGAAAGTACACAGTTCCGAAAAAAATTATTTAAAGATCTGTCTTCGAACAACATATTTCGCTCATGAAAAAATCTTCAGTATTATAGTTGTAGGAAGACGCCAAAAAATGTTAAAACATTTGCAATTTTCAAAAATTCAGAGATTTAAAGACGATATTGAGACCTAGCCATTTCTTTAAGAGTTCTTTTCGCTATCCGAGGAGTTTAATAAAATAATATTAATCCATTTTTAAGAAAATGTTTAGAATGTTGTGGCTTCATGTAATGCCCCTCCCCCTCCCAAAAAAGGCCTAGAGTTTGTCCAGACCAATCGGGTATCTATATCAGTTCTGGAAAAAAAAGTCTGAAAGGGTGATGGCGCTAGCGTTGACCACAGCCGTTTTGTGGTCAATCATTTTCTGGTATCAAGAACCCAGGAAACGTGGTTTGCGGAGATGAGTGAACTGTGGATTTTTGGTTTCCGCGCAGTCTGTAGTCCTAAGATGTGGACGATGTTGGAGTGCGGGTACAGGGCTTCTCGCAATTGTTCATAAGATGCGGTCACGTATTTCGCACAACAGTACATTAATTCTTGTTCACATTACACAATCACAGGCATAGATATACGACGTACAGTCGTTTGATGACTAGATTGCAATTAGAATACACTGTTCAGTTACTGGAACCTAGTGAAACACGAATTTGTCGCACTCACTCCCGTGGTTGAAAGATAGCGTTACAACGTACGCGATCACGTACAAATTAAATACTTACTTGACATAAGTAATGCTCACATTGAGGCATTAAATTTAAAGTGTAGAAACACGCAGCGCAGCAACCTACACGCATAAACAATGGCAGTGAATTTTACCTAAGAGAACATGCTGTATTCTCCTTACGGCGTTCCAAACAAATTGGCGCGAGAAGACAGGTAGGTTCGATTCACCAGGCGTCTGGTTCGGAACTAACTTTTGCAACGAACGGCGGCGTCGGAAGAGATTCACCGCGCATGCAGGTGGTAGGTGCGGATAGAAAACGAACTGTTTCTGAATCGAGTGTTTAATTTGTTCCAGAACGATATGGAAGTTTTGGGCTGTTGATAACACAACTGTAGTAAGTTTTACATGTAAGCTGCGCAAGAGATACCGAGAATTTGGCGTGACGTCTCCTAGCTCGCGAAGCGCACACGTGCGGCTGTGTTATTGAATTCGTGAAAGCGGGTCGCCTACGCGCGGCGATTTAAAAAAGCTCGGAAGCGTGAACGTTGATGACACTGTTAGCTGTAAAAAAAGGAGTACAAAATCACGATTGGGTTTTGTTCTTGCAAAGCACATATGAAAGAGCTTTTACGCAATGCTAGCGGAACTCAGCACACGTTGTTCTGCCCTTTATTTCCCTCTTTCTCCTTCCATTTCTATCTCTCTGTCACTCGCAGTCCCTGTCTCTATGTGTGTCTCTCTCTGTCTCTGATTCTCTCTATCCCTCTCACATTTAGTTGCAGATTCTGCACGTCTCTGAGCAGGTGGGGTAATATCGAAAAGCGCCGGACCACAAAAATGTAATAATGTTCAAGAACTCATCCTGTAGATTACGGTGTTAGAAACGTTTTTTGAGGCCTTCGGCCTCAAAGCTTAGTTTTAATGCCCTAGAACACTTTGTTTAACAGTTATTTGACGATATGAATTCAAAAGTGCTGCCAAGTGTTGCGGGTTGCATTTAACACGAATATTTTAGTGTTTTTTCTAAGGTGTCCTCTCGTAGAGTTAGAACATTAACATCATATAAGCCTTCTGGATGAAAAAAAAACACGTAAATGGGCGAACTTTCATGGAGATCGGGCACACGGCGTGGGAGTTAACCGCTCTTATATACACTAACATGCACACATACATACATACATACATACATATATATCTCCTCGGTTTCTCAAGGGAGTGTACACCCCTTTGTGTGTTTACATCCCCTTGAGAAACCGAAGATTTTCCACCAAAATATATGCGAGAACACATCATGCACCAGGCTAGAAGTTCAGATATGCATATAAGCAATTATATACAACATATAACTTTTCAGGACGGGATTAAGAATGAACCACCAATGATAAATTTTTAGTATTGTGTGCAAATCATTAGTCTATACAAGAAACGTCGTTACCAAATTTCATTATATTAGGGAACCTAAACGATCGATCAAAAATGGTAGAGTGTACAAGCAATTAGACAATCGAGGGATGGCAAAGGGTAATAGGAACGCAAAACAGACTGACTAGCCACGCCTGAACGTAAGTTAGAGGACAGACGCCGAGGACCACAAGTCAGGACCGGAGACGCGATGAAGAGACGAAGAACAGTTCAAACGAAGATTGTAAGCCAATATTAGACGTACGTAAGAAGACAAGCGCAAAGATGAAAAGCATGAACCTAGGATGCATGAGAGAGACGAAGTAATACACGATCGAGGGCAACGACCCAGCATCTAAACAATAAGTTAGCAGATAGACGCCGAGCGTGGCTGGACTAATCCAAGGATTTGTGAACGAAAACGTGGAATCGAGACTGACGACTAGGTAGATTTTAATGTTAAATTTAATCTTAACAGGGTCTAATGATGTCTACATTGCCATGAGGGAAGGGACACAACCTGATGTGGCGCACAAACTTTTCACTGTGTGATCTGACTTTGTCCGACTAACACGACCATCACGGCCAGGAAACAGCTCTATTATTATGCCTAACTTTCGCGTAGTTGAAGAAATATTGTTTTCAATAGGAAGAAGCGGACGTCCACTTGCAACTCTGTTGCAAGGCATGGAGGTAGGCGGGTTGCCACCTTTCCGTCACCTTTTGCCCCCCCCGAGACAGGTGTGTGTGTGTGTGTGTGTGTGTGTGTGTGTGTGTGTGTGTGTGGAGGGTCATCAAGTGTGCTTGGATCTGGAAGGGACGTAAGTGACCATCCAATTAGAAAATGCCGGGGGGGGGTAAGTAATCTAGGTCATTAGGATCGTCTGAGGGCTTAACTATAGGTCTTGATGTAATAATGACAACGTGGAGTGATATTGTAAGCAGTTTCTCATAATTATATAATTTTTTAAGAGGTTATATAGTGCTTCTATCCTGTTATTAGCACCAACAAATTCTGTTTCTTTGTCAGAAAAAATGGAAGCGGGTAGACCCCGGCGGGCAATAAACCGCTGCAAAGCCATTAAGGAGGCACTAGTAGTTAGTGTCGGTACACAATATCAATGTGCACAGCATGTGTGGCCATGCATATAAAAGGAGCAAGGTACTCCTTGGAGACCGTCTTAATATGCAGACCTCCGTACCTAGTCTACACAGATTGACTGAGAAGACGAGGCCTTGGCGTACTCTGACAACTGAAAGATCAGACATCACCTGTTGAGCGGGGACCGCTTTGTAACGAAAGCAGGTCACATACTACTTTAATGTGTCCTTTACTGCCTTACCAGCAGAAAGGATTCAATATTTTTGCCTGAGGTGAGATATTAGTTTACCCAACTGTGTGAGCAAGGCTCTTGTGAGCATGCATTACAAGTGCACTCACAAACGGATTTGATTTTGGCAATATTAGCCTTAGATATTCTTAATGATCTGCGCATATTGCGCACAAATGTTACCTTTAAGAGGCGGGGATTTAATTCAATCCAGAACAACTCTGGAGTCCTTCCAGTACGTCACACTAAGGAGTGACGATCTTGAAGAGATGTGGCATTTTACTATTTTTATTAATCTATCTAGCTACACAGCAGCACACAATTCTAAACGTGGAATAGTTAGTGAGGCATCTCCAGTTTTAGATTTCATACTGAAAGAATCTACCTTCTTCTTAGCGCGCAGAAACCTAACTACACTGTGACCTTCAGTTGAAGACACGTTTGATATAAATAGCAGCGCTATAAGCAGTGAGGCTGCTGTCCACAGAAGCATGAAGTTCGATCTCCGTATTGGCAAAAGGGATCAATGCAGCTAGGGAAGCTGACCTTAGTTAAGTAAGGTAGCGATTCTAATATCGGTTTCCATTGATTGGACAATTCGGTGGGTATGGGTTCATCCCACTTTAAGGGATACTCCCACTACCTTTGAAACAGACAGATGATCACAAATGGTGCCAAAATATCTAAGGGGTCAAATAAACTACAATTAACAGGCAAGGCATTTCTTTAGTAAACCTAGAACTTCTAATAATGAACTAAGGCAATACAATAAAGTATCTAACGTGGTGTTCCAAGAGATACCCAGCGTGTTTACTTGTTCGCAAGTTTGTAGATAAATCCGCTAAAGCTTAACAGCTGTTGAATGCCCACTTTCTAAAATTGAACTCGCCTGCTGTGAGAATTTGGATCAGCTGATTGACTGCTTTCTTCGCGAAGGGCACGTCACAACATCAAAGTGAATCACCAACGTAAAAGGAAGCTGAAGAATTTTTGTGCCCAGAGGGAACATATTTTTCGTCTCCGGCTAACCGTAAGAGAGTTCGAACCGCAAGGAAAGTAGAACCGCAAGGACATAATCACGCACGGGTTCTGAGAGCGAATTTCTCCACAAAATAAGCTGAAAATGCCATTAAGAGGGGCACCTGGGCTTGTTTAAACATTTTATCCTGATCTTCGAAAATGGCTACCTTTCCTCGTCTGAATTTGATGAGAATGCTAAACAGATCGACATGTATTTCGCTACAATATATCAGGAGATCGTTCAATGAATTGCCGCTTGTTGTCTTAGCTGACTTATCATAGACCGTTCGTGAGTAGAGCTGGTCTGTGGTTTTAGAACCGTATGATGGGAGACGTAGTAGGCATCATTGAATATATCAGCATGTGCAAGGGGCATATGACCTAAATCTAGATACTCCTGCATAAATTACTGGTAAATTTGTTGAAAGGTCCTATCCTTTTCAAATCTACGCTCGAAAGCGTGATTACGCCTTTGATTCACATAAAGTGGGCAGTTCTGATTTGAGGGGAGGTAAACAATATATAAACCTTCTGGTGTTGTCCCTTCAATGGGTCGCGAGGATTCACCTATTTCCTCGTCTGAATACTTTGGACATATGTGAATAGTCTTTCACCTGCCAGAATTTTTTAATAGATTGTGACAGCTCACAATCAGCTGTCAAAAAGGGGTCAATTCGATGTTACAGATGCTGGACGCAAAAAGGGTGTGACCTGCAATGATCCAACCTAAACGGGCTTTCTGTAAAATAGGAACTTTCCCGTCATATCTCTTCCTATTACCAGGAAGCAAGGTATCAAAAAATGTGTCTGCGCCGAGCAGAACATGAATGGTCATTTCGTTTAATTGCGGATCTGCCGAAAATACGTTAGAGAGCACACACTACGAGCTAGGGTCGAACGTCTCTTTAAGAGACGTGGGAAGTTCTGGCACCCTAAAAAACGCAATAGTTTTGCATCAAGAATTGTTGTCCTGGCAAGACTTGACCTTTAACCTTGGGCAACATGATTATCGGGCATGGGATCACTGCCTATTGTAACATAAGTAATGTTAAATTCCTTAGTAGGAAACAAAGTTTTTACCAAGTGATCAAATGAATTGCGATCCCAGTGTCCAGAAGGGCATAGGGCTCCCCTTTGGGGATGAAATCCATAAGCTTAGCAGTAGGCAATAATACTCCACAGACTGCACTAACAACATTAGCAACTATTGTGGTATCTTGGACGTATGTTTGTTAGTATGCAATTGATGCGATTTTTCACATGCAGTACAGGATCTCTTGCAGTTTGTATGTTTTTCAAATTTAAAATTCAGACACCTGACACACCTATTGTTGACCTCAACAAAGGCAAGCCTGTATTTTTTTGACAAATTTAGAAAATCTGGACATTCATTAAGATAATGTTCTGATTTACATTTTTGACCATTTGTAGCCAGTGCGAGGTTTGTTTAGCTTATCAGTTTTTGTAGGTTGGGGAGGGTCCTGGCATAACACAAGGACCCTCTGTTGATTATGCAGGAATTTTATTAAATATTCAAAAGTAGGAAATTTTTCAATCTCTAAAGAAAACTCTCACTCCCTGAGAATATTTTGTTAAAGTCCCTTGGTCACAACACCTACAACCAGCAAACCTGAGAAGTCAGATTCTTCTTTGAGGGTAGCAATGCATTGATATGCAAATTGTAAAAATATATTAGTTTCAGCAATGGTTTACCACGGTTAACATTTAACTTAGGAGGATTAAAATAGAATTTTAGTGCAGAGACACGATTAACCTGAGTCATTAAAACCGATTTCTAAGCATCCCTAGCAACAGAAAAATTAAAGTCTGACACTTCAAGATTGTGCAAAATTACCTTGTCCGCATCTATTAAATAACTTAAATAAGTAACAGAATTTAACAGAACTGTGGTGTTTGTTGCGTTAGTGATGCAGAATTTGAATATGGCGATGGTTGTAAAATGAGCCTTCGACCTACGGTGCGTATATGGTCCCCAAACTTTAACTGACTCATATTACATACACTAAAACTTGTTCGTATTCTTTTTGTTGTAGATACAACGAAAGGTTCTAGGCCCAAAATAAAAAGGAACTAATGGTGCTACTCAATGGCACAATAACACCTTCCCGAGCTAGTTAGTTTACTAATTTCTTGGGTCCAGGGTTAGCTTTTCGGACTCCATCCTCTTGCCAGCTGCCATCTATCGCCGCCCTAATGTATTAATAATAAATTAACTAAATAACAAAATTGAAAACCGTGAATATAATTGCAGCACAATTAACTTAAAGCATTAATATAAACTATTATGTTGGAAATATACATTTATATTGTAAGGTTGAAGTTTGTGAACATGTCGACAGTGTCGCCATCTGCGTCTAGTATATTATTGGCTCTATATTGAGAGATAGAGGTTTGTGAACGCGCCGACACTGTCGTCATCTGTTTTTGGTATGTAAACGAATGAACATATGCATTCGTCCTTTTTGTCTTACTGTGCAGCAATGTAGTGTTTGTAAAAGACCGTCAAAGACGTTCAATAAGAGTTTATGTATATGTATTTTGTTATAAATAAAAGTGAAATGCAGTGTAGTTCTCAAGAGTTAATTTAACATGGTAGCAGAGCGTGGTTTCCGGATGCAGATGAATTGCTGAAGAGGTTATATTGGAATTCAGCCCAGTGTCCGTCGATTCGAGGAAGTTTGCGACATGGACGACCTGAACATTCCAGCTTTTGATGGAGAGGACTACGCAAACTGGAAAACGAGGTTAACTATCTATTTGAAATTAAAAAAATGCCATGAGGTGACCACGAGGTCGAAGCGAGAAGAAGACAAGGACGTAGAATGGGAAGAACAGAACCTGAAGGCGATGCATTGCATTTTTAGTGCAATTACTAACAAGCAGCTAGAGTTCGTGAATGATAAAGTAAGTGCTTTCGAGGTTATGAAGAAGTTTGACGAGCTATACTCCAAAGAGTCAACAGCGTTGCAGATTGTCTGCAGGAACAAACTAGATGGACTCAGATTAAAGAATTACAGCGACATAAATGAATTCTTCACTGTGTTTGAGAAATACATAAACGAACTGAAGTCAGCCGGGGCCAAGGTAAGCGAAGAAGAGAAACTAAATTACATGCTCAAAACGCTGCCCGAGTCACTAAGTTATATCGGAGATCTAGTGGATGTTTTGAAGAAGGAAGACCGGACTGCGGAGTACGTGAAGGCAAAAATAAGGATGAAGAGCATCAAGGAGAACCAGGACAGTGAGGGCGTAAAATCAAATGCATTCATCTCGGAGAAGAGACCTAGTGCGAGCGGCCAAAAAGTGTGCTACGGATGTGGTAAACCAGGACACTTCAAGAGGGAATGTCGACAAACTGAGAATCATCGAGGTTCCCGGGGACGTGGCGGAAGAGCACGAGGTAACTATGGAGGTTATGTCAACCAAAGTTATGAAAATGGACATCGCGGAGGCAGAGGAGGACCACGTGGGTCCAGAGGCGGTCGCTATGGTCACGACCGATCTTACCGACAGAACGAGCAAGGAGACCGACATTACCGACAGGACGACCATGGTGGTAGGAACCGTGGAGAACAACAGTTTTATCAGAATGTAAGTGGCGCAAGCAGTTTCGTGACAGAGGTCTTCGCCAAGGAAGTAAACAGTGTAACACAGGATTCAGGTCAGATTGAAATTAATTGGTTGTTAGATAGCGGTTGTACAGATCATATAATTAATAACGAGGAATATTTTTCTAAATGCGTAACGTTAAAAGAACCGATTAATGTAAAAATCGCGAACGGAAAGATTTTAACGGCAACTAAAGTTGGTAATGTAATTAGCGATTTTTTAGTGTTTGACAGATTAGAACGAGTTGAAATGAAAAATGTATTTTACATTAAAGATCTAGATAGGAATTTAATTAGTTTTTCAAGAGTCACAGAGAAACATGATATTATTGCAAAAGGCATCAGCGCAAAAGTTTTTAGTAAAGATAGGGGTTTAATTGCAGTTGCATGGAAACAAGATAGGTTATATAAAGTGACAAGTGTGATCAACAAAGGGGAATTTAACGTAAACTTCTGCAATAAAGAAAATATGACAATAAAGGAAAAGTGGCATAGGATACTGGGGCACGTAAATTTCAATTATTTAGATAAAATTTGCAAACATCAATTAGTAGATGGAATCCCTCAAAACGTCGAGTCTGAACCTATGAAATGTAAAGTGTGCATAGAAAATAAAATGCATAATGTTCCTTTTAAAAACAACAGAAATAAGGCTAAAGAAATCCTAGAAATTGTTCACACAGATCTAAATGGGCCACATTCAACAGTAGGTATGCATGGTGAAAGATACTTTGTTTCTTTTATTGATGATTATAGTAAACTTGCACGCGTTTACACAATTAAAACTAAATACCAATTATATGATTGTTTAGTTGGGTATGTAAATGAGGTTGAAAATCTTACTGGGAAAAGGATTAAGAAATTGCGGTGTGATAATGGAAAAGAATACATGAATAATAATATATATCAATACATCAAGGAAAAGGGGATTGTTTTAAATGCGTGCCCGCCATATGTGCATGAGTTGAATGGAACTGCTGAGAGGTTCAATAGGTCAATCATGGACATGTCAAGATGTTTATTAGCCGAAGCAAAAGTTAACAATAGGTTTTGGCCAGAAGTAGTTTGTGCTGCCGCGTATCTGAAAAATAGATGTCTTGCAAATACCGCAGAATTGAAAACTCCTTATGAAATATTTTTTGGAGAAAAGCCTAATGTCACACATTTAAAATTGTATGGAAGTAGAGTCTTTGTAAGGGTGCCAGAACAATTGAGAAAGTCAAAATGGGATAGAAAAGCAGATTTGGGAGTTCTGTTAGGTTACAGTGACGTTGGATATAGGGTACTCATAAATAATAAAATTGTTGTGGCCAGGCATGTAGAGGTTGTTGAAGAAAATATTAGATGTGTAGGTTTAAAGGATAATGGTTCCGTGAGTAAAAGATTAGATGAATCTGGGTGTGAAAATTGGGAAACTGGGTCTGAAGATAACAGCGAGGACGAAGAAAGGTTAGTCGAAATCGAATCTCCAAAAGCAGCGCTAAAGGAAAAAACAACAAGGTCGGGTAGAGTGGTTAAAACTCCACAACGCTATAGGGATGATAATACAAGTAACTTTATTTATATTAACGTATGTAGTGCAGATAGCCCGGTTAGTTTTGAGGAGGCGATTAATAGCAATGAATCGAAAAGCTGGAGTCAAGCTATGGATAGGGAAATTGAATGTTTGAAGAAAAATGACACATGGGAGTTAGTTAGTAAGCCAGAGGGCAAAGATCTTATAGATGTTAAATGGGTTTTTACTAAAAAGTTTGATAATAGGTACAAAGCAAGATTAGTTGTTAGGGGATTTCAACAAAAGGAATGTGTTGATGATATATATGCACCAGTAGCTAAAATGCAAACTTTGAAGATTTTACTGTCATACTGTTGTCATTTTGGTTTAATTATTGAACAAATGGATGTAGAAACAGCCTTTTTAAATGGCGAAATCATGTCAGAAGTTTATGTTAAACAACCTGAAGGCTACGAAGACGGCACAAATCGAGTGTGCAAATTGATGAAAGCACTGTACGGTTTACGAGAAAGTCCGAGAGCTTGGTATGAGTGTTTAGATACTTTCTTGAAAAGTTTAGGATTCCAAAGAAGTGAATATGATTATTGCCTTTATGTTTTGCGAAAAAGTAATGTCCTGATTTACTTGATAATTTTTGTTGACGACTTGCTCATTTGTTGTGTAAAGAAAAGTCGAATTAAAGAAATCAAAAATTTGTTGTCAAATAGATTTAGTATGAAAGATTTAGGTGAGGTTAAAAGTTATTTAGGAATTGATATAAATTACGAATACAAGAAAAACAAAATGAGCTTGAGTCAGGAAAATTATATTAATTCATTAGCCGAAAAATACAAGATTAAAGACTCAAAATTATATGCTACACCGATGGAAGTTAACTTCAAATTAGAACCAACTCAGGAATTGCGTAATGATATAAAGTATAGAAATTTGATTGGTGCGTTGTTATATATTAGTTCAGGAACAAGGCCAGATATCAGTTATTCTGTTAATTATTTGAGCAGGTTTCAGAATTGTTATGACGGCACACACTATAAGTATTGTCTGAGAATCTTAAAATATCTGTATTTGACAAGAAACCTGAAATTGAATTATTGTAGAAACGAAAATGCAAAAGTTCTTGATTGTTATGTAGATTCAGATTGGGCAGGTGACAATATAGATCGTAAATCTACGACAGGTTATGTGATCCGTAGGTTTGACAATGTTGTATTTTGGAAGTCTCGCAAACAATCAAGTGTAACAAAAGCTTCGACGTATGCAGAGTATGTTGCGCTATCAGATGCTGTGAGTGAAGTGAAATTTCTAAAAGATGTAATGAAAATTTTTGATTTGAATTTTGATGAACCGATTGTAATGTACGAAGACAACTCAGGAGCATTGAGTATCGCTAAATATGGTAACTTTACAAAAAACTCAAAACATATTGAAGTCCATTATCATTTTGTCAACGAGTTGTATATGAATGGTTTAATTGATATAGTCAAAGTAAATACTGATGATAACATGGCAGATATTTTCACGAAAGCTTTGTGTAAAGACAAGTTTGTGTATTTTAGGAATATGATGAATATTAACTGAATTTAAGATAGTATGTATATAAATGTAAGGAGGCGTGTTGGAAATATACATTTATATTGTAAGGTTGAAGTTTGTGAACATGTCGACAGTGTCGCCATCTGCGTCTAGTATATTATTGGAAATGTACTCTATATTGAGAGATAGAGGTTTGTGAACGCGCCGACACTGTCGTCATCTGTTTTTGGTATGTAAACGAATGAACACATGCATTCGTCCTTTTTGTCTTACTGTGCAGCAATGTAGTGTTTGTAAAAGACCGTCAAAGACGTTCAATAAGAGTTTATGTATATGTATTTTGTTATAAATAAAAGTGAAATGCAGTGTAGTTCTCAAGAGTTAATTTAACATATTATTTTCATGTTTATAATAGCGTCCAAATTTGCCCCCTCCTATAAAAGCCAACATCTCGCCTTTGGCTACTGAAATTGCGAAACAGTAAACACAATAGTGCACATAGCACAGAAAAACATACTCTGAAACTTGTAACAAAATCCATTAACTGTAAATAATACACTTTGATGCCCAAAATAAGTAAACACAGTTGCCTAGGACAGTGTACATGAAATTATTGTGTCCAAATTTGACAGTGCAAACACTGCAACAGGGGACAAGTTAATATACTGTACATGCTATAGATATGCTATGTAGATTTCTATATCCAGACATTTGAAAGAAAATAATGATACTGAGCAAATTTATATGTTCTGCATAGTATTGAGCAAATGAATTACACTTACGACCACTTTTAAAACACATTATACTTCGATTTTTTTACGTGACGTCTCAAGGTCAAACACGAAAACGGGAGAGGGAAGCCAGACTCCACTACGAAAGTGGGCGCTGTAGTGACGTTGCAGCTCCATATTGGAGTCTTGCCAGGGCCCCACCATCCTCTTTTGTCCCCTCCACCCCACCATCCCGCAGCGGCCGGCAGCGAAACGTACTCCCAAACTGAACCCCGAGAAATCCGCCATTAGGATGGCAAGAACGCGCGGGAAATCAAATATTGCCCTTCACCTATGGAGAAAATTTGACATGTGTAAGCAGCGTGTGTGCTAATGGCAGAGAGGGGATTCAAGAAGGGGGGGGGGCAAATGTCCTCCGCGCCCATTTGCTTAGAATTTGCGCTTCTATATTACAACAAAACACGTATTTTAGGTTTGCACTTCTCCAACTATCAATTTATGTTAAAAACTTTGAATGTATATAAATTTCAAAATCATTCCTGCTGTGCCATCACACCTCACAATCACTAGTTCTACCACAAAATACTCTATTAGAAACCCTTTCAGCATTGCATTTACATAAAGTTTTTTATTTATTAAAACTAGGGCTTTTTTGGAATATTCTTTTATTTCTCGTTATTTGGAACCATATGAATTAATTTACAAAAATTACAGGATTTAATTTACAAAAATTTGCTTTAATTACAAACAAAGAATAAGAGCATGATTTGCACAGTTGTGTAAAATTGTAATCACATGGGCAGTTTTGAATCTAGAGCAGAATAAATAAAATTTAGATATTTATATTTAAATATTATTTATATATTTTATAATATAAAATTTTAAAGAGGAGGAAATCAAAATCAACCTCTTAGTTACTATTAACACTTCAAAATATGGAGAAAATAAAAAAACTGATTAATGTAACATCCTACACAACATTTTTGAAATTCTCCCTCCTCACTGCTTTTACCCACTTCAAGCACAATTTTTTATTAGAAATGGGAAACCTGTATGTTTAGGAGAAAGTCATATGGTGCAAATAAATCGTTTATGACGATCACACCAATGTACTAATCAATTGAACATACCTGTGAAACGTAATTTTACTCCCATTTACATCTATTTTACCAGCTCTATTTGTGCAATTATACGCACAACAGGAAACTTAATTTAAATAAATTACTATGATAAGGCTCACAGGATGCTTGTGAGGTAACTCACTGGCAGTCAAGTTTAACGACGCTATTTATTCATAAAAACATGGTCATGCAGTAATTTATCAACGTGCAACAGAATTTACCTTTTCAAAATTTTTCAGAATGAATTAAAATTAACCTCACATCGCATACGTACTCTTAAACAGATTGAAAAACTACACTCGCCAATTCACAGTTAACACCTGATCGCTTTTTCCATCCTAATGGCGACGACGGACCTTTTCAATTTGGGAGTGGAACAGTGGTGCTTATGGCACATCTAGCGGTTTTTTTTAAGATACTATATGTATAAATCTTGCCTTCTGTCTCCGGTTTTTGTGTGTGACCTTGAGACGCCACGTCCAAAAAGTCGAAGTATCATATTGGACTTTTTTTCATAGCACTGCTGGGGAATTTCTCACAGGACACACTTTAAAGTGGGAGGGTTGTTATTGCACTATTGCACAGCTCTTTAAAGACACAATGAGTGGCGCACAACAACACTTGAACGCCACACCCGAAATTCAAACAGGAAACCTCTCTTGAAAGTTCCAAGAACCAAGTAAATTGGAGAAGTTGCGCTGGTGACACCAAGTATTCATGAATCTTCCGTAGCTCGCTTGTTCGCCTGCGGCATTTGGTAGAACATATTCAGAGGCACCGTTTATCCATAGCTCACTAGTTCGACATTACTGTTCAGAGGAGTATGATGACACCGTTTGTCTATAGGTCAGTACTTCGACGTCTGACTCGAAGGTCCATGTTCAGATCACTATGCACTTTTGAGGAGATTGAGTGCACTGTGGATTTTTGGTCATCGTGCCGCCTGTAGCTCTAAGATGTGGGCGGTGTTGATGGAGTGCGGGTGCCTTCTTCATAAGATGCGGACACGTATTTCGCACAACAATACATTTACAGTCGTTTGTATAGTTCACCGCCGCGGTTCACCGCCGATTCGTTTTCTGACCTGTCGAGTTGATTGTATTCACTTCCCTCCAGGGTTTCCTGTCTAGGAATATGGGTACTAGGAAATACATGCAAGTATATGGCAATGAAACCTAATGGTAAAAATTCATATTACAAAACAATATATTCTTCAATGAAAACAAACCAAGAGTTAAATTCTGTTACAGTAAATTGTAAAGTAAAAGCGAACCTCATATTCATAAGTGACCTTGGATTGAACTACTACGGCCACACTAATGGACATTCATTAAAAATGGTTCTTTTTAAACTCCAATTCTGTACTCTTTCTTTCATAATTGTACTATTTGCCTCGGCAACCAGCTGGTGCAGGTTTGAATCTCTGCATAGCTTTAAACATATCCAGTTTTCAAAATAATTATTTCATGAGCTCATGGTTATTTACAATTAACATTATTGAGTAACATTCTCAAACTAATGTCGACAATCAAATCATGCTCCGAAATAAGTATTGATATAAACTTTTATCAGAAGCACAATTAAAAATTCCCTCTTTCCTTCAGAGTTTCTCAATTTAATATTTGTTTCTCTTTAGATTACTTCTTCAAATATTCTAACAAATTATTTCTCTAGTTCATATTTCAATTCGGATATTAGTAAATCGATCATACAGTTTTATCGTTCCTGCCTTCTCACACACGGGTACTCACGCTTCTGCAACATGGAAGGGAGCGAATGAACTCTGCAGTATATGCTCGCTGGGTGCAAATATCGCAGAATCCCGGTGCTGGAAACCGCTCATCCGCCCCGGCGACCTCGCTCCACGATCAGGCGTGTCCTGGCTCGGCGCTGCCGCTGCTTCGACTCGCTGGCTGTCGACGCCGCTCCAGAAACGCCCACGTCCTCGGATTCGGTCCTTCCTCCATGCGATGCGCGTCCGCTGGATCCAACCCTGTGCTCGCCACTTCTCTCAATTGCAAACGTTCGTTCCCCGTTTGTTCCGACTCCCGCCGTCTTCAGCGCGCGTCAATCGGAAACTGCGTGTTCTAGAATTTTCGTCGCAGCCGTTCTAGGTGAATAGGTTCAAAGTGATCGACAATGGCGGCATTTAGCTCTACTGGCGATGTCACCCTCTCACCACATTAAACTTGGCGCGTGCGCGCATCAACATTACAAATGATTATAGGTTACTGATAATGGAACGGGGCATAAATCCGAGCCCTTCACTAATATATATATATATATATATATATATATATATATATATATATATATATATATATATATATAATTGTTGAAAAAAAGAATTACAACACCGAGGAGGGTACGAGCAATCAAGTAGGCAATAAGGTGCGTTAGATTGAGTCGTAAAAGCCGCGATTAACATTTCAAGGATAACTGAGGTCCAAGGCAATGGCAATGTGATGAAACGTAATGGCAATGTGATTAAATGACCCGGACGCGCCATCTACTCCTCGGCTTTAAAGGCGCTGTCCACTGTGCTAAGGCCTAGTCGGGACTTAGGTAGCCACGGCGTCGTACTCGTTCGTCCTTTAAGCAATTGGACCGGTTTGAGCGGGTCGGATTGTCAGCCTGCGCGCAACCGGGTGGTTCTTTCGGCGCGTTGTTGTCCACGAAAATCGTGATGCGACGTCGGTGCCGCGGTGCAGGCGACGATGGGTAGACGAGTATTCCTAAAGCCGTAGACCAACTTCGGGGAGACCGCGGAGCACTGACGATCGTCAGGATCGACGCGTCGTAATGGCGGCGTTCGTTGACCGTACGGTCACCCGCGCCGAGATACAGGCACCCAATGTGTCTCCTCGCACCTTTGGGAACCGGTTCTTTGCCGCAGGATTACAATCACACATACCGCTAGCCCAACTGCCACTCACGCCGAACCATCGTCGGGCACGTTTGGCGCGGTGCAATGAGCGGGTCAGCTGGGAGACGGAATGGCGTACACTGGTGTTCAGTGATGAGAGCCGCTTTTGCCTTCTCGCCAGTAGTGGTCGTGTGGATGTGCATCGTCGCACAGGTGAGCGTATGCGACCACGTCACGTAGGGCCCAGCTCGGGAGTGATGTGCTGTGGAGTGATCAGCTACAACGCGCGGTCGTCCTTGGTGTTCGTTCGTTCATTGACCAGCGCTGGAGACATCCAGCACGTTGTGCGGCTGATACCTTTCTTACAACGGGAGGATGGTGCGCTGTTCTAACAGAGGCGATCTTCGCGATGTTCGTCAACTGCCCTGGCCTGCACGCTGGCTGGCTTTGTCCCCAATGTGTGGGATATAATGGGCCAACGCCTGACCCGTGCTGCGACTCCAACAACTCAGCTTGCTCTTCGTGAGGCGGTGCAGGTGTAGTGAAACAGTGTACCGCAGGACACTATTCGCCACCTGTATGTTGGGATACCAGCCCGCATCAGGTCTTGTCGTGCACGCAGTCGTCGTACACGCAGTATTGATGTGGCATTTCCGGTCCATGGTTCTCTCTGTTGCTGAACGTACGAGTTTCATATGGTTCTGCCCATGTAATCATGTGTAGTATTCTGACTGTATGTGCTGTATCTGTACGGAGGAATAAATTGTAGTCTCTCTCTCTCTCTCTCTCTCTCTCTCTCTCTCTCTCTCTATATATATATATATATATATATATATATATATATATATATATATATATATATATATATATAATTTTATTAAACGAAATCATTTTTACAATTTCTCGTCATACGAATGACGATTAAAAGCTTTCTCCAATAAACACTGTACAATACAGTCATTGATAACAGACAAACTTCCCGAAGTTTGCTCTGAGATTTTTTCAAAGTATCTTACAAAATTGACAATAGTTACCTTTGACACTATCACATACTTAATATGTTGCTAATGTAACACTTAAAACACGCTTAATATAATCTATTATGTACATGTACACTCACCACCGAATGTGTATACCTTGCACAAAATCGCACATCTAATCTACTCTGTCCGTTTACTGCTCAATGCTTCCAAACGTGTGAAGAAACCGCTCGGAAAACAGTGTTGCCAGGTGGACTTATTTATTTCCCCCTAGAAAGTGCTGCGAAAATACCAAATTAAAGAAGTATTACTTTGTTTAAAATATGAGGTATGGAAATTAAGAAAAACGAAACTTATTATTAATTGTTTCTGATGATATTTATATTTTCCAATACCCATATTTATAATATGTATAACAACTATATGATATATAATATTATATACTTTATATTATAATTTGCATACACACACATTGTATACGTGTGTTTTGTTTTGTTATAAGGAGTTTCGCATTGTATACAAGGTATGAAACGTAAGAGGTATTTTGGTCTCACTTATTGTAATGACTGAAAAAGAGATAATCGTAACTCATTGTAAAACTTTTCTTCAACCAAAATCCTTGTTTTCAATACTTGTTTATTACTGTAATTCGTTCCTCTTCAACAAATGTGTTGCCTTCTACCAATCTTTGGTTGTGGCTGGTTGTGACAAATAACCGCCCAATTTTAAACGAGGAAATTATTGAAAAACTCTTACACGCCTATAAGTGTTTTTAATACGCTTAGATATATTTGAATACATGAACATTCCTGTAAAATAAAATAAAAAACGCAACGAAAACTGCCAACAAAAAACCAAATAAATTTGCCCCCTGAAAATCCAACAAAGGTATAAATTTAGGTGGTAAACCCCTAACCTGGCAACACTGTCGGGAAATAAATGTAACTTCATAATGTAACATGTAAATGTAACACACACACACACACACACACACACACATATATATATATATATATATATATATATATATATATATATATATATATATATATAAATCGACAACATGAACCCTTGGCTGGCCCATATCTTACTAGTATACTAGTAGGATAGTAGGAGGGTGGAGTTAATCGTGTAACGAACACACGCTGTGCGGATTCCGCTGGGTGCCAGCAGGGTTGCCAGATTGGGGAAGTTCGTCCCCAAACTGGGGACTTTTTTTTGTTGTGGGGAAATTAGGAACATAAATTGACGGAAAATGTTTGAGGATTTGCGGGCAAATTATTTTCATTCGGAGTCGAGATAGAAATATTATTCTTTCAATTGTTATATTCAAATATTATTCTTTCAAATATTGTTTCTTTCAATAAAAAATAAATAATAGACGTTATTCTGTCAATTTTTTTATGTATAAAAAAGGATTTGAATGGACAGAGAAAGAAAAATGAAAATGGTATACGACTTCGAGCAGCTGAGAAGGTTGATTTGAATTCATTAAATTCAATGGTTCAGCCAATAGAATCGTCAGGGACACCTCATGTCGTTGGTCTACAATTTGAAGAATATTTTTCGTTTTAAAGTTTGGAAATTTTGTTTTATTTGAGTGGTAATTTGGGGAAATTCCGTTGCAGTATTGCGGAAAGAGCTCGAAACACATCTGACAACCCTGGGTGTCAGCGATTTCTTCGGTGTTGCCGCCTCTTTGAGAGGACTGATGCGCCAATGACCAATGGTCAGACCAAGCGATTGAAAACATATCTTAACGGAACATCAAAGATAATTTAGTTCTTTATACGATCTATTCTTGAGTGTTAGGTCTTAATCTTTTTTTCAAATAGTGTTGTTCATCTAATTTTGAGTTACAGTACATCATGACATGTTATAATCATTGAAACAAAATCATTATATCCCATGAATTGCACTGAGTAACAAAAGAATCCCTAGCATAGAAGAGCGAGCGAATCCTCCCATGTGAATGAAGCATTGGAGTTCAAATCCGAACTTTTCTTTTTCATTTAAAAGCTAGAATTAAAATGATTAAACAGTGCGTTTCTTTGAACCTACACCATTTTGTTTGGTGAATGAAGACTGGAGTCTTAACAACACATAAGTTGCAACATGTCTAATAATATTAGGTAATCATTAGCAATAATATAAAACATATACTGATGTAGCTCCCATTTTTTTATTTCAAACAAACAAACAAAAATTATTAATATAAATATTTGCCTGGCTGAATGTTTTTTGTGTTTTTAGGCCTGATAGTGCTGCTATAGGTGATGTACTAGTGCTTACTAAACCATTAGGTACTCAAATTGCAGTAACTGCACATCAGTGGTTGCAACAACCTGAACATTGGAATAGAATAAAGGGGGTTATATCAGAGGATGATGTGCGAAAAGCTTACCAGAGAGCAATGAACTCCATGACTCGGCTGAATATTAAAGGTAAAATTTAAGCCAAATTAGTTTAATAAAATGCTATATTTAGAGCAAACTAGTTCTGCTCAAGTTTGGAATTATACATAACTTCTAATTTTTAAGGAAAAAACAAAAAAGTTAATCTCTACCTTATAATGTGCATTTTTTAGTAATTCTATTAACAGATTCTTGCGTGTATTAATGGATGCATATTACTTTTTCTAGATACTCAGATTTCCTTAACGGGCCAGCGCATCAGGTTGAAAATATAAACCTCATTCTGAGCATTGTGAATTTCTTTCATATATTTGTACTTCCATGTCTTAAGAGAAGTCACATTATTAATTAAGTGCATTTGTGAATGGTGATTACTAATAAAATCATAAGTCTCATTTTTGCCAAGATATTTTATTCTCATGAGAACCTTTTTCCTGATTCCTGTTAACTTTAGCATTGTTGTGCAGTTTTATTTCATTTCACTATTAAATATGTATCCTCACTATCTTAATTATTTGAATATTACAGAATTTTAAGCAAAATTATTTTTCAAATACTGCTAGAATATGACAAGTACCATCTGATGAATGTTCATTTCTGATTAGCCACTTCCTTAAGGCCCTCTTATTCCTACATTCTGTGGTACAAAGTTGCAAGATACAATATGTAAATAATTCATTATCATCACAAACAAATATGGCCAAAAATGGCTTGTATTATTAGTATCCTTTCATTTGCAAGCTTGTAGCTGGGAATACACAAGTTAAATTTGTTGGGGGTGTCATTAAGAATGTTGCTTTATGCTGAGTTATATGATTTAACATTGTATTTGCTGTTGATTATGTTTAATACATTAAATTTATTTTCAGCTGCCAGCTTGATACACAAGCATAATGCACATTGTTTAACTGACATAAATGGGTTTGGATTGCTGGACCATGCTCAGAATTTGGCTAGATATCAAAAAAATGAAGTTTCATTTATAATTTATAACCTACCTGTAATTGCAAAGATGGCAGCTGTTGCTAAAGCATGCGGAAATATGTTCCAACTACTTCAAGGTCATTCACCTGAAATTTGTGGTAAGAATGATTACATCATGTCTTCTTTTTAAGCATCACAGACAAACCATCTTTTTCCTTGACCTTTTTTGTGGAGTGAGGGAGAGGGGAGAAACAAATATTTTCCTAATTCTTCAGACCAATGTTAGTCTCTTTATACCAACCACCCTGACCAAGTTTCCCTTTTTTATAATTAAAAATACATCTTCTCCCTCTAAGGCAATTATTTCTGACACTCTCAAAAATATTAATTTGTAATTTTTAACATAGGATTTCTTATACAATTTATGATTTCACTTCGAACAGTGGGTGTTAGTAATGTGGGGAACATAAGTAACTACTGTGGCGTGTAACTACGTTTTGGGTTTGGTCTGATACAGTAGAAGAGTAGCAGCGAGGTGGAGTATGATAAAACAAGTTTCCCTTCTGTATCATGTTACCAGTTTTCTAACTATAAATTTGTTTAATCCAAATCCAGTTTATCCCCATATTAAAATGTGACATTGTATTTCCATCACTAAATGACATTCCTCTGATGGTTGTTGAATACATTGATAAGACAATAAGACAGTATTAAGAGGTTATTTTCTAAAGCAAGATTCTTTTTCAATTAATTTCACAAATTTTGCATGAATGTCAAAGAAAATTGTTTTCAATATTTGTTATAATTTCAAAATTTAGTTCTAAGGCATTATTCATTCAAGGTGATAAGGAGGTAATGAGGGGTTATTTATTCAATTCATTAATTTGCATGTGTAAATGGCATTTGAAGGTAATACATTATGATTGAAGTGTGATAACAATGCCACATATATTTAGAACCAACTCTTTTTCATTAATGTGTATAAAAAAAAACTACAATTATGCTGCTGTATTTAATGTAAAATTATTGTTAAAATTTACATCATAATGGTTGTTATTTTGCATAACTGCAATTTTTGAAAAGCAATTTCTATTGTAGGTGGATTACTGATTTGTTTGCCACGAGAAAGGGCGCATGCCTACTGCAAAGATATTCAAAAACAAGAAGGGTATCAAGCCTGGATTATTGGTATTGTGGAAAAAGGAAATCGCACTGCACGTATGATAGATAAACCACGTGTTATTGAAGTTCCAGAGAGGGAAAAAGATGGAGAATTATGGTAGAAAATTGGGGCTTAATCATCAGATTATGAGATGTTTCATTGATTTTTAGCTGAGGAATAACTTTTATAAAGTTGATCTCTGAAATTAACTTCCACAATAGAAACTAAAACTTCAACCAAAACTTACCTACATTGAAAAATTGGAGATAACTGATGTATGTTCTTTCCCCTATTATTTGAATGTGTGTATGTATTTAATTTATTCTTTAGCAATAATAAATTCTTGTGATTCCATGAAATAAACTAATAGGTAAAGATTGCTAAATGATTTGCCTTAGAAACTTGAAAAATATTCAAAACTTGTTTTTCTGAATGTTGAGTAGAGAAAAGTTCAATATATTTTGTGTATTATCTCAAAGGTATATACATTTATTTTTCAGAATTTGTTAAATGTTTATTTAGGTACATCTTAGGTAAACCATGAAATAATAATTCTTTGTTTTATTCAAGAAAAATGCATGAAAATATTTTCTGTAAATCTTGCATAAATTATAGAATTTTTAAGTTTCAAATTTTGTGCAAGATGAAGAAACTGCCATAGGATTGACTGATGCAATGGTGACAGGCTGTCCAAAGAAAGTGTCCTTAGGTTTCCAGGCCTTGTAAAGATATGGTATTTTATTAACCTTCACTAATGCTACACATTTGGTTTGAGTTGATGAGTGTGCTAGTCATCTTTTGAATGAATGACTCTTCAATCCAAATGAGAATAGAATTGAAAAATACACAGTGTTATTGCTGCAGGAATTTTCATTTCCATAATCAGTATGTGCTTGTAGGTAACCTTTCATTGGTCATGGTCAGTGGCTCTATGTGGTACCTACAAAATCAATTCTATCATCATTTTTATTGAACAGTATTTCTTGAATTTTAAGACATGAATGTGAATTGTATGTTTTATTGGTCATGTTGCTCATCTGTGATAATAGTGTGTGTTCCTTGGGCAATTGCTATGTATGACCTCTGGGCTTCCTGGTTTAATTGAAAAGCTTTATATGTCAGTATGTTGCAATTGAGTGAAATATTCAGTTGTGGAAATACCTGTTCAAAATGTAATAGTTGATGCTCACTTATGAAGGATCATTGACTCATGTTGAAATCATTTATTACTCTGTTAATTTAGCTCAAATTAATGTTGTGGTTTTTTGAAGCGTATGATTCAAGACAAAGAAATTTATACTAACAAATCTTGTTTTGAGGAAGTTAGAATTGAAATCACATCAATAACTAATTGGCTTAAAATAACAGATTAATTGTGAGTAGCTTATCTATCTGAAACAAACTACTTTAATTCATGCTGTCTCTTAAGCATTTATCAGAGAAAGGGTGTTATTGTAAGTCCAAGTGCACATGTTGGAAATGCATGTCCAAATTACTGTACCATCTATTATATGTATGTCTTCCAATTTTGAAATATACAGTAAATATTAACTAAGTAATTTAATTATTTTTTCCTCTTTCCTACTTTTTTTTACAATTTCTGACACATTGTTTTGAGCGATTCTTTAAATTTTTAGTTTATTGTGAGTGAAACCATGCAGATGATTCTAAGGAATTACTTGTCAACTTTTTTCAGTACTTGCCCTCTCATCTCTAACTAGAGTGATGGGTTGATTGTGATAATCCTTAGCAATGGGACTTACTTAATTTAAAATGAATAATGAAATTAATCATAATGAGTTTTTACTTCAAATCTGTATGGTATTAACTGTTTGTGTACATTTTCCACAATGAGTGCAAATTGCTTCATTTAAATTAATAAGATAATAATAATTATTACATATTTTTATGTGAGCAATGTATTATGAAAATTTGGAACAGGACTTATGGAGTCTCTAGGGTAAAGAACAAAGATGTCCTTCACGAGAGTAACTGGAAAACTGCTAAAACATTCCTGAAGAATTTTCAAATTCGTTGATTAATTCTTTATCATAATTATGATACCGTACTTTCATGTCGTATGGCATCACTTATCAGAAAATTATGAATGATATATCTCTATTGAATATTTGTTAAAAAAATTCATCATAATATATACATAGGTAGTTAGGTTTCCAAGCCTGTTCCTTTCTTGCTTTGTAGTAGGTGCTTTAGTCTATTAAGTGATACTGCTTCTCCCATTTCATTTTGAGTCTAGCTGTATTTCTTCTTCCTTACTTGATGAAGTCGGGTAGAACATTTATATTTTATTAATTTATTTTCCCCCATGATTTTCCTGCCTTTTAGGCCAATTTGTGTTTCATGGGGCAGCTTGAATTGTTAACACTTAATCTTCATTTCTTTTTCACTTGTTGGAACTGCATACAGATTCCTTCTTATCGCAGTGGCGCTTCGTGCTTAGCTTGCATGGTTGCACAACCTTCAGATAATTGAAAAAGATTCTATAACATCCCAAAGGAATATACATTAATGTTCAAGATTGCAGCAATATGGATGTATTATGAAATCATTTTGAAACCAAAGAGCGTCCAAATGGCACAATCTCCCGCGTCTGGTGACTCATGGGCATTGCACGACGGTCTTAGCTCTGTTATTGAGTTTACTCCAAATACTTTTTGGCCCTTTGCTTTAACACGGGTGAACATACGGCGTTTGGTGACGCAACCAAATGGGTGGGGGGTGGGGGTCTTGTCGCCGAGCGCAATGGAGCGCTACGCGGCGACCAAGGCAGTTCTTGGGGAATACCAATATTCTGTCTTCGTTTGACTCAAACTGCAACTTAAATTTTTGAATTTCGCGTGTTTTTGAAAGTAAACAAGTTCAATCAATTATTGATTGTATGTAGTGCATTGTTTATGTTATTTGGAAAATTTGTTTTCATTTGAAATTAGATTTTATGATGGAAAACGTACATTTGATGAGTTGTTTGTATAAAGTTGGCCGTTCTGGATGTAAGTCCCTTTACGTCTCTCGGATGAAAGTCTGCCAACAGCTGTCCAGCTGTTTCTTAGCGTTCTTGTGAATACGAATGTGTGTAGAAGATCTTTCATTATTGCAAAATATACCAGCGTAGTGAAGTTTTCGAAATAAAATAATTTGGTTGAACACGTTTTATTCAAATAAAAAGTGTTGTACAACACGAAATCAATGCCAGACCTACGTGCGCGGGAGGTGAATAGGTGAAGGTCGGGTAATATTGGACAGAGGGTGAAATCGGACAAAGGTACTTTAGGGCAATGAGCACTGGTGATCGCACGTGCCACACTGTCAGTGTGTTCCTGTAAACGGATTAGCTTTGCAAACACCATATTGTGTGAAACATCAATTTTGTTTACTGCGACACGTGTTGCTTTTTTTTGTAGGTTGCCCATTGTACGAAGATAACTGTTGAGTCTGCGAAATACTCGTAGAAATAGTTGGGAGAGCAATTAGTAGAAGCTGTAACGAAACATCGCCTCTTCCATCAGTAGTTTTTATCAGACAAGAGTGTTCAGGAAAAGCGACGACTCACAATTGACAAGTATTGTTACTTGGACAAAGAATTAACGAGTATTGAAGAGATTGTCACAGTTACCTCTGTCCAGACGAAATGAAACGTTTCTTTACGAATTTCGTCGTTTTTACTTCATGTTACGACTGCACCCAAGTGCCTGGCATACCCTGAATCGAACCTTGAAAGTGTCCAACACGTTTTTACTACGCTTCCTGCACCTCGCCTCCGACGACAATGCGAGCTGGCGTGTAAGGTAGAAATCGGTGAGTTCCCCGTATTTTGATAATGGTAATTTTACGCAGGCTACCCAGGAGCTAATGCGATCTTTCGGTGACGGTCCGAACTAACAGGAAGCAGTTGACAATCTACGTCAAGGAACGTTGTACGAAAGAAGTATTTGGTCAACAGGGAAGAAATTCGCGCGGTTTTTGTGATTAAATAATGCTATCTTGAGGCGCGAAATTTGACATGTATAATCCTTCCCTCTGAAACGCTTTCAAAGAACATCAAAAGTGCCCTATTAAAAATAAGGCGCCAAATTTGAAGTAATTTAGCGGTCAATACCAACAATAACTTTGAAGCTTTTTAACTTCTCTTAAGGTAAGTTTATACATTTCGTATTGTGACTAGTCTGTTTACCAAGGTGTATTTGTTACATTATAGTAGTACAAGTTCGTTTGTTCAATTGAAGGCTGTATTGTATTCTTCTTAAGGTTGAGGGTCGTTTGGATGATATCGAACAAAGTAGCATAGGATGGATGGTACAGGACAGTTACTTCGTCTTCTCATCATTTTCCCTATTTCTTGCGTGTAAGTTGTTAGGAGCTAATATTCGAATTCCAATGTGGATTTTATCCGTGTTTCAGGAAACCATGGGTAAAATTCGCGAGAAATGGGAAGAAATAATATAAAGACAGTCATTATGATGCGTTTTAAAAGAAATGTCGATAAGAGGCTAGTGCTAGATATTCTGTACTCAAGAGCACACTAGGCGATCGGGTATAAATACTTGCAAAATGAGGAAAGATAACAAGCCTAATACTCCATTAAAATTATTTTACCACTAATTCTACAATTGCCCGATAACCCACTCCACTTTTCAGACATGTAAATAGTCAACGATTTTTACTATCCCCAAATTGACATATTATTTTACTTTCGAACCAAATAGCTTTGATAGAGTGTATGAGTAAGAGATTGAAGTTTCATATTCTGTATTTAACGAACAATTTTAACTAACCTTAATTAAGAAGTTATATTTAAAGCTAAGGTGGCCGATACCACCCGACGTCCCCCTATACCTAAAACGTACACTACGCATAAAAATACATAAGTAATATTTCAATACAGATTTTTATTCATCATAATGTTCATTGATTTCTATGAATTGCTCACATTTTATTTTCTATTAGTGTTCTGAATTTTGAAAATTACATTCCCGCCATTCGATGGACCTCCAGTTTGTTCGGGCACCAGCCGCTACTGCTCAACTCAACTAGTGAAGTTTCTGATATCATCATACTAATTCTTCCGCATGGGGTACGGTAGCATTCAAATGCTGGCGAAGGGAATAGGCTATGTACGTCAGCGTGGCAGTGTAGGACACGTAATCCCAAGACCCCACAGGATCCCAAGCACATAAACGTGTGGGGGACTTCTAAAAAAAATATGAATCCTTCAGATTTACTAGCAGAACTACTTAAAATAGAATAACTTTTAAATACAAATGCGAAAGAAAATGAATGTAACTCTTACAGAATTGAACATGTATTTGTTTATTTCAAAATATTTTTATTTTTTTTGTTTTTGCCAATCTATGAATTAAAAAAAAGCTCAACTAGAATTTTTTTCGAATTTTGGCCAGGTTTTAGGCATTTTATCCCAATATACACTGTCTCGCCTTCCGTGTGCGCCGCTGTCTCCAAACGAACAAGGTCGGCGGCCGTTCTATGCCTCCAAAGGTCCTTTTGCGTAGCCCTCTTCACACGCAGCTTCGGATCTTCTCTCTTCGGCCCCAGCCGGTCGTCCTCTTCCTCGGATTCCTTCCACCAGATCTTCTTTAGATTTAAACTCGTTCAATACGCTTTTCCTCACGATTTTGGCGTTCCTGATTTGAACTAGTCACAGTTCGTGCGCTTTATGAAACATAATAGTTCGTTAACTGGAGTGGCCTCTCTCGTTTTCCTAATACGTTTCTGCTGCAAACACAGGGACAATCGCCGCCTAATATATCTGCGAGCGCTATATTGAAATGTTCTGCCACGCAATATTTTACTCGTTTTCGTTCTGTTCTTGGTAACTTCATGAAACCAGAAAACGTTCTCTAAATTCACCATACAATGCAAATTAAAATTCCTTTCACCAACATATTATTTTCTCGCAGCCCACTCATTTACAGGTTTTAAAATAAACTCTACGTAATTGTAACGCTAGGTATAAGAAACTCTCGTCGAAAGTTTGCTACATTTTAACTACGTATAAGTGCAATGCCTACTCTCCAGTCTAACACCGGGAGAGGTGGCACAATGCATCAACTGATGTCACTGCAGTGCCTCTGATCGGGGGGTTCCTAGGTTCGAGTCCCGTCAATGGCATGATTTTCGACACCCGCCCAGCTGGGTCGAATTCAGTCGCTGTCTGGAGGAGAATTCTAGAGGCCGGCTGCTCTGATCGGTAGTTTTCCGTGGTCTCTCCGATCAACACCAGGCGAATGCCGGAGCCAGGCCCTTACAAACGGGGCAAGCGAGGGATCTTTCCTTCCTCTTCCTTATCCTATCCTCACCCTTTATACACACTTACACTAACATGCACTACACTATCACACATGCCGAGAGATCGGTCGGGAGGTGCCCCTCAAGTCGGAGATACCTGGTTGAGGGTAAACCCCGCTAGCAGACGGTGGATCGACGCCGGATGTCACCATCCAGCTGGGCCTTAGCGAATCGAGGGAAGGTAATATGTCCATAGCTATGCAGAGCGTTCAGAAGCTCCCGTTACAAAAGCATACTCCAGATTGTATGTTGACATTCATGAAGAATGGCAGATCCCTCCAAAAAAGTTGTCTTCAAGAAAATTGAGTTTAAATATTACTTCCGCGCAAAATTCAAATCGGCTGCCGCATCACAGCAGACACTCAGAGCGGCGTCTGTCGAAGGAACTGGGCGTAGCGACGTGAAACTATCGAGTGAGACAAACATTGCTAGTTGCTGCGCGCTTGGGTTCCAAAATATAATCAAATTTTATGTGCAATTAATTTATTCATTTAATTCATTAAATCTACTCAAATTCACTTTTGTTGTATGTTATAACGATGATATGCAGCGACGTAACGATGAACGCTGAACACGAAACCTTATGTAAATTAAGAAAATTCCTGGAATGCTCTAATTATTTTCTGCGTATCTTCAGTGAGCAAATGTTCTGTGCTCTAGAGATACGATAAATGATAGTCGTAGGGCTTTCTTTTCTTAATATCATAACAGTTTTGCTAAGAGTTTTGCAGTTAAAATTTAAAAAATTGAGTTAATTTATTATTTCTGGGCGCGCAGTTTGAACTGATGCTTTCGCCAGTCATTTTGTGTAGCAACAGACCAACAATTGCATTGGTGAATATTTTCAGTACACATTTGGGTGCACAGTCAAGCGCTCCTACGCGGTGTCCGTGATTAACAGTGGCAAAATGACATATGCCCTAAATGACGACTAACAAAATAGCTTAATAATATGGTGCAACATTGGTGCAGAAGTGTAAAAAAATGGGGGAAAATATTTTTCATGCACATTAGTCTCGCTTGATCGCGTCGAGGCTCATATCGTGGGGTAGACAGAATTTGAACCTGCCACCGTCGCACACTAATCAATTAAAAACGTGTCATTGAAGACATGTATTTAATATACGTAGCTGCTACCCACAACGCAAGAGAATCAGCCAGACAAATTTCCCCCACCCCCCACGTAAAAACTGGTCTTCATGAATGAACATAGAATCTGGGGTATTTTTTTTGCAACGGGAACTTCTGGACATTCTGTATATTAGGTGAAACACCGGAAGCAGTGTTTGTTTATCTTACTGTTTGCGTGAGTTAACATGCAAAGATTACAACGAAAACGCGTCACTGGAGGAGATGGTGCAATAACATCTATTTATTTCGCATTTTCCAGCCATGGTTTGTGTTTACATCAGAAAACTTGGTGAAATATCCTACAAAATGTGACCGAAAGAGACAACGAGGAAAGTCTTGGAACAAATTAAGGAAAAGATAATTACAATTAAAGAAGAAGCGAGACGGTAGGGTTATTAAATACGTCTGTATTTTCATGTTTTTCTATAAATTGATATCAATTGTATGACAGAAGCTCTTCAAATTTGATTGCTGGTTTTCGAGTCTGTTGAATATGCCCACTGAACCGAGTTGTTTTTCCCAGAAAGTTCTACGATATTGCGATGAAACATCTGAACATATACAGAATGTTAGTGCGGCTTTCATTCTGCGATTTGAATGCTTTGACTTCTGTTAAGAAGGTAAGGGGTTCAAATCGAAACAAGGAATATTCACGAGATCCCGTATAAAGCTTCGAAGGCTTGGATTCACTTGAGATTACGAGTGTGTCCCTCGTATCCTGCAAAATTACTGGTATACAGTACCAGTTTGGAAGATGATTACACGACTGTATCTCTTCAAGCTGGGGTTGATGATCATATAATTGTTGAGTAAATGATCGCTTTCCCAAGGCAAAATGCTCTCAAATTTTATCAAATGAGGTGATGCCGCAATGCAAACTACGGGAAAGCATTGGTTATGGCCTAAGGAACCACATGGAACTTGGTGTTCCGTCCACGACACAATGCCCTCGCGCAAAGGCGGGTGGTCGCTCCCTCCCTCCGGAGGCGGCCGCTCCCGCAGGGTGCGCCCGCCGCACCCACGCCGCACCCGCGCCACCGGCCCCTCCCCCGAACGGCGCCCCCCCCCCGCTTTCCAGAAAGGCTGCAGCCTTCTGGCTTGCAACGCGACCTTCACTTGTGCCAGGTCAGGCTTGCGAGAACCACCGCGGGAGGCACAGGCCACACCGCCTATCCATGGCCTTTTCGTTGAGCAGTCTCCGCGCTTACGAACACATTTCCATGTTTTGTGCTTCGCGCACGTAAAAACGCTGCCCTCGGCACGTGTATCAGTAAGTTGAGTGCGCTACTCTATCATCGACGAGCAGCCACTATACAGGTGTCGCCACTATACAGGTGTACGGACACCACCCGACTCACACACCTTCATTTACCTGCTGGCGAGAGACCGTGTGTGCCGCGCGCACACTCTTGCTGTCAGGGCCCACCTAGGGCCCGGTCCGTGCTCAAGCTGCGGGACATACTCTCCCCGCAACCAGCGAACTGTGTGGGACGCCTGCATTCCCGCTTCGCCCGGGAGAGGAGCACCGCTGGTCCACGCATGCCACAGCCACCCAGCATAAGGTATTCGGCAACGCCGTGTGCCCATGGAAGGGTAGTTCGACCAACCTTCACGACGTCACCTTCACGGTGATGAGTAACGTATAATCCAACCATTTGTATCATTCATTTAATTTCATTTCTGTACCATCAATATACTTCATTTGTCATATCATCCCATCAACGTAGAATAGTATTTCATATAAATAAACGTATGTGCAATGAAATTCTTGTAAATTTGTCATCCTCTGCCTCCCTTCTTAACCAGCGCCATTCCTCTCCCCCCCGGGCACCGCACGGCCCGGTGCGGTGTACAAATTACTTTGTATAGAGAAGGGCCTTTCAGTCTTCTAGCGCCCCCCTCCCCGTTCCAGGTATTCGTCCCCCTTCTCTGTACACTTGGTATTCCAGAAAATAAGCAAATAATAAGTTTCCTCCACCTAAAACAGTTGAAATATCTAAGATGATTCTATAGATATGAAATCAATTCTGAAATGGTGTTAATAAATGTGGATAGGAAGTAATTGATTTCAACTTTATGTGTATTACCTTAAATCCTTGAAGGTTAAAGTTATTTCGTGATGGGTCAAAAATTTACCACATTTAATTTTCTATTGATTAAAGGCTAAAATATTTCATGTTATGCATAAATATCTATATCTATCATCTCACCAAAGTTAAAAAGCATTTACGTGCAGAAATTGAAACATGACGTTACAAGTAAAGATAAATAAAAAATTGAGGTACTATCTAAATAATTATGGATTCCAAATTTCAAAAATTTAAATTGTGGCACGTTTTCACCCCGTCTGACGGTACATTTTAAAGATTTTATTCTTCTTTTACAATGTTTTTATCACGATATTTCAGAAAATCATATTTTTCCCCATCTTCAGGCTACAAAGAATATAAAAGGAAAAGTTTAGTGAACATTGAACAAAAAGACATGTTACTGACGCTAAAATATACAATTATAATAAAATAGTAGAACTAGATAGTAGCTCCGATGTGAATAAACTGTGACAGACACTTTCATGTTTGTAATATTTAAGATGGTTAGAGCAAGATATTCCCCTAGTAGATAGTCGATATTACATTCGAAATTATTTATTTGCGAGATAAGTGGTATCCTATTAAGAGCACTTCCTCCTTCTTGAGTAGGTAATTATTAATACTTCTTTAATGAAGTGATAGGATGATGATGAGGAGTGAAAGGACGATCACAAATACATCCATGCCCGAGGCGGAATTCGAACCAGCGATCCTTCGATCAATTTGTTACAAACATATTAAGTCTTTTACAAAATTATACAATACAAATGTAAACTAATTCATTATATATCACTGTTTGTTAAAATAAACATAATTTTTCGTTTTGGTAATCAGGATAGTCTCTAATTGAATAGAAACAGTTATGCAGCAGAAAAGATTTTACTTTTAACTTAAATTTGTGAACCGACTTCAATTGTTTAATGTCATCTGACAGTGCATTGTGAAGTAACGTACATGTATTGTATGTGGATTTCTGATAGTGAGGTGTTGTTACTGACACTTGATGAACGTGATTTTTACAACGTGTGTTGTAATTATAAATATCAGTATTGCATGAAAATATATTCCCACCGTTAACTAAGTCACTTTTGACAGATATTACAGATTCGTAAATATATAGGCAAGGGATAAGCTCAATTAAGAGAGGCTTACAAGGGTAACATGTAAGGTTAACACGTAGATGTAGAATCCACGTTTTGGGGGTCCTTGATACCGAAAAATGTGTTTACGGCAAAACGACTGTCTGTCCGTCCGTCTGTGGTGAATGCCAGCACCTAAATAATTCAGATGATTTTCTCGAAAATTGACATTTCCTGATCGATATGACTGAATTCGAGTAGACGCCCTGCGAATTTGAAACGAACATTTTGATTTTGAGAGTTCTTTCAGTAAACCTTAATATTTTCCATTGTAGAATCACGACCATTGATGAATAATAAAATAAAATTAGTTCGCAGGATTGGTCATTGTGGGTAGAGAACCAATTAATTGTGCCAACATTTCGAAATATTTAATTTCTTTATCAGGTTTCTTCATATTTTTGTTTTTGTTTGTGCAATGTTAATTAATTAATAAATTTATTGAAATATTTGTTGTCCTCATGCACCGTTCATTTTTTATACTCTAGCCCTGACCTACTCTTTTTTTCTTTTTTTTTTAAAGAAAAAGCTTGAACTTATTTCTTTAATTTTTTCTCGAATGGAGCAATGAATGTTTATGAAAAAGGCACAAATCCCATTTTCAATTAGCACTCTGTAGTTTTTTAAAATTCCCCCCCGCAAAAAAAAAAAAAACTTTGCAAAATTACCAAATTAATAAAAAATGCCTAATGAAATCTGTTGAAAACTAGATATTTAATTAATGTCTTGTTCAAATTTAAAAAAATACAATTGGTAATTTTTGGTTAAAGTAAAAGTAATTAATAAAAAAATTCTCAAAAACAGTCTTTAAATTTTGTCTTACATTTTTCTCTCGAGTACACCAAAGTACATTATAAAAGTGACAGTTTCAATTGTCGTTGAACTTCAAAAATTTTCGAAAATTGCGAACGTTACAAATATTGTGAGAAAGTATGTGATGTTGAGCACTGCTAGGTTCATAAGCTATTGCTAAGCCTGGCTGTCTCATTCAAGTTTTTCTACTGGGTGTTTATTTTATTTTTCGCCGAAGATGATAGCGTTGAGCGCCGCTTGCCTCAGCGATCGAGGCCTTGGTTCCCCGGGAACTTGTCAACGAGGACCCCGTTCATCTGGCGCTTTCGTCGTTCAGCGCGACCGGCAGATACACCAGTGTCCCGAGAGCGTTAAACTGTGCATCATGAAATTTTCTTTGAAGCAGATATTTCTTTACGACACCTTCTTTCCACTGATGTCAGACAGTAAATGCCGCAAGAGATTTATTAACAAATTTCCAGGCATGAATATTCCACATCGGTCGACAATTTTGACCAAAGAGAAGGTGAAAGAAATCTCTGCCAGGTTACAACAATCTCCAAGAAAATCTTTGAGGCGTCTATGGTTACTTTCAACAGGATTTCGCAACTGCTCGATCCATGAACTGTTTTAAATAATGTTTAGAGTGACGATCGAATTATTAGTCGTGGGTTATAACTTCCTAGGTCACCTAATCTGACTCCTTGTGCCTTTTTTTCCTTTGAGGGTACTTGAAAGATCAAGTATTTGCAGAAAACCCGCATTCGGAGGAAGAGCTTCGGCGCTCTATTGAAGAGAAAATCGCAGCACTTCCTCGAGACTTATTTCAATGGGTATATCAGAATATGTTCCGGAGGTGCCAAGAATGCATTCAAGCACCACTAGAACATTGTAGGACATCACTTTCCTCTAGAAGGTAAGTTAAGCGGCGCAGCAATTGTTCTTGTATGTCAGCACAGAAGTCCAGTCCAAAGAGTATATGGTCCAGTCAGCGTTTCGCTGGGCGAATGAGCTGGCTGCCCGGGCGACACGGCCCGAATCTTCGGCGAACGATAAAATAAACACTCAGTACAAATTCAAACGTGTTTCTTTGGCAATCCCCTATTTTAATCCCCTCAATGTACAGTGGGTATGCTATATTACAAGTTTAGTTAATACCATTACTCACTGGCCCTACAGTTGCGTTTGGGAGCACATAAAAAGTGTCACCTCGAGAACTTCCAGAGAGTAAAGCTACTTCTAAGTTAGTGGCGCCCTCCTCATGTGGGCCGGTTTGTAAATAAACTACTTGTGCCGCTCTTGTAAACAAATTACATATGTTGCTTTCGCTAGTGATTGCGAGTGAAAGTACGTAGGTTAAGTGAGTCAGATTTTATTTATTGTTACAAATTGTTACAGCATATATTTTTACAAGATTCAACATATAATTAAATTGTTGAAGTTTAAAATGAGAGACATCGCCGGCACCAGATATGAATTTAATCATATGGAAAATATGATGGTATGGCGTATGAAAAATAATGTATCTTGTGGCACGATAGTATTGTGATTACTGTTTCTGCATATTTCATCTTCAAAATTTGTATAAGAAATGTCGTCAGCGAGTGACGAGCGTAGCGATGAAACCAGTGAAGACAGAAGCGAGGAGTCTGCTGAACAAAACGAAAATGAGCCGAAATCCGGACAATGCAATTTTTTCGTTGCCCGTAAAAAGAGATTCTGCAAAATGACAGTTCGTAAAGGTGAAAAATTTTGCGGCGAACACAGAAATCCCGATGTATTCAAGGTAAGCATAATTTCTATCTTTGATCATGAGTTTGTGTGATTTTAGATATGGGTATTTGATTGCATCTCATAATATTTCAGGAAAATGATCTTGTTATTCGTGTGCCATGCCCCCTTGACAATAAACAGTAAGTAACCAATCATATTTCTTTAATACAATTAAGCTATGACTGAATAATGATTTTTTTAATGTACTCTGATGTTTTTGAAGTCGATGTACTAGTTGAGCTCTTTTATATAAATACTGGCATTTGTTTGTTACATCATTCTGTACTTAGTTTATGGAATAATGCTTGTTTCTATGGAATAGAGTAATTAATTGGTGTTAGTTCTCTAAGGCTTTCTGGGCAATCTAATCATTTTTAACTTGGTCCAAGAATTTTGTCCTGGTCCTCTGTAGGTTGCATGTTACAAGAAAGTACCACATTACAAAGATGCTTTAACGCATTAAGTGAGGAGATGAGGCTGCCGCCAGCTTCAGCTGAGTCCCCTCTTAGTAGCCATGAGCCTGCTGGCAGACTTTGCTTTCATAAAACTTCTAGCAGTTCTTTTTTATGATACTGATTAACTGTGGTGGCAGCAGCTCATATCCTCTATGGGTGAAACACATAACACATCTGAAGTATGGTCTGCAGTTTGCTGCATGTTTACTTGCCAATATTGTGTGTTTTCTTCAAATTACTTACATTATTCATAGAATACTGTATCGCTCTTTGGCACCTGGATGAAAGCAGTGCACCTAAAATGGGTAGCACTCACTGTGTGAAATTCCAAGTCTTTTGTCACTTTCATTGAAAATTTGAATGACAGTAATCTTGATATTCTGTGATATATGTGTTCAATGTGTAAAGGATGTGTTGTCCAAACATGTAAAAATGAAATTCTGTCATGGGTGTATGTAAAAAAAAAATTTCAATTTACTTGTGGATAAAAAGAGCTAAGTCCCAGGCCACTTATACACTGAATTATTCATTTGTGAATTTCTGATATGTGAGAAAAGTCAGATACATGTTGCAGTATAAAGAAGGCTGTGTTTAGATTTGACTGGAAATATACTGAATTGGAGGGCTGGTCAGCGGCTAGACGACACGAGTTGACATTTTGTTGTGGTAGATTTAAAAAACAAAAAAGGATAATGATACTTATTTAAAATCTTTTTTTCACAAAACTTCAATTTTGGGCATAACACCCTTCCCATGGCAAACATAGATATTATAATAGAATCTTAAGATAACACTTAAGCCTCTGTGTTTCTTGAAAAAAATGTAAAATGTAGATAATAAGTTGTTATAAAATTAATGTTGTAATTTTAATGCAAATTCTTGTATCATTTTGTTACATCGTACACAGGTTTAATGGCTTTTATTTTAAAATGGCATTTGAATTTTCCCCCCTTTCTTTGATGTGTAAATTTTTTTTTTCTTCTTCTCTTATTTTGTTTTTCTTTTGTAAAGATTTTGTTGTTTGCAGTTTGTAAGTGTTCAAACTTGTTATTCCTGATTGTGACAAAATATGATCAGCTATTTGTCTAAGTGTTTGTTTATCTCTTATATTACTTGAGGAGAGCATGGTTTTGTTTTTCTCTGACCATCTGTTTGTAATGAATAGTATTTCCTCATCTTATTTATTCTGATTATTTTAAATATTTTTAGTAGACATTTAGTAATTTTTTTGGAGACTATTTCTTAACCCATTATTTCCCTGAAGTTAGAGGTAACTTAATTTTATGCTTTTTCATTTTGATTGGACGGAATGTCTGCACATAATTTTCTTACATTCATTTGACTAGCTTTTTTTTTGTGTTGTTGAAATGGTATTTTTTTGTACTAGTGTTTTCACTAACCACTCATCTTCCTCTTTGAATTTTGAAACTTTTTTTTTCATTTACTAATGACAATGTTGACATATGGTTTTAAGTTTGATGACAAAAGACTCATTTTTTTATAGTTATTTTGTGATCCTTTTCAATGTAGGTTGCTTATTTACGCAATGTTAAAGTTGATGGTTCAAACAATATTTTATGACTACTAATGCTTTCAATAATGTTTTACTCTTATTTAAATGTTGCAATATGTACTATTTCAGCTGAAATATTAGTTGTGCTACAGAGGTTTTTGAGGCACTTCGATTGGACTCTAAGACCCATTTGGTGCACACAACAGACAGTTATTGTTGGATTAAACTTTCAATAATATTTTTGTTGAAATTTACTAAAGCTTTCACCTGTATAGGCAATAATCCTCAGAGGATCTCTTTTGAACTAGTGTGTTTCTCACCAATTCATTGCGTAAATAAAATAATACCTTTTGCTGCCACTACTTTTATTAAAAAGTTTTAATAGAAATCATAAACATATAAAGCATGTTATTTGTTTTTCCATAGCACTTGTTATGCTCATTTACTAAAGAAACATATGAAGAAATGCAATGCAAGATGTCTGAATCAACCAGATTATGTAATGAAAAATATTAATCGTGGTATGAACCCTTGTGAAACTTCTGTGAAGGTAACTTTATCATCAGTTGAAAATGATGTGATTACTCAACTAATAAAGAAGATAAAATTGGCAGGTATGTTTCAAAAAATGTATTTGATATTCCATTTTGTGTTTTGACAATTTGTTTTACCCACTTCCGTAGTGAGAAAATATAATTGTGCAGATTGATATGCTAACCCACAATGCCATCATAAAGATATTAGCTAAAGTCTTGTGTGCACACATGTTGTTAATTGTTGTGTGTTATAATTGAGGATCAGATTTTTATGCCCCATGAAATGTCAAAATATGCAGTAAACACTTAATAAATATACAAAAATATGCATAAAAACATAAAATGTGCAAAAATATGCACAAGAAATGAGTGAAATATGTAAAACCATTACCTAACACACCTAAATACCTACTAAAATACCTGTTATATGTTGTATTTGTGACTTCTGGTCACCAGCTATCTGCTTACCACAATCTCTCTGTTGCTTGTAAATATTTCACATTAAATTCAGCAATCCAATGTCATATTTTGGAACTATGCAGTGAAATTCTTTTGGGCATTTCTCTCATGAAATCGTTTTGCGTTGGCGACCAAACAGATTGCAACTGAGTGCAAGCTCACGACAAAATGAGAAAAAGAAGCAATAGAGGGTACAAGATAAGTAGTGACTTATTCTACAAAATTTATGTTCGAAGAATATGATTTGAGCAGGTTCTTTATTCAGTTAAGCAGGAAACAGGTCTGTGATTAAGGCATCATCCATTTATATTATCGTTATTTAATTCTTCTTATCGTTCCTTTGCAATACAAGCAATAGTATTCAAGGGAATAAAAGGAAAATAAATAAATTCAAGAGAAATCATAATATGAATAACTTAATATTCACTAATAAGATTTTCACCTGAAACAAACCAAACAAGGGAAATAATAAATTTTCCTTGAAATTTGCAATTTTATGCATTATTGTTTGTAAAATTTGCAACAATCTTCCACAATCCTGATATATGCAGTTTTATGCCATATAGCTCAAATATGTTAAAATAAAACTTTCAAATAAGCATTTAGGAACTCCAGACAAAATGAGAACTTCTATCACTAAGCAGAAAAAATATGGAATTGCATAAAAATCCAGACCCTAATTGTAATAATCACTGTGGCTGAAAAGTTATATTATAGAAAGAAAATGTATTCATAACTTCAACAATAAAAAGATTTAATGGTTAAACACCAGAATTTTGAGGCATTTTTTCATGTCACTTCAAATAGTAAATAATCCCCTGCTGATGCAATACATCCATAAATTGTTTTCTAAATAAAGATGACAAAGTTCCATAGGATCAAAGGATAATATTCTTCAGTGATAAGGAATATCCACAAATGATATTCAGTAAGGGTCCATAAGGTAAAATATTATTTCGCGATAAGCAATGCCCACAAACCATATTCAGTATGACTGTCTTAATTAGAAAGGTGTTGATAAAATAAATCTATTTGTACCCAGAGACCAAAGGAAATAATGCACAAATATTTGTAAATTTATGCACTACGTTATTTGACTTTCTTTTTCTTCTTTGAAATATATTGTCTATATTAGATTGAATTGATTGCAAGATACCTACCTTAGGCCAGTAATAACTTGCAAGTTCTTCTTAAATATCCATTTCTATTTGGTACAATCATTCACAATCCCAAAAGCTTATTTTGCTACTAGTTATACAATTTTATTGTTTTCTATGACGCAGCACATTATTGATATTATTCCAGAAAAATACAAAAGAGCTTTCCTTTTTTTTTTATTTAAGTTTAAACACTAGACTATTTTCAAAATATGTTGTGTTTGTTTGTTTTTCTGAAATGAATATTTTAATCAGTTCACAAATTTGTTTCTTCTTTGTGGAATTATAAGTATTAATATAATTTTTTAAATTATTGTTACATTATTAGAACTTTTTGGGTAAAATTCTACAAATTTTCCATATTAAAGTTTTCTTTTTCTTTTATTTAGAATACTAATGTTTTATTAACAAAACTTGTACTAACTGGATTGTTTTGGTTCTTGTAGTTGTTCCAGCTGTTAAAACGGACATATGCAACCACCCTGTACTTTCAGAGGAGTTAAGCAATGATCAATATGGTGCTTCAACTCGTAAACACTTATTGCAAAATTCATCCTTATTAGGTCATCTATCAAATTTGGGTGTCTTGAATCCAGAGACATGTTTTATTGAATTTGGTGCTGGGAGAGGTATTTAAATATTGTTTGAAAAAAATATATAAATACTGGTGCATTAGTAGAAAGCTGCAATTGTTTCTCCTGTTTTTAGGTCAATTAAGCTATTGGATTGGTGAAGCAATGTCACAACAGGGGATGCCTTGTCTTCTGGTACCTGTGGATCGTGCTAACAATAGGCACAAGTTTGATAGCAGACTTCGGAATGAAGATGCAGTCAAGATACTTCGCTTGCGTGTAGATATTGCTGATTTGTGTCTTGCAAGAGTACCTGAAATAAAAGATAGTGGATCAATAGTTGCTATATGTAAACATTTGTGTGGAGATGCTACTGGTAAGTCTTTGATCTTATTTGTTGTGAGTAGTATTTGTGTATGAGCTTTTTTGAATTTGAATACAATGGGGTCAAATTATGAATCTGTAAGTAGCAATGAGGTGGTAGTTTATCATTTTAACTCCTTTCTGAAATAATTTCTCTACCATAAGTTTCAATTATTTTCAATGTTCAGGGTAAGGGGTTTCTGGAAAATGGAGAAATCCTGGAAAACAGGGAAATTGGTGTCCAGAAATTGTTCAAGGAAATGACTAGCTATGATTTAATCATATATGTTTGACAAGAGACAGAAGGAAAAAATAATGAGTTGATGCTTTGTGGCAACCAGTAGTCAGAGAAATTGATAGTACTTTTAAAATTCAATATGTAATTATCAGCAAAACAAAGATCTTTGTCAGCCTCTGTAAGATCAGTATCTTTAAAAGCCTCTGATTAAATGCATTAATTATCGCTTCTGAAAAGGTGGTAATGAAAAAGTAATAATTTTGCATGGATAATTGGTTTCAAATTGGTTTGGGTCCATCAAATTTTTGCAGCATTGACTGAAATTTGTTGAGTGGAGTAGATAGTTAAATGAGTAGTAATGAAAGATGTCTGTACTAATATTTTTAACATGAAAAAAACAACCCTTTGTTTCCAACTCCCTGACCCTATTCACCCCTCCAACTCACTGGAAAATTGATAATCCACAGTTACATATTTTTCATGCATTAACTCTGTTAATAAAACTATTTCTTTGCAATTTAAAAAATATTTTCTTCACAATAAAAATAAAAAATATTCCAAATTTGAATAAAAAAATATATCAAAAAACTGACTGAATGACAGAGTCTGATGACTGACAGACAGGCAGGCAGGCAGAATGACACAATCACTGACTGACAGATGTTTGGCAGTCAATCAAGATCCCACAAAACATGGATTCTGGCCATACTATGTGTTGGATGAAGTAATTTACTATATATGGGAACCAGGGGCGTACTTACGGTATGGCAGACATGGCACGAGCCACGGGCAGCACTCACAAGGGGCACTATTGAGCTACCCACTAAAGCAAATAACAATCCTTATTTGAAGTACTCTGATGAGGTGCATATTCTATGCTTGTCATAGGCACCTGAACATGCATATACCTCTCTGATGGGAACAGGATTTATCTACCTTTTCGTTACCAGGGTGCAGCAATAAGAATTTTTCTATTGAAAATACGCTATTGCTGGGTCTGTTAGCATGTAGCTTTCGCAATCCACCCTCCTTATAATTCTTGACTAACAAATGGAACTTGGTGGAAAATATTGATTGAAAAAATGTAGAATGGGTATTGATTTAATAAAGAGTATATTTGTAAGCATGCATGCATATGGAACAAATACCCAGTTGTGGAAAGGTGTCATATTTACAAACAACTCGTATTTGCATACTTTAATAACATAAATTAGTTTTAAGGTGGAGTGATGTTTTGCTGTTTCGAAATTTTCCTGTATGTACCGAATTCAGGCGACTGTTATCATAAAACCTCCTCGAGTCTGTCCAGTACATATCTTCCATTGCATTTTCATAGTAACTCGGAGATTGTGGCTTTTGAGATTTATATAAAATTTTGTGTATGTAGAAAACAGGCTATGAAGGGAACACGTTTTTGTTCCTGTCACCATTCTGAACATATGTTACATAAATTGTCACAATTTCTGCTAAGTAGAATATTTTTATTTACTTTTAATTCATTCCTTTGTATTAATGTATTCAGGCCCTCGTTATACTTAGTCACTTGCAACCTGTAATTCACTGCTTAAATATTACAAGAGGTCGAGTAAATTAATACAATTTATACTAACTTCATCCAATTGATCACCATTATTGGGCGCACCTGAATCCCCATACCCTTGGCAGACTTACAATTGTTGAATTGGTGACATTTCAACAAATGAAGTACTAATGTCATGTAGATTCCCCATAAGTAAACTTCAGCCCCAAAATCTGAACGTTTTTGAAAGATTACTTTTTGATGTCTGGAAGACGAGCATTTATAAGTTGCAATGCAGTTGTTATAATTTTATGTAACTGTTAAAAACAATACCAGAAATTCAAAATGATGTAGCATCACTAGTTTAATGCACCACATTTTATTTCCCTAATAGATTCTAATTTATTTTTTATTGAAAACAATGAAGGAAAATGATAGGAAATTCTGAAACTGCCTGAACTATTTTTGAATTTTGATAACTTTTTTATTTCTGGAGAAAAAAGAAGAAAAAAAACATTCATTTTTATTTAAATTTTATTATATAATGATTGGAAGATAAGTGAATTAGATAATATGTACCATCTTTCAAAGTACCAACATGTCCCTTAGTTTTGCATTATTAAATATTTTATTTAAAAATTATGAAATACTGTTAAAAAATCAGGAGAAAAAAAAATTAAAAACTGGGAAAAGTCTGGAAACTGTGTTGCAGGGAAAGTGGTTGTTCTGTAACATTAAATAGATGAATTCTATTTCTTCCTCCGTTTTCATTGGTCTCCTTTAGTCTTCTTTATAGTCCCAAAAGTAGTGTGCTATCACGTTTTTTTTAAAAATAATTTCTGATGAGAGAATTTCTGACAAATTTGTTTGTTTGTAACAGATCTTGCACTACGATGTTTGGCATCTTCAAATTTAAGCAACATATCAGGGATAATAATGGCGCCATGTTGTCATCATCGTATTGATTGGAATACTTACGTAGGTCAAGAGTTTCTTCAGGTATTTTAGCATTATTCCAGGATTTTAACGTAATTCTGTGGTAATGGTAAAATTTCATTTTTATTTCTGTATGTTTTCTTCTATTTAGGATCATAACTTCAGTGTAGAGGACTTCCAGTTGATGTCCAGTTTGGCCAGCTGGGCTACATGTGGTCAATCAAACTTCAACAGAGGAAAAGAGTGTAAACCAACAGACAGGTAATGAAGTTATTTCAGAAAACATACATAGAACATTTGTTTATGGAAGCATAATTGGGAGTTTTATGTCATCAAGATGGTGAATGGATGCAATAGTATAAATATTGTTTTTGTTTTGAATATTAAAATTCTCATTTTTTTTAAATAAATTAACTTGTCATTGTCAAGTATTCAGGGTAATATATTATTATTGAAAAGAAATAATTAGAATATTTCAAAATTATTTTGTTACAGTCATCAGCACATAGAAACTTTGAATTAATTGTTACAAAAAACTTCAATGAAGAATGACATTGCTTTTATGAGATGATTTTTTAATATGCTGTACTAGATAGAGTATGAATTTCTATTGAGTTTGACTTAAAGGCACATACTTTGTAGGGGAAGTTTACATTTTGAATCTTCACTTCTTTTGAGGTTTTATGTTCAGAATTTTTTTTTTATCATACTGCAGTTTTTGCTTTTTCCCATTTTATTCTTAGCATTTTTGTTGCTAAATATCAATCCTCATGTCTTCATAATTTTTTGGGGAAGATAAGTGCAGAAATTTTTTACTGCACTTAAGCATATTAAAATTAATACTCATTTGCCATTTTGAATACTCCAAAAGAGTGGCCTTGTTTTTCAATGTTGATTTATGGCAGTTTCAAAATGTAATCTTTTTCTGAAAGATTTTCGTGTGAAGCTATGCAATAACAGTAATTTTTGCACATATAATATTTCATATTTTATTGGTAGAATTTATGACTTCACCTTCCTTAATGAAATTTGAGATTGATTGATACCAATGTTTTGAATATTTTAGTTCATGAATTGATGAATACAATGCATCAACAGCTAATGACGTACAGTTTGTACACATACTTTCATCCATTTGTTTAGTTTTTCATGTGCTTCTGATTCTTGAGTAGAACTTTTCAGAACAGGAGACTCATATAGTAGTTAATTAGTAATTACATTTGTTTAATTCATAAAAGTACATACCTGCTTTCACCAACAATCCTGCTCCTGACTTCTTGGATCTTGAGGTTCTGCTCGTTCAAATTTCTCTCTTCAAAAGGTGCCACACTCTCTAGGAAATGTCTGATTTAATCTCAACTATACAGATATGCCACATAAGAACTGGGAGGGTTAGATCGTCTGGGAACACTGTTAAGTTTCTCAAGGAGTTCTCTTCAAAGATATATCATATTTGATATTTTGGCCAAGTTTTGCCCTTTCTTGTTTTAATATATGGTGCCCTGTGGGAGATTCCTGGAGGGCGGTGCCTTATCTTCCAGCAGGAGAAGGCAACCTCTACCCGTTGGGGAACACCATATACTGAGAGGCTTGGCCGATCGGGATAAAGGCAATGGTTTTAGCCCAGATTTATTTTATTCGTTTTTAATTAATCACATTGAAACCAAAAACTCATTAATCAGAAACCATAAATTAGATTGAAGAATTTTGTTCAAATGTTCTCTTAATTTTGAAGGTTTTACATTTCATTGTTTTAAGGACTAAATAGCTAAAAACAGAAATCGCAATGACAGTCTGAAGATACCTAACTAAAGGCAATGGCATTGTGACAGAAGTGACTACATTTAAGGAGAATTACTGGGATGTTTAATCACTTGTGACTACGAGCAGGAGAATTACTCCGTATTAAATGCCAAATAAGGGTCTGGAACATTGTTATGAGAGTAAAATAATTATAAAAAAATTACATTCATGAAACTATTATCAAAGTAGTTGTTGCACTTGGAAAAACAGAATACTCACTCACTTTCTCAAAATCAAACATTTTCGACAGAAAACCAATTGCCCCAAACTAATTCAAATGACCATGAGAGTCAACATGATTTTTTGGTAGTATAATGAAAAGACAGCCTGTGACTCTGTGCTTTTAGCACTTTTAATACGTGCTCACAACAGTTCGAGAGCATTCAAAAGGGCGAGCCGTTTCTTTGTGTCTGTCAAATGAGGATAGATTGGCCACATTTCTCATTTTGATGCTGCCACTATAGGGACATGTGGATCTGTTCTACGTATACTATATTGCATGCAAGTGTGTTACCCCTGTCAGAGTAAAAACTCTGAATGAGGTGGTCTTAATGTAATGGCTCATTGGTGTGATAGAATCAATTTGTTGTTGTCTGCATTCTAAGAGGGTCAAAAAATCATTTTGTTTAGAACTTAAACCTATTTTAATTATGATTATATTGAATTAATTTGTTGCAGACTTGCTGGTTTGAACGTTAGTCCTCAAGAATGTGAAGACATTGGTCGCAGATGCAAACTTCTGTTTGATTGTGGTCGTTTGCGATACTTGGAAAAGTTTGGATATAAATGCAAAATGGTGTACTACACTGATAAAAATGTTTCTCCAGAAAATGTATGTTTGATTGCATCAAGCAATCCATTGGATATTGATTTTCTGAACTTGTTCTAATTTGAGGGCCAAAAACTAGAATGTTTGCATCCAACAATTCATTTCATTGTGTGTTTGAACTGATTTTACTCATCGGCGGGAAAAATAATCATAGTCCTAATTTAGCAGTTCTGTTCTTGAATTTTGAGACAGTTTCTTTCCAATCAATTTGCAAATATATTTTATTGCATTTAGTGACACATGTTTATCATAATTTTTTAAATTAATTGACAAATCTGATGTAATGAGATATATTTAGCAGTGAAATTAATTTTGATTTAATTATGTTGACTATGCAATTGTTAAATATTAATTTTTATTAGTTTATTTTTATGCTCAATTGCATTACCAGTATGTTAAAAAGCGACTGTGATAAATTTATTTCCAATTTTGGGTGACAAAATTGAATTTTATTTTTTACACATTTGATAGCATTTAATGACAAGGACACACTTATGATAGTTTTTCAATTGTTTTCATGGACAATTTATAGGACATCTGAAAATGAATTCAGACATTGATTTTATTATGAGTTACCCACAGATATGTATATTGCCATAAATTACTTCAATTTTTTTGGAGTAAAAAAATTAATAGGTAGTTACACCACGGGTAGAAAATTCAGGCGGTATAAGGTAATCAGAAAGATCCCTTACTCTGTTTCCGCCTCCACATCTCCCCATCCGTTACTGTGTTTTGGGCCTTCTGTCCCATTGCTTTCGAGCACTGACTTGCGTCTTCGATGGGACTTCTCCTTTGGGTGGGACTTGCCCTTTTGATAAGATTCACCCTTTCGATGGGTCTTGCCCTTCAATGGGACTTGTCCTTTTGATGAGGACTTCTCCTTCCGATGGGATCGCAGCTGAGTGAGGACCATTGCAGCCTCTGACGTCGAGCTCTCAGATAGCGGACGATTGTTCTTACACAACAAAAAAGGAGTGAACGGTCGATGTGAGAGTGAATAGTAGGAAGACTTGAAGATAATCTTATACCGCCAGAATTTTCTATTGGTACTATAGCAATATGTTGGATGTACGTTTGCTGAACTTTTTTATTTTGGACCAAAAAGTATAGTACTTTTGTGTTGCATTTGCAATTATTTGATTACAATCAGAAGCTGGTTTGGTACAGCTTTGTGAACTTTTTTTTCTTGTATTTGATCAATATGGTGTGCATCTTAATGAGATTTTGGAAGTTATTTTGTTTTTTATCAAGTGACATTTTTTTTCATTGAAAGCATTGATTGTAGATTTTTGGATCTAATTTAATGTTTATTGAGTATAGATTTTTGGAATTTGATTTAACTATTGTTGGTATAAATTAAAAAGTATAATTCAGAGGCGAGGCGTTTGGTCATCAATAGATGATTCTATCACCAAACAAAATAAAAAAAAATGCAATTTAAATATTTTAGAGAAGAAATGGATATTGGTAAAAAAACAGATATTTTAGACATTTTTATATGCAGATAAAACAGCAGAGAAAATTCAACCCAAGTGATTATTTGGATACAGTGCTCATAACGTCCTGCGGAACATCACAAAATCCATCAAAAAATAACACCCTTTCATTAGTATGTTGAGTGCTGAAATAGCAGTAACTTGTCAATTACCAATTTACTATGGACCCTTTTTGAATTTGCTGCATGGAATATGGATGAGTTCTTGCAAAACATGCAATAAACATAATGAATTGTAATAATGCGAAACTAATCTTTAAATAATTACTATTCCGTTTTATTGAACGAATTTCAGTTCTGCTTGCACTTCATTTTCAATGCCCATGAAGCCATTTCAATTTTAACACTGCCCTTAGGAGACCAGGAGATTTATCTGGAAATAACACCACCCCGCAATATTCCGATCTTCTGACCACCCATCCCTTTAGGAAGATAGACCCAGGTACTTAATGAATCTGGCGATGACCTTGCAAAAATTCCACGCCTCGCCACTGGTTTAGTTGTATCCAACAATTTGTTGGATGGTTTTGAATTTGAATTAGAGAGGAGGATAGACTATACTGCAACTGTGATGGACACAGAGTTTTACCGATTACATTTTATGAAGTTGATAATTGTTTGACAGAACATTTACTGTGATTACTTATTAGTCATTAAGACTACTTATTCAATTGTTCCTGTGGAATTTTATTTTAAGTGTTTAAATAAAGTTTAAAATTTCTATATTGGTTTTTCCTTATGCTTAATTCGAAAATTAGTAAATATATTTATCTGTCATTTAAAATTGTTTTACCCTTGAAAATATACAGGTACATGAATATATTAAATTATTATTTTATGTTTTAGAACCCAGTTTTGGAAGAAAGGATTAATTGAAGGGTATATTTTTTTTCTCTTAGGAACTGTACATTCATCTCGTGCTACATTTTAAAATTGTGTACATTTTTTGTATACACATACATCAATGATATTATGATACAAATATTGTAAAAAATCAGATGTACATCAGTGATATTTTTTATATTTTAATTTTTTTACTTCATTTATTCATTCAATATGCAAATACACTGGTATGCATGAATTTTACAGTACCATGAGTAATAATGTTATTACTTTTATTATTATTATTATTATTATTATTATTATTATTATTATTATTATTATTATTGGGTTTAATCCCCAGGTTGGCCATCCTGACTTTTTTTTTTTATGGTTCCAAAATCCCACAAACACATCCCACCATCATCCTAGTCCTTTCACCCCTCAACCTCACCCTATCCCTTCAATCCTAATAAGTGTCTCTCTGTATGTGTGTTTATATCATCATCATCATCATCATTATTCACCCCAGGACTTACAACCTTGGGGTGTAAAAATGGAATCAACATTAAATGTTGATCCCCTCAATAGAAAAGTAACGTGCACCTACCCCGATAATCATGACTGAGCCCCGGTGGGATGCACATATTGCATGGCCCCTTGATGGCCGATTCCAGGGGGGAAACAACACAAATTATTATTGTTTACAAGTACTTCAAGTAAATTGCGTAACTCATTTAATATCTCTAGTTAATGTTTAAAACATCAATTTAATGAGTTTTATCTCTAGAAGATTTCGGAGATTGTAGAATTGTTAACCAAGATATTGTACTGTAATTGTGAGCACTGAGTTAATGTTCTTTTAGAAACCCACACAAGTCATCCCACATCAAATTGCACAAAAATCACTAAAATTTATTCCAAAATTTTTATTTTATTATTTTTTCTATTTATTTTATGGGTCAAATTAGTTAATTTGTGTGTTTTTATTTTCAGCTAACTATTACTTTAGGAAATACTGCATGCTGAAATTTACTAACTAGTGGTGGTACAGAATGGCATAGACTTTCCCGTATTAGTTTTCTATTTCTGTTGGTCTCGGCTAGCTATTCAGACTTGCAGCTGCCACATACTTTTATTACACTACACACATTATTGTAGAATCAAATTATTACTTTAAAATTATTAAAGAACAGTAAAACCTTGTCACAAATGGCAATTTTCATTGAAAAATTTGGAGCCGTTTTTAAGAAAATGGCTTTTAAGCGTTACTGTAAATTTGAAATTTGAAGCTCTTTTCACAGAAAACTTTTGAGTTTTTGAAAAAGTTAATATGACGTCATTTTAAACATTTTCAATCACAAAGGCAATAGTGTTTACAATTTGCATGAGTCTTTCAAAAAATTACATTTGTGTAATTTTTGAAAAACAAATAAATATAGCAAAATGTATTCTATGTCTTAAACAGTGCCATTAGCACTATCTATTGGAAAAGTTTAAAGAAAAAATTTGGAGCTATTTTAGAGAAAATGGTTTGAGCTAATTTTCACGGAAAACTGTTGATTTTTCGAGAAACGTAATCTCCCGTTATTTAAAACACGTACTCAAATACATTAATGTAAATATTACCGATGTGAGATCCAAGTAGAAAAAAAATGAAATTTTTGAAAAAACAAAAGAATAGAGCAATATGGCCTTCATCGTATAGCGTGTATTTAGTACAATCTTTACCAACAATTGGGGGCGTTTTTGAGAAAATCTTGTTTTTGTACTGTAAATTTCACAAATTGCTTGTAATATTGCTTGAAAATTCTAATTAAAAAAATGAACAAGACCTTAATGAAAGAACTCACAATGGAGAACAATTTTTATTTGAAGGAAAAATCTCTCTCTTCGATTTTGTAATTGTAAGAAGACATCCAAAAAAAAAAATTGAAATTTTGAAATTTCCGAAAATTTAGTCATTTGTGAAAGTCTGATGCCACCTTTACAGGTATATTATACTCTATTGTTGCAAGAAATTAAAAAAAAAAATTGGAACTGTTTTTGAGAAAATTTTGAAAATGTCTGGATGGCTTCATGTAAACTACCCCCAATTATTAAAGATTTTTTTTTTCAAAATCTCAAAGATACAACTCAAGCGATATTGACACGGGTTTTTTCAATTCGGAAAAAATTCTTACCAATGTTTAGACGCTAGTAGTGTTTACAGACTCAGTCTGGTGGACGTTTTGAAAAAAACTCTTTCGGTATCAGGAGACCGTAAAACGTGTTTTTCCGTTGAAATCTCGAAATCGATTTTCTGCAGCATTACATAACTTTCCCTGTATTACGTATATTACTCTGTATATACCTACTTATACGGGAAAGTAAAAATGATGTGCTCCCCTGACCAACGGCCACTGCTTTTGTGCGTCATCAAAATCCTTTTTGGAGAGTGAAGACTTGTTTAATTTCAAATGTGGTTGCTGATGTGTAATAATACTGTATAATATATAATATATATATACTGTATGTATAATAAGGGTAAGTATTATAATAATTCTGGCTGTGGTGTGATTGTTTATAGGCAATTTAAGAACCACAATTGCAGTGTTTTACAGAGGACTTTTCAACTGGGATGTGGTCAGAAAATGTATGGGTGTGGCAAATTTGTTAATGTTAATGCATTATAAAAATGGCACAAAATATATTGGGCTGGGCCTCTCAAGATTCACCCCACTTGTAAACTTGTTTGACAAAGTATTTTCATTGAAAAAATAGTAATAATTAAAACCAATTATTGAGAGAAAATCTCAGGTGTCCTTCCATTATTTTAGTTTGTGCTCAAAGTTAAAACTTTTGTGAAGTTGAAAAGCCCCATTTCCGGGAAATGAACAGCTTCTCCATTGCATTACCTGTTGTTGATTACCTGCAGCTATTGAGCCTGTAGCCAAATGTAAGCATGTGATAAACTGCTTTGTCGGAGAATCCAGTAATGAAATGCAACCGTTACGGCTTTTATTAGAAAATGCACAACCCTGTATTGGAAGGGCAGGCTCCCCACAACATTTCCCGATCGGTTTTACCGCGCTGCCATGATAGTCGCGTCACAAAATCATACGCATTACTTTGGTAATGGTTTCAATAAAAACTTTGAGCAAAAGTTGAATTAGCCTCAGGTTGACACTGTCACACTTGGTGTGAAAAATTATCAGCAAATACAAAATATTCTGGTCATAAAGACGATTTCCAAAAGGATGGCAATAGCAGAATTATTCGACCATAAAAAGGGCCAGAAAGTCTTGTCTAAAATTATAAATAATTTTTTCTCTGCAGATCACGAGAACAATAAGTGATATTGTAATATTTACCGTGAAGTTTAATGTACTGGTTGTTTCAAGTAAATGCAACTTAACCCGACCACTATCTACTTTGCTAAATTTCGTAAGTACTTTCTTTGTCTACTTTGTAGACACCGTACCTTCGCAAACTCATGCCTAATAATATTTTTTTAATTTTTTGAATAAACATGAACGTCACAGTTACTAAATGTTAAGGTAGGTATTTGTTGATCATGCCTGGGTTCTGTTATATTTCCAATTTCATCATGCATGTAAAAGAAATTCGTCGTGCCATGAATACTGCTCATTCTACACTTTTTACTCTGCACAATCGAACTCGACATTCTGACAGCATTCACAAATATAAACTATAGTTTAGAAAGATCGACATATCCAGAGGCTGGAAGACATTGATTACTACACACGACTGCACAGAAGTCAGCAACACTGCGAATTTTCCTGGCCGTTCACCCGTGACTACACACGACACAGACACCACATCGACTCACAACAGACAACAAATTCAATGTTTTAGACCAGGGATTCTCAACCTTTTTCTTTCATCGACCCCTTTTAAGAGAATTATTTGCTTATTTACTTGGTATATATTTATTTACGTCAAAAAAGGTTAAAAACTGTATGTGACGTGCAATGGGAAGAAGTTAATGACCAGAAGAAAGACAAGGGGCCATCCCAGTATGCCCAAGGATCAGAGAAACTGAACGAAAACCTGATCGAGATGGGAGTCAGACACCCAGAAGCTGAAGTTCAATACTTCCTACATATTCTTTAGAATTATACAATCAGAATGGTAAATGATACACGAAATGTCGTTAAATTAATGTTACTTTCCTTTCGGATGCTCGGTATAGTCCCTAATTGTATAGAAACATTTCTGCATCAGAAAATATTTTACTTGAGACTTAAACTTTTGTATTGAATTTAATCGTTTACTGTCATCTGGCAAGGTGTAAAATAATGTACATGTATGTGAATTTTTTGTAGTGAGCAGATGATACTGTCACCTGATGAATAAGATTACTACGTGCAGTAGGTAGTTCAGAGTTTGCTGAAAATATAATCCCGCCCTTACGTAATTTTTGGCAAAACTACTGATACATATATAAAGAGAGAAGGTAATGGTAAAATAACTTGATTAATAAAGAGAGGCTTTCAAGAATCACGTAGTTGGGATTTGCTTATGATTCGTACAGTTCTTTTTTGTAATCTAAACGTCTGGAAGCTATAAGATGTATTTCCCCAGAATATTATGCCATATCTCAGGCGGGAATGGACATTCGCGAAATATACACGAGCAGTGTGGAGGCTGACTGAATATGAAAGAATTCTGAAAGCGTTGCATAAAGAACTTAATTTAGTGGTCAATTCATTTAAATGGACGTTCCATTTAAGGTTTGACTGAATTGAGAGGCCTAAACATTTTGTTACCTTAACATCAGTCAATGGCACACCGTTCATTTTCAATGGAGTACAGAGCTGTTTATTTGAAATGGAAAACTGCATTGAAAGAGTTTTCTTTTCATTTACTTTTAATTTGTTATTACGGAACCAATTTGAAATATCTGCTATTGAACTATTTACGGTTTTTTTATTGCAAAGAATATTCGCAACATCCGCAAAGAGAACTGTTCTTCCGTTTCTAATTGTCGAGGGCATATCGTTTACGTATAGAAGGAAGATAGGGCCTGAAATCGATCCCTGCGGGACTCCACATACAATTGGCAAAGTACATTATGTTCCATTATTCCAATAAGATATTTATACTCTCTGAGATCGTTGTGTAAGGTACGAACATAATGTAGAGCAATACCACGAATTCCATACGAAGGTAATTTTGCAGGTAAAATGTTATGATCAATAACGTCAAAAACTTTTGAAAGATCTATAAATATTCCAATAGGTGCTTCGTTTTGATCCATGGATGAGGCGACATCTTTAAGAAAAAAAATGTGGCTATTTCATCGAACCTCCTTAAGTTCTATATATATCATCCATAATCATGACAAAGAATTGCACGTAAACGCCTTAAAAATAACAATTTCGTAACTAATATTCTCATTTCAGTAGCTGAGATTGTAATATTGTATTTAATGCAATATTTACAATACTTTTAGGAAATGGCCATAACATTTCTGCAGTGCATATTGCGGAAAGTTCTTTTATCCTTGTGAATCTATAGTTTCTTGAGTTTTCTGAACATATTAACTTCTAGGGATGAACGAAGGATACGAAATAAGAGCGAATTTGTAATTTAATGTACACTTTTGCTTTATCTTAGATTTTTTTGTAAACATTGGTATCTTGATAATAAAGGTCAGGCGCCGGTTCATATTCAACTATTGACTCACAATCGACCCCATCATAATTGACCCCTTTAAGATTTCATCAACCCCCAGGAGTTCAATACCGACCTCGTTTGGAACCTCTGTTTTAGTCTATGAAGCAAATTTTCCTCGCCTTAATCCCCATAACCCTCTACTACCATCGTCCAATTCGCAAAATCTCATAAACCAATACTAATAGACTAAGAAGCCCATCGAAACAAGAAAGCATATAGCTGGGCAGCCTAGTCCACCGGAAAACAAAGACATATCTACCAAGCATAAAATACAGGTACGAATTTTAGCAGACAAGCATTGACGTTATTATTTTTTCAGTAGGAAGCTGCTGTCCTGCTACTTGGTCTCGGCTGTTTTTAAATGAACGGAAGCGACTGGAGTGTTGGACACGCACTCGAAGACGCACTTGACGGACTAAACAGACAGTGTCATGATCATAGGAGGACAGAATGGTATTAATTTGGGTCTCTTTACACCTGAACAATATGTAAACAAATTACTATATAACACCCAAAACTCTTAACATTGTAGTTTTCACTCTCCTTTTGGTACAAGAGACCGACACTGCAGCGAGACTAAGAATGTACACCAAAATTTAAAACTGCATGAGAAAAAATTAACCACACTTTTTGAAATTAATGTCCTTTCAAAGAAACACTTCATGCGGCATGGTCTCGTCTCCACATAAATCTTACTAAAAAAAACAAACAAACTTGGTAGCGAGCTGGCATGATACATCATGAACTCGAACACTACTCAGTTTCCACAAAGAAACTATCCCTAATTTTTTCATTACTCACTCCTATTTCGAACGCTCTTACCTCCTCAGACCCTACTCTCGATTGTCCCAATCATAGTACCTATTCCTCTCTCGTGTTCGGACGCGTTACCACCTTCATTACTCGGAATAACTATTGAGTAAATATATAGTAATTAAAGTTAGTTGCGCCAGATAAACATCTTCATACTATATTGGTAGACTTCGCGGGAGGAATCCGTCCACATGGCGGACGTCACAGGGAAGGAGACAGCTATCCTGAATGCCGCCAGAAATACAAAATATCCTAGTTTTTCGACAGGCAGCGTCGAACAAAAAAATACATTCATATTTCGTGTAAAAGCACTCAAGAAAACCATTGTGATGGGTGATTATAAACCCTAGCTTCCATTATACTGTGATTTATTTACAGCTGCCTCTGACAGGTCATCAGCTGTATCGATGTCATCCAATGGAAAGCTTCCACGCCACTTCAGTGATATCACTATGGGGACGTTCAACCTTCCGATTGGGTGACACCGTAACAGCAATTTACGTCACAGGCTGCTCTAAATAAACCCAAGTATAGGCTAGCCAATGTTTTCTGGCCAGGCACATCGCGGTCGTTCGTAGGTTGCACGGTTGCTTCACTTTCGGAGAAATGAATACACACAGGATGAGTCGCGTAACTTTTACACCTCCTATAACTTTGAAGTTATTGCAATGCAGTTTTCACGAAAGTGAATGAGGTAATGGAGCTAATTGATACGTGTATTCAATTACAGAAGTATACATAATACGCTCTGTCGTGACCAGCGTAAAATGACGAATTCAATGATACACATATTGTTATTTGGTGGATAAGATTTTTTTTAGTAATTTTGATTTTTTGCGTTTCGTGTTTAACGGGTATTTTTATCTCTTTCCAGAGCGCGCGCTAGCTGGGTGAGCGATGCGTGACCTTTTGTGGCAGACGGTTACATTCAAAATATTTCAAACTATATATCTATCTATCCATATATATATATGTATATAAGATATATTATATAATCTTATATACATATATATTCTAACCAACCCACCTTTGCCCACAACTGCCACCTTCACAGTTGCACGCATGAACCTAAGCGGGTTAACAAGATTTTGCTCGTGAAGCGAGCTTAAAATCTAGGGAGCAGGATCTTCAGGGTGCGAGAAAGGTTTGAACCCTTGACACAATAAAATCACACAAATTGCACATAAACGAGCGTATAATTTACCCATAAACTTTTAGTGGCAAAAGTTAATGACAAAAAACCAAGAATAGAATCACACTTTTACAAAGAATGATCAAAAACACAAATAGAAACCTTTACAGCACATTAAATGAATGAACACATAATTTACTCCAAAATTGATTCTCTGAAATAATTACCCTAATCTACACTGGGAATTCCCTTGGAAAATTAATTATATCTAAATTTATGCTATCCTAATTACATTGCACATAAAACCAAATTTCAATTTACAATCTCCTGCTTCAAAAAAATATTACATGCGAAGAACAAAATGTGTGCAAGTGCACTACTCTCATTTACAATTTAACTGTGACTGCTAATAGCAGAATAATAAATGTCCCAAATAGAATGTTTTAGGCAGGCAATAGCGCATCAAAAGTCTCCTCCTACAATACTGCAATTTGTTGCCACCCGTGTCCTCAATTTCCTAACACTTTCCTATACTAGTCTTTTTTCTACCGACGTGAAATTGACCTACTTTCCTCGCCCTAAGCGTTACCTCGTGACTTCCCGCTTTTTGGCCTTGATGGTCATGCGCTGGCCTCTGCAACGACGTCGCTCGGTCCCAGCTTCTGCGTCGTACGATACCGGATTCGCCTCTGCCGTCTACGCTGTCTTCTTGCGTCCTCTTCCGTTCTTCCTAGTCGGCCTCTTCTTCTCCTGTCTTCTTGCGTCCTCTTCCGTTCTTCCTAGTGGCCTCTTCTTCTCCCTCGACTGCTACCGGCGCCTCTGACTACGCCCACGTTGTGAAAATGTCCCTTGCACTTCCCGGAATACTCGTGCAAGTTCCTCGCTCGTTGCTACTTCTACTTTGTTAAACCAGAACTTTCAATGCTTTTCTCACAACGGGTAACTTTTACTTCCCGTGTTGTTAATTGAAGAAACACTTTACTAAATCTTCACTATCTCGCGGACGACTAACTAGAACGTCTGTTCGACGCCGAAAACTCCTACCTAGCGGTCGTTGCGGCGGCAAACAATATCTAAGCTGACGTTAACGAGCGGTGATCAAAATGCTGCTTACTCGGCGACGGCGACAATCAAAAGAGGGCTTCCGCTTGCGGGTTTGCGTATTTATTGTGCGACGCCTGGGGAAATTCTCAGTGGTGGGGCTACTTCCCCTCTCTCAACCCTTCACAAGGAAAACGTTGCTCGCTAGTTCGCCTTTGTTTAGTACGGGCAACGGACACCAGGCTGCGCGTTTAGGCACCTCTGATTTCTGCGCCTACTATCCTCGCTGCCTCTGGGTGTTCATACATACGAGACGGTGGTGTTATGTGGTTGCACAATCTCATAACGCCACAATACATATATATGGAGGGCGTGACGTGGTCTGACATGGTGCACTGCATGGGAGCGCGCGCTGGACGGGCGCTCTTTATATATATATAATTATATATATATATATATATATATATATATATATATATATATATATATATATATATATATATCCAGCGCGCGCTCCCATGCAGTGCACCATGTCAGACCACGTCACGCCCTAAAGTTCTTTTACAGCGTTTAACGTGGTCGTACATCGTTATGCGTCAACATAGTGCCCATGATGTTTTCGCACCGCAACGAGCCACGGGCTTCCACCGCAGAGCGATGGCGGCGCCAGCCCGCGATCGGAGGGAAATCCCAATTTTCTATCTTGGGCGAAACTAGCTGCAACTTAATTCTATGAATTTCGCGTGTTATTGGAAGTACACAAGTTCAGCTAGTGTTTGACGGTATTGAATGTTTTATTCAGTGGCGTCTCCTGGCTAGTAGACATGGGGATGCGATCATGATATTACGGGTTGAACGCATAATTCAAAATATTTAAATCTACTTTAATCTACTACAAAATCTTACCTTGAAGCATTTTAGAGATTTATTTTAGAAACCTTCTGAATCTTCCTTGAAAATCACCAATTTCTCATTTAATGCATTTTCGTAAACAAAACAGTAATACCATATGAACCATAAAAATTGCATACCTAATTTTCGAACTCGAGATCTATTCGCCGCTGCTTTCTGGCAAATACAGCGTCCTCTTGAATTGAGGGCTCGACCGAAGATCGTCCAGCAATACATTTTGTTTTTAATCCATGATCACTTTCATATACCTTACCACTGAAATGAAGCACACAATTCTTTGGTATTGTGGTGGTATTTAATGGTTGTCCATCATTAATTACCTCAAGTTTTTCGGAATAGGAGAAAGAACTAAAAGGAATTTGAAGAATCTTGTCTATAGCTCAATGAAACGTTTCACTACAGTTTTCTGCCCCATGTAACTCATCTGACACAATTGAACAGGATGAGCTCGCCGTGTCGCGTCCTTTCACACACCCAAAAAAGTTTTATTCTTTCGCGTTACAATTTCAAATTCACGATTCGTTTTAATGGATCACTAGTTAGACAAATAGTCTATTTAACGCACACCAAGTATGAAACAGCATTTACGCTACAGCGCATGACACACATGACGGACGAAATAAAAATGCAAGCACTGTTTCGACTTCGTCACAAGACTACCACGATCGTACTTCATCCTTACATTATATACATTAAAAAAAAAGAAAGGAAGTGTCCTTGTTTACCCAGATCTGCAAACCCACATCGAGTTACCCAGCTGTACTTCATCAGGTTGAAATGTGCTCAGGCATTGTTGGCAGACTTGCGTGAGTTGTGGAGAAAGACAGTCGTGCCGGCTGTCCCCGCTCCCCGCGTGGGTCCACAATCGAGGCACGTGACGTCTGGGATTCCCAGGCCCGCTGACGAATTACAACTGCATCAGAGAAGGGGGTTGGAAGATTCTTGGGAGGGGATACACAAACGCCATTGAGAACTCAGGAAGCCTGTGATGTGAGGCAATACGGAGTTAGTGCCACCTCGGTTGTAAAGTCTATCGATCTTCTGCTCATGCGCAGTTTACATTTCGCACCATTTTGGTGCATTTGCGCATGCGCAGTAGATCGCTAGTGCATTGCGTCCGAGGTGGCACAAACTTCCTAATGTCACATCTCCGGCACTCGAAACCTCACGGCTGGCACACAGAGCATGGCCTTGAGTTTAATGACCTCGCCAACGAAGCGAAGTCGTTTAAGGGATGTTTCTCGGCCCGTCTCATCCTGCGAGGGGACTAATGTCTCTTGAACAGCGCACGTAAATAGCGAGAGGGAATACAGAAACAAAGAGATACTTACGAAAGAAAATGAAAAGGTTTACGGAAAATATTTTTAAGTGATGGAAAACTAGGAAATGTAATACATGAATCGGATACAATGAGCCTACGCCACTGGTATTATTTATGTTTGGGGAATTTATTTCCATTTCTTGATTCAAAATGTACATTTGATTAGTTCTTTGTGGAAAGCCGTTCGGGAAGAAATTCCCATTTTCTGATCCTCTTCTGTACATAGTGAGTGCAATTATCCTTCCGACAGTACCGGTAGTTATTCTGTGAGCGTCATGTGTGTAACGGACAGGCGACGGAATAGAAGTCACAACTAAGAGAAACAGAACAGATGAATTTACCTAGAAAGTTATTTAAATGAAATAGCGATAATGTGAACATTACCTTTGCATTTTTTTAACAATGCTGAATAATTTGGGAAGTGAACTATTGCAAAAGAAATATGGAAATAAGAAAGTAAAAGCCTTTGAAAGGCACACTGAAAATACATAGCTTCATTTATGGAGACATTAAATTATTATGTAATCACTACGATATTATCTGGAAAATGAAAGAAATATCAATTTAATTAACTGAATTACATACCCGTATTTGTCGTAGTATTGTTTCGTAGGTATAATAGTTACTTTTTAACTCCAATTTTATCGTCAATAAAAGCCTTACGTGTGTGCCCGGCACATTGTGTTGAACATATGACGGGAGATTTCTCTTTATTGTTCTGTGTGTGTACAACGATGGTAACCGTTTGTTTACCGTTGATATGTATGTGCTTGGAGAGTCATTTCGGCAGACGCACCTGCGGAACGGTGAGTTGACATTTCTACTGCATTTAATGTATGTAAAATTCTCTTGAAATGATTTTTTGTTTCGAATTTTTAGCATTGTTAAAAATTAAGTTAACTTGCATTAACTTAAGTTGCATTAAAAAAAAGTTTACTGTATAATATATTATTTATATAATACATAGCAACTCTTAATCAATTTAATACACACTCCAAGTGAAAGTGTCTTGTGTTTAGTGTCTCAAAATATTAATTTTTTATCACAATTACATCACGCTGTAAACTATTAATTTAAGCCATTCGGGCATTTTTCGAAAACTGAAAATTAATTACGTCTTAAAAATAATTTTGGAAAAAATTAAAAACGTGTTTCATATTTTTACTTACACAGTTAACAGGAAGAAGTTTAAAAATAAGCCATCAAGGTCAATTATTTTTCTTAAATTTGTGCAATTTCACGTAGAATGATTCCAATAGTAATTAGAATCCATAAATATCAATTTGACAGTGTACAGATGTCCAGATTTCATAAAAGACAAAAAAATCTTTATCTTAAATATTGTACTTGAAGAACGCCTAAACTTTTTTTAACTTTCACAATTTTTGAAAATTCAGTTTTTTTAACGAAAATTATATCTGCACCATTTTAATGTCTTTTGCACTGCCCGAGGAAAAAAATTAATAAAAAGATTTTGAGATATTTTTGATAAAATTTTGAAAATGCTTAAGATTAATGGAAAAATCAAAATATACGTTTGAAACTCGTAAGGGCTCGAGTTTATCCAGATTGTTCGGAATGTATCAGTTTTCGAGAAAATCGTCTGGACGGTTTAGGCGCTAACATTGATCACAGACGGATAGACGTTTTGTTGCCAACCAATTTTTCGGAAATGAGGACCCACAATACATGAATTCTGACTCCTTAGCTGTTGGAGGAACTAATTTATTATCTATTGGAACAAGGTTTTTCCAATTTTTTTTAGATATTATGGCTTCACAATACGAGTCATACTTTCTTGCCAGTACTTTCACGCAGAATTACGCAAAAGCTCTCAAATTTTCGAAAAATTGTACGTGAACTTACTCCACAAAATGTATCTTTCAGGAAGACATTTCATTAAAGGAAAAAATCTTCATCTTCAATATTTTTGTTGTAGGAAGACCCCGAAAAAATTTCGAATGTTTGAGATTTTTCAAAATATCAGTTTTCAACGAACATGAGACCTGTACAATTCTCTTAAATGTAGTTCATACTATCCAACAACAACATATAATAAAAAACGATGCAGCCAATTTTTCGAAAATTTTTATAATATGTCAGGGGCTTTATGTAAATTACCTCCAAATTTAAATTATCAATCCAGTCCAGGGGCCGCGATATCAGCCAGATCGATTGGGGAATATAAATTTTGGAGATAATCGTCTTAACGGTTTTGCCACTTGCATTGTTCACAGAGGGACTGCGTTTTGCCGACATTCTGTTTTTCGGTTTCAAGAATCCCCAAATCATGGATCCTGGATCATGGCTAAAGTACTCATTCTTTTACGTCATAAAGTCCAGGCATATTGACTTTGTAGGTTTTATGATTTAGTTGTACTTTATTAATTTTGTTGCAATTCATTTACACACTCTTAGATATGTTATTATCTGATTGATTAGTTATTGCGGGCGCGTCAAGGGCCAAGGTCATTAGTTCCGTAAATGTAGTGCAATGTTCTCCCCTTGGGTGGTGGTGGTGATCTTACCCCGCTTGATGGTGTCTGCCTGCGGGGTTCTCCCCTACCAGATGCAAGTAGCAAGTTGTATCTTCCACCTGCGGGGCACCGCCTCAGCCGGGACTAGCTCCAAGCTCCCGACTGGTCTCCCGACATGTGTGGTACTATAATGCATGTGAGTGTGTGTGTGTGTGTATGCAAGGGGTGAGCAAAGGGACAAGGAAAGGGAAGTAAAGATCGCGCGCAGTCCGTGGCCCGTTAGTTCGGGCACTGCTCCGGCATTAGTTTGGTATTGATGAGAGAAACTTCGAAAAACTACCGATGAGAGCAGCCGGCCGCTAGAATTCTCCTCCAGACAGCGACTGAAATAGCTAGTGTCGAAATCCTGTCACAGTTGGGACAAGAACCTAGGACCTCCTGGTCAGAGGCACTGCAAGGACAACAATTGCATCTCTAAGCCACCTCTCCCGGTTATGTTATTAATAATAACAATCGAGATTATACGAAATATTGCTATATTTATCATCGATACGTCTGGGCGTGAAGCTCTTGTTCATGACTATGTAGAATTCAAATACTCTTGTTTTTATCGTTTGAGTTGTTTATAAATAATGCGGTTTATGCTTGTAAGAAGGTAAGTAGGTCTATAATGATATGATATGTGTTTTGGAAACCTTGGATCTACCTGAGTAGTTCTTAATGTGTGCCTAAAATCTAAAATGCTAATTACATTGTTTGGAGATATTCAAGAATGTATCGACCCTATTGTATATTTATGTATGTAAATTTGACGGGAAATTTCGTCGTTTTGGAAACGACTGAATGTGCCAAACTGAGAAAGAAACGACAATATTCTCATTAATTATTATCAGTTTGCACAACACTAATGTGAGAGACATTTGACCGTATTACTATTGTTACAAAAGTTCGACATTAGTAAACGAGGACAGGTTCTGACGTTTCGTGAACTTGCTGAGCGCGCTGGGATCTGGGATCCCTTCGACGTCGGGTATTGTATCCCAGTCACTTCGTGTAGAATTCAACGTGGCCAGAAGGGGGTCACGGCACAACATGGGGAGGTTCTCTCCCCCCCCACCAAGTTACACAAATTGTTTATCTAGAAGCAATTAGTAGTCGCCGAACCGAAGGAAAGAGAGGGACGAGGTTGCGTCCCTTGTAATTTAACAGCTTCGAGGTTAGAAGCTCATGCCCCAATTCCATACAGCAATGTCGATAGTGTCGACAATCCACCATCGTCGTCTCTAGAACCTTAGGACCAGGCGGTCAACCGCGTTGCGGAGAGAACGATGCTGCAGAGGAACTGACTTAGGCGGTCGTCCACCTAGAATTGAACGGAGGAAACCGTGGTCACGATCCACGGAAGCAACCTACCACTCTAGTTCTCCTCCAGGCAGCAGCATTGGTCGATCTAGCTATTAAGCAGGTGTCGAAAATCCACCACCGTTGAAATCTCGATAGGTCTTGATTTACGAAACTTTTACCGGACTCGGAAGTAAATACGCTAACCTACCAGCTCAAACGGGCTCTAGCCTTGTGTGTGTGTGTGTGTCTGTGTATTCTTGCGTAAGTACTTTGATAGAAAATGTCTCTTAATAATACCAGTTGATTAAAAGATTGAAGTGAATTCAGTCTTCGTAGCAAAATTACTAATATTTGAATATAAATAAAAAGAACACACGTTAATATCTCGTTACAATATGTTTATGATGTATATAGACTTCACCTTGCTGTTTCTCCCATTAAAACGTGTCGAGTTTCAACGTATTATCTCGTTAGAAACATAATTTGAGAGTAAAGGAAGATGTTTTCTTCGCCAAATGGCCGTGAAATGGATACCGGTCCTTTACCTGTTTATAAGAAGTTTGAGAGATGCTGCAATGCTTAGCGAATCGTGTTACATGAGAACATGCTCTGTCAAGACAGCTCAAAAGAAGAGCTGAGAAAGAAGGTTTTCGCGATACGCGAGATTCCTGGGTTTTGGGATATGCAAGCCCTTGTATATTATCGGTACTTTCTACATTTAACGAAAGTATGTACTTCCATTTCTACTTCCTAAATTACAAATTTTTTTTCTTCTTCGGAAGTAGACATGGAAATCGTGTGATACGTAATGATGTTAAGACATGAAGTAAAAAGTTTTTTTTACAATATGTAATAATTCATCGTGTTGTCCAAGTATTGCTTTTCTGTGAAATGTTTGATCTTCTCTTTTTATGAGGAAAGCACGCGTTAAAACGAAATGAAATCTTTGGAAACAATAAATTGTATTAGGCTTTTGCATCAACAGTGTTGTAAACTGTGTCCAATGAATCCTGCAAAAGTATAACACAAATACTTTTTTTTAGCGTTTGTAAATAATCTACCCATATGCGTCTTATTTAATGCGTCAGTGTTCAAGTTACTGGTTATTATATGAATATGTGCGTCACTGTTTTCTTGGCCAAGCGATATTATTTCATCTCTCTCAGTGTTTTTATTAGTTATGATTTTAATTATTTTAACTTGATATGTTTATTTTGTTGATTTGTTGTATTGCTTTCTTTGATCTGACTGTATTCCGTTTAGGTACATTTATTGTAATGCCTATATAAAAGGATTAATGAATTGGAGAAACTGCTCTTTTTCAGGAGATTCGCTCAGAAAATCGATGTCAAAATCTCCACATATTGGACGAAGGATTAAAAAGAGTGATTACTAATTTTGCCAAGAGTTGTCAGTAGATTTTCTAAGATTCTATAACTCGCTTTGCTGAAGGTTTGTAGAGAACGATAGAAGGTTTGCAAAGAACGATAATTTTCAGCGTAGTCTGACTTATTTTTAAGAAAAGCTAAATATAGACTTGATTCAAATAAGGAGGTACGAATAACATCATTTCTAATGTAAATACATAAACCTCCAATTGCCTTATTTGATTCCCTCGGGTACAACCTCCTCCTTATTTGATTCCCTCGGGCTACAATAGTATTCTGCAAAATAAAAACAAGGAATATTGAAAATGTCCTTCTGTCCTTCAAATCACTCATGTATATCGTTTCTCGTACATTATACTTTACAAGTATTTTCCAATTAAAAATGTGTGGAAGGTTTAGATAAAGGGCTCTTGTTCTTCATTCATTTGAACTTCTACCGATCCATTCCCCAAGAATCAATTTGTTTAACAAAAGATTCACAGTTAAAACGTAATGACACTACGCCATCTTGAAATTAAACATTGTTTAACGCATCTCCCACGTTATTTCGTATTGCAAGTAGGCAATCTCCTTTAAAAAATTAGGTACTTTTCAAACGTTAAATTTCCAAAAATAAAAAAAAGACCTAATTATACGATTCCACATACTCCCCGCCCAAATAATTTGTTTCTGTGGGTATTGGTTACAGCAATTTTATCGATCCAGTACCTCTTCTTATGCTGACAAATTTTTCGATTTATCTGGATTAAATTAATGCAGACTTCGCTAATCTAACCATACCAAAACACTACTGAAAATCATAGAACTATACAAATTACTTGAGTCGTATCACATGAAGGCGACGAAACGTCTGCGTTTAGCGTTCGGCACTAATACTTCATGTACTTGAAATTTTTCGAGGATCTCAAATGTTTACGTGTAATGACTTCCTTCCTTGTGTGTACACACAGGCTTAATAATCCAACTATTTCATACAGTAAGCGTGGCGTCAGAGGCAAGGGCATGATCTGCTAACTCATTGATCAGATTCGAAACTCATACGGGCAAACTTTTCTTTTCAATAATATATTTTTTTTAACTGGGTGTGCTTGTAAATATTGTGTAAGTTTTTAGTTATTTTCATTAATATCACTGAAATGTCGAAAATTGCAAATCTTTAAAATTGAAATTCGAACATCCCGTGATTCGATCACGATATTTTTTTAAGAGTCTGTTAAAAAATTAGTAGGATATAAGATGTAATATATATAATTGTTTTTATGAGGACAGCACATACTGCTGCAGTAACACCACTATCTTCGTTCGAAACAAAGTACTAATGGACAACCAACATGATTATACAGTTTGCAGTTGGCTTTCATCTTTCGAAGGTATAGTATTGACGCTATGCAGTTCATTCTGAAACAACGTGTACAAACTTTCGCATGTTTTTGCATTTTGTTTTGTTTTGTCAAGTACCGAAATGCAAGAAAGATTCTCGTATTGCATTGCTGAGGAAATTTTGTGGTGTCCCAATGCTTTATATAAACTTTTGTTTAAAACAGGAGCTTTCGTGAATCTACTGCTCATTGTCTCTTGTTTTCTTTGGACGACCTTGCCAATAATACGAGAAATTATGTGCTGCAGAGGCACCACTGGTTTTATTTCTTCACTATTGTAGTGTATTGATCCTTAATATTAGGTTTATTTATTTAACTCCAAAAAACAGTTAAGAACTGTGTGAAGTATTTTGGGGATAAAATTACAACACTGATGGCGACTATGCATAGAGGAATTTTATTTACTTTAAGTGAAAAAGATAAAATCTGTATGTTACGTAAGGGGAGGAGGATGAGGAGAAGGACATTATGTGAACGTTTTCATGAGCTTTGGTATCCCTATACCCGTTCTTTTACTACATTAAATTTACTACTTTTAATTATCACCAGAGCCCGGAAATTTGCGCATTTATTTTACCTAACATAGGCAGGCATTATTTATGATAGTGGTATTTTATTGAGCAAGTACAAGAGGTTGCGACACGACGCCGCTAGGCCGAGTGGCGCAATCTTACAAACAAAATAAAATCACCTTCCCCGCGTGTGTCATAGACTATTTTTAGACAGCCTTACTCGCGTAATTCAAGTACACAAATCACTGAGTTACATTAAGATCAGTAGTAGTCGATGTAGTGACAGCAGCCTAACACTGAATAAAGGAATCAGCAGTGCGGCTCAAATGTGGGTCGTTAAGAGATGGCGCGCGGCGCAATTTTAGACTATTGCAATGAAATACTTTAATTGTTCGAAGCCAGGTTCTTAAAATATAGGTTTTAATCTTTAATCTTATCTCAATTAAAATAATTTTAGATAAAAAATTACGGAGTTACGCCTATATGAAAAGTGTCTATTTCTATGATATTAACGTAAAATTGGCCATAATCGGACTAATGTGTCAGACTGAGTCAAATAAGTAATGTTGAGTAATGTGGAGCTTGTGTCACCCCTACTCCCTTTTTAAAAACTGTTTTATTGGCACCGATGTTGTTCCTTGTATCAAAAACAAACCGTTTATCGCTAAGCCATTGAATTATATATAGAGAATTCTATTTTAATTCTATGAAGATATCTATGTAAGGTCCAGCCTGATGATGGGGAAATCTTATTCCCAAAACATTGCGGAAGATTAATTTGTATAATTAACGACAGACGGATTGTTTAATAAAAAATCAGTAACGTAACAAATATATAAATTGTCTTAAATATTGAAACAAGATGTTCCTTATTGAGAAATTATTTTAAACAATAAATAATTAAAACGATTGAAATTTTTATTCCATATTGTATTTCTGCCGACGCCGTTTGTACGAACTAGTACCATGGACTTCCTTTTGAATCCTAGATTGGTGGCAGTAAAAACGCTATTATTCTTTTTGTTTTTTGAACGTGTGAAATCGTCAGCACTGACAAGGGTCGCATCATATTTCTTGTAGAGAGTCTTCTTGAAAGGGACCATAGCCTACTCAAAGCATTCCGCGTTAGCGAACAAAGTTCGTCCCCAGTTCAGTGTGATAGTGCAGCGCAACATCACGCCAAACGTTAAGAACATTAAGTTCGTAATAGTGTTCAGTGACCAGCTATTCAACTACGAGTGCTTTAGTAGCTGAATGAACCACAATGTTTTATCCAGCACAGGGCGAGTGGTTAGTGAAGCCCTAAACTCATTATATCATACGGAAGAGTCATCTAATGTGGTTCCCGACGAAGGCAACGTAAATCTCACCGACAGCGTGGAATTCATCGAAATACCGCCTCAACGCCAACACTTCGCAAGTAACAACTACCAATTCGGGGTCGGATCATCAGGCCAGCCCGATGAACAATTGCTTTCTCAACAGTCAGCCGCTTCAGCCCAACCGTATCAAAACAAGGTAATGTCGCAAGGAAAGCGAGCCAGCGATAACGACAGTGATAAAAGAGACCTTAAACGTTTAACCACAGACAGTCAGCCCCCGGCAGGGTCGAACCTACAAAATCAATATAACGTAGAAATCAAAAACAGATTTAGTTGGCTAAACGAAGAAATCCCAGATGATCTAAGTGACGAAAATAAAATCCCACCAATTTTTGTTACTAATTTCGAAAATCAAGTTTCTCTCGCGAATGAAATAAAGTCTAATGTTTCATCCAACTTCACCATAGAATTCAAAAATCAAAAGATTCGAATCCAATTTCAATCAGTGACCGACTTCCGAAAAGCAGTTAAATATTTTCTGGCCACCAAAAAACAATTTCATACGTATTCGGATAAAATTAGTAAAAAATACTCCATAGTTATCAAGAATATTCATCCTTCAATCTCAGAAAGTGAAATATTAGACGAAATCAAAAACAAATTCAACTCAGCTGTAAAAGTTACACGTCTGTATAAAAACAATTCCCCCATCCCAGTAGTGGCAGTAGACTTTGATGGAACCCAAAAAATCGAGGATGTGTTGGAAATAAAACAAATAGGTAATAACATAGTGAAACCAGAAAGAAGAAAGAAAACCAAGGGCCCCCTACAATGCTACCGGTGTTTAGACTTTGGTCACAGCAAAAACAATTGCAATCATTCAATTTCATGTGTGTTTTGTGCAGGTGATCACCTATCAGCAAACTGCGAACAAAAGAACTCCACTCCTACATGTAAACATTGTCTCGGGAAGCATAGGGCCGACCTCAGATCAGTAGAATGTCCATACTATCGAAAAATTTTAGAAAGTAAAAGAAACAATCCTAATGACAGACCTAGGAACAATCCTAATCCCCCGCAATTTAATACAACAAATTTTCCAACACTACCTCCAACCAACAACATACCTAATTTCTCACACGCAACAAATTTCAACCACCAACAAAACACAAGAAACACAAATCACCAGCAACATAACCAACAGACAAACAAAAACTACAACAATTTCAATATTGGTAACTCATTCATACAAAACATCACTCAATTCATAACTAATCACATCATTAATTTTATAAATTCATTAATTCCAACAATTATTCAGAATATCCAACAATCATTTGCTATGACATTTAGCAACAATTATGGATCACCATAGAGATATAATTATATTAAACTGGAATGCGAATGGCATTATCAACAAAAGATCCGAACTACAACACTTCTTACATGCTAACAAAATTGATATAGCATGCATCACAGAAACTCATCTCAACCAAGAAAACTCATTCTTCATTCAGGGATACATAACAATCAGAACAGACAGACAAAACTCGAAAGGTGGAGGAGTATTAATACTAATAAAATCCAGTATACCACATCACCAGATTACTCTACCACACACGCCCGGACTCGAAACAGCAGCAATTAATGTAAAGTATAATAATAATAGGACAATTACAAAAGTAACTGCTTACAAATCTCCAAATATAAAAATCAATAATACCAACATATACACATTATTACAACTACCAAACCCATTCATAATTGCAGGTGATTTAAACTCTAAACACTATTCATGGGGATGTGGAACTACGAATACAGCTGGCAAATACTTATACAACATAAAAAGGAACTTGAATTTCAACATATTATCACCAACCGAACCCACTTACTTTCCATATGATTCAAACAAAAGTCCAGATATACTTGACATAGCTGTTACTAATATTAAATCTCAGTTCATTTCTACAACGTACCATGAACTAGATTCAGACCACTTACCAGTAATAATTTCAACTCGAGTAGAAAAGCCTCCTTCAACACCCCCACCCACTTTAAATACTTATCACATTAACTGGAAGAACTTTAAATGTTCCATAAATAAATACATACCTCCATTTCACAACCTGAACTCTCCCCAAGAAATTAACCAAGCAATCATGACCCTCAACAATATAATACTTTGTAATATTAGCAACAGTCATATCCAAAAAAGCCTAGATGTTAACAAAATAATGCACAAACCACTACCAACTAATATAATTAACTCAATCCGAATAAAAAATAAAACAAGAAGACTTTGGAATTCACTAAGAATTCCCTCTTTAAAAAAAGGCCTAAACCTGCTAAATAATATTTGTAAAAAGGTTCTAAACAGATATAAACAAGAACAATACAACTCCTATATCAATAGCTTAAATACTAAAAACAACTCACTATGGCAGTTTACTAAGAAACTGTTAAAAAAAGAACAAGCATTCCCCCATTAGCAACTAGTGATGGTAAAAAATACTCCCCAATGGAAAAAGCTGCAGTATTGGCTTCACACTTTGTTGACACTTTCACCCCCAATAACACCCCTAAAGATCCGAAACACGATGAAATAATGACAATGTTCAATGCTCCCCTACATGGTGTTCCCCATCAAATACAATTCATATCCCCTAATGAAATAAGAAAAATAATAAAGGACATGCCAAATAAAAAAGCACCAGGCCATGATCGGATCAACACAATCATTCTAAAAAATCTACTAGGAGCATAGCAAGGCTAGCTATTGCTTTTCTAAATAACATTTACAACTCAGTATTGAGAACAGGATATTTCCCCCAAACATGGAAACACTCAATCATTCACCCAATAGCAAAACCGAGCATGAATCACTCAAAAGCCGAGAATTACAGACCTATCAGCCTGCTTCCTATAATGTCAAAAATCTTAGAGAAATTAATACTCTTCAGATTGAACAAATATATCAAGAAAACAAACAGTATTCCACAGCACCAGTTTGGCTTCAAATCACAATACTCTACCACCCATCAACTACTAAGACTTACGGAACACATTCACTCTGCATTTCAAAAGGGACAACATACCATCGCTGCATTCATAGATATTTCGCAAGCATTTGACAGAATTTGGCATCCAGCTCTCTATTTTAAATTAATATCAATAGGTACACCTAAATATCTAGTATCTATTATCCTTAGCTACATAACAAATAGAACATTTTCAGTTTCAGTCGAAGGCCACTGTTCCAACCCAAGGAAAATTGCTGCTGGGGTTCCCCAAGGTTCACCACTTTCCCCCACGTTGTTCAATTTATACACAGCAGATATTCCTACTACAGCACATATAAACACCGCTTAATTTGCCGATGACACTTCACTGTATATCTCAGGAAATTCTTTAACAACTCTTCAAACACAGCTTCAGAATCACATAAATTTAATAGCAAACTGGGCTAATGTCTGGAAAATAAAGTTAAACCCAACAAAATCTGTAGCAAAAATATTCACATTAAGACCTTTTACTCACCCTCTTCCATTCTTCATAAATAACGACATCATCAATTGGACACCAACTAATAAAACAATTAAATATTTGGGCTTAAACTTCGATACCCGACTCAACTGGAAGCAACATATAGAGGTAAAAACTCATCAAGCCAAAATTAAACTAATTCAACTCCGACCCTTACTGAATCAACATAGCCAACTCTCCAAATCCAATGCTCTATTACTCTACAAAACAATAATCCGGCCGACATTACTCTATGCTTGTCCCATCTGGACCAATGCAGCTAATTCCAACCTATACAAAATACAAGTTATCCAAAATAAATTTTTAAGATTAATTACAAAAGTACCATGGTTCATCTCCAACAATCAACTACACAATGATTTAAACATAAACACAATAAAAAACCAAATAGCCTATCTTGCACATAACTTTTACACTAATCTTCCCCTAATTCAAGCAACATCCTTCTATAAACTAGGCAAAGCCCCCAATTATCGAACGAGAATTAACAACAGATTTCCCCTCCATTCATTTTATAAAATATTCGCAAACTTGGAATAATACTAATCTGAGGTGCTACCTGCTTCCTCTCCCAGTATATTGTTTTATATAAATTGTAATGTATAATTTTAAGTTAATGTAAGTTAGTATAAGATAGGTTAAGATCATCAATCATTTGCACAGTTAGCATGTAAACTGAACAATGTAATGTCTACCAGAATAAAAATAAATTAAATTTAAAAAACGCGAACAAAATCCGTCCCCATCAGGGAAAGAAATCCAAATATCTTGACTGGTATCATATTCGTTTCTCATGTAATAAAAAGAAATCACTCCAAAAATTTCCGAAACCTAGAATTAAAGAGAAAAAAAGTCTTACCTCTTAATGAAAAAGATAAATGTTTTAATTGAACACATTGAAAATTCGTAAATATTTTAGATTAACTGAAACGATGTGAACTAATTAACCGACTTCTTAAATGTTAATTTCACTCGTGAAGCAGTATTATTTAATATCACTCATACTTTCGATATTCTCAGATAAATTCACTCTTCATTTTGCGACTCATGACTATACTGATCATCTCTCAAGTACACCTAATATTAGAGGAAAGTATTCAAACCAGGGCCCGATTCCTGATTCGAGCCCCTTAATTTGCTGCTTTATAGAATGCTGTTTATTATTCGAAACGACCGAAATTGTAATTTCTTGTGGTACTGTAGCTCAGTCAAGTTCACTTGTTTCCGGACAGTTGAACATTAGTGCGAACACTGAAAAGCGAAGTTTTTTCAAGTGCTTTTTCTCAGTTGCCTGATTTCGATATTTCTTCGGTACGTTTTCTAACCATTACATTAATTTGGAGGAGACATTACAGGCCAGTAATTTTAAGTAGAGTATAACATTTGTATAACTAAGTAAGGTATGCATTGCAAATATTTTGATTTAACGGTGTAGAAATTGGGTTTAAAATTGTTCGTAAACAAAATGCAAGCCCCGGGTTTGGGTACTTTCCTCTACCTAAGATCATTAGTGGAAAACAAATGAAATTAATAATTAGGAAACAAAAAATAATATACTTAGTGAGGAATATGGGAATGGACTATGAGTTTGGACAAAAGATGAAATAACGAGTAGGCTGTGTTGAAGGGTAAGTCTTATTACTATTTCGCTATTTCTCGACACTCGAGAATGTAACGAAGGATTAATAATCCATATCTCGATCTGATTTTTCATCACGTTTTCCCTGATCCACTGAGAAAATGCTGAAAATGCGACCCTTGTTTTGGTTCAGGAAATAAATGTAACTTTACTATGAACATGTTTTGTTGAACTCTTTTTTTTCTAGTGGCGGGAATCTGGAGCTCAAAATAATCTACCCAGGTTATAGTTCTTTCCCATACGTCACGTACGGTTTTTACTTTTTTTGACGACACATAAATGAAATAATTCAAATATAATTTCAGAAAATTCATTGGAATTTCTTTTATAAATATAATTGTATCACTTGGTTGAATATTAAGCAATTGATTACCATAAGTAAGATTTAGGACTAAGGTCTTAACTAATAAAGTTGCTTCGTACCTAAGCATTGAACGCATTTTCCATTGAAGGTGAAGGTTTTTCTTGTGATAATGTGCTGTTATACGAATAGAACATGAAACGAACAATATTAGTAATCGTTGACTAAAGTTAATCACAAAGAACCTGTACGCTACTATTTAGTATAGATATTTTCTTTTCTAGTACACTGAAAGCGGTCAATAACAGCTTGCTGATTGCAGTATCGTTTTCTGCGTTACAAAATAGGTTCATTTATTGCAAACGATAACTTTTCTGAATACTTCAAACTGACGAATATATAATAACAATGTTAAAACATTTTTTATGAGATGTAACCTACTTTTCCATTTTAAAAATAGTTAATCTTGGTTTTTCATTGTAGAATAATCGGAAGACCTCGGGTCGCAAGGATGTTTTCATGACAATCACGATCTAATTGATATAAACTCCTTCCCCTAAAATCATAATTTTGGAACACTTGTAAACACGTCGAAACAGTTTTCCAGAAATTAGCAGTTCAGATCATTGTTTTGATAAGTGCAACACGCATTTCTGAGTGTAGACATGAGAGTTTTATGCATTTTATGCTGTTTCTTAATGAAATCGACACAATAGTGTTCCTTCAACTGTATGATGAATAAGAAAATAAAGAGGGAGAATTGTGGTAATTGATGAATGATTGTGAATTGTAAGACACTGAGATGGGATACGTGGATGGCCTAAGAGGGACCACTACGCCACAAACATCTGATTAAAAGTAGCCATGCCTCGCGGGTCACGAACCTGCCGACTTCGACTCCGCATATTTGAAAGGTGCTTCAAGCCCCAGCATCGAGGCTAGTTCACATAAGTTTTGAATTGAATTGATGCCTTATTTCACGTAGCGAGAACTCAGGCCATGAGGTCTGCTCCTTTCACCAACTAGCGGAGAAAGGAAGTATTTCTTGGGCAACGAAACCGGCGATTAGAATTGAGCTCAGAGGCTTCGTTTAGGCTTGAGGATTTTACAGTCAATCTAACATGGAACATCCGGCTTTACTTCCCTCCGATGGAAGGCGTACGAAAGATTTTTTCGCTCTAAAAAAAAAATCCACGGCTGCGATCGTGTTTGAACCCTCAAACTTTGGTATGTCAGTCCGATACGCTTACCGCCTTTTTAGATCCGCCACAGTTTTGTAGATCCCTTCTGTATTATGAAAACGTTCTTCGAGTGAGTGAGGAATTAGGTTTTATTTCAGGCGCGTCAACTACTTAGGTATTATTTTGTAGCCTTACTACGTAATTACGTAATGAAGGTTAGGTTTTATACAGCCACGGCGAAAATCGGCAATTTTTCGACTGAAAGGCTCGAATTGTGGGGCCCTATTATCGAAAAATCGATAAACTTTTTCATATATATATATATATATATATATATATATATATATTGATCCAAATTCACGTTTGTGAAGTCTTGTGTTCTGTTTGAGGTCCTTGATACCGGAAACTTGGTTTACAGAACGCAGGTCCGTGGGCTCGGTCGCGGTGCCGTGCCCGATGTAGGACTGGCGTAATCAAATTCTGTAAATTCACAAATTTTCGTTTTTCGTCTTTTAACTTAAAAAAAGTATATTTTTTCTAGACGATACTTCCAAACGTACTCATCGCTTTAACGTACATTAAGCACAACCATCTAGAAATTGCAGAAGAAGAAAATTTGTCAAGAAACGTCTGAAGAGTGACGAAGTGTTTCTCGGCAAAATGGCATAAGAAAGATGTGTTATCTAATATAGCAGAATACAGTGTGTCTTTACCTCATGAAATGATTTCATCATGTGTATCGCATATTCATATATATGAACATATTTCCAAGAAACTACTTTTTTTTATTGATGTAGTTTTAAGGGTTACAGGCAATTGCATACTGCGTCGTTTTCTGAAGGAAAAAGTGTCTCTTTGAAACTCCGACTTCGTTGTTACGTACACCAAAGGGTAAGGATTCACGAGTCTTAAACAGTCAATGATTGATTAAGAGCAGACCGCATGCTCAGTACAAGTGCCATCGATAGTTCTGTCACACAACCTAACTGATGGAAACGAAAGCGCGTAACCGCTTGCGGTCAACTAAAATGACAAATTCCCTGATACATAAAGCTGCAAAGTGGCAGCTTAGCAACAGATACGCCCATTGTTCGAAACAGCGGGTGCCGGAAACATGAGGGGGGGTGGAGCGGGGAGGCGAATTCTTCAATACGGGCTGTGTCAGTGAACCGCCAGCCTGCCGCCTATCGCACTCCAGTTTCGCCGCCCTCGCTGCTCCAGAACATTCGGCGCGCGTGTGCGTGCGCAACCGCGGCCAGTGCACTCTGCACCGCGCTTCCTCAAGTGAGGCAACCGCTTCCTCCGTGAATAGGAGGCGTGCCCTGGAGGCAACGGCGGAGCCAATCCAGGGGGGCGGGGCATGGGGGCCGTACGCCCCCAAAAGGTCTAGAGAAAAATGTTTGTTACCTTTTCTATTGGCCAAAATGTATTTAAATATTTACTTACGTTAGAATTATGGAATTATTTAAAAAATAATATTGTGTAGTATCATACATACACTTCAAAAATATACAATGTAATAACAAATGTTTGTAATTTAACAAATATCTATCGTCCCCCCTCCCCAATGATCGACTGGATCCGCCCCTGCCTGCTGGCCCCTCCGTGCAATCGCTTAAGGTGGCTCAGGGCATCAATTAATGTCACTGCAGTGCCTCTGACCGGACGGTTCTAGGGTTCGAGTCCCGATGGTGGCAGGAAATTCGACATTAGTTGGATTCACCGAATTCAGCCGCTGTCTGGAGAAGAATTCTAGCAGTCGACTGCTCTGATCGGGACTTTTCTGCAGTTTCTCCGATTAATTCCAGGTGAATGCCGGAGTACTATCCTAACAAACGGGTTACGGACCGCGCGCTATCCTTCCTTCCCATTCCTTGACCTTATATCACATTTTATTTACACACACACACACACACACACACACATATATATATATATATATATATATATATATATATATATATATATATGAATTTACATGCACTACAGTACACATTTTTGAATAATAAATATTTTCCAAATAACAAACCTTCCGGTCATAATATAACATTATGTATTACAATTTCCCGTAATGTCCTTTTCCTAAGAACAGGAGAAAAAGACCCTTAATCTCTGCACCACCCTGGAAGTGCAGTAGAGAAGAATGTTGCCGAAGATTTATGTTCCTCCATGCGATGATTGCGATTACACCTCGGCATTGTTTAGGCAAGGCAACGTGTAATTCCTTAAAACCCGCAATAGCAATCCTCGTTTTCCACCTTACGTCAAAAAAATTCACCGACCCTTCAGCGCATACGAAGGAAATTACTACTGCTGAAAAAACCTAATTGCCCTGAACAATATTAATCACCAAGCTATGGGAGATTTGAGCATGCTAACATTTAAGCAGAACTTGACATCATAATATAAGGTTACTGGAAATATTGCCTCAGACCTCGCCTCCACTGATGCTGCAACCCATAAACTTAATCTGAGTGTTTTGCATCAAGGGCAGCAATGATTGGGAGTGAATCCTGGATAGTGCGGGTGGAACCAGGATTGCTTGATCCCAATATTCACTGCGCAGGTCGAAGCTCTAGAGAAACTGCTGGGACTTATCTCCTGTAAATTCAAGCGCTGTCAGGAAAGTTGTGAATGTAGAGGAGCAATTATCGTCTGCGTAAAAATTGTCCTCATTGGCCAAGGGCGTGTACAAATGTGGTGAGACTTTCAACCTCGAAGAAAGAGACCAAGACTAGCCCTTTTCCCATTTGCAGCAACACTGTCTGAATCAACTGAGGTGACAAGATACTGATTCATTTACTATTCATTTACTAATTCATACTATTTTATCTTTGAATTATATATTTACTCTTCACATTTTGATTGTAAAAGTCTTTCACTGTCGAGCAACCACCAATCACAGTCCTTCAACTTGACCAACCCGGACCTTCTATTGGCCGAGACGACTTCCCCAGCCTGGAATATTCAGAAGAAAAAGAAAAACACCTTGAATAACCTTATCAATGAGGGAAGGTATTTTTTCATACACAAATTCTTCACAATACCACGTTCTTTCGTTTCGTTCGCCTCTACTCAAAATGAACTTTTCCTTTTCTCATTCTAGTCACTTTCCTTTCAGTTAAGAACCAAGTTTTGTTCAAGAATCAATGGGACATTTGACTCGAGGCTTCAGAGGTTTGAGGCTTTATAAGAGAAAATTACACACTTGCAAGTTACATTGTATAACTGCCGTTTAGAATAAATTTCAACGTTCCGCCTCACGTGATACGTAAAACATTTTTCATTCATTTTTCAACTAGTTAATTATTCTCAAAAACTGAATTGGTATAAATTTGATTTAAATTAATATAAAATGGATATAAATTTAATTAACTGGTGCAATATTTTGTTTTAGACCTAAAATTTCTTTTTTAGTTTTATTTGGATTTATATGTCTAAACTTGGCACATACTGACGAAACGCATTGTGGAACAAATATTCGATGAACATATTGTATTTTACAGGACATTTGTATTGTCTCTCCACTTTTCCTGTTCTTATATTTTGATTGCATAACGGTGGGTTTTAGAGATAATTCGCGCTAGTAAACACGTCACTACTGGTTCCGCGAATATCGGAGAGGTACTTAACAATTCCAATAATTTGTCGATAAGGATGAAAGTGAAAGTAGAGCGCGACGCGAAATAGAAATGAGAGTGAGCTATTTTCCGTTTTGATCAGAGGACCAAAAAGTCACAATTTTCACCGCCTAAACCGTTTGACTAAAAATTAATGTTAAAATATGTATTTTGTAGGAAATTTTGGCAACTGTCATTTTTGCAAATGACGTCTTTGACGATAAATCGCAGTTTTGGTGATATAAACAAAAAACTTGTTTGTTCAAAATGTGAAGTTTTGTCGCTATTTTCTCTGTGAAGCCAGCATTTTTGAAGAAGCAAGCATCATTCAGCATCCCCCAAAAATACAACAGTTAAGAAAAAACTTCCGTAATATTTTCCTGAGTCTGAGGGCCAGTTATTGTGCTACACTGACTGCATCACTCTGAAGAACATTATTAATAATAATGGTTATACTCGGAGGATAAATGGTGTTTTAATGAAAAGAAATACCTACATTTTTGCTTCTATACACCACACCCGACCGGAGTAAGAACCAGTATATTTTCTTTCCAAGCTAATTTCATTTCCCTGATTTCGCAAATAACATGTGACTTTCTTTCTCTCCGAGTGTTTAGCGTAACTTATGATTTAGTATTTTCTCATGAAACGTTACGAGATGTCTTTAGGTTGTTGAAAAGAGAGAAAGTGAAATGATCGAAAGCCGTTCGTGTTGCTCGAATATTCGTTGACTGGCTTAGTTAGCTCAGAGTAAGCAGTTGTTTGAGCCGTGATTATGAATGGGAGGTCTTAAGGCTCGAGTGCTGACGGGGACGGAATCTCGACATTAGCTAAATAGCGAGGTCGAATTCAGTCGCTGTCCGGAGGAGAATTCTAGAGGCCAGCTTCTCTGCCAGAATAGTGCCGTAAGAACGGTTCCACGAGCCGCGAGGGAACTTTCCTTCCTCTTCCGCGTCACATCCTCTCACCTTATACACACACGCGCGCGCGCGCGCGCACTCACACGCTTACATGCATTAGTCCGCACAAGTCCGGAGGCCGTAGCTTTTCTTCGACGTGTTCGGTTCCCCTCTGGGTCAGAAACCTGGTAAGGGAAATCCCCAGCATGCGGCCGTGAAGATTGACGTCGGATCACACACACCTGTAGGGGACGAACACTGCTACGTCCCGGGATAATATATTGACTACACCAGTGAGATTAATGACCATAGCAGCTGACGTGCCCAGAAATATCCATCAATCAATCTATATCCAAAGTAAAGAAAATGCGGATTTGCAGAATGGATATTTATGTTTAGGGCTAGAGTTCTTCCCGATCACCTCTGCTTCTAATGTTGGTGGAAATCTCTAAAAGACTCGCTGAGCAAAATAGGATTTTTTTCAGCAACCAGATCTCGCATATTCTTTCTCCTAAACGATGCCTAGCTACTGCCTGAGTGTAAGCACTTTCGATTAGGAAATCCCTTTGTACTGAGAAGAATACGAATAACCAGTGGCTTAATGAAGTATGCGTTTACTGGCATTACACTAGTGGTATCGCCAGCTAATAATGATATGCAACTCGTGAGATAATTCATTTTATGCTATCGGATGCAATAATGATGACGATTACACAATCCATTGGAGCATATTATTCTCGCACAGCTGTCGATGAATCATTTTCGTCTTAGTTTATAATACACGACAGAGGGTTCTCGCAGTCGCCTACAGAGGGCAACCGCTCTGCGTACTCTCCTGCGGCAGAACGCAACTGCCGGAAGACAAGTGAACCACGAAACAGTATGGGAGTTGGTGTTTGTTAGGGTCAGAGATTATCCAGTGTTCTGCAACCGTTCTGTAAGGAGCCCATTTAATGTTTTTAAAACATTAATTTCAAAGTCGTAGAGAAAGTATAGTCTTCTACTCGCGTAGAATGGCTATTATTCACTCGTAGAAATTCTGACACACGCTCCTACGTCGCTCGTGTCGTAAACATCAACTTGTGAATAATAGATATCATTCTACGCTAGTTGATAAATATACTACTCTGTGATACATTTTCTAGAGGAACGAACGTAATTTGGATTGTACAATATTTCGCTCACTTATAGCAAATACTGTAGAGACTACACAGGACACTCGGCGATATAACGAGAGACTCTTGAAGCTAGCGACCCTAGTGGCCCGACCTGTCATAGCTATTGTGATATCAAGTATGAAGTATATAAGTTTGAAATAGTTTTAGTTTACCTACGATTATGTTTACTTTCGTTTCGCAGAGTTATTCGAAAGTTATTGTATACATATTGAAATTTGAGTTAGACGCCGATTTTCCAGGTCAACAGGTTCGCTAGTGAGCAGTTGTCTCCCATTAAAAGTATGAAAAAGGGTCAAAGTGTTCTGTATTGTCTACATAGTATTTGCTTGTAGCCAGAAGATACATTGAGACAGTATACTCCCAGTCGACCTAATTCTGCGTTCTACCAGCGCAAACATTCTTTTTAGTACGTTATTGCATCTTACTGAATTGTTTTACAATTTCATATGAGATTAGACTATTTACGTGTTATGTCGATTTTATTTATCTGATATTCGTACTTAAGATGGATTAAAACTAATTAAGCATTTAAATTATAAACGTGCATTGTAGGGAAGTAAAATAACATGTAAAACTGTAAATTAAATTTTATCGCTTCAAAACCCTGCGTAGGATTGTGTCAGTTAATCGATGCTTAAAACGTTCATTAGTGTAATGGACATTTGAAAGTTTAGTTTTGATATTTGCACGCAAGATGTGAGCGACTGACGACAATCACGAATATCAAGTGAGAAATCGTACTGGTATCGAATTTTTTCAATCTGATTAGTAATTGTTTCTAATAACTAATAATACGTACTAATAAAATTGCACCTGTTATTATATTTCACGCATACATATCCTAATATGTATTTTTGTTGTTGACATTAGGATGCTTCAGAGGCAGCTGCAAACGAACCTTTGAATTGATGGAGAGGTTGTTTGGGACGACAGCGTTTCTATATACGAAAAAATATGAATCGATTTACGGAATGACTGGGAAGGAGAATATAAACGGAAGTGTATAAACGAATGTCTTGTTTCATCATTATATTATAAGTATAAAGGAGAATACACATAACAATCTGGTAGCAGTGTGTGGTTGGTTTAAATGAAATAAATAAGAAACCATGGCAGAAATAACGTTGACAAGATTTGGTTAAATAGAAACTTTGTCGAATTCCAACTATGACGTGTCGAGTATGAAGGTAAGTGCACTCATTAGATCAAACCTCTTATAGGTTTTGGTTAAAGATGAAACGAAAGTAAAAGGAGATAATGCGAGTGAAATAAGGTGGCAAGATTGGGCGTCGAAAAATGATGAATGGAAATATTAATACTATCGTTATCTAATGCACAACTTCTGGTAGTTAGGGGAATCAAGAACGTGAATGTATTATGGATTACACTGAAAAGAAGACGTGAAGTATCACAACAGAACAGGTTAGTGAATTTAAAAATGAAACTTGTCAAGATACAGAAAAATGAAAGAGAAAGCATAAATTACTTCCTCACTAGAGCGAGAGGATATCATGTGAAATAGAGGAACTAGGATCGAAAACAGAAGAAGAAATCTTGTTCAACTGAACTTGTTCGACGAACTTCCCAGAAATTATGAAGAGGTAGCTGTTGTTCTATACGCTAATTCACATACAAACTATGAATCGATGCGCGGCAGTTTGTTGAGATACGAAAGAAATTGCATTCGATCACATTCACGAATTGACGCAGAAGCATACAAGGCGGAAAAAGTGTAAAAAATAAATCTAAATTATTTCGTGTGTCATTATGCTAAAGAATATGAAGCATACGAAGGATAGGAAAATAAATGAGTCTAGATTAGATTACAATAACTGAGGTTAATATGTGCGAAAATATAGTAGTACTCTTGACAAAAAAAGGGGAGAGAGAAACCCGAATTCAATTATAGTGCAAACATTGTGAATAAAGTCAAGAAAATTATACTGGATAAAAGTGATGCGAGAATTTATGACACAATTGATAATGTTCTTGTAGCCAAAGGTTCATTCGATGGGGACAATTGTATTTTTCAAATTAATGTAAAGAAGTCGGAAGAGAACAAATATTCCATCTTAAAAAGTAATATGAATGGTAAACGCACAGGAACAATTGTTACTAACGAAGTTTGTTTAAAGTCAAATGAGAAAGCTTGCAATTTGTGGTATAGGAGACGGGGTATATTAATTATGGATATTTGAATAAGATGCGTAAAGAAGAAATGGTAAGAGGATTGGGAGATTTCATCGTCGAAAACGAACGCTTTGAAAGCTGTTTATTGGGGAAATTTACAAAAATTCCATTCACGATTGTAGATAATGAGGCAAGTAAGCATGTACTGGAAATGTTGCATGTGGATCTTTGTGGCCCAATGCCTGTAGAATCATTCGAGAGTCATCAAGCGATCTTTTGAATTGTTGGAGGAGACAGCGTTTCTATGTACAAAAAAATATATATCGATGTACGGAAGTGTATAAACGAATGTCTTGTTTCATCATTATGTGATAAGTATAAAGGAGTATATAGATAACAGCACCAACGCCGCTGTCGACAAGCGTTTAGGCAATACATTACGGCTGAGGCCCACCGGTTAGATTACCGCCATGTGTCAGGTATTTGCGTGACCCTTTTGTGAGTTTGTTACGTCTGCCGGAATCGAATTCTTAGGCCATCTACTCTAATCAGTAGTGTTCGTGATTTTCCTGATCATTTCCAAGTGAATGCGGGAGTTGCACCCTCGAATACGGGCCACCGAGTTCTCGCGATTCTTCTTTCCCTACTCTGGTGTCATACAGCGTCGTTAGGGCCGCGCGATGTGCTGACCACCCTCCCTCGCCCGCCCGCCTCTGATCTAGAAAAATATCTCCGCCTAGTGTCGGAGATAGGCCGAGGCTAAACCATACGTGTTGCTGAGCAAAAAAACAGAAAAAAATATTCTAATGAGGTGTATGTCTACTATATCTTACGAGTGATATGTAAACAATGTATCAAGGGGATATCCTATAAATATATATTATTGCATGCTAGCACACGATACGAAAATCATGAGTATGCTCACAAACCGAAGTAAGTGATAAAAATATGTGAGTCTCTCACCAGTGGAAGCAGTGGCTCCCAACGGGAATAAAAAGCTCGGCGACCGAGAGGTTTCTATTTCCCTCGTTAAAATGCACTCCGTGAAGGAAGTCGTCTTAAGCGGCGCACCGACAGGCGCACGTGGTGGATTCTGGAGCGGGTAAACGAGCTCGATGCGGAGCCTCCGGCGGAGAACGCTGGCTCCGCACTAAGGGCCAGATTAAGAAAATAAGCGGTCAAAAATATATTGCATTGATCTACGAAATTCGCATCCATAGGAACAGTCTTGGATATTGGCGAACTCAGCGACTGGGTTTAGCTCAAACCCTGCATTGCCGCTGAATCTATAGCGACTCTGACCAATGGGTCGAGTCCCGACGGTGACAGGACATTCGACACTAGCTTCATAGCCAAATTCCGCCGCTAACCGGAGGAGTATTGTAGCGGTCGGCTGCTCCGATCGGAAGTTCTCCTATCAATACCCACTCCTATCCTCTCACCGTCCTATCCTCTTCCGGTACACACAAAATTATACTTACAGTTACACTTACATACAATACACTACCATACATGTTGGGAAACTAGACAAGGGCTTGCCCTGGTGGGGGTGGTGACACGCTGGTGGAAGATACCTGCAAGAGGATATCTCCAGCAAGCCGACGTGTAGGTCGGCACTGGTTCTCACCATCCAGCGTGGAAGGAATCACCGCCATCCCCGAGTATAAAATATTTACCACACTAATAAGACTAATGATCATAACAGTTTACGTGCCTAAAAACAGCAGTCAATCAAGCAATCATTGGCGTAACCAGGACTTTTGTGTGTGTATGGGGCTATAGGTATATTGGCCAGCAGACTTATCTTGTAAATAATTTTTCATTTTAGCTGAATTAAAAATTTATTTTTATTTGTTAATTTATAGTTATTTATAAGTCTTGTTATTTAATATTTGATATATTGAATGTCTTTCTTAACTGTGAAAAATAGTGAAAACTAAACTGCAGAATATTTGTGAATATCTGCGAAAGGGGTTGATGCTTCATTGGCTCCTTTCCTCTTGGGTGCGCCGCTGATCGTGGCGCATCTACAGGAGCAGAGAATAACATCTGGAAAAGTCCGCCTGGCTGCCCAGTTTCCCAGCGTTACACAGTTTGCGCTACGATGAGTGCAGTGAAAGAGGGGGACCTAGAAGCTTGATGTCTTCGATAGGCAGCTACTGGAGTTGGACTGGTCATGGCAGTGACTTCCTCTTCCCACAAACACACATACACGGGACATTTGAGTATGGACCGCGTGGCGAATCCCGTGCATTCACAGCGGTATGCCCCTGGAAATCTGGGAGAATTCGAAGTTGGGCAAGCGATCAGACCCAGCAAGAGAGGGAGATTTTCTTCATGACATCGTTGTGTCTGCCATGTCTTGATGTCAAGGGGACGGCCTTTAACAACAAGTAGATGGATGAGAATAAACCGTAATCCCGACAACGTAAACAACCCGCCGTAGATCGGTAACCGTTGTATCTGCATGCAATTACAATCAGTGTATGAATAATAAGCAACTAACAATAGCTTTGTGGGATTAATTAGAATGCTGTAAAACCAGAGTGTTTTGTCATAGTTCTCAAAATTTTATCAAATCGGCTGAACGGTTTAGGCTTTAGCGTTGACCGAAGACAGCCGGGACGGACAGACGGACGGACAGACGGACGGACAGACGGACGGACAGACGGACGGACAGACGGACGGACAGACGGACGAACAGACGGACGGACAGACGGACGGACACACGGACATTTGCCGACTATAGATTTGTCGGTATCAAGGACCCACAAAGCATGGATTCTGCTACACAATGTATTCCAGAAAGTAACTTGCTATAGGAACCAGATTTATCCACTTTTTCTTTACCAGGGCCCGGCAATATGATTTTTTCTGCCGAAATTTCGCTGTTTTCCGGCGTACGATTACAGTACTTTCTCTTTTTAGGACGTAAGTGCGAGAAAGTAAAAATAATGAACACGAAGGGGCGGGCCTTTTTCTTTTTATATATTTTTACTTATCATATGTATCATATTTATTATATACGAAACAATGGCCATAGTCCTGCTGCCAGAATCTCATTATAGCCATCGTTAAGTCTCTTCCTAGTTGTCACTAAAGAAATATGAAGCAAAATGAACACATTAGTACTTCAAATAATATTTATTTTGTTTATAATAATTGTAGATGTGTAAAGTGATGTGACTCCCACATTTGTCTAAGATCAGCAGTACTGGGTCCTGGGCAGTTCGTCAAGTAAAGCTTTTAAAGTGTGTAAGCCATTCGTTGATTCCTTCATCCGTTCAGCCATTGCTATACGTGTAAATAGCTCCAGGTTTTTAAAACACATTCAGATCAATATGTTATTTGTTTGGGGCAATGGCAGTCACGCTGCAATAATGGGAATCACTGACTACCATTGCCGCACTAGCACATATTTATCATAACTACTCATATACTTCTATAGAATATTTAAAATTACTCGCAGTTATCAAATGATTTCTTAAATACTTCCATTCCAACAAATTTTAATTCTTACACAAATCTCGAAGTTTACATGAGTAAGACCTTTTCTGAGAGCACATTCTAACATCAACTACTCACCTTCCTGGTACGAATCGTCGATGTAAATCTTTCTTGGGCTGCGGTGATCAACTGTCTATAGTTATCATGAATAATGACAGGTAGAAGAATATGTTTCTGCATTTCAATGTGGTTTGTTTACAATATTTATTAACAATTTACTGCTGACTCTCATTACACGCGCTTCCCCTATAATAGGTGACGGTTTTTTTTATATTTACAAGAATCCATCGGTACAAAACTCTGTAAGTGTGGTACTGTCGGAGAGGGAATTATTCCTCGATCCTGCATCAAATAGATTTACGACGCAAGAAATAGAAGTTATCACATTATGATCCGGGAGGTAGATCACAATGGCGCATAACTCAGAGACGATGCGTCGTAGGCCTATGATTTGTTTGATTTATTTATCCAAAAAACAGTAAAAAACTATATGTGACGTGTGGGGGAGAAATACAATCTGCGCAGATTTTCTTGAGTTCCTTCCAACCATTCTTTCCACCTTTCAACCATAAATAGTTTATTAGCACTCACAACGTGGTTTTCGTGTTTCCGACGAGACACTAGTTTTGTTTAGGGTACGAGTATAGGGTGAGCAAGGTGGAGGGAGGAGGCCCTAGTTATGATTCTTAACGTGTAATATACTCAATGAGATCTTTTTTAACTTTCTATTTCATTTTCGAGTATTCATACTCGATAGATAGACAGGTGGTCAGGCATGAGCAGTGACACAAAAATCTATATAAAATTAAATTGAAGAATTAGAGACAGAAATAACATTCACTGTTAAAATTGAAGTCACCAGTTGTTTATAATTATAATTTAATCTCGATGCTTTGAAATGTTAGAATATTTATTCACCCACAACACCAGACGTATAATCAAGTCACGCACAGGAGCTGACTATTCGATTTTGGACCCAGTGTGAAGCTCTTTTCACTTTTAAAACATTGGTTTACAAAGGGCTGACTTCTCTACGACTTAGCTTGTATTTATTTTGTGTTGGGAATAATTGCGGGGAGACGGGTATTTGGTTATATTCTACACGCACCTGCATTTGCGAACTACGCTTCATTGGAAGACTACCTTCCAGGGCGGATCCACGCGATCATTCGATCAGGCGCACCTCTTGAGCGTAATGGATGGGACTCCCACTTCTCGATAAATGTCCGTCTCAGTTAACAATATCCGAGTCAGAAGGAGATCTCGAGAACATGATTATTATATATTTATATTTTGGGAATATTTAATTTTGTCGACTTCTTTCACGTGCCTTAAGAATGACGTGGCACTCGAATACACCGCCCCTGTCGCGAATGAACCCCCACCCCCGAAGTTAAATTTTGAATCCCATTGAACTAGGCCATGCACCACTGAGATCGGCAGTGTTCGTCAAATTCCATTTGTATCGTCCTGGAAATGAGATCCCCAGCTCTTGCCGTGTTAAACGACTGACCACTACCCTTTTCATATACGCTTAAATAGAACACAATTGATTTCACAGTATCCTTGACCGGGAAGTTTTAGGGTTCGATTTCCAACTGTAGCGGACAGCAGCGCGACTGCTAAGTCGAATTCAAGCGTTGTCTGTAAACGAACCACGGACCACGCGATATCTTTCTTTGCACATCCTTGTACCATTCTCTCTCCTTACTCACAGTCACTTACACGCACAAACACTACCTTTCAGATAGTCAAGATATTAGAGCGTGTCTCGGATGGGCCGGTGCCCCACTGGAGGAGGTACGTTGGGGAAAAAACTCAGAATTGGACAGTAGGTCGCCAGTTCTCTGGTCCAGCCTGTGTGAGTGTGAAGTGGGGGCATTGAAGGGGGATATAACACGACTGCAGTGACATGACTAACAACCTAAACAGTTGATGGGCCGGGAATCAATACGCAATCGTCCACACCGGACAAATGTAAATGAGACTTTTGACCGCTCTTGTCGTGTTTGGAGCCACCGTCCTACGCGTCCGCCGCGACGCTGCCGCGCCGGGGCAGGATCTGGGGCTTCCCGCGGGTGGGGTCTTCTGGAGGCCTGCGCCCGTCGCGGCCACCGTCACCTTCGGGCGCTGTCGCGGCCTCAGGGCCATGGAGCTGCTTCAGGGCTGTGGCCACGGCCGAAGCTTCCACTGCGGCGGCGGCGGCTGCTGCTGGTTGCATCATGACCCATCTCGGGTAGTTTGTTAGACTACGGTGGCAAGGGACTGCACTGTCTGTGCTTCCCCTGGAATGTGTCATTCTGGTTTCCATTTCTCTACTATTCTGTGGTGCTCTAGGCTACATTGGGGCATAAGTAGCTTACTTGAATCATTTTGACTCGAACTTCACATAAAGAATGAGGAAACTTAAGATTTTAGAGGAAAGAATGAGGAAACTTAAGAGAATTTCATTGAACTGCCTAAATTGAACTTTCAATGAATTGATTAAATTGAACTGACTGATAATTAAAATTAAGGCTGTTAACAATATTATTACTATGACCAATAATGATGTCATTTTCTGGTATTTAGCGTTATATTCATTAATATTTTATAAGATTATGTCCCCATTAATTGTTCATATTTAGGGAACTTTAATTTTAAACTGTCGATCCGGATAGCCGAGATCGCCAAGGCAATAGTGTCGTGCCGATCTCGGATCGAAGGATCGCGGGTTCGGACCCCGACTCGGGCATATATGCATTTACACTCCACTTCTACTTACATGTCCCTTCACTCTTCGTCATCACACTATCACTTCATTAAAGAAGGATTAATAATTCGCTGCCCGAGCAGGAGGGCCTTGCCTTTAATGGTATGCGCAGTTGGCTAATAAAAAATATTAAACTTAAAAGGACGTCGGCTACAATCGGCTGATGCAAAAGGAATTTTCAGGCCCGTGGGCTCACAAAACTACTACAAGCCCTGTCAAATCATTCTTCTCCAGACCCGTCAGTCTTTAAGTAGTGTATGCTTGAATCGAAGTGCGGAAAATTATTTAATGCGAAAACATTTGTTTGGCATCGTACTACTAAACCTGCAAATTTATATAGAAATAACCAGATATTCACAGGGGCGTATCCAGGGAGGGAGACAATTTCAGCCCATAGATATTTTTGAAATAATGATAAAATATTAAACAAATCTTTAGCTTAAAAATGTTTATTCATAATGGAAACACTTCTTTCGAGGCGATGCAATCAAAAAGTGGTAACTGGAATAAATTGAGAAAAAATTAATGTTGACATGTAAAAAAAAGTTTACTTGTGGAATGTGGATCCTCCATTGAAAGTCCATTCATGAATCGAATGAGTGTGTACAAAGTGTATATAGTCTGTAGTGGGTATAAGGGCGTTCTTCACACATAATTTTTTCATAAAATGAAAATCAATAACAGTCAAGTTGTAATTTCCAAAGGTGTTAAGAAGTGTGTACTCGCGTGATGCAATTTCTCTTGAATCCGATACAATTCCGTCTAGTGCCTTCAAATTTGTGGGTCGCTCTGCCTTTTCTATATAGACGGGGCCAGCTTGCAAAAGTAGTCCGTGTCACTGGGATTTGTAATACTTAACATGTTTAATATAGCAACCTGCAGCCTCCTCGGCACAGACGACGGCTGCCGCAACTGTATATATAAAATTCAACAAGTTAGAAATTGATATTTTGTGTTAAAAGAAGGGCACTTGGGAGCTGCGGTCGACTTTTGCGAATAAAATATAGTTGGAATATTTCATTATCAAGTATGTAGGTCTTCGCCCTAGAAAAGTCGCGAAAATGGAATTAAATGTGCAGTCACGACTCACTCTGTATACTCTCACTACATTTTAGATATATACAAGTTAAAGAAAAGTCATTATTAGAGATACATTTTTGGCAATGATGGAAATTAATTGTACCTTAGTTGTATAGGAGCTCATATATTATTAATACCCACACAAAGAAATTGAAAATAATTTGACGTCTTGTCAACATAACATTTTATTTATTGTGTTAAGTTGTGATTTCTCATGTGACCACCGCATAGAATTTTGCAGGCGAAATACAGAGAATTAATACTTAAATTAAAAAAGACTTGCACAAAAATATATATCACACAATATAGTATTATTAAACAATGTTAGCTTATTTGTTGTTATTTACCTGGTTAGAAACTAAATATTTCGGAGCCTCGTACGATGTGCATGTGGTCATAGTACTAGAGAAATAATAACAGCCGAAGGTATTGATTTGTATCGTGTCTAGCATTCTTTAATGATTCTGAGTGATTTCAGCTCTTAGGCCGCAGGGTGTACATACGGTATTGATAGGAATGATAGGCGAAAGTTCTCTTTAACGCAAGATTGTATTTCATTGCAGATCAATTGCCTGTCTTCCTGGAGACTGCTTTTCCATAACAAAACTACAGATGAAATTTCTGTTTGTTCAAGCACAGGTCCAATTTCTTTGTCGGGTCCAAGAACCCTTAGCCGAAACAATTGTTCTAGGATTCAAAACCATTCTCGTTTCTCTCGCTTTAATCACTTTGGCTCAGAAGACGCTTAAAAGCCTTAGGTATAATCCACAGCAGCATTATTCAAGCATTATAGCAGCACCTCTAAAAAGCTTGTAAGTACATCTAGAGGCCAAGATGGAGCATGCAAAAGACTGTGATTCCTTAAGGTGTCAGGCAGAAGGAAGCATTGCAAGAATGGAAATTATTATTCGTTATCTAGTACCTTTACTATACAGGAGGATGTTACATGTATTGTGCAATATTGCATGAGAGCCGATGTATCTAAAATTTTTTCTAAATTTATTACGATAATCTCTCAGAATAGTGAATGATTTTGTTAATAACTTTGAACATATAAATAATATTACTCCATGTTATTTATTGATACTTTCGTGACCTTCTTACTAATCATCTCCTGTAGGTAATTTTCCATTAACTATTCTTTCCCTTATTCTGTTTAACACTGAATTATATCACGGCGAAGCATACTGTCTATGGCAATGTGATACTGTCCTACTGTTTACGGTAGCGTCTGTAGTACTTATAATAATAATAATAATAATAATAATAATAATAATAATAATAATAACAATAATAATAGTAATAATAACAATAGTAATAATAATTATTATTAATAATAATTATTATTATTATGAGGTCCTATTAGAACCAATTTTCAATTCTTTTCAGTTAAAGTTTATTCACCTTAGAATACTATCTACAATAGTGTCGTACACAACATTCTACTTATGGTAAAGTTTGAATTTTGTTGGGAAGGAAAGTTCACTGGCAAATGTATTCCTGTCGAGAATGTGTACTCTGAGACACATCATCAGAGAGAAATTTCTGGCTTTCCATTTGATTATTTTCATGTACATTTTTATCGGAGGTGTTTCCTGATGTCATGTGTTTGTTAATATGTATCGTCATCTGCCTTCTATCATCTTCGAAGATGGAACCTGTTTTTGGCAGGTGCTTAGCAAAGTCCCGTTGCTGGCAGGGACGCTGTTGGCCGTTCATCACCACTTGCTCAGTGAGTTTGGCTCCCACGACGCCAGAGTTTGCGATCGCAGAGGCATTTTCGCACGAGTCTGAACTTCACGTGTCGTAAGGAAAGGTGAGCGTATTACGATACTACGAGATCGATTTTTCTGTGGAGACCTCGCTTTCAAGAATTTGCATATTGACGTGGCACTTTTATTAACTGAGTTTCAAGTTTTCTGGCTCTTTAGAGATAAGTGCAATGTTTCCTGGCGGTAGGTTAGCACCCAAGTTTTCTCAAAATAGCATGTTTGTAGACTCTATATCTGAAGGTGGCTCTTCATGTTCATTTGCCGAGTAGCGAGCTACAGCTCACCCAATCCCGCGCAGCTGATGTGCTCGACGAATGATCGGTTCTTTTCAGGTGTCCAAAAGACAGACCCCGTGAGTAGGATGAGCACCGAATGTTCGTCGCTCGGCAAATCACAAGCAACTGGTCCACACTTCTGAGGATTCGGCGAACGGTCGCTCACTACTCACCGAATACCGAATTTTGAGATAGACTTTGCCAGTGAAACAATCGTCAGCTGGTGTTATCTCAATAACGCCTTCCACTGCATCCTCTTGTCATGCTTGTATCTTTTCTGGCGCAATATCGCCTTTAGTTTTCTACTTATTTTACTCCGTCATGGAACATCTTACCTTTTGACCCTTTGGCATCAACTCTTAACTTCATAATAACTTCATAATTCTGAAAATCTTATGAATATTTGAATGTTTAATCGCTCTCTGATTGACATATACGTTCAAGAATTTGGAAAAGCTTTGCAGTAATTCCAACAATTTATTCTTACCTGTAGTTAACGGAGTTTATGGCATATGAAATTACATTGCATTCTGTTTGGTGTTGTTTCGAATGTCTGAAAATTATGAGATCTTATACCTATCTTTCTTAATACGGAGAAGAAGTGCATTTATTGTTTCTGTGAACCAGTGATATTACAATCTGATATTACAGATCTGATAGTAAAGATCGATCAAGAATCTTAACAAAAATTATACTATATTACATTTAATATTGTTTCATTGTGAACTCAAACGTCAATGGTTAGGCTTTTGTTATCAATGTTTTTTTCTCAACACTTTCTTTATACACTACGTGGTGTGGTATATTGAGGCGTTTCGGCACAGCCATTTCGGCAATTTCATCCTGCTCCGTAATGGAAGTTCATTCATATAAGTAGTGCGAAGAAATCATAATTAAAATATTTTCAAAATAAATTTATCGTTATTGTGATTGTTAATTAAATCAATAATTTTGTTGATTGAATCAATCATTTATTGATAATGTATTTATTGAATTAATCAAAAGTAACTAAATTCTCAAAATTAATTATATGCGTAACATCTATCAATTCAAAAAATAAAAAAAGTCCTTAATTGAAAAACCATCCTCAGGGAGTTCGGTCTACATTTTGTAAGAGCTGTATTGTAATTTAGTGTTAATTAATATCTGTGGCCGTGCATTTCAGTATATCGCAGTCAGTATATCGCAGTATATGTCAGTCTGCCAACAGGAATTTCACTTCTTCAAATTTGGCATCAAATAGTTTGTCAGTTATTTCGAGTGTTGCCAAAATGGGTTGTGTTTTTGTTTTTAGAAGACATGTTCACATGCATAGTTGTTGCATTCCACACGATGTTGTAATGGAGTCAGTAGTTTGCGAAAAAGACAGAATCAGGGATTGACAGATACCTCTGGAAGTTAGATGAAAACTATACTTTATTCAATAAACTAGTGCATTTAATAGTTATGCTCATTTACTTTAGTAGTAATTTAAAAAAAAAAAAAAATTGAAATACAGTATATTTACCGTGTGTGAATGCAATATTCTTTACAAAGACATTACATTGAATGACCTGCAGCTAATAAATCTTCGTCGCCAATGTTGCTGCCTTGGGATAGAACTCTAGAAGGGGGTCCAACAGCATATATTCGATCTCGTACCAGTGTCGCCGGCAGTTTTTTGGGGTTTCTCCAATCTACACCCGTGTCGAAGCTATGTCGGAGTAGTACCCTGACAAACGGGCCACGGACCGTGCACGATCTTTCCTTCCCGCTATCCTATTTACACCCCTTACTTATATTCATCTATATGCATTACACTACCTCATGTCACGGGCTTGGAGCTTGTCCCGGGTGGGGCGGTGCCCTGCTGGTGGGAGATACGTGGTTATGTAAACACAATAAACCGACGTTGGTCGACAGCAGTTCTCGCCATTAAACGGGGGAAGATCACCGCCACTTTCCGCGGTAAAACATACATTAAACGTAGGGAACTAATGACCTTAGTATCTGACGCGCTCGGTAACACTAATCAAATAACCAACGAGTCAATCAATGAGCCTCATATTACGTTCAGTTGGTGTAAATCAGGAGGCGTTGGCATCAAACATTACAAATCGGTATTCGCCGGTCCGGATGGCCGAGATCGTTAAGGCAGTAGTGCCGTAGCGATCTCGGACTGAAAAATCGCGGGTTCGACTCCCGTTTCGTGAATGGTTTTATTTGTGTTTATCTCTTTCACCCCGTATCATCACCGAATCATGACATATTCACGGTTACCATACCGTTAAATGCAGAAGTGGTGACCTAGATGTTGATGCAACCTTAAATAACACACACAAACACACGCGGTATTGACATGAATGTGACGAAATCAATACAAAAATACTAACTAGCTTAGAGTGACATCTCCAGCGCTTTAAAGAAAATGATATTTTCTGTTAATTTGAGTTTAAAAAAATAGATTAGAATGGTACAAAAACGTGGCTGGAGGGGGTCCTACCGTGAGTTATGGACGCACAGGCGGGCGGGTGGACACAAACATGTTACCCGATTACTATATGCAGGATTATTTTGCGCTTTGTATTTATGAAACCGATGTCACACGAATTAGCATTTAAATGTTAATAGTGAATCTATTGGCAGGTGAGGACGAGTGCAGGGCCGTACATGTCCGCCGGTGCGACACGACCATTTCCACAGATATTTCGCACGTTGTCGTCACCGCTACGCTTCCAACACACTCGCACTGTCCTTGCAGTACCAGTTGCCCGTGTTCCAATCCCTGCTATTGTCTTGTGCGTGGCCTGGACAACTCCCGTCCCGCACTGCCACCGCGACCACCGTCGCCGCTGCCGTCGCCGCCATTTCGCGAGTGAACGACCCCCACGGGCGGCGGCCTGCCGGCTCGCCTGCCGCCGCGCGCGTCGCCTGGGCTCTTCTCTGCTGGTGCGAGCTTCTGACCTCCTAGTGGGTCAGCGCGCAGCTGTCGCTTTCTCTCGAACTTGATATGGGGCTCCAGGAACCCGTGACGTCGGCTCCCATTCACCTATCACGCGGCGCGTCAAACCGCGTGTCACAAGCTCGCCTGTTCGACACGGGGAAGGGGGAATATCGCTTTCCTTACGTCATGCGCGCGTCGGTGCATACTCGGATAAATTGCAGGGGGTGGGAACGGCGCCTCAGTTGAACACCGGCCGGCGCACGGAGACCTGCAACAGAGCACCAGAGAGGTCCGCCAGTCGTCTGCAGCCCACGTGACAGCCGAAGCCCGCCACCATGGTCGCCAGAGCCCCTGCCGCCGCCGCCGTCGTCTTGCTGCTTGTGGGCGTGGCCGCCCTGGGCGTTTGCGCGCCGGCCGAAGGCGAGTACTCAGCGTCGAGGAGTGGCACTATTTTCTTTGTATATATATATATATATATATATATATACAATATATACATATATATATATAATATATATATGTATATATATATATATTGTATATATATATACATATATATATATATATTGTATATATATATATATATATATATATATATATATATATATATATATATATATATTTGCAACCAGTACACCAGACACTATTTATTATTAAGTTTTTGAAATTACTCTAAAAGAAATTCATAAAATTAGGAACAAAAAAAAAGGATTTTTGAAATGTATTTGTATATTGCTTCTGTTTTTATTGTTTTCTTTACCTCGATTTCTAAGCAAACTAAATAAAAATGTTTGTTTGGAATATTGGTTGAAAATAATACTTTTATATACATATTCTATTCAGACGTTAACCACAAGTATACTTTTTCGTGATAATTTTTCTTGAGTTTTATAAAAATCATTTAGCGATATCGCCTCAATTTTGCCTTAAATTATTTCGAAAATCTATGCTAAGAAACATCAAGTATTTTAATTTTTTATTATAATATTTATCTTTGTCGCGAAGCATGTATATAGGGGAAAATGTCGTACCTAGGGACCCTTGTCATATTTTAATTCTTTTCTCTCTTGTTTTGGGTGTGAAGTTGATGTTAATTTGTTTGAAATGCTACACATCTGAGCATATTTATGTGTAATAATACTATTTTAAGAACATTCTATAGGTTCTTTTTTAAATGATTTGTCTGTGTCCAGTGTGTCCCTAGGAGCATCGAACTGATGTTTCTAGAGACCTATAGTGATATACCTGGGGACAATGTAGGGAAAGTGAAAAAACGACAACTAAATAAATGTATGTTCTTTATTTTAGAATCAATATCACAATAACATTTGTTGAACAAAAGGGACTCTGACATAGATCACCTAATCAACTAATCAATTTATATTAATTTACAATCTAATCCACCTTCAAATATATTATTCAAAATATTATCTATATATATTTTTATTATAATCTATTTACTAAATAGCGTGTAAAATAAAAAATAAATTTTGTATCAAATGAAGTATTTTACTACCAATCTCAATCAAAATTTTCACTGGTTCTGCGTTAGTTAATTATCTTTTTTCTATTGACATCTTACTTATTCCTTAATGCTATTACAAACGTTAATCTAATGCACTTGCAAGAACAATACTCTCCCTTTTGTCTTTAGATATTTCCAGTAATAACAAGTAAAGGTACGACACATTGAGAATATGTGTGACTAAGGGGAGTGTTCTCGGGTACAAGTGCGTAGGTATATACAGGTGAGTCACGTAACGTTAGCATCTCCTGTAACTTTTGAACGGTTAAAGTTATTGCAAGCCAGTTTTCTCGGAAGTGCATGAGTGAATGGAGCTAATTGATAGACGTATTTATTTCTATTTTATAAGTTATTTGAGGTAACTTTGACTTTTTCAAATGAAACTGTACATATTTCTTCGGTCTGTCATAACGAGCATAAAAAGACAAACCCAATGATATACATATTATCGAATGTTAGATAAGCGCTTTTGAGTAATTTTGATTCTTTGCGACCAATGTTTAACGGATATTTGATCTTGATGCTAACAACACTGCAATAGTTTGGTGAATATTTATAATATGTTTGGTTTACTCAAATACTAAGATTCCTTTCCTTCCACGAACAAGCGTTTGATGGTGGAGCCCAGCGTGACTTTGTGTGGTGGACTGTTACATTCAAAATATTCGTTAAACATCTGTAATGAATGAATGCAGAAATGAAAATTACTCAAAAAAATGCTTCTCTCACCTATGACAATATTTTTATCACTGGATTCGTCTTCCTTTAAAATTATTTTTAAAACCCTTTTAAAATTATTGATACTGAAGGTTTGTGCAAAAATATTAAAATTGACGCTTAACAGTTTTCAAATATGCGAGAAAACAAATAACGAATCAAGTGTTTTAAAAATTCAGATGTGTTAGAAATATCTTCGGTCCATCGTAATAACACAACAAGCTAATTGGTCAATAATTTACCAATGGATATTTCACTGATTAACTCACCGACTTTGATTGGTTTGATAATTAAACGATGCTTAATAAATCTCGTAACATTAATTGAAGAAGACATTAAATTAGGTTATTACTCTCTTGAAGTGCTACACTTTGCTCCTGCGAAATGAAAAGACCAATTTCAGAATTAGAAAATATTTTGTTCATATGCTATCACGGTCTTCAAGGCTCTATGTTCTATTGGTAATTGAATGAATGCTGTATAGTAACTTTCGCAAAGTACACAAAGATAAACAGAAGCTGTGCCAATGAAATATTTCTTCGGCATGTACCATTGGTATTAAATATCCAAGTAACTTGTTTTAGATGGAAGAATTTGTTGCTTGTGTTGTTGAGGAAGATGTCATATTCTTCAAATAATGCTCTACTTCAAATCATGTGTAGTTGACAAGTTTTCTGTTGTTGAGACAGAGAAAATCAGCCACGAATCTAAGTGGAGCATTAATCGAATAATATGTTATCTTCCCTGACATTACAACAGGGAAATAACATTCCAATCTTCTATCGCACCAACTGGTGCTCTGAACTTTAAGTCTGGGACTGGGGTGAGCTCTTGCTCACTGTAGGTTCTCCAAATAATCGCTCTTCTCTTGCCATGTCTGTCTGTTATTCATAAGATCTTCTCACCAACACTCATATACATCCTGATGAAAGCCACAGGATGACGACAATATTAGCCTGGATGTAAAATCATCCGGATCGAGCATTCATTCAATCTGGCGGCGGAAACTTTCATGTTTCACTCACACTTTTATTACCATTCTCCGACTCTTGGACACATAAATATGATGCTGAGATGATAAATGACATTCCTGAGTTTGTGTCAATAGTGAAAAATCTGAAGTTTCCCAAACATGTAACCCCATCGTTTGTATTTCTCGGGGTACCCCAACGTCATGGACACGATGGGGGTTGAATCAATTTGGTATTGGATGTGGCTTGCACTCCAAAGTACCTAATTCCAACACTTTTGTTGCTGTTGTGTTTTCGGAAAAGTTTTTTTTTTCTGGTGTGTCTTTATAATTGTTTTTACGCAATAAAGCGTGATGTGTTGCACAAGAGCGCCTGGAGTCCTACATGTTCAAATAAATCTGCACATGTGCCAGATCCAGAATTTTAAAACGATTGCAGCGAATTAATAAGTTCCAAGTTTCCGTATGAGGAAATACCTAAAATACGCCCTTATCAAAATGGTGGAAAACTAGTTCAGTACAAAGGCAGTTGAAACGCCCGCACGAGCTACTTGCCCGCCTTGGAAACCCTGTAAACACGGGTAACTTCCCCTGTCTCCTCTCTCTTTTCCCCTCCAAATCCAGATAGGGATGCATGCACGGAGCGTGGAATACTGGCCTGATACGAACATATGTTTGCTAGAATTGTTTTATCAGACACAGATATTTAAATTATGTTTATAATCTTTACTATTTACTACTATTTCATGTTTATTTTCTTTTTAAATTCTGCCTTGTTTAAGCACTTTTCCAAAGGAACGGGCATGACGAACTCATTGCTTGTTTTGTGGTACATTTTATTAAATCATTCAGTTATTTGCTGTGTATAGCAATAATGTAAAATTAGTTAACAAGTCTATAAGTCAACAATTCTTGCTTACAGCTCTTAACAGTGTTTGTTAAACGTCCTAGCTTGGAGTTGATGCAATTGTCGCTCTCTTAAGTAGACACGATTACAAAATCATGATACTTCCGATTCAAAATTTTTATTTTTTTAAATTCACAATTCGAAATCTAAAGTGTTAGAACATTTTAATAGATCATTTCTTTGTTTAAGTGGAGGAAATGGGAATTAAGGTAGCTAAATTTTGGGCGATAGTTGTCAACTAACTTCCCTAAAAAATTGTTGTGGGTTTTATAACCACTGACGTACCGCCAAGCTAGATCAATTTGTACATCCCTTACTTTTATATCTGCCATTTGCTCTAGGCGCAGTGTTCACGAACACAAGGAAGCTACTTACCTTCCCGTCCTCGATATCTCTGCTTTATTGTGTGCATCCTTATGTCACCTATCAAATGCCAGAAACCGCATTTCGATGCCTTGAACGTTGCCAGAACTATTTGGGGGGAACCAGCCCACTAAATACTTGCAGTATAAATGATGAGTAATTCCCGAACTTAATACTTCATACAAGTGTCTGTGAGCTAGCAAAATAACTGCTCGTAGCAAAAAGGTGAGCTGTACTTTCTTGAATTGGTAGGGAATGAATGAATCTTTACTAGAAAAAGCTTTTATTGTTACAACCTTATAAAAAAAAATTAAAATCCTTTAGTTAATTTAACAATGGCTAAACGTAACCTCATGGGACATCAGGCGACGTACTGAATACCAGTAAAACCTTAATACCACCTTAAAATTCCCTATTTTAAAAGTACAAATATTGACAGTAAGATTACATGTCAATATTTTGATCCTTGAAAAGTCTACTTAAAGTATTGTTTTGTGCTTAGTAATTAAATTGAATTTTATTGTGTCGCAATAGATCAGAAGATGGGGTGCTTTGGAAGACTGTCAAAAAGGTGTTTAATGTTAACTTTGACTTGATATGGAATAAATAAATTATACAAACCTCTTCTTTATAAAATTTTAATTGGGACCTATTTTTTCGAGAAAAAACAAAAAACAATAAGACAGTATTTAATTCTATAAAAAAAATTATCTTACTTTTCGTTACTTTTAGTCCCGACAATGACAGTTTTTTCTATCGAAAATTCGCCATTTTCTGGCGCACGAGTACAATACTTTCTCAAAGTCCAGAGGTCACTGGATAGTTTTTAAAGTCAATAGTTTTAAAAGTCAAATGTATATGTTTAAAATTTATATTTAAAATTGAGCTTTTTTAGCACATAAATTTTACTTTTAAAACTACTGTTAAAATAATTGTTTCTTGTATCAAGTATATATCTTCAAATGCTGAAGAGGATCTCACATTCTGAGATTGAAATTCTTTCATTTAAAAAATTAAATTATGACTGGGCTAGCTTATTATTTGATTAATACTTTTCTTTCTCGCGCTTACTTCGCAAGAAGATAAAGGCCCATGTTCATTACGCGAGTGTTGTCCGGTGGCGAATACGGCGATGGCGTCGTCGCGTTTATAGTGACCAATAGACCTGAAGATGAGGGTAAAGTAACTCCCGAAATCTTCTTGAAATACTATCAAATATGTGTTTTATGTTAACTTTTACTTGAAATGGAATAAATTATAATACTTCTTTCTAAAATTTGAAAGGGACCTATTCTTTCCAGAAAAGACAAAAAACAATCGGACAGTATTCACTTATATTAAAAAAGCAAAATTTATGCACTTTTTAGTTTCCAAGGTTTTTCTGCAGAAAATTTACCGTTTTCCGGACCTCGCTTGCAATATTTTCTATAAGTTCAAAAATAATTGGATTAATATCACTCAAACAAGCAATTATTCCAGTCAATTTAATTTTTTAAAACCCCCATCTAGATCGGGTTTTTGTTCAGTTTCACTGATCCACTGAGCAAATGCTGAGATGGCCCCTTGTTTTGCTCTGGACATAAATGTAGCTTCAATATGTGCACATTTTGTTGAACTCTTCTTTTGCTTGTAGTGGTGATAGTGGTTGGAGTAGAGGTGGGGTGAGTTGCTATTTTGTTTGCAATACAGAGGAATCAAATCTGGAATTCTTTTGCCGTTACAAATAAGTTTACGAATACTCGGGAACAAAAATTTCTAGTTTCTACTAATGCTGCTAATCCCGCATTTTTTAAAATTTTATTATTTATATATTTTTAAACTCTTATTCATCTTTTAACTATTTATAGTTCAAATTTTGGGAAGGGGTACTAGAACTCAAGAAAACGTGCGCAGTTGATTTTGTCCCTCATACATTACATTCAGTTTTTTTTACAGTTTTTTGACTAAATAAATAAATAAATAAATAAATAAATAAACGTCAATAATGATAGACGTGAGAGCGTAGGCTTCCGCGGCCGGAGTCAGTATTTACTAGGCTGTCCGGGTGACGCCGCCTCCATGGCGAAGGTGCCGACGTTTCGGTCGCCATTCTGCGACCTTCCTCAGGGCGTAATGCTTCAGAAAATACATATTGATGCAAAAAATTATCTGATCATAAAAAAATAAATTATGACCGGAATTATAGCTTATTATTTGAAGAATGCCTTCTCTTCTTACGCAGTAATCAGGAAATAGTAAAACTCCATGACTATTATTTGAGTGGTGTTGTTCCCGCAGAGGGGGAAGCGGCGGCGGTGACGTCGAGCGCCGTGCCGGCGGCGGGAGCTGGAGCGGAAGCGGGGGCGGAGTACACGCCGGAGTCCGTGGCGGAGCCCGTGCAGACCAACGAGGATCCCTGCCTGCGCGCCGGGGGGCTGTGCGTGCTGGAGAGCGAGTGCCCGCCGGGCCAGCTGGCGGCCACGCGCGGCCTCTGCCCCGCGCAGCAGGAGCGCGGCGTCGAGTGCTGCCACGGCCGTGAGTTGCCCGCAGCACGCGAGCGCTTCCTGCAGACCCTAGTCCCGGTCCTGCCCGGTCCTTTCCGTGGTGGCGGCGGAGAAGTTGGGGGAGTTCGTAATTAAGAGGGATAAAGGATATATTGCCACAATAGTTTTAAAGTTATTTAATTTTAAAACCTTATTTAGGTATGTTCCTGAAAAATTGCCACTGATGATGTGATAAACGTGTTCTCCAAACCTGCCTGAATAATGGTTTTAAATTAAATATCATTGAAACTCTTGCGCTTTAAATCTCTTATCTTTATTAAATCTGCCAAATCACGTTTGCGCGCTTGGTGCGCGTGCATATGTGTGTGCGTGCGCGTGCATGTGTGCGTGCGCGTGCATGTGTTTGTGCGCGTGCATGTGTGTGCGCGCGCGCGGATGTGTGTGTATGCGCGCGTGCATGTGTGTGTGCGCGCGCGCGTGCATGTGTGTGTGGTGCGCGCGTGCATGTGTGTGTGTGAGCGCGCGTGCATGTGTGTGCGTGTGCGCGCGTGCATGTGTGTGTGTGCGTGCGCGCGTGCATGTGTGTGCGCGCGCGTGCATGTGTGTGTGCGCGCGCGTGCATGTGTGTGTGCGCGCGTGCATGTGTGTGTGCGCGCGTGCATGTGTGTGTGTGTGTGTGCGCGTGCATGTGTATGTGTGTGTGGTTGTAAGACGTTTATGATCCAGTGTTTTTAAACGAAATTGACATTAAGTTATATTGGTAAGTGACCCCCATCCCTATCAACTTTGTTGTCTAGTTTCCGCTATCTACACTGAGGTGGCCCTGTTTTCCTTTTGGACTTGAATGGAGATTCACTATGCAAACGTTTTGTAGAGCCGTTTATAAGTTGTGGTTAGTGGTGAGCCAGGGGTGTGCGTTTTTGTTTTTCCTCAGCAATGATCAAAAACCAAAACTTCAGTTTGTTTGCTGTTGCTGATATGTTTTTATTGCTCGGAAGCGCAGTTTTTGTATCTTTCTAAGAATGCTTTGTTGGTACTTTAATTCATTATGCTGATCTGTATGAATGACATACTAAAAGGGTGGGTGTAGCGATTCTAGATTTTAAGAAAACATGCGCATAAATAGTTTTCTCCAATACGCCATATACACTTTTTAAATGTTTTTTGACAATAAATAATTAAATGGTACTCTAATTGGGGTTTAACATAGGTTTCATAATCATCATATTGGAAATTAGAACCCATGTAAATCAGTCATCAAAGTTTGAATTTTATTACAAACCCAACCCCTAATTTCACTAGTGTAATTTCACTAGTTTCATCAAAGTGTTCTTTGATGCTTCGGTGTGTCTGGTTCTGATAAAAGATGGCTCATGTGGAAATTATTGGTATTCATTTCTCGAACTTTGGCAAACTTATGTTGGAGGCAACTGCACTTCTCATTGTTTTGTCATTTCTCCAACACTAAACTCGTACTTGAGGAAATATTATGAACACTGCATATTTGCATTCGATGTGTACGGCTTCATTTTGAATTTCTCTATCAGTGAATTTATTTTAATATTATCACATATTTCCCGACGTGATTTGACCGGCTTAGTTAGCTCAGGACATCTGATGTTACTGCAGTGCCTCTCATCAGTAGTCTTCGCAAGTAGCTTCATAGCAAGGTCGAATTCAGCCGCTCTCTGGAAGAGAATTCTAGCGACCGGATGCTCTGATCGGTAGCCTCCGTGGTTTCTCCGATCAACAGCAGGTGAATATTGGAGCTTAGAGCATGTCCCGGCTAGGGCGAGACACCCGGTTGGAGAAAACCCCGCTAGTCGACGTGTAGGTCGGCGCCGGTTCTCGCCATTGCTCGGGGACGATCCGTCCGAGTAAAAACATGCACTACATAAACGGGAATAATCACCTTATCCGTGGACGCACCCGAAAACATCAATTAATGCGACATAATTTTCAACAATACATACAACACTATTGTAAGTGACTATATTGAAACAAACTAAATCGTTCATGAAAGCTTTGCGTAACCTTCAACTGCACACACTGAACTGACACTGCGGAGTCAGATTTAGCTGGCAGGAGAATGATGCGGTCTTCGGAGATGCTTGTGTTGTTGGACCTATCAAAATAAGCATCTGCGAGCACGAACCGAGGATATCGACCACATGCTCTTGGTTCTTTGGGCCAAGCAATTTGCGGGGGTGGTTCTTTCTTTAGGTTACACCCTAAGTCGGCTAACTCTGAATGGTTACGTGGCTATGTGAGATACTTAAAAGTGCGGACGATTATTTTGACAGGTTGTAAAGCAGTGCACCAACGAACACCACATTCTCTCTACGAAATGTGTTATTCCACCAAACAGATGAGCGCCGGCTGATCCAACTAAGATCCAACTTCGGTTAGCGTCAGTCCAGTGAGTGCAGTTTAGGAGTAGGGATAGTTCGTACGAGTAATTTGGTTTGTTCCGATATTTTTATATATGTATATATTTATATATGTATATATTTATATATACATATATTTATATACGTATATATTTATATAGGTGACTCCACACATTTGACCAGTAGCGAGAGATTGGTTGCGAGAGATCTCGAGTAGCCGCGGTGCTAGGTGAATTTCAACTTCCTTTGATGTGGACAAAAGACCGATGCGCTGCTGGTAAGGACGGCTCCACACATTCGTTATCCGGCGAGTAGCGAGCACCCACTCACCGAATCCCAAGTAGTGTGAATGAGTTTCTTGCTAATTGCCGATTGGCGAACATTCGGTGCCTGCCCTGCTTACCTGTCGGTGTCGGTCTGTAGGAGACATCAAAGGAAGCGAACATTCGTCGAACACATCTGTTCGGGATTGGGCGGACAGTAGCTCGCCACTCTGTGAATGCCGAATGTGCGGAGCCCTCTTAAGGCGAGCACCGACTGTTCGGCGCTCGGCAAATAGCAAGTAACCTATCCACAATACTCGCAGTGAAAAGACGGCCGTTACTCGCCGAATGCCGAATGTGGGGCCGCCTTAATATCTTATATAAATATTGAAACTTTTAAACAAAGAATAATTTTTCTTTAACTAGATGTTCTGAACAAAACTTTTTTGAGTTTTAGCAAAATAATTAGTTTCGCGCGATCATTCTCCAGCTAGCAGAATGACAGAAAAAATAGTAATCATCCTCATCTTGTAACTGCCACACCTAGTAACAAGTTATGCCAAACTTTCACGAAAATCGAGATATTCACATTTGGAGGACACATACAGTGCTATTGCCTCGTTACTGCCCCAAGCCCTTCAATTAAAGACTGGTCTCGTGCACTTTAAAAAAGTTGTCTCTATCATATCCCCCACGCGTCATGACTGCTCTACTGTGGAACTCGCAACACCCTTCGCCTTGCAGCGTGCTGCGCGCCATGTGGGCGGGGTCAGGGCACGGCGAGATGCTCTGTCTGCATTCCGACATGTTTTTTGTTGCGTTCATTGACCCATGCCAGCATGTTCAACCATGCGGACGATAGTTGACACACACGTTTCACTAGGCGTAGGCTTACAATGCACACAACCGCACCAGTGAAGTTATTATGAATCATCCTAAGAAAGCTTACGCAATCACATCCTAAGAAACATTTAAATCTTATGAAGTTTCGGGTTTCCGGCCCTCATCCCTACACATGTGTAGTCATGCCTGTTTCTTACTATTGTAGACTTACTTGAGTCATAATATTTCCCTTTTCTGGTAATAGTAATTACTACGAGTATATCAACCTACTGGGAAAAATGTCCCATTGACTTAATACTAAAAATATTTTTATGATGTTTTGTTCGTGAAAAATAAATGATCTTGTTGGCAAATGTTTTCCATTTTTCGTGTAATTAAAAGCTGATTTTGCCCCTATTTAACAACGTCATTCTTCCTCCTTATATTGCAATACACCATTGTAAAATGAAAATATTGGCATAACATGCACCTACGTCGAATTCGCTGGATTCAAGTCCTGTATTCTAAGTATTGAACCTCTCACCACGTGATATTAATGCTAATGGATACATAGGTGATTAGTTACAATGTGGATACGAAATCACAGAAAAATGGCTTTCGAGTCGGCAAGAGAAAAACCATCTGTTTTTAGTTGGTGAATATTAAATCATTTCTTACTCTTTACTAATGTATTCATATCATGACTGTGTGTTCATATCATGAAGTGTGTTTGTCGTCGCATGTCGTTATTCTTCATATGTCAAATCTTTATGTCTCCACCCTCTCACACGAAATAAGAGAAAGGCAAGTTACCAGACACATATTTTTAAGTGAAATATTTATTCAAACTCTTTCATTCTATCAATTTTTCTTGTTGCTATAGAAAACATACAAATGTTATTTTTCATACGTCTGTTTTATGACGGGATTCATATTTCAGTTTGTGAGAAAAACAAGTAATTCGGTTCATATCTCTAAACTAAAGAAAAACTTGGTTGAGCTTGGCTACTGGATTGTCAAAAAAAATATGATGAAACTATGCCAATACATGATAGATTCCTTGATATGTTCCTTAACAAAAGACCCATTGGTAAAAAAATTATATGTTTTAATTACACTACTCTCCCTCGACTAGACCCAAAAATATGTTTTAATAGTTATTAACCAATCGCACTTCACTGGGTTTTGATGACCGAGTTTCAAATTTGAGTATGTATAACGGTGTTCATATTCCTGTTTGTGAAAAAGACAGGTTATTCGGTTCATGTCTCGAAATCGAGCCGGCAGGTAAAATTGATATTAGATTGCGTATTACTTCGAAATAACGTTCAATGATTCCATTCGTTTAAGTAATTTGTCGCTCGATTAAAATGGCTTTGTTTTGTCACTCTTTTCAGTACCAATGGAACAGATGAATTGTATTTTGGTGTTTAAATTATGAGAAAAACCATAAACCTTGAACCACCAATACATATAATTTTACGGTACATATTTCTTAATTAACGTATCTCAACAACAATGCGAAATAAGTCATCTGCTACCTACCTACCTACCTTTTCGAATCGCTTTCATAAAGACTATGATTGTGTTTCTTGAAAGGGATAATTTCACGCGTGTTGAAAATAGGTTTATTCTCAATCGTAATTTTAACGAACTTTCACGAACAGGCTTCTGAGCGTTACATATGCTGCAATGTGTTGCATCCAATGAGCGAATTAAAAGAATGATGAGACTGACCCAACCTCTAACTAGTGGATCAACAACAACACATACTTTGTCGTATTATATATTTTGTAATTTTCTAAAAGTCGCAGAGTTACCACGCAATTAAACCTGCAACATTTGCTCAATCCGAAGAAAAAATAATAATCAAACAAATTGAAGTGAAGTTTGAGGAATTGTTTTTAAAATTGCCTTTATTTCATGCAAAATTACACGAAAGTTACTTTTCTTTTGAACAAATTATACACTTCTCATCTAAAGATTTAATTTTGAAAAATTAATTTCATTAAGGTAATAATCGCTACCCTCAATTTCATGGTTGCTCCAAGACGCCGAAAACATTTTTAACTTTTATAATTTTCGAAAAATCAAGAAATTTAACGAAAATCGTTCCTGCCCAATTTTTAATCACACTTTTCTCTATCTGATACAAATAAAGAAAAAAAATGGTACCAATTTTGGAAAAATGTTGAAAATGCCTTTGAAGCATCATGGAAAGCACCCGCGAATCAAAATATATTTCAAATTCGAAGGCCGAGACATCAACCACATGGACCAGTGAATATCACGTTTGGTCAAAATTCTGTGTTCCATTTAGATGCTAGAGTTGTTCACCGACAGACGAGCAGATGAAGATACGTTGTGCCGTAAAAATAAATTGTTCTTTATCAAAGGTCCAAGAAAGGTCAATTCTGACTACATAACGTGTTAGGGAAAGTTGTTTATTTCACAAAGAAACAAGAATTATCCTATTTTTCAATGCGGACCAACAAAACGGGTTACAGAAAATGGCTGGCATGCTATAGTGAATTTGAAACTGTTTCTTACGAAATATTGTGCGCTCACAAAGTCAAGATTAGTTGCAGATCACAATATCTTAGTTCAATAGTCGAATGACTTTTTAAAATTTTAAATTTAACTTACAAATAAAAAAAAAACGCTTACTTACAAATGTAATATTCCTCTTGCAAAGTGTATCGTAAATCCTTTGTGTTCGAATAGAATTTACAGTATGATTAGTAATCTAGTAGATTGTTTTAGAGACACCTTGACATTTATCAATGCGTGTGATTTTCTGTCACTTATTAATTGTGTGTTCTTCGCATTCTGGAGAGTCTTTTAGATACAATAATCGCTCTCGCATATTATTAGTGTCATCGAAATCTAACTGCATTGCTTTAATAAGTTTACTTTATCGGGTGTCTCAGGGCCGAGTTTGACAGAAACGTTGTGTATACAAGTGTTTATAGATACGTTAAACCATGAAAAGTCATATCTTAAATCTTCTTTTAGAGATATGAGAAAATATTCAATCTAATCATATAAAAGACCAAATATTTTGAAGCGCCAGATAACAGAAGTAGTGCAAATACATTATGGGTTATTTACATTGTTCTTGCACTCAAACCTCTAGTTATGAATATAGGTAATGTTTTTCGTACTTGGCAAGTGGGAGAACTGGTGATATACATTTCCCTTCCCACAGCAGTAATGAAATGAAAACTCGCCTGTGTTACCTAAAATTCAAACGAAAGGAGGTCGACTTCACATAGTTGGACGATACATCTATAGATCCTTCAATAAGTGTGTCTTTTGTTCGAGAGCTTCTGTCACAATCTTCTTATTTTGCTGAATTAGCAGTATTAACCAATTGTTTACTAACATTATGAAAAACACACTGGCGAGTTTTCTGCTTTTTTTTCAATATACATACTTCGAAATTTGAAATGATAATGGCCCATGTACATGGTTCGATTGTTATTGACCTAGATACGAAAACTTTTCATGTCCTTCAGCAGGTTTAATTCGTACAATTGTAATGCCACTCTTGACAAGTTGCGGAAAAAATTAGAGGTCACATCAGTCATGAAATTACATTTTGAACAATGAAAAAGACATGACAGATTTTACGGTGGAGACTTCTGTAATGATGACATCCTTTCTTCTTGGAATTTGGAATTGGCTCACATTTACCGAATTACAATTTTCATTCAGAACCGGCAGTCATTACAATGCCATTTATAATTGGTAATATAGATAACACATTTGAGAATCAAGTCTTAAATAATGAATATTTAAGTTGTCAGCAAGAAGGTTGACGAAGTGAGCAGAAAGATTTTTATAATGCGCACTAAATATATGCGTTCTGCTGTGCAAAATGTTATGCCGGAAAGACAATATACTAGTATCTCACAGCGTTTCATCACTGTAGGTATCTTTAAACTTAAAACAAAGTTTCTTTTTGTATTCTCTCAGAATGATCTAGGATTCGTCTAAAAATAGTGCCAGATTACTCGCCTTGTCGTGAGGAATCGAATGAGATTCTCATCACCTCTGTTGGTACCTTATGAAAAAAAAGGGTTTTACGTTGTTAACCGCACAAAAAAAAGTTTTTTCGTGAATTTCTGGAAATTTTCTGATAGAAAGTGAAACAAATTGTCAGTTCACCACAAATAGACCGAGGCACGGTGAATGACAACTTACTTAGTCTGAATGGTGTATCGAAAGATGTCTCGTCCTAATTAACGAACGGACGGACAAACGGGCTCACGCAGGTTCCCCAATTAATATAGTATGCAGGATATAAATCTCAAAATACTGAGTGTTACGATAATTGTGAAGTGATCATTCGAGAGGTCAGGAGATTTTCGATTCGAAGAGGGAACGTTGTTACAACAAGGCTCCCGATACTTTCTCCAAGCTCACCTAGCATGTTAATGAGGAGAAAGAGAGGATGGCTCGGTGCGACGTAGAGACCAAGCTTTTCAACACGCGATGTGAGGGTCGACTGGAAGAAACCTTGCGAGATGCTGCAACATTCCTTTCTCCTGATATTTTCTTGGAACACCTGCATGACGTGCTGTTGCCGTAATTTGTAGTTAATTTTTAGGAGCCAGGTCGTTAAGCGGTCATAATGTCGCACTTTTAAGTGAAATTTTATAAACCCCCAACCTGTAGATTATGGTTAAGTTTTGATACTGCCCTATCCTGTTCATGTATGGGGAGGAAAAAAGATAATCAAAGAGGCATCGCATTCAAAGGAATGCGATGCAATTATTTGCAGATGTGACCGTCATTCTTTCATTAATACCATTATTCGTGATTTCCCAAAGCCTTTGTTGAACAAATGTGATGTTATCATGCGGAAAAGTACGAAAATTGGAATAAAAATGAATCTTGAAAATATGTGATCAGACACAAAATAAAGATCAGAAACGAAAAAAATAATGTACTAGTATATATTTAAGACGAGCAGTGTCCCTGAATTCTCTTCTGCAACACAGTGTAAATGGAAATACGGTTGATGAAATCACATAAGAAATTGTAAACCCTCAAATCGCTTTCAATTTTATTCCTACAGAAGCATTGACGAAATGTTTATTTTTTCGCGCTTGCTCAAATTATTTCTTGTGTTTTTTTATTCAATTTAGAGTATATGTTTGTAAGATCAGAGAGCGTGTCCCATTTCTTTTCGTCATGGAGTGTGGTCAACATATTTTCTTTATCAGTGTTTTGCTCAGTATAAACGCATTTCCGATGAATAATAATTTGGTTTGTAGAAGGTCAACCATATTCAGGAAACCACGACCGGAATAAGTTCAACATTAATCTACAGGATTTCCTACATCGAGATTTCGAAGATCTTACCGCAGATCTTACGCGTCTATGAGTGTATTTCCAACTATGTTTTCATGCTTGCCTCCATCTCTCTTGCTTTCGCTCTCTTCCTGACTATCCTTTTGCCTCTCTCCTATTTCACTCTCCTTTCATTTTTCGGTTTCCCCTCAATTACTTCTCTCTCTTCTCCCCTCCCCCTCCTCTCCTCCCCCTCTCTCTCAATCAGTTCGTTTTCTTTTTGCTCATTTGTCTTCCTTCCACTTTTTAAAATGTTTTCGAAGATTTCTTTTTCCATCCATGGATCCATTGATCCATCGCTTATGTCATTTTCAGCACATTCATTTCGGGAGCATTTAATTTTTCGTAAGCCATTTTTATTTCTGTATATCCTAAGATCTACGTTGAATGGTTTCGTTATCGGAAACTTTCACTTTCCTTATTTCACCGCCAGTGTTTTCCAATCCTACTAGGGTTTCTACTGTTGTCATTAGTAGACAGCTTTCGACACTTTCATTTACTGTGTATTTTTAATGTTTGTCTTAGGGTTTAGCACACATGCAAACGTCACTGGTTCTGCAAAACTTTCTTTTATGGTTTTCTTTGGTAACTTCCATTTATGTATTAAACATGCCCAGCACGTAGGTGCTCCTTAATCGGATTTTCAGATTTAAAGTTTTTGGGAATCATCTTCTCATTTGAAAACTTCATGCATTCTTTAACGGCATATCTTCGATATATATTCAGGAATTTTAAAATAGTTTAAGAAATCACTTTCAACTAAATTAAAATAAATTGTGACGTTAATTTTTATGTGCTGCATCTTCAATGTAATTTGTGTTCATTTGGTAATAATAATTTATTTATCTTAAACGGTAAAAACTATTTGTAATGTATGAGGGTGGAGTAAAATTTGCACACGTTTTCTTAAAGTCCGGAATCCCTACCTCTTTCGTTTGCTATTCTTACTTGAATTATGATGAACTATACATCCGATTGTATAATATTGCTGTCAAAATAACAATCCCTTCCCCCTAACACTACTTCTCTCCCTACTACTGAAAATGAAGCTGAGGAAATCGCGCGCAGTGAAGCTAATCTACATTCAGAAAGAAAACACGAGGGCATCTGAGCATTTGTCCAAAAGCTCAAGGAAAACAGGATCCAGGTTGAGGTGGAAGTCATGAAGAAGTAAAATACTTATTATAGGTATGTTTTGTCTTTTTGAACTAAACAGTTAAACTGGCCATTAGTGCTTTAGTACTATTAAAAAAAAGGAATTTCCTGTTTTGGTTCTCCGAATGTCTAATTGTATACCAACAGTTAAGAAACAGGAACTATTTTGCTTGATCCTTCAACTTGTGTATCGATTTTATTGCATCGTGCCATCTGGCAATGAGTTGTGTATATTAATGTATGATATGTGGATATCTTGTAGTGTGTCATTGCTAATAACACCTGGTTAATACGATTCCCCAGTCGTGTGTTGTAATTATAAATATCTGTATTTTGCGCGCAGTGAAGCTGAATTTTCCTTCTATTTGTGGCGAGCGCTCATTTACGTACATGCTTAGGTGGCTCAGGGCATCAATTGAGGTCACTGCAGTGTCTCTGTCCATTAGGTCCTAGGTTTCAAGTCCCGACGGTGGCAGGACTTTCGTCACCAACTAGATAGCTAGGTCGAATTCAGTCGCTGCCTGGAGGAGAATTCTAGGGGCCGGCTGCCTGATCGGTAGTTTCCCGTGGTTCCTCCGAACAACACCAAGCGAATGCCACATTACTACCTAAACAGAAGGGCCACGGATAGCACGCGATCTTTTTTCACCTTCGTTATCCTATTCTCACCCCTTATTTACACAAACGTATACTTACATGCACTACATTACTACCCAGTCGGGAGACCAGTCAGGAATTTAGAGCTCGTGCCGGCTGGGGCGGTGCCACGCTGATAGGAGATACTTTCTAGGGGAAACCCAGCTAGCCGACGTGTAGGTCGCCTGCGAATGTCGCCATCCAGCGGGGTAAGTTCACCGCCACCTCCCGCGATTAAAACATGCATTACATTTACTGTACTAATGACCTTAGCAGTTGACGCACCCGGAAACTAATCAAACAATCTGTTCGCATGCGCATAGTGAAGTTCTATTTCCCTTTCATTTCTGGCGAGTCATCATGCACGCGCCTTGTGCCGACTACGACTATGCCCCATTGGAGGAAGATACCTGGTAAGCAGAAACCCCAACAGCCGACGTGTAGGTTGGCGCCGGATCTCGCCATTCAGCGGGAAAAGATCACAGCCACCTGCCGCGATAAAAACCTGCTCTACACTGACGAGGCTTATGACCTTAGCAGTTTACGCGCCCGCAAACACCAATCAGTAAATCAACCCAACTGTTCCCATGTGCATAGTATTTGTTTCTTTCCCAGAGCTTTTTTCCAGCCGACAACAGGTTACCCTTTATGTCCCGATGGGACGCGCATTTGACCGTACACTAAACACCAACACTCTTGCGGACTCCTCTGATATGGAGTCAGCAGAACGCGAGGCCCCCCGCGACAATACATACGTGAGAAACACGGGACAAACAACCACGCCCAAGGCGGAACTCGAACCCGTGACCCTTCAGGCCGATGTGCCGAGTCGGTTCACGGTATTAACCACGTCGGCCATCATGCGCTTCGTGGAGCTCCGTTTCTCTTGTATTCGTGACGAGTGCTGACGTACGCAACTTTGTCCTGCTTCAGTGTCCATCCTGGAGCGGCGCTGCAGCGCGCGTGGTGGCATCTGCCGCCCCAAGCAGAAGTGCGGCCGCTCGCTGTGGGAGGAGACGGCCGAGGACTGCGCCAGCGACGAGACCTGCTGCGTGCTGGTCTCGTGAACGCCCACGCCGCTCCACGCCGCTCCACGCCGTTCGCGCCTCGCCACCGGCTACTCCTTTCTTCCCGGCAGCTCCTTCTCGGTTGACAAAAGGCCCATAGGCTGCTAATGGTTTTTTCTTCCTCTTCCGGAGAAACGAAACTTGCATGACGTCGGGTTTCGAACTTGTTCTCAACGCGGATATCTAGAAAATATCTGCCATGTTTATTTCATTTCAGTTCTTGAGGGGTAAACAGCCATATTTCAAATTTTTGCTGAAATTGAGTTAATTACGTATAATAGCTTTCTGGTCTGTATATTTTTATGTCGTAAAAGATGTCTCTTCCGACTCTTATGTAAGTCAACGCTTCATTGGGCATTGTTGGTGCAGCATACAACAGTGTATAGGTGCATTATGCATGTCTAATTGTTTTCACTGTGAAACAGTAGTGTTTTTTTTTCATTTATTTCAAGGTAGTTGAAGTGGAATTATTACCATTTTCTCTCAGATGTTGATTTTCTGTCAACATTTGATTACATTGGTACCAATTGTATTCGATAACAGTTAATTACATCAGCAGCTTACGTAAATTTGTAATAAGTAAGTACAAGGAGGCAAATATATACGTGGGTGAGAGGTTCTCAGTAGAAACACGAATCTCTCCCCAGAAAAAAAAAATGTATCTAATAACTTTTAGTGAAACTCATCTCCTTTTTGAAACACTTCGCCACTGATGTATAATTCCGTCCATTAGTTACCGTAAAGTAATTATATACCAATGGAGCATTTTCACGAATGATTTTGAACTAATTTAGATAGCAAATATTAATAAACAGCAATTTTTTAATAAGTTTTACATCGCACCCAAAAAGAAATTACGGTGCTTAGTAAATCACTGTAAGACGCAAGAAAATCTACGAATAGAAAGTAAATAAAGCAACAATGTCGTTTCTCAATGAGGAAGGAGGTCCTTCTTGAGTGACTAATTGCTCCTTTGTCGAAGGTTCTTTATTCACAAATTTTATGTTGTCTTATTTTTAATTGTATATACAAAATAATTTATTAATTAATTTGTGTGACTGTGGGAAATATTTATTTTCCCGGTTAAGTATGTCGTTTTTCATCAGTAAATATTTATTTTGTATACGTAATTAATATTTACCACAATTATTTCAACTTTTTTTGGTACTTGAAGCTTAAATTCTTAGTTTCCCCGTAGCCCATCTAGCATTGTTTATTGACGTCATTTATTCGTGCTGTAGTTGCCTCCTTTGTTTGTAATTTTAATATTTTCTGATAAAGTAGTTTTTAAACAGTACTTTCTGGGCAACTTTTTATTATTTCTTATTTTTTCTTCCATGGAGTAGCAGGTAGTTGTGTATTATTTGTAGGTTGGTAGAGCTATTTTTGTAGTTTTACAACCATTTACAACACTAGTTATTTATTTCACGCGGCGCAATGACATTTTTAGTTATGCGCCTGATATTTGACTTACTGCCAAATATATCATTTGCACTGAATTGTTTCCTTGTATTGTTTGTTTCTGTTAAATTATAACAATAAAAATATTGTCGCAATGAAACTTTTTTTCTCTCATTTATAAGTTTATTTTTTAGAATGTTTTATTAACCTGCTAAAGCTGAATGTTTGTTATATAACCTTTCAATGTGTAAATATTATTATACTGAATAAAACATAACTTTATCCTCATTTTTGCACAGTTAGAGCTAGTGCAAAACTATTTTCACAGAAGCGTATGAGGAACTGAGGCTTCTCGAGAGTTATTTTCAAGGCGTTTTGCAGATAACTAAAAAGTATTCAAAAAGGTGTTATCCAACATATGTTCATTATTAAATTCATCATTTTATGACCACGATAGAAGATTTAATAATTAAGTATGGTTCTATTAAAAAAAAAAAAAGAAAATTGGCTTGACAGTTTTGGGAGATTGGTTGCCGTATGACATCGCTGCGCATATGAGCAAACAGCAATGAAATATTTTTAGTTTTACTAATTACGAGATGTAGTAAGAAACCACTCTTGAAAAGCCGATCCGGGTGGCCGAGATCGTTAAGGCAGTTGTATTGTAGCGATCTCGGGCCGAAGGATCGCGGGCTCGAGTCCCGCCTCGGGCATGGTTCTATTTCTATTCGTTCTTTCCCCTCTCATCATCACCATTTCACTTGATATAGTTTTCAGATACCTTTAACGTTAAACCAATAATGGTCGCTAATGACCTCGTAGTTAATGCGATCTGAAGTTTAAAAAATCTTGAACATTTTTAACATGACTAATCGTCTATTCAAATAATTTTCAGTCGAGTTTGTACGTAATAGAGTAGTTTAAACGTCAAACTTGTGGAATGCCGTCAAAGAGAATGTCTGCGGAAGGGAGCTGAATGTAAAACACCTTCCGGATAGTTTATTAGCTTCAAGCGGCCTGACCTTTCACGAGACAGAGAGAGTGGAGCGAAGGGAAAGTCGATTATCGCCCAGATCTACCCATCGATTTGTTCATTGTACGCGACATTTTCTAGTCAGTGCAATAGTCTGCGCAAACATAGTCCAGTCCTGCAAAGCAACGCGTGGAGTAGGACGTGGCCCGTTTTGTTCGGAGGTTAGTTGCAATTGCGCTTAGGTTTTGCTCTCGTGTACGCATTTAAACTTGTGTATGATTTTATAATTTGCAATGTGTGTGTGTGTGTGTGCGCGCGGGGGGGGGGGCTTCTAATGAAATATGGAAAAGCTTAATTTAACATTTTTTGTATCTGCGTTAATAAAAATAATTAATTAAGGTGATTGTACTTCGCCATTGAATCAATTCCACAATTTCAATCATTTTAATTTCACTACAAATTGTTACCTTTTCTCTGGATTCTGTACTACTCGATAAAGTAATGGGAAGTGTAGTGAGACTTTTTTAAAATGTCATATGCACTCAATAACTCATTTATCTGCTTTGTAAGATTTTACAATTAATTGAGGGAAAATGCAATCGTAGTGAACTGAAGCTTGTAATTTAATTTCCAAAACTAAATCTGAATACTTGTTCGCCGAAGGTTTGTAAAGTTCAGAAAAAGGGGCGACTGCAAATCGTTGCTGTGGCAACACGTGGACAGTGACCTCAGCGACCGCCGAGAACCGATTCACCTTCTGTCGCCTTCTAGTGGAATCAACAGGTGAGTCAGCACACTTCGCGCTTGCGTTGGGCGAGTAGTGAATAGTAGTGAGGGGACCTATGAACGGTGCGATTATTTGGGCTGACGGGGCAAGAAGTTGTGTATTTTCTCGCTTTTCTTGGTAGTACTCCGTGAAGACTTCGTGTGCGACCGAACCAACAAATAAATCTTGAAGTGCAATGGATATCTTATTCTAGTAGTTTTGTAAATCGCTAGTTAATTGTCATCTCAACTCATTATGATTCGTAGATCACCGTAGAAATGAATTGAAAACTATATGATTTCGTTTAATAACTGCTATTTTAAAGTAGTAATAGTTATTTATGGACGACTAAATGCATGTTTGAAATAATTTCTTAATTTCAAGTGCATTTCATATTTTGTAGTTGGCCCTACTTTAAAAAACTGCCTTCTATACAACATGAGAATAGTCACGAATGCATAAGGCGCTCCGCAAAATTAAAATATCTGTTTACTTCCGTTGGAAGTAGGACCTGCTGAGGGGGCTCGGTGCATCAGCTGATGTCCCAGCTGGACCTCTGACAGGGAAGTCCTAGGATTCGAGGCCCTACGATATCAGGATTTTTCGACACTACGCTACATGGCTAGGCTGAGTCCAGCCGCTGCCTGGAGGGGAGTTCTAGTGAATAGTTGCTCTGATCGGTAGTTTCCTGTGGTTTCTCTGAACAATATCAGGCGAATTCCGAGCAGTACCCTAACAAACGGACCACGGGCCGCGCGCGATCTTTCCTTCCAATTGCGTCTCAAATCCTCCCCCTTATTTACACACACATTTACATACAATTTCCTACTACACATATCGAGAGATCAGTCGGGGTCATAGAGCTTGTCTTGACTGAGGCGTTGTTCCGCTGGTGGGAACTTGATGGGGAAAGCAACCACGACGTGTACGTCGGTGTTGGATTTAACAATACAGTGAAGAACTACAAAGCTACGTGCATACATGGACTGGACTTACGGGACAATGGCGGTTGGCGAGCCTCGAAATACGAAATAATCAGTTATTCAATTAATGTCTTTGTAGGTAGGATGAACTTTTTTCGATGAAATGAATATTGGCGCATTTGTTCTTTAATTGACGGAAAAATTACAGCAGATTATAAACTATACAATTTTGTTGTAACGTTTGGGATATCACTAAGTGAATATCAATAATTAATGTATTAGTCACTATCACTAAAGAAAAAAAAGAGGCATTTAAAACAAGTTGTATTTTACAATTTATTTCTTAAAAAGGGCAATACTAACGGTGTAGTGGCCAGATCTGAGAAAATGACATTTATCTCCGTGTTAAGCTTCCGGTAACTATAATAAGCAATATATTTCCGTTCGCAGATTAAAAGAATTCCCGGTAAATATTCCATCAACGAAATAGTAGGCTACTCACCAAAAAAGGAAAGGACGGAGAAAAAATAAAAGAAAATCGTGGAGCCCTTTTTTAAAAGAAAATTGTTTTTGAAATGCATGTATTTCACTCAAAATTACATATTTTTGAAAATTTGACTTGACCTTATATGAATATGTATGTTTAACGAACATATTTCGTTAAGGAAAAAGCTATATCTACTACCTACAATATTGTAGTAGTAGGAATATACCGAAAATATTATGAACATTTATAATTTCTGATCGTTTAGACAATTTAGTAAACGTTTTGCCAGTTCCATTGAGGAATATAAATTTGAAGAAAATTGAATGGTTAAAGCGCAACGGTTGGCCACAGGCAGCGGGGATAACGGACGGATAGACAGACAAATAAAAACGGACGGGCAGATGGAGGAACAGACAGACGGACCGACGGACGCACCGACAGACGGACGGACGGACAGACGAATGAAAGAGAGACGGACAGACAGACAAGGACGGACGTTTTGCTATCAAATAATTTTTGGGATCAAGAGAGAACAAAACGTGGTTTGTGACTAAATGACTTTTTAGAATATACGAGGGTTGGTCAGAAAGTAATGCCCCACAATTTCCCCATCATACAATAATAATGGTGAACAGTTGTAGTTGGTAACACTTCAAAGTTTTGTATTTCCAGCATTATTGTACGAAGTTTCAAGTGTAGCGTCGGGTCGCGCTACAAAACGGAAACAAACACGTGGCACTCGGCGGGCATCGCCGGATGTTGAACAAAGGGCGGAGTGATGACGCACTGGGACATTCCGTGGACGTAGCGTGGCCAGGGCGGCGGTGGAGAGGAGGCAATTGGGGCGGCGGGTAGCGTCAATGGGCCTATATAAGGCCAGGAGAACAATGCCCCAGTCTTCTTGTTCTAGCAGCGTTGGCGATAGGTGATCCGCGATTCTGTGCGTGTAGGTGCACTAGGTCGAGGGGCCGGCAATTCATTGTCGTGACTTGCGAGACGCGTAGATGGTCTCGAGGTAGTGCTGTGCTTCACGCAAGGAACAACGGTAGTAGGTTGCGGTGTGGTAGCCGTTCGTAAATTATCTCTCCTTGTAGTGGGTCTATTTATTTAGTTTACTGTAAGCAGGATAGTTGTTTAATTGAGACTACGGTCTAGATTGTGAATAAATCTACTCTTTTACAAACCACTCTCGTCTGTGTTCCGATTACACCCCTATGACGCCACGCAAGTCTCTCTTTCAGATGACAGTTCCTTAACGAACTGTTAAAATGGCGCCTGTAGAAGTCGTACGTTACAAACGGGGAGCTGTGATAGAACACAAACGCTTGTGTGCAGTGTATGCCACCTCTGTTGTCGCCAGGAGTACCGTTGGACGTTTGAGAAAACGCGTTAGAGCTTCGGAAAGTGAACAATGCGATCTCCATAATTCGCCGCGCTCCGGGCATCCCGCCACAGCGACGAGTCCTGACATGCTGGTCTCTGTCTTTTGGGATATTGATGGTATCATTCATGTTGATGTAATGCCCAAAGACATTACCATCAGTCAAATTCTTACATCAACACTATACCCTAATACCCTAAAGAAGCATTTCCCGCGAGTGCAATCCCAGAAGAATTGCGCACAATGCTTGCTCTTGCACGAAAACACACGCCTACACAAAAGTGTCGCACGCCTACACACAAGTGTCGCAAAAAGAGGAGCACCAAAAAATGGACTGTGCTTCCCTATCCGCCATACAGTCCAGATTTAGCCTCCCTGCGTTTTTCATCTCTTTGAGTCACTGAAAAACGCTATTCGTGGAGGGAAACTTGAAGATGGCCCGAAATGAAGGAAAGGCAACATTGTCAGGTAAAGATTGGTAAAGGCAAGGCAAGCGTACCCTTCTTTCACGCTGCCGCAAGTCTCTACAAGTCGATGGAAATTATATGGAAAAAAAGGGCCAGTAGAATAACCATGTATTAATATTGTGTGCAAATTTCAAGTTCTTCCAATAAGTATTGCTGAAGAAAAAAATGAGGGACATTACTTTCTGATAGACCCTCGTATTTCTTATATACGAATAGGATTTATTCATTTTTAGATATCAGGGTTTCAAAATACGACTTTTCTATCAAAAGTAGAAGATTTTTGCCCCAGCATTTCAATATTTACTCTTTAAATTTGTACATAAGTACAAAATATAACGAGAGAGTAAAACATGACAAAAATATGAAAATTCTTTGAATACTGTTCAATTTTAAACTATATTAGTATACTGTTCGTCTCGTCATAAATGGTAAAAACGTCGTTATCATGACCCTTTAGCACGTTCTCTTCATTGTTCTCCCCTGGTATGGTGAATGTTGTTCGAACATGCGGGTGCCCGCGTTGCTTCTTATACATTAGTATTGCTTCCGGTTCGTATACACACGCAACAAAAAAGTTGTCACGAAGTTCATACTTATAGTCATATTTAGTATAGTCATATTTTTAATAATCAAACATCCAATTCATTTGGGTCGATCGTTTCAAACATTATCAGAACCGATTTCTCAACTGCCTCACCATTCTAGAACCACACACACACACACAACACACACACACACACACACTCACACACATACGTAGCAAACTAAGGAAAATGAAAGCAGCTCACCCGAAGCAAAATAGTTGAAAGTGCTTGCATAATAGTATACAGTTGCTAGTTAGAAACTTTTCATTATATTTGACCAATTAAACTTTATGTACTCAAATATAAAATGCATTGAAGGTAGCTAAAGTTATTTAAGCAGCAAGACAGTAAAATAAGTTATCGCGCTTGGTAACATAACACTGCTTGTCTGTCTTTCCGTCCGACCCCCGGTCTTGTTTTTTCTACGTTTTCAGTTTTGTCTATCTGACTTTGATTGTTCGTCTGATTTTATTCGTTTTTTGTTTTGTCTGTTTTTATTCGTTTCTTGTTCGTCGGATTTTGCCAATGTGTTCTTGTCAGCGTGTTTTTGTCAGCGTGTTTTTGTTGGTCTAATTTATGGCCGCGTGTCTAATTTTTGGCCGCGTGTCTAATTTTTGGCCGTGTGTCTAATGTTTGGCCGTGTGTCTAATGTTTGGCCGAGTGTCTAATGTTTGGCCGTGTGTCTAATGTTTGGCCGTGTGTCTAATGTTTGGCCGTGTGTCTAATGTTTGGCCGTGTGTCTAATGTTTGGCCGTGTGTCTAATGTTTGGCCGCGTGTCTAATTTTTGGCCGCGTGTCTAATTTTTGGCCGTGTGTCTAATGTTTGGCCGTGTGTCTAATGTTTGGCCGTGTGTCTAATGTTTGGCCGTGTGTCTAATGTTTGGCCGTGTGTCTAATGTTTGGCCGTGTGTCTAATGTTTGGCCGTGTGTCTAATGTTTGGCCGTCTGTCTAATGTTTGGCCGTCTGTCTAATGTTTGGCCGTCTGTCTAATGTTTGGCCGTGTGTCTAATGTTTGGCCGTGTGTCTAATGTTTGGCCGTGTGTCTAATGTTTGGCCGTGTGTCTAATGTTTGGCCGTGTGTCTAATGTTTGGCCGTGTGTCTAATGTTTGGCCGTGTGTCTAATGTTTGGCCGTGTGTCTAATGTTTGGCCGTGTGTCTAATGTTTGGCCGTCTGTCTAATGTTTGGCCGTCTGTCTAATGTTTGGCCGTGTGTCTGTTTGGCCGTGTGTCTAATGTTTGGCCGTGTGTCTAATGTTTGGCCGTGTGTCTAATGTTTGGCCGTCTGTCTAATGTTTGGCCGTCTGCCTAATGTTTGGCCGTCTGCCTAATTTTTGATAGATCGAATATCTCCTGATCGATCTGGCAGCACTCGACTTCTTGTAATTTTTTAAATAAAGATCTATATTTATCATACTTAAGTTGTAAGATGACGTATAAATTACATATTGATAGCGTTTCCTAATTATAATAATTATTATTAAAAATCCACAAAAACGAGCACAAATTCATTGCCCCAATTACATGTATATTTAAGAAAATTCTGCAAATTTATGTCCTATCCATTTTTGCTAACAATGTCATACTAATATAAAATCATGACATTTAGTTACATCAAATCTTAAAATGAAACAATAACGTCTTATTTACGTGTGAAATGTTAGGCAATCTTCAAAATCTACTCAGGCTCTGATATTCAGCACGCCATTCAAGTTACCCCTACCCGACCAGTATTAAAGCTAAACATAACATTCGCGACGCTTTAAAATACAGTTGAACATTTGTAGTTGCAATTAAATAAATTTTTTCATTGGAATTATTTCAAGATCCAGATTCGATTAAGGAAAAATCTCCATCAATATTGTAGTTTGTAGTTTTGCAATATTAATTTTTTGCAATTTTCGAAAATGAAAGTTCACCGAAAATGTGACTGCATCATTTTATCAGCATTTTTGTTTATTAAAAACAATTTCTTTAAACGGAGACGTAATGAGAAAATTATTTTTATATTGCCTAAATTTCACTCAAAATTACGCGAAAATAACTTAGATTTACAAAAAATTTACATGACATTTTTCGAAGATCCATTTTTGAAGAACTAGTTTCATTAAAGATAAATGTCTATCTTCAATATTGTGGTAGTAGAAGACGCCGAAAATATTTTGATATTTTATAGTTTTCGATCATTAAGAGAGTTCAATGAATAGGAGACGCGCTATTTTAAAGCATCCTTTGTTCTATCGGGAAAAAATTCCGAAACTGGGAAGCTTTTTTGAGAAAATTTTTAAAATGTTGAGTCTTCATGGAACATTCCCACCAAAATCAATATATCCGTTTCAATTTTGCAGGATCTTCAGTTCAGCCAGTTCGATTGGGGAATGCCAATTATCGAGAAAATTGTCTATACAGTTTAGGCATTAGTGTTGGGAAAGAGAGACGGAAAGACACAAGACAAGGACGGAAAGACAGACAATCATACGTTTTAACGTAATCCAATTTTTCTGGATGACAAAACGTAGAATTTGATTTAGAGGAAGTTATTTACTGCATATAAGAACAAGATGTTTCTGTTTTTCGATAACAGGGAACCACAACATGCGTTTTTCTATCAAAAAATCACCACTGCCTGTTGCTGCATTAAAATGATTTCTCTTTACTACGTAAATACGTAACAAAGAGAAAGTAAATTATTACAAAATAATACGATGCATATTTGAATGGGTGAAAACCAGAATGGTATAAGTGACATTTTATAAATTCTGAGAAATATGTTTATTTAAATCAATATTATTGTAAAGTCGTGGTGCTTCGTTTCACCACTGAAGCCACGGCATTTCAATTGTTCATGAAAACCCCCAAAATACATTACCACTGAAATATAGCCTACAATAAACACGTTTTCTCAGAATTTATAAAATGTTACTTACAACGTTCTGGTATTTTCCCATTTATTTAGTTCTATTTAAAGATAATGAATAAAGAATATAATGAAATGTTTGTGAATGTTTCCAATCGTTTATTTGATGTCAGGATAGCAAAAATTCATGCACACAACAGGAAGTAAAATTTTAAAGAGTTTGTAGTTAGTTATATGATAATTAAGAGAAATAAAAGCTTTGTTTTGAAATGAAAGGATGGTATGTGAATTCTATAATAAAAAATTAATGACAATTGAGTGAGAAAATATATTTCGTTCGCGAATATATATTAATTTTTAATGAACGTGAGGAATTCGATTTACGTGACTGAAAGGAAACGTACTCATGCATATAATTTTTAATATTTAATTGTATATTAATGATAACTAAAAAAAACATTCGGCGTCGTAATTCATGTGTAGATAGGTGATACGATCATCAATGGTGCGTCTCTCAGAAAAAAAGTCTAATGATATTGCGATGGAAGGAGGTATTGAGTAATTAATATGGATTTCGTGTAAATTTGGCTTCGCGGTTATCTACAACAGTTTATTTAACAAAATGTTTGACTAAATTACAATCCGCTTAACGTTTTGGAAAAACTATCCTAAACACAGTATTTACACAATTTCCAGCATTTGGGATAACAATATTCTGTTGCCTTGATGCTAATGAAAAGGAACACAAGAATGATAAGTCGTTGAATAAACTTTCGTTGTTATTCTGCTGCAGGTTTGTAACTTTGGTTCAACGACCCGGTATTGTACGGCAGTAATAATTACCCACATTGTTATTGATAACTGAAAAAGTGCAACTTTCACTGTAATGTTACCTTTTGTCTGTCATTACTATATCGCTCGAATATAACAAACATATTTTTTCGATGAGAAAGTTTCATATTTTTCCGTAACTATACTCAGAGCAACGTTTCGCAACGTGCCGCGTTTGTGTGTTAACTGTGTAATAAAAAGCACTGATGTGCAACGGGAATATTTACTTAAATGATAAAGGAATCCCTTGGCAAAAAAGCTGGCGCTTGCACGTTCTACCGCCAGGTCCCAGTTTTGATTCCCATCCTGCTTTCATAGAATTTGTTGCAAAAAAAAGAACCTTTTTTTTATTTTAGCTTGGCCATTGGCCCTCTGCAGCCGTATAAGATAAATACATTAATATTTTACTACTACCACTAAGCTACATCTGACGAGGGGACCCACAGAGCACCTCAATTGATTCTATATTGCTGAATATGTCCAAGAATGCATGTAAAGGATATCTGTTTTTTGTTTTTTATTCTAGTTGGACGTTCTGTATATTTACCCAGTTTGAGATTTCTGCTTTGGTTGATTAATTGCAGGTTCCACTAAAAATTATTGGCAAGATAGGCAATATGATGAGAAATTGGTTTGATATTTAATTCGGTGTGAAGTTAGTGTTGGAGATGGTCGAGGGAGCTTGGGTGATGGATCTTAAGAATTTGTTTTGGATGACTTGCAATTTTTTAATGTTATATTTGGCAGCATTTGTCCATATTGGGCAGGCGTACAGGAGGAGGGGTCTGATGATTTATATAAGGTTGTTTCATTATTTTAAGACAGTTTAGTAGTTTTATTTATGAGAGGTTTTAGTTGAAGAATTTTAATTTCGGCTTGCTGAACTTTGTTTTCTATATGAGTTTTCCAGTTGAGGGTGGGGTCCAGATGTAGTTTTAAGTATTAACTGCTTTCTTATTTGAAGTGACTACACATAAAGGCCGAGTTTTACAATTAGAATCAGTCAGTCTGATAACCGTTATTACTGATAAATGTTTGTTTACTACTTCTTGATGTGTTTCTTCCTCACTATAGGGTGACATTCTTCGTCCGACAGGAAGTCAGGAGGAAGTCAGAGCTCTGCTGTGCGACCCTGTCAGATCTGTTGTGATAAAACCGTTACTTCGCCGTTCGCCACTCCAATAAACAAAGTGGCCGGGAGTTACGCGTCGCATCGCGACAATGTTAACTTATAAACTACTGAAGTGAACCATACAAGTGCTTCCGATAAACAGTTCATCGAAACAATTACGGGGAAGTGCGACACAGAGCAAATTAATGTGGTGAATGGCATGCAGCCACGACCCTCCAACAAGCGAAGCTGTAAGCGCTGCATTGTTTGTTCTTAACAACAGTGAGAACCAACCAGCAACAGTGGAAAATTTCATCCCAGATAATTCAAATCAATTCACCGAATGCGAGATGGATGTAACAATGGAGAACATCACTAACCAAATTAACACACCCGCCGCTGATGGTTTCAACTCAGCCATTCTTCAACCGTTCAGCTACCAGAAAAAGACTCCACAGGTTGTAGAAAAAGGTCAGTGACAAATGTCACGTCATGATTAGAGCGTGATACACCAAAAAATAGTAGCAATCACGATAGTTACATTGATACAAATACAATCTCTGACTCTCTGTTAATTATTGCGCCAGTTAAAAATAGGACCTCTAAGTGAACTTGATAAGCAAACAACTGAAAATAGATTTACTCATATTAACGAATTTCCTAGTGAACAAAGTGAAGCCCCCAGTAAAATACCACCAATAATAGTCACAGACATTAACTATAATGCATTCATCAAGGAACTTAAAGCTGAAGTTACCACAGATTTCATTGCAGATAAAAAACAACAACAAACAATAAAGTTAAAATAAGTGCAAACTCACCAACGGATTTCCGAATTTTAATCAGACGTCTAATTCACACTCATCGAAGTTTTCATACCTTGAGAGACCCTCTCAATAAAAAGGTAGTGTTTAAGAATGTCGACCAATCCATTACTGATCAAGAAATATATCAAGACTTAAAACGCTTTCCATCACTGATTAAAATAACTCGACTTCACAAAGAAAACAAACCTATTCCAGTAGTTGCAGCTGTATTTACAGGACAAGACCCAATAGTCAATACTTTTGCCATAAACAAATTTGTAACCATAGAGTAAAAGCAGAAGCAAGGAAAAAACCTCAAGATCCCTTACAATGCCAGCGATGCCTGGTTTATGGTCATACAAAGAATAATTGCAACCTATTAATTTGTTGCGCGTATTGCTCGGGTAATCACTACTCGGTAACTTGCCCTAATCGTGATCAAGTACCAAAATGTCGTAACTGCCAAGGCAGCCACCAGGCCGATAATCCAGACTCCAGTTGCCCTTACCTAAAACAATACGTTGAAAATAGAAAAACTGTCAACCGAAACAACCTCCAAACCAGAAACCCAAGCTTTTCCACCACACCCACTCTGCCACAAAAAAATTCCCATTTCCCTCTTCTTCCCCAAACACCAGTTCTCAACAACTTCACTTATATTAGAAGTACCACATCCCAGCCCCACCCAAATCCTATCAACAATTCAAATCCAACCAACCTTCCCCAAGACCCACACACAACTATCTCATTATAAATACAATAATTAATGCAATCACTTTCTATAGTATCAATGCCATAAACACACTTATACCCACCATAATCAACTCAATTCAAAATTCATTCTCCGCCTACATTAACGGAATGTCAATACAACACTTTAAAGATTTTACTCTCGTCAATAGGAATGCTAACTGCCTAACAAATAAACAAGCAGAACTGATACACTGCTTAAATTCACACCGTGTAGATATAATTTGCATCACAGAAACCCACTTAAAGGAAAAAGGTAAAATATATCTCTAACTATTCAATATACCGACCGAAACCTAAGGAAAGGAGAGGGAGTGCTAATAGCCATCAATAAAAATAGTCAACATTATCCAATAATACTACCATTAACTGGTAATATAGAAGCTGTTGCCATTAATTTCGAAATGAAAAATAGCATATGAACTATAATTGCAGTATACAATCCACCAAATCATAAACTATACGTCAGTAACATTAACAAACTATTTCAATTAAGTAATATCGTACTTTTTGGGGATCTCAATGCCAAAAATACCAACTGGGGATGTTTGAACACCTACGCTAATGGGAAAATATTAGCCCATATAGTAAATCGCACTGATCTCAATATAATCTCACCTCCGGGCCCCACTACCCTCATGATCGTTTGAGAAATTCCGATATCCTCGAATCGGAATTACTAACACTAAAATAAAACTACATACTACTACATTATTCGAACTCGACTCGGACCACATTCCGGTCTTGATAACTACACAACAAATACTCACACAGCACGCCCCAGTACCAAATCCAAATACGGTAAAATTTGCCTGGTAAAAATATCACACGATAACTTGCGCAACAATACCTAAATTCAAAATTCTCTCCAACCCACTAGAAATAGAGCAATCAATCAACCAACTAACCACCATAATACACCCCACAATTAAAAAGACCGACCTCCCTCCCAAACAACAATTGCATATATAATCAATATTATTCAACTCATGCCTGAGACTAGGTTACTTTCCGTAAGTATGGAAACAAGCAATCAGTCTTCCGGTGCAAAACCAATTAAGAATGCATCTCTAACCAATAGTTGCCGACTGATCAGTTTGCGTCTCACGCTATCTAAACCAATAGAAAAAATAATGTTGAAATTATTTAAAGCACACCTCTATAACACAAAGGCCATACCTATGGAACACATGGGATTCACCGAAAAAGTGTCCATGCATCACCAACTTCTCAGAATCACTGAAAACATCCATACATTTCAAAAACACTATCACAAAATAACAATCTTTCTTGACATTTCTCAGACTTTTGATAGAACATGGCACCAAGCTTTAAACTACAAAATAAAAAGAAATAGGCACTCCACATTGTCTTACTCAAATCATTTCCAGCTTCCTCAACAATAGAACGTTTGCCGTCACAGTCGATAACCATCATTCTAATACAAAAGCAATCAAGGCAGGCCTTCTCCAAGGTTCCCCGTTATCTCCCGCTCTTTATAACTTGTACCGACCTACCAAAACATAGCAATATAAAAACCGCCCAATTTGCAGATGACACATCTATATATTCTTCAGGTCCCTTCATAAACACAATAAAAATCAATCTGCAATTATACCTACACCAAATCGACAGTTGGGCAGCCAAAAACAAAAATAAAATCAACCCGTCAAAAACTGCAGCCAAAATATTTTCCTTAAGACCTTACATCCCCCCACCCCCTGAACCAAGAACCCGTACAATGGCCCCCTCATAACACACCCATAAACTACTGGGCCTTTCCTTAGACTCAGTTGGAAAAATCTCATCGAGGATAAAATTATACAAGCAGAAAAAACAAAATTACACTAACTACAACCAATAATAAATAGATCTGCTAAACTATTGTACAATACCGCCTTATTGATTTAAAAAACTACCATTCGACCACCACTTTTATATGCATGCCCAGTATGGATCAGCTCAGCCAAATCGAATACCAAAAAACCCCAAATAGTTCAAAATCCTCCGCATCATCATGAATGCACCATGGTTCATTTCCAATTCACAACTTCATAAAGAATTCCAGTTAGAAACGATAACAAACCACATTATTTTTTATCCATCCACTTCTTCCACAACATTCTAAATATACTCAGTCTAACCCATCTAAGACTGCCAAAACCTAATCCACTGAACCCGCATCAAGAACAAATTCCCGTTTTATACATTCCTCAATAAATTTTCAGATCTCGACCTAATGTAGAGTTGTCATATAAAGATACCTCTACCACCTTTGTAGTAGTCGTTAAGTAGATTTAAGCAACCCTAACAAATGTAGAGTGCTTTGATGACACTGATATTTGTATTATTCAATCCAAAAGAAAATAAAAAACTATAGGATCTTGGGACATTTCGTAGCACCACAGAAATAGTAGTTTTTGTCGGGTCCGTGTTGGTGTGATAGTACAACCCTTTCGTTGACAAGTGCTTACGAAAGTCAAGTCTTCGACTGTACATGCTGCGATTTCAGTGTAAGGTCCTCTGATATTAGTCAACAATTTTTAACAAAATTCTCATGCTTAAGCAATTCCTTAATTTTTTGCAACTTCCCTATGAACAGGTGCATCATGAATAATGATTGGAGGTTGTGAAGAAGGAGAATTGTTGTTTGAGGCACTTTGCTCTGGAACAGGGTTGGGATCAGGATCAAGAGTGGAAAATCTATTGCTGGTTGGGATGTTATATAAAGGCACACTTGTACCGTAAGACATACTGGATCCATGTACATGTGCTGCTGCTGTATGTGATTGATTAGATGCGGCTCCGAATAATGGTAGTCGTTAAGTGATTATAGAACTGACAACACCATATCTGATAGCGGCGGAAATGATGCATTCGAATTTTCTGCCATTGTTGGAATGAACATTTAACCTTACGAAACTATAAGAGGGTAAACATGACTTACCTTACGAAACTATGAGAGGGGAAAAAATCGTACCAAGTGGGCCGATGCGGCCCGGCGACAACACCTCGTGCTGATGTGTCTAGTAATAAAACACTGATTAAAATGCACGTCACTGCACTGAGATATTTAAACAAGTCACTCGCTTTTTTGAACGGCCGGATCACGGCCCCGCAAAGGTCTTTCTGATCACTCAGCGAACTTCTACTGGGTTTTATCGGGTTTCTCTGCCTCTCATTCCACCAATTCTTCATCACCATTCATCTCAACGTTATTGTTGTTATTATTACATCATCACTCATGGGTCTCAATGGCCTCAGCAATTGTAGATATTTTAGTAGTACAGGAACAGCAAAGAGCTTGATTATTATCAATGTTTAATGATTCCTCCTCGGTGGATCCAATACTTTTTTGGAATTTTACTCAGTTCTTTCAAAATACTTGTCACTTTCATTGCATCACAAAAAATTCTCATTACATGAATCTCTATTTTCAAGCTAACATGCCAAAAAACAATATCCTAATTTTTTAAAACAATTAAGGGTCCCGAACTGATACGCGTGCCCCTCAAAATACTCTCTAATGCGCTCTTGATATGCTTGAAGAACAGCCGAGGGACCCAGACCGCAACTAGATCCCGCAGTCTGGTGATTCACTCAGAATCCGCCAGAGATCGCGGAGGTTTCCAGCCGCAGAAGGTGTGTTGCGAGAGTGACGCCGCTTCCTTTCTCCTGCCATACGTCTTAAAAAGGCAAGTTTGCAAATCCGATATCGAATGTACTTATCATCTCGGTTAAAAACAAACAGGAAATAGTGGCGAGCCGAAATGCTTTCGTGAAGTTGACCACAACGTGAGCAACCAGAGATTTCCTAGATGGCCGCAAAAAACGTTTGATAAAACGTGAATAAGTCTTATATTTCTCAAATGAAGAAAGGACACTACTGCCTTAGAGATCTCGGCCATCCGGACCGGCATCGATAGTTTTTGTATGTTGATTTTCTCTTATAAAAATATGCTTTCTCTTCTCTCAAAGTCAACTCAAATGATGTCTCTAATAGATGGCTTCTGTAATATCTCTGCAGAACCAAGGATTCCTTAAACAAGTTTGGAGTAAGCTATGCCCTAATTGAAAATACACGAGGCAACTTCAAACAATTAAAACAGCAATTTATGCATCAAAATAATTTGTTAATCCGTGCATCAAAACCAAATTCAAATACCGACCAATTACCCTACACAAATAAATCTTGTCATTGTAGGCATCAAAGAGAGATAATATATCTTATGGATATGTCTATTCATTTACAAAACAGTAATTCGCTCATAAATGAATGGATGCTGTACGTATAATTGAGAAGATGCAACATTGTATAGTTTAGATAATTTACAGTGCAATGTTCTTATCAATGAATAGTACTATAGAAGAATAGCGAGAAGAAAAAATTGAAATGCAATGAGATCGCAGTAAACCTGTTTTGTATATACCACTTGCTATCCCCCAAAATATTGTTATTTTATTGTACTAAAAATATCAATTTTCACGTATTTCACAATGTTTGGGGCAAAAGCGTAAACGCCCTTGGCTGGAAACGCTGACTACACAATGGCGGTGCTGCCGTCGGTGCTCTTAGAATGTGGCATCTAACACGGCAGTTCCACGGACGGAAGTTTATTTCTTGGTACGGAAAGGGGATTCTGTTTGGAAGTATTTTTCATTATTCCATTACATTTTAACAAATTTCTACTACTTTGGAATGATTCATATTAACTCAAAAATTTTAAAAAGTGTTTGACATTTGCTATTAATACGTTGATAAACATTTTACAAGATTGAGAAAATTTAATCAAGATAAAAGAAAGACTGTGCTGAATTAGCTTAGAGCCAGCAATGTCGCTGCCTCTGATGCGACACTGATCGGAAAGTTGTAAGGTTCAAATCCCAATGGGGGGGCGTAATTTTCATCTCTAGCTTAATTTAGCTTCGTCGAATTGCGCCGTTATCTGAACGAGAATTCTAAAGGACGGCAGCTCTGATCGGTAGTTTTCCCATGATTTCCATGATTCTACAGTGTCTATATTTGTTCCTTTGGGCCATCTCATCGGTAAAAATACATTAATTTCCCCTAAAATACGGGTATGAGTCTACTAATATACCAGTATTTTCACATGAAAATACAGGTATAATACATTTAAATAGAGGTATTTTACCGGTATGGACGTAGGATAAAGGTAAAATACATCTAAAACACCGGTATTAGACGTCGCACACCGGTATTTTTAAAGGTATTTCTATACCTGTATAATTTCGGTGTTCAGTCCCTGGTCTAAACCATTCAGAAGATTTTTCTCGAAAATTTACATTCAAAGATCGATCTGAAGGAACTTGAGTGTCTCAAAGTTTGAGAGGGATAATTGAATTTGAGTGGTAGTTTGGCGTCTTCCACGACAATATTGAAGATAGGTTGTTTTTTTTTTTTTGCGAATAAAATATATTCTTCAAAGACATATTGAAGGTCATGAAGAATTTTTCGAAAATGTGAGTAGTTTTTGATGAATTTTGCTTTCAATATAGGCAAAGTTTATACAATTATTTTCTCAATAATAGCTCCAAATTTTTTCTCAATTTTTTCTCTCTCGTACCTGCTAGAAGTTCTAAAAATGTAATTAATAAAAGAAAATCTCAAGAATGAAACTTAATCTTTTCATTAATTTTTTTCACGTGTAAAATAAAGGACTCTTAAATAGAGGCGCAGGTCTAATTTTCGAAAACTGCAAAAATGGGAAATAATACGAGAAAGTATCACTGTATGCACTGTAATGCAGAGTATTTTTCTGTGCTGATATTGCATTACTAGTTCAATCTATTCTATTAAAAATTGATGGAAAACACTTGGTGCATCCTTTTTATTAATCAACTAAATATTCCGGAAAATAATATACGGTAGTTTTTGAATACTTTACTTCTTCATATTAGGACATAGTTATTAGAACGAAATATGTTGTTATCTTTGACTGGACATGTGCCCAAATATAGTACCATTCTACGTTCATGTGTTTGCGAAGTGTACCAAGTTTGGAAGTTACGTATTCAGTCGTCAACAGCTTCCGGGCATTTTCAGTGGTTCAGCAAGGTCCGCGACATCTGTTGGAGAAAAGTATGAATCACTAAGGCCTTAGCTTCACGCTATGTTGCCTAACCCGAAGATTTATTTGTGGTCACCTACGTCATTTCTCAACCTAGGGAAATGGCATCGAAATTATTCTCAACATAATATATAAATACAATCATTAAATAGACCAAAGCATAATTCGTATTATTCTGTATACCCTAAAGAACTGTTTTTGAAATAGTACATATTTCCCTCTTCACTCATTCAGAAGTATTCTACGCACTATATTCTTCGTGCAGCATGAGAAAATATAAACGATGCGAGTATTAAAAAGAGCATTTTCAGTTTTCATGCTTTCCGTCATTTATATCACAAAACATTAAGTTGGATTTTTTCAGGCGTTGGTATTTAGTGTGAGATGGATTGTGATTGCATTAGATATTATGACGAACAGGTTGAAAATTAATGATCAATTTGACGGTGCTGGGTAGTTTTTGGTATCGAAGCCAAATGGCACATGACCAGAAAACGGTTCTGGCCTTTTACATTAAACAACATTTCTCACATCCCAAAGAAATATAAACGAAACGCATATAAAAATATTTTTGCGTAATATCAAGTTCGACAAATGTTCTGTCCACGTGCAAGGTGAATGACCAGTTGCTTCACGTTTTCTTATTTAGATTGATTGGGTTCTTAATTTAGAAGCACCTCTTGCTCTATTAAAATGACATATATTTAATTTCATAAGCAAACAAAAATGCTTCGTTCTGGAGCTGAAGAAGCTCAGAAAAGAGAAGGAAAAACAAGTCAATTGGAGTATATGATTGTTTTTGTCCTTGAAAGTAGCAAATCATAATTCTATATTTGTGTTCCACCAATCGTGCGCACAGATTGCATTGATTTCACTTGCACTGAGTAAGATGTTTACTACGTTATTTTTTTACGGAATTTTGGTGATAGAACACAGATGTTTCGACATCGGATCCTGTAATTTGAATTCTTGTTTTTTCTGGATTATTAGTGTAGCTCAAAGCGATCTTGTGGTATATATTACAGACGTCCGTTCTTTCTTTTTAGATGGTGTTCTTTTCTGCACTCCTAAATCACTGTTAAGGTCTACTGTTTGTTGGTACAAAAGTTGCACATTGGAAGACTCATACCGCAAAGTAAACAAAACATTACCGCACACGGAGAATGCTCCCAGGAATACACACTTCCAGCGTTTGTTATCAAAATTGTGCATTTCCATTTGTGGTAATTTCCAAGAAAAAATTCCCGTGTTAAATGGTAATTATATATTAAAATGTATGTACCTATTTCCTTAGTTGGTCTCAGGCTACATGATGAAGCGGTCATGTTGTGTGGCGAAACATTGTAAGTTTTGAGTGTTTTTTAATTTTTTTAAAAATATACTCAGGGTACCACTCTCCTGCAGTAGCAGCAACAACAACATCAAAACTGAGACAATCATCGATTGTTTTTAATAAGTCAGAGGTAATTGTTTATATGGGATTAAAATCATCAGGTATTAAAATTTTTGCTTCGTTTTTTATTAATTTGTTATAACGAAATATCTGATATCTTACTACTTATTTTTTCTATTTTACAAAGAATATCATCAACGATTTCTTGAACAGGGCAAATGCCTCAATTCGAACTCTGCGATATCTCATAAAAACAATAGTAGCCCTTGAGAATCCCTGCATTGAGAAAATTGCAACATCCTCTATAGCATTTTGATATCGCGATAGAATCCTCGCATTGTTAATCATTGTCTTTAAGTACACATGTGCATACTTGAAGACAGCCGTCTATTATTCTCCTAGTGATTTCGTGTTTAACATTTAAATATCTTTCAAGTGTAAGTGATTTATTAAATTTTTATTTACTTTTGAAGTTTTCTCTTCCTACACGCTTCTCACTTTTCTATTATTCTTCCGATTGCAAAGTTCTCAAGTTACTCTTCTTAATTTTTTCGATTTGTCAGGCAAAAGTTTTGATATTGGAAATCACCTTTCTTTCTTGCGTCTATAAAATATTATTCGAATAAAGATTTCATTTCGGGCCCTCCCCACAAAATACTTTTTAAATAAAAACGTTATCCGACGCAGTTAGACATAAATAAAAGGATTTGTTTTCATAATAGGAATTAACGTTTTTGGAACGCTATGCGATTAATACGTGGTAATTATTTTCATGAAATGAAATAAAATCACAAATAACATGGATTTGAAGAGATGAGCATGGTTCCTTGGGGATTCCTCACGGAGTAAACCCCTCGCATGAACTCTGATGCCCCAGGATACATTGATGGCCATTAGCCAGTGTGTTCTTCCCTACACAAGAAGATGAGCGTTTCTAGAACTATGTCAATTTGTTTCAAAATGAAGTTCTTTACATACATTATAAAAAAATGCTGTTTTATATCGCAATTCGTTAATAGCAACACCTGGCAGTCTCATCCTCTTTGCTGTCGCATGACGTAAGCTGTGTGATAAGCAATGATGATTTGAGTAAGGAGTATAGAGAATTAAATCAGTACGCACAGTACTAAAATAGGCAAAATAGCGCAATCAAATACTTGCATTTTTCACTCAAATGGATTCTGTTTCTTTGTTTTTCTATTTTTCCAGGGTTTGGGTTATTAATTATATTACGTACGCAAAAAATAACAGTATAATTTTTATAACTTCATGGTCCTCGATTGTCGTGACTTTAATTATCATCCTTCGCAAATTGTTGAAATCATATTTTCCTAATAAGCTATTTCAGTGACATTCACTAGCTATGAAATAATTACGCTACTACTCGGCTGTATTATAACATGATGTAACTACATATGTGTGCAAGTGTAAGTATGGTTTATGGGGAAAATGATTTGGAATAAAATAAAACATTAATACGATAACCAAGGATAGTTATGAAGATCAGTGCTTTTCATCTTAAAATAAGTTCTCAAACGTTTTGTCGTGTAAGACTGTCTAGTCACCAAACTCTCGAGGATATGTTCCTACAATTTTCAGTAAGATGATGACCGCATACACGACCGGTGGCGTCATCGCAGTTCGTGACGACTCCTACGCTAGCCTTAGAGGTGATGACGAAAACTATGACCAAAACAATAAAAATAATAATAGCAGGTAACCGGTACGCACGTGACCTCTCTTTCTCCGCGCGCTGCTCGCCTTGACGTGTCTATGACGTTCCTATGCACGCTCAGCCTCTACAATATATTCTTTACCTGGAAAAGATTGGATCGCTGAGATTGCATTGATGAAGCCATTTCATACATAACAGCAATACATACATAAGAAGATACGGCACACCGTACGTGCAGCGCATGCTGTAGTTGATGAAATATCCCTGACGAGGTTGCCTAGACGTGATGTTCTGCGAAGGACAGAGAACAGAAAGGTACTGCTACGCAGAAACCACCAAGGAAGATCCTCAGTTATTTTAGACTCGATATCTTTTTTTAATAAAGAGCAATGTGCACTCATACCTCCATATGAGACTGAAAGTATTACATTTGCTATTTTGCGTATCAAATAAAATTAGCTTTCCAATGATTTCATTTGATTAATTTTTTTTCAATATCTAGAAAGATTTTAATACTTTGTGTACATGAAATTTGAATTTTTACATTCTCGTCTACTACGTATTTACGAAGTGAAGGGAAAGAGTTGTAATGCTGTAGCGGAAAGTAGTAATTTTTGTAAAACAAACAACAACAAAAATTCATATCGCGGGATCTTCATATTGAAAGTGGATAAATGTTGTATGTGTAGTTCTGAATACACGTTTTGTGGGTCTTTGATACCGAGAGATTGGCTGACGGTTAAAGATTCTCCCCATCCGTAAGTGGTCAACATTAGCGCCTAAACTGTTTTGGCGATTTTCTTCGAAATTGATATTCTTCGAACGATTTGGACGAACGCCAGGGCCTGTGAATTTGAAAAATATATTTTGATTTTGGGGAGTACATTACATGAAGCTTAAAAATATTTTCAACATTTTCTCGAAACTGGCACAAACTTTTTTACTTAAAACTCTTTTTCCTCTGATATAGTGGAAGACGCTTAGAAAACGTTGCAGGTGTTATTTTCATTGAATTCTGCATTTTCGAAAATTGCAAATATTTTTCGGCGCCTTTCTATACCTGTAAAATTGAAGATTGTTTCGATGATAAAGTCTGTTCTTCAAAGACAAATTTTTCAATTAGATCGTGTACTATATTTCTTGGATAAAAATGGTTTTCGCTTAATTTTGCGAAAGAAGGCATTTTTTTAGCACTTATTTTCTCAAAAATTGCTCGAATTTTTTTCTTTTAATGTTTTCATAGAGTAAGGAGCAAAGGGCGCTTAAAAATAGCTCAGGTAATATTTTCGGCGAAATCGTTTATTTTTGAAAGTTGCAATGTGTTATTATTGAAATAGTACAATATTGAAGATAGTGGTCTTTCTTTATTAAATCTGTTGTAAAAGTAGATTTTTAAACTAGGTGAGGTACAAGTTTTTTGGTAAAACAAGTAGTTTTCAAGCAATTTTGGGTTGAAGGAAGGGCAATTTATTTAAAAACTGATAAAAATTACTCCAATTTTTTATTTATTTTTTCCTCGAATGAAGGAAAGGACCTCTAAAAATGGCGCAGGTCTCACTTTCGTTGAACTTTCTAAATTTTCGAAAATTGAAAGAGTTACAAATAATGCGAGAAAGTATGTGAGGTTGTAAGAACACTAGTTTACACGTTCCAGGAGTAACACTTTTGATGCGATAAAATAACATTCAGACTTGAATAATAAAATATTCCTAAAAAGATATGGGAACGTTGGTCAGGAAGATGACAATAATTTTAGTTTTCCAAAGTTTTGGAATATATTATTCTTTCATCAGGTCTATGAATGTGGAAACAATGAACTATTCTGAAAGCTCAAATTTGTGTTTTTTCACAAGGTCATACTAAGTATCTTACTAAACTAGTAAATATACTTAATATTCATATTAAAAATTTTACTAAATAAAGAGTATATGAAAAAAAATGAACAATCACATTTTTGGGAGTTTAAGCTGTATCTGCCCTTTGAATACGTCGACACTCATAGCAATCTCACCCACAACAAACACTTTTGCCGTCAGTACAAATACAATTGCCGTAAATTCTATTGTAGAAGAATCTTGACATCCCCTTGAACGAACGACGGAGCACAATATTCGCCCGCAGTCTGCTCGAGTGGGTGGGGTGCTCCCGAGGGGCTGCTTCATTCATACTGGAGCGCGTCAGCAGCTGGCATCCGTCCTCGGGTGAACGCGGAAACGTGAGCGGTCGACGCCCTATTCTCGGAAAAATGCCGGCGGGGGCGAGGGTGCAGGGATGGGGGGGGTCAAAGCATCCCGGGAAGGGCCCCGCTTTGCGGGATGTAAAGCCGGCTCGCGGAGGCGGTTCTCTTCTGAGGTCAGGACAGACGGCGCGGCGGCTGCTTTTGGGAACACGCAAACAAACAACTCTGGTCCAGCACGGGGACGCCGCCGCTGGTGACGATGCCCCTCCCCATCCGGACCCCCGAGACAAATTGGATCCCTGCGTGTGAAGGGCCCGAGCAGCCCCCTTCCCCCTCTCCCCGCAGGCAATGGCGGGGCCTTGACCACGCGTGGCATGTGGAAGCGATCATGGCGCGCAGCTACCGGACCGCGATCTGAAAGCAGCCATTTTTTTGACCGTTACGACTATTATCTGGCGTGCCAGGTGGCGCAGTTGGGTTGCGGCATTGCCGCAATCTCCCTAGGAAAGTGTTGCTGGCTCGAAGCCAGCGTAAGGCCCGTGAATATTCATCGTGGGCGGCCCATGTAGCGGGCAGTGACCGACAACTACTCGTCAATACACATGTATCATTTTGCGATCGTTTCGTTATTACTTGCAGAAAAGGGTTGTGGAACTTACACTATAAATTTAAAATGGTACAATTTAAAAAAAATGTTGGAACACGTTTCCCGTATATATTAAAGATAATTGGTGTGATTGGTCTTCAGCCTATGAGACTCGCCAGAATGCTTCCTTGTTTTCACCCCTTTTCCCTGGCACGTTCTATACAAAAACCAACATGCGTGGGGAAATATCTCAGCTGACGACGAATCAAACCAGGTTTTTCCACTGCTAATATGTTACTGATGAAACAGTGGTGTTCTCAAATTTACTTAATGAATTATTCGAATTGAAATGTTTGAATGTGATAACCCAACGGAATACATTCGTTCCAATAGGATTCAATCATTTCGGGAAATTCTTTGAATATTGCACTGAAGTTATATTAACTATTGAATTTTATTTTTTAATTTGCATTCACATGTACGAGTATACATTTTAGTTTTCATTCTCTCCACTAGCCCTTCACTTAAACATTAAAACCGACAGGTAATATATAGTTTCCCAAAGTTTTTGCAAAATATTAATAACATGAGCGGAAAGTTAATTTTGAACCGTGCTATCCTTGGAATTATTTGAAAACCATAGAAAGGTCCATTATTATCTACTAAATATCATTTTTAGGTATTTGCTGGGCGTTTTCATCGTAGCTTAGTGCAGTGAAAGGCATGAAGACAAAAATAAGGAATTATAATTTTTACTCAAGTAATTGTGATTTAAAGAAAAAATTACTATTTGTTAAATATATTTGTCTTCGGATAATTTGTGCATAATGAAATAGAATAAAATCTAGAATAAACTAAGGGATACTTCAAAATGTATGTGATTTCTCGTTCGACAAATGACGGTCATGTATAACTGTATTAAGTGCGTAAACATTCTATACATATTTCAGCCACACATACAAATATTTTTTAAATTTTCCCCAGAAGGATCTATATTTCTCCAGGCAATATCAAAATGACTTGGAGCGCAACAAAAAACATTCACCAGAATAATAAAACGTATGTTACAAATAGTATAATAAATAATTCTTATCGAACTTCTTTTGCCACATATTTGTGAATGATGTTGAACAAACTCCCTGACAACAATATCCGGAGGCTTTCTCAATGCTAAATACACCATCTCATTTTATTAGAGTAAAAAACAACAAAAGTATCGTCAACATGAACACAATAGTTGAAACGCACATAGCAGAAAATATTCGCGTTCATTGCGGTATTATTTATATACGTTCCTAAGCCAATGACCATTCTTGGAATGGATGAATGATTTTAAGGATGTATGAAATCATTGATGAAACAATGATGAAATGAAAACCAAGGTATACGGGGAAACCTCCGAAAAATCTCTCGGCGAACCAGCTTTCTCCACCACAAATTCTACATGAATCGATCGAGATTTGAACTCCAGGAAATGATCGGAATGAAATATTGACCCAAATTATAGAGAGAATTTTGAAAGAAATGACATATTTTTCAAAAATGACCCAAATGAATTTTCATATTTTTTATCCAACAGGAAGTCATTAAGGGACTGAGTGAATTTGGAAGATGTTCCATAAACATTCTATTACCTTTCAGAATTTTAAACAGCTGTTTCCCTTGAGTTACGACGAAATCAGTAGCGTCGGAGATCTTTGAAAGTGTTAAAGTTCGTTTATGGCATTTTGGTTACCTTGCTGTATTTGGAAAGCAGTTAAGAATGCTCATGAATCTACATGCAGATGGCGAACAGGTCTTATCCTTTCAAAAACATACAGTACTGTTTTCTTGTGGGGAATTGAGGAAGGGAAACGGACGCACACACCCGTACACACGCAAGCACACGCACACATGCCAATTCAAAGATCCCACGTCCTGAAGGTTCGTTAATATTTCATGAATGGCAAACAATCTCCTCTCACACCCCTGACTCCAAAGAACACAGTCACACATTCAGCAGCCCCTGAGACATTAAGCGCAAACTGCGGTAAGCACACAGTGCCGCGGGCCATGTTGGAACGCGTGAAAGCGTGGTGACAACCTTCGCAAAAACCAACAAATAAAGTCCAGAGCCAGGTGGTGGCCGCCCACCTGAGGCGCGGGTGCGTGGGCGGGGGCGGGGGCGAGGGCGGGGGCGAGGGCGGCCGGCGGCCGGCGTCGTCCGTGCTACGCCGCCCACGCTCCGCCTCCGCCCCCGCACCGCCTCCGCATGGCGACGCGGCCCGCGGGAAGGCGCGTCACTCCGCGACCTTGGCCTCCATCGGTGGCCTTGGCGTCAGCGCGCCGCTTCGCTGGCGGGCAGGGGGGGTGGGAGGAGGTGCGCCTTCGTGGGCGTCGCCGCGTCCACCGCAGAGGCCTCGGTTCGAAGCCCGGCCCGAGCAGGCGAGGACGGGCCGCGCCATCTCGGCCTTATTTGCCGCCTGTCAAGGGGAGATGGTGAGATGTGGGTCCTCGTCTGGGAACTACGTTCGGCGGGCTCGATGTCCTTCTTTGGACCGTGTCTGTACGGCCTCCTTTTCTCACCTGTTACTTCCCCTACTCGTTCTCCTCCCTCTTATTTTCCTTTCCTCCTCCTCCTGCTCCTCGCCTTTCTTCTGCTCTTACGTTTTGATTTTCTTATCCTCATTCTTCTTCATTCATTTTGTTTTTCCTCCTCCAGCCCTCTCCTCCCTCTCCTTCTCCCTCTCCTTCTCCTTCTCCTTCTCCTTCTCCTCCTCCTCCTCCTCCTTCTCCATCTCCTCCTCCTTCTCCTCCTCCCCCTTCTCCTCCTCGTCCTCATCCTCCTCCTCCTCCGCCGCCGCTCCCTCCTCCTCCTGCTCTTCCTTGTTCTTCTTCTGCTTCTTCAGTTTTCCCCTGTAATTTTTTGTTTTCTTCCTTTCTTGCGTTTTGTCTTGTTTTTCTCCTTTTCATTCGGCTTTTTTCTGACGTTCTGAGGAGTCGGCTTTCCCATCCTTCATGCTTCTCAATACACGGCCTCCTCTATCCTTCTTTCTTCGTTCTTCGAATTTTCTGTCCCCTTGTTTTTTCGTTCAGTTTAGAACAATGTTTTGCTTTCCTGTACTAACAGATATTCGTCTTGTTAAAGTAAGCAGAGGAGGCTACTACAACTCTCCGCTAAGCTGCTGCTTCCTTCGATTCCTACACGAGCACGAATCGCCATAATAATGTTTAGGTAAACTGAGGCGACGCATGGTACGCAAATTAGAGGAGATTCAAAAATTGAGTGGGACTGTTTACATGGTCTGTTGAGGACTTCGTCCAAAGAATAATGTGGACGGATATCTTCCGGAGATATCCTTATTTAAGATATATTGACAGTTTGTTTTACTAGAAAACACCTTAATTGTTTCTGCCCTCTGTACGTACTTCATACCTTTTTGCTCCTTCGGTCTTACGTTCTCGTTACTCGTGAGACTTGGTGATTTCAATATATCCTTCCGAGACGAACTGGACTTACGATGCATTGTTGTTTGTTGCTTGTGTAAGGAGGTTCGTGTAATTTCATGAAGGAAGCCTATTACATTAATTACAAATACCCTTGTCATATATGACCTAACAATAATAAACCCATTTGACTGATGATAAAATACAAAACTAATGCATGAATTTCAATAACGTTTTCGTATCGTATTCCACTGCTCTTAACTACACTACAGCGCACTTCATTTCTTTTATAATTACTTGCAATTAGTTATTCGTTTCTACATATTCTGTCACTCTGCTTTGCTTCAAAATTTAACAGTATCTTTTCTTTTCATTAAGAACACTAAATTAGTAAAGATAACATTATATCAATGATGTTATCTTTACTAATTTAATACTGTTATTACTGATTAATACATCTATAATGAGATATTTTCACTATACTCGTACGTGAGGAAATATTACCTTCATTAATACATATAGTACATATGTACATAAATGTGCATAAATACAAGTATTAACTAAAGTTTTAAACTTTTGAACATCTAGACTAAATTATTCAAATACTCTCACAAGTAATTTCAATCTATTATCGTCTGGTGGGTCTTACAAATATCGCCATTGTATCGTTCGTGCAATGCAATAGAGGTACAACTAAAAAATGAGGTATTGAGATTAATGAGTTTGAAGTTTCACCTTGATTGAAATGCATTGCTTTAGATTTAGATTTACATTTATTTAGTCGAAAATAGAGTAAAAAACTGTATGTGACGTATGAGGGAGAATATTATCTTCGCACGTTTTCTTGAGTTCCAGAATCCCTTCCCGTCATTTTAACTCTAAATAGTTGAAAGATGAGTAGAAGTTTAAAATAAATAAATAAAAACAAAATTTAAAAAATCGCGAGTTTAACAATGTTTGATAATAATAGACATTTTCGTTTCCAAGTTATAGAAAACTTATTTGCAGCTGTAAACGAATTGCAAGTATGATGTTTCTAACAAAATAGTAACTCGCCCTTACCTCTACTCTTACCATTACAAGCAAACGGAGAGTTCAACAAAACATGCGCATAGTGTGAAGTTACATTTACGTCCAGAAGCAAAACAAGGAGCCATCTCAGCAATTGCTCAATGGATCAGGGAAACAGGACAAAAACCTGATCGAGATGGGGTCATTGACCCGGAAGCTGAAGTACATTATTTGTTACAAACATATTAAGTCTTTTTAGAAAAAGTATACAATAAAAATGTAAATTAAGTCATATATATGTATATATATGTACATGTATATGTATATATATATATGTATATGTATATATATATATATGTATATGTATATGTATATATATATATATATATATATATATATATATATATATATATAACCCTAACAAACACGTTACGTACCGCGCGCGATCCTTCCTTTCTCTTCCTTGTCCTATCTTCACCCTTTCCTTACTCACACACACAACTATTTTAGTATAGATGGTCTGATTCAAAACCTATTCGAGGAGAAAGGGCAATTTTAGTTCTGACCGCCTCATAAATTTGTTTAAGAAAAATATCGCTTTTTAGATTGTGAATTTGTTCTTTTCTCCACCTACTGCGTTCACACCTTTGTAATGCGGAGTGATAAATGAGCGTTTGGTGTAAATTGAATAAAAATACAAACGAAAATTTGGTTGAGGAGTATAAAGCTACTACATACCGCCACTGCATATTCCTAGATCCGCCACTGCTAGTTTATCGCCAAATGAGCCCAAAAATGTAATCACAACTAATAAGTGGGAAATATCACAAATTTCAACTTGGTGACAAGCACTAATTTGATTACTTTTACTTTCCCGTATACATACGTATTAAATGGAGTAATATAAGTAATATAGGGAAAGTTAAGTGTAATGCTGCGGAAAATCGATTTCGAGATTTCAGTGGAAACACGTTTTGGGATCCCCCGTCACCAAAAGACTGTTTTTTTTTAAACGTCCGTACCACTAGAGCCTAAACCATATGTAGGATTTTTTCGAAAATGGATATTCCCCTGGTTCGACTCTAGGTGCAGCGATTTTGAAGAACTTTCTTTAATATTTGGGGGTACTTTACATGAAACCCCTCGGACATTTTCAAAATTTTGTCAAAAAAGTTCAAATATGTATTTTTGATACAAAATACAAATTACAAAAGTATCAAAAATACCTATATTAAGTACAAGTACAAGCTTCTGGGTCAATGACCCCCATCTCGATCAAGTTTTCGTCCAGTTTCCCGAATCCTCGAGCAAATGCTGAGATGGCCCCTTGTTTTGCTACTGGACATAAATGTAACTTCAAATTAACTTCTCGCCATAGTACGTCACACAGTTTTTAACTGTTTTTGACGTAAAAAACAAGTAAATAAAGTATTTTTGATGCTACCCAACTTCGTCCATACTTACCCATTCTATACTTACCCACTACATTCAAAAACTGCAAATGACTTTTTGAAAAAGTTAGCTAATACGACGTACAACAATCTGGATCTCAGCCGTCGATATATCAAGTGGAAATTACTTGTTTTTTGTTTCACAATAATGATTTTGCGATATTCTAGATGGCACTCAAAGTTTTCTCACAATTCTGAACGTTCAACACCATAAGAATATGATATTGATAAATTGACAGAATTTCGGGATATTCGACTTATTCTTAACCGAACCAAAAATGACTGTTCAAGACCTCATTACCCGGATATAAATTAGTTTCCTACGTTATGTTCGTTCAGGATATGAATGCTTTAGGTTTCTGACTTGCCTTGCGTTTGTTTGACCATTTCGAGGTCCTCCTGAAATTTTGAGGTGAATGCCACAATGCTCCGCTCCGTCCTACTCATTCTTCCTTTCTCAGTCACTGCCCTCCTATCTGGCAGAGCGCAAGGTTATTATCCGACGCTCGTTGGCCTGGCCTTGACCTGTAAAGCTCTGAAAGTGTTCCGAAGTTCCTGTTGCGGAGTTCCGTGGGAGCAACACGTTCACTGCCTTACGCGCAGTGAAATGTAATTGAACTAAATGATAATTTTGATTACCAAGATGAGTGCCTTACTCAACTGTGATCGTAGGTGAGGGGAGAGCTGGAGAGCTTTTATGCGTTCCCCTCTACTAGGCAGGTCCTTTTAATGATTGGTTGACATTGCCTTCCACTGAGTGGATGATGGTTGTGGTGATATTGAATAGTGAATGAGCGTAAGAAATTATTGATTGTAGATGAGATGAAGGTTCAGATATGATAGTGGTCTTATGAGTGGACAATCACGCCGCTATCCTATGGTAAAATTCCCATGCCTTTTGTGGAGCTTGAACCTAAAGCTTTCGAATGCGCGTAATTGGACATAGCTGTAAATGTGTACAGCTAGTTAGATAGTTGTTATTTAGTCAGAAAGACGAAACAGTTATTTCAAATTTAGAATTGGTAGTGGCCATTAATGCGTTCTAATCACTTGGTTTTCTTCCGTTGACGTTTTTGACAAGAGCTGTATAGTACTAATGAAGCAATCGCCTTTTTTGAGAAATGCCTTTAATTTATGAAAATGAAATTGACAGCTGATTTGTTCTCAGTGATTATCATTTTAGGTTAAATTCCCAATGAAACACTATTTTATTTACATTGTAATTTAACACCAGTTTCACGATTTTTTTTTTAAATTTCAGACGATCTTTTAATCTTATGATTAAGTAGATGAATAGGTTTCAGTACGCAGCACTATACTCGTGCATTGTATTCCTGCATGAGACCTCGACCAAGCCTTCCGTTACGGAAACTAGGAAGGAAGCACGCACTCCATTAATGTAACTGCACAAATGGACTAACTCTACAATGGTTTTTTTTCCCCTCGAATATTGGATGAGGTGTGGTCACACTCAAGCGCCGAATAGCGTGCATGTCGTGACTATAGCGAATCTTGCTGCAAAGTGGCTCAACACAGTACAAGCAATGGGCTTCTTCAGTTTTATGGTACGGGGCACGTTCATCATTTACGCAAGCGTTTAGTGCGACTGTCGTTGGCTACTTTCACTTGCGCATTCGTTGTTGTGTCAGCAGAATTGCTTACTATGTGTACGAACAGCTGTTGGTACGATGTGACCAGCAGTATGACAGTTCAAGGAGAAAAGTGAGAAATGGGAGGTTGGGTGGAGGTCATGAGCCTTGTAGTGAAGTGAGCATGACATTCCTCGCGTTATAGTGATGCAGGCGAATTCACCAGTATTATGTACGTGACGCAAGGCTTCCGTTATTAGAACATTAAATTTGGAGGACATAATGTAATTGATGTTGACTTCAGACCTACAGTAAGTAGCACAGGATGGATTCGTTTTGTATGAAATGTAAAAGGTGATTATACCTTCAAGAGCTGCTTACTCACGTAAATAGACAGGAGGCAAATTCCAAATCTAAATAATATCCTTTAAACTTAATTCTTAGGTACTGTCCTAATACTGTACCTAACTTCTCTCTTTAAAAATAACTTCATTGTACCGTGTCAAACTATAAAGATGTAAAGTGTAAGAACCATATTTTAGAAATGTTCCATTGAAATTTCAAAGGAAAATGTGAAATATTCTTTCGTATTCAACAGATTTCTTACTTTGTTTAATTGCTGGGCAACAAATGCGACAAAATGATAAATAGTTTATCAATCAATTCGGAATTTAGATATTTTTGAATTAAACCAAATTACAAAATCATTCAATACAAAAGCATGAAAAATTAAATTATGCGTTTATTGAACAGACTTCCTACTTTGAGGATGTTTCGGACGTTAAAATTGACTTACTGTGCAAAAATGTAACGTGTTCTATATATTGCATCCAAGTATTGAAACAATAAAATAGCGATAATGTTCTAATTATTACAGATTTTATCACCAATATATTATCTTTAAAACTAATAAGGCCTTGGAGTGAAAAGATCCCTCTGTTTTCTTGATAGTCTATCTCTTTGTGGACCGGTACTAATGTTCAACGCACACAATTTGAGAGAGGAAATGAAAGAAAGCAGCTATGTTTTCACATAACCCTAACCTATCTGTGGTGGGCAGATTATCATTAGAAGTTCTGTTATTATTCCATGAAATGAGTGCGATGTTGGCACTGTTAAGTCGTGAAAACTCAATGCTGTGCATCACTCAAGAAGATTCATGGTCGACTGAGTGACTGTATTTTTATAAATCATCAATCAAGTCTCATCCGCATGTAGATCAGAGAGAGCTATGATTGTTTTCAAATAATATTATCTAACACACCAACATAACTCGAATGTGGTATACTATATAGCATGGATTTATTTAAAGACCATTATATTATACAAACTATATTATGTCATGAATGATAGGTCAATCTAAGTGTTGTTTTGAAGAACGAAGACAATAATATACCGTCCAACGGGGTGACATCGGACACGTGAGGAGATTTCGGACAATATCTTATTTTTTAACAAAACCTCTCTACAAGCTTAATTTTCAAAGGTAGTCACATTTGTTACCTATTACATAGAGATCTCTATATTTATTTACGAGACAATTAAATTAATTAATTTAGTCCAATTGTTTGCATTTGTAGTACCGTTCAACAATGAACATTCTGTGTCGTTTTCAAGAGTTAAATTCCCGAAAACTTTTCATTGTGTTGTTCGAACGAACTTTTATGCATTGTTGTATCATGCAGTCTGTTGTTTCTTAATTATCCGTAACAATGAGCGTATGCTGATAACTTAAACGTTTGTACAATCGCAACAACAGTGGGTGTTTTACCTTACGGTATTCGAAGGCAGGTATGGGACAATAGTTTTGCCACATTTTAAAAAACAGGGTGGTCGGAAAGTGGTATTTGGAGCCAACCTTAGCCTTCAAATTTCAATGCGAGGAGTACGACGAAAAGCATAACATCAGCTTCGTGCTATTACCTCCTCATGGCACACATTTGATCCAGCCCTGGAATGTTAGCTTCTTTAAGCCGTTGAAGAGCGCGTGGCGTATTGGCTTGTGTGATTGGAGGAAGCCCACAACGGCCGAATCAAAAGATGATTTTCTTTCCTTACTAAACGAAACTTTTGAAAAAAATTGAACCAACCAAGCCACAAAACATCAGTGGTTTTCGAGCAACGGGAGTTATTCCCTTTAATCCTGATCATGTTCTGAAAAAAATGTCCGATAAAAAGAAATTGCCTAATGCTTCTAAACATAATTGGAATTGAAGCTTTGAGGACATGTTGAAGAACTACAGATATTAAAAATCAGTTTCTCGAAACAGAAGGAAGAAACTTGACATTCCTGCGGAGATCTCCATTTTGGCAAAATCTTTAATCTCTATACAAATAGTCCTCCTCGTCAGACACAAGCACTTGCAGCTGCAGCACAAGCATCAGTAATGTAGCCTACGTGACAGAATCCAAGAACACTCAGAAATTTTGAAGTTGGAGGAAGAAATATTTTTAATTGCCTACTCTGAATAGATGAAAGGAAATAACACTAGTATCCGACAGTTTGTAGGAATAGCGACGAACATTGGCGCAAAGAATGTGAATGTGAAGTTTTTTCGTCAATCCAACTACAGAAAAAATATTTGTTTCATTTGTTCCGGATGAAGATACAATTTCAAATGTTTAAATTTCGTAGTTATTGACTTCAAAAGAAGAACAAAGAGAAATTTATTTTTGATAGGTGTGTTTTGTAAGTATACGTTTATTTCAAATGCTGTATTTTGGTATTTTATGTTTTTTGTCTAAATTAATGTTGTTTTTCTAGACATTATTAATTGTCTGAAATAACCCTATCCGTTGTGATACGTCGTTCAGTCATTACGTATTAGGTACCTCATGTATTGGGAAGAATTCGGACAGAACTATTTTTGTCTTATAAAATTTAATTCTCACTAAAAGTTACAAAAACAATCATATTAGTATCATTAAATACTAAAGGTCCCAATATTTCAATCCAAGGATAAAAATATTAATTCACAATAAGTATTTTTAACAATAACTGTAAAAAGTGTCTGATGTCACCCCGTTTGACGGTGTGAATATAAATCAGTTCATTAGTTAATACAAGAAGAAAGTACGAGGCGCTTCCATAAAGAATGTTTCCCTAGATAGTCAACAAAAAGAAAAACGTTCAATGGAAAAACTTTATTGTGAAAAATACAGCACACAATGCACTTTTTTCATATAATCGCCAGCAGAATCGAGACATTTATCATACCGTCGGATGAACATTTGTGTACCTGTCGTAGAAGTCTTCCGCCTGCATCACTGTTTAACAGACACGTCTAACTCAGTCATTGTGATTCGCGTAATCTGAACAGACAGGAATTTACTGAGATGTAAGAAAAGATGTACATTTTGGGGGGAGATAACCGGACTACAGGGTGAATGAGAGATGTTTATTCCTCCCAGCAGCTACCCACAGCTCGGTTCACTAAAGAACGTCGGTAGCATGAATTCTCGGCTATCCGGGAGACGCCGCGTCGTTGGCTGGGGTGCCGACGTTTCGCCTGACATATCGCAGGCTTCCTCAGGGCAGTGACTGGTCACTGCCCTTCATGGATTCGAGGCAATTCATGGATTCGAGCCGCGGAAGCTTACGTATACAACGTCGGTAGCAGTTCCGCTATATAATCACGGAATATACAGCGAACATTTTTGAACTAGATAGTCAATGAGAAACTTGGTAACGAGGATGGCTAGCACTTTTAATTTTTCTGGCTTGTATTGTGAGCTTCAACTCAGGTCAATGTACCATCGAAGACGTATGGATGTGTGTGTCCAAATACGCTACTCTCTCTCTCTCTCTTTTGACTATAAATCAGAGACGTTATCAGCACCAGAATCTTCATCACGTGCAGTTAAAGCGAGCGAGGCCAAAACATTCAGATAAGTGCACTCCGACTCCCCGTACAAGTCGCAGTGAAAGTCACCTTGACCTGCGTCACGGGGCTTGGCTACGTGGGCGTGAGTGATTTAGTTAGATGACGTCATGGCTTGAAATCATGACGGCCGCCGTCGCCTTAAGAAGACTGTTTTTGTTCGAGAGCCAATACAGCTTCTTTTTGCACTGATCCTATGCCAAGTTTATCGCGAGCTGGCACGTTTTGTGCGATCGTACGAAGAGGCATGCAGAAAGTGGATGTCTGCGTTATTGACCATATATGGCCAATGGGACTGATGATAAGATTATCCATTCACTGCCATGTCATTTTCTGTGGCATAGGTTGGAAAGCCTTAAAAGGGGAAGCGTTTCACAATCTGAAAGGCGGTCGATATGAATGGGCAGCATTCCTATAATTACTAATTTATTATATTTCTGGAGATGTAAAGAGAACTGCAGAAATATTTACAATTCTTGATTGCTTGACAATTAACTGATTACTTATTATGCATATTCACAAGTAAGTTCGTGTTTATTTACTTATTTATGTCAAGTATGCGAAATGTAACATTTGCGGATAATATGCAATGAGGATTTGTGGTAAAATTCTTTTCGCCGCTTTACAAATTCTCGGAGTGTAAAACCAAGCCTCGTTACAGATTGAAAACCTCCATGAACATTCTGCTTAGTTTCCAAACGCATTGCAGCACCTGCGTGTGGACTGCTGTGTACACCTCAGTGTAAATTATGTTTTTACAGTACACAGACACCACGGTGGAAGAAGACGCGGGCGGAGGGTACCCGGCCACTGACGTGCAAGATTACCTCTTGTAGTTAAACCGAAGTGTATCCGTCCGTGTGAATGTCTAGTACAGAATAAGGCTTGAAATCTTAAAATAACTAAGTCTACTATAATAAAGTTAAGCGCCAAATGCTGATTAGCCTAATTAATTGTTTCGAATTTCAGCAGCCCTTACTGGGCGGTTGGATGCTCAATGAATTTCCAGTGAATTCCTCTAATGAAGCATGCTAGAGATTATGGAGGACGTGAGGTAGCCTTTGATTTGCAAACCCAGTCAGAATGTTCCAAAGCATCAACTCACTCTATGAATAACATCTTTCACAGTACAATGCCATACGCATTGTCACCCCCACACGTTGCTCTGCCCAATAGACTCTGCAAACATTTTTGCGCAAGTTCACATTTTTGATCCACGGGGGATCGGCGCCTTGGTACCTTGCACATGAAGTGCGAGTATGCCAGTCGTGAGCCACCCGGAAAATAATTGATCAAGAGTGTAGTTGTGTGAGAATGTTAAGTGCCAAATCTTAAATGCTTTCTTTTCGTAGACATTTATATTTGGCGTTAAGTACAGAACGGTGAAATTAAAACACAACAAAAGCAGAGAAGCGTTTTGCATTCAAGACACTCACGAGACCAGTCTCGTATATGAAAATTGCGAGTGCAGGTTACGCATGCTGAGGTAGGAGCTCTGAGACTGTGTTGAAATGTTTAAGAATAGGAAAAACAATAGGTACATGAAGACATTAGCAAGGGTAGGGTCACTGTTGGACAAATATCTTCAAACATTTTTCAGTTGTGGCGCATTTTTACTGATCTTCTTCCCAAGGTATAGATGCGTATGAGAGCATGAAAGCGGGAGAAATCGTGCTTTTAAATTCATTAATTGTCACCACTGCAAATAAGAATACACCACACAGTGGTGTGACATTTCACTACGCGTAGGTAGCGAAGATCTTATAACCGAAACACTTTGTAAATCTACTAAGTTAACTTGCATTACCAAAATTTCGCTCTCATCAATTCTTAACTGAAAGAACTTGTGTTCTTTGTTGAACTAATCCTCGTATTTTTCTGCATCAATCGTACATCCTAAACGCGAATTAGCATAACATTCATAATTTATAGTATAACCATAGATGCACACCGCGTTCTACTTTCACTAACACTAAGTAGTACGCGCGAAAATATGTAATAGTAAGTTGTAATGAATTAAGACAAGTATTCATGTTTTACGGCAGCCTTTCAGAACAAAATCAAAGGTTTTATTTCTTCAAAATTAATTAATTTAAATTTTACTTCTCAGAATCAGGTTACTTATGTTATTCAGGACTAAGAATAAATGAAACAAATTCTAATCACGTGTTTAAAAAAGGTGTTGGAACAATCACGCAATCACTTCTCAGAAGGAGTTGTTATATAAGTTTTGAACGATTTTTTAAGCAATTTGGTAAGCTAAGAAATCATTATAAATATGAATACTGTAATTTTCCTCGTACATTTTCAGCATGGAACCTGCTAAGTGCTTCCAAGGAAGTGAAAAAGAGTACGTTTCGCAGAATTTCGTGGAGTGTACGGAACGCACGAGAATCATTATGCCACTAGTACACTACAAAAGTGCAATAAGTAGTACAAATTTGTGTTACAAATTTTCCTTTTTGGGGACAAAAAAATTAGGAAGACATTATTAGACATTTATAGTGCAATATTTCAAAAGGGAAATTGTGTTAGAAAATAATTTCACTTAGTTTATATGTTAACATTTTGATATCTGAAAATTATTGCACATTAGTAATATGTTGTGACATATGAACTGAAATTACATATACCGGCTCTTTTGTTTGTTGATTGTTCTTCAAAAATTCTTTGAACGTTTTCGTAATCTATTGTTAATAGCTGAAATTCAAACTGTATTTCAAAATTGTGAAATATTATGTAATACGCCAAGAACATACAGATTCGGGTTTGTCAATTTACGTGTGAGTGCTTTGAAAATTATTTAGATATAAACATTTATAAATTTATATAAACACTCATAAATAGAGTAATTTGCTTTCATGCATCCTTGCCCCATCCAAAGCTTTGATCCATTGTCTTAAAAGTTGTCTATTCTATTTAGGAATTATTCTGTTCGACGGTACGTGCTTTAATGCATTTGTATGAAATGGAGAGATATGACCCATAAAAGGTAAATATAAACATGTAAAACAGTGTCTTCGCATACTATAAAATAAAAACAAAATACAAATTTTAAATCAATGAGCTTGAGCGGTCTAGTCGCGTCAAGTGTTGATCTAGTTGCGTCTTCTGAGCGTCAAAATAGACCAAAGGACATGAGTTTGTTCAGCAGCTGCTGTGGTTAATATGTTTCTTCTGAACAAGAAGCGAGACGAGATTAGGAAGGCATCCCTCGTTTTGCAATGCAATGCCACTCAATGAATCTTCAATGAGAGGCACATGACGTAAGCCAAAGCCACAGGCCAGATAATCAGAGTGGCTGCAGTTATCTCCGAGTTATTTAGAATCGGGCAATTAATACTAATAATTTAATTATAATATTTTTTATTAGAAGATGTATTACAAATTAGTTCATATTACAGTATCTAGGGACTATTTTCCTGTAAACCTAAATTATTTACAATGTAGGTTTGTGCTTTTATTATCCATTTCAGAATGTTGTTTCTGCAAATAGTGCTCCTTTTATTTGCAACATAGAGTGAACATGTCACAACTTCTACGAACACGTGAATTATTATCTAAAACATTCTGCCCTACGTTTCAAATGTGCATTTATCAAAACATATTTATTTACTCAATATGATCTCACAGTTCCTCTTCTTGATTTCATCATACAGAGAAAGAAATGCAGTGAAACGATGAATACGAACGTCTGTCATATTTTTCATACATACAAATCTCCATCTGCAGGAAATTTCTTCGAGCATTAATTTTACTCTATAGTCCCGCCGACTCAAAGACCCGAGCGGTTGAAGTAAAAAACAAAAATCATTCCCCCGAGACCCGTCGCCCTTGCCCTTCTCTCTCGCTGTTCCTCCTGCAACTCCGCCTCCCGTGGCTCTCGTGAGGTGAAAACCCTGCCCTGTTACAAAATAAGATTGATGACCAAATAAGACTTATATTACACTCGGCGCTCTGGGCTGCACTGTGCTGAACCTGGGAGCGTTGCTACGATTTCGAAAGAGTCGAAAAGCAGCAACACCATGCATACGAAATAGTGTGGAGGTGTCTCACCAAAGAGCCGTTCCACATGTGTTGGGTAAAGCTACCAGAAGGCAACCGTACGGAATCGCATTACATTTGACTTTATCTCTGTAAATGTATGGTTGTACATTTGTAGGATAGGTCACTTGCTGCTGGGTCATACGCAGTCGTATTTCTGAACGTGATTCAAATGCTTGAAAAAATGTTTTAAATGGGGGCGCGGGTGGAGGAGAGGGAAGGTCGTAGCATCACGGCTAGCGCACACGCTGCCAGAGCCTGAGTTCGATTCCGGACAATCCAAATGGAATTTTGGAAGGACAAAGAGAGCCCCCGTAGTCTTCCCTCCGGCTAGTTCAGACAACTTTGCCCATGTCTCTGCAGTGACCTTGAATGGGACGTAATAGGGGCAGGCAGTTGAGGATTTTTGATACTAGCTCTAGAGCTGGGTCGATTTCCGCCAATGGCTGAAGAAATCTAGCGACCGGCTGCTCTGATCGGTAGTTTTAGTAGTTTCTCCGATCAACAGCAGGCGAATGCCGGAGCAGTACCGTAGCGCACGGACAACGGACCCCTGGCGATCTTTCCTTGCGCCCGTGAACGGTTACGAGATGCGTCCGCTCCTCCATTAACGCCAAAGGAAAGAGCAAAAGCGCTAAGAACATGCAGCTGCAAAGTGGAGAACTCCACGAAACACTTGCCGAAACCACCGCACACCTAGCTGCACTGCTCTGGACAATCTTTGCTTCCCAATGTGTTACCTGTGCTGTCTTGCCCGTGTGTCCTCATTTGCGTTTCTGGAATTTTTCTACCTGTTTTTATGGTTGTATTCCTATTTATTATAACTTAATCATTTTCGTCTTTCCTACGTTTTTCTCACCTAGTCATATTTTCGTAATTTGAGTTATTTTGAGTAACTGCCTTTAGAAATCTATTTCTGTTTCATGCCATTGCTTCTGCATAATTTTTTTCTGCTCCCTACCTTCTTAATTCTAGATAATTCGTTATTGTTTATCTTGTTTAATTAACTGTTTTTATATCAATGTTGCTGCATTCTATTTTATATAATTACTGTTATTTTATATTAGTCTATATTCTTGTTAATCCTTAAATTTTTTATCGTCCCGAAAAAAACCAATCATTTAATCGTAGTCCTACCGTTTCCCGTGCCTCCCATTCCACCTTTTCGCCATCATTCTCTTCATCTTCATTATTGGTATCATCTGGTCATCAGAATTTCACTCATGGGCGTCAATGACCGTGGAAGTTAAAGGGCTCCTAAACTTAAATGAATGAAATAATTTCCGCAATAATAGTGGTATTCAATAGCACTTAACTGTTTTTATGATGAATTATATAAAATAATTAGAACCTCAATATTATTTGATTTTATTTATTAATGCGTGTACAAGATTGTTACCAGACTTGTTTCAGGGAGAATTTCCGCGTTCTTGGTGATTTTCCGGCAACGGCAGCTGCAACATATTCTAAGAATAATCATATTCTAGTGCCCGAGCTTCCGAATTTATGAGCCTTGCCAAACTCAAGTTTGTGTCATAATTCTAAAGAAATTGCATAGGAATTTGTCAGGATCGTTTTACATGTGAACAATAAAAACTAAATTTTTTGTGCATTTTTGGAAATACATAATTTATACATATGAAAATGAAACATTTTTCAGAAAAAATTCAAATAAAATACCCATTTGAATCGTTAAAGATTTATAATAATTGACAATGTTTCGGGTTCACCTGCTTCCTTTTAAAACTCCTGTTCTATTTAAAACTCCATAATCGAAACAAACAAATCATTTGGACAATTAGTCAGATTTTAAACATAGGTTTGTTCACACTTATTCCGTTTAAGCATACTCCTTCTGCATTGTGTTGAAAACTTGTTCTACTTTGTTTTCGCACCTCTACCTACTACACTAGCTGATCTCTCAGCCGTCTGAATGTGAATGTTACAAATTGTTTGTGTCACAAGAACGTGCTACTGGTTTTGGGGTTATCAATCTTCGAGCTATGTACTTTATTCACTGCTACTGAATTTTGTTACGAATTGTGCTGACCACATCAAGGGTTATGTTTGCTAATGAACGTAAGTGCGTATGGCTCATGCCATGTGAATGGAATACTATCGCGTTCTATCAAGGATACTACAGTTATAATATTGAAGAACAGACCCGTGAAATAATAGTTTTCTGCGACACAGGATGAAACACCTCTCAAGACCTGACTTTGGAGTGCTGCATTGAAATCTGTTGGTCAGTTTCGCGTATAAGGTACGATTTTTCGTTCCATGTAGGAACAAATTTTGTTTTAAAAATTCTTGTTAGTAACCATTTTCTGCAATGCATAAAACGCTGTAAAATATGAAAATATAAATAGTTCTATGGCAATATTAATAGTGATACAGTGTTTTAAAACGAATAATGAAATAACAAAATCATCACAGGAAAATTATTCTTCTCCGATTTCTTAAAAAGGAATGTTGTGCTGATTGACGTTTACGCTTCAGGCGAGTGATGTGTCTCTTTGTATGTCTTTCTAATAACCAATAGTAGTCAGCCAGTATGGAGACATCACATTGATCACACTTACTACCAAATTTCTATCTGCCTTTGATCCTGATTAAACTGTTTTTGTTCTTCACTTAGTGGTTGGTCGCTTTTCGGTAAGTATTCAAGAAGAGAAGGGATAAAATCTAACTTAAAGTTCATATCACATCCCAGTTGTTTAATTTTTTCTAACATAGTTTAACAGAAGATTTGTATAAAAAATCTGTATCACTTTCCAGAAAATGATTGACATGCCTGAAGTGCCAAGGTTAAAGATCTACTCCATCTTCCTTAATTAGTTGGCGAATATGTGGACAGAGGAAAATGTCTTTTTTTACGTTTTTTCTGATAGTAAAGGACATTTTTTAAAATATATTGAAAAGAAGGGCCAGTTTTGTACAAAGCTTTAGCAAATTACTACATTATTCCTAGTTTATTAAGCAAAGGGATTAGAAAAAAAATTGTTTTGACACTAAGTTAATTTTTTTCAGCCAAACTATAACGTCCCCGTGTCATTTACTAGCTCTAGAGACCTATACACGTAAGAAAAACGAGAATGTAGTGAATCCTCCTTGTTGTCTCATAGGGTTCATTGCTTCACCATACAGAGGAAAATGTCCTGATTTTTTGGGCACCTCAACATTATTTTTTTTAAATGGCTCCATATGTTTTTGAATAAACTTTGACCTTGTCTAGCCTAAAACTTAATAGAATTGTGAACGTCTCATTTTCATTTATAATCCTTTCGAGTAATTTTGCGTCAAATGTAGACAATTTTTAATTTTTAAACACATTTTTAAAAATTGACTCCAGATTTTCTCTTTAAATTTTCTCTTTGTATGTACCAAACGGACGGTGAAATATTTGGTGCTGGTGTCATTTCCGGGAATCTCTCAAATATTACATAACTTTCGAATATTACAAAATTTTAACATTTAAAAATTACAAAATTGACGATAGAAAAATTTTGCCTGAAACAAAATATATACTAAAATATCAACTCTTTAAACAAGATCATGAACATATTTTGAAAAAACGAGTGGTTTTGCGTGACTTTTGATGGGAATTTATGTAATTAAAAACCAATTCTCAAAATCCGCTCTCAATTTTGTCTTCAATTTTTTGCCACGAATAGAAAAGGAATGCTTAAAAGAATGGTGAATGGAATCTGATTTGCTTGAAACTCTCTGTACCTGTTCGTTACCAGGTTGCGTCAATGAGAACTTTATGTCGAAAATTCTCAGTTTTCCGGTACACGATTACCACACTGTCTGTTCGGACGAAGGAAGAACGAGAAAGTAAAACGGTCGGTAAGGGGCGGGGTCCATTGTTATTGGAGATCGCCTTCGTTATGCTCTGCACAGCTTGTTACCCATCTCTTAGACCTACCTCACAGCCGTGGAGCTTGCCCGGCTACCAGTCGGCAGACGTTGCTTTTGACCTCTAAAATATTGATGGGGAGAGGGGACGCATGCATGCCGAGGATTGCTACTCATGCTACTAATAACATATCGCGTTGGTTTACAAGAATTTAATGGCTGTTGAGACTTACTAACTAATCTTTCAATGAATCAATTTTCTCTCTCTCTCTCTCTCTCTCTTTCTTTCTTTCTTTCTTTTCTCTCTCACTCTCTTTCTTTCTTTCTTTCTTTCTTTTCTCTCTCACTCTCTTTCTTTCTTTCTTTTCTCTCTCTCACTCTCTTTCTCCCTTTTCTCTCTCTCCTTCTCTCTCTCCTTCTCTCTCTCGTTCTCTCTCTCCTTCTCTCTCTTCCTTTTCTCTCTCTTTCTCTCTCCTTCTCTCTCTTCTCTCTCTTTCTCTCTCTCCTTCTTTCTCTCTCCCTTTTCTCTTTCCTCTCTCTTTTCTCTCTATTTCTCTCTCTCCTTCTCTCTCTTTCTCTCGCTTTCTCTCTCTCTTTCTCTCTCTCCTTCTCTCTCTCCCCTTCTCTCTCCCTTTCTCTCTCTCCTCCTCTCTCCCCTTCTTTCTCCCCTTCTCTCTCTCCTCCTCTCTCCCCTTCTCTCTCTCCTTCTCTCTCTCCTTCTCTCTCCCCTTCTCTCTCCTTCTCTCTCTCCTTCTCTCTCTCCTTCTCTCTCTCCTTCTCTCTCTCCTTCTCTCTCTCCTTCTCTCTCTCCTTCTCTCTCTCCTTCTCTCTCTCCTTCTGTCTCTTTCTCACTACTGTTCAAAAATGATTCCGACCTCGGGACAATCTCACCGCACTGTTCTCTGTGCATCTTGGTGGCATGTTGACGCTGTGCTGGCAGCGGGGTTCAGAGGTGTGGCGGGTATCGTTGACCCTCCGCACAGGCACGTCCAAGTTCGGGCTCCGTAGATTCACGTGGGCGCAGCGGTCTCAATCGTCTTCTCGGGCGGTGAGGTGACACGTACACGTGAGAACAATGTCCCCGAGGAGACGCCACGTGCCTTTTGTGGTCAAATGCGCTCCCTTTAGAGCGGCTGGATGCGAATGTGTTCACGGGACACTCAGCCGCCGATTGAAGCAAGCATGACTTAACAGAAGCTCGATTAACTTTGTATCGTTCGATTCGAAAAACTTCTCAGATGAAATATACCGGTGAATTTGAAAATAAGCAGACCGGTAAAAGAATCGAATAAGTAGCAGAGTGGAGAGTATCCTGAGTTAGAAGTTGATTGGAGAAGCTTTGAAATAAGAAGCAGTTCGGTGAAAATTTTAAATGAGTAGGATGGAGAATGGTCTCCGGTATTAAAGGGTTCCGCGGGCCCTCTCCCCCGCACATGATGCGGTAGTTCCCCTGCCAATCATGTATCCAATGGAGGGTTCCGTGGCCTTGGCCCTTCCCGGCTGCTGGCGCCACCTGACGGCGGAGTAGCAGCTGGATGTATTAACTTTTTCGTTGCCAGGACGCTGCAATAAAACTTTGCTATTGAAAATTCGCCGTTTTTTCGCGCAGAATTGCAAAACTTTCTCTCTACCTCGTAACAAGGAAGTAAAATTTGATGTGGAGATTGTAACGAAAATACGTTTTTCTGTTCCCTAAAAGTGTAGTTGAAAACATCTGTCTGTGACATCTCTGAACAATAGCACGAAAATTGTTTGTATGTTGTTTATCAAAATGGATATTCATTGGTTGATGTAGCTGATGTTGCGGCCCAGCGAATTTGAAATGGATCTTTTCATTTTTTAAGGTACTTTCATTTTGAAAGCTTCTAAGATTTTTTCAACATTTTTCCAAGTGGCTCCAAATGTTTTCTTTCTCCCTTGGAGTCATATTTCATTACATTTTTGGCATTAAACGAAAACAATTTTTAAAATTAGAGTAGGTCCCATTGTAAGTAGCCTCTGAAAGTTTGAAAACGAAAATTTCGAAACTAACTTTCTGAAGACAGGGAGATATTCTTAATGAAACCGGCGGTTCAAAGTTATGACATATAATGGAATTTACAATATTTCTAAAATGTTAATAGTTTTTGTGTAATTCTGAACGAAACTGTGACAATTTAACAATATTAACATATAAGCATCTCAAAAACGAATGGCAATTTTTCTTTGCATTTTTTGTTCAAATAATTTATTAGTCAAAATTTGTAAGAATATTAATTTTTATTAAAACCTTCAGAACATCGAAGATTGCTAAATTTGAACATTTATCAACGCTTTCCAACAACTACACCATATATTATAGATTTTCCCTTTGAAGAAAGTTGCATTAAAATGCAATCTAATACTTAATATTACATATTTAATGATGCCGTACAAATAAATTATTCAAAATATATTATTTTTGTATGGGGGATTTTGAGTTATATGGTGACAAAATTCATATTTTTCGTACCCTTAACATGAAGTAGGAGAATTTTTCCTTCGAAAATATCATATGGGAATTACGTACAGTACCCTCAAATATTAAAAGATCCATTTCAAATTCGCTGCAGTCTGCGCAAATGTTTTGCTAGATTTGTTCACGGGCCCACAGAGCGGTCAAACATTTTGAAAAAAATTCACTTTTTTTGGCATAAGGCTCACGAAACACGTTTTTGCAATAAACTCTCATCGATATCTTGCAGTTTGAGAAGAGCTTTCTTTTGTAGCATTTTCCTATACTACGCGCATATCCGTGAAGGCTAGTGAACGAAAAATTAAAAAGATCATGCATTAATGTTTATTCAACTTCATGACTGTGGATCTATCTGTTCTTTTATGTGTCTCACTTCCGTGTTGACGTTCCTTCGTACCTAGTGGAAACATTATGGTTTTACTGATTTCACGTACAGGATAATTTTTTATCAAAAAGCGGTCGGTTGGTCGGTCGATTGCTTGCTGTAAATGGAAAAAACATGTTTTCTAAAAGTAATCCATCATTTTTCGCGAAAATGGCTTAATAACTTAGTCCAAAATTTAAAAAAATGTTAATTTTTCTTAAAATAATATAACATAATAAGATTTAAAATTCTGATACTTAAATATTTAATTGTTACATCATAAGGTAAGGTAAAATACAAATTAAACTTTAACAAATAAATGAAACAATCAATACCTCTGGGTTATTTAAATTTTGTTTTTTAAAATGAATGTTTGCATAGAATCGATTTTATTAGAGTAAGTCCATTGTGCCAACACTTTTTAAAATAAGATTTTTACAACACTACATTACAAATACTTTTAAACAGATGGATTACTAGGGTACCTAAACTATGTACAAATTCGATCTGTAATAAAATGTTAAATTGTTATAGCTCCCGTAATTTACTGATTTAGTACATATTTTTCTTGTAGGTAGCCCATGAGTAGATATCTCCTGTTTGAAACCTAGTCCATCAGTTGCAAACTCTCACAAACTTCTTTTTGTCTCTTGCGCGCAAAAAAATTAAAAAAGAACCCCGTCGGAGACCAGACATTTCATAAAGGGCACTCTGTAGAAGAGCGAGGAAAAGGCGCGCTTTCCGCGAACGGACGTACGCATATATTTAGCGCGTGCTGTAACGACGGTGGGAGGAGCACGGGAAGTGGAGGAGAAGAGAAGGAGGAAGGGGGTAACGGTGGAAACGCGGAACAATGCGCCGACGGTGGGGAATGATTCAAGAATTGTAACGGTCACTGAAAAACAAGCACAAAGGAGAGTCATTGAGAAGTTCCAACTTCAAAAGACGGCGCCTGCAATGCAGTGCTGTGAACGAAATGAGTTTAATTGCTGGCTTCCCACAAAGAGGGCGTTTGTAGTTTAAGGAACAGCAACTCAAAGTTCCCGTTTTTATTACATGTTCGTCGCCGCCCCCGTTCTAACATTTATTTACAGTTTTATTAAGTGAGTTCTGAAGGCTGTGCTGCGTAGATCCTTCAAATAGAATTTGCGAAATAGAACCAACTACTCATGTCATGACATTTTCATTTCCTATTTGCTGATGTTTCGCTTCCTGAGAACATTTCCTATGAATAGATTTCTCTTTAAATAGTCTTTACATAATGGTGAGCTGGCGTGGTAGAATTCAAAACTTTGTTCAAAGAATAGATCCTACAGAATAGGTCCTTCAAATCTAATTTGCTTAATTGTATCAATTGTTTCTGATATGCCATTTAAACTTTCCATTCGCATTTTCAATTTTTCAGCGCACCTTTCCTATTAAAATATTTTGTTCTGATTTTTTTCACAATAAGTTGACAAGCAAAGTCCAAATGTATAACATTTACCCTCAGACGAACAAGAAATACAAGAATAGAAATAAACGGAAAACTAATTGAAAACGTAGACACCGTCAAATATCTCGGACTACATCTCAACAAAAAGCTAACCTGGAAGAAACATATTTCGATTAAAAGAAAGGAAGCAGAACTGAAAAGTAGACAAATGATATAGTTAATAGGAAGAAAATCTAGTTTAAGTCTAGGAAACAAAATTTTACTTTACAAAACAATACTCAAACCTATCTGGTCTTATGGAATTGAACTCTGGGGAACAGCATCACATTCAAATATAGAAATAATTCAAAGATTTCAATCCAAATGTCTCAGACTATTAAGCAATGCTCCCTGGTTTGTATCAAACGCCACTCTACATAAAGATCTCAATATCACCACTGTTAAAGAGGAAATCACTCTCAAATCTCACAAATACCAACACAGACTCGAAAATCATATTAGTCATCTGGCCATAAACATCTTAGATAACAGCACAAAGACAAGAAGATTGAAAAGAGTACATCCTCTTGATCTGGACCACAGATATAAATAATATTTTTCTTTTAAAATAATTGTTACTGTAGATATATTTTTTTTGTCACAATGCTTGCACTATTGTATGTTTGTTTGTTATTGTGTTATTGTTATTTCAATGTGATGTTGCTTATTGTTGTTCTTGTTTGTTTGTATTTTTTTCTCTCTCTGAACTGGACAATTAGTTTAAAACCATTTTTAGAAAGAACCAGAATTGTATGGTTTCTTTACATGTCAATAATATATGTACAATTGTATTTGCCGAATGTTCGAGTAGAACAAATTGCAAATAAAGCAGATGTTAGAAAAAAGTTGACAAGCTGGTGTATGGCGACAATTGGCCCCTCCGACCTAGACCTGGTCACATGGGTTATCATTGGACGTGCTTTAGACGTGCTTGAATTTTAACGCAAACGCGTGCAGTAACAGTGCGGGGATAATCAAGCTGAAGGAACTGGTTATGCAAGGACACTTCTAAGAACTCGTATTTCTTCGGGGACGTCTTACGTTCCTTCGTCTTACGTTCCTACGTCTATCTTACTGTATTGTCGAACATGGCTCGCAACTAGTCCCCAGTGGCGGATTTTCGGCACTGCCTGCTTCGCCAGATCGAATCCAACAACTGTCTGGAGAATATTTTTATCGGCCGATTGCTCTGACCGGTAGTGTTCCCGGTTTTTCCGATCAGAACCAGGCGAATTCCGGAGCAGTATCCTAACAAACTGGACACGAACCGCACACGATTTCTTCTTCTTCTTCATCCTCATTTTTATTCCTTCCTTATTCTTCACATGTACAATCACACACACATTCGCGCGCGCACACACAATTGCACCTTGTTAAGTTTCAAAATGCTTTCGCAATGTCACACATTCTTTCCCGGACAGTTTTCTTCTTAGTGCCGGAAATTCAAATTTTGTCGTGTTGTATGGGCTGTGAAAAATGCGTGACTTTTAATGAGGAAAACTTATGAAGACATTTGTGAACATGTAATTGTAAAATTGAAAATTATGAGGAAAATACCTTACACAATAATAGAATGCAGGAGAAATCCAAATCTTAACTTTCCTGCAGTATTTTAATGTTATAAAAAGAAACTTGCGGCATGTACGGCGATTTTATCATAGAGACACGCTCACTCTAAAAAGCCACGCCTTTCATGGAGAAATGGCACCTTTCCTAGTTTTTCATGTACATTTTTTAGGTCGATTTTCCCGCATATTCGTGAACTTTAAGTATCAAAAAACTTGCATTTTCCCGTCGTAATATTATTTGACAGGTGGCAGTAATCTGAAAGCGTTTTTTAAAATTATTATTGTGCAAATATATTAAATGTAATTAACATAATTGATTTATTGAGTAATATAATAAACAACTTATGCCCTCTTTTAAAAATCAGAAATCTATACCTGGAATGATGTCTTAAGTTCAGTCTTACAAATCTGCAAAACTCCGGTAGTTAACTTCCCAATTCGCAAGTTGATGCAATAATCCTATTTGTTCATTACCTTAAATATCCACATTTTGCGTTACCAGAATCCGACGATATGAGTTTTCCTCTAAAACAATGGCCGTTTTCCGCCGCAGCATTACAACACTTTCCGTTCACTGCGTAAGTACGTCGTAAGACGAGAACGTAAACATAACTGCCCGGATGATAATGTGGTATTCGCCAAGGTTAACATGAAGTAATAGTTCAGAAACTATGTGAAAATATTCAGGAAACAATAAGACCATATTATACCAGTTATATGAGATGGTACTATGCGTTTCAAGGTCTGCAGGTTATTGTTTGAATTCTGACATATATTGTGACAAGTCATACTCTGGAATTTAAAAAAAATGCTTTTGGTATACATTATTAAACAAAAGAGTTTGTTAGGATTAAAAATAATTATTTAATATTATACAACTGGTTAAGTTTGTGTAGAGCGGTTGGACTTGTTATGTTAATGAGGGTAGAAGAAGTTTCTGGGACGTTTTCTACGGATTCGTTCTTGTCTAGGTGTTTTCTTCTTTAGTTGGAAGGGGAGACTAGAGGAATATAAAGAATTTCTGTACATACTTCATGGGCGGAATGTTTGATGTGTGTCGTGATGACATTATGCCGAGCTTGTGGTGGAGTTCATTAGGTATGAACCAGTGTTCTTTGGTGATGGGCCGTAGGAAAGATCTGAAGATTTGGGGTAAGAAAGGCTGCTGATTCCCAAATTAGGCTCCTGAGCACGAGGCAGACACGGCTTTAGAAACGGTAGGGAAATGGAGGGGCTCGCCCTTACTTCGTGAGAAGAGAAAGTATTGTGATTGTTCCATCTATTGTGGGTTCTCGATACCAAAATTTGCACAAAATCCTGTCCAAAGTCTTTTATTCTTAAATTTTCTTACGGATAAAACAGAGGAAGCTTTAGAAATGGCGCTGGTCTCATTTCCGTTGAACTCTCTGAGGTTTCGAAAATCGGTCATTGGAAATAATGTCAGATAATTAGATTTTTTTGTCGGCCTAAATGAGGACGTTAGAGCCATTGCTTGATGAAGCGGTAAAGCGCAGCGGGAGTGAACTGGACGGACCTGAGTTCGAATATCGGCGCAGCTAATATTGTTTTGCTGGTTGAATTGTCTTTTGGAGGCTCATGTAGTAGTATACTATTGCGGGGGCCGTTACAAATAATGCGAGAAAGTATGTACTATTGTAACGCCACTGGTTTTATGTTTCCAAATAAGACGTCAATCAAATAGGATTTGACTAATTTGTTAAATGGGTGACCCGGAATATATACGAATGTGAACGATGGATTTTGGACTATGTTCCCGTTAATTTAATTCTGCCTATTTTCATAAAATGTGTTGGGAATTATGCATTGGATAGTCTCAAGAACACCTTATGTTAATCGCATAGGCCAATGATCGGAGTCTCGTCACCAACTACGGCAACAGTAGTGAAGTGTCAGCTGCGCCATGAAAGTTTTAGACTGTATAAAAAAAACATCAGCTGGCGGCTAGTTCGCCGGTTTGGCGATTTGCAGCCGATGTTTCCGGCTAACATCTAGTTCGCCGGCGTAGTTTCTGTCGCTTTTCCAACCACACGAAGCGATTTAGTACTGACAAACTCTCACTAGTTTTATAGATTATAACTAGACGTGATTCATTTTTTAAAAAGAACCACTTTCTCTATTTCTTATCAGATAATATGTATAATGACGAGATAGATCTATTCAGCTTCATAAATCACTTGAAGTGGGTTGAATTATAGATATTATTAATAAGTGCTAGAATAATTACTTTAGCAGTGACATGTATACTACTTATAATGTCAGAAATCAATTAAAATAAATACTAGAGGCTACTTAGATATTGATTCCATATAGTCCAAGATTATTGCCATCCAATCTACGTTTTATCAAACTATTTATATATATATATATATATATATATATATATATATATATATATTAATAGTTTGATAATCATAGATTGGATGGTTTCTTATTCATTGATCATGGATCGAGGTTCACGTATTGGATATAACGAGTAAACTGTTCAGAAATTCAGTGACGGGCAACAAAGTTGTGGTGATGTAAACAAATTTATAAAATACATTGAACATTTCTATATGTATTCTTACAATGACAGCACTTAAGCCATTTATACCTTTTATCTCTTTAAAATTATCTCCATAAAATAATCAATTTTGTGATATTTTTTTTTATTTTAAAATTAAAATGTAGCTTTCCCATGAATTCCAGGGAAAACTTTTGGGGAGGCCTTATGTGGACTGCGGGTGTATGTTATGCATGCCTGATGTAGATTTTCTCCGAAAGCTAATTAAATCCTGGCTTCTCGATGTGCTTTTGCTGGGAAAATCGAGTTGATGTATACTCGCGAACACGACTTAATGAAAACACGCCCCTCCTGCGGTGAACAATAAAACTAGTTTAGACACCCTGATGAACTTTCTCTGCTGGGCGACCAGGGACGGAATGATTAATTCGGGCAATGAAGTCTGCAGGAGGATCTGTCCCGTCGGGAACTTTCCAACGGACGTAATTACGGATTAATGTGAAACAGTATCTTCAGAATTTGTATAAGGTTACATATTCATCCGTGTGTGTATGAGTGTATATTTTCTCGCAATGTAAACACATCATTCTTCCTTTTATGGTCACGAAATCAATATTTAAGAAAATTTTCTGTAAACCGGTCACATATATTTTTCATTGGATACTCAAAATTTGTATTAAAAAAAAATTAGACAGAAAATCAATATTTATGGATTTCCAATATTTAACAGATTATAATTTTCTTATCAGATTTTCGAGGATTGAATATTTTACCGATAAGTAAATTGTTTTGTCTTACCAACAATTTTCTGAATTACTTTTTTATTCCCTTCTTTCTCAAAATTGACCATTTGTTGCCTATCGTATTAAATAATCTATCGCAAATTACATTCCGCCTTATCTTACTCAGTTCTTAATTGCACTCCGGGAATATGATTTTTTGTTTCGTATTGTAATTTATATTTTGTCACATTGCTCTGAAAGATGTGTAATTAAAACTAATAAAATTATATAATATAATAACTTTTCCAATGAAACTATTCTTGTAACATTGTCGTTTTTCTTGTTTAGTTTTTCTGACGAGTGTAATACATCTTTATATACATTATTTTAGTACGTTTTTATACAATTACATAATTTAGTACATTTGTATGCTTGGTTTGAGTTCACAATTTAGTTTTATACTCTCCCCAGGCTACGATGCCATAAGCTGCCACTGATTACATAACACGTAATAAAGCATCACTAATTGTTTTTTACTTAGCTTTATTCTTATTTTATGAAATACAAAAATCAAAAACCTTATTTTAGTGGTCAATTTCAAGATACGACTCTTCCATTTTAAATTTTGGTCTACATATACTCCAAAATTACGGGACAACCTCCACTCAATTAATCACCAAACAATTACATCTGTAAAAATATATCTAGCAGTCAATTTTGTGCAGATTTAAACTACCATTTACAGGGACACTATCATCGTAGATACTAAATTCATGTACACAGTTTTATCAGTATTGAATCTCAAACAATATTTATTCAGACAATTTGCAATCACTCTCAATTTATCATCAGCTTTTATGAATAACTCCTCATAAGTACCAGGAGTTACAATTACACACGTGCCATGAACGCTTGACCTAATTTCATCTTTTACCAAAAGCTTAAAAACATAATTTATAAAATATTGCATGTTATATGTTTATAAAATAAAAAGCAAATATTTTTTGTTTCTGAAAAGAGAGTTTTCTACAGACGTTAGCTAAAGCGCGGGATGTGTGGAACTGTCGTGTTTTATTATTATAAAAAATAGAATTAGTGGTAGTTCGCCTCCTAATTAATTGTTTAGAATGGTTCCTATGCCTTCTGAAACATTATTTTCCTACCTTCCTTTTGCTAGTTTGATCTTTTATTCTATTTTGATATTAGATGACTTCCAAGGAAGCGTAGATATAGAATGAAAGACGGCTTCTTGGCTGCGTTGTGTTAAAGGAAGCTGCAACCGCAGCCAATGGAACACCGCTGAGCGGAGATCAGGTGAAGGCAAGGCGGAGAGGCGCGGTGTGTGATATATTCCACGCAGTTGTCATGGCACGAATAAACTTCTTGCAAATGAGTAATCAGTTTCTTAGGAAGGTCACTGTAGAATATTTCAGTTTGATAACGAATGTACTGTCTCTCTTGATCCCGGTCGAAGCTGTGTGAAGCTGTGTGGGTGTGATGAAGCTGTATGAAGCTGTATGAAGCTGTATGAAGGGTGATCAAAAACAGTTAAACCAAGTCGCCTATTCTGTCGCGCTCCCTTTGCACTGGTTGCAAATCTGCGAATTCGTGCTTTCAATTTATTTACGATTTCACATTGCCGTCCCGAATTTATGGTCGTACTTTAACGATTTAATGCCATATCTACTGCAATTAGAATAACCGCCACACTGCAAGGACGGGTTTTCATACTGACGGCTCAGACTTGAGCTTTTTGGCACAAATCATTTTGTAGCGGACCTTCGTGGAAATGGTTTTTTTCGGAATCAAAATTATTGACATTTTGACACATTATTGACATTTTCTTTTATATGAAATTTACGCTTTATGAAATATGTTGCAATTGAACATTTTTCAGGCTTTTGATATATGAGTGCGTGGTGAAACACTTAATTCATCTCAAAGAAGTTATATATTCAATTTTATTTCAATTCAATTTTCCGTGTATATATACTTGACGGCTTATGGCTATATGCTAACCACACGTACCCCTTAACCCATAGCTGCAAGGCCGGGACGCAGCTGGTAGGCCTTAGCTCGTTAAGAGCTGTTGTGCCAAAGTACATACATACTTGACGGTTATTGAAACTCTGCAAGAACAAACCTGGATCATAACTAATAACTCAAACATTTTGTGATGTGTTGGTGCTGAACTATTGACGTGTTAAACGTAACATTTTTGACAAATTTATTAAGAAGATGAGAAGAAAATAAGATTATCTCAAAATTAAAATATTCTTCCCTTTTCAGCTCTTCTTTTTAAATTTATCGCTTTTCAATCTAAACTAGTCATGACGCTGTCCTTGTTGCAGAAACATTTCTTATTCACAATTATATGTAGTACTACTTTTATCATCAATGTGAAATATGTTGTCTCTAAAAAAACTTGTAATCAAAAGAATTGATCAGTACCTCTTTCTCAAAATTCACTCTAAGTTTTTGTAGGTGATAATTAAACAATAAAACAATACGGAATTCACTAATTTATTTGATAGTTGTATTTTTCGTTTAGCACTTACACCAAGAAACAATTCGAAATTTGCCACAGGACCGGACCAAGGAAACTTGGACACCGTTCTGGATATATGAAGTAATTCTTTATTTTCAAGAATGTGTAACAGTCGCACGCACCGAAGACAAATGAACGGCATTTTGACGCATACAACGCAGGTTCTACTTCAGCCGGTAGATCGTTTCATCACACCCACACTGGGACTTTCGCGGCAACGCCCCGCGGAGGTAGGTCAGGAGCCGGCGGCGGTGCGGTCACGTGGTCGACGAAGGGTGGGCCCGCGATTCGATTGCAACAGATCCGGTCCGCCCTACGCTCTAGTGGAAGAAACGCCTCCAGATGAATAAAAGGACAATTCTCTTGCCTTCGGACGTTGTTCTCCCGTTCGGGAGACTGCGGTGTGGGTTTGAATGGGGCGGGAGCTGTTCTTTTAATTTACGCTTCCATATCCTTTGAATAGTATTAATGTATTGGGGAGACGAATAAAGTTGATACCTACTTTACTAACCATTTATTTTACATTAAATTAGCAGCTGACCCTAACTTAACCACTATAACAATTTATGTACGAATTTGTTATTATAGGGTCCACTATAACAATTTATGTACGTATTTGGCATTATAGGGTCCATATATATATTATCCGACTTTTGCCAACAAACGGTGCCCCTGTTTTATATATTATCCACGTCTGGAGGTAAGGGAGACAAGTAGTGAGTATGGCGTATTATTTTCACCGCATCTAGTGTACTTGGTCTGTCTCAGTTTTTCATTTGTCACACAGATATAGAAGGCTTCAAAAATGGTTATGCTGTCGCTTGATATTATATATAAGCATGTAGCCCATATAGAGAATTGCATTTCCTTCGAACGATGAAAGTAAAAAACAATAAAAAAGACAAATAATAGACTCTGCCTCACAAACGGTAAAGACAGAAATTTCACGGATATCATTATGTTATGACCCTACGCGTCACGTATCACATTTTCATCGCCCTGAAATATATTATCCCCCGAGAGAATTGCTGATGCCATTCCAGTATCTATGAATGAAAGGATCAAAATTGCATTTCTTTTTGCGAAACAACTTCCAATTGTCCTCGTCGATTTAGTATTTTGCTTGCATGGTGTGCAGCATATCTATTATTAGACAAGAATAGACACATAATTATTTTTAGCTTTGATCAATAGCAAACATGTACTAGGAAATCGTAAGTGTCGTTGGAAAGCATCAACAATAACTTCGGTTTAAAACTTTAAATTACCAAATTGTTGAGAATATGTCCATAATGATTGTATTGTTCATAGATGTGTAATATACTGAGTGGAGGTCATACTCATAATCGAATTTAAAGAAAACAAATCCCAAATTTCATTTTTTAAAAGAATGTTATTGAATATATTAAGAGATGTAAGGAAAAAGTTATGCATCAATTTTTTTAAACTTATTAGTAATGAAAGAGAGCCTTTGATAGAGAGTTCCTGGGGTTCGAGAACAGACGGTGGCAGAATTTTCGACACTAGCCAGATAGCTACGTCGGCTACTCTGGTAGGTAGTTTTCCGCAGTTTCTCCGACCATTACCAGGCGAATGCGAGGACAGTCCCCTACCAAACTGGTCATGGACAGCGCGCGAACTTTCCTTCTCATTCCTTGTCCTTTCCTAACCATTACACGCACTTACACTAACATGCACTACACTACCACTCACGTCGGGAGACCGGTCGGGAGCTTAGAGCTTGTCCCGGCCGGAGTGGTACCGGTGCAGGGGAAAACCCTTGCTAGCCGACGGTAGGTCGGCGCCGGATCTCGCCATCCACCGGGGCAAGATCACAAACACGCACAGCACTCACGGGACTACTGTCATTAGGTGTTGACGCCCCCGGAAATACTAGTCATCAATCAATCAATCAATCAATCAATCAATCAGTCACCCACTCACCAGGCATCAACCTTTCGTCTATGTCCCGTTCGGGTGCTTGATTAATCAATAGAGAGAAAACAAGAGGAACGCCGAAAAAAATGCCGTGGCAACCCTCTCCTCAGACAATATTTCCAGGACAGGGTTTTGAAGGCCAGGTGGATGGTACTCTCACCCGGAGGTGGCTTGCTGATGAAAGAGATCAAAGGCAAATGAAGCCAAAAACAATCCTGCCGAGAACGGTAATAATTGTTTATAAAGTGTTGCGCAGAAAGAATAACCTGATTTGAGTCACGTAGTACAGAGCCACTGTTCGCCCTTGTGCGAAATAAGTATGTGGAATAGTAGGGAAAGATGGCCATTTGCAATTATGGCTTAAGTGTGTTTGTCCCTACCGGAGCGGTGCCCTGCTGATTGGAGATAGCTAGTTGGGGAAAACGATGCAAACTGACGAGTAGGCCGGAGCAGAATCTCGCCGTTCAGCGGAGTAATGTCATCGTCATTTTCCGCGATAAAAAGATGCACTACAGTTACGGGACTAATGATCTTAGCAGTTGACCCACCCGGACCCGCCTAATCAATCTATCATTCAATCAAATAACGCCATGATAGGACGACAGTACTACACTGGAATCTGGGAAGACGGTATAGCTTTCAAATAACTTATTATTGATATTGTGGTGAGTTTTCGTTAGCATTTACAATGAAATAATTATATGAGTCGTCATTGCCAACAATATTGTTTATTACAATAGCCTGTGTGGCTTCCATACAGCAGAAAACTGATAATGATGGCTAAGTCATCGAGAACTACTATTGTAATAAACAGTATTGTTGGCAATGAAGACTCATAATTTTTTCTTTCAAATAACTGAGCAATAGTGGGAAACTACACGGACCAGGTGGTCAAACATTATAGTGCGAAAATACTCTGCAATTTGAAGTTCCAGTTTACATTATCGGTTTGATCGTATCAAGATCAATCAGATCTTAGTTGCATTAAGGGGAAACAAAAGAAGACAATTACAATAGATTCCGAAGTTGGGCAGAAGGAGCTGGAAAGACATTGGAAACGGGTTCGTGGTTATTGGAGAAGTAATGTTGGAGTTCGAGTAGTAATTCATCTGACCATTGCTGGTCTAGGCTCAGTCGATCTCCAAGAGACAAGTTACACTCTAGACAATGTTACTCTCTAGACATTTCAAGCAATCGTGTCCCAATTATCAGTACATCGTAGGATTTATCTTACTAATCTGCAGCTGTCCAGTATTATTGCTTTCTGCATTTGCTCTACGCATGAAATTGGTGACTCCAAAAAATGAATTGCATGCACTGTGTGTTTTGGTATTAATCTTATGGTGGACATGATTATTGGCTGTATGCCGATATTGGTATCCATTGATGGCGAAGCACTTAGAGTAAGGGTACATATTTATGAATTTTCAAGTTAAAAACAATTCTAGATTGTTTTTGATTTATTAATATTATTATTATTGTTATTATTATTATTATTATTATTATTCATTATTATCAATATTATTATTAATTGTTTGTTTCGAAATGTCACAGTTGATATTAACAAGGTTAGACTACTTTTTCGAGACCTGTCCCTCACCTACAAAAAAGAACCCCGCACGCTGTGTGCGCTGTGTGTAGGCGAGGTGGGCGTGGTCGCCGCGCCCTGCAACTCCCGGATTTGCGACGTCGCGAAACGCGCGGCCGAGACGCCACACGCGTATTTATAAACTTCATCAAGCGCCGACAACTTTTTGTCGCGCCAGCCCACGCGCGCGGCAGGCGAGGATTCCAGAAACGCAGAGACGTCGCGACGCGTGACGCCTCGGGAGGGGGGGAGGATGAAACGACGGGCAGAGAGGACAGGACACTGTTCGACGGGACGGGACGACCTGAGGACGGGACGGCGCGAGGACGAGACGACGCGCGGACGGGACGACCTGCGGACGGGACGACGCGAGGAAGGGACGACGCGAGGAAGCGACGACGCGCGGAAGGGACGACGCGAGGGCGGAACGACGCGAGGGCGGAACGACGCGAGGGCGGAACGACGCGAGGGCGGAACGACGCGAGGACGGGACGACGCGAGGACGGGACGACGCGAGGACGGGACGACGCGAGGACGGGACGTGGCGAGAACGGGACGACCTGAGGATGGGACGACGCGCGGACGGGACGACTCGCGGACGGGACGACGCGCGGACGGGACGACGCGAGGGCGGAACGACGCGAGGGCGGGACGACGCGAGGGCGGGACGACGCGAGGGCGGGACGACGCGAGGGTGGGACGACGCGAGGGCGGGACGACGCGAGGGCGGGACGACGCGAGGGCGGGACGACGCGAGGACGGGACGACGCGAGGACGGGACGATGCGAGGACTGATATTTTGTTGACTTTTCTCTTTTTAACCTGCGAAAAATGTATTTAAGGTACAAGATGATTCGGTCGTAACTGATTTGTATTATGGTAAGGCGATAGTGATGAGAAATTTACTCTGACGTTTCGAGACAAATCCAATTGAGCCCTTGAACTGGAATTGGGTATTTTTAGCAGTTACATACGAAACATTTACAACTTGTTTATCAGACCTTATCTTCTTTTCCTTCGTACTTCTTATCCATTTTCAAATGTGGAAGTCAAATGTTTTGAACTATAATATCCAAGCGGCACATGAAAGAGCTCCTTGTTACCATTTAAACAATAAACGGACATCTTTTCACATCTCACGCAGACTCTACTAGAAGAAACCGGGGGTACATTTTTACGACCCGATTTCAGTCTGAAATATGCGAAATAGGCTTTCTTAACGAACTTGATTATTTCTCTGAGATACATATTTGCCAAAATATAGAAAATCAGAGAAGTTGATTCTCAAACCCATTTTTTTGCATTATTGTTGATAGGCCTGTACAATTATGAACTCTAAAGTACTGAGTTGCCCAAAAATTGTATGCAATGGAGAAAAACTAATGACATTTTCTATTTGAGGTCATAAATAGTAGGTTACGTAACAAGGGCGCGAAACAGGTGATTCCCACACTCGTCCGAGCGTCGTTCGGACGACGTACTCCACTCGTGCGTGATCATGTCGCACCCGCATTCCATAGACTCTTTTTCACCTGCGAATTGCAATGCGTTATGTAATGGAATATAAATGAAATATTAAATAACTAGAAATACCTTGCCAGTCCAAAGGTAAATGGATTCCAGCCAGTGTCGTAACACTATTGTTTCTAAATAATAGACAAAGGCGCGAGACAATCGTTACAAATGTTTCACTCGCGCCGCGCGATGTTTCGCACATTCTTCGCGATGTTTCGCATACTGTAACAAAATTACGCATACGCACGAGAACGGGCATTACAAACAAGCACGAGAAACCGCCTTTCGCGGACAGTGTGTTAAAAATGCATTTAATGTAATTAAGGAATTCTATGCGGGGTTTTGGTAGCAGGCGAGTATTACTTTGATAAATGCTATATGCTAACCTACAAAATGCATTTGATTTCAGCGGATACATCTTTTCGCCGAACAGAAGGTTGAACATTCGATTATTACGTAATGTATATCGACAAAAACAAAAAGAATACTAGTAATAACAATAGTATTAATAATAATAGTATTAATAATAATAGTATTTATATTAGGGCATATTACAATACCATTAATTGATGAATGGGTAAGGAATGGAAGAATTATTTGATGAAAATTAATTCAGTTTAATTTATCACGCGTCAGATATAGCAGGTATTAAAAGAATTGTTGGCAAAATTTGTTTTTAGCCCTTTCCCTATACCTTGTAAGAACTCGTAACACTTGTGAACAACCCCTAAGTTTGATGTTGCATTTATACGTTAAGTACATTTTTGTAGCTACAATATGAAAGAAGGTAGCCGTATTGTTTCGTGTATGATTCACGTGCCGTCGTGTTTTGTCTGTGATTTTTTTCCAATTTGTTGCGTCTTCAATTGACGCAACGCATCTCCAAGCCCTTTGGGAGCATTGAGTGCTTTGCGCTTTCGGAGTAATAATATCCTGTATTAATACCATCGCGGGAAATTTCCCTCGTCATATCCGTTATGTCTCGTCGCAGTCATATATTTGACGATGATTACATTACGGTACATGTCCTACAAAGAGGTGCTTGGCCATACGAGTCTCGCAGATTGGAACTTTAAAAAGAGTAGAAAACACGAATATTTGTTTCTCTGCGTGAGTATTCAAAATATATTTTAATAAAAACGTTTTTAATTTAAAACAATATGATTATTTTGGAAATTATTTAAGATATATAAATAATTTAATAAATATTAGCGTACCAGAAGTTCAGTGTTTTTATAGATTTTTTTCTTTTGTACCGTAAGGTATTTTCAATTTAATTCCACCCCACTGACGTAATACAAAGTAATATTGTGAGAAATGTTGTGTTTATTGTTTATCAGAACAAATAGTGCGGCGTGTTATTTTCGAGCAAATAGGGATCTTGGAGCCTCCGTACCTAAAAAGAAAGAAGTTAGAAAAATACATTTGCTGATAGGCCTAAATATAAAGAAATATTGGGTCCAGCTACTAAAATAACGGGGGCTTCAAAAAATGTAGACACAACTTGAATTGTAGAAATAGTACTTTCTCATTATAGTTTTGAATTTTGGAAAAAAATAATGTTTCTTCTACACGTAGAAAAAAACATTAATTCTTCTACGTGTAGAAGAATCATGTGTCAAGGCATTGAACTAACAGAGACGTCTGCACGCTCTCCAGATCTTAGGCAGATAGACATTTTGATGGAACACGATGAAAAATGATGTCTTTAATATCCCGCTGAAAGATGGTAATATCATCCCAGTCAGAGGTACTGCAATGACATCAGTTCATGCCCTGAGCCACCTCTCTCGGTCCAAAGTGTATCCAGGATACGGTACATATCGTCGTTAACCACGTATCCTGGACACACTTTGAACCGAGAGAGGTGGCTCAGGGCATCAACTGATGTCATTGCAGTGCCTGTGATCGAGAGGTCCTAGGTTTGAGTCCCGACGCTGGCAGAATTTCCGACGCTACCTTTTGTCAACTAGATCAAATTCAGCCTCTTTCTGTAGGGGAATTCTATCTTCCGGCTGCTCTGATCGGTAGTTTTCCACACCAGGCGAATGTCGGAGCAGTACCCTAACAAACGGGCCATAGATGGCGCGCCATCTCTCGCTCCCCTAGCTTACCCTAGCCTCCCTTCTTGCACACACACACACACACACACACACACACACACACTTACATGCACTACACTATCGGGAGACTGGTTGGGAGCTTAGAGCTTGTCCCAGCTGACGTGGCTGATAGGAGATATCTAGTCGAGGAAAACCCTGCAAGGCGGCACCCGATTTCACCATCCAGTGGAGGAAGATAACTACCACCTCCTGGAGGAAAATGCACTACACTTAAGGTACCAATCAATTAATCGTCAATGGACTCGCATTGGGATGCGATTCAAGTGGTGTGCGCAGAAATTCCATTGGATACTTTGGCGCGAAGTACGGAATCAGTTATGACTCGTACCCAGAAATGTATGGATGGTGAAGGCCATCAGTATGAACATTTAATTTAACCATTTCGGACATTTATTTTTACCAGAAAGAATACTTCTTCTGTCAGTTCAGAGAGTGTATACATTTTTGAAACATCTTGTATACGCCCATTTATTCTAATTCAGACTTAATCATTTCACTTTTCTGTGTTTGCATGCACCATGTCTCACATTCTTCTATTTCCTTTGTATCTTCAGATATGACTATAATTCTCATTAGTCGACCTAAACTTCACTTCCTCCTTCTTCGTCATTACGTGAATCGTGCTCCCTCGTGGAGGTCGCATGTGGCTCACAAGCATGACCGAAGATTGCGGAGTAATGGTCCGTTTTAATGCTGCACGATACGCCGCTGCGCCGTGGACCGTGCGGTAGGTGTGGGCGGGCACGTGGTGCTCTTGACCTTGTGAAACGATGTAGCGACCGCGAGGGCGAGGGCGGCTGCAGAGGAGGAGGGGGAGGTAGAGAAATACCGGCAGCGCTTGTGGGACAGCATCCAAGCAAGGGCGTCGCTGAAGGGCGGGGGGGGGGGGGGGGACCGGAGCCCAGGAGGGTCATGTTTTCACTTGTCCCTTACGTCGAGATTTGCGGCACGTTCTCGGCTTTAATTAGCAGACTGATTTACTGCAACCAGTGACCGTCGCAGGAGAATCTTTGGTTCAACCAGCAATACAAAATTTGTAGTAAGTGAAAGAATTGAAGATACTTCTGTATTGCTTATGACAATATATTAGCGTTTTATTTTGCGATGAAGAGTTTTGTAAGTGTCAAATAATAATAATAATAATAATAATAATAATAATAGTAATAATAATAGTAATAATAATAGTAATAATAATAATAATAATAATAATAATAATAATAATAATAATAATAATAAATTCATGAATAGCTGCAACATGACCTGACTATTTTATATTTACCGCGTGCAAAACTTCAATAAGTCAATCAAGAAATCGTGGTTTACACTAAAATTCTGCGGATTTACTAGCATTTAAATCACTTTCTGTTTTGCCTGTCCCCCAAATTTTACGGCCCAGAGGCGACCATGCCGGAGCCTCGATCCCTTTTGAGATCCTCGTCCCGGACGTATTGTGAAGCAAGGTTCCGCGAGGCTGAATGGGCGTCCGTGTAGGGGCGAGTCCTATCGGAACGTTCTGAGAGGAGGGCGAGGGGCTGTCTATGACGCAATAGGGAGGGTTCTCGATTTTCACCTCCGGTCAGGGCTCAGTCCTGGACAGTGGGTGTAGAATTCAAGGGATCGGGAGTAAAAGATAATACATCTTTTAATTTTTGGTTCCTACCAATTGTCCATGCAGAGTGACAGTCAAATCGTTGAATTTATGGCTCATGTGCTGCAGGCTGTTGTCATTTTGATGTAACCCACTTTAATCCCTTAAACCAAAATGTTAACTTTTTTATATTTTAAAAGCATTTCTGTGTAGTGTTTTACACCCCAAGCCCTTCGATTAGTGGTGAGCAAAGCCTGACAGGTTAACAGGATTCTCGAATTTCCTCTTCACATAATTCTACCTTCTACCCCATATCCATGCTAATCACTTGCCACGTCAACCAGAACTCTCCATCGGCCTTATCATCATTTCCTCTTGTCAGAATCTGGAACTGTGTTAAAGATTCACATAGATGGGTAATTTCAGAACTCGTATTTCTTATATTATTCGTATTTCTTAAGAACAATTGTACTCATACGGGCGATATTTCTATTCTTCCATCGAATTAATGATTTTGTTCTTGAACGAACTTTTTTAAAGAAAGAACATTTTTAATCACTTATGTTATAGAATTAGTATTTCCAATTAGTCATACTCTACAGCCCTTCACTTCACCTAAATTCATTTCGGAAAAAACCTTTGAAGAATTATCAGTACAATAGATTTCTACCTCGCAAGAGCCTATAAATGCAAATGACTCATTCAATTCAACTAATTGCTTTTACCAGCAAGCAGTTTTAATACTTACGCCAGTCGACTTAAAACAAACATATTATTGGAGTACGTGAACATTCAGCGAATAGAGTTGTAATTTTTTTGGTTTGAATACACAAATTTTCTCACGTATGTATCATTGGGTTGGAATCAACAAATCAATCTATTAATTAAGACCGTCTCTGAGAGCGGACATTTCGAGGGTTATTCCTTTTCATTAATATTCGGTTGTGAGTGGCGTAGGTGTATTCTCGTAGATGGGCGCAGTGCCAAGGGAAGTCGATTTGAAGACGACAGGACGTTGGGAGGCTGTTACAAACTCTAAACAGTAGCGCCTCAGCCACCCGCGCGCTCTATTGTTTATGTTCAGGCGCCAATGCTGATTAGCGGCGCCATGTGGTATGTTTCTGAGCACAGGTTACTCTCAAAATGCTCGCTTGCGTGAGTCTTCGTTATGCAACAGTCATCGGAGCTGCTTTGAATATCTGACGCACGCCTCTCTCCGTCGTGTCTACAGTAACTATGTTCTTTGAAAGTTAAACGAGTTCAATAATGGCGCCGAAGAACTGCACACAGTGCAGAAAAATACTATAGGCAAATGTGTATTTATTCGGCATTGATTCTTAAAGATTAATTAAATCTTGACGTCAAATTATTTAATCTCGTTAATTCATTAAATCTCGTTATCTTTATTATTATTATTATTATTATTATTATTATTATTATTATTATTATTATTATTATTATTATTATTGTCGTCGTTATTAATAATATTTTTCATTATTATTGCCTTTTCTTATCTCTTTTTATTTTGGAACACAATTACCATCTACGATGTTTTCAGGATTAGATTGAGTCGCATAAGTAACAATTACCATGTGTATAGACTCATAATAGAAATCTTACTACACGGGCTGTTTAGTGAAACAACTACGCATGGAGCAATTATGCTGTGATTTTCTTTAATTATGTTTCGTTAGGTTTTTCAGTTAATTTCAGCTGAAAATTCCTTCAGCTTATTTAAACAATGCGTATGATCTTGATCTTCATTTCGAATAACAGAAGATACAAGATATACCACAATGAAAAGTACATTTTTGAAATGTGGTAAATTAAAGATGTCCGGTATCAAAAATATATTTTGCTAAATATCCCTGCAGAACCTCGTTTTCGGCCCGGAAGCAGCAAGCTCTGAGGATGATCGCTAAGCGATCGAAATGATCTTTAGCAAAATATATTGTTGATACCAGACATCTTTAATTACCATATTTAATTATTAGAATGTATCTTCCTCACAAGCGATCTAATTAATAATAGTAAATTTTTGATTTACTGGTATTTGCTCTTACCAATTATAACAGCTGGTATTTGCTATTATTAGCTGCCTGTGTTTCATTCTATTTCCACTCAACATTGCAAATAATTCTAGAGTTTCGACACTTGTGAATAACCAGCCATATTGTAATTTCGATTCTGGCATTATTCCATCATTAATATTGAATGCAAAGTCTAAAGCATGTTGAACTGTTTTTATAATAACTCTTGTTCGTATTTTGGCAGTTCATTCTTTTTCCAGTTGTAAGCTATTGCTGAAAAATTACTTTAAGCACATGTGTTCCGTGAAGTAATTCCTCCTCCTCATTTTCTTCTCTTTATTTACTTATTCTTTTTCTTCTTCTTCTTCTTCTTCTTCTTCTTCTTCTTCTTCTTCTTCTTCTTCTTCTTCTTTACTTCTTCTTCCAATCATTGCGTGTGTAGTGATCACTCTCTTCGATAACTAATATTTCAGAAATTGAAATACGAAGTAATTAAACCACATTTTATCAGACTTTGTTAGAGAATAATAATAGATGACAAATGTTTCACAGGCTATAATGTTTTATTTCCCCCCAAAAATTCAATATTACCCTTATCATAAACATCCCACTAAACACTTTCCGGTTTTCGTGCTTTGGATGCAAGTATAATTAAATCAAACACGTTATTTTAATTGCACCAGGCATTACATAATTGATAAATACGATGTGTCGAGAATTAGTATCTAACAGAGTTACTTCTCTCAGAGTGCAACAAATCACTCAGAAAAATTACTCGAGGTTAGTAGCACGAATATTAAGTAAAAATTCAGCAGCACGTTTTTCTAATGGCTTTTGGGATTAAGGTTTCAGGAGATAATTTCCATACTCCCTTTGTAATTACGGCGTTCTCGGTAAAATAATTATCACTATTACACGCTAATTGTGGATAATTAAAAGGTTGTTAGTTGCTGTTTTCGCAGCGCAGGGAGAACTATTACAGTTTTTTTGGCAGAGGAACCTCACACCTCGAAGTCCGTCTCAGCACGCTCTGAAACCACTTAGTCTTCGCAACTAACATTGCCTTCTTATACGCAGATTCATATCACGTATCTGTCGCTCAGAACACCCCATGTGGTAAAGAGCATTGCTTAAATCGAAATAAACCACGAAAAAGTTGTTGGATTTTCCTTGCCCAAACACTTTATAGCTAAATCGCAACAAACATCGGAAGATAATTTTCCAAAAATATTTAAGTGATTGTTATTCAACAATAACTTTCTTTATAAAATAAAACATTTCTTATTGTACACTTACAAAACGCATTTATAAACGTTTTTTAATATCATTTTTACGAGATTATTTCTAATTCATTAACTTATTTCATCTACTCGAATTTGAAAGCAATTTTCAAAGCAATTATTTCGAAATAGAAAACCTAACTGGGCCTTCGAGAAATCCGCTTAAGTTTTTATTCCTCAACAAGCTGTTGGTTTCGAGATCGCTTCTAATTTCTCCTTGCTGTCTTATTATGCGACGAACGATTTGTCCGTAATTATCAAAACTGGCCCACACCTTCCGCAGGTCGAGAGCGGTCTCCTGGCCATCCCGTGCGGGACTCGGATCCTTCGTCCTCTTTCGGGCGTCCCACCGCGCCCCCGGCCCTCCTGCCGCCGCCGCCGCCGCCGCCGCCGCCGCCGCCGCCGCCAGCGCCCGGCGCCCGGCTGCTGCCTCCGCCAGCGGTCGCGGCGTCACCCAACACACCCTCCCACTCCGCTAGCCTCCTTCCGCTGGCCGCCGCCGCTGCTGCTGCCGCCTCAGCGTCCGCGAGAAGCCAGCGCCGCCGCCGCCGCCACCACCACCACCACCACCACCACCACCACCACCACCACCACCACCACCACACGCCGCCACCGGCTCCGCCTCCGCCGCACCGGGAGAAGGAGAAGCAGAAACAGGAGGAGGAGGACGAAGAGGAAGTGTACTCAAAGTCCACGCACACTGTTCGCAAGGGAACTGCGCCGTTCGAGTCCGCGGGGTATATTAACGCCCAGCGCTCGCGGAGCGGCCAGTCGCCGTGTCGCGCCCGCCCCGTCGCCACTCGCCAGTCGCCCGCCGCTCTCCAGCCGCAGCAGCTGCAGCAGCCGCCGTCGCAGCTCGCCCTCGCGTCCACGCCGACGTCCCGGCCCGGCCCGGCCCGCCCACTTCTCGCCTTCTGCCCTCCTGCGAGTAGCCGCGCGCCATGCTGCTCCACGCGAAGTCGCTCGCCCCGTGGCTGGTGGGCTTCGCCGTCCTCCTGGTCGTCGGGGTACTCGCCGCCCCGCCCACTCACAACAAGCGCTGTAAGTACAGCCTCGCCGCGGCTTTTTTTGATGTGCGGCCGCCGACGTCTCTTTGCTCCGACGAGTATGTACAGTGAAACCGGTGTTTGTTGGCTATCGCTGCAATATAATTTGTAATTTTTATGAGCCAATTGTGATACTGCGGGGCCCCAAAAGTATGATTTCAAGAAAACTTAATGAACTTCATTCCGAAAATTACGGAAAGCCAATATCATTAGTTTCACTGTGATACTCTAGTCGTAGTTTTTCAAATAATCAGTGTTTGACCTGCCTATTTTCATTTACTCATTCACTTACTTAATTGTTTATTAATTCATTCATTCATTCATTCACGTACACATTCATTCATTCATTCATTCAATTATTAACTCATTTATTCTTTTTTATTTCGTTCGTGATTCCTCCTGCCGTTATCCGCTCAGCCGTTTTCTTCTTCTCGGGTCTTTCGCTGCTCGCCCCTCGCGCGCCCTCGTCTCGCCGAAGAGGCTGAGCGACTTCTCGTTTTGTAAGGCGGGCCTCCTACGAGACGTGGCCCGGCGCGACTCTTCTCGAACACCTGTTGGTTCATCGCGAGGCCGCTCGCGCCGCTCGTGCTGTTCTCCAGACAGCGAGAACCCCGTTTTCAGTTCCTGGAGCTTTATTAGTACAAACAAGTGGGCCTTAGCAGTTTGTAAGAATTTTTTTATGCTTAATGCTTCTAGCATTTTCGAATTGGCTGTTTGAGTTGAAGGAATCTCTTATACGGAATGTATTTGCATTTTAAAATAACTATTTTGTTGTATTTCCATGGCAGCTTCCCGTGAAAGATTATCAATATCATTTCATTATTGACGAATGAAACAAAATTGTATTTTTGTTTCATTCTTTATTTTTTCTTTGTCATTTCGTTTACTACTTTTGTTTCCTACAGAAAATATCTTTTCCATCCAACTCGTGTACCTTCATTGTTTCGATGGTCCTCATTGTAGTTCATTCATGCTATGAACCACGCCTCACCGTTCGCACGGTTATGGCCACACTCAAGCGTTCGTGAGTGCGCATTTCCTACGTATCTTCTTTCGTGCCGACTGTTGCGTTTCTTCTTACCTCTTCCTAAGTGTGTCCCTACCTCCTCCTCCTCCTACGTGTAGACTTATGTTGAAAGATGTCAAGAGTCCTGCTCTTCTCTGTTCGAACATCAATTGTTCTTTATAATTTTCGCTTTGATGTCTTTTGGTGGGTATTCATTACATTCATCTTATTGCAGATGTGTTATTCACCCTTTCTAACCGCACAGTTCTATTATTTCTTAAAAATGGACATTCTTCTTATCGAAGATAATAAAACATTTACTATCTACTAATTCTATCAGTATGGGGCAAAGTAATAATATTTAAAACTTTGAAATATTTCAAGCATGCTCATTTACAAAAATATCAATTACAATTCGATATTGTGAGATAATATTTGATTCCATTAAATGTACAAATTGCTATAAAGAGTCGATTATTTATTTATGTATTTACTTATTTATTAAAAACGTATAAATTGTTTCTACTTCAGTTAATTTTCCGCGTTTCCCTGCTTCTCTTGTAATGAAGGGTACCCTGGTTCTGCTGGTTCAGACAAGATATTCACTTACATGCCATTCTCTTTTGTGCTACTTTTATTCAATAAATGTCTCGAGATGTATCCAAGAAGCGAAGGGAGAGTGTGTTGAGAGAGTGTTCTCGTAACTTATTTGCGAATGATCTCTTTTCCTTTATTCAGGCGCAGCATTAAGGTGTCTCTTCTTGGAAGCGCCTTATTATGTCCAGTAAGAAACAATTCCACTCTGCAGGCTTCCGAGAGATGTAGCGTTTGTCGTGATGCTCAGGGTCTGCATATTCTGAGCCGGTCTTATGCTGATGAGACGAATCTCGCCCAATTTGAGTCCCGCTAGCCGAGGACGACGAACAGGTTTATCGCGAATGATTAAAAGTGCAAAAGGATATTAAAAAGAAAAAAATGGACCCCTCCGTCTTCTCAGGAATTCCAGGATATTTCGATCAAAAAAGATGTAGGAATGGGCGCTTCGATAATATTGAGGTAGACCCTATGTTCCAAGTCAATTTGTCCGCATTTCTTTTACCGTATACGTATTTTTCCGTTTATGAGGTTTGCAAATTCTCTCGTTAAACAATCTTTCTTCTTCATATCTAAATTTGAATGCTTTCAAAATTATGAAATGCATATGTCAAGCTGGGGTTAAGCACATTCTATATGCGTATTTATCAAATGCCGTAGATATAATACGCAACTTTTTTACAAAATGGTTCTCGAGATCTAAAAATAGAAAACGTTTCTGAAGAAATGTAAGCAATTCCCGACCACTGAAGTAAGCGTAACTCTAAGAGGGGTCAACATAGTAGTGTGGGTCCTAGAAAAACAAACGGCGGCGGCTTCGCGAGAGTGAGGCTCGGCCTGCTTGCTCGGCGCGCGCCGCGGGGACGGCCGTGCGTAACGCCTCGCCTCGCCTCGCCTCGCGGCGTTCCGACCCGACCCGACCCGACCCGCGCCCAGCTGTTCCTGCGGTTGCACGCTCATGCGAGCATGCGTGCGTGCATACTTCCTCGGGGGTCCCCGCCGCGCCCCGCCCCCCCGTGACCCGCGTGCCCGCCGTGCCCCCCCGCGCATCCCCGCGTCCCCTTTCGCGCTGCATCGCATCGCTGCATGCGGTCAGCCACCTCGACAGCCTGCACCGTCGCCGGCGCTGACGCCGCGCACGTCGTCACCGCTGCCGTCACCCGCTTCACCCACGTCGTCACTGTCGATGCATGCGCAGCCACCGTCATGACTACTAGCGCTGTCGCTGCCGCCATCTCCAAATACGCATCCGTTTAGCGTTACCGACCACTACTGCCACCATCACTACCACCAAATAAACATCCATCCGCCACTACTGCCACCACCATCAGCAGCAGCAGCCGTCCGTCACCCGCTGCTACCGGCACTATCTCCACTAACACTATTGTGACCACCATCATCTCCATCACCATTTCTACATCCATTTAGACATCTCCTGCCAATACCGCCAGCATCAGCAACACCACCACAGTCCTTACCATCACCAAGCCACATTCATACACGCAGATGCCACCACCAACACTTAACATCACTACCAAAAGCACGTCTATATTGATCGTCACCAAAGGCGATGGTCATCACTTCACAACGGACATCGCTACTGCCACAGCCAGCACCATCATCACAGTTGCAACCTCACTGTTACTACATTTATTATCACATACACATCGACAATCAGTACCTCAACCTCTGACACATCACCTCCAACTCGAACATCACGACTGTCATAATGAGGACCATCACGCACCCAATACAACTATCGCAAACAGAATCACATCCACCACCAGCCCCATAATCGCTACAGTCACCGCCACCGCTGCCCTGCTCCCGCCTCCGCCGTCTTCTGCCATCACCACGTCCGCCACCAGCGCCACCGCAGCCGCCGCAGCTGTCATCGCCGCCAATCTCCGCGTTTCGGAACTGGGGCACCGCACCTAATTCGTCCCGCGCCCCGGCGTCTCCGCCGCTGGCGTGGCCGGCGACGGCGGCGTCTCCGGCGGTGGCGCGTGGCGTGATGAAACGTGCGCCTTTCTCACGCGCACGCTCAGCCAGAAGCCCGGACCGTCTACGCCGGCGCGCGGGGCGGTCGGCGGGGTGGTGAGCGGGGCGATGAGGGGCGCGGTGGTTTGGATCGAGGGTGATGGCGAGGGTGATGGCGAGGGTGATGGCGAGGGTGATGGCGAGGGTGACGGCGAGGGTGACGGCGAGGGTGACGGCGAGGGTGACGGCGAGGGTGACGGCGAGGGTGACGGCGAGGGTGACGGCGAGGGTGACGGCGAGGGTGACGGCGAGGGTGACGGCGAGGGTGACGGCGAGGGTGACGGCGAGGGCGACGGCGAGGGTGACGGCGAGGGTGATGGCGAGGGTGATGGCGAGGGTGATGGCGAGGGTGATGGCGAGGGTGATGGCGAGGGTGATGGCGAGGGTGATGGCGAGGGTGATGGCGAGGGAGATGGCGAGGGTGACGGGGAGGGTGACGGCGAGGGTGACGGCGAGGGTGACGGCGAGGGTGACGGCGAGGGTGACGGCGAGGGTGACGGCGAGGGTGACGGCGAGGGTGACGGCGAGGGTGACGGCGAGGGTGACGGCGAGGGTGACGGCGAGGGTGACGGCGAGGGTGACGGCGAGGGTGACGGCGAGGGTGACGGCGAGGGTGACGGCGAGGGTGACGGCGAGGGTGACGGCGAGGGTGACGGCGAGGGTGACGGCGAGGGTGACGGCGAGGGTGACGGCGAGGGTGACGGCGAGGGTGACGGCGAGGGTGACGGCGAGGGTGACGGCGAGGGTGATGGCGAGGGTGATGGCGAGGGTGATGGCGAGGGTGATGGCGAGGGAGATGGCGAGGGTGACGGGGAGGGTGACGGCGAGGGTGACGGCGAGGGTGACGGCGAGGGTGATGGCGAGGGTGATGGCGAGGGAGATGGCGAGGGTGATGGCGAGGGTGATGGCGCGGGTGATGGCGAGGGAGATGGCGAGGGAGATGGCGAGGGTGATGGCGAGGGAGATGGCGAGGGTGACGGGGAGGGTGACGGCGAGGGTGACGGCGAGGGTGACGGCGAGGGTGATGGCGAGGGTGATGGCGAGGGAGATGGCGAGGGTGATGGCGAGGGTGATGGCGCGGGTGATGGCGAGGGAGATGGCGAGGGAGATGGCGAGGGAGATGGCGAGGGTGATGGGGAGGGTGACGGCGAAGGTGACGGCGAGGATGGGAGTGAGGGCGAGGGCGAGGGTGACAGCAAGGGTGAGAGCCAAGGCGAGAGAAAGGGCGAAGGTAAGGGCGAGGGCGTGAGCGAGAGTGATGACGAGAACGAGGGCAAAAGTCAAAAGTGAGAGCGAGGGGAGAGGGGACGAGAGCACGGACGAGGGCGCGGCGAGACACGGCGCGCTCCACAGAGATTCACAAGGCCATCTCTCCTGAATCGCGACCGGCGCTCAACGGCCGTTGGGCCCATTTCCACACTCGTCTGCCTGACCAGGAGCTGCGCGAGCCCACGAAAGCGGTTAGTCACGGGATGGCTTCGAAAGAAAGGAATAATAAGGTGGTTATAATGTAGTCGCGACTAGGAATATGCTTGGCCTCAAACGTTTATTGAAATAAAAGGCTGGTAACGATGTAATGGGGTTAGAAAAGTTTTAGATGAAATGTAATAGACTTCTCAACTGCGATTCAAGGAAACACGTAGCTGACTTACATGCGTTGGGTGAGTGTAGTTCAAAGTTATTGAGATTAATTTACTCTTGGGAATCATGACTTTTGACTCCAGTAGCATCTCAAAAGACCCTTGTGAGGTAGTGAATGTGACTATTAAACAAACTCTTCTGGCGGTCATTTCGTTGTTCGTCGACCAAGCGTAGTGTTCATTTGTTGTTTGTCGAATATTACGTTACGGCTAAACAAGAATATGACTGTACATCTGTCCTGCCTCAATGACCTGTGAAATACATACTTTGACAAACAGGATGGCAATGCGAACCCTGTTCGTCGAAAACGTCTTGCGGTGACAGGTTTCGCCGAGCGAGCAGTGGGATGACATGGCTCCTCATCGAACATGCCTGAAGATGACATAGTTTTTCATTTAACATTCATGGCGATGATATGGCTGTTCGCCGAACATACATGTAATATTCGCTGGTCGGCGAATGAGGATATTGATAATGATTATTTGTTGAGCGAGTACAGGGGGCGACGTTTAGTTGGGCTGAGCGGGGCAGTCGCATCGGGCGCCGATTTAACATGTATACATGTTCACACACTTTCAATTAATTTGCATGTTAATTTATTAAAGTAATATAGTCTTCTTGTATTTAAAATAATGAAATATTGCATTTAATGGGAAACAATATGTATTTCGTACGTATAACTTGGGGTGGCCGGTACCAAACTATATTTCGACCCGATCATCGAAAACTTAGCGGCCGGCCCTGTGGGACAAAAATGGGACGTGGGACCCTGTGGGACGGTTATTCAGCGAACATTCATGGTCGCTATGATCGCTGCGTAGACTGATTGGGTGCGGGGTGCTAGTTGGGATTAGTGCGCACTCGATGGGAAGTCTTCGCGGTGCAGTGTAACAGGGCTCCGCACATTCGGTAGTCGGCGAGTAGCGAGCGACTGCTCGCCGAAACGCGAGTAGTGTGGATGGGTTTCTTGCCATTTGCCGAGGGGCGAACATTCGGTGCTCGTCCTACCCACTGCGTGTCGGCCTTTAGGATACATCCGAGGGAGCGAATATTCGCCGAACACATCAGCTGTTCGGGATTGGGCGAGCAGTAGCTCGCCACTCGGCGAATGCCGAATGTGTGGAGCCGCCTTTAAGGGAACTCCACGCATTCGGTATTCGGCGAGTAGCGACCAGCCGCTCGCCGAATTCCGAGTATAGTATAGTGGGGATGGGTTGCTTGCTATTTGCCGAGCGCCGAACATTCGGTGCTCGCCCTACTCACCGCATGTCGGTCATTTACACACATCAAAGGAAGCGAACATTCGCCGTGCACGTCAGCTGCTCGGGATTGTTCGAGCAGGCGCTCGCTACTCGGCGAATGCTGAATTTGCCAAGTCGCCGTTTGCTGAGGCCGCTCAGGCTGGTGCGGAGCTGTGCGAGGTTGCCTGAGGACGCGTGGGCGGGATCACGCCGCGCCGCCGCCACCGCTGCCACCGCCGCCGCCGCCGCCGCCGCCACCGCCACCGGTGCTGTAACACTGCGAGCGTGGGTGGGGGCGCGTGACGTATGTCGGCCGACTGCCCGCATTTTCTCGACTTGGCGAGAAGGGGAGGTCGTTATTTATCTCGCGTTCTGAGATGCACAACGTGCGTGGGTGTAGGCTGCGGTTGCTTTTGAGAAACCGTTGCAGGTTCCTGGAAGACGATTCTGAAATGGACGGTGTTTGGACGTTCCAGAGTAGTAGTAGACGCGACGTGACGTTTTTACTCTCAATCGTAACATTCCGCGGTCACGTTCTACTATAAACACGCTTTAGAAACATGAATCCCGTTTGACAAGAACGCTCATGACGTGTTCTTTTGTTCCCTAAAAAATGCGAAATGACGTGAACAAATAATTCATTCATGGGTCGATTAGTTCATACTGCTAAAATTAAACGACTATTGTAATCTTGTCGTATATTAAACCTAACAGGTAATAATTACAAAGTTTTTTGTTCTATTTCCACATAGGTAAAAAGCTCGTCACATAGTCATATGTTTCTTTTCCTTTAGCTTTTGTTAGTATTTATTCCTGTTTTCAACAGTGACGATTCACTACCCTTTTCGAGAAAGGTACTGAAGAAGAACAGTTTGTGCAGATTCAGGCCAGTTATATCATTTTATAACTTTTAATATATGACAATGAATTCTGAGATGTGAAAAAAATTACCTCTAGTTTAAAACAAACCATAATCATGGGAGAATATACGAAATGGTTAAATGGAAAATTTATTTAATGGCGCATTGAAAGAAATGCCATTGTTAACATAAATGGATTTGTAAATGAACGAAGGCAAGGAAAACGTGAGAAGAGTCTACGATAGAGAGCGCATCTAAGCATTTTTGATTCCTGAGAGAGTATTACACATGTTCATTTCGAATTACTAATATGCCTTTGCTTTTTAATTTGACGGTTGTTAACGAGATCCTTCGATTTCATTTCTTGACACGCCGGATTCACAAGCGCACAGTGGGTTTTCCTTTCTGAAGTTCGATGAAATATGATTTCAATTATAGTAAAAGTCGGCAGTTTTTCGTTTTCGTTTTGCATCTAACGCAACGTTTATGAATAAGGCGTATTCAATCATAGGATTTTCTACAACGAGCGAAGTTTTCTTGATAATACATTAACCTCTTCCGACTTTATTGCTGGAAGTCTAAGTAGAGACACTACTATTGCAGTTTGTTACAGTGCAGACCGCATTATACGAAACAGAATCATGTGTCGAATTCCATTAAGCGCGATTGCTACAAGCTGTAGAAGACAATGGAAAATAAGATTATTCATGGTTATCGTTTCACTCGTTCGTAATATGAATGCTCATATGCCATGTACAAGTTAAATTGTTCTTATGAACAATTATCGGATATTGTTCCTCAAACTATATCTATATCTATATATCTATATCTATCTATCTATCTATCTATCTATCTATCTATCTATCTATATATATATATATATATATATATATATATATATATATATATATATATATACATATACATATACATATGGTTTTTGGCCACATACATACAAAAGATCAGGAATCTATCTTGCTCTTTCCCACATTAATTTCTTGCAAATAAGCTAATGACTAGTTAAATTAACATGGAGGATATGCAAAGAAACGACGAGGCAGATGTTAAATAAACTTGGGTCACCCACTTCCTTCATTCTCCATAAATGTATGTCACATAATATCAGCATTACATCTCTTGTTATGTGCTAATTTAAATGATCGACTACAATCCAATACATTTAAAATATTCTCTTAGAGTTCTGTAATGTACGTGCTGCAAATTTGTCCAATTTTATGAATATAAAATACAGATATAATTCATATTTATAAATTCATATAAATTATTATTTTACATTTATATTAAAAATTTATTACAAAATAGAAACCAAACAAGTCTCTTACGACGATTTTACCCGTATTAATTATTAAAACTAGAAGTGAAAAATTGTTATGATGCACTAATCCTTTGAAAATGTGTGAAACATTTTGCTTCTGCGAGGATGTTTGGCCCGAGATTGATCTCGGATAACAAAACACTCGTTAAGCAAAATAGCTCAAATTAGAATGAAGTGCAGTGCAACCATAATTTTACAAAAATGAGTTATTATTATCATCAATATTGTGTATCAATTGTTATTTTGTAAATGATTATTGCTGTAAGGGCGTGTATACGCAAAATAATAATACGTTAAAAATACGTTAATACACGCAAAATATCAATACGTTCATAATGGAGAGAAGCCCATTTCTAAATATTTTATTTAAACGTCACTTGTCACTCAAAAGTCATAAATAATTATTGGAAAACAACACTGGTAACGGTACAAAAATTAGTGAATATATTGCATCCTCCAAAACTTGCACGTGGATCCTGAAGCTTGTAATAATAATGTTTCCTGAGTTAGCGTCTCTTAATTAAATAATTGGAGACATCTATTAACTTTCTCTTCAACTTCGATAAAGGGATCAGTAGAATCATTAATTCATTGCATTCACAGAATGTACTGACGTCTTAATTAAGCACTCGCCTTTTAGGATAATCAATCTACCTTTCTGTGCACGTACAATTAAATAGTTCATTTTAATCCATCAAATGAAGGGTTCAAAATTTGTCCTTATCACTTAATGCACTGAAGGAGGTCCTACAACAGCGAATCAACTCTCTACGCCGAGCATACGGAGTTGGGAGTATCGTCTTCCGGACAATCGTCAGGACAAATTGCATTAGTACAAAATGACGTTTTTTCAGTGCAAAGATTTCTATAAGGATTTGACCTTAACATTTTACATAAAATGATATTGATTTTTGTAACGCACAATTTCTGTACGAAAAGAACGAAATTGAAACCAGCGTACGGTCTTTCGATTATAACTATACATCCAAAATAGTGTCCTTATTTCTTCGCATCTTTCATTCTCAGCTTCTATGACGTATTTATTTATTTAATTGTGTATTTATCGTCAAAAACAGTAAGAATTTGTCCAGGGGACGTAGTCGTACTATTGAACTCAATTAATATCAAAATGTTAAATACATATCTAATTTTTCCAACAGCAGCTTGCAAAAGAGAGCGCCCATTACGGTTGACCTTCCTTGAGACCCAGACCTTGAAATCCACAGAATGTGAGGCAGTATGCTAAGAGTGTTTGTAGTATTTCCGACGGCGCTGTTGGTACATCAGCCGCACATGACGTCCAGATGATGCAACATTAAGCAATGCGATGGGGAATTACTCTTCTTTTACTGCGCCGTCCAGAGCTGTTCATCCAACAAGGTCCGCTGGCCGATGTTGATAAAGCTGACTCATGCGCAGTTTCGTTTCAGGAGTTCTTCGGTAGCTTCTCTCAATGGCAGGCTATGATTAGCACCGTTGCATCACAGCTGCTTCGCATTTCCAGCTGGAAACGATATGACCGGAGGCTCTAAGCCTAGGTATGCCGTTCACTGGACGATGGGAGTTGAAGACGCCGATTCCACTGACCTACTGGCAACATTTCTAATTATATCTTGCTTGGTCAGTGTATTTATAGTATGGTGAAATGTCGAACGATATAACCTATTAAAAACACTAGAGATCTGGTGGCTCAGTTTCAAGCTATGTGAAAATATCATTTAAAAACCTTTTGTACTATTCAATCAATTGCTGTAATATTTTATTTAATATCGTATAGTACAGTATCACAATAATCTTGGAGTTTTTTTGATTTTATGAGTGTTTATGTCAATTTTCGTGCGCTGATGTTCTACATTTTTATAGATTATTCAAATTTGTATCTCTACAAACACTTTATTCATATTTATACAACCAATTTCCCAACTTTGTGCGTTGTGTAGTTATTGGAGCTTTCTTAAGAATTCCAATGCGTTTGAAAAATGTCTAAAAATAGCAGAAAAATATTACCTCTCACACCAATAACAGATATGATACATACTATCAAAGTTGTAAAAAGCACACTACGTAACATTTTAAGAACATGTTCAGTATTTTGACTTGTCTTCAGCCCACTACTTATTTGGCTGCTATTTTTAGTATAATTTTCTTTGTATTCTGCAGTTTTTTAAATCTTAATATCTGCTACTCTACAAGGCGTCATCATTACTTTAAATTTTTATTGTTTTTCTGATATGAGGTTATTCTGGTGAGCATGTAATCATATTTGTGAGAGAGATTGTGAGAGAGAATGTTTTTCTATGGAAGATTGAAACTGTGTGCATACGTAAAAGTTAGAGAGTATTCGTAAATTTGTGATATAATGGCATGGAAGGTCTCGACGATAACATTTGCTCCTTTTAAATCGATTCGTTTTGGCCTTCCACAAGAACATTCGACAAACTCACGTCAACACAAGCAAAATATTGACTTATCTGGACTTGGCAGTAGCGATCTCGGAGACATCTCTTTATTTATTAATAAATTACTAACGTAAATTACTAAAATATTAATACATTAAATTGCCACACAACTGAAGATCTACGAGGAAGACATTTGTGTAAAATGTTAGTATACGAAATTAAGGATGAAATGAGATACAATTGTTAGTAACGTGTGTTTCTCCACGAGGAGTGTGTTTATGTGTAACATGAGCAGCAGGCAACTTCGCGTTTCTTGAATTCTCCTTGGATAATTGGATTGTCACAAATTCCTCATTAAACTTTTAATTTAATTCGATGTTCTAGCATACCCGTGCAAAAATGTTTGCAAGTGCAAATCCGGGAACCTCATTCTCCCACATCCATATGAGAAGAAAAGAAAACATATTACCCTTACAAGGGGTGGGGTACCCGGCAGATCGAGTTCCCAAAAATGAAATAGAAGGCTCTAATTCTTCTCATTTTGACAATGTCTATTTATATCTCAAGACCTTCGGGTAAAAAAACGAGATTTTAACCGAAGAATCACCGTTTTCCAGTTATACCCAATTAATTTGTGGGGAAACAGGCTTTTAAGCGGACTATGTGGTGCATATGGACTTTGTTCCTCCCTGATTTAGATGTGTTTTCGTCAACCTGCTGCTATTAAAAAAAACGAAAATGTAAATTCATCACTACGTGAAATTATTTTTCTTGAAACATCTATTTTTTTAAAAATTGGTTGGATGTGAGAGTCGCTGAAGGAATCTAGATACTACAGATATAATATGGATAGTAATTTATTTCATTAGAGTTCTTTTACTATGAGTAAGAAGAATATTTCTTTAAATGTTATCGATAACAAAAATTGCTGATACGTTCGACGATTAGTGAAGGAATATTCTGCCGTGCTAGAGATTTAAATAAAGTGCGATCAAAACTTTACTAGAAGATCACTGCATATTTTCTGGCAAAGTTATCTCTGTTGTCAATATAATCTCATCGCATATTGTGGGTCGAAAGTTCTCTCTCTGGCTTACATACGAACGTATTTAAATCAGATAGGAAAGGAGTATTTACAGCACATCTAGTATTTAGTATGACAATCTGCTGAATTTGGCTTACAGATAATTTGAATACGTGCTCATCATGTTGTCATGTCGAAAAAAGTAGGAGATTTGGAATCTCGTAAGTTTCGTCAAAATATTTATTCTTTCGTTTTCGGAATTGTCTTGTTTGCTTCTTTAACATTGTACTCTGGTGGTGGAGTGATGCCTGGGATTATGGCTCACTTTCTTCTCATGGAGGGAGACTACTTCTCGTCGGTTTGCCGTTCATCAGTCAGTATTTCCGTTTAAGTAAATTTTTAATTTTCTTTTGTATTTGGAGTTTTTGATTGACAAAGTGGGTCCACTCGAGGTTTTCTTGGAGTTCTCCTATCTCTCGTGCCTCGTATTTCAGAAGTGCTTCATCGTGATCCCTATCATAACATTACCATTATCAAACAGCAAAAACTATAAGTGAGCTCGGAATCTCTACCCCATTATTTACTGTACATAGCTGAATAAAGAGTAAAGCTACCAACCAACAGGCATGGCTGAGCATTTGAAGTACTTGCCAGTTAGACATTTTTGCTCCTGAGGAATGGAAATTCAATTTGCATTGACAAACATATTATAGATTCCATTTTATTTTTGTCTGATACTGACGAAGTGACGACATCCCTGGTCCTACTCCTTCCATAACTTGTAAACAGAGAGCTAAAAAAAAAAAGGTGACTCAGGGCATCAAGTGAAGTCACTGCAGTGCCTCTGACCAGGAATTCATAGGGTTCGAGTCCCGACTGTAGCTTTTCGACACTAGCTACATAGCTGGGTCGAATCCAGCTGCTGTTTGGAGGAGAATTCTAGCGGCCAACTGCTCTGATCGGTAGTTTTCCGTGCTTTTTTCGATCAACACCAGGAGCGACATCCTAACAAACAGGCCACGGCCGCACGCGATCTTTTCCTTATCCTATCCTCACCCCTTATTTACTCACTCTTCCACTCACATGAACTACAATATACTACACATGTTGGAAGACCATTGGGGACTTAGAGCTTGTTCCAGTGGGACGGAGACTGCTGCGGGGAGATACAAGTTTGTGATAAAACCCCACAAGTCGACGGGTAGGTCGGCGCCGCAACTCGCCATCCAACATGCACTACACTTACAATACTACTGACCTTAGTTGACCTCCCGGAATCGCTAATCAAAAGCGCAAAACACGAAGACTCGGGTTCGCTTCCCGGTCGGGGTGATTGCCGCTTCGAACGATCTGCTCACGAGGTGGCTTGTTGCAGCGACGTGGATCACCCGCGACGGGCCCCCGGAGCCCGTGTCATCCAACCGCCGGCGCTCCGACAAGCTGGTGGAGCCGTACGAGAGCCGGTGCGTGCACCAGGGCGGCATATGCCGCTACGCGCGCGACTGCCCCAAGGGCCAGCTCACGTCCACCAAGGGCCTCTGCCCCGAGCAACAGAAGCACGGCGTCGAGTGCTGCTACGCCCGTAAGTACCGCTTTGGCGCCCTGGCCGCGTGCCTTATCCCGTTCCACGCTCCCACACGGCACTCGCCGGCGATGGATTTTCCGGCGTACTTAGTCACGTACGGGGGAGGCTGGTGGTGTGTAGTAGTGGGAGGGAGGGAGAATCTTCGTTCATAGTATTTGAAGAGGGGGTATTTGACAGGGTCGATATACCGTTGATTAGTAATGGTGAAGGCTAGGAATTGATCCCAGTTTGTATTTCGAGAAATGCTAGCATAAAATATTTTATGCACCTGCAGTGTGTTCAGGATTCACCGGTGTTCGTGCTTGAGGGTTGGAGCAGTAGAGCAGCAGAGATAAGCTGGATGGGGCAGTCACTACAATCCAATCAACCCGTATACTGAGGTCGACCTGATTTTGGATCTGGTTATTGCAGTTTGCACTTCTCTATACAATTAATTTCGCAAATCAGTGTGCACATTTGCAACCTATATTAAATCCCTATATTTTTAAAAATTGCTTTCGAAAAAATTCTAAGTAACGGCCTACTTTTTGAAGCAAAATTTTTACATATTATCTCGAAGACAAGATAGTTCACTAAAGGAATGGGATACTGTTGATATTGACAGAATTTAATTTTTCAATTTCCACGATGAGAAATTCTCTAGTGAAATTGATGAAATAAAAATATTTAAACGTATAAATTGATTATAATACATGCATACTAATTATATTATCAGGAAAATTATAACTCTATCATTAAACCGTCAACAATCGCATTGTATTTCTATTATACAGGAAGAAAAAAACCGTGAGAAAAAATCGGTTCTTCTGAAAAGCACACAGTCCGCCATTTATCAAATAAATGCAGTGTTTTACGTAAGGTTAAGTAACCATATTATTTACTTTAGTTTTGTCGATTTTCTTCTAAATTGTAACCGAAAATCACACTCTAAAGTTCATTAGGAGAAATGTAAATTGGGGTAATAGTAAACGCTGAAGTACAGACCAGAAACACAGTCATTATATTCTACCATGTGGTATGAATCAGCTGAAATGAATCGATTCCTACTCGGACGCAAGCGGGATGCTATTGTCGCATGTTTACCTTGTTTTTGTAGTTTCCTTTTAATTGCCTTCTTCTTTAGGTCACTGCAGTAAAAGAGTAAGTAGTTACGTGTGAACATTTACCTCCCAGGGGTAGTAAATTTGACGTGCGAGATTGTCAATTTAAACACATTGGCTCTATTTAAAATTTGAAAGCAACCGTCAAGACGGAGAAAGAGATGCAGGACTTCTGTAGAAAGTAGGACATTAACAAATGTCTAAAACTAATCGTGGGTCAAATCTTCAGAAATAAAATAATACTCTTAATGTTCTCCAGTTAACTCTAACTGAAAACAAGTTACGATATTTTTCAATTATTCCCTACTTTTTTTAGAAAATGTCACATCAACTACATTTAAACTTCAGATGCGTTTTATGGCATAATTAATTCTGTGCTTTCTCGGCCTTCATGACTTTATGAGATTATGAAAAACATGGAAACAAAGACCACTTTCTTTTGTGACGGTGATTGACCGAGGTGGCGTACGCAAACGGCCTCACGCGTGACCTCAACTCGGGCAGAACCGTTGTATCGCAGGTCGCAGAGCACGAAGGCCATCACCGAGCGGGCCACGGGCCACTTGACTCAGTCGAGAGACGTGTCCCACTCAGGTTTGCATCTAGCAGGCTCCTTGCGCAAGTGAGGGCCAAATGTGGGTTAAAGGTCGGTGCTCACATTCACATACGGGAGGTCGCAAGCGTGTGCAATCGCAAAACACTCGAGAGATGTTTGCAGAAATAAATGTACGATATACCGGTTTTTTCTTGTGACTCGAACATCAACCATCGCCAGTGCGGACTACTGGAGATTTCTACCTGTAGCGGCCGTTCTGTGCTTACGTAATTTCTAAAATGAAGTGTGAGATATGCCGAATGTTATGTTTAGGATGTAGGAGAGGAAATAAGAGACTTGTGAAAACGTGATGGTAGTTGTTGACGTGAATTGCAAAAATTAGAAAACACGGTACTGACGTCATCACACGTGATGAACTCCGCTATTTTACGATTAGCGTGGCCGGAGCACAAGAGGATGAAAGGGACTGCTCCTGGATGTGAAGCTTTTCAAAGAAGTATTAAGAAATGATGTAGCAAAGCTTAAATAATCAAGTGTGTAAAATACAAATTGTACAAGAAGACTAGCTTACTCCCAGAGTTCAAAGTAATGTGATTGAACGTGGAAAAACAACAATTCGTAACTTTAATTTGGTTCTTACGTTATTTTCCCATTACGAATGAAGTTAATACGCAAGCCTTATTCCTAGTAGGATTATTTGAGTGTAAATGTAAACAAAGTTACACGCTAAATACTTACCTAAAATACATTCGATATTTTTTTACAATACTGGAATTAATCAGGTCAAGAATCAATGCAAACTCTGGCACAATCGATGTGGGGAAGCCTACATTTGCCCCTTTGTTTAGATCACTGAAGGTAATGACAAAATAGTTACTTCTCCTGACGGGTTGGGGTAGGGGACGGATAACTTTGTCGTGATATCATTCATTTATTTCAAATTCCCATGGAAAAGAGATAGGTATTCTTATCTTGGGACAGACATTTTTGTAATATTTCCAAAAGTGAAGAAGAAAATATTTTCATTCACCTCAATTAATTTTTAGTCCAGCCTATCAGTCCGCGAAGGTAACGTACTAAAATTATTAAACAATTCACTTTTCCAATTGTTCCAACTCACTTGTGGTACGTACTAGAAAAGATAAATTTGAGGTATCATACTTTTAAAAAATGCTACAATTTTTCCCCATATGTTTTACACAAGTTTTTCTCAAAATTGGGCGTGTCATTTTAAGCGTATTTGTATTATAATGTTAATTACATGTAAATTTTACATTCAATAACATATCCCAAATGAATTAAAAATTCGATGAAAAAACAATATAGCATGATCCGGCAAGTTATAAAAAAGTTATAAGGTTCAGATAGGTTTGAACAAAGATCGAGTAACGTTAAGGACACTTACACAATATCGTCATGCTATTTTATACCGTTTGCTTTTTTTAACTCTTAAAAATTGGATAATTTTGAAAACATTACATTTCAAATAATTTATTTACTGCTGATGGAGAGAAAAATGCCAGACACGAGAAAGAAGTTGGTAATCACATTATTACATTTTTCCGCAGTAACGTATCGCAGTGGATCGGGGCAACTTCTATTATAAAATGAATTTCGACTGGACAAATTGCATCGATCCTTGTGTAATTGTTGACTTACAGGACATCCAGCAAATAAGACCGGTAAATTCACGGTGCATGAAAACGACATACGACAGGCAGAGTGTCGATGGTACAGAATGTGTGCGTTAGAAATAAAGAGGGGAAAGACCTGTCGTGTCGATGACAAGGGAATGAGAGTGGAATTCCTGAGGGTGCGTTTGTTTGAGCTTGTTTCACTCCACTGGCAAAGAAACGCGTGAGCAAGTTTTGCGTGAGCAAGTTTTGGTGACTGACCGTGTTTGTGTTTAGCTAGGAAGTTTCTGGAAAACAAACAAACGCGGGAGCACAAATTTAGATTACGTGACGCATTACGCGCTGATGGCAGAACGAGTGAAATTTGGCGACTTCGCCCCTTACCGCTTACGTTGAGAGGTATTACACTGTGGCTCCTAACGAAGTCGTTCGTCAATGAGAACGATCCTCCCCTCAAGATATTGGTTTTACGCGGCAGTAACACAAAGCTAGTATGAAATTGTGTTGGCTGTCGAAATATTATCGAGAGATAATTGCCTTCCTTGAGGGAATAAGAGAGTCCCCTTTAACTAAAGAATATAACAGTCTGTGAAAACACGCTACTGCCCGGGAACGTTTTCAACGTGGGGATTCCGCTATTGAAATGTGAGGTTATGTTTACGTACTCTGCGGTCATCGCCACACCTGGTTTTCCCGTGCCCCCTCCCCTTGCCAGCAGGTCTCTGCACAGTGGTGCCCTCTCTTGACTAACGTCTACAGGATGGCTGTGCTGGGGTCGGCTGATTCGTGTTATCTTTCAATACTCTTATTAAAACATGAATGTGGAATTAACAGGGCATATTCTGTCCTCACGGGAAAGTACATTAAAGTTAAAACCCTAGAACCTATTCAAATAGCCGGCCCGCCGGTCGAGGCCGCTCAGATACGAGTGCAATTGCTAGCGGTTCAGTGGGTCGTGGAACCCAGCCCCGTGAAGTCATGGTTGTTTACTAGTCTGTTGTGTCCTGCTGGGCCGTCCTACGAACTAGGCATCGCCTTCCCTATGACTTCCCTTTGTTCCTACATTTGAACGGCGCAATCCCCCGGATCCAGCCTATCATTTGGATCGTAGATCATAGCATAGTACATTTTGGTTAAATAATAAAGATATTTGTTATTATATTGCTTATTATTTATGTACTGTGGATATGATACTATACAATAGTATTGTTCAAATAATTACATAGTTCGAACATAAATAAATAAATAAATAAATATGTAAATTATTTTTTCTAATGAAAGAAGGTAAACGGAAACTTTAGACCTTATTTTACTCAGGACCCCCACGTCCCCATGCGCTCCTCCCCTGGATCCGCCAGTGATAACTACGCAATTATCTATACCTGCCGAAACGTAACTTCTATTCAGCCGGTGAATGATTGTGTTACAAAATGGAAAAAAAAACGTAAAAACTATGCCAATCAAGAGGCCTCACAGATTTCTGGCCGCATTAGGAAAGTAAATTTTCTTCAATGTTATCATGAAATGCAGATCGTGATAACATTATATCATGATATGGCAATGCCCCAATAATGTTTCATATTAACATAATTTGTCGTAATTAATTTTATTTTCTAATTTACGTTAATTTTAAAAAGGAATTGTCTCCGTGTATATTTTACATAAACATTACAATCATATTTTGTTTAATTTCTAAATGTAGAATAACGTATTGCTTATATACATAGAATCGTTTCTTTAAAAACTGTCAAAACGTGTTTATCGCTGACATCAAATGTGTTAGCGATATAAACATGTAATTTTCTTTGAAATGTTTTCCAAAGATATTTAACTCAGTCAATACAGCTTGTTCAGACTAGATAAATTCGGAATATGGACTCAACAATAGTTTGACAATAATCGACCAACGATGTGAAGTGTATTAAAATCAACGGTAGTTACTGTTCGTTGCAAATTCAAATTTTTTAGTTAACTCATTCGAAAGGTAACATTTATATTATAGTGTAAAAATGATGGCTCCGGAGGTCACCGTTCACACTAAGCTTCACGACAGTGACCATGAACGCGGTAGACCACTAATATGCATCTGTAGGTAACATATCTTCTTTCTCTGTTCACAGGACCGACTTCCAACAACACCAAGCCCCGCAAGAGTAGAAACAGCCAATACAGGAGACACCAACGCCGATACAATTCCAGAACTGGCAGGAACGAACATCCATCTGAAAGGAAGATGGGATGAAATGTACAATATTATATATTTTGTGTTTCTGCATGTCGTTAATTAATTATGAATGTGTGTAAATTGATTATGTAGATAAGGATGTGTATGTATTATAATTTTATTACCAATAAATGACGTTAAAATATAATGAATTTTAGTGATACCATTTCTTATTCCATTTCGAAAGTAACGTAATTAAGCTTAGTTGCTAGAGATCATAGATGGCAAACAATGCGTTCATTATTGTAGCCCAGTTATTTATATTATTGCTCATGTAGTGAATGCATGTCTGGCTTGAGTTGTGGAGCCGACTAGACCCTGTACGGATTCAAAGCCTCGTTCGGAGGGCCTCCGATTCGAATCCCATTGTCCAGCTGAGATACCTTTTGGGCAACAACTGTGGCCACTGCAGCGAGTCGGACAGGGAGGTCCTAGGGTTTGAGTGCCGGTGGTGGTGATCTTCGTTACTAGCTAGAGAGCTAGGTCGAATTGAGTCGCTGTCTAGAAAATAATTTTATCGGCCGGCTGTTCTGATCCTGGTTTTTCAGATCTGAGCCAGGTGAATACCGACGCAGTATCTTAGCAAATGGGCTAAAACGCATGCGATCTTTCCTTCCACATCCTTGTTCCCTCTTCCCCTCTTGCACTCTTGGCGTGAGACCAGTCGGGAGCTTGTCTCACTGGCGCTGTGATCCGCTGGCTTGTTTAAAGGATACTTGCTGGGATACGTGCAGAGGGGAAACCCATGGAAAGCTACTGAAAGATCAATGATTAATCTGAAGTTTACTACTCACGGCAGAGGAAGACCACGAGACCCCGGAGATATAACATACGTTTCCCTAACGGGAATAATGATTATAGAAATTGACGCGTTCCGAAACAATTAATCGGTATTAATTCATTGTTACAATCTTAGGGATCATCCATAAAGTTTGTATTTGTAATTGTATTTAACCATTCGAGATCCCGTAAAGGGCAATTGGCCTCGGTGCCATCAGATTTCGGGGTTCCTGGTTCGGAGTAAATGTAGCTTCACCATGCGCAAGTTTTGTAGAACACTTCTTTTGCTTGAAGTGGTAGGAGTAGAGGTAAGAGTGAGTTACTATTTTGTTAGCAATGCAGAAAAATAAAACCTGCAATTCATTTACCGCTGCAAATAAGTTTTCTATAACAAAAACGTATAGTTTTCAAATGTTGCTAATCTCGCGCTTTCTTAAATTTTATTTTTATTAATTTAATTATCTTTAAACTATTTATAGTTTGAATGAAGGGAAAGGATTCTGGAACTCAAGAAAACGTGCGTTGATCATCTCCCCCATACTTCACGTACAGTTTTTACTGTTTTTTGACTAAATAAATCTAAATCTAAAAATTCCTAGTCGGTCCCCCCACTAAGAAACCGCAACGTCTCGAATTCACTTAACCTTCGTGACAACGTACTTTACGAATTCGGCTAGTGACGCCGCTTTTGCAGTGTTGGCCTCTCAGTAGAACCATCCCAATATATTCCTAGATAACAGAGGGAAACCACGAACACCCAGGTCAGGAAGACCGGCACGGGGATTGAATCCGGGCCTTCCGCATGCGAAGTCAGTGCGCTATGCCCTGCACAACTTCGCTCAGTCATCCATAAATTATGTAACGCTGAAGAGGGGGTAGTGTTCGAGATAGCGGTACGTTGCGTTATATAGGGGTAGGTGGTGTTAGTTCAGCTTTACGTTAAGCTAATTGCGTAAAGCTAATATTTATTTTTTAATATTTTTCAATGTGTGCTGAAATAATTCTTTTTTTCATTCTTTCACTAAAACACTGAAATATTAACTATTTAATTTTTAAATTATAAATAAATTAAAAGTTATTGTATAGACATTTGTAATTGTACAACAAAGTGATTTTTTATTAATAGTATATTGATGGAATCTGTTAGGTTACGAAGAAAACTAAAATGGATCTATAGTGTATCCTACAATCCAATTAAATTGGCGCAGGAAAGTCATCCATGACAGTGTGTGCACGGCTTGTCAGAAATTTTCACAATTACGCGTCCATCCTTCAGTCCAAAATTGTTCCCAATCTTATTGTTAGATGCAGTCAGCATCGTCAATTAATTCTGACTTTAATTATCATACATTTTAATGTGTAACACAATTTATATAAATTCCTTTTACTGTGATATAATTAAGGGAGACTTCAAGTGAGCTACGGGTTCGCTACGGGTGATTTGCAGGGGGAGAGGGGAATTGCAAATACTCCTATTTTGCATTACGTAATGTATGGACGGCTCCTTATTGCCTTTCATAAGTGTGTCATTGAGGACCTTCCGCAGTAGTGCTATCATAACCCGTATCAGTGGGTGGGTTCATGGAGAATCTCTTTGAATGACATCGGGGTCACCGATATTATTATTATTATTATTATTATTATTATTATTTTATAAAATTATTAATAATATTAATTATCATCATAAACATCTCGGGCTGCTTTCCTGACCACTTCCAAGCGAAGGCCGGAGAAGTACCCCTTACAAGGGGCCACGGATTACATGCGATATTTCCTTTCCATTTTCTTCCGTTTCCCTCGCATTCATTTCCGCCCGGAATGGGTTGTGGATTACTTACCTCTCTTCCATGTCTTTTAGAACTATTACGTACTGCTTTGAGCGCCATCTGTAGGCGAAACGTTTCTGCCTTGAAGTAGCTTGTGATCAGTTGACCATTGACCAATTTGCATATATAAAAATAATAAATTAGTGTTTCAAAATTAAAAGTTTAAAAAAATGTTAAAATTCGACTGCAGATTTTTACTTGCGTTTGCTTGCGCTGTATCAATTTACAGTTTCCCCGCTTAACCTACTCCAAGCTTGAAGTATCGTCCGTTGAGAACGCTTTACTCGCTGCAGACCACTATATAATATTCCTATAACCGGCAATCACCGGCGGGGAAGAAGATAACATCATCTAGTGGATTGAATAATGCTGACTAGTAAAAGGATATTAGTCATGAAGTTTTATATATTTTATTCATTTGTCAAACTATGCTCCTGACGCTGTTGAAAATAAATGTTTAATTTATTGCCTAGACGTAAAAAAGGTACCACACCCATATTACCTCAGCGAATAGGTCAACAGCAACATAAATATCTGAAAACTTCGTCAGGATAACGGTCATTACTGTTAAAGTCGTTTACAATATTTGTTACTTATTAACCACAGTATCGAATGAAAAGTTTCTAATGAAATATATTAAAACGAAGGCAAACAATTTTTAAACAGTTCATAAAAAAACAATCAACATGTTTTGAGTTAGGATTGAAACCGATTTATTTAGTTTTTTGTTTTTGTTTTTAGTCTTTGTTTTGATTAGCGACGTCTACTAGATGTCAGTTGTGAAGAACGGCCCCTCGGGTTAGGGTATTTTTCCATACTTATGTGCTAATGTGGTGTTACATTGCCGTGTTCTGTCTTGTAATGGGCAGTGTTTTGGTTCAGCAAGTTGTAACGAGAATCCGCTGCAATGGTATCAGATGTACATTTCTTAAGGGTAAGTACTAAAAATGCTTTGAACGTAATACACTTGAGAAATGTTATTGAAAACAGGTGGTCGCGTGTAAAGAAATTGGATGAGGAAATTGAAGTAGATTTTATTCGCCGATGCACAATAATGATTTCCGTCAAGTATGATTGAATTGGTTATTTTAAAACAGGCCAGAAAATGAGTTAAGATCGCTATATGATTCTGAATATGATTTTAGCTTTGGTTGAAGTCTAGTATACGGCACAACCTACGGAAGTCGTTTAAACCGACACTTCGCGCCGCTCCGGCGTTAACTAGGCAGTTAGAATTCTGGAGGCTTTCTTGAAAAGTGATGTATAAAAGTGAATTGGTAATTATGCGTTGGGTAGACTCAAGGATGTTTATAGTGAACGCGAGGGCCGAAGCCCAAGCCTCGCCGTGACTTGGTTCCGGACAAGCGAAGGGAGAAAACTTGCCTTTGAAAGTAATTTGGCATTAAAATGCGGCTGGGACAAAGCAAATGAAGGGCGAACCATGAAAATCGCCTATCCATAAGTTTTATTCATTTCTACCAGAGCACGTACAGTAATTAGGGCTTAAGGAGACCCCCGCCGCCGCCGCCGACAAGTTTCTCTGAGGGTGTACCGTGTACCATACTTTAATCTTAGCTTTCTTAGACATGAAATCTGAACATGTGCGCTGTTTGTGAACATAATCTAAACAGACGTGTTTTTCTGATTACTTCGAAGCGGCCACTTCTACGGAAAGTTTTCCAACATGTGGGCACGTAACGGTTGGAAATGTGGCATTTTTGAATTAAGAATCTCGATTGAATTTTGAATGAAGTCTTATCAATTGCATTATTTCTTTTATTTGTAGGCTACGATAGTGTTTGAATTATGCGCGAGTTGTTTCGTAATGCAATATTTTTCTTATTGTCATTTTAAGGTTATCTTCAACCTCTTTAATTATTCATACAGATGAATATTTGAATAAGAATTGTGGGTAATTGCAATTATGCTAGAGTCAAGTGTATGTGAAGGTACCTGTTCCAGATTTCGAGTAAATACAATCGATAAAGAGTGTATCACCATATGAGCATGTGTTTAAAATTTATGTAGATGGATGACAGATATTTCAAAAGGAGCAGATGTCTTCACGAATCGGAAAATATCTTTTCTACACATTCAAAGGACATAGTGGGAAAATTTTGCAATTAAACTTCCATTAGTATTTATCGTACGATCGGAAAGATTTTCGAAACGTCTATAGTCTTCATTTAGCGAGATGTTTGCAACAGTGAGTATTGAAATCATCCGAATTGATTACAGCTTTAAAAGTATTCAACTAGCGATAACCTTCCCTTCTAAATATCCATCTAAAAATTTACAAGAGTCACTACTCGCACAAATGTATTGATGCGCGTTTGTACCGCCACAATCAATTGGAAATACCACATTCATTTTTCACGATAAACCAATAAAAATACATTAAAATTCTAATTTTGGAACAATTATTTTTAAAAAAGGTTACCAGGTTTATTAGTTCGTTTTTTTTCTACCTTGTACTAAGTGCATCTAAAAAGATCGTAAAATAGAAGCGAAGATAGTTCAAAATCAACGGGACAAGTGACATAGAAATACAGAAACAAAGAGAACAAGTAGAATCACAATAGGCCTATTTCAGGGATAACGATAGCAATGCTACAGTATACTTTATATTTTTGGCCAGCTGCATGTAGGTCAAAGAGATTATCGGAGGTCGTTCAGCTGCTTTTCGTATCTCTTCCCGCGAAAGTTAAAAAAGTCCCATAAAAACTACAGAGCATTTCCCGTTGAGTCACTGTTAACTTCGGATGTCCGCTTTGCGGGAAAGACGTACCACACGTAATCTGTAAGATTTTATTCTCAAGATTGGTGTGAAAGACGGGATAACATTCCTCTCCTCGATGCTCAGCGTGCACACTATCCAAACAAATAGGACGCAAGAACGACTTTACAACTCACGTGGAAGTGTGGTTTCAATTCAATTGAGAAAGATTTTCAATAATACTAGAAATACTTGTACGAGCACTTCGTTTAATGATGTTTTTAATATGTAAATTCCGTGGTGGTAGCAGATATCTTGTGGTAATCCATAATATGGTAAAGGAAATAATCTCCACAAAAGTTTTAATGATTTTTATTAATAATTTTCCAGAGTTAACTTTCGGGAAAACACTTTTCCCATCCTCAGTGGATCTCTAGCAAAATGGAGAAATGAAAACATTTACACAAGTTGAACACAAAAAAGGGGGATGTACAGTGAATTTAGAGAAAAAACAAACAAATAATATCATATAAATACAAATAAAAAGTACTTACTGCCCAAGCAACGTGGATCTCCCATGAATGTTCACAACATGGTCCAAAAATGTGAAAACGGCAAAACATGCTGATTACAGCTAGGTGGCAGCCATCTTTTGAAATGGGAGAAGAGGAAGCTTCGTGTAATAAAAAATATTAAAACTTTTGTGGAGATTATTTCCTTTACCATATTTTTAATATGTCTTAAGTTCTATATAGCTTATACGCGGATGAAGACAACACGTCGACATCACGAGTGTGTTCCATGTGACATTTATCATACGTTTTCATAAAGGTATTTATTGTTCTATCCTAAAATATGTGACGTAGGGTAGGAAACATTTAAAGATAACGAAACTTGTACTAAAAGGAAAACTGAAAAGCACAATACTACTTCATAGCAGGGTGATATTTGGATATTTGGAAGGAAATAACCAGACGTTGTGATCAAGAATGGTGGAGCACTGGAAGAACGTGATGCTTCATAGAGTTCTCGGTAGACGAGCCTCAGCAAAACTGCTTCTGAAGGAGTGTCCAGGTGGCTTAGGCGGTTGAGCTACGAGCCGACTCAGCGCATTCACCAGAAAGGCTGTGGGTTCGAATTTCGCCGAGAGCATGTTTGTTCTTTGTCCGCTGCTGTGTCACGGATTTTCTTTCGATATGCTGACCACACATCATAGAGGATTCCTGTACATATTCGATCTACCGGAATATTTCTCAGTTGGTCTTAAAATGAGACGTGTTTCTATCCTGAACGTTAAAAATCATTACGAATATTTATAAACTAGTGAAGCTCCAAGAGCAAACGTTTTCTCCCTTTATTTATAACAATTGCAATTTTCGAAAATGTGGGGAATTCAATGAATAGGAATAGATCTGCGCCATTTTTTTCGTCCTTGTTCCTATCCGAGAAAAAATTGAAAAAACAAAACTAGAGTGGTTTTGGAGAAAATTAAAAATTGCACAAACGTGAAGCAAACATTACAGGAAAACTATTGTTTTTTCTATGGTACATGATCTTGGTTAAAGATCTCTTTTGTAGAGCAGATTTCATATTGAAACAAATTTGTATCTGGAATATTGTAATTGTAGGAAGGCGCGAAAAATGTTTGCAATTGCAAGACCTGCGCTACATTGGTGTCATTTATTATTTCTGAGTATTAAGTTTATTTAAAACATTGGGGCCATTTTTGAAAAAAACATCAAAATGTTAATGCTTTATGAAAAAACACCAAAAATGAAATATCAGTTGTAAACTCGCAAGGCCTCGAGTTCGATCAGATCAATTGTGGAATATCAATTTTGGAGAAAATCGTCTGAACGGTTTAGGCCCTATTGACCACGGACAGACGGACACGGACGGTCGAGCAGACGCCCGTAAAGTTTGTGTTATGTAGCGACGGTTTGCAAATTAGGCGCTCTGTTACGGGATCATTGAATCAGCTTCACAACAGATGAATCGTCTTTCTTAAATAAGCATCATTCTTTGAAAACTAAACACTTTAGTTCAAATTTCTACCTTGACAATATTTTTTTCTTCAGAATTTTTGTGAGCATAGGGGGCAATACATTGAATTCAAAAAGAGAAGTACCATTTTCATTCATTACAACATTTTAATTTTCAAAAATGTTATGTATTTTTTCTCCCACTCCTCGTGTGATGGAGTTAATTAAAACATGATTTAAGTACTAGTTGGATACAAATTGCAATATTGTAATACTGAGTTATAAGTAATACTATAGAGAATGTGATGGTTTAGTATCACCCATTTGTAAATAATTCTAATAACTGAAGAAACGTATTATAAATTTTTGGGTAACAGCTACTTGGTCATGGAAATTTTCTGAATGGTGGAAGACACATGAGCGCCTTAAACCTAGTCATGTTTTTCTAGATCCCAGATATTAATGTGTCGCTAGATTTTTATAAACAATACAATATTTTCTATTTTTAAATACGTATTGCACAACTCATATTGATAACTCGTAATGACAATATTCCTTAAATTTGTCCATAACTGGCCTAATTCCGAGGTTATAGAATTTTTGCGACTCACGAGTCATCATAACCATCAATATTGTCATTTCCATTCACTGGCGCGATATCTTTAAATCGTCAGAAATACGAAGTGGTGGTGATAAACAGGTGAGATAATGGGCAAAAGGTCTTTCCATATCTTTTTTCTTTTGTAACGGTCTTGGTCTTCTGTACAGCTTTCTCTGAGGTATGTTACCAAGAGAAACAGGTCTCCTTTTTTAGATCCCGACTTGAAGGACAACTTGCGAAATCGTATGTACTCAGAAAAAACTTGTTTAAAAAGAATTGTGAATGGTGCACTCTCTTGGTACCGATTGAATATTCACAGCAAACTAAGAAAACAAACCAGTTACAGGTAAAATGGTTCAACCTACAACAACATCACTTTGCCTGTCAAGAGACGGACGGGTCCGCAAACTGCATAAACCTCCAACGGACAACTATATCCTCTGTGCCGTTAATAGAATGCCACGTCTTGAACACGATTATCAATTTAATTTAATTAAATACGAAAAATGTACTTACTCCACATGGAATTTAAGGAGCTCGTGTGTTGCCACGTCGGAAACGTTTGCGATACGTCAAAGTACTTTCGATGCACTACAGTGTGTGACAACAAATAAAACAACAGAAAAAATAACATCAACTATTCAATAGTACAACAATCCCAACTGCAACATATCCAATAAAAACATTTGGGTAGCATCCGTGACATATGGCGAAGGTATTTCATACCTATGTCATGAGTCAGATGGACTGAGGTTGAGCAGCTAATTAATACAGATTTATAAGTTAAACATCGAAGAATAGTTATGCAACTGTATCTAATTAATGCAGATTTAGACCAACTGGAAACGTCAGTTTTATGACCCCAAAACCAGGCACCCGCTGGATAGTGAGATCCGGCGTCGACCTACCCGTCGACTTGAGGGATTATCCCAACCAAGTATTTCCCAGCAGTGGGTCACCACCCCAGCCGGGTCAAGCTCTAAGCTCCCGACTGGTTTCCCGACATGTGTGGTAGTGCAATGCATGTAAGTGGCAGTACGTGTAAGGAGTAAGGATAGGGCAAGGAAGAGGAAGGAAATATCGCGCGCGCTCCATGGCCCGTTTGCTAGGGTACTGCTGCGAAATTCGCCCGGTGTCGATCGGAGAAATCTCTGAAAACTCTCGATCAGAGCAGCTGGTCGCTAGGATTCTCCTCCAGACAGCGGCCGAATTCGACCTAGCTGTTTAAGTGCTATCGAAATCTTGCCACCGACGGGTCTTAAATGCTAGGACCTCCCGATCACGAGAACTCCAGTGACATCAATGGCGTTAAGTCTTCTTCAATCTCCAGACTTCTCCCACTTTCAAGCGCCCGGTCACCGCCCCCGTTAAACATCGTACTTTCCTCATCTCTATTTTCAAAATTGTACCCCATACCTCATTGCTCTATCGTCATTTTCTATTCCCTCTCACACCTTCTAAATTATTAGCTTTATTATTTTTCTGTGTACCCTAATTAAATTGTTTAATAAAATATACAAAAATCATTAGTGACGTTCCAGATACAATATACTTGTAACTATCTTTGTACAATCATAATATTTATTACAATATATTGGCGTAAACAAAATTTTTGTTAAGATACCAGCACTCTTTATATTGTTCCTTAATACGACCAATATTGTGTTTAATATTACTGTTGTTATTTGCTTATGGTGTATTGTGTTCTCTGGTGTTAAAATTATTGTGTATTTATGTAAAGTGCAACTTAAACCAAACTTAGCTTTATGTAACGTTTCTCGAGTAACTTTTTTCGCCTACTTCTTCTTCTTCATCCTTTTCTTCGCTTCTTTTCTCTTTTCTCCCCCTCCTCACAAATTTCATTATCTTTACTTTATGACCACTTCCCCTGTACGTCTTTTCTCTTTCACTATGCTTCCCTTTCACTACTATGTATAACTTACTCAGTTCTATTAATGTTTGGCCGTCATCCTGATTGATGCTTTTCTGGTTTTACTCAATCACTTAAGGCATATGTCGGGATGGTCCCTTGACTACCAGACGTACATGTACGGCTTGTCCCCCCTCTCTGTCACTCTTCTTCCTCTTCCGGATTTTCCTCTTCATTTTCATTTGTTTCCTTTCTCTTATTTTTCCTTCTCTTCCACTTTTCTCCGTAAATTGATGATGTTCGGCCCTAAGCCGCCATCCTGATTCAGGTTTTCAGGGTTTACTCAATCGCTTAAGGCGTATGCCGGGATGGTCCCTACATTTGTAAACTCAGACGTAAATGTACAGCTTGTCCTCCCCTCTTAAAATGTTACTTCTCTATATGTATGTAAATTCAGTGGTTAGGCGGAAGGGCAGGCCCTATGACCTGAGCCTCGCCATTAATAAAGACATTATTATTATATTTATTATTATTATTATTATTATTATTATTATTATTATTATTTTCGTTTCGGCCAACTAGGACCACGCAGGGCAAGCAACCTGCACTTACCGTGGCTCAGTTTTTCATTTAATATCACGGTGGCAGGTGCTTGCGAACATTTCTTTGGGGGGACCAGCATTAAGCTGGATCCGATTTTTATCCCCCAGGGTTGTTAGTCCTGGGGGTATGAAAGATGAAATGATAATGATAATGAGGGGTGAAAGGACGACACACTCATACAAACACACACAAATACACCCATGCCCGAGGCGGGACTCGAACCCGCGATCTTCTTGTCCGAGACCACTCCGGCACTACTGCCTTAGCGATCTCGGCCATCTGATCGGCATTATTATTATTATTATTATTATTATTATTATTATTATTATTATTATTATTATTATTATTATTATTATTATTATTATTATTATTATCATCATCATTATTATTATTATTATCAATATTGATGCGCTGAGTCACCTACCGCGACCGTGCGGGGTATGTACTCTCACCAAAGCATACGCCGGTGGAGATCAGGCTAACCATAGAGACATAATAAGACCCATAAAGTATCTCGGATTTTAATATATTTCTGAAGGAAACACTATGATACAATTCAGTTGCCCGGACTGTTCGTGGTCTCGACAGAGGTCGTATTAGCGACAAGGCCGCCATTCTGAAACCACCTAGGATGTCTGTGGTCTGCATTGCTGAATGTCACAAATCAGGAAAACGGCGAATGAGACCATGACATAAAAACCACTACAAATACGGAGGCTTCGTCAGTGAGCTCATAGCTATCGCAGCATCACTCAAAGTTTTTCGTGAGACGTAGCGCGATTCACATCCGCCGGAGAGCGATCCCAAAAAACCATCACGTGAATCATCCCTGCTGCTGCGATTACTCAATGGCACTGACGTAATTTGCGTGAGTCGCTGCGTGCAGGAGCCTGACCTTCCTCATGTGAAAGAACTTTCGGAAAAGAAACTTCTAGGAACAACAAACGAATAACGGGGGTGTCAATTTTGTTCGGCTATTAAACTGTCTACCGCTCCACAAAAATTGCTTCGTATTATAAGAATACAAATAAACCATAGCAATGCTAATGAAAATAAACTAAATGACATGAATTGTTCCGCTGCACAGGTGCTAATAGATACCAATACTAGGGTCAATTTTGAAAACAAAATGTTTTGTCAAGACAATTATGAGGTCAAGAAAGGTTGGTTTATCAATATCATTAATATGACCAATATTCACTATTCGTTCTGTGCAGCTAAAAATGATTGAATGGATGATGGATATTTATCCATCATCCATTTAATTATTTAATCAATGAAACTTGATTGAAAATCGGAACTTCAACGAACTGTTGAAGTTTGAAGTTTCATATCCTTATGTAACAACATATGTAGTTGGATCTACGTCAGCACTACGGTATAGTGGATATTTTGGTAGTTTCCACCCCTTTACGGCTTCGGTGATGTAACGATTAGCGCATTGAACTGTTTACCCAAGTTGGGTTCAAACCCAATCGAAGCCATACATTTCTAAGGAGGAAAATCCTTCGTAAGCCTTCCTTCGAAAGAGAAATATATCCGGCTGTCCTATGTTGTTGATTGACTGGATGCAAAAGATCCTCATGCCTGACTGACGCCTCTGATATCAATTCAAACAGTCTATTTCATCGCTCTTCTTTCTCTGCTAGAGATGGCGGAAGGAGCGTGGTATGGCAGAGAAGCATTCCTGATGCCCTGAGCCTCGTAAAATAAGGCATGATTGATTGACTGATTGACTCTTCTTCACTGAAACTTCAATTGGTGTATCGTAGGGTGATGTTTGGTACAACGCGCCAAATGTGGAGAAAGAGTAACATTTAGACATTAGAAAATAAATATGTATTTTCTGCCCCGAAGAAGGCTCTATCAAAATGAGATTCGGCACATCGGCACAACATCGAACATGTATGTGAAATCTGATGGAATGGCCGAGTCGATGAAGCCGGTCATTAATGTCCATTTTCCTAATGGAAACGATTGATTTTCCCATAAAACACCATATACTAGTATATTCCATCTTTCAGACGGTTACCTGCATTCGCGATCAACGGCCAGGCTCGTATCGTCGATTAACGTCTATTAGACGATCACAACATTCTTCCGAGATTACGATTTTGATACATAACCCTATAAAAACGGATATTCGTTGGCTATTACTGTTCATTCAATGTCTTTATGCGTTGGGAGGTAATGTGAAATTGCATAGATATGTGATTACTCGAGTTGTTTGTTTTGCGGGATAATTAGTTTAAATGATGATAATGCATGCTCTTAAATAATGAGGTCTCCAACTTCAAGTAAAAGTGAAATTCAAGTTCACGAATGGGAAGAACAAACCGATGGCGTGAGAAATAAAGGAGCAAGTTCCAAGAAGTGAATGATTTTGTTTAAGATTTGATTAAGTGCTGACATGCAAAAGAGCACCCGGTATTATACAGATAAAGAATAGTTAAATATTGCGTTTACAAGCAATGAATACCAACTTTATTACAAACAACTCGTGTCTCCCTCGTCTCTGTCTTGGCGTGTGTGCTTATCACGCGTTCGTCGTCCAATTTCACTCGACGCTGAAGCCGTTCTCATACGAAATGCCAATAGTTAGCTCTCTCTTATCCGTTCACCCTAAGAAAAATCCTGATGTAAACAAATGCACTGAGTTACAGGATGATTTTCATTGGCATTAATACTAATTTATTATCTTATACTTTCGATTGGGAATATTTCTAGGAATTATTATCACCAAGCTGCAATAAAATGTTTCATACGGTGTACGTTTTCATGTTAATGTTTAATGTATACCGTAGTGCGATTTCATTGTCATTTTATTAATGTGGACTCACATTGAATTAAGTAGTGATTTATCTAGTAATTTCCATTATCACCCATGACTACATGCAAACTAGCGCAAAGGTGATTGACAAACAAATCACGGTGTAATGAATTAAAGTAATCTTGTCACCTTGAAGATTATATTAATAGGGAATTCCCGCACTTAATTTATTATTGATTATGTGTTCCTTCAATTTTCGACGAGGAGCGTGACTTTATGCTTTATTTTTTATAGTAAATATACCTACGATTCACATGGCTTTGAGAAGTTGTGCTAATTTGACAGGATGAAGATTTTTGGATCGTGACTCGCCTCAAACGTACAACAAAAAATAAATAGTGACAATTTATACGCCACTTAACGAAGAAAATCGCCCATCCGCATTTTCTTGGACGAACGCAAACAACAACGCAGCAAAAGTTGAGGAAGATAAAGACCATTGGCTCACGACGTTGAATTCACAAACTAGTACGTAAGTGCCTGTCGTTTTTTTCACAAACTAATATGTAAGTGTCTGCGATGCTCGTTGATTCCAACGATGTTTGCTCGAGGAGAAGAGTAAGTATTTCCGCTCTTCCACTTCTCTGCCGTCGGTACGGCACGGACCTTACGAATCTCGTCGAGTCCTTCAAGATGAATGTGAAGGTTAAGTAAACGATGACGAAGGTGTGGAGCGTGGGGCCGGGCCACGCTATGGTTATGGAAAGCGGGACGCGTAAAAACAGTTGCGAGAGGTTGGGCGTCGAGGGGGAGGGCGAAGGCAATGGATGGGCGTGAGGCACCGCACCCACTAGGCGCTTCATTCAGTGGCGCACACTGGTACGCAACGGGGCGAAAGGAAAGAAAAAGAATATGGAATTAATGAGGGTGTGTAGAGCAGGTGAAAGCGTAGGCTTCCGCGGCCGGAATCGGTATTTACTTGGCTGTCCGGGTGACGCGTCAATGGCGAAGGAGTCGATGTTTCGGTCGCCATTCTGCGACCTTCCTCCAATGCCGAGGCGTAAGCTCAGGGCGTAATGCCTTACGCCCTGAGGAAGGTCGCAGAATGGCGACCGAAACATCGGCACCTTCGCCATGGACGCGGCGTCACCTGGTCAGCCAAGTAAATAGTGTGTAGAGCAGGCAGGACTAGATGACCGAAGGGGCTAGACCGTGTGCTGCCTCGGTTCGAAGGGTCGGGTGTTCGAATTCCGCCGTGGGTATGGTTGTTTGTCCCTTGTCTTTCGTGAATATTTGTTGTCGCGGCTTTGTGAGTCGGCTAGCCTTTGACCACACAGTGAATTAATTCAGAGGACCTGAGTTCGAGTCTCGGTGCGGAAAGACATTGCCTGTCGAAAACACTTTTGCTGGTTAATGTAATGGTATGTTGCGGAAAAGTTAGAGCGTCACTAGTTGTTGTAGCGTCACTAATTCTCTCTTACACATACATACACACGCATGCATGCACTACCCTGAGACATGTCCGAAGACCAGTCGGGGGCTTAAAGCTCGCCCGGTTAAGGCAGACCCCCGCTGATGGAGATACCGAGGGAAAATTACAAGCAAACCGGTGTGTATTTCGGCACCGGATCTCACCATCTAGAGAGCGAGGAGCACCGTCTCCTCCCGGCTTAAACATTCACTACACTAACGTAATTAATTATCAGTTGACGAGCTCGGAATCATCAATCAATCAATTAATCAATCAACGTAAAAGTAGGTGATGTAAAGAATCTCTGGGCCCACTGTGGTTTGGCACGGGAAACGAGTGTTGTTATGCGAGTTCCGTACGGGCGTAATAGCCAGGAACGTTCATATGAATACGTAAACGGCGTACTGTAATGGCAAGTTTGAGAGCATGGCAAACATTCCTTGCAGAAACCAAACGTGAAGGAATTATGTGAATGTATCATAGTGTGGGGACTTGCATGTTCGAGAGGGTGTGTATGTCTAAATGTGCACATTTTCTTAGATGATTACTCTCCCAAACATACAGTCGCGCAAATAGCTTCAAATGTGTAAATTATATTCGTTAACATAATTTCACTTTCTACGATCTTTTTTTATAGTGATTTTTATTAAGAGCAATTTATAGCATTGCTCCAGAATCCCAACATTCCACGTCTGGATAATTGGAAAGGGGATCCCTCTGTCAGATTTTGATATAACGTTCGTTGCGTCTCCCCCGATAGCTTAGTTTACGTGACGTAAATCGTCATACATTTTATTAGTAAATTGTCACTAATAGGAAAATGAATATTGGTTGGTAAATTAGGTCTCGGGGCACCAACAGATATACGAAATCGACAGCAGCACATGAAGAGGGCACAAAATCATTGAAAATGGACTGTGAACATTTGGAAAGAGGTCATTTGATGAAGCTCTTCTGCGGGTTCATCACATCGGTGGCCGATCATTTACAGGATGCTATGGCACCGGCATGTTACTGGTGGATGGAGGCAGACCGAAGGAACATTATGTTGATCTGAATGCAGGGCCGCGCGCTCAGAGGGGAGGGGCGGCTGGAGCAACTTGCCTGAGATCCCCACTTCAGTGAGGCACCAAAAATGTTTTTTAATTTTCTTCATACTTTTTTGAAAAAAACAACAACATATTTAACTGTAGTTTAAATATTATTATTTTGAAAGCGAATTATAATAGTAATAATGATAAACGAGGGAGACGTTTGGGGCTCCATGGATCTACTGCCCCAGGCCCTCTGGGATCTCCTGTCTGAAGGTGTGATGATATCCATCTTAACCACATCATCGGCGATCGCATAGTTCATCGCACTGTTCGCCAACTTGCTTTTATTCTTGTTGCACCATATATCCCAGGACACGGGCAACCTCGATGAATAGATGCCCTGCCGTTTGGCCGCAATTCGGCATGCTAAAGGTGGGTGTAACCCTTATTAGGTAAGAGATGATTAATATTTTATCGGTGAGAATGGTATAAATACCACTAACAGTTATTGTTTATATCGATCAGTATTTTTTGCGACAGTCGTCGTCTGCGCCGAGGAGGCAGCAGGTTCGAGTTCTGCGTAGGCATGGTCGTATTTGTAACCCTATTGATTACCCTATCGTTCAGCATACAAGGTGTACAACCGTAAAAACTTGATTCCCATAATCTCTCCCAGGCTTCGGAAGATAAAGTGTAACGTGGTCAGAAATGGCTTATACGCAAATAATAATAATAATAATAATAATAATAATAATACTAATAATAATAATAATACTAATAATAATAATAATAATAATATATTATTATTAAGTGTTCAATGATTACAGAAATCAGGAACCTTCTTGGCTGACAACTAGGATGGTGGAATAACTGACTTATTTGTCTTTAGCGGCTCTCACATCTCGAGTTAGTCACAGATGCCACAAAACTGGAGGGGGCGAGGTGTAAGAAGGACATCTACAATACGACTAAATCAAATAATAGTAGCACCATGCCCTCTCGGTCGTTGCCTGGTTCAAGAAGCATTGGATGTCGGGGTTGCTGGACATTGGTCCAGAAGTTTTGGCTATCCAACAAGAGCTGAGGACCAAAGAACGTCTTAGAACGACGCAAGTAGAATAAGACGTGGACAGATAAATCATGAGGTTCTATTGGCAAGCCAATCCTCATTAAAGGGGATTTCAAAAAGAATGTAGCAAATTTAGCAACGAAAGTATTCTACCTCTGCAATCAGAGGACGTAGACAAGTTTACCGGAGAAGAGTCATAGTTTGAAGAGATAAGTTCAACACACAAAGCAGTCAGTCCGCAGCTGAAAAGGAAGGCTAATCATAAGGGAGAGAACCAGAGCAAGTTCCTGAGAGTTCAAAATTAATAAAAAATGCTCTATGAAGAGACGAAGAGGCTGAACGAGATAAATGGAGACAACATATCCCATTAAAACAAGATTCTGACTACTGGTACTTAAGATAGCGTCCCAGGGGCTCCTGAAAAAACTTTAATACTTCTGTCAAAACGGCTATCACAACCATCCAAACTGTGAACTTGGAAGTATGATACAGCCTCGTATAGAGACAACACAGCCTGTATTATCTCTAAGGAATTCGGATATTGGCCAAATATATCGGCGACCATCAGTCATCCGCTACCGTAGAAGGTCTGTCTGTGGAGGAACATTATCCATCTCCGCCCTATAAAATTTATCTGCAGGTCCTGTGAAGGAAACAAAGAAGAGATCCTGACTTAACAAACGATACAATCTTAAAAATAGTTATATAAGTGAAGTTATCAAGATATTGTAAATTAATCATTGGCGACTGCTGAGAGCCTGGAACGCTTCACCTACCAAGCTTCCCAACACGATTACTTAATATTTTAATAGATCATTGTTAAATTACATTATCTAATACTATGTGGCTAGGGCGAAGGCTTTTAAACCAATACAAGCATACTTACATTCTACTTTTAAACTTTCGAATTCTAGTGTTCATTTCTGATGGTCTTTTCATTGCATCAAAGCTGCGGAAAAGAAAGCATATCGTCTGGATGAGGGGGAAAAAACTAAAGGGGGAAAATGTGCCATCAGAAGAGTACATAAATCTACCAAACTGGTTCTAAACGTTTTATTTCCTGGCGTGGATGTCGACGCATTTACTTTCCAGACAGGCCTCCTCAGCACCTGAAACGAAACGGCGCCACAGAAAATCGACCGCTCCGTCCACTCTGCGCTTTTTTCTCAAACACCCACTCCCATTTACCCCTAATGGGCTCATTTAATTATTCAGTGATTAACTCATTTATGGATACATTGATTTACTTATTACATAACTTCTTTACTTACAAACTTAATTACTGGTTAACTTATTTATTGTTTACTTATTTATTTTCTGTCCAGTGTAAGGTCTACTTATCCTACTAGTCAGTGCGATTTTCCTATTTCATTACCATTTACCTAATAATTCGAACGTTTCCTAGAAATTTTTCGCAGTTCTTCCATAAAGTGAGACCTATTATTTCTTGGAATGTCATAGATGCGCGTTACGTTTCAATAGATTCCCATTCCCACCGACTTTCCTCTCTAGTATGTTTCAGTGGCACCTCATAGAGTATAGGAATGTCATTCATGAAAACTATATGTAGATGGTTCTCCATATACTCATATCCAACATTTGAGGAATGTATTAGGGAAATAAACAAGGAAATGGCAAACACTTGTTTCAGTGCATTCATGTGGTGTGACATATTGCACATATGATTCATAATGCTTTATGTTCATTCATATATGACATATAGTTCATATGGTGACAGATCCGACATACAACTGAAATGAGCACAAAAAATCACAAGATGCGCTGCAAGAAATCCCCTCATAAAGTGCGTAATCAGTAAAAAAGACAAACAGGCCCAACGTCACATGTTAAAATGTGGCGTTTGGATTATAATTAATTATCTGACGCTTCTTTGGAGAATACATTTACACAATCAGCAATTAAATTATACTTAACAGATTCAAAACTAGAAAATAAAATTCTAGTTTTCATTCAGTTCATCACTATTAATGTAATTCATTAATTAATTATTAATTAGATCGCTGGTGAGGTAGATACCTTCTAATAAATACGCTGCAAGTTTGCTTACGCATCTGGCATACAATGTCAACATTCTGTACTTAACATTTTGTAATTAATTTGTATATTTTATACTTCATGTTTATATTACATGCAATTTTATTTCTGTATTTTTTTTTAACTGTGAGGATGATCGCTACGCGATCGGAAAGTTCTTTAGCATAATATATTTTAATATCGGACAACATATTTTATTTACCGTATTTAAGTAAATATTATTATCTGAAAAGAAAAATTACAGTTTACAACCTCAACCCTAACAATAATGGGTACGCCAAGTTTGGTAAGGGAGTTTCACTGAGGCATCCGAGTAGAGATTTCTGTGAAAGAGCGAAGTTTTTTCGGCGATGTCGCCCCGTTGCATGACTTCGAATTCCAGTTGTGCGATAAAGCTCGCATCCGCTCTCGCGCATTCCTTGCCCGAATTGATGTGACCTCAGGCGAGTGTTTTTGTTCGAGCGAAAGCGATAGTGCGTTGATGGGCTCGAGAGGGCGTGGGGGTTGTACGGCTGTCTGGAATTTAAAGAATGAAAAGAGAGAAAATCATCAAGTATGTTTCTTCGAAACGTCTACAAGTATCTAAACATTTCTTACAAAAATCAAATCGAACACAGAATATATATGTTTGGAATTTAGTTATAGCGAATAAGACGAGTAATGCTATAGCGATTAACCTTCTTTTTATAATTTGAGCAAACATCATAAAAAATTCGGGAATGTGTGAAGGAGTTACTTGATTTACGTGAAATAAATAGAGAATTACTATGTTTACCTCAAATGATTTTTCCCTGATCAATTTCTCGGTCCATTTCGATTATGGAATGCTAAATACGGATGCTTCACAGATGTGTCAATCCTTTTCCTGTTGCGATCAAGATATAAATAATGCACGATCATGAATACTAATTTTGGGTTTTTTAATTACGCCAGTAGTCGTTTGTTGAAATTTCTAATGAAATTAAAAAAAATAATGTAATGAATACTATATGAAGTATAAAAGTTTAAATAACTTTGTGAAAACTCGAGAAATAAGTTGTGATATATTCCTTTATAATAGCATTACTTTTTTAAAGAAAATTAATCTGACTGAAATGTTCGCCAAAAACAAAAGTTAAAAAGCCGTGCTGAAAATTGTCAAAATAATTGGATTGAAAACTAAATTAGAATGATAACTGAAATTGAGGAACATCTTTTTTTTATTTCTGGAATACATTGAAGAGAAACTTCACTGAACTAAACTAATTCAGAAATATGTGTAATAATAAGTGGTCTGTTGGTAGCAAGGACGGTGGTTCAAACTCGGGTGGGTCAAAAATTAACGGTATGTTTTTTTCTAATTCCTAGCGTTGCATATTGTGAAGAGAGTTTTTTAAGAGAGCAGAAGTATATCCCTAGCAAGTATAAGATGTAATGTAATGATATTACATAACCTTACCAGTATTACGCAAGAGTATGTGCTGTTGCAATCCACTAGTTCAAAAATACATCAAGATGGCAAGTTTTCAAGAATAAAAGCGGAAATTATCACCGCATAATGGCCGCAAATGATTGATTGAACAATATGCTAATCGGTGTATTTCGACTTCCTTAAAACAGCTTACGAATCAGTTTATGGCGATGTACAGGAATTTTTAATACGATTTGTTTATGTTACAAACCAAAAGAATGTACTTCATAAAATATTATATTCTTCTTATTACATAGAAATTTTAGCTCTAAATTCTTTTCGGTTGTGCGAAATATTTTCGGACATGTAGAGAAATGCATCGAAAAGCAGAGTCTTTAAGTAGACATCACTGCTTCCTAAATTAGTTAAAATTTCTACATTTCTTCACATTTGCCACTACTTTTGTACTACATTTAGTCGCATGGCTGTCGCATTCCTAGAACGTTTTCATCATGTAGCAGCGGCGTAATTTCTCCCTATTTGGTTAGTCCTGAAGTTAATAATACGGTAAACCTAGCTGTTAAAAGTTCGATAATGCTGACACATTTGGCAAGCACACTCGTTCTCTTCATTTAGCCGATGATACACTTACTAAAGTTATTAAAAGAAAGAGATTTGCAAGTGTGTTACACATGATGAAGTGCATGTCATATGTTCCGCTCTACGCAGTGACGTGAAATTTGATAACAATGTTCTATCTTTGAAGGAAAATCCGTAACATTTTTTCATTCATATCTGCCTGGAAAAATTCTGTTCTATTTCTTGAATAACTATGCAAACATTTGCTCCGGAACGTAGCCTCAAAACTAAATTAATAAATCATATCGTACAAATGAAAAACATAATCAAGCAAATCACACATATCGCACAAATGATAAATATAATCTATTTTTCTGAAAACTTTTATTTCACTTTAACGCATGCTTTCCTCTCCAAAAGAGAAAATTAAATATTTCACGGAGAAATAATACTTGGATCACACAAGGTATAAGAATATCGTGTAAAAACAAACGTACGCTTTACTTTATTTCTAACATCATAACGTATCTCCCGGTTTCCATGTCTACTTCCAAGAATACAAAAGAATCTTAAGAAAAGTAATAGTTCAGGCAAAAGTAATGACAAATAATCATGGTATTTTAAACGATAGTAACAAAACTAAAGCAATGTGGAATATTGTAAAGAATACCACCACATCATCTCGTTACTTAGAAGAGAATGTTGTTTTAAAGGATAATGATAGAGAAGTCAGTATGTGTATATATATAAAATCAGCTTTTTTGTTTATGAGTCCCACCTTATATAATAATACTGAACGGATACCGAGGCTAATATTAAAATTATTATAATATTCTGTTCGCACCGCAAGATGCTTTCAACACCGGTGTATTGAAAAAAATATTTGGTCATGGATTGTGATGTGTTTGATACGGAAATCGATTTGCGCAAATTACGTCAATTATATTTAAAGAACACGAGGAAAACTTCAATAAAAACACTCTCGATTCCTTCTGAAAATGGTAATTTTACTCTCCATTTACTCAAAAAATGACAACCAACACGTCGATCGGCAAATCCACTTTACCACGCTATACAGGATCATTACATTAAATCCATTTAAACTAGTGGTGTTACAACGGGACATACTTTCTTGCATTATTTCAAATTTGAGCAATTTTTGAAAATTTCGCTAGTGTAACGAAAATGAGAATGACCACCAATCTGAAGCAATTTTGAAAATAATATTTTTTATACCTTACCTTAACTTCAGGCAGAAATTATGAAAAAAGTATTCGTTTTTCCCGAAAATTGACTATGGTATTTTTCAAAGATCTACTTTTTTAGCACAGATTTCATTTAAGGCAAAATATCTAACTTAAATATTGTTTTTTTGTAAGGTAAATTGTTTGCAACTTTTGAAAGTACAGTGTGTTCCCTGAATACGGGAACAGCATCAATTTCTCTCCCGTCACTTGACACAAGAAAAGAAAATTCATGGAAAAATTAAAGTAAAGAAATTTTGAGAAAAGTCTATTTTTAACATGTAAATTCTATTTTCAGACGATTCTTAAAAAATCGTCCACATTTCTAGCAAAATTTAATGGAAACTACTCATGTATTCGAAAAATTGTGGATGACTTAATTTCAAGATGATTTTGAATAAAAATGACCTGTAGAAAAAAATCTTACTTCAATATTGTAGTGATAGGAAGACATTAAAGAAGTTGGAACAAATGCAATTATCAAGAAATCACGGATTTCAACGAAAAAATGACCCGTGCCATTTTTAAGCATTTACCACGTAGTCAGTGACAATGCTGAATAAAAAGAATTTTAGCTATTTGGGAGAAAATTTGAAAAACGTCATTGAGACTTCTTTTAATGTACACCCAAAAATCCAAATATCTGTTTCAAGCTTAAAGGGCCTTGAGTTTAATTATATAATTCGGAGAATATCAACATGACTGACGGACTGACGGATTGACGGAATGACGAATTGACGGAATGACGGATTGACGGAATGACGGATAGACGGAATGACGGAATGACGGATTGACGGAATGACGGATTGACGGAATGACGGAATGACGGATTGACGGAATGACGGATTGACGGAATGACGGAATGACGGATTGACGGAATGACGGATTGACGGAATGACGGATTGACGGAATGACGGATTGACGGAATGACGGAATGACGGATTGACGGAATGACGGAATGACGGATTGACGGAATGACGGATTGACGGATTGACGGAATGACGGATTGACGGAATGACGGATTGACGGAATGACGGATTGACGGAATGACGGATTGACGGAATGACGGATTGACGGAATGACGGATTGACGGAATGACGGATTGACGGAATGACGGATTGACGGAATGACGGATTGACGGAATGACGGATTGACGGAATGACGGATTGACGGAATGACGGATTGACGGAATGACGGATTGACGGAATGACGGATTGACGGAATGACGGATTGACGGATTGACGGAATGACGGATTGACGGATTGACGGAATGACGGATTGACGGAATGACGGATTGACGGAATGACGGATTGACGGAATGACGGATTGACGGAATGACGGATTGACGGAATGACGGATTGACGGAATGACGGATTGACGGAATGACGGATTGACGGAATGACGGATTGACGGAATGACGGATTGACGGAATGACGGATTGACGGAATGACGGAATGACGGATTGACGGATTGACGGAATGACGGATTGACGGAATGACGGATTGACGGATTGACGGAATGACGGATTGACGGAATGACGGAATGACGGAATGACGGATTGACGGAATGACGGATTGACGGAATGACGGATTGACGGATTGACGGATTGACGGAATGACGGATTGACGGAATGACGGATTGACGGAATGACGGATTGACGGAATGACGGATTGACGGAATGACGGATTGACGGAATGACGGATTGACGGAATGACGGATTGACGGAATGACGGATTGACGGAATGACGGATTGACGGAATGACGGATTGACGGAATGACGGATTGACGGAATGACGGATTGACGGAATGACGGATTGACGGAATGACGGATTGACGGAATGACGGATTGACGGATTGACGGAATGACGGAATGACGGAATGACGGATTAATGGACGGAAGGATAGCAAAGCATTTTGTAGTTGAGGCATAGGTAATGGAAATTTATATTTTATTTCCAAGTTTTATGTCAAACCTTTTCATCAGGAACGACATAAAAATATTGCTTATTATTTAGCACGATATTTTCCTGTTGCATGTGACAAGAACATTGCACAATTTCAATTTCAATGCTCACCAAAGGATATGGATTCTTTCAGAATGTGCAATACGAAGAAAAGTGGATAATTGTCTGAAATTATCTTATGTCTGCCTATTGCCTATAAGCAACCAATCAAAATTCTAAAGAAGGTGCAAGGCAATCTTCTTTCCTTAATCGAGTTCGTTGATTCATTTTACCACACATTTTACTAAGAACTTGGTTTGTCAGATGATATCTCTGATTACATTTGTGTCAGCGGAGAAAAATATTGAAAAAAAGCTAGAATTACATACGAGGAAAATGAGAAACTAAAAACTTTTCTTATAATAACCCTTCTTTAGCGATATAATCATGGTTTAAATTTAAAATGCAAATGGTCTCTAATTTTTAAATGAAATTGCTATTATTGGTTATTATTGTTCTGGTTTAAAACTGATCAATAATGAAAGTATTAATAATAAATTCTTCTATGACTTTCCTCTCAAATATTCGGATTTTATTACAGTCATTGGCTGCCATATTCCATGTCTCCGCACCATAGGTTATTACCGCACTCACCAGGACTTCTACATATTGAGCTTTGTTCTACATGATAATTTTCGTTTAGCATAATAAGCTTTTTTGCCTTTTATAATTATTCTCTTTATTTCCTCATTTCTGTAGTTAACCATAACATCCAAATATTCAAAACTGCAGACATTTTCAAAATTATACTACTCTATCGTCAATTCACCATTATTTATTCTTCTTTCTACAGCTGTTAAGTGCATGTATTTTGTTACACATTCATTAATTAGCAATACCATCTAAAAATATACATGGTATTGAATTTACACTTTTAATATTTTTTTTCTCCCCGGGGATTTTTCCACCTTTAGGGGATGAAAATTCCGACTATTTGCGCCGGGTACTCACTATGTTCCTCATGGGGACAAATATTACCTTTATACTAGACACTGACACACTTGCGGGCTCCTCGGTCCTTTGTTCAGCAGACTCACAAGGCCGCCTGCGACAATACACATACATGAAAGACAAGGAACTAATAACCATACCCACGGCGGGACTCGAACTCACAACGCTTCCGACCGAGGCGCTGAGATGGCACCCACTCTAGCCACCTCGGCCATCCAGGTCGACAGGATTGAGGCTATATTTAAGGCAATATAACATGTATACATGGATATTAACATTCTCTCGATAACGTAGTTTTTTATCACAATTACAATGTTATTGGTTATTAGCGGCGGCGATGGTGTGACGGTTAGCGTACCGGACTGTTATACCCAAGCCCGCGGGTTCAAAACCGGTCGAAGCCGTGGATTTTTAGGGCGACAAAATCCTTCGTACGCCTTCCTTCGGAGGGGAAGTAAAGCCGGCTGTCCCATGTTCGTAGATTTACTTGCATGTAAAAGATCCTCAAGCCTAAATGACGCCTCTGAGCTAAATTGAAATCGCCAGTTTCTCGCCCAAGAAATACCTCCTTTCTCTGCTAGTTGATGAAAGGAGCGTAGCGAAATTTGCGTGGTCAGACGGAAGAGCGGGCCTGATGGCCCGAGTCTCGCCACGTAAAATAAGGCAAATTCAATTCAATTCAATTGGTGGCCATAATTTTTTAATGTTATATCCTCACGCCATACTTATGTTCTATATGCATTATTATGTAGTATTTGTATTATTATGTAATATATTTTGGAATCTTAGTAGTGTAAAATGGAACAACCTTGAGTAACTTCAAATCGCCTTCGTCAATCACGTGATAAAGGGCAGCAATGAAGTTGTAAATGTCTTTTCTTATTGTTAGGACATTTGGCCGCTTAACTTTTACCCTACTATGGTTGTGAGAAAACGAGTTTCGGCAGATGGCGAGGAACACCTCGCAGGAAATATAAATCTTTTGTAATCAGAACAGCGCGCAGGGAGAGGGCTGACATAGACCGAACAAAGTGGAACAGGATTTCAGTGGGCGGCCAAGAAACACAGGAGCATAGAGTGACCGGTTTCTCCAGAACAGTGTAATGGCCTGTTGAAGCTATGACAGCAATGGTAACAGCAGCCTCGTAGTGGTTAAAGACAATAGGGAAGTGTGACAATGCGGGGGGCGTTTACATCCGGGGGTAGCACATAAAGCAGGGAAGCGGGAATCAGTGTTAGCAGGGCCGGTAAAGTTTATTGAGTAATTATTTTCCGTACGCATAAATTACTGTAGTTATTAGTCCCGTATGTATATGTTCGTAAGTGTTCCGTTCCGTGGGCGATGTTCCTTCTCGTGACGAAACGTGAGATCCGGCACCAACATTCACGTCGCCTTGTGGGGTTTTCCTTTTCTTGTTATCTCCACAAGCGAGGTACTTTCCTGGCCGGAATAAGCTCTAAACACTTCACTGGTCCCCAGACATTGTGTAGTGTGCGCAAGTTTAGGTGAGAGAGATGAGAGAGGAGAGGAAAGAGGGAGGGGGAGATAGGAGGGAAGAGAAAATACTAGAGGAAGGGAAGTAGACAAGAGTGGGAGTAGACAAAAGGAGAGGGTGTAGACGAGAGGAGAAGGAGAGAGAGTGAAAGAGGGGAAGGAGAGAGAGTGAGAGAGGGGAAGGAGAGTGAGAGGGGGAAGGGGAGAGAGGGGAAGGAGAGAGTAAGAGAGGGGAAGGAGAGAGAGTGAGAGGGGAAGGAGAGAGAGTGAGAGGGGAAGGAGAGAGAGTGAGAGGGGGAAGAAGAGAGAGTGAGAGGGGGGAAGGAGAGATAGTGAGAGGGGGAAGGAGAGATAGTGAGAGGGGGAAGGAGAGATAGTGAGAGGGGGAAGGAGAGATAGTGAGAGGGGGAAGGAGAGATAGTGAGAGGGGGAAGGAGAGAGAGTGAGAGAGGGGAAGGAGAAAATAAGGAGAGTGGAGGAGTCATAGATGACGAAGGAAAGATCGCCCGCTGTCTATGGTCTGCTTATTAAGGTACGGCTCCGATATTCTCCGTTATATTCCCTGTATTGAAAGAAGAAATCACAGAAAAGAAATCGATCCGAGCAGCTGGTCGCTAAAATTCTTCTCCAGACAGTGGATGAATTAGAACTAGCGATGATACGCCACCACCAAGACTTGTAGGATCTCCCGGAGATGGACGCTGCAGATGCAATGACCATGTTGCCACTGATCCATTTCAGCCGATGCTGACGACGATATGGGTGGAAGAGAGGAAACCGGGCAGATGCAGACGTACGGAAGGCTGGGCAGGATGTGGTGGAAGCGGTAAAGGAAGCGGTGAAGAATCCGGACGGCTGAGCGAGTTGGCTGGATGGGACGGAAAACAGGCGAGAGCGGAAGAAGTGATGGCGGTCAGGGTCATTCAGCGACAGTGAAAGAGAGAGAGAAATCGCAGAGAAAATCTCAGTGACGGCATTCCCAATATTAACAGCGTATCCCTTCACACACCAAGGGACGAACATGTTAACTCAATTCAAAGAAGCTTCTATTGTTTTGTACCTTTTAATCCTGTGTGGCTCAGCAATGATACAGAACTTAGATCATTCAAAGGTGACTGATTGATTTAGTTAACACATGGTGGGGTAAATGAAACTTCCATAATATGTCAAGGCTGTGTATTGTTTTAAATAATTTTCTTTAATGTTATGAGAATGATGTCGTTCCTGAATCTCTGCTCCGAGAGGTCTGCCACCAACAGACATGTATAATAGGAAATATTTAATATTATATTATTGATATAAACGAACAATCGCTGTTATGCTAGAAATGACATTCTATCTTATTACAATCTGTCGGAATCTCCAGTCATGAATGTATTCTTTGACGGAAGTTAAATTTCCACAAATGCGTGATATTGAATACTGTTTTTGTATTCACTTCGCATTTCAACAATGCTCTTGTAAAGATTAATGCCTTACTGTTTAGGACTTATATATGATTATCATCGGTATAAACCATTACAATCACACATCAATACGTATTTCCTAAAGATTATATTTGATTTTGCGATATTGGCTTGACTATCCGGAAGACAAGAAGCATGTGCAGTGATCCTTATAAAATGACTCGTCTAATGTTCAACAACCATGATATATCGTAGTGATTTTGAATCTAATAGATATGATGAAACTCAAAAATTTAAACACTTAATGAAATTCATTCGCTATCATTCAGGAATTTCACAAATGAGGATAAGTTACCATTTTAACTGTTAATAATTTACTGTTATTATCTCTTTTCATACTTGATGTCGACACACATTGCTATCGAAAAAGCCATGTATGATGTATATGTTGATAAAAGAAAGATTGTTTTCAGAAAGGGTAAATATTATAGGAATAATATCGTTAGGACCTTGCAATAGTCAGTACAATTAAATAATAAATAAGATTAATCTCGCAATGTCTTGTCATATAGTTATCATGAATTTAATAATAATAATAATAATAATAATAATAATAATAATAATAATAATAATAATAATAATAATAATATAAAAACTTACTGATTCATATAACATTCTCTAAGTCTGTTGAGATTACAATGTTAGATACATCATACATCAATATACGAACGTATTTACTTTTCAAATGAGTGTGAAGAGTTGAATAAGAGACACTATTTCGAGAACTCCTTTGTTAAATATTGGAACGCATTAGTAAGGCACATTTTTAATGCAAGTGCTGTTTGAATCGCTTACAAGAGACTGGCTTCGACGCACCTCAATATTATAATAACAAATTCTGCAAGTTTATCCGAGAAAGATGGATATAATAACACCTTGAAAGTAGGTATGTATCCACGTTTCCAATTCTTCGTCGTAGTCTTAGTCTTCCTTGGGTGTTTTCCGGTTGCACTTCAATCCCAAGTAGCGAAGTTTATTGCATTTGTTTTTAAAAATGCATATGTTTTCTGTAAAAAATACCTTAGAATTGACAGTGTTCTGAAACAACTGAAGACTTTTTCTTGATCATTATGTGTCTGATGGGGTAATTGTTGGTACGTTAGTATTAATATTTAGATTACTAAAGGTAGTTTTTACACACTGAAACTGAAAAAAGGTGTGCCGGTCCATCCAGGTAAAAAATCGTAGCTAACACGTCGCCTACATAACGACAATGTACAACACCTTTCAACAATACATTTTGAACAATTCGTAAACTAAACTCGCAAACAGACAATGCATCATGCACTATTCAACTTCGGGAAACTAAATAAATCTGTGGTAGATATAATCCATTCAAATGTACTGTACATGTAAATGCCTTTCTTCATTTTAATACTGTAACTGTGCTCGATGTATGGAGGTCGAATCGGTACATCAATCCCGAGCCCACAGATTTCAAGAGGATGAATGGAACACAAGGGAACTAATCAAGCCTAATGCATTCCATGTTTTTTAAATATTTGGAACATTTTTTAATTCATTTGATTTTCCCATACCTTATCTTTTTTAATTTTGCAAATTCAAGCCTAATGCATCCCATGTTTTTTTAAATATTTGGAACATTTTTTAATTCATTTGATTTTTACCATACCTTATCTTTTTTAATTTTGCAAATTCAAGCCTAATGCATCCCATGGTTTTTAAATATTTGGAATATTTTTTAATTCATTGGATTTTTACCATACGTTATCTTTTTTAATTTTGCAAATTAATATACAGCTAGTTCAGAATGTAAAAGTGCTTAGAAATTGCATGTACAATGGAGCATATACAAAATACCTTCTTGCAATCCTTGAAATACATGCATTCATTTCTCCCGTAGAAGGGTAAGTACATATCATAAAATACCGGGAAGTGCGTCAAAACCAGAAGCGAATACTGGTCATAAACATAATACCTGCTACTATTGCCATGGCTGAAGATGGGAAGATACTCAATAAAAATAATAATGCGACAAATGTTAAAGCAATGTATTTTTAATTTATCAACAATCACGAGGTACTCATGTCATACATTTATTTCATTTAAATTATCTTCAACAAGAATTTACTCACAACATCACTATTAATTTCATTAGTTCCAAATAAATCATCCACTAATTTATCTTTGATAAAACCATTCAAGACATCAATATTTTCTGCTACACAACTTAAAAACCATCTATGTTATATTACATTTTTCTCTGCATATTATGTCATCTCACAAATATTTAATTTTCTAAAATTCCTTGAGTGGCATAAATGAGTCACGTCTCAAATTTCAAAAAAAATGTTAACGTAACATGTCAGGAAATGTTACCGTCTCTGTTGCTGATAAGTCTGAATTCATGTCTGGCATGTCTGTATATTTCTCTAAGATGAATCAATATTCTTGACACACAAAAAATAATTATAGCAATGTTAGTCATATTGCACAAATTCTTCACTGCATTTTTATTCCATGGTGGTATATTATCATCATCTCCAGAATCACAACAGCTGGCTGCCATTTCAAGAGGTAGATTTGTAATTCTCAGGGAGTGTGGGATGTATTCTGTAATAAACAAAACAACTTAAGAACTGTGTAAATACACATGTGACGTGCTCAAATGTTAACCACAAACGATATCGCTAGACTTTCAAAATCACATCATATCATTATTGCAAGCGTCAGAAGATCCATCACATTGTTGGGAGAAACTTATTGCTTGACCTTAACCGTAATGAGATATTTTATATAATTTTAAGAAGATAAATATTAATTGAATTTATTTGACTAACGATGTTACCGGTTAAATACAGTTTTCGTCCCCATATTAATATGCACCGCTTCACAACCATGATTTTAAAATATCTATAATTATTTGCAATAAATGAGTAAATAAAATATTGGCAATAGAGAATTATTCCTTATACAAAATATAAATTTTGAGTTATTTATATTGATATACGTGCATATCTGTGCTATGCAAATGTATTAAGGGTAATGCCCATCCAAATAGACAAAACGCTAATTTTTCAGAGATTTTATACGTACTCGTGTATGCAAGAGCATGCATTTTTAACGTTTCTTTATGAATTATCTATAGTTAAATAATTGTTTAAGTGACATTAAAATATTAATTTTAAAAGGGCGTGTTTTAATGTAATCCACATCGATCAGTAAATGGAAATTCTAACCTCAAATTTACCTTAGTGAATTGTTATACGGATGGATTTTCTCAGTTAAAGCGTGTGTAAAATGCAAATACTTACACTATCACCATCACAATTGGGTGTATGGTAGTACACTAATTTATCACATATATTAAAGTCTTACTCACCGATTTATAATAATACGCTGAATTCCAGGTACGACCGTATACGACCAGATCGAAGACTGCAACAACATACAAACTCCAGTGATCAGGAAGCGTTTATATTATGTATACCTGATCGATTACGATATTAAAGTAATGTAAAGATTCTTATTTAGATGTATTTATATACTATTAAAACATTTAATTTTGGAATAAAATAATTTTGTTTTGGATCTGCGAATTGCAAATCATAATTTCTAATTTACCACTTTCAGTTTTTTAATTGACTTAATTGTTCGGGTCTTCATTACAGCCATATTATCTTAGGTGTATTTCGAACATTTCAAAAACTTCATGTAGTCTAAGATTGCGCTTTAGGCAAGCATATCGTTAAGCATCTAATTTAATACTCCAAGTAATAAATACTCTCATTAAAAAGATCTGTTTTCTTACTACTGCGTTCATATTCAAACAACTTGTGATGTTGCTTATAATAAGACTTTGATAATACCAATGTTGAAAAAGTCGTATTTATTTAACGTTAAAGACGGTTGAAAATGTTATATGCCTAATGAATGGGTTACATTCATATGAGTCTTATGAAAAACATCGCACAATAAAACGATGATTTTATAGTAACAATAGAAATTATTATTACGAAAGTTTGGAATACGACGGTAATACAAATTGGGGATGTTACAAACTAAATTACTTTCAGTATATTATTACAATAATTAAGCATGGGTATTAGAACTGAAAAAATAAAAATAATTTAAGTGAGTCACTAATGTCAAAATATATTTGAACTCACAAATAATGCATTATTTTAATAGCATTGCCACTCTTAACACTCTCAGAAATTTTTTAATGCTAGTAACCTTGTCTGCCTTTGTTTTACTTAATACATTACAGAATCTTTTGTTTTCTAAATAGTAGATATACTTGTCATCTATTACAGGTAATTAATTTCAAATTTAACAAATATTTAATGATGCAAAATATTAGAGCCGTAGTTGGATTATTGTAGTATTGTGTTTGAGTTAATTCACAGATGCAAAATGCACAGATGCAAAATAAACGTAGCTACAAATTATTAATACTCGGTGGTATATTAAATGAAGTCTGAATGAGACCTATTAAATCTGGAACTTACTAAATTTCACAAAGAAAATCTTCCTATTAGAGCCGTAGTTAGCTTATTGTAGTATTGTGTTTGAGTTAATTCATTATTTTTTTAACTCTACCACCAATTTTGAACTTCCCATTCCCACCCCCCAATTTCGAATTCAATTTCATCTTAAATGAAAATAAAAGATATAGCGGTATTTATCGAAAGAAACTAATTCTCTATTATTGTCAGATATTGGGAAAGTGATACCCTACCTCACTTCCGGAATCCCATAAACATTTTGGATTGGTCTTTGAGAGAATTCACCAATTTCAATTCTTAAAATAATCATTGCCTAACATTTAAATTGTTTTACAATCTCCATCAGCATTTCTATAATGTTTGCTCAACTGGTATAATAAATGTATGAACCTTGTTCTGATTAGCTGCCGATTGGGAAATATTTAGCAGTACATTGTAATGGAAACTGGAATATAATATGATTTTCAATTGAATTTATTTATCAATTTAATGAGAAGATTTCCTATATAATTAGTAAATAATTGTAATGAAGTCAAAATAACAGATAGTAGAGTGCAATATTATTGTGAAAATTGCAATTGATGCAAAGTGCTGTGCATTTCATATTGATGGTATACTTCCCTATTTCAAAAAATTACATAAAAACATTAAACTTTCTATTTATTACCACACGTTCCCCTTACAACATGTACCATATTTCGTTGAAATGTAGAAGAAATAAATCTGAAGAGAAAGACTCTCTTGTAAGAGCAAACACGAAGCCTTGCTTATACAATGATTTATTACTTACTTTGCTGCTAACTAAACTGAGAAATTAAATGGGATGTGTTTGTCACTCTCTCTCTTCAACATTGTAGTTGTAGCAAGACGCCCCAAAAAATTGCACGTAGAAAATACTGCGGACAAATTCGCAGACAAATCTACTTTTACTTACTTTAGTGTATATTTTTAGTCAATTTTGTTCTACACATGTACTCGGAATAAAAGTCGAATTCCTGATATAATTTTTGTCATGGAAACTGAGCTGATACAAAAATATAATAGTATGATTTTCATTCATGATGATTTCATAAAATGACATTGCAAAAGAATTTGTAAGATTACCAATATTTTAACTTATTATCTATAATAAACGTTTTTATTCAATGTATATAAATGGTATGTATTTATGTGATTCTTAAATTTTAAAGTCTGAATTTTGGGAGCTTTCTAAAAGTATGCTACTTTGGAGGTCGAATAGTTAGCCTACTTGCGCGCAATAAAAAATTTAATGTAGTTTTATCTCATAGAATCAATTCGCATATTTTTTTAAAAGCCTTATCTTTAAAATATGTTGCAATTTAACACTGTATACATATTCTATTCAAATGTTCTTTACACAAATGAACGATAAATTAACTTGTTTCTACAATTTTATAGAAAATTATTGTAATAACTTTTACATTTTAACTTTCTTCTTACTAACGGAAGAAGAGAAAGTGTAATTATGCACCGAAAAGCCGCGAATTTTCGGCACAAAAGCTCTTATTGTCGGGCCCTGATAACAAAAAAATTGATCAATTCCGTTGCTAAAGATAAAACATTCTCTAACATTGGGTGTAGGCAGAATCCATGAGTTAGCAAAACGTAAATGTCCATTGTCGGCAAAAATCCATTTACGGCAAAACGTCTGTCTCTCTATCTGTCTGTGCACAGCGCTAGTACATAAACCGTTCAGCCGATTTTCTCCAAAATTGAAATTCCTCAATCGTTCTGGCTGATGTCGCGGCCCCTGAAATTTGAAACCGATCATTTTAATGGCGAAACTTTACATGAAGTCCCTCAGATATTTTCAAAATAAAAAATGGCTCGAATTTTTTTGATTAAACTTTGTCCTCGAATATGGTAATAGACGCCTAAAAGAATGGTGAATATTTCATTTTCGTTGAAATCCCTGATTTTTCGAAAATTAGAAAAATTCGAAATTATTTTCGGCGTCTTCTCGCAACTATAATATTGAAGAAGAGTTTTTTTTAAACGAAATCTGTTTCTTAAAGACCAATCTTAAAATAACGTCATGTTCAAATTTTCAAAAATATGAGTAGTTTTTGTGTAAATTTTACCGAAACTAACGCAAATTTAATTTTTTCTCAAAAACCGTTCCAATTTTTGTTTAATTTCTCTACATACGTAAAAAGTGATGGTAAAAATATACTGCTAGCCCCATTATGGGGTATTGTTTATTTCTTCTAAAATTGCAAAAAAAACCTACAAAATTGAAGATGGAAATTTTTTCCCCAGACAAAGTCTTTTGTACAACACCTGCTCTTTAAAAAAGTGATATAATTTTTTTTGTAAAAGTTAGTGGTTTTCGCGTATTGTTATTGAAATTATTGAAACATGGCGTTCCGACATATATTGACCACAAGAAAAAAATTCGGAGGACAGGAACCGATCAAAAGAATATATCAAAATAATTAATATTATTTTATTTATATTTTACTATTGAAAAATCCCAAAATTAATTTGTTTTTATTCTATTCTGCAATTTGTATTCTCAATGTATTGATGAATTTCCTTATAACAAATTCGCAAACGTTAATTGAAATTTGATCTATTAATGTTATATGTATTTAGACAAATTAATTTTGTTTTAAGTACACAAAACTAAATATTTTATGGTTTACTAGTTCTGTGTTTGTAGTTACTGTGGGTTTACGGACCTAAAACAAAATACGTAACAGTATTGTTAATACTCTTGCGGGCCATTCTAATTCTTTATACCAGAGGACCAGAGGAATACTTCATGGCCCGCTCTAGTACCAACACAACATACATTTTATGAATACGATTTATTAGAGTTAAGATAGAAGCAAATGCAATAAATAAATGGCGTATGCACATGACAAATGCGTCTTTTCCTTTAGACGCTAGAAAAATTATAAAATGTTTCGAATTCGCATTTGATTCAGCAATGGACCATGTTTTGTATTCACCATGATATACCATATGATATACCATATGCATACATGATGTTTTTGCCCCTCAGATGACTTCCTACTCATTTTTTGCAAGTATTTAAGTTTTTTGTACGTAAAGAATGTTATGAACACTATCTCCAGAATCAATAAATTATTTGTCAGATACTACGCTTTCCGAATTCCAATAATTTTTATGAGTTAACTTGGTAATTGTGTGGGGTGTTGAGGTAACTGAATTGGGTGCGTTTGGATTATATTATCATTATCTCTAATACTAAAAATGAAAGCAGTGTTAAGAAGGGCCTTTGGGGGACCGTGTCACGGCCGTCCAGCAAGCGAGTGACTTGTTTAAGTATCTCAGTGCAGTGAAGTGCATATTAAATAGTGTTTTATTACGAGGCACATCAGCACGAGGTGTTGCCGCCCCGACGACGGGCCCTATCGGACCACATAGTGCCATCTCTTTGTTTTTTCCCCTCAAACGAGTTCTCAGAAGTGAATATAGTTTTGTACGGTTAAATGTTCCAATCCAACAATAGCAGAAAACGCGAATGCATCATTTCCTCCGTTATCGGATGTAGTGTCGTCGCTCTATACGTACTTAACGACTTTCATTATATGGAGCCGCATTTAATCAATCGCCTACAACAGCAGCAGCAGCATCAACATCAGCTATATGCTGTGAGCCAACCTGCGAATTCAACCATCACGCAGCTGTCTACACTGCCCGTGGGATATTCTCAACCGTCTCCACAGATAAGTACAGCGCATTCTCCTTCTCTTAAGCGCCTCAGATTGCAAGATGCAGGGTATAACCGAGCTTCGTATGTACAGAGCTCTTGCAGCATGCCTTATCGTGCAAATGTGCCTTTATATAACATCCCAACCGGCAATAGATTTTCCGCTCTTGATCTAGACCCCGACCCTGCCCCAGAATAAGGTGCCTCAAACATTCGACTCCCCTTTCTCAAAACTGATCAAGATACCTCCAATCATTATTCATGATCCACCTGTTCATACGGAACTTCGGCCAGAAATAAAGGAATTGCTTAGACATGAAAATTTTGTTACTAGAATCAGAGGACCTTATAGTGAAATCAGAACAAGTACAGTCGAAGATTTTACTTCGTAAGCATTTGTCAATGAAAAGGATTGTACTATCACACCTACAGGGACCCAACTAAAATTACTATTTCTGTGGGGCTATAACATGATCCACATCGTATAGTGAGGAAGAAATACATCTAGAACTAGTTAACAAAAAATTACCAGTAATAACGGTTATCAGACTGACTGATTCTAATCGTAATCCTTGGCCTTTATTTGCAGTCAATCTTACAAAACCATCAGAAAGCAGGGCAATATATGAACTGAAAGAACGTCGTCATGGACCCGGGCATGTGTTCTGTTGAGGTTGTCAGTTATTCGGACAAACAAACAAAAATTCTTGGAACTCTCCTCTTTGCGGCAAATGTACGGGGCCGCATGCCACGGCCGAATGTTCTGGTACGGGTACCAAACGTTCATTATGCGGAAATGCTCATCGGTCCTACACGCGACTGTGAAATTTATCAAAAAATCCTCTGTAAGAAATCTCTCCTATCTCGTTACCCCATCTGATAACAATTCGCACAAGAAATGCCCCATCATTCACGTTCATTAACCCATCCAAGGGCTCTCCCTGTAGCCTATCCTCATCCTATTTCTTCCGTCCCCATCTCAAGACCACGAGAACAAAATCCCCTGTCGTATAATTCCACAGCCGTCATTGCCAAACCAAATACCGCAATATTCAGATGTTTTCAGACAGTTCATACACCCACCCATTGGGCAGCCATTCCAGTTGGAACAATTAATCTCCCAATAGGTAGAACTTTTCTCCAGACTCCTAAATCAATTTATTCTTTCTCTTACAAACTCAATCCTGCAAACAATAAAATTATATTATCCATAAAACATGCGTATAAGTAGTGCCACTCAGTCCTCACTCCGTCTCATTTCGTGGAATGCAAACGGTATTCAACCTAACATTCACATGCTAGCCCACTTTTTGCATAACAATAAAATAGAAGTAGATGTATTTAGGAAACCAATCCTCGTCCTTTGATGAAAATTTATATCCACGGCTATATTCTATAACGCTATGACCGACCGCGAAATCGGTGCGGCGGTGGGGTCGCCATTTTTGTAAAAAAATCCTTAACACATCACCAGCTACCTTTAAATATAAATAATACTTTTGAAAATGTTAGTGTAGCTATTCAGTAGAAATGTCAATCTTCAATAATAACTACTTCAATTTATAAGCCCTGTAATATTCCGTACAGGACAAGTGATATTGATGCATTTTCCTCCCGTCAACCCACATTAGTGATCGGCGATTGGAATGCTAAAAGCATTGCATAGGGAAGTAGATTAGGTCTATTTGCTGATTGCTCCAACAGCAATCTTGAATCTACCGTGAAAGATCTGCAACATCACTTTACATTGTTTTCCAACTGGGCCAAAATTGGCACATTGAAGTAAATCCAAATAAAAGCCAGGCAAAAATAATTATCCTCCGTAGACCAAACGTCCCCCCCTATATCTCACCACATACCAATAACAAAACATCACCTGGTTCCCTCCCAACCATGTGAAAACGTATGGAGCATTTCGCATTACATGTTCAGACTAATAATATGTAACGTGTAGTTTGTGTAAAAAGAAGCCGATTTGGAGAATATTACAATACTATAGTGTTTAAAAATACTATTATATATTTTGAACTACTTGTCTTTTCTTGCAAATTCTATTAGTGTTTCTGCGTTGTAAAATGTATATCCAAAATGAACTGGCAACAATGCGCTCTAGCAAAAGCCGCAGCCGCAGCTGTGGCGGGCGATGATGATGATGATGATGATTATTATTATTATTATTATTATTATTATTATTATTATTATTATTATTGTTGTTGTTGTTATTACTTTCTCACATAGTGCTTACGCAAAATATTTAAAATTTAAAATACACATTGGATATGTTCGTGAATACACTCAATATCTATCACTAACACTTTCAATGTCTGAAATATATTTTTATTTAAATTTTGAATAAAAATATATTTTTCACACTTTCTATATTTGGGGACATTTTATCACTTAAAATCCTAGTATTCACGTAGATGTCAGAAGGCGTTTTCTTGGTAATTTTGCTTTATCGGTTAATGGGTTTATCACACGGGGGCGCTGACCACAGGCACGGGCTGCAAAAAAATTCCTCAATCTGCTCGTAAATTTTTTTTATTTCTGGGTCGTCAGTAAAATCATATTTTTTTTTAATTTTTGCAAATATTAAGTACTAACTTGTACGTCAGGAAAATAAGGATATTTCTTTGTTTAATATTTTTTATCTCTATACGCTTTATTATCTCATTCAATACTTCGTTTTTAATAAGAAGGTTATATTACTAAAATGTACATAATAAAGTTAATATGATCGCCTTCAAGATATCGAAACCCGAACTTCACATCGGAAATATTTAGTTCTCTGGGTACGCATGGAAGCGGTCAAGGAACATACAGAAAACTATAAATACAGGATTGCTTTACATTACGTCATTGCATCTTGGACTCACAGCATACAACTTACATGTAATACAAGACAAGTTATCTAATAATTTAAGAAACATGCCATTGTGTGTTTTTTTGGAAAAGAAGGAATTTCGAGCAGAATGATTTTGCTGATTCAGAAAATATGTTTTATAAATTTCGTTCGTATCTGCAAGACCTAGCAAACTTATATTCAACGAGAAAGTAACTGGTATAAAACTATGAAATATCTAAATGATACTAGTATGTGGTACTACGTAATGTATTAAAATGTGTAACATTGCTACCAATACAACACAGACTCATTTAAGTCAATATTAATTGCAATATTTTTCTTCCGCGTTACCAAAGTATCCTCCGTAAAGTTTATATTTCCGAACGTTGCGTAGGAAAGGTATTTCTGTTCGAGATCGTTTCCTACCTATTCCGTCTAGTCGACACCATTCCGTCTGTGATGCAATGCTACGTACACGCTTCTTTGACGGTTGGGCACTCTGGAAAACCGGTTCTGAGTACAGAGAACATATTCATGACTGAATCTCTTTCTCCAGAGCGAAAAGAAATCGAATTTACGTTTCAGTTGGAACAATGTTCCTAGCAGTTTTCGTTTGCGGTGTACCTTAGTTGAATAACTAAAACACATTGGCAAAGTTTCATGACGCGCAACGGGCGCCTACATGGTCTACCGCATTGTTCGCTTGCCTAGGTGGAGCAGGTGTTTGTAATGGCATTCAAATACGCTGAATCATGGATGGGGACGAATGATCTCATACTATAAATTGAACCATTATGATTTATTTATTTTCACTTATCCCCTTGGGCACCCCTACCATTATTCACTATGATCATGCATCCTCTGGAAGGCAACAAAAAGCACCAGAATCATATGTGTAGGAAAGGGGCGGGGAAAATAGCATCAAGGCCCCAAGTCCTAATCAGGGCCCTTGCAGGCTTTCATCAATCAATATCATCATCATCATCATCATTTTCCCCCTTTGGGGCAGACAACAGAAAATCATTGTTCGTTAATAGTGCACATCGATGACATATTGTTTCAAACGCATACGCTATCTTCTCTGGATAATACAGTTGAATAATTAAGGATCACATAATTTTATGTGAAAAATTTTATTATTATCATTATTATTATTATTATTATTATTATTATTATTATTATTATTATTATTATCGGCGAATAGGCCATTACCGACCACGCTACAAGATTAATGTGCATAATTTTTCCAGGATGAGCATTTCAGCTGTGTCCCTCAGTACGACAAAGTGTTTACACCTTAAAGTGTGAAATATGAGATGATTGAATGATGATGATGGGTGAAGGGAATACGTTTGTTTAAGGGAACATACATTATACTACATTTTTATAAGCGACTACATTCAGATCCAATTTCATAATGTAAGTTTAAGTCTTGCTTGAATAAGAATAAATTGGTAAATTGCCTCCTTTCATTCAACAAGTAAAGAATATTCTGATCTAATAATTCTTGATACATTCTCATATTTCTAATGATTACGTAAGTAAAACGATTTCTGTGGGTGTAGACGACTTGCCAACGCAAAAAATGTAAACGTCACTTACGCAAGTTACATATCTCGCATCGTTCATCGGCTTGCTGGCGCTGGCTCAACTAGGCGTCAAGTCATTCGTTGGGTGAAGGCGTCAAGCCCTATTTCGAAGCTCGCAACCTACGCGGCGCTTGTCACGAATCACCGCCCACAAGCAGATGGAGCTTGCCACTTTTTGCTCATAGTCGAATGTGACGCCGTGCCTCAGTATTCGGAATATTTCTTCAGCTGCCTTACATGAAACGCTTCGCACTGTGGGAGGAGTGCCTTGAAAACCTGATGTAAAAAATAGTTCACGTCTGTTCATTTGAATTTTCATATTCCTTTTTAAAATATTAACTTATTAAATGATGTGATGACAGGAATGAAATTTAATGCAAACTTTTACCCTGATAATAATAGAAATGTAGTATGAGTGTACTAATATATTTATGAAAACAAAATTTTCATGATATAACTAAAAAGCATGTTTTCAATTGCGTATCATTTAACAAATGATTTACAATAATTGCTTTGTTGATTTTTGTAAGAAGTTACGAAAAATTACTAGTATACGAGTAGTATTTTAGGATTTTATTAGAGATAAAAATGTCAAAATATGAGGCTTGTTGTTCGTCAAAAATAAAATGTAGCCAACTTTTCTATCGCGTTAAGCAATTTTCTTACGTCTTACAAATTCAACAATTTTGAGTCGAGTATGAGTGCAATACTAAAAACATTGTAAAGTTGATTGATCCTGGTATTAAACGATTAGCTTTCGAATTCGAAAACTATAATAATTCCCTTTTTTGAAGATAAAGAAAGAGTGAGCGAATGGATGACACATGAAGGAAACAATCCAACACAAGAATCTCCAAGTACGCTCCATAGTACGCTTTATATTTGACCGAGCCTTGCCCTCAACTTGGAAAAGTTTAGTATAAAGTCAAATTGCGCATGAAAATATTTTGGGATCCTATAATTAAAGGGAAGCCGGTCAGATGGCCGAAATGGTTAGGGCAGTAGTGCCGTAGCAGTCTCGAACCAGAAGACCGCGGGTTCAAGCCCCGCCCTAGGAATAGGTGTTTTTGTGTATGTCTATATGTGTATGCAGTCTTTTCATCCCTCACCATTATTATCTCATCGTCCATACCCCCAAGCCTAACAACCTTGGTAGATAAAAATCGGGATTCAGAAAGTTACATGCATGAAAGTTTCTTTCTTTCTTTCTTTCTTTCTTTCTTTCTTTCTTTCTTTCTTTCTTTCTTTCTTTCTTTCTTTCTTTCTTTCTTTCTTTCTTTCTTTCTTTCTTTCTTTCTTTCTTTCTTTCTTTCTTTCTTTCTTTCTTTCTTTCTTTCTTTCTTTTCTTTCTTTCTTTCTTTCTTTCTTTCTTTCTTTCTTTCTTTCTTTCTTTCTTTCTTTCTTTCTTTCTTTCTTTCTTTCTTTCTTTCTTTCTTTCTTTCTTTCTTTCTTTCTTTCTTCTTTCTTTCTTTCTTTCTTTCTTTCTTTCTTTCTTTCTTTCTTTCTTTCTTTCTTTCTTTCTTTCTTTCTTTCTTTCTTTCTTTCTTTCTTTCTTTCTTTCTTTCTTTCTTTCTTTCTTTCTTTCTTTCTTTCTTTCTTTCTTTCTTTCTTTTCTTTCTTTCTTTCTTCTTTCTTTCTTTCTTTCTTTCTTTCTTTCTTTCTTTCTTTCTTTCTTTCTTTCTTTCTTTCTTTCTTTCTTTCTTTCTTTCTTTCTTCCTTCCTTTCCTTCCTTCCTTCCTTCCTTCTTCCTTCCTTCCTTCCTTCCTTCCTTCCTTCCTTCCTTCCTTCCTTCCTTCCTTCTCCTTCCTTCCTTCTTCCTTCCTTCCTTCCTTCCTTCCTTCCTTCCTTCCTTCCTTCCTTCCTTCCTTCCTTCCTTCCTTCCTTCCTTCCTTCCTTCCTTCCTTCCTTCCTTCCTTCCTTCCTTCCTTCCTTCCTTCCTTCCTTCCTTCCTTCCTTCCTTCCTTCCTTCCTTCCTTCCTTCCTTCCTTCCTTCCTTCCTTCCTTCCTTCCTTCCTTCCTTCCTTCCTTCCTTCCTTCCTTCCTTCCTTCCTTCCTTCCTTCCATTCCTTCCTTCCTTCCTTCCTTCCTTCCTTCCTTCCTTCCTTCCTTCCTTCCTTCCTTCCTTCCTTCCTTCCTTCCTTCCTTCCTTCCTTCCTTCCTTCCTTCCTTCCTTCCTTCCTTCCTTCCTTCCTTCCTTCCTTCCTTCCTTCCTTCCTTCCTTCCTTCCTTCCTTCCTTCCTTCCTTCCTTCCTTCCTTCCTTCCTTCCTTCCTTCCTTCCTTCCTTCCTTCCTTCCTTCCTTCCTTCCTTCCTTCCTTCCTTCCTTCCTTCCTTCCTTCCTTCCTTCCTTCCTTCCTTCCTTCCTTCCTTCCTTCCTTCCTTCCTTCCTTCCTTCCTTCCTTCCTTCCTTCCTTCCTTCCTTCCTTCCTTCCTTCCTTCCTTCCTGTCCTCTGATACTCTTTTCCCTCTCTCACTTTCCCAAATCATTCTTCTCAAAGGGTTTACCTTATTGTTTTTGCCTTAAAGGGTGTACCTTTAAGGCATTAACCGGTTTCAATAATAAACATGAATACTAATGGAAATGAAAATACTGCTTTTATAGTGATGCCCAGTTGCGTAATGTAATTTTTTAGATAAATTGAGAGATATTGTAAAAAATTGGGCTTAGAGGGAGGATGATGCCACCACCTGGACAGCGGCATAATTCGACGTGGCTATCTAGCTAGTGTCGCAAATACTACCTCCGTCGGGAATCGAACCATAGCACCTCCAGGTCAGAGATAAATTGCAGTGATATATATCGCTTTACTCTCATAACATGGAACGGCTGAGTTGGCCCAGAACATCACCTGATGGCTGCCAACCCACATATATATATATATATATATATATATATATATATATATATATATATATATATGGGGGGGGTGAATGGGTCTCGTAAGGATTCGGCGACACATTGGCAAAACAAAGTTATAATTTTGTCTGAACAAAAACACGATTTATTTCTAGAATCACTCATTTAGTACATTGCCTTAAATACAATTATTCCCTATTTTGGTACCAAAACTGAGTTTACGATTTTAGATTTTACAATACCTCGGACACCGAGAATATGTCGTTTGTTCTCTGATGATTTCCAACGGCTGCGACGATCGGTGACCTTCGGTGCGGCTCGGCGCTCCTTCGGACGGTTGGCAGGGCGGGCTCCCGCGTCGTCGGCCCACGGCGACGGTTGCGCAAATCCTTCTGCTTTGACGCCGACTGTTGCACGTGTCGTTCCACTGGAGTATGCACTGCTTCTAGCTTACTGTTTTTCTAGTCCTTGCAGTATATCTCGCTGCTTCATTGTAACACAGTTCGTCGATTCTCCTCCACTTTCCTATTTACCACAATGCGAGCACGTGGCTACCACCCATGCCGGTATCAGCTACGCGATTTATAGTTTTGCCCCTTTTCTCCACTGTTTCTGACACTATGAACACGATCATTAGCTTGCACTGTTCAACATTAGCCACTGTCACGTTTCACTCACTACCTGATAGTTTTCCTTACACTAGTCAACTTAATTTAGTCTTCTTTACACCGCGCGCACCGACATCGTTCCGACCTCCCTCGAGTTCTATCTCACACTGCCCAACTGCCGTTGTCTCGCCCGCTCTCGCCGCCTTCGCGCCTGATTCGTTCCCTTGTCCCGTTCGTTGCTCGCCGCTATTGCCGCGCGGTTCAAAATTGTCTTAATTGGAAAAACACGCTCTGTGTTACTAAATAATTGAAGAAACGCTCCGCGTTTCAATATATATATATATATATATATATATATATATATATATATATATATATATTGTGGTGTTATGGGATTGTGCGACCCCATAACACCACCGTTTCTTGTGTATGAACACCCACAGGCAGCGAGGAGAGCAGGCGTAAATCAGAGTACCTAAACGCGCAGCCTGGTATCCGTTGCCCGTACTAATCAAAGACGAACTAGCAAGCAACGTTTTTCCTTGTGAAGAGTTGAGAGAGGAGAAATACCCCACCACTAAGAATTTCCCCAGGCAACGCACCATAAATAGGCATACACTGCAAGCGGAAGCTCTCTTTTCTTGCCACCACGCGTCGAGTAAGCAGCTCTCTTCTGATTGTCGCCGTTCGTCGGGTAAGCAGCACTTCATCACCGCTCGTCAACGTCAGCTTAGATAGTATTTGCCGCCGCAACGACTGCTAGGTAGGAGTTTTCGGCGTCGAACAGACGTGCTAGTTAGTCGTCCGCGCATAGTGAAGAATTAGTAAAGTGTTCTTCTATTAACAAATACGGGAAGTAAAAAGTTACCCGTTGTGAGAAAAGCTTTGAAAGTTCTTGTTTAACGGAGTAAAAGTAGTAACGAGCGAGGAACTTGCACTAGTACTCAGGGAAGTGCAATGGACATTTTTCACAACGTGGGCGTAGTCAGAGGCGCCGGTAGCAGCCGAGGGAGAAGAAGAGGCCGACTAGGAAGGACGGAAGAGGACGCGAGTAGACAGGAGAAGAAGAGGCCGACTAGGAAGAACGGAAGAGGACGCAAGAAACAGCGCAGACGACGCAGAGGCTGGAATCGAGCGACGTCGGTGCAGAAGGCAACGCACGATCATCAAGGCCAGAAAGTGGACAGTTCTCGAGGTAACGCTAGAAATCGTGGAAAGTAGGTCAAGTTCACGTCGGCAGGGAAAAGACTAGTGTAGGAAAATGTTAGGAAATTGAGGACACGGGTGGCAACAATTTGCAGCATTGAAGTGGGAGGTTTTTGATGCGCTATTGCCTGCCTTAAACATTCTATTTGGAACATTTATTATTCTGCTATTAGCAGTCACAGTTAAATTATAAATTGAGAGTAGTGCACTTGCCCACATTTTGTTCTTTACATGTAATATTTTTTTTGAAGCAAGAGATTGTAAATAGAAATTTTGTTTCATGTGCAAATGTAATTAGGATAGCCTAAATTTAGATATAATTAATTTTCCAAGGGAATTCCCAGTGTAGATAAGGGTAATTATTTCAAAGAATTAGTTTTGGAGTAAATTGTGTTTATTCAGTTAATGTGCTGTAAAGGATTCTATTTGTGTTTTTGATATTTTTTTTGTAAAAGTGTGATTCTATTCTTGTTTTTTTGTCATTAACTTATGCCACAAAGGTTTTTTGGGTAAATTATACGCTCGTTTATGTGCAATTTGTGTGATTTTATTGTGTCAAGGGTTCAAACCTTTCTCGTACCCTGAAGATCCTGCTCCCTAGATTTAAAGCTCGCTTCACGAGCAAATATCTTATCAACCCCCTTCACGGTTCATGCTGTTGTAGTGAAGGTACCAGTTGTGTGCAAGGTGGGTGTGTTAGAATATATATATATATATATATATATATATATATATATATATATATATATATAAGGGTTGGCAGCCATTTTGACAGTTATTTAACATTATTGGTAGAAGCATTATTTCGTTTATGAGACTGGACAGTTGTTCTATAGCATTCTGTATTTGCATTACAAATGGATATAAAAATCATTAAAGTTAGGGGTAATCGATAATGATGAAGGGGGATAGGTGGCTTCGCACAGTTTGGGCATAAGGTATTTATAGATCGGAAGGGATTGGATATTTTTGGAGAGTATGTTTTGAGTTACATGAAGTAATTTTGAATTCCAACCCATTGGATGTAGCATTGGTTGCGTTCAGTTATGGAGAAACATTTAATGATCTGACTGCCCGGGTGACGCCAACAGTCATACGACAATCAAGATTATTCTCATGACTGGCCGCGGAAGCCTAATCCTTATGCGGAATGACCACTTAGACTAACATTTGTGTGGAGTCTATTGATGGGAATTCATGTAGGAATGCCGAAAGCGGAATTGTTACCCCTTGATGTCGCTGCGCTGGCACTTGTGTGGAATTTCGGATTTGTGCAACGAGAAGGGTGTGGAGCCGAGGTCGGCGAGAGAGAAGTCATAATATGAGCACTCACGCAGGTGGGCTCTTTGACGTGCCTCCAGGTTTCTCCTTACAGTTCGTTCAGGTTGCGAAGTGTTCTAGATGGGAGTGAACGTTGATCGGTGGTGGTGCTTCCGGACATACAAGTATGACAAAGAGTTAGTCAAGGTCGCAATTGTTCTGCGTGTGGTTGAATCGCAAACAGTGGCATTGGACTGACTGTATTCTTGTTTCTACGCTGACGATGCAGTGTAATTTTTTCTAGAGATTTTTGATCTAACTTTATTAGTGTTTTCTAGTAGTTCCGTCACTAGTAAGTTTTGAAATCTGAACCTGTCTTCTGTCAACTTTCCTCAAAGGTGATTCTAATTATTATAAAGAACTGACATGTTTTTTCTTCGTATTGTAGAGGAGTAATCCGCAAAATAATGAAAATATGTTAGTTGCTACGCTATATGTACGTATGATGATTTATGAATTCGCTTTCGAGGTACGGGGATAATGCGCGAGTGTCGTTGCTGGTAATGGTTTGAATATTTGTGAACTTAGGTCGAACGTCAAAGTTTTGATGATTTATCTGTTGATGTAGTAATGTTGGAAGGAATGATTCTTATTATTGAGAAGACGTGGGTAGGACGTCATTACCTTCATTGTCTTCAAGAACTACGAATCACGTTTGAAGTGGAAGGTACGTATATGGGAAGTTCAGCACATGTTTAGCGTGTACTTGTAGGGGTGAATCTGCTTGTCGCTGAATGGAGTGGCAGAACAACCCATAGCAAACTAATCAGCTTTACGTTGGTCTATTTGTTAATACATTGTGATACTGATAAGGCCAGAATTGTATTCATAGTCAAGCTGTTCCGACTCAACCACTAATGGGAAAGCTCTTGGGGTCCCAAGATCCAACGCAACTGTTCCAACAAGACCAACTATTGCTATCATTCCCTACTCATTGAAAGTTGCTGACAGCCGTCACAGGGATCTAGGTGGGAAGTACCGGACACACCGGTGTTCAGAAAGATATTCCTATCCGAAGGGATAAAAGGTATTGACATTACGGTCAGCCAGATGTAACAGCACCCCGTCCTTAGACGCAGACGGTAGTTGTTCGCGCTTGCAGGTGCCCGTGCTCTTAAAGGCTGGGTTGGAACAGTCTCTCATAGGCAGAATTTCCTCTTTTCCCTTAAGAAATATTTTTTTCACTAAACAGGACTTGGCTTCGCAGCTGTACACAGTTAGATCAAACACACGAACACACACGAACACATGAACACACACGAACATATTAACACACACACAAACATATCAACACACACACGAACATATAAACACACACACAAACATATAAACACACACACAAACATAGAAACACACACACAAACATAGAAACACACACACACACATCTGCACTTCAGCGTATTAGCCCACCGTATATGCGTTCCAAGCGAGAATAAAATTTGCTGCGTGATCACACGCTGTGTATCCTACTGTGCGTCGTTAACTGACACAGATTAGTGGATTAATAGAGGTTGCGTTATGGAGGCTGCAGTGAATGAGGAAACTGTGCCCGAGAGGAGTTTCGGCGGCCACCCGCGAGGCGAGTCAATGCCTCGTAAAGCCAAGCGCCTGGGGCCTTTTTACGTTTCATTGATGGCCAGATTTGGTCGAGGACAGGCTCGACCGACTGCTTTTCGGTTTATATTCACAGAGCTCGGTAGACTTCGTAACTTATTAGAGAGGTGGTTCTGGCCGTCAACTGATATCACTGCAGAGCCTCTGACCGGGAGGCCGTGGGGTCGAGTCCCGACGGTGGCAGGATTGTCGAAACTAGCGAGATAGCTAGGTCGGGTTCTGTCGCTGTCTGGAGGAGAATTTTAGCGGCCGACTGCTCTAATCGGTAGAACTTCGTGGTTTCTTCCACCAATACCACGCGATTGCCGGAGCAGTACCTGACCAAACGAGCCATGGACCGCGCGCGATCTTTCCTTCCTCTTCCTTGTCCTTCCCTCACACCTTACTTACACACACAAACACATGTACTTCACTAACACATACGTCAAGAGACCAGTCGGGAGTTTAGAACTTCTTAGAATCAATCTGTAAATTGTTGGTCACTCAAAATAAGTTTCGCATAGATCGGCATTGAATGCATGTTATTGGCATTGTGAACAGTTCATGCGTTTTTCTAAGCGTAACGTGGAGATAGCTAAAAGATTTCGGTTGTTGAATTGTGAGCACAGAGCAGAGAAATGCTTTAGTGTTGTATTTATTTATTTAAAATATAAAGCTTAAATATTATTTTGAAATAATTGCAAAGCCCAAATGATAATTATACTCAAGTGGAACCCTGTAATCTGTTAACGTGTTTCATAGATTACAACAAGTCCGTAATCAAATTGAATGATTCTCTCATGCCCAATATGTTTTCGGCAGGTTCTCTTTGTGTAAGGTGTATTCCCCGCAATTTGACCGACATTTTGCAGCATGATGGATTTTGGCTTTCATTTGAGATTATTAATATGAGAAAACCTGAAGGTTCAATCTTCAAAAACATAAAAATTGGATGCAAATTAAACAAAAGAAACAACCTACGATTGTCTCATCTGTTATACAATGATGACATAATATGCCATCATATTATGACATGAAATTATACGCACAGATCAGAGACACATACAAACTCTGATAGTGACAGTCTAATTATGGGACGGAAATAAAAACACGAAAATTGAGCCTGTAGATGGTGCCACATTGAATATTAACAATGGACGAAAATTATAATATACAATCACAGATATTGAGAAATTACAAATTGAGTTAGTTTAAAAAATACTTAGGCAAGTTAACGAAAAACTCAATCTGGATACATCACTCTCTCCACCTTCGCGAGGTATAGATAAAGTGTCACAAAAAATGAACAAATCAAATGGAAAGAACGAAGTCATATGAACTCATTGTCAACAGCTAACCTTACCATTTCTTTCAGAATTATCAAGTGGCAATGAATCGTCATTACTCAACTAGATTAAGTAAGAGGCTAACAAATTTTCCTTTGGATTCATACAAACTCCTCTGTCAAAAGGCTATATCTATCCCGAAGTGAAAGAAAGAACGGACTGCTAAACATTCATTGGTTCTGGAAAAGCAGCCAAAAAATACAATATGAAGCAAAAGGTACCACTTTCTGAAAGTGGGGTAATGCAAATGGCAGTGCAAGCAAACGATTGTTACACCTCACCAATCTGGCAAGTCTCTAACAAGTGTGAATCATAGCAGCTGAAGCGGAAACAACTAAGACGACATCAAAAGACGATGTGGGGAAGATGATGTAAAGAAGAAGCGGAAGACTGCCAACAAAAAGCTGTGCACGTCTAACTTCCTGAAACTATCCACGAACCCTCACTGAAAAAACTTTCCTCACTCTAATGACTGTCAGACCGGATATCTCAGTTCAGAAACAGAAGGATTTCAGACACTTCATGATAGTTTGCCGAACTAGGATTTATGAACATTGCATGAGCATGCTGGTGGTAGACAAGTGCGGGAAACGAGACATTAGTGGCGAACCATTGAACATATTATGGCCGGATACACTTGCCGGCAACACGTACGTGGGAAGACACAATTCCAAGATACTTTATCTTCTTGACATTACACATATAAAATTGAATAGTGACGCTCCATCACATTAAAAATACACCCAGCGTCTGTACTGAAAAGAGTAAATATTATTATTTATCGGAACAGATCCATAATCAAAAAAAGTTTATATAAGCGCCTAACATTTGGTTTCGATTGTGAAACAATCACTTACACGTTGTGACTGTATGTTCGTAGAGCGGTTCAGTAATTAAATTGGGACTCCACCCCTTATGATATACCAGAGTCAGGAAAGCTCTCCTCAGTTTCCTTCGTTTTGGAGAGGAAAAGGTTGTTTTGGCAACACTATTTCAGAGTAACGGCATGCTGCGTATCGGTGTCGGTGCGGCAGGCAGCAGGCGGACACATGTGATCGGTTCGGATATAGGAGAGAAAGGGAGATGAGAAGGAAGAGGGAGACGGACTGATTCATCGATAGGCATTTCTGGGCACATCAACTGCTATTGTCATTATTCTGCAGGTGTAGTGCATATCCATATAATCGGTGCAATCATGGCATCCTCTATGGAAACTGAGTTGAGGGAATTTTCTCCTTCCACCGGAGCACCTCCTTTGACGGAACAAGCTCTAAGCTAGACGTGTCGTCCGACTTGTCGTCCGACGTGACGCCGGACGTGACGCCGGACGTGACGCCGGACGTGTCGCCGGACGTGTCGCCGGACGTGTCGCCGGACGTGTCGCCGGACGTGTCGCCGGACGTGTCGCCGGACGTGTCGCCGGACGTGTCGCCGGACGTGTCGCCGGACGTGTCGCCGGACGTGTCGCCGGACGTGTCGCCGGACGTGTCGCCGGACGTGTCGCCGGACGTGTCGCCGGACGTGTCGCCGGACGTGTCGCCGGACGTGTCGCCGGACGTGTCGCCGGACGTGTCGCCGGACGTGTCGCCGGACGTGTCGCCGGACGTGTCGCCGGACGTGTCGCCGGACGTGTCGCCGGACGTGTCGCCGGACGTGTCGCCGGACGTGTCGCCGGACGTGTCGCCGGACGTGTCGCCGGACGTGTCGCCGGACGTGTCGCCGGACGTGTCGCCGGACGTGTCGCCGGACGTGTCGCCGGACGAGTGCAGCGTGAAGATAAAGATGATTATAATGATGATGGCGGAACGGGTTCGGGAAGGGGAAGCGAAAAGTTTAATGAAGACTCAGAATGTTATTTTCGTTAAGTGTTATCACGATGACCGTTGTTGCCACCATCCTTACTACAGGTGCTGTCGTAAGGTACACACATTTGCAATTTTATTTCTTAAATTAAAAATTTAAAATCTTTTAAAATTTAATTTAATTGTGGAATGTGTTGTTTCATATTCTGATCTTTCTCTTCGAAATTCTTTATTTTGCGACAGGTCTCATTAGTGACGTGATTATGAAAATATTTGCAAGCACACCGAATCGATGTAATATTTTATTCACGGGACATGCGAATGTGATATACGAGTACTACAACTTCTACAACTTTGTGCTTCGACCTACAGCTTCTGACCAGCCCCAATTATACAGACACCTCCTAGAACTTCAATGAATTTTCCCTTTCCATTTTTAACATGTAGTTACAATTATTCCACGATACTCTGTGCAACTACTATGGTAGGAAATTAATTGTTTAATTATTTTATAAAAGAAATATATAACGCAATTTGGTTATTTAACATTTGAATATTCAGTGAACACTATTAAGCAAACTCCCTTCAAGTAAATACCCACCAAAATTGCGAGACAAAATTATGAATTTCGCCCGCGTTTATCGAAAGCTGCGGTTGCGGCGCGTTGTGGCAGCGCGGCGGCTGCGGGCGCTGGGCCACCGGGGACGCGATTGGCGTATCGGCTGGAGGGAGGGCCCACGCCGCCAAAGCGGGCGGGCGCGTGAGATTTGCGAGCCCCGCATCACAATAGCACGTCCGACGGGGAGTGTCTGGCTCGTATTTTAAGATAACGCAGGTTGGGACCCTTACCAATATGCCAGTGTGTGTGTGTGTGTGTGTGTATCTCGATCGAATTATGTAAATTGGTTGCTTTCTTATTTCCGTATTTTATTTCTGAGCCAAATCTCCCGCGCCGATGTAGGTCTGCGCCGAATCTTGGTTTCCAGCGGGGAAAGTATCACCACCATCTCCGGAGAAAAAAAAACGAGACTAATGACCGTGGCAGTTGACGAGCCCGGAATCATCAATAGATTAATTAATCTTGTAAAAAGAAAGCATATTTTGCAAAAAGTCGATGTAGGAATTGTGATGAATATACACATTTTGAGACGAATACTCGTATACACGTTTTGAGGATAGCTGATACCGAAGGAATGTTTTATTCAAAACATCTGTCTGTCTGTCAAAAATACATAATATATCAAATTAGTGTGGAAGGTTATACGTGAAATTTCTATATAATATCATTTTGAAAAATGTTGGAGTTGGTGACGGGTGATTATATTTTTTTGTCGTTGAAGTTATTTCGGTTTTCGGTCATTTAATTTGAAATATATGTGACAAATCAATTAAATTTCATCCATGTATTATTTATTGTCTATAGGTAGACCTACAGAAATTGGTACAAAGACCAGTAGATATTTCTGAAAAGCAATGTTAGTTATACTGACATGAGTGTTTTATATGTTCCTTCAATGGTTTTGCATATATTAGATAAGTTTCCAAGGTAATTAGTATCGATAGTGTGTGACACTTCTTTGACGGGTACTAAAATACCTTGAATAAAAATATATTTGTTGTACGTAGGTTATGAAACAGAGAATGTTAGTTTATAGGTCGGCTGTTTTTATCAAGGTATTTTCAGTGACAATTCATTTGATACGAATAAAGTCAGCTGTATATTGCAATCACTAAGGTATCTCACATATAGTATATAATTTAGGCCACATAAGGAAAATGTGTATTCTCAAACTGTTTCCGGAGATAATATAATGAATATGAAGCTCTTCAAACAGCGCACTGAAATGATGCAGCCGACCTTGACATGTTTCTTGTTTTCTCGTATGTACGGAGCAGTGAAAGTGCAGCTAGATAATCTTGTCAAAAATAGAGTAGGAAGGGGTAATTACGAAATGTTCTGAACGGGATATAACAGGATATCTTAACATTGTCGAGGCGTTCTTTTTGCATCGCAACACTTAGTAAAATGAACTATGCATTGGTAGCGTGACCTTTAGGGAGCTTAGCTCGGTAAAGCATTATCAGTATGTATGTCGGTTTTGGCAGATAATTTAATTGTCAATATTTACAATGAAGATAATTGTATAATTCGACGCGCACAATAGGCGAGGGTGGTCGTAAAGAAGCGGAAGAGAATGTTTTCGAAAAAATTACAAGGAGACAAAAATGAACACAATTATATAATTCTTGGTATTTATAATAAACTACCAAATAAAATTAATTGTTGCACTAGTAGTACTAAAAGTTTGAAAATGCAAAATTTAAATGAATACAAGAACATTCTATGTTAAACATCGTAATGTTTGTGTTTGCTTTATGCGTCTTAATTTTGAACTATGTGTTACATTAATTTTGTATTGAATTAATGTACATCCTAAGTGATAATTTGTATTGATATTTGTAGCTGTAATCTAGAGTTGGTTTTAATTCTTTTGAGATTGTTTGAGTGTTTATAAAAATTCTTCAAAAATTGTTATTAGTCACCGGTAATTTTGTAATTATGTAATATTTAATTGTCATAAGTTTACATTACTAAATTCTTTGTTGTTGTTTTTTGCCATAATTGTAACATGCTTTCTAAAGGGTAAATAAATAAATATTATAGAATTTGAAATATTATCACTAAGTTCGGGTTTTTAGACTCTGAATCGTTTCATTTGGGCGCCTAAAATGCTCTGAAAAGGTAAAAATAGGCGTAATATTTTTTTAAAAAAGTAGTATAAATTGAGATGAAAGTGGTATTTGAGAATAAATGTTATTTTATTTTCAATAAATAAAATTTTATATAACAGTAGCATTTAATTTAAAAAAGACATAAATGTTTAAACGTAATTCTAGCAAATAGAGGTAATCAAAGGTACAGTGAAATGCACTTACCTCGACAACCTCTGGGACAAAATGAATTTCAGTAATTTGAACTTAATTAGAAAATTTCGAATTAAGGCGGTAGCTAAAGGAGAGAAAGATGCTTCCCTCGGAAATGCAGAAATGCATTCTGGGTACTTTAATCTATATCCAAGCAAATTTTCATGATTTTTTGTTGTTGTTGATTTTACTTTATTCGATAGGTTGGTAGAGCAGTATTCCGTTTCATGAAGAGAGTTCCCCAGAATATTACCCTCTAACATGTCATTCGCGTTCCACTTAAATCGGCAAAATGTACTGATATTCGGGGCGTACATGAGTACTTAAAGGAAGACAGAAAAAAATTACGAAACTTTTTTGACGAGGGTACTTCTCAAGAAGTGTCCACTGGAAATGTCGACAAAAGTGAGCCCGAATCTAATGGCTCACAAGATGAACTGTGAAGTAAACAAATAGGTCACATTATGATTTGTATTAGCAGTTTATAATACATTAAAATTTAATAATATTTATAATTTTCACCATTTCAATTATAAATATAAAGTATTCTCCAGAAGAAGGTCTATATCGCAAATTTTCTTTACGCCACATTTTTTAAATTAATGAGAATTTAATTACGGTGTAAATGAAATGAAGTTTAAAATTAATAATAATAATAATAATAATAATAATAATAATAATAATAATAATAATAATAATAATAATATAGTAAAATATGTAATAGTAATATGTAATTAGCAAATTAAATAGATCAGTGTGTAGAATGCTATGATAGAAAACTTGCAACGCGTTTTTGTCAAAGCACAGTTTTGGAGTATAAGTCCTTCTTTTATCTACCGCTTCAATTTTTGGCAAGTCTGTATTGCTTCGTAGCTAAAAGTTTCCTAATCGCTCCTCTAGCTCTGTCCATAAAGAAGAATATTTACAATAATTAATATGTCTGAAAATATCTCCAATTCCGTTTGACATCTCGTGCATTGCAATATTTGCCAGTTTGATTCGAAGGAATCCATACACTTTAATTTAAAAAAAAATATGTTGAAGAAATATGTGTTGGCCAAATGAAGTATTTCAAGCAATGCAAGGTACCTGTAACCTGATTACATGTTAATGACGTTATCGATGATTTACATTACGCTATTTTTAGGAACTTTGTTACTTCTAGCTTTTCCTGGGGAACCAATGGCTTGAAAGGAAAATAAATATTTTCTCTGTTATTTATAAAGAATATTCTTTATAAATTTAATTTTTGAAATAATTGGTAGAACTGTGAAAATACCGGCACCGACACCGATCGTTTTCTCCCATTTCTTCGTCACGCATTGATCTTTCCTGAACTACGTTTACCCTGCCCACCGAGACCCGGGGGTAAATGCACGTGACTTATTTGAGGAGGATCTGTATTTATATACTGAATCGATTTTACACCCCAGGGTCGTTAGCCTGAGATTAGTTATGAAATAATGTTGATAATGATGATGATGAACGATAATTGGACAATTACAAAAACACACAGACACACACACAAATGCCCCGAACCCGCGACCCTTCAGGCACGAGGCAGCTACGGCTCCTCAGCCTGAGTGACCTCGGCTATCTGGGCCAGCTTTTCTTCAATATAACAATTACTTTTTTCGTTTCTCCCGAGAAGAACGACCGTGATAAATTACACTTAAACTAAACGTTTCCTAACCATCACGAAAATGTACGTGCTATCTCCTGTGATTGACCAACGCATAAATTAGTAAATCACCCTTTGTACACGAATATCATTAGAAATATACTGATGCTGTGATAGAGATCTCTGGTGAATACATCAAGAGGTCAAGATTACCAGCAGTTATAGGACAAGGTGAATGCCTCACCTCTAGCGACTTCATTAATAACAGTGACTCGTATTTTTGACTTAACACACACTTCATAATTCTTCGATAATAAAATCGATATTTGAAAGGATCAGTGGAAAAATAATGAATTCCATACGTTTCGAGTTCAAAATAGAATTTATGTCTTTCATTGAACATGTTTTCTAATTTATTATGTGAACAAATTAAGTAATCTGTAACAAATAGAATGGAAAGCAAAATAGTACACTTGTAGTGCTACAGCAACATATACTATATCGCATTATTTCTGAATTTCCAATTTTCGAAAATGCAGAAAATTCCGTTTTTTGTTCTATGCGTTAAAAAATTAAAGAAAAAATGTAGACCGATTTCTCAGAAAATGTTTTTTAATAAACAAAGATCCAAATGTTTTCTTTGGATTTGTCTAGGGATAGAACATGGAATGCTTGAAAAAAAATGACACAGGTCTCATTTTCGTTAAACTCTTTAAATTTCGAAAATTGGAAATTCAGAAATAATGCAAGAATGTATGTGCTGTTGTAACATCTCTAATTTCGAAATAATTAATATGTCTAAAAATATATCTAATTAATTTGAACATCTCGTACATCGCAATTTTGGAATAAGTTCATTGATTCAACTATTCGCTTTATTTCAACAAAACATTTATGTTGAGAAATGGTCATGAAACTGTTGTCAAGATGCAGTATTTCGCGCAATGCAAGATACACACTCGTAACCAGATGACGTGATAATTACGTTATCGTTGATTTACTTTACGATATTCTCAGGAATTTTGTTACTTCTAACATGGAGAACCGATGGCGAGAAACAAAAAGGAATATTAGTTTAAGTGCCAAGTAAAATCATTGTTTAAAAAACTGTTTCTATACAATTAGAGCCAGACAACAAAAAGGAAAGTCATATTAATTTTGACATTGTTATAGTATTATTATTCACCATTTGAATTCTCTGATTTTAATCAATCTACAATATGTGAATAATTGCAAGCATTGTGTCTCAGCTTCTGTATTAATAACCTCCATCGCGATTAGGAGTTTCCGTGATAATTTGAGCGAATGCTGAGACGGACCCTGTTTTTGCTTCTGGACATAAATGTAAATTTTACTATATGTGCACGTTTTGGGGAGTTCAATGGGAAATATAGTTATTCAAAGTATTGCTTCCATGTCCTCGCGCCAGTAATTCGAATCCTTCACGAAAAGCACGATTATGGATAAGAGCCCAAATTTATAGGTGATTAGCCTTTGAACATTTTTATTTCACCGGAGCGAATATTTTCTAATCAATTCTTGTCAAACGTTCATTTCCATCCGTTTTCAGACATCAACTTGTACATGGGCTAGGGTAGATATCCCAGAATACGTACACAGCATATACTTCTCCCCATAGTTCGTCACACACAGTTTTTAACTCTCTTGCTCGTTAAATAATTAAGCAAATAAAAGATACCTTGTTCTATCCGTATGGGCCAAAATTTGAACAATAACAGTGGTTTTTGAGAATTTTTTACGAACTTTTTGAGCAGAATTACGCGAACACTACTAGTTTCCATTTCTTTTATTGTAGTTTTTTTTAAGATCTGAATTTTCAGAACACTTTTTCATTATGACATAAATCTCTATTTTCATATTTACAGTTGTGCATTGTTACCTCTTTGCAATTTTTGAAAATACTGCGAGTTTTTCGGAAATGGATCTAGTGTGCATTTTTAGAGTTCTTTTGTACATACGTGAAGAAAATTGTGAGAAAAAAATTGTAGTCTCTTTAAGAAAAAACTTGCCTAAGTTTCACGAATATTAAGCTTAAAACTACTCATATTTTCGTAAAAAATTCAAGACCTTATTTTCTGATTTGTCTTCTGTTCAATATTGTAGTTGTTGGATGTGGCCGAAAATAATATTGAACATTTTAAATTTTCGGAAAATCAGAGATTTCAACAAAAAATACTCCTGCACTACTGTGTAAAGTATCTTTTACACTATCCGAGAAAAAAGTTTAAGAAAAAATTGGAGCCATTTTCAGAAAATTTTCAAAACGTATTTGAGGCTTCATGTATAGTACCCCCCATAAATTAAAACATCCGTTTCAAATTCAGAGGGTTTCGAGTTTCCGAGTCTCAATCGATTGGGGAATATCAATTTTAGGGAAATCGGCTGAACGGTTTAGGCGGTGGCATTTACCACAGTCAAGACAGACACAGACATACGTTTTGCCGTCAATAGATTTTTCTGTATCAAGGACCCAAAAAAATGTCTATTACTACACATCGCGTTAAGAGAGTGTAATTTACTATACATAGAAACATGATTTATTGACTTTTATTACAGGTACTTTTTTATTACGAGTTTTTATTTCTGAAATTCCCTTTTTCCGGCGCGCGATTTCAATATTTTCGCCTCTAAGGAAGTAAGGGGGAAAATTAAAAAGTGGGGTTGGTTTTCTGGAGCTCAGGCACATATTTCTGAGAGTATAGATCTCCGTTATACGTCACATAAAATTTTTATGCTTTTTGACGAAAATTGAATAAATCATGAGTAAAAGTGCTTCGAATCTGTCCATATTTTGAACTTTATTTACCAACATTGTATAATGTAAACAATTAATATGCTAATTCGGGATCTCTTAGGAAATTCAGCTCAGATCCGTGTTAAACGTACTTAGAGCAATAATACCGTCAATTGTTTCATCTTCCAAGAGCAATTTTCTACCGATATATGACACAACTGGTATTGTTTTTGTTACATATTTCTCATGTTTTCTTGTACATGATACATTATTTTTAATGGCAAGCATAAATCCTTCAGTGCCAGTGATGAGATCGTTTGCTATGACATTTATTCGATGTCTTTGTGGGCACGTGTCAGCACACCTGATAGAAATTTCTAAAGAATGGAGCGTTCATTCATATTCCATTTCCCCCCGCAGTTTCCCGAGTTTTTTAATCATTGTAGCACTGTGATAAAAGTTTAGTGAAATGAAATTACTAACGAACACAAAAACTGGAGTATATATTTGTATTCGTTTATCTGAGATCTTTATGAAATGTGTACATGGACCTGCGCAAGGGGGGGTACAGGGACACAGAGGTTCCCCTAAAAATTTCAGAAGCCGTCTGAAGTAGTAAAACATTTTATTCCGGTAAAATATATTATACATTTCTGGTGTTCTCCTTTTTAAGCTGATAATTAGGGGAATTCCTACACAGGGGGAGAGGCTCATCAGTCCATCTACCGACCCTATAAATGATTCAACATCAAATAAATCGTGATTATTAATAGGTATTATAAGAATATAAAAATAAAATTGTTAGTTATTGGAGCTCAGAGGTATCCAGAAACGTAGTTTTCATTTTAGACTGCGCAGGCCTCTAGGTGTTATACCTAGTTCAGTAATTGTAGGTGACTGGTCTGACGCTAAAGTGGTTAAGTTGGAAAGAAGAATAAACGATAATAAATATTTTCGTATTGTCTACAATTAAAACCTTTGAACAATTCTGGTATATTGATATTCAAGGCACTAGTACACACAATTTACACAAGTCCCATCATTAGAATGACATTAATTTTTCTTAAATCGATGATTAAATACAGACCAATTAATTCCCAACCCACCCTGTTAATCGAAATTAATTCCGATAATTTTTTTCTTCCAGATGTGGTACGTTGTGACAAAATGACCTGAGCTCCTTGGATGTTGCATTTGGTTTTTGTAAGATATTTCCTTGCTTTTCTATCCAGTATATTGACTTTAGCTATTTATGTATATTTGATAATTCGGAAGGAGTATGTCAGGATGAGAATACAAAAAGGGTTGCGTGCTTTGCGCTAACGTGTTGTCATTAGGAATTGGCGCGTGAGGTGAGTCTGTGTTGCTCTATGTTCTCATAGTGTAATCTAATTTTGTCCGAATACAAAGCATTGTATTCATTACGGCCTTTTTTGTAACACAATTGTCTTTGAAAGATACCTTTTCGTAGAATTTAATTACACCAAACCAAAGTCGTATTTAAATTCGCTTAGAACATTTATGCCGAGTATACGTTTAATTATTCACGACAGGTAAAGTATACCCAGCATGAGTACAGCAATCACTGCATTAACGTGTCAGATTATTCCCAACCAGAGATGCGGTGAAACTTTGTTTTGACATGGCGAGTAGTATTTTCAATCTATGAATTGTAGATGATGTTGAACATTTCATTAGGAACACAGGAACATTAATCAGTGCTCCCTGATATGTTTGACGCTCTAAATCCATACGTTCGTTTGTACACGTCTATTCCCCTAGATTTCGTATAGAAGACAGAAACAGAAATTTAGGTCTCGCTATTACTGAATCGAGTGTGTTTGCAGGCATCATTTCTTGGAATAGCCAACGCATCGTGACGTCACGCAGATGTTTCGGGCTCCTGTCAATAACGCCAACATTCAGATCGAAATAACAGAGCAGAAACTTTTTCGTTAATATCACAGGCCTACATCTCCGAACACAGCTTACCTTCTTTTCTTCAAACACATACTGCATAAAACGTTTTCTTTAGTGGTAGGTACTTAAGCGATTGAACGTTTGTTGGGCAACGACTCATGCGTCAATAGACGAATTCTCTCGAAGCTCTTGACAATTCCGTCGCGAAGCAGACAATCGAAGATGTGAGAGATCTCCCGGAAGTCGTCTGCTGGTGCTTTGCGTGTCGAGTGGGTCCGAGAAGCGTTGAGCTCCCAGGAGGCGCTGGAAGGTGTGCAGGTGGGCAGGGAGGCCGGCCGCCGCGCGCCTTGATAAATCCTCCAAGAGCGTGGCGTCCCGCGCGCGGGCGCCGGCTCCCATGACCCTGTGCCGAAAATGGCCAGCGGCCGAGGCGGCGCGGCGCGGCCCGGCGACCGCGGCGCGCAGCGGGGCACCTGTCTAAATAAGCTGCCAAAACAAACAGCGGGCCTTGAGAGGGGTCAGAGGCTGGGCTGCGCGGGCAGGGGAGTGAACCCTGGAGACGGAGCGCCGGGCCACGGGGCAGGGGCCACGGGCGGCGGGCAGCGGGCAGAGAGCACGGAGGGCGACCCAGACCTACATGCGCGGCGCCGGCGCCGGTGGCTGCCCCAAGGCTCCCGCCCGTGCCCACGCCAGCACACGCGCCCGCGCCTACGCCCACGCCCACGCGCAGGCTCACACTCACGCCTTCCTCTTCTCTCGGGCCGTCGAGTTCTGTCTGCCCGTCGTGTAGGAGAATTCTAGAAGCCGGCTGCTCTGATCGGTATTGTTCCGTGGTTTCACCGATAAGTGCTCGGTAAATGCCGGAGCGGAACCGTAACAAACGGGCAACGCACCGCGCGCGTTCTTTCCTTCATCTTCCTTGTCATTTCCTTACCCCGCACATGCACTCCACTGCCACACATGTCCAGAGACCCGTCGGTAGCTTAGAGCTTGTCCCGGTTGGGGCGGTGCCATGTGAGTGGGAGAAACCTGGTTGGTGATAACCCCGCTAGCCGACGTTAGGTTAGCGCTGGATCTCGTCAGCCGGCGGAGGAAGATGGCCGCCACCTGAAAAAGAAAACGTTGACCACATTTACGGGACTAATCACTTTGGAAATTGACGCGCTCGGAATGATTAATTAATCAATCAATCAATTCTCTCCTGCCTGTTCACTGCGCCACAGTCCCTGCTAGACGATTGCGAGACACCCTGTGCGCGCGAACACAAAACCGCCAAAGGTGGCTCAAAGCATCAACTGCAGTCAGTGCTCGGAACAGTGAACGGAACAGTCTAGGGTTCGAATCCTGACGTCCGTCTGTCTATCCGTCTATCCGTCCGTCCGTCCGTCTGTCCGTCCGTCTGTCCGTCCGTCTGTCCGTCCGTCTGATGTGTGTTAACACAACTAGCGCCTAAATCATGCGTAGAATGTTTTCCAAATTGAAGAAAACCCTGTCCATCTGGTTTGAGTCGAAACTTTGATATTTTAAAAACATTGTTCAAAATATAGGGGTACTTTACATGAAGCCGTTTGGACATTTTCAAAATTTTATCAAAAAAGGCTCCAATTTTTTCTTTAAATTTTTTTAAAGAATAGGGTAACTTACTCTTATAAAAGTGGCGTAGTTACGATTTTCACGGTTAACTCTGAATTTTCGAAAATTTCAAAAGTATGTTTTTTTCGGTGTCTTCTTACAACTACACAATTAAAGGTAGAGATTTTTCATTCAAATAAAATTTGTTCTTTATAATTAGTTCTTTCATTAAGATAATTTACATTTTGTAAAAAAAATAGTATTTTTGGCCCAATATTGCGAGTAATATGTGCAATTTAAAAAAAATCACACAAACAAGATTTTCTCATAAACGGCTTGAAATTATTTCTTAAAACGATTGATAGGGATAGAGCTAAATGCACTGTATCAGATATCATAAATGTCATATTGCTCTATTCTTTTGGGTTATCAAAAAATACATAAACAATTAGTGTCTTTCATGTCGTTAATATTTACACTAGCGGCAATTTGTTCACATTATTGTGTTTATGAGTACATGTGCATAATAATAATTGCACATAAAGTTTCTGGAAAGCTCAACCGTTTGCTATGAAATTTAGCTGAAAATTCCGCATTTTCAGAAAATCACAAATGTAAATTTTTTGAAAGATCTCTCACGCATTTGATTTGCAAATTTCCAGGAATTTGTAAATACTATTTTATTTGTGAGTTAAAGTACTTAAAATAACTTCAAATGAAGTTTTTCGAAAACTCACATTTTCTATGGAAAATATTTTCAAACAAACATGCTTGTGCCTGTTATTCCGTATTAGGTACCAAGGAGCTCTTCTGTTTTCGACAACCAAGAACCCCAATTCTGAACTTAACCCTTGGACTAAAATGACAGGGTTCGGTAAAACTACTGCATCAGCGATGACAGCAACAGTAATAAGCATGGCTAAAGAAGCGTCAACAACAACGCTGTTGGTGTTGGTAACCAAGACGTATAGGGGATGATTATTTTCGTGTAGGTTTATGTTGATTTGCTTTTTTTATATCTCATTCCTTTTCGTTGGAGCTTCTTATTAGCAGGTATTATTTTTTGTCTTCAGAAGACATTGTGACACTCCTCGGTGGACTGGGAGCGTCAAGATTCCAATCGTGGCATGAGACACATTTACCACACGGACTAATTAGATGGACGAACCGAAGACACTCGCTGGAGAACTTTCAAGACTGTCTTATCTGATGATGTTTGTGTGTCTTTCTGATATTTTTAGAATGCTTAAGAAGCAGGGAGTAAATACACAAACATCACCGCCTGACCACCTCTCGTCTAATTTACTTTTTTTTCTCGGTTACCCTGATTATCAGTTGTATAACCTCTTCTTCTGACCAATGACATATTGATAATATACAGAATGCGACACGCTTTAAAACTTCGTGCTTTGTTCGCTGTTCGCCTGGGAATTTCCTTACTACACGACATATTTTCAGTATTGACGACTTCTGAATTATTGTTAATTTTCCAACTACACGTAATATTTCCAACGGAGGTTATGTAGAAAGTGGCATTATTCCTACTATTACAGCTCGAATTGTGATTTTTCCTGTATTTATATTGCTTATTTTGCACTTGTATAGAGGCCGCAGGAATCTGTAACGTGCTCAATAGCTTCTATGATATCTTTACATTTACGATATTTGTTTATCAGTATGTTTGTTTGAACAAATCTTCGGACGTTTTTGTTTTGTGGTACTCTGTTTTAGATAACCATAATAAATTCGATCGTTTCTCGAAAAGATTTTCTTTCTAAAGCCAACAATTTGTTGCTTCTTGGTCTACATCCTCATTAGTGCTATCCATGTGTTCCGTTTAGTGTGTTAGATCTTCACTCTCCTTTCTAAACTACTAAATTTCTTTGCAGGAAATATATGTAGAGCGTCTGAGAGATGCAGGGATGTTGCAATGATTATCAGATTTAAAAATAATGCGAATCATATCGAAAGATCTGTTTATCATAAGATACTTCCTAAACTTGATTTGTTGCAATTAGACGCGTGGTATGTAAAGTATGCCAAATCCCAAATCCAAGGAGGTAAGGACTGTGACACGCTCTAAAGATGTTTTACGGTGTTTCAATCGATATGTTAGTTGACAAGGTTGATAGGTCTCCAAATCAGTAATTGACCACTTCCATTTGCTTTGATTTATTTTGTGAATGAACAGTAAACATTATAAGTGACGTATGGGAGAGAAGAAAAATCTGCACACATTTCCTTAAACTCGGGAATCTCTTCCCCACATTGAATCCTCCTCCTCCTTCTTCTTCTTCTTCTTCTTCTTCTGCTTCTTCTTCTGCTTCTTCTTCTTCTTCTTCTGCTTCTTCTTCTTCTGCTTCTTCTTCTTCTTCTTCTTCTTCTTCTTCTTCTTCTTCTTCTTCTTCTTCTGCTTCTGCTTCTGCTTCTTCTTCTTCTTCTTCTTCTTCTTCTTCTTCTTCTTCTTCTTCTGCTTCTGCTTCTTCTTCTTCTTCTTCTTCTTCTGCTTCTTCTGCTTCTTCTTCTGCTTCTTCTGCTTCTTCTTCTTCTTCTTCTGCTTCTGCTTCTTCTTCTGCTTCTGCTTCATGGTTAGCCACTGAAGGTTCATTCCAACTCGGAGGTCATCTTGCTATCGTCTTCTTGGGCGTCTTACATCCCGATATCCGAAAGGTTTGTAGTTATGTTATATACTATTTGTGTTTATCTTGGTATTTCCATTCTATTGATATGATTCAATGATTGGCATTTGTGTTCTTTAGTTTTGTCATTGAGATTGAACATTTTAGGGTGGACCTTATTTCCACATTTCGAAGGTGATCTGACAAAGTATATCCTGCTACACTCAGGAAGAGCATCTTCGGGAGCAACAATATTTTTCAAGACGAACAGATTTGCGTTTGGCAAATTTTATGAATATTGCGCCGCTAAATTGCAGGTTGGGTCAAGAATTTTGTGAAGCAATTTTTTTATTTTGTGTACATTTTCTGGTGATATCATCTGTTACTCAGGTACATCTGTCATCCAGGTACGTACAACAGACGTTAACGATGGTATATGACATATGATCATGTGTTTGTAACCGTGCGTTTGGACTGCTAACGGTGTAAGATATGGTGGCCGGTAGGGTGAGACACCCTGTGAGATTTCTCAAGCGTCGGGCAATCAATTCCATATCTATCTCTACCTTTACAATCTATCTCTATCTCTATCCATCTCTATATCTATCAATAGTTGTATCGATCGATCGATTGATCGTTCCATCGATCTGTCTCTATCGATCGATTGTTCTACCGATTGATCGTTCCATCGATCTACCTCTATCGATTGATCGTTCCATCAATCTACCTCTATCGATTGATCATTCTCTCGATCGATCAATTATTCTATCGATCTATTTTATATCCGTGTGTTTTGCTACGTAATGGAATGAATGCCATGCAGATTCTATTAGGTATTGAAAGATGCCTCTTATCAATTGCCAAAGCCTTGAGAGATGACTTATCCATGGCAAGTCTGGTTGTTATAGATCTGATTAATTATTACCAATGCTGTTATTATTATTATTATTATTATTATTTTTCGTTAATCGGCCGACTAGGACCACCCATGCAAGCATCCTGCATTTACCGTGGCTCAGTTTTTATTTATTATCACGGTGGCAGGTGCTTGCGACAATTTTTGGGGGGACCAGCATTTTTAGCTGGATCCGATTTTTATCCCCCACGGTTGTTAGCCCTGGGGGTATGGACGATGAAATGATGATATGATGATAATGGGGGTGAAAGGACAACACATACAGACATACACAAATACATCCATGCCCGAGGCGGGACTCGAACCCGCGATCTTCTGGTCCGAAACCACTCCGGCACTACTGCCTTAGCGATCTCGGCCATCTGATCGGCTGTTGTTATTATTATTATTGTTATTGTTATTATTATTATTATTATTATTATTATTATTATTATTATTATTATTATTATTATTATTATATCATTTCTTCAGACATACTATTATTCTGTGTTGTTTGTGAAAATTAAAATTAATATTTTATCTTCTTAAATTTTTTGTTTGTTTTTGAGATTCGATTTGTGTGCACTGGGAATAAAAAACAAAGCAGTGACTCACGTCAATCTCTGGCAAAAGAGGTTGAGAAATAATATTTTTTTTCTGGAAAGTATTATCTGTATTGTAAATCTTTTGATCAATATTTCATCATACTAAAACAATAGTGTGAAATCCGTAAATTTCGCTTCTGAAATTGAAGGTTAGGTTCAAATAAATCACGAACCGGTACGCGTGAATATTTAAGAGGAATGTACGAGTGTGTTATGGCATGTAAGGCATTAATTCTCACCGTAATAAGTGTTTGGAGGAGAATTCTTGATGTTGACACCACTGAAAACAATTACCTCTCATACCGGCAGTCCAATGCTAGATATATGATATATCAACAGTCAACATCGTATTTCGTATGCAACACCGTGTTCCGTATGCAATCTTTGCTTCCCCAGTTTTTTTTTCTTTTCCTCTGACAGGATGTAAATTTTATTACTCATCTTGCAGGTGTATTCTAATTAAAGAAACACGACTGAAGCGTAACTGCAAATGCGGGATGATCTCGACACCTTAGCGTAATTGCACGTGCGGCCAAAGGAGTTTAGAGAAACAAGTACTCATTAAAGCACTAAATGGTACTCATCAAGAAACCAGATGCTTTCCTTCGTAATGGTCGCATGTATCATCTTGGGACTGTGGGGTGTACAAACGTGCTCAATAATGCTGTAGCGAGTTGCTACTTGGTGTTCACGTCGGAATGTGGTTAATATCGCCGAGAGATGACGAGGGGGCGCGAAAATAAGACAAAAGGAACTAATAGAGGGAAGACGTGCCGTATTTTACGGCAACTAGAACAAGGAAAACAGGTTGTCCCGGTTTTAATTACCATATATCACAAGCGGCGGGGTCATCCATAAATTACATCATCGCTCTGAGGGGTCGGCCGCGCGTGCCGAATGGCGGCGCGTGGAGAGATCGTATTTTGTGGCTCCGAGGCGTCGAACTTTCGTAACGTTCCATGATTGTCCTGATAGTTGGCGGTAAACATTATAATTATGAATTGTCAAATGCCAGTTCTTGCCCCCTGATTTGTAAGCGTGTTGCATGGAAATGAGACGTGTCCTTGTGTTTCACAGGTCACGCCACTTCACGCATATGAGAAAGGAAAATCGATTCTGCTTGCTAGTGTGATATTAAAGATAATTTTTAATGGATGATTTGAAATGTTCTTGTAAAAATATTTTGATGGTAGTTTTTTTGCATGTGGAAAGGATATGAACCTAATAATCCTACCTTACACTGAAAATGTTTTTCAGTAATTAATTAAAATTACCCAGGCCTGCGAATTGAAATTGTTTTTCTGCGACACTGGGTTGCACACGTCTCCAAACCTAATTTCGGGGTGCTGAATCGAAATCTACTTGTCAATTTCTTGTACTGCTTACAGCTTTCGTGCCACACAATACAAATTCAGAATGTTTTTGAGGAACCATATGTTGCAAACATTGTAAAATACGACAAAATATTAATAGTACTGATCCGGTAGTTTACAGTGAATAGTGAAATATCAAACATACTTCAGATATCCCACTTTCTCCTCCATGTTGTTAAAATTAACGCTGTATCGACTGATGTTTATACTTCAGACACGTTTTATTACTTTTTAAACATCAATTGTAGTCAGCCATCATAAACGCATCCCATCAATCCGTGCATCTAAATTCCATCTGTTTTATATCCTGATAAAACCGTTCTCCTTGTTCTTCATTTAATGATTTAAGTTTTCTACAAAGTATTCATGATGCGAAGGGAGAAAACGTATCTTCAAGCGCATGTCACGTGCGAGACACTGATTTTTTTAGCAACGTTATAACAATAGGTTCTTATCAAAAAATTCAACATTGCCAAGAACATTTTTCACATCCAGACTGATTCGCAAAGTTAAAGTTCTACGCCTTATTCCCTACCTAATTTCGAACCCACTAACCTCCGCCTCTGATCCTCCTCCCGTTTCTCCCACTCCCACTACCAATTCTTCTACATTTGATGCCTCTGTTTCCTCACAACCTGTCACTGCCGGGACACACTATCGAACACGCACTCGAGGTAAAAATGGAGTAAATACACTACAGTAAGATGCAGTATAAAAACATCCGCTTCGGTACTTGCAAATGATAAACATACTGCACCATAATGTTCAATCCCTTTCCAATAAAACTGAGTTTATCGCAGCAGCTGTACAGAGCGATTTAAATCAAATGAGTGTTCTTTGCTTTACAGAACATTGGTTATTTCATAATCAACTTACCATTTTCCAAATTTCACACTTTTACCTCGCAGGCTATTATTGTAGAGGAAAGGAATCGCATAAAGTTCCTGCATATGGGGTTTCTTGCATTTACGTTAGAAATAATATCGATATCGATTCTATTTCCTTGTCGGAATTAAATGTGTATTCCGTTGAAAATGTTTTTGTAATGTCTGTAGTACATCTTCCTACTTTGAAGATTATATTACTTTGCATCTTCAGGCCTCCAACAAAGAGAGCTGTAGATTATATTTTGTTCTTAAAAAAACGGAGATAACACTAAACAAAGTCACCTATCGCTCTTTTGAATCAATTGTTGTATGAAGGCAATCGATCAGATAATAATTAACAAAACCACTACTCGATATGAAATTGAAACAAAAGATTTAGGATACAGTGATCACGATGCACAAATTCTTACCATTATAAGAAATGCGAACACTGACATAATAAATAATACACATATAAATCGATTATTTACTAAAAGTAAAATAAAATTATTTATCAATTACTTGCTGGAAGACTCATGGGACGCGGTTTACAATATTGTTGATACAAACATGAAATAAAATTATTTTTTTCCAACGCTTTCATTCCATTTTAACAATTGCTTTCGTCTTCAAAAAAGAAAATTAAATATTTCACGGAAAAGCAATTCTTGGATAACACAAGGGATTAGGACATCATGTAAAAACAAACGAATCCTTTCTTTCATTTCTAGCATCATAACGCATCTTGAGGTTTCCTCCTCTACTTTAAGAAATACAAATCATTGTTAAGAAAAGTCATACGGCAGGCAATGTTGTTTTAAAAAATAACGATAGAAATGTGAACATTCCGGCAAAAGCGGCTTGTCTATTTAACCAATACTTTTCGAAAATTGCTGCCGATTTCAGTAAGGGTCTTCAGCCACAAAATTCAGCATCAGACGTTTCCCCAAAAATTTTAGGCACGATGTTTGTTTCCGAAACTTCTTCCTATGCAATTCTCAAAATAATCGATAGACTAAAAAATAAATATTCGTCCAGTTTAGAAAAATTTCCAGATTGTTTTCCAGAAGAATTTCCAGAATTTCCAGAAGGTTTGCGCGCCCACTATTATACACCAGTTAACTCACATATTTAACGTATCCTTATGCAAAGGAATTTTCCTATATATTTTTAAAACGGCTAAGATTAAGCCGCTTTTTAAAAAAGGCAACAAAAATGAAATTCAAAATTATCGGCCAATTTCTCTTTTGTCGGGTTTTTCAAAAATATTAGAGATACTTTTTACGTACGATTGGAAACATTTTTTAGCAAACACGACGCGTTTTCAGATTGCCAACATGGGTTTCGAAAATCAAAATCTTCGGAAACGGCCATATTTTCTTTTCTGAAAAATGTCGCTTTATCCATGGATCAAAACGAAAAACCTCTTGGAATATTTTTAGATCTTTCAAAAACTTTTGATGTCATTGATCATAACATTGTACTCTCAAAATTACCTTCGTACGGAATTTGTGGTGATGCTCTAGATTGGTTATGTTCGTACCTTAAACAACGATCTCAGAGAGAAGACATACCTTACTGGAATAATTGAACATTATGCACTCATCTTTCTGATTCTTTGCCAATTACATGTGGAGTCCCGCAGGGATCGATTGGAGGCCCTAAACTCTTCCTACTATATGTAAACAATACGTCCTCGACGATTAGAAAAGGAAGAACAGTTCTTTGCGGATGATTCTTTGCAATAAAGAAATCGTAAATAGTACAATATCAGATATTTCAAATTGGTTCCGCATTAATAAATTAATAGAAAATGAAAAGAAAACTATTTCAATGCAGTTTTCCATTTCAAATAAACAGCTCTGCACTTCACTGTAGATGAAATGTGTGCCATTGACTGATGTTAAGATAACAAAATTTTTAGGTCTTGCAATTCAGTCAAACATTAAATGGAACGTACATTTAAATGAATTGAACACTTAATTAAATTCCTTATGCTACACTTTCAGCATTCTTTCAAATTCAGTCAGCCTCCACACTGCTCGTTTTTTATATTTCGCGAATGTTCATTCCCGCCTGAGATATGACATAATATTCTATATATTGTGTTAGTTTATTATATTCCTTGTGTGGGGCTAATTCGCGAATCTTTGGCGAATATGTGGGCCGTCAACAATTCTTTCGTTTACTTTTTTTCTGATAGCAATGGGTTTTTTGGACAATTTATTGAAAAGCAACGCCAGTTTCATCCTAAGCTTTAGCAAATTGCCATATTATTACATGTTTAGTATGCTAAGTGTTTAGAAACATTTTCTGTGAGTCAGTTATTGAGCAATTTATTGCATTTCTGTGTTGACACTGAGTATACTTTTTAGCCTAACTTCTCAGTGCCTTGAACTCTCTTTTATCTGGTTATTTTTAGATTGCCAACTGACGAAATGACCGCAACTGGTCTCAAATCGTCGTGATTATTAAATAACTAATGAAATAAATTCACAAGTTACGTACTGATTATCTTTATTTCCATAAGGAAACCAATCCTAAAAATCAATTCATAAACATTGTATCAGTTTATTTTACTCCTTGTGTGGGGACAAACAAATCGCAGTGACTCAGCGGAGAATGTCGCACTTTTTAAGGAATGATGAATAACAATCCTGTGTTCGTCAACGCATATTCCTAAGAAAATGCGTCTTTCTTAGAAAGATATGTGTCACACATTGTCGACTTTACGTGTACTACGCAGTATGTGAGAACTATGCACATGACTCACGATCTGAGCGGTATTTAGTTTTCGTTTTGTCCTGTCTGGGTGCTTGCTAGTATTTATAAGAAATTTGTGTAGCCCTGACTGATGAAGTAAGCGTCGCAAAATGTTGAAGGCCCGAAGACGTCATAGGCGTAGCTTGACTGCATGTCACTTGCACGTGTCCAAGTTGAGGTTGGTACTCCACTTAACTCAGTGGAACTCAAGGAGATCTCGAAAGGACACGACATCTTTGCCATGAAGCCACTAGTAGAAAGGCCCACTAACAAGGCATTTTTGTTTTAAGGCACTCATTTCTTCTGCTGACCTCAGCCAAGTGTTGTTCCTTGTTTAGAATCTTCATTAGTTTGTGTAGTGGCTGTGGATATATGAATTTAACAATTTACTATATGATGCACAGAAAAATGTCATAGATGACATGAAGACAAAACCAATAGTAAGGCTGTTACCAATATTGTTCCAGTGGTAGATAAGTTTGCGGCTCTCACACGCAACCAATCCTAGCAAATTGAGAGTATCAAAAGGAGGAAAATTTCATTGAGTGGTGACGAATTGCACTTTTACTATACAAAAGTAAAAATGTGTGATAAAACACCTCAAAATTAGGCAGATGCAGAGTCCAGCACTTCGCTTCGTTAGTTGTGTTTCATGATGTCGAAGGTGCATAACTCGAAAATGGTGAGCTCTAGAGCATTAAAACATGTTTTTTTCAGGACTTTTGAGTTCGAGTTCTATTCGCATTTTCAACAGAAGTTACAATAAAATAACATACATTTCATTCTAAATCCAGTTTCAATAACATAATAATTTTTGGGAAAGTCGATATAAGACACATCAGCCACAGCAAGAATCCAGCATAAAAGATAATATCTCGATTTGGGCCGATGTGCCTCTCATTTTGTTACCAATTATGAATATCGTATTATTCATATTTATAAAGAAGTTGGGCAGTAACACGTTGAGGCGCAATTCAATCGAATTTCATATTCAGTAAACCCTCGTTAATATGAGTTTCAAGGAACTGAAACAATCGGTGTTCTTGTATAAAAATTCGTGTTAACTGATATATTATTATTATTATTATTATTATTATTATTATTATTATTATTATTATTATTATTATTTTCGTTTCGGCCGACTAGGACCACGCAGGGCAAGCAACCTGCCTTTACCGTGGCTCAGTTTTTCATTTTAATATCACGGTGGCAGGTGCTTCCGCGGCCGGAGTCAGTATTTAATTGGCTATCCGGGTGACGTCGCGTCCATGGCAAAAGTGCTGACGATTTTTTCGTAACTTCTTTCCTCCATAGGAGTAGGTAGTCCATTTGTAGGAATGTCGAAATATAACTTTTGATTCAAATTACAAGTTGTGAAACTAATCTCCATTTTGTGATATTTTAAGGATTATCTCTTGTTTTATTTCCTCTTATTCTTCTATATACTAGCATTCTTATAATTTGTAATTTTTAGTTTATAGCTTTGACGGTTTGCTTTAGTGGTTCGCTGTAGTGTCTACTCCTTTAATTTAACATACTGTCAATATTAAAATTCTCTTCATATCCTTGCATTGTATTTTTATGATTTTTCCTGAAAAATACTTTCTTTTTTGCAACTCGATTTTTCACACACTTTTGAGATCCTCTACTTCACACATCGTGGATATCTAACTTGTGAAACCCTTTTTCTCAATCCTCTTCTTAAATTCTCCACTCTGGACATTATCTATTCTTGTATCGATATAATCAGTTATACATTTTTTTCTTTTATGAAATTCTTTCTCGAAATTTTACTGCATCCCTTCTTCAATCTTTCAATAGTTTGTATCACTTCACAGTACATCGGATAATTTCATGTTACTTATATTATTTTTCCTGATATTGTATTTCTTAAAGGTCACAGACAATACATTTTTGTCCACATTCATCGCCTTCCTCAGCTCATGACTGCATTGATTTGATTTGATTCATTTGTCTAGTTTGGGCCAAAGCAGTAAAAAAGCTGTATGTGGCTGATGGGGGACAAGATCAATTGCGCACGTTTTCTCCAGGTCCGAATCCCTTCCTAACGTTTTAACTATAAATAGTTTAGAATTGAATAAAAGTTAAATAGTAAAATAATATTAATAATAATAATGTAATATGGATTGATAATAAGTGATAATAAATAACGATCAGTACGTTAAAGAACATTAGAGCCCAAATAACATCAATTTAGGAAGGATGTCCCAGGATACATTCTGCAAACTTTAAGTCCATTAGGGGCAAAAAATAACTTTGGACAAATGAACATATATTTTGTGGAACATTTTAACGATGATAGATGTGTGACAATTCCCCCGTTTATTAGGCGCCTCATCATATACAGATGTTAACAAAGGAAATCTCCCTGGAAGCACCTCAGGAATGTGGCCTGCCAAACTTCATCGCAAAATGATTTGCCTGCCAAACAGGGGCAATGTGATTTGTGTATCTTCGTTACATAAACTTTCCCACAACATGTCAGAGGGAAAAATTTTCGTGCCCTAAAACATCCTCCAGAAGTTTGTAATATTTATTCTGAGACGCCTCTATACATTATCACGCGAGAAAGAAAAAGAACAATACAAACATTTGTTAACAATTGCCCAAATTTAAGTATTTCATTCTTAATTTTGATCGCAATATTTGTTTTGATGCTTCAAGAGATCCAGTGTCCTCTGTATAACGGTTTAGATAAAAAATTAATTCATCCTTTCGCACTCCTTGCAGACACAAGAGAAAATGATTTATGATTTAAAAAATCAATTATTTCAAAGTTGGCTATGAATTAGAGTTCATTCTTCATGCTGTGTACGATGAATCCCTTAACGATCTTAAAATTCATAAAAGATTTACTTCAAAATAAAAAAGCAAATGAAGACTAGATTAATGTTCCGAAAATTACAACTGAAGAACCAATTAATTTGTAATTGTTTAGATTCAATTAGTGATTTTCAATAGAAATTTATAAAATTTAATTTGACAATTTTTTTACGAATTTTGAGATTGCGGTGTTTTGAGAATAGTAAAATAGAATAGTGTTGGGTAATAGAAGTGTGGGAATAATAAATGCTCCAATTAGGAATACAATAATAGTACTTCTAGGAAATACTTCGCAACTACGAATGAATGGGATTGCACCTTTCAAATGCGTAAAGAAAAAAGCCTCTAAAATACTTCAATTTTAAATTCAAGTGATGTAAAATGGCAGCAACGCCTTGAATTCATTAGTTTGTCTCATATACTCGTAGAATACGTAGTCGTCTGGTGGGAAACACACGCCTGGCTTGGTAGGCGAACCCGTCTACGTATCTGTCTAAAACATTCACATTCACATCATTCGGATTAGCACAAAAGTACAAAATAAAAACGGTCTAATTTACGAGTGGAAACTAGGGGGGGGGATTAATGAATTCTGAACACACCGAGCAATCTGCAACGTAATGAAGGCAATTTGCACGAAAAACTGTCGATGTTAGACATCAAGTACCGTTGCATTCAAGTTTTCAGAGACGCAAAATTATACATAGAAAATGAAGTACTACCAGAAACATTTTGTAAATATGCTAACCAACATAACAAAAGATGTATCACGGAAATCTAACGGATACGAGCGTCTACAAATAATTGTAATGGTATTGTAAAATACCATTACAAAATATTGTCATGGTATACACCTTGTACTATACCTTTGGAACGAGCTCAACTACTACAAATACTATCAATCGCAACTACTAAATTCCAAATGCTACTGTACTCGACCTTCCCACCCATCCCCACATCGAAGAAGTCATCGTTTAGTTTGCATGAACCCATGACGGTTTGCTAGAGGTACACTCTTTCTGCAGTTTCACAACCAACAGTTTTTCTCGAAGGAGATAACGTAAATATATACAAACTTTTCAAACCAAGGAGACACGTGTTTGAATGCTTAGTTCTCGAGATATTAATACAAACAACACCCATCCGAAAGTTAACATTGTTTACGTTAGTCAGGCTATATGCGCATTAAGCTGCGTAATAAAATGCGCACTTTGAGCTGACTTGTTTATATGTAAGAAATGCAGTGAAACATCGCGAACGCAAAACATTGGTAACTCAAGTTCTGTAGGTACCTGAATTTTCTTCATTTGCCTCCTTTACTTTCGGTATTGCGGTGATCTGTGCTGGAGTCGTTGGGCCTCAGCTAACGCAACTCATCTTCCACGTCTTCAGGATACAAAACCTGATCTCGCAACATACAATTTGTTGTGATCAAAATGGGTTCGTGGCACATTTTCTTCAGGATTCCTTTTCACATGCCTTGATGTCTCACAACTGCATCATCATCGTCGTCGTCATCGTCATCATGCATCACTGTCATATAGCCGGTGTCCTCTCATATTACTTTAACTCTCCGTTTAAAAAGCGCTGTGTAATAGAGGGACCGAGTTACCTGGCTGCGGAACTCCCACTTCTGTTAGTTTTCCTACGAGCAAGTGTTTAATTAATTAAACAAAAACCAGTCAAGCAATCTACGTATAAACAATTACACGCAATACGAATATTACGTCAGAAACTCGATAACGCTATTTTGTCTTCAGACATACCTTTGAAACCGAAGTGCATTACTTCAACGTGAAATCAAAATTACGATTTTTTTTAGTTTCCTGTCAATTTATTGAGAGAGAAGATTAAAAACATTATTTTTTGAACGTTTATATGCACCTTTGTATTATATTGTTTTTAGGTTAATTATGGTTATTTTGTTCGAACGTGAGAATTATCTAATTTGAAAAGCCTATTTTGACTTTTGGGGATACTTAACATGAAGCCTTTCTACATTACATTATCAGAATTTTCTCAAAATGGCGCCAAATTTTTGATCATTTTATTTCTCGGATGGAACAAGTTTCGTTATAAAAATGGTGTAGGTCACATTTTCGATGAACGCTGAATTTTTGAAAACGGCTCAGGTTAAAATTATACAAAAAATATATGTTGTTGCAGCACCACTACTTTGATGAGATAACAGACTTTGGATTTGAATATTTCCATTCGGTATTCTCTCTGTGTTTCTGGCTTTGTATACGTTTCTGTCTCAACACGTGTTGGGGATGTAGAATGGGAGACGTGAAAGTTTGAAGAAAGGAGTTTCTCTTTCATGGCATATTCTCTTCTACAACTTTCACTCCCTTTCTACTGAAGCACTCTTTTTCTCCGATATTTTTTTCATATTTTTGAATTATGGCTTGAATATGTACATATATATTACGTAATTTTTTTGGATGCAAAGGGTTTCTATAATTTGTTGTGCAGGATGATCCAGGCCAGTGGGAAGAAACATTTAAAAACCTGTCGCGAATACCAATGCAAAAATTTTGTCTTGACGGATTTGTCGATTATTTGAAGTTATATATGGATTTTAGTAATAGAACCATGTATATTTATATAACTTCCACAAAAGTCTCTTATTTTATTTACTACTTCAATCTGCCGAAAAAGTATTTGCAATAGTTTTGTATATTTTCATTTTTGTGCTCTAGAAAGTTTAGGATATTACAGACACAACTCCCTCCTTTCAAAAGTAACTGAAAGTACAGGGAAGCGCGAATGATGGATAATGATATGTGTTCACGGTAACATCATTGACCTTATTGACATTCTCTTGGCGAAACATCAAGAGCCACCATTGTACCATGACGACGACGTTTCTTAAAGAACGTAGAACATTAAAACTGAACGAACGTCAATGCAAATGTCTACAGATGAGAATGGAAAAGTATTATTAGGGGATACGTAGTAAATTAAAATGAATATTGTGAATATGAAATTAAATATGAAATTAATAAAACTTCCTTTAGTTGAATTAACTGTACCTTTTATTTTTGTTCATTTATTTGATTATGCACATAAACGACCTCACAATCCATAGTTCCACATCATTGCATTACTTTATCCCTGGTTATCCAAAATGAGCAAAAGTTAATTATCTTCGGCATCTTCCTAAAGTAAAAAATTGAAGATAGATTTTTTCATAAAGAAAATATGTTCTTTAAAGATAGGACATATACAGTATGAATATTTTTTGCGAATTTTGTGTGAAATATAGGCAATTTTAAAACATTTTAAGCAAATATTTTCTCCGAAAGAGTTCCAAATTTTTTATTAAATTTTCTCTTAGCGTTTAAAAATGGTGCTAGACTCATTTTTGGCAAACTCCGTGTTTTCAAAAATTGCAAAAAATAAATATTTCAAAACTACAAAATTGAAGATATATATTTTTGCCTCAAACAAAATCTCTTCTAAAAATCGTTTGAAAAAGGTCATGAACAGTATTTTGATAAAACGTGTTGTTTTTGCGTAATTGTTGTTTGAAATTCATATATTTAAAAAGAAAATTCTTTGCAAATAACTTTCAAAATTTTTTCATTGAATTTTTTATACAAATAAAACAACAGACGCTTAAAAGAATGGAGCGGGACACATTTTCGTTGACTTTTTTGTCACATTGACCTAAGATCATTACAGACCTTTATTACGGCAACAATTACATAATGTGGTTACATGGTACAGTTTAGTTTCATAGTACAGGTACAATATCACAGTTTACAATTTTACCATGTTTATCATGTTATAATTGACAGTGTGTCATAAAAAATCACATATAATTTCGTTTAATTGTTTCTATGAATTTTCGAAAATTGCAAATTTAGAAATAATACGGGAAATTATACACCACTAGTTTAGAAGAAATTCATTTAATAAAGAATCTCCAGCATTAATATAAAACTTTGCAAGAAATTGAAATTGTTGAAAGTTCAAAAATCAAAAGAATGTCGAAAAAACAGTATCTTTGGCTTTTTTATATCTCGCCTTAGTTCGTAAGAAGAAAAAGTATTGTAATTGTGGGTCGAAAAACGGGGAATTTCCGACAGAAAATCTCTTACTACCAGGCCCTGGTAAAGAAAAGGTGGATAAATCTACTAACATGTTGTGTCAAATCTACAAATCTACTAACACGTTTTGTTATAATCATCCAGCCATAGTACACGTATGGTAGATCCTCGATACCGGAAAATCGTTTCTATCGTTGGCAAAGCGTCTGTCTGTCAGTTGTGGACAACGTTAGTGACTAACCTGTTCAGCCGATTTCCCCCAAAATAGATATTCCTCAACCAATGTAAATGAAATCGAGGGCATGAGAGTTTAAAACGGGTAATATAATTTTTAGGGTACTTTACATAAAACCTCGATATTTTCTCAATTTACTAAAAAATGGCACACGATGTGATTAAACGTTATCCCAGCATAGCAGAGAGAATATAGCTTCTCCCATGTTGGATGAAATCCCAGAGTTTTCGAAAAGTGCAAAGTTCAATTTTTTCTGGCGTCTTCCTACAATTACAATAGTCAAGATACTGATTTTTTTCCTTAATGGAATCTGTTTTTTAATACACGTCTTGAAATAGGTCATATAGAAGTTTCGAAAATATGAGTAGTTTTCCTCTTCTATTGCGGAAAATATAAGTAATTTATCAAACTTTGAAAACTATTTTTCCCAAAACGAATCCAATTTTTTCTCTTAAGTTTCTCGTCGTCTCTATCAAAATGGGGGGAAATTTGGTGGTAGTTTCATTTCCATTAACTCGGAATACGGACCGGAATCAGGTTAACGGAATTTTAGAAAATTGCAAAATTTTAACATATGAATACGACAAAATTGTTTTAAACAAAATCGGTTCTAAAAAATCAGCTGTTTTAAAAATCATGAACATTTTTTTTAAAAAACAGTAGTTTTTACATAATTTGTGCTTAAAATTAGAAAAAAATATTTCAAATTGTCCAAATGCTTTCATTATTTTTTTCACGCACGCTTAAAAGAATTGTGAAGATCTAAGTTTTGCTGAATTTCCGAGAATTAAAAATTGGGAAGTAATGCGAGGGAGGATGTGCTTTTGTAGCATAACTTGTTTAAACTTTCAATTCTCTATTCAATTGAAGAAAGATTTCAAGCTATTTGAGAAAATAATATTTAAAAATTGTCCTTATTGATGCCTAATTATCCGAATATTACTCATATTTTCGCAAAAAAAAAAAACCTTGGAATATTTCAAAAATGGGATTTAAAGAGAAAGGTATATTTGATCTATTGATTATTGGAGTTCTTTTTCATAAGCCTGAATATTTTAACTAATACACCAGTTTCATTTTCACTCGGCCGCGAGTTTGCCATAATCGATCGGGGAATATCAATATCCGAGAAAATCATCTGAATGGTTTAGATTTTTGTGCAAAAGAAACAGAAAAAGAAAAGAAAAATCCCGAAAGTTTGCATGATGCAAACTATACACAAAAGGAACAACTGAAATGACTCCAACTACAACCAATATTACTGGTCATGATGTATATCCCTTAATGAAATATGTCATGTATTATAACATGAGCCAAAGTTTGAAAATAAACATGTATCCCATAAGTGTCCCACGTCCAGTCTCCACCTATCCCACCAAAACTTGTACTCCGTTTATACTTGTAATCCGGCGCTGTGGTGATCGCAATCTGCTAGCTTCCATTGTTCCGGGCCGTAGCTGACAAATGCCAAGTATGATGGTTGGGGGCGCCATTGGTCACAATGTGAGATTTCGACTCGTATGTATTGAGGGCAATCTGAACAGCTTCCGCTACATCAGGGCATCAGGAAGGTTTTAGAGCCCGAGGTACGGCCCCTCCGACAAGCAGCTCCCCACGCCATATATCAGAAGGACAATATCCGACCGCATGTGACGAGGTATGTGCAAGCTTTCAACGAAGATCGACGGGTACCACTGCTTACCTGGCCTGCACTTCGTCATATCGCCCATCGAACATGTCTGGGATATAGTTGGTCGGCAACTTGTTTGTACTGGTCTTCCTACATCCACTGTCAATGCTTTGTGGTCACGCATAGACACCTCGTGCCAGTGTGTTCCACAGCAGCATATCTAGTCTCTTTGAATCCATGCCACGACGTCTGGATGATCTGATGGCAGCTCGTGGAGGCCTAACACTGTATTAAATGCTGAAGGTCAAAATACAGGTACGATTCTGTAATTCTAATCATTTGTATATTGTGGTATTTCTAATCCGAGGAATAAATTTCATTGTAATTGTGTTAGTCCTTCTTGGTGTTCATTTTCACAAACACCAGTGCATATTAAATGTCATAAGTGCTTTTAAAGGCGAAAAAGGGTAAATATAATATTTCATTTCACAACTATGACAAGAAATGAGAGATGTGTTTTCAGGGGAACTTTTCAGTTCTTTTGCGTGTCAATTCCACCTCCCAAGCCATATTATAATTAAATTGTATTAAAACAATATTTTTTGCCGAAAACTATCAGAAATATTTTTAAGAGTAAAAATTATTTTCTTATTTTTCAATAAGAAAAGTTTATATAAGTCGACCAAAAATTAAAAATAAAAAAACATTTTTGCTGTAAAGGTATAGTGGTAAGGGAAGAAGGCAAAGAAATCTTGCAAAATATTTTATATGTTTGTTGTTGGAGTTATAGTTTAACCACTTTTATTCATAAGATTTTAGTTACATTTTACGATCTTATTCCGGGGTATTCTGTGCACTAAGGGAGTTGACGGTAATGAATATGTATTAATGAATAAACGTTACAAAATTCTAGGAAGATCCAAGATAATTTGTAGACAATGGATATGTGGTGGGAAATTTTATACTTATGTCATTTGCCCTTGCTTGATAGGTAAATAATCGTGCACTGGATTTTGGCGGATTGTGAACGCAAAGATGCTTTTTGTTTTCGCTCGCCATTCGTCCATGGGTGATGTGTTGCCTCCCAATCAGGCAAATCTCACACGTGTGATGTTACATGAAATTTCCCATCACACGTTCACTAGCTAAAAGTTATCTTCAACCCCGTACATGCCTTAGTTTGTAACGCTTATTGTGGAACGTTCTGTATAGTGTATATTTCTGTATTCTGCCAACGGAAACATAACTCCAGTTTTTAAGTTTATATCCATAACAATAAATAATATTATATCTCTAAGTAAAAAGGAAATATGAAACTTTTAAAACAGTTAAAGGGAACGTCTGCGAGAAAAAAAGGTTATATATTGCAATGATTCGACAAATCACTCAAATTCTGTAAAACTTGCTCAATGCGGAGCGTATGTAATGCAGAAATCTGTCTACTGTGATCATAAATCGCGGTCCCGGCAAACGTAAATTCTGCAGTATTACATTGCATAATGCGGAATATTATCTAATACAAAAAAAGCTTGTCCCTTGACATTCCCCATTGAGCAAGTTTTACTGATTTGGCAATTTGAAAAGGAAAGTCGGCTTTACGTTTGCTAAATACATCTCTTAAAAAAACACGTCAATGACCCGGCTGGTGGTAGGTTTCTACGACGTGCAATGGAGAGCCTTTCTCGTGCACGGTTCTGCAGCTCAGCAGAGCGTCGACCTAACATCTGCAGTGTGGGCTCAATGATTTATGAGAAGGTAATTCTCTACGGGGGAACAATGGAAGTTTTAAGAGGAACGAGTGAAGGATTTAGACGGGTCACTTCTGATTTATGGCGCACTTCCGAGACAATGACCTCTATTAAACACGGGCGATTTCTCTTTAGTTATTTTTGGCGTATACACAAAAAATGAGATGTCGGCAATAAGAGCGCATGCGTGATAAGAGCTGGAAATACTTCACAGAATACAACCTTTATCAAGACTTAGTATTAACGTACACTTAATATGTTTTCATAAATATTCAGTCTTTTAGTTTCTCGTCTTATTAAGTTTTTCGTAAGAAAAGGAAGTTATATAATCGTGCGTCGGAAAAAGGCGAATTTTCATCAGAAACATTTTTATTGCCGGGCTCAGGTAACGAAAAATGGGTAAAATCCAGTTGCTAATTTTACAAACCAAAATTCCTCTAACACCTGGTGCCCGTCTGCCAGTGTCCGTCTCTGCCAGTGTCCGTCTCTGCCAGTGTCCGTCTCTGCCAGTGTCCGTCTCTGTCTGTGTCCGTCTCTGTCTGTGTCCGTCTCTGTCTCCGTCTCTGTCTGTCTCCGTCTCTGTCTGTCTCCGTCTCTGTCTGTCTCCGTCTCTGTCTGTCTCCGTCTCTGTCTGTCTCCGTCTCTGTCTGTCTCCGTCTCTGTCTGTCTCCGTCTCTGTCTGTCTCCGTTTCTGTCTGTCTCCGTCTCTGTCTGTCTCCGTCTCCGTCTCTGTCTGTCTCCGTCTCCGTCTCCGTCTCTGTCTGTCTCCGTCTCTGTCTGTCTCCGTCTCTGTCTGTCTCTGTCTGTCTCTGTCTGTCTCCGTCTCCGTCTGTCTCCGTCTCCGTCTCTGTCTGTCTCTATCTCTGTTATTCTCTGTCGGTCTCTACCTCTGTTATTCTCTGTCGGTCTCTATCTCTGTTATTCTCTGTCGGTCTCTATCTCTGTTATTCTCTGTCGGTCTCTGTCTTTCTCTGTCGGTCTCTGTCTGTCTTTCTCCGTTATTCTCTGTCTCTGTATTTATCTGTTATTCTCTGTCTGTCTTTATCTACGTCCGCGTCCTTCCATTTTTAATCAACGCTAGCGTCTAAACCGATTCTCTTTCAACCGATTTTCTTCAAAATTGATATTCTCCAATTGATCCCAATGAATTGGTGGCTTTGGGAGTTTCAAACGGATATTTTGATTTTTGAAGGTACTTCACACGAAGATAAAACATTTTCAAATTTTCTCCAAAAGGGCAATACATGTTTTGATCAAGCTGTGTCTTGGGATAGTGTGAGGAACGCTTAAGAGAAAGATGGGCTCATGGTCGTTGAAAACACATTTTTTGAAAACTGAAAAAGCGCAAAATATGTGGGACGTACAGGTACAACTATAATATTGAAGATAGAGATTTGTTTCCTTAATGAAATCTGTTTCTTAAAGACGGATCTTTAACTAAGTTCATGATGAATATTTTGTAAATATGAGTACTTTCCATGTGATTTTACGCGAAATAAAGACATTGTTTTTCTCAGAAACCGCTCCAATTTTTTTTCTTAAAGTTTTCTCCTTATATGTAGTAAGGGACATAAAAATATAGTGCTAGTCCCATTTTCGGCTATTGTTCCATTTTTTTCGAAATTGTGAACATTTGGAAGCTATAAAATTAGAGATAGTGATTGTTTCTTTAAACGGTCTGTTGTAAAAGTCAGTTCTTTAATAATGGTCATTTAGTTTGTAGAAAAAATGAACTGATTTTGCATTATTTGTGTCCAAAATTTAACAATTTATAAAAAAAAAATTTTTCAAAAGCCGCACGAACATTTTTCATTAAGGATTCTCCTCGTATGTAAAACGTGTGGTAAATAAATAAACTAGTGGTGCTCTCGAATGGCACATACTTTTTCGCACTTGTTAGTTTTCTAATCTCTTTAGTCTGGACTAGCTTTTCGCTTAGGCTTAATTCTCTTCCCACCACAATTTTTTTGTCTTCCAAAGGACATTTTTTCACATTTTCTCAGTTTCTCAGCTCTTTAATGCCAGAACTGAAACAATTATGACTTGACTAATACAGAAGTGTACAGTCCGTATCCAACCCGTGTGACCGAAAAGGTTATGGCGTGTACGTATTTCGCGTTTCGGGGCAGAATGAATCCGGTTCCAATCCCATTCAGGGATTTTAAATACGCGGGATTCGAATGTTCAATGTTGTTTCTGAAAACTATTAACGATTCGAAAAACATTATTGAAAATCATTTGAAGCACATTTCCTCACAGTCAATACAGGTCAATCAATACAACTAATACAGATAAATAAACGTGACGTGTCCGTATGTTCTTTTCCAAATTGCATCATTTAAACGTTTTTAACTCTTATTCGATTTTTAAAACTTATGTCACGTCAAATCAATTATCTTTATGGACACCTGTCGGTACCGATTTAAGTTAACTAATCAATCTATCAACCTGAAAATTTTATATATTTCAAACATTACTAATGGGACCAACTTAGTTTTACTTTTACCGTAGTATCTCTAGCGGTTCTGAATATTATTTTAATATTTAATTGTAATATGTAAATTTTAGTGTTCTGCCACAATGTTGTATAAACCTACCTGCAGAAATAATAAACCCATCTATTATTACTTTTCGTTCGTACGAAGATAATGTCCATTCGGCGCTTCTGTGGCGTAGAGGTATGGGTTTCGGTAAGTTAAGTCTGAGGATCGGAGCTCGGGATACAATAGAGCTGGTCATACAATTAATCGACAACAATATTCTCGTAGTTAATATTAGTGTCAACACCATCCTTTAATCCTCATTATGTTCCAGCTATGTTTTTCTAAAAATTGACGTCGCTACTTTAAAAAAGAAATCATGAAACAAAAATGAAGCACTTGCATGGGTAAAACGTCTGGAATTGGCAAAGACGAATGGAACTCTTCATCCTCTTTGGGGGATGAACATACGTGAATTAAAGATAATTCACGAGTACTTTGAAAATTACTGATAAATTCACGAATGAAGAAGCTTCAAGCCGAACGGATAAAACTTGAGTGATATTTATTCAGACTATTGAATGAGTTTCAAACATTAATAAAAATGATTGGATAATATTATAATATTTATTCAATATTAATAAATTATATACAAATATTATCATGAAACATTAATTAAAATAATAATAATTTATTATACTCATATAATAATTCTAAAATAATGGTTGCTAGTGAATAGTGCTCGTTGACCATCGTCGAAAATCTTTAATTCAGTATCATTATTATTCAACAACAATTTTAAAAGATTTTACCATAGAATGTAAGTTTAGGCCACAAAACAATCGTTTATGTAGTAACTACGAAAACCAGGCAAACGATTCGTCTCTAATTTGTGGATACATGCATTTTTCAAGGGTATTTAAAGCTTCATATTTCACGAGTACACCAGACACTAAAATCTTGTTTGTTAACATGTTATTTGTACCGAAAGCTATCTTACAAATGTTTAAAAAGTCATCGCTATGCCTTTGAGGATTATTACGTTTGATAAATAAGCACAAGAACGTGCCTCCGGAACAGGAGCTGCAACACATTGCGTATCCTATTATCCTATTTTAAATGCTGTTGACGGTAAAAAAGCAGAAACTGCTCGTGGAACGGCGTTGACTTGATGTCTCGCAGGGCGTGTTCTCGTTTCCATGCGAGAATATCCCATTCTTCGGTTAACTTGATTCGTTCGTGAATCTGGGCGCGTCAGCGGGCAATGTTAATTGTACCGTAAGTGTACCGCACCATAAGTTTTATCACGGGAGGGGGCGGAGAACGTCCCCTGCTAGACGTCGAGATCTGGCACCGATCTACGTAGGCTTGCAGGGATTGTCCCCAAACAGGTACCTCCCACTAGCGGGGCACCGCCCCAGTCGGGACCAGCTCTAAACTCCGGATGTCTCCCGAAAAAATTAGTAGTGAAGTGCATGTGACTGTATTTGTAAGTAAGGGTTGAGGATAGGACAAGGAAGGGGAAGGAACGATCGCGCTCGTTCCGTGGTTTGTTACAGTTCTACTCCGGCCTATTCTCCTGGTGTTGATCAGAGAAACCACGGAAAAAATTGATCAGAGCAGATGGCAGCTAGAATTCTCCAGACAGCGGCTGAATTCAGCCTAGCTTTGTAACGAGTGTCGAAAATTCTGCCACTGTAGGGACTCTAACCCTAGGACCTCTGGTTACAGTCACTGCAGTGACATTAGTTGAAGCCATGAGCCAATCTTACTGGATCGTTCTTCGGTTGCTTAAGACTTTTTTTAAGAAATGGGTTAAGAATCAGTAGAATACAAGTTGGAGTATTGTAATATTACGTAAGCGTTACTGATAATACGAAAAAGTGTGTGGTGTGTTAGAATAAGTTTGTTTTGTGATGTGGATGTGATGACGTTTACTTCCATTTTTTTGTCTTCACACGTTCTTCACCATATGAGAGTTTCCATTCATTTCCTCTAGTCTTTTGGAGATTTAGAGAAGAGACCACAAGAAATTATATGAACACAGAAAATTGTCGAAAATTCTGCACTTCAAGAACATTTTCTCCCAAGCTGAAGTAGGAAGATCGAAGAACTGAATGATGACCAACATTTTGACATACACAGGGACGTAAAAAAATGAATTCAAAATGTCATTATAAACATTAATTGTTCAAGATTTATGAAGATATTGTGCTTCATGTCTAATGTTTAAAAAATATTACTGTAATGACATTTGATATAAGAATAATAAGAATATGAATAAATAAGATGAGTTTTTGCGTCGATTACTGCATTCAAATTTGAGACTGAAAATTTCACGTTATATTGATTCTTAAACCATCCATCCTATTTAATCAATTCTTAAAACTGACAATCTAATGTTACGCACCACAATACTAATAATCTAATATTAGTTACCAAAGAAATAAAACTATTTCTAAATTTCATATATACTCGTGAGTGAGTGATACGCAACTCTAAATAACTCGGAAAGTTACAATGACCTAGAACTTGAGCCTGAAATGTAGGAGATTTAGCGAAGCTAACCTTGGCCTCGGTGCATCTCTGTTGACCTTTTTAATATCATCTTAGTAGAGATGACTGTTGTGTAAACTAGGGGAGATGGCACAAAAAGTCTCTGATGATTCTCGGAAGAACGCTAATAATTGGATGACCAATCAGAAAGTAGCGTTGTCAGTTTCCGCGGTGCCGAAATGTTTGCTTATGTTAGGAAATGACGTCAAACAAGTGTGCAGCTGTTCTCTATCTTCTTTCGATGTAATCAAATGAAGTACAGTGCCATGATCCTTTTTTTGTTACGATTTCTCCGTGATCGCAAGAAAATGATATTCTACTTTCGTAATACACACTTTTTTAATCATTTCTAAACGTAGAGAACATATGAGACCCGCATGAACAGTAATCTGATAAGTATTTAAATGAATGTCAATTGACTTCAATTCAATTATAATTTTTATTTCTTGAAAGTGCATTATTTCTGGATTCCTTTTATGCTACTTCAATATATTCGATTCCACATTCACCACTCACTAATAAGACGGTAAAGAGATCAAAGAAGTAACTTTTTGTGTGTAAATTATTTACAATAGTAAAAAAGTGTGTAAGATGTTACACGAAATTTTGGGAGTTTCAAGAAAAAATCTCTAATTTTAACAGATACTTTCAAAATCGCTACATTTATTTTCTTTACTTGAACATCAGCCATCTTCTCTATTCAACATTACGTCTCAATGTGTTCTCATATTGATATGCAAATAACTGCGACCATTCCATGATGATACCTTGAATGGTACGAGAGACTTTGTATCTGAATTTTAAATTCGATTTTAAGGAGAGTATTAAAGATTGGGGACGAAATACGAAGAAGCGTGTTTATTTTTTCCACGAACAACCTCAGGAGGGAGGGCACGTTGACATCCAGTCGGTCGGCTACTACACCCAGTGAATACAAACAACAAGGATAACGCACCTTGTGTTTTACGCAATAGCCCCATAAAGCTACAGTTTTCGCAGTTGAGATTAACCATTTCCTAGGTATTTGTAATCTTCCATTTTCCTTGCAACCGTTTCGCTTGATCACGCCCACGGTTTTGTTTAATTGGTAATATTTTACCAAACTCGTCTGGCAACATAGTTATTTTGATCATAAACTTATAAACGAGTTTGTGGAAGTTCACAACAGAATTCGTTGCAAAGACGCCTGTTCTCTTACTCTCCAAACGCCAAGGAGCTTCCTTCTCAACCTTTTTCAGAGATGGAAAAATGAGCCACGCCGGTTGACCGTAATCACTGCCAGATCCCCCTACCCAGTGGCGGACGCTAGGATGAGGCCACACACGCGTCTCCTAAGCCGCCGCACCACGAGTAGTGATTCAAGCCGAAGCCCCGGATCCTGGAGATCGCGTCATTGCTGGCTAACAAGAACGCCCGACGGTGGGGGCACGGTGGGGACGACGGGGACGACGTGGACGGCGTGGACGGCAGGGACGACGTGGACGGCGGGGACGACGTGGACGGCGGGGACGACGTGGACGGCGGGGACGACGTGGACGGCGGGGACGACGTGGACGGCGGGGACGACGTGGACGGCGGGGACGACGTGGACGGCGGGGACGACGTGGACGGCGGGGATGACGTGGACGGCGGGGATGACGTGGACGGCGGGGATGACGTGGACGGCGGGGATGACGTGGACGGCGGGGATGACGTGGACGGCGGGGATGACGTGGACGGCGGGGATGACGTGGACGGCGGGGATGACGTGGACGGCGGGGATGACGTGGACGGCGGGGATGTCGTGGACGGCGGGGATGTCGTGGACGGCGGGGATGTCGTGGACGGCGGGGATGACGTGGACGGCGGGGACGACGTGGACGGCGGGGACGACGTGGACGGCGGGGACGGCGGGGACGGCGTGGACGGCGGGGATGACGTGGACGGCGGGGACGACGTGGACGGCGGGGACGACGTGGACGGCGGGGATGACGTGGACGGCGGGGATGACGTGGACGGCGGGGATGACGTGGACGGCGGGGATGACGTGGACGGCGGGGATGACGTGGACGGCGGGGATGACGTGGACGGCGGGGATGACGTGGACGGCGGGGACGGCGTGGACGGCGGGGACGGCGTGGACGGCGGGGATGACGTGGACGGCGGGGATGACGTGGACGGCGGGGATGACGTGGACGGTGGGGACCAAAATCCTGTTTCCCTGATGGCAAATTACAGATCATGCACGTTCTGTCTCAATACTGGAAGTGCGCAAAATTTAGGCCAGTGACCTACCTGAGCGCTGCAAAACCATCTCAGAAAGCGCGTGAGACTGACACACACAGTGAAAGAGGGAGGGAGGAAGAAATGGGGAGAGAGAAAGAAAGGGAGAGAGAGGAAATGGAAGGACAAAGAGAGAGAGTGGGAAGAATGAAGGAAGGAAGGAGGAAGAAAGACAGCAAGAAACATAGGAAAAGATACAAATAGAGAGGGAAATAGATAGGGAATGAGCGTGAGATAGATGGCGAATGAGTGTGAAAGATAGCGAGTGAGTGTGAGATAGATGAATGGATGGAAGATGAAGAGAGTCAACAGTAAAGTGAGAGTATTGTCAGTAAAACTGTGTTGGAAAAATCCACCACCCCTACGGGTAAGATGAGCATTAAAGTAGAAACCGATCAAAATCCGGAAGGAACATAAAGAATAGTGATGGAAACTTGACTAAGCAAAGGGTAGACTGGAAATGGCGGAGATGTGAGTGTATGAAAACGTAACATCACATTCTGTGAGGTGATGTTGCATTCGCTCTAATCCGAAGGCAGTCGCCAATGTGAAGCGCCCTCATATTTTTGATCGGAGAGAAGTGGGAAGCCACCGGCGGCAGGGAAACGATGGCGCCGTGGCGACCGAGCGGGCCGCGAGGATCCGCGATGGTGAACATGACTCCAAGGCGCCGCAGCCGGACAGGAACCGGCCCCGGCCGCCGCCTTTGAGGGCGGTGGGGTGGGGCGCGGGCAAAAGAACGCAGCTTGTGCGACGCAGTGCGTGCCGCCGCAAAAACGGCGCGCGGCTCGTAAATCTAATTTCGCGGGCGCGGCGGCGCTGCGGGACGAGGGCAGCGCTAGAACGGCAAGCGCCGCCGCGCCCACGGCTCTGCCTGCCCCTCCCCGCCCTTTCCCGCACCTCCCCGCCCATTATCACTCATTTACGCCCCGCCCCGCCCCTCATCCTCCCGCTTCCCGCCAGCTCCGCCCCGCACCGCCTCGCACCGCCCCGCACCGCCCTGCCCCGCCCTGCCCCGCCCTGCTCCGCCCCGCTCCGCCCCGCTCCGCCCCGCTCCGCCCCGCTCCGCCCCGCTCCGCCCCGCTCCGCCCCGCTCCGCCCCGCTCCGCCCCGCTCCGCCCCGACTACCCGCCCCGACTATCCGCCCGACTATCCGCCCGACTATCCGCCCCGACTACCCGCCCCGACTACCCGCCCCGACTACCCGCCCCGACTACCCGCCCCGACTACCCGCCCCGACTACCCGCCCCGACTACCCGCCCCTACTACCCGCCCACTACCCTACTTCAATTTTTCCGTCCATATACTCCCGCTTTACCACTCAGTTCTTCCTGCTTCATCAATTCTACTATCCCCATCAGTCCCATCTTGTTTGCTTTCGTCATTCCCAATCAAATCCTCCCTCTCCGTTCTTCGTGCTGTTATCCTCCCTCTTGGTCCTTATTTGCTTTGTTGATTCCGCCCAATCAGTCCGCCCCGTCCGTTCTCCTCAGTCCTTCCCTCCTCAGTCTTCCCACCTTCCCGACCTCTTTACCCCCCCCCCAGCTACACCTACTCCGTCCCTCCTGCATTGACTCTCCAGCGCAATACCTTCCCGCACTGACCCTCTTATACTGACCCGCCCGCGCAAGACCCCTCGCACTGACCCTCCTCTCAATGACTCTCCCTCCCGCACTGACCCCCACCCCCTCCATCTTTCCCGTCCCGTCCTCTTGTCCCGACCCTCACGTTTCATCCTATCTTGCCCCTCTCTCTCCCTCTACCGACCTCATTCGTCCCGTCCTTTCTCGCTGTGCTCGTCCATCCGCACCCGTTCACGCCCGCCCACACTCCGTCATCGCCCGCACGTGACCGCCCGCCAGCTCTCGGCGTGGGCGGCGTCGCCAGGCGCGCCCGCACGTGAAGCGCGGGCACGTGTTCGGCGCCTGCGGACCGCGACCTTTTCCGGGCCTCCCGCTATTCCCCATGACGCTATTTTCGCGTGAGCGAAGCCGCGAATAGTATGACTGTTGTTGTCCAATATGCCCCGCAATGTTTATTGGGAGTATTGGAAATCATTACTTGTTATTGAACACTGAAACATAAAAAGTTTGAAAACAAATTTTAATAAACGGTAACTAGGAAAAACAAGAATGAAACAGTAAATACAGGATTGGTAATTTCTTATATTAAAACACACTACTGCTTCTAAAACCTCACACACTTTCTCGCGTTATTTGAATCATTTCCAGTATTAGAATATTCAGAGAGTTCTACAAAATTAGACTTTTTAAAACCTTTCTATTAAATTAAAATTTTAATCAACAGATTTGGAGCCATTCTTGAAAAATGTTTGAAAATGTTGAGACTTAAAGTGAAGTAGAACCAAAAACCAAATTATCCGCTTCAAACTTGCAGGACCTTGGGATCGATGTGATCTATGGGTGAATATCTGTTCTCAACAAAATCGTCTGAACGGTTTAGACGCTAGCGTTGACCATAGACGGATGGACTGAAAACATTTTTGCCAACAAACAGTTTTTCGGTATGGAGCACCCACAAAACGTGGGTACTGACTACACAATATTCTGGAGGAATTCATTTAGTACATATGGGAACAAAATTTATGCAGGTTTTCGTAAGGCGTTTCGTTTGATTCCAGGCTCTTACAATACGCGTTTTTCTGTCGAAAAGTCGCCTGTTTTTGACGAAGCATTAGAATAATTTGACTTCACTAAGTAAATATCGATGTTTATCTTTAATGGTGTAGTTGAAGTAGATATCCCAAAAATATTTTTGAAGTTTCTGAAATTCCATAATTTTTAATTTCAATGGAATGAATGTCAGATTTCTTGCAATAAATAGTTTTATTTTTATTATTATTGTTATTATTTTTATTACTATTGTTATTATTTTTTATTGGTATTATTATTATTATTATTATTATTATTATTATTATTATTATTAATACATCACGTGGATGAAGATTGTAATTATATGCATGGAAACAGCATTAAGAAAGTTTTAAATTATGGAAACCTTGTGGTGAGAATCTTGTTAACATTACTTTCCGCATACTTTTACCGTCATCCTTTAATTTCAGTTGTACGTATCAATTTAGCTCACTTCAGGGATGTCTGAGAAATGAAAAATAGAAATCTTGAATTCAATAAAAATGTTTCACATTCTTTCAAGGGAAAGTCAGCGATGCTGGTAAATGCAGACGAAAACATTGCAGCACTGCTACCCATGCATTCTTAGTGTCAGGAGGAATATTGAATTGATGTAATGAAAAATATTCCATAAAAGAAATGTAATTTTCACTTCGTAGAATTAAGGCGCATTCTTATTGTACATTTTTACCATTTATAAATGAAGGGAATATTTACTTATAATTTAATGCGTTGATGTTCGTGTTTGCTATTTCAAGTGCCTCCAAATAGTCACTACAAAAATCCAATACCACTAATTATACTTCATAACTAGTTTTAGTAATGTTTTTCATTTATTGACAGTTTTGTTGGTGTTTGTTAGGGAGGTGCAAAATATTTTCTTTCGTGTAGCTGTATGAATACAGTGAAATAGGTATTAAGCGACCAGAGTTATTTCCATTGAAAACGTTGTATTTTAGAGGGTATAAGTGTTACAAACATCGAATGTTTTGGAAAATGCGTATTAAATCATATGCTTATGAACGGTTTTTAATACATAAGCACGAAAAATGAGACATTTTCACAAAGGTTTATTTTGCTATTTTGCCTTTTATGTAAATGACTTTTTAAAATTATTTACAGTATTTTTAATTGCATTTAAAAAAATATATATCGTCATTCTCTTGGATAAAAATAAACCCGTTTAAATCATTTTCGGTTTTACTTCTCCCAATTTGTTTTTTCTTTCGGTAATGACCCTTCATTTTTCTTGTGTACATTCATGTGTCACTTGGGTATGCATGGCAGTCTATGCCTTAGGAGCGCAAAACCTCGCATTTCTCGCACTTAATTCCGCAATAAAAAACAAGCAAACAAACAAACAAAAAACAGTAAGCTATGTGTCGGGTGATAGTGGGACTCCGATTCCGGACGCAACTCAAATACTGGCGTGTTAACGGAGTAACTCTATAAGCCTGACTTCCGACCACTGGTGGACCCAATAGAGGGGGCATGGAGGCCATGCCTCCCCCTCAAAAGGCCTAGAGATTTCGTCTACATTCCTCTATTTGGAAAAAATGATTTAAATATTTATGTTCGAATTATGTGTTTATTTAATCAATAATATTGTATAACAGTAATCGTAATTACAGTACATAAAAAATATACATTATAAAAAATATGTTTATTATTTAACAGAAATCTACGATGCCCCTCCCCACAAATGTTCTGCTGGCTTCGCCCCTGCTTCCGACATTGATACATCGCACCGCACCACAAGTTCTTCCAGGAAGGTAAGTCCACGAAGATTGTATTAATTCAAAGAATTGAACGTTACGTACTCATTAAAAGAAATGAAACTAGAATGGAGTGAACAGCCATGATACCATATCAGGGACAAGGCTTTGTTAGTTGATTTCCAGACCTTCCCCTCCGAATTCCAGGCAAATGTAGCTAACGCACAAGACATGACGCGCGAATACTCTTTACTCAAAAAATTTTCATTTTAACTCTCACAATTTTTCTGAAAGTGGTATCTTAAAAATGAATTGTTATTAAGGGGCTGATCGGTGGTGCGGAAAGGGATGGTCTTTTAATTGCGGTATAATTTTCATACAATGTATGGGTTTCAGTGTCCGTTCCCAGAAAAATGGTCGTTGAGGGGGTGGTCTTTCAGAGAGTTTTCACCGTATTCCGGAAGTTAATCAAAAAAATATATACCTATAAATCAAAGCAACTGTTCATTAATAAAAAAATACTTTGACTTTCCTTTATGGAAAGTAATCTTGGAAGTAAAACAGGCAACTACACTAAATATGTGAGGTTGTTATTAGAAGGCAATAGTATAATTAATGTTATATGTCATAATGGTAGCAAAGAAGGAAAATTAAATGAAGGATATAATGAAAAGTTTGGAGAACTCGACAAAAATCTAAACTAAAATGCATAAGCAAAGGAGGAACTTTCAAGAAGGAAGGGAAGAAGAAAGAAAATCTATGCGAGACCAAAAAGGAGAGGGATTAGAAATAGTAAATAAATTTGAATGCTTCTGATACATATTTAAGTGAAATTGGAACCACGAAAATCTGGGAAGATGTAAAATGAAAACATTTATAAAATTATTTTTCGTTCCGAAGCGATTCTATCATATTCTTTCTACTGCAACGAGATTCACTGTGGCGGAAAACTCGTGCTGGTTGTCGGGTGTTAAATTTTGGTGAAGTCGAAACACAAAAACAAAGAAAAAAATAATGCTCCTGATTGAAAAAACAAATCAAACCATTATGCGTGCTATTTTCTTTATTTTCAGGCAAAAGGAGCCTTAAACAGAGAGGACTGATGCACAAGTGGCGTTGAGTATAATCAGCCGTTGATTTCTTATAAATAGTTATTTTTGAACATGCTTTTGAACGGAGCACGAACAAATTTAAATCTGATTCATAGGACTCAGCCGGATGATTTAAATTCCGGTGTTTGCTGTGCAGCACATGACGCTTAAATATGCCAGTAATGGGTGGTGCAGCTGACAAAACATGTCTTCAATGGGCAGCAAATCTGGAAACTAGACGGAACGAGGAAAGTTGTAGAAATGTGCCGATATCTGAAACGGAGACTCTGCCGATGTGCATAAGCATGAAGTCACAGATCTATTTCTGGCTCACAAAATAAAAGATAAGAAACGAATATGGATTTGAATGAAGCTTTTTATTTATACTTCTACAAATATCGATCTCCTCCAAGACATGTGGATTCAACATGTTTAAGTGTGATATACCAATAATTTTGAACGTTTTCACTTAAAATGACTGCATTTAACATCTGCATTTTGCAAAAGTATAAAAGGCACCATTAATCTGGAGTCAATCTCTGATTGCAACAAAAAAGCTTTCATTGAACATACCTGAAATTTTCATAGTACGATAATTAATGAACAAGAATGTGAACGTTTAGACGGGAGTAGCTGTATCGTGGCAGACTACTGCTGATAGTTAAACATTAACTATTTACACAATTACGTAAAGCATAAATTGTGTAATTATATTGTCAGGCATTCTGTTATTATGTGAAAAATGGCCTAAATTTAATTTCTCAATCTTTACATTTCAGGTTAGATTCTGAAAGAAAGAGATGAAGCAGTATATACTAAAATTCAATAGTATGCTACAAGACGAGAAACTGATAATTTAATTTACCCGCCTCTAGGATGGCTCATGGGCAGTGTACTAGCTTTTCGTGATGTAATCTTTGGTTCTATTCCCGGTCGCGGCAAAATAGAATTGTAGCTTTTCACATCGTCTCCGTTTTTCTAGCTGTGTCACGAAAAAAGGTCAGACTCGTGGAGCTGACTACTTACGGTGAAGGGAGCACATCAAAATCACCAGATGTCTCTCTTACCCCCATACGTGGGAATTAATGATCCAGGCATCGGAAACATATTAGCTAGCTGGAAAACTCGAATTACCGACCCAAAATATCGAATACACACGTGTAATTTACGTTATAAACGCGATAATAATGTACGAGAATTTTAGAGAGTTAAAAGTTTTATTACTAATAATTTTCTAAAACAGTTATTATTCAAAAATATATTTTCCCCATAAGAGAATGAGGCGAGATTAATATTTTCATCAACATGCTAGAATAATGATAGTAAATGTTATTACATGGTTTCCTTAACAAATATTGCATAATTGACACTTTGCTACTTGAACACTGTGACTTTTCCCTTCATTTAACACGGTATAGATTCAACATGATATATGTGAATCCTTCATTATAAATTCAACAGGACCAAGTTGCATTTCAATGTGAAAACAATGGCGTCTCGCCCCCCCGACGTGTATGTATGTGTATTTATAATGTGTGTGTGCATGCGTGCCAGACTCTATTGCTAAGACACTGAAATTCTATTTAATTGTAATCGCATGCGAGGAAGGTATTTTAGATATGTGAATGAGTTTTTTTTATAGTCAATATTTATTCATTGAATACTGGCTTTCACTTTCTTTCAAACTCTGACTCTCATCGACTGACATTGTTTTTCGTTAACCGGCTTATTTGGCTCAGGGCATCAGCTAAGCAGCATCAATTGGACATCAGTCTGCAGTGCCTCTGATCGGGAGGTCATAGGGTTCGATTCCCGACGGGACTAGGTTCCTTGAAACTGGATAGATAGGTAGGTCGAGTTCAGCCACTGCCCGGAGGAGAATTCTAATGCCGGCTGCTCTAGAATCTATCAAGTTAATTTTCCGTGGTTTCTCAGCTCAACATCAGGCGAATGCCGGAGCAGTACCGTAACAAACGGGTCACATACCGCGGGCGATCTTTCCTTCTCCTTCCTTGGATTTTCCTCCCCCCACATTACACTACCACACATGTTGGGAGACCAGTTGGGAGCATTGTGCATGCTCCAGTTGGGGAGGTGACCCGCTGATGGGAGACTCCTGGTTGGGAAAACCTAACACGCCGACGTGCAGGCCGGCGCCGGATCTTCCCAACTAGCTAGAGATATTCACCACCATCTCCCGCGGTAAACAAATATGCACTAATAACATCGAATCTTCTTCAATCGAAGCTTCTCGTTAGCACCATGGGCTGTAATTCCTTGAACATGAATTTTGCTACAGTGATACGATAGGATAGAATAGCGGTAACTGTGTACCCTTGACCCAGTTCAGCGAGATTAACCTCCACCCCTGCACCGGGAAATCTTTCAATACTGCTGTTTTGGTCCTTCAATACTACGGGTACTGCACGGTTCTGCAAAAGCGATGGCCTCAAGGGCGGTTACAAGTGTACTTGCCCTAGTGAAACACCTCCAGGGAAGGACAGGAAACAAATTGCGTTGTGGGCCATTTGCATTGTTATTTCGCCGCCATTCACTGTTCATGCCAGATGTAATCTTTGGAAACGCTCCCCGAGATTGGTAGTTGGTACCAAGATAATATCGTAACGACCGAGAAACGAAGTTGGTAAGCGTAAAAGATAGAGATCTGCGTTCAGTAAACGGAGTGTGTCATTAAATGCATTAACAGGTACCAAATGAAACCTTAGAACCAAATAAATACATATTCAATATTATTTTTTACATGAGATCCACAAAAAGTTCAAATCCTACATACATGAACACGAAAATGTAGAAACTAGTAGCTTGCAGCAAAAAAAACAACACCACCATTCTACAAAACCATACAAAATATTTTTCTAAAAAGTAGCACGCATATTGTTCAAAAGCAACAAATAAAATACCTTCGTGTAACATTGCAGTAAATGAAATATTATAATAAAAAGTTCAATGATATATCATATGTTAAAGCTTGATTCAAGTTTGAGAATAAATCTATATTTTATGACATATGATGTTAAGTTAATATGACAATATTTACATTCATACCTTTCAAAGGAATAATTAAATAGTAAAATTGGGGGCGTTTATGAGAAATTTTTCTAAAAACACCTATATTTCACGCAAATACGTGAAATTATTCACATTTTTAGATAACTGTACTTTCGTTTATTTTCCTTGTCCTATTCTCACCCCGTGTCATATCATCACTGCCGCTCTTTCTCCCTCCAGATATCCCTCCCAGTGGGACAACACCGCGACACCCGTTCGGGCAAAGGTGGCTAAGGGGATAGGATCATTTCTCTGGAGTCACTCTTACCTGGAGGTCCTTTAATTTGAGACCCAACGATGGCACGATCTTCGGCATTAGCTTTTCAGCTAGGTCGATTTTAGCCGCTGTGTGGAGGAGAATTCTGGCGGCTGTCTGCTGTGATCGGTAGTTTTCTGCGGTTTCTCCAATCAATACCAGGTGAATGTTGGAGCAGTACCCTAACAAATGGGCCACATGCTAGCCGCCATATTTAATGGAGACAGGGAAGTGTTGAGAAAGATTTTGATAGTGGCACTAAATGACAATTTTCATCGGTGATAAAAAAATCAGACGGTCAATGAAAAATAAGACGATGGAGGTGTAACTGAAATAAAAGATGCAATATTTTTTACTTTTTTAAATACTTAATATGTGTTTCAATTGCTTACAACAGAGTGATAGTTGATTCTGCCCACATTTAAAATTCCCATTAATATTGTAACACAAACTGGTGCCTGCAAATCATTGGCTGAGTTGAATACGAAACAAAATAGCTCTCCCATGTCTTTCCTCCATTGTGCCACATTCCCGCCAAAATTGTGACGTCATTTTGAACATCTCTCTCAAGACCATCTGCAATACTCAGACCTTCATTAAAAAAAAACATGGCCGCCGTATAGGTTGGGCGTGCTTTGCTTACCAAGGAAGCACACGCGGGAAAGTTGAATGTGAACAGAACTCATTTTGGAACTTCCTCGTAATAATTTTATTCCCGTACTGTTTGCATTAACGGATTTGAATTTCTAAGTTTTTTATCAAGTACTTGCAAAAACAGTGCAGATTATATGTTGCAGACTGGACATAACAGCACTGATTGTATTTTAAATGAAAAAAAAACAACAAAAAACAAAAAACTTACGGATATAGCAAAAAAGAAAAAAATGTAGGCAAGTTTGTAGATGATATTTTTCCCTCTGTATCTGCTAAATAAGGGGGAGATGTTGAAATGAAACGAATTAAAGTGGATATACATGAATAGGTCCCCAATAGTTTAAACATTCTTCTGATGCAGCAATTTACTCTTTTAAATGTGCTCATAATAGAACTTGTAATAATAATAATAATAATAATAATAATAATAATAATAATAATAATAATAATAATAATATATTTTTACAGTAAAAATATAAAACAAGTTAAATCATACTGTTAACTGCAGAGAAAATGTTAGCCTTTATTATTTAGGACGATACACATTAAGTATTTGGCCGATATAAGCCCTGAAGAATTTTTCTTCAACATTTTTAATGAAGGTCATTATATTAATAGCGTCGTTTCGAGAATTTAATTTTTTACCATCATCTGGCTGTAAAGATAATTAAAAATCACTTAATATAAAGTGCATTATATATGTTAAAAGGTACGCGTATACAGCTTAAGAAATCAATGGACATACCTTCAAATTGTGTATAATAGGAATCACAAACACTTGAAAAATTGTTGTCGGAGTAACATAAAGCACAACATAAAACCAAACATTTTCTCAGTAGTACATAAATAGAATCAAAAGACGAGCAAACCAATCTGACTTTGTATCAATTGTACTGTACATACTTAACATCAACATTAATGTAGTAATAATATCAGGGAATAGTATAGGCGAAAGTATACAAAATGTATTTATAACCAGTGGATGATATATAAAATTTTAGGTACTGGAACCCGCCCAAAATTAATTATTAATTTAATAGAAATAGTTGTATATAAAATAATTTAATAATATAATTTAATAATATATTCCAGACGTGCCAGTCCTGTTAACATAACCAGTTTCAATAAAATTTTATCAATAAATTAAAGTGCAATGGAAATTTTTATAAATTCACTTTATTTTATTGTCTTGGCTGAGATTTATTTGAAATAATATGTATCTGTATATGTACTTACAAAAAATGTTCAAAATATGGAGTAAAGTATGAACAAACTATTGAATAAAAAAAGTTAAAATCATAAATATACTGTACTAATTAAATTTTGAAGTTACATAAAATGGTCAGAGAACTAAGATTTAGTATTGGCAGTAGAACAATACTTCATCATATACCTAAATAATGATTTTGGTACATGATTAAAATTATCAGTTTATTAGAGTAACTTTAACATCGAAAGAACTTGTAGCCTTAGCTAATAATTATTGATGGAAAGTTTATAGCCACCTCATTCCTCAATAAAAGAAAGGTTTAATATTTCTATTTGCCATTTCTCTTTTAAAACGTTCAAAAAGCGAAATGATATACGCATCACTTCAAGAAATTTTCATCACATCTTGCTAACACTCTTTTCATAATGCAAGATTTTGTCTCAAGAGGTACTCACAGTGAGGTATGAAGATTGATTGGAGAATATACGTAGTTGGGAGGACATCCTTCCATATTTTTGGTTTATTTCGAGGAACAATTGCTTCGCCACCAACCACATTCTCTCTAATAACAAATTTGTCCTAAAAATATTTTAGGCTGACAAACGAGTTTTCTGTCAATACATAACAGGCACGGTGAATGCATTTCACCAATTTATCTCGCAGCATCGTATTTTTCGGGAACTGAAATGTGGAAGTATTTGAAACATTGTATTTTGATGTACATCCCAGAACACAAGACGAGCGACTGTGACTTCAGTCACTGTTTCGTGAAGATCACATCGCAGAAAATATGCTACTAAATCCTTACGTTTAGTCACAATACATCACTAAACCTCCTCATTCACGGAGCATTACATAATCTACTTTTTTAATCACTTGTAACCACATGGAACGCACGTGAGACACTCACAAACAGCACGCTACATCTCACCTGGACCCGTCGCCATTTTGTCTGGTACAGATACCTAGGTGACTGAGTATTACTCGCGCAACTTTTCTTGAACGATGGATTGAGGAAATGCGGGTAGAGTGGGTGTATTAGTAATGAAATCGGCCACTAGATTTTATGAATGCCAATCTCTGGAGAATCAGTCACGCCTTCGTAATGTTCTCAATAATTTGCGTTCTAACTTTATCAGGAGTTCGAGGTATCTCCTGTGATAGATCCGTACCTGCTTCGGACATTTTAGATTTTTGGAGAAAATAACCGATAGAAGTTCTCTTCAAAAGAAAATTGTTTCTATTTCGCGCCTGTGAAGATGTGTTTGGAATGTTGTCATCAATGTTCGCTGCGAGCTTTTGCCTTCATCTGTTTATTGTGCCAGAGAGGGGGAAGCAAGGTCATCGTTCAAGAAAAGTTGCGCGAGTAATATTGTAGATGGTCTCTCTGCACATCGCATCTCAAGTCTTCAAAAACGTTCCGGTATGGCATCTTACAGATTCGATTTGGGCGAATCTAAACAAACATCGGAGTGGGATATACTAATCGTGAAGATGTGCCAATTGGTGCATCTATTTATAATTATGCTTTGTCTAATAAGAATATTGGTCCATTTTAGAGAAATTAACCGTCGCTTTAGAGAACTGTAAATGGTAACATCAGTTCTAGAACTACTGTCATAAATATGTTTGAGATTTTTGCAAATAATTTTTGTATTATGTAGTTATGTAACATAATATTATTAATCATTTCAGTTGTCGCAGAAAAAACTACAGACCAGAAAGTATATTGTTCCGGAATCATTGTCTCAAGAACAAGTTTACTCATTTGTGTTTCAGCGGGTTAGTTGGGACACTTTCGAACGAAATTGGATTTGTTTGGAACCGGATACAATAACTAGACCAAATAGTGATATTCAAAATTTAATATAATATGACAAAATTTTAGTGTATATTATAAACTGTCTTATGAAATTCTGTTCAATGTGTCTCATTTTTGGATGATTTTTTAATCAGTGAAGCGAATAGTATATACGTGAATAATAAGTTAACATAACCTTCATAAAATTAAGAAGGCAGTTAGTCTGCTACAGCCAGTTGCAGACGATGCTCCAGCCTATAAATTATTGAAATAACTTGTGCAGCATGAAAAAATTAAATGAAATGTGTGGCAGTTTGATTTCATTGAAATTGCAGGTGCTCTTGTAATAATCATAGAATGTAAACCATTAAAATGAAGATGAGGTTATAACCTCAATGTTTATGTATAAACGTTTTGTATTAAAGATAAAAAAAAGTCATGAGACATTCTTCTTTATCCTTTCACCTATTTTATTTGCATCCTTAAGATATATTACACCCTTCACAATATTTTACAGAATTCACGTTTCATTCAGTAGAAATTACACATGTTGTAAAGCAGATTGTTGATAATATGGTTGACGTTTATCCTGTAATACTCTATTGATGTTTTAAAATTATAAATAATATTCACATTTCTGGTATCAGTAAGTTGTTTCAACGCCATTCTTCTCTGTGATGGGACATTTTAGCGAGGCAAAAATTTAAATTAAGAAAATTTGAAATTTAACAATATTTTCAAGTGTATTTGCAATTTCGTTAGGAGACATGGATACATGCGGGGTTGCACTAAATATTGTGACCATATTATAGTAGTTAGTAATTTAATTTTGAATGCATTAAAAATACAAGAATATTTTATTTCAATATAAAATTAGAAAGAAATTAGTAATATTTTCTGAGACTGTGCAACTGTAATACTAAAAAATACAATAAATGTGTTCCGTTCTTTTATTTAACTCCTGTATTACTCACTTTCACTGTAATTGAATTTTTTTAGTACCATATTCGTATATTAATTTATACATAAATTTATCCACATATAGAGCAAATTATCCTTAAAAAATACAATAATTCGTTAAACTCTCTGAAATTTCTAAAAATTGTAAAAGTTGCTTTCGTACCACCACTAGCTTTCATTCAGAAGATTTACATGTATTTGTTCGCGCAATAACATTTTGGAAGTAGGTCCACACCTAAAGAATCCTATAAGCAATGTGCCCTTTGGTGCGTTTCCACATCTCAGATGAATTTTCTTGATGTACTCCTTGATTGTTTCAGTAGGTCATGGTCAGGATCTCGCCAGGATATTTAGCGCATAGCATCTAAATGGTGTCTCCTGATTGGATCTTTTATTTAAAGAATGTTAAAAAATTTTTTTGTTGAAATTTGGTTGTTTTGTTAAAATAAGGTTCTTTCGTTAAATTAAAGTTTTTATTTTAAAATTATTTTTTTATGTATGGTAATTTTTTAAATAAGGTTTTTAGGTTATAATGGGGATTTTAGGGGTAAAATATGGAGATTAGATTAGAGCAAGAGTTTTAGGTTAGTGTAAGAGTTTTAGGTTACTAGATTGAGCTTTCTGAATATGAAATTCATTCAGTTCGCATAGAAGAATACAATGTGTCTGTGCACAACACAAAATACTTAATTCATTTGTTGCCTTAAGGGGAAAATAATAATTTAAGAAAATTGCGGTTTTATAATAAACTCCATAAGCTCGAAATTATGATTTAAATCATGGATTCAACTATTGTGTTTTAAACCAGCCAACGTAGGGCCTAAGTATAAAGATTTTGATAACTTTCGCAGATCCTTGTAATACTCTTCACAAATACTGTTTAAATTTTGTGATTGAAATTTCGTTTTAGGAAAATGTGTGTACGTATTATGCCAAAATATTCTTATTATAACTTGTGGTAGAACATTTGTTTGTCTATTTTTAGCAAGTTCTTCTCTCTTGAGCCTCGGGCACGTTACTACACTTCTCTCGCGCTTCGGTCATACAGAGTTGCGAAAATAGCGTGCTCTCAGCAATCCTCTGGAAGCTGTTCCGGGAAGCCATAAAGTTCCATAGAGGATATTTAGACTTAGCGAGCTAAAAATACACGATGGTGGGGGGGGGGAAGGGAACGTTGAAAGGAAAGCTGAATTAATATTGTTGCCACCAATTGGGTGTTGAATCTTTCCTTCTGACAGATTTCACTTACTTTTTAATTTTTGAAAAAAAAAAAAAATAAAAAGGTCCCCCGCCATTTGTGGTAGTGTAGTGTATGTACGTGAGTATAAGTAAGGGGTGAGGATAGCAGAAGGAAAAGGAAGGAAAGATCGTGCACGGTCCGTGGCCCATTTGTTAGGGTATTGCTCTAGCATTCGCCTGTTGATCGGATAAGCCACGAAAAAACATCGATCAGAGTAGCCGGTCATTAGAAATCTCCTCCAGTCAGCGGCATAATTCGACCAAGCTGTGCACCTTGTGTCGCAAATCCTGCCACTGTCGAGATTCGTACCCCATAACATCTCTGTCAAAGGAACTGCAGAGACATCAATTGATGTCCTAAGCCACCTAAACCTGTACCCGACTGATCAGGTTAAAGGAGGATTACTCTTTTCCACGTTCGACACACGTTTGTGGCTAAAGAGAACGTCGTTACGAATTAACGTTACAGAACTCAAAACAAATTATGGAATTTTTTCGGGTATGCCACTAGCATGCGTAGCAGGTAGCAAATAAATCAGTAACACATCCAATAATAAATAAATTTATTTACAATAAAGTATATTGTTTGTCAATGAAAGGAAAAGTAAGAAATTCAAACAATTCTGCTCTTTTGAAAATTAAGAAATTGCAAGATGTTTATTTTCAAGGTAATGATGTTGCATTATAATGAAGAAAGTTTAAAAATTAAAAAAATAACATATACCTACAATTCATTCAGGTAGTTTTGGCATCTGGCAGCAATGCCATTTTTTTAAGTTTCTCCTTCAAGAAGAGAACCCAAATATCACATTAAAAAAATTTTCACCTTAAAACATACACATTTCATTGAATAGAAGATCCTATAATAGACTTGAGATAAATCGCATTAATGAAAAATAAAGAATGAGAGCTGTATTCCCTTGAAATTAAATGTTTGCAATAGAAATTACAGAGGATATTACAAATCCATAGATCACATGGCGATCGAAAGAAATGGAAATCCAGAAACAAATTAAATTATAAAAAAAGGCTAGATTTATTAAAAAATACTTATAAAGTAAATAATTGATTAAATTATAAATGAATAACTATTAAAAATACTAGATTTAACAATATCGAAAAATTGAATTGCTTTAAACGGTAAACAAGAGACATTAACTTGATAGGCACACAAAACAAATTGTCAGACCCAAAGACTTGACACATGTTTCCCATGTATGTTGACGCACTGAATCCGAATCTGAAGCCAGAATTGCACTACCACCTCCCAATATTTTGAAATCGCAAAAAACGATTGTGAAATTGTATTTATGTTGCCTTGGGTGGTTGTTGTCAGATCCAAAGACTTGACATATGCTTCTCTATGTGCGTCCATGCTCCAGTTTTTTTTAAATTGAAAAACAAAATTTAATTTACAATCTTTAATTTCGCGATGATTTTTTGCTATTTCAAAAAACTGGAAGGATTTGGCGCAATTCTGACTTCAGTGCGTCGACATACATAGAAAAACACGTGTCAAGTCTTTGGGTCTGAAAACAACCTCTGAAAACAAAATATACAATGTCACAATATTTTATTGCGATTTAAAAAAATGGAGGGTGATGGCGAAATTCTCGCTGCAGATTCCGAATCAACGCGTCGAAAGACTTAGAAAAACATGTTTCAAATCTTTGGGACTGACAACTTTTTTGTGTTTGTCTGTGCTATTAAACTTGCACAATTCTAGACATTTTTATATTCTTTGAAACTTTTCCTACTCCATATCCAACAGGACACAGTATAGGCTCCCCTCATTTTTCAAATTACGTTAAAATATATGAAAATGAAAATATTTGAATAAGATCATAAATGCATTGTTAATTAGTCGTAACTAAACAAAATCAAATTTACACGGGCTCATTGTTCTCGAACGGAGCAACCTCAGCACACTTCCATCTTGCCAGAGAACTAATTGTGTTCTTTAACAATAGCCAGCTACCGGTTCAACAAGCTTCTCATGCCACCAAGTGACACCCTTTCTCATGTCCTGCAGCTCGAGCCACTAGCTAGAAGTATTAAGCAACAATTACTCATTGATTCAGACGCCCCAGTAGCGCCACGAAATGAATTTGGGCCCGCCCGCAATACTTTTATCCACCCCCTTTATAAAAGTGTAAAACAAACAAAAGTAATGTTAGTTCTTTAAAAAATAAAAATATCTTTTAACAAATTCGAATTTTTCAGACTGTGATTAGTAACCAATAGTGGAGAATTCTGCTTTTATTATTTAATTTTATGAAATTATGACTTATAAAACCTGAATGAATTGCATTGATTTATTGATTTAGAAAATGTTACATAAGATACCAAATTAGAAAAAAAATTGTTCTGGAAGATGCTGTTTTTAAATCTTTTATAGTATCAAATTTTGCAAAGTATCAGAAAAAGTATCAGAAAAAGTATCAGAAAAAGTATCAGGTAATTAGTTCTTCTTACAGTCGCAAAACCTTCAACATAAAAATTGGCTCTCTTTTACAAGGGCCCGCCCGCATTGCGGACCGAAAAGTTATGTCACTGAGACACTCCTCAAAACAAAGAACGTAATTGGAAAAACAAATGCCTCTCTGCGCCAAGAAACATTCGCCCAGAAGAGTACACAATAAAATTCCTGAAATTATATCTCCCGTACTAAAAATTTAGGCCTCTTCTTGCCTGCTCAATAGAAGATCAATTAGAAGTCACATCTTTTCTGCTGCATAACTGTTTCTATACAATCAGAGACTATACTGTTTATCAAAAAGGAAAAATAATAATTATTTTAACAAAACAGTGCTATATATTGAATTAGTTTACATTTGTATTGTATAATTATTTTGAAAGACTTTATATCTTTGTAACAAATAATGTACTCCACCTTCCGGGTCAATGACTCCGATCTCGATCAGGTTTTTGTCCAGTTTCCCTGATCCATTGAGCAAATGCTGAGATAGCTCTTTGTTTTACTTCTGGACATAAATGTATCTTCGTTATGCGCACGTTTTGTTGAACTCTCCTTTTGCTTATAATCGTAGGAGTAGAGATAAGGGCGAGTTACTATTTTTTTAGCAATGCAGAAAAATTATACTTTCAATTCGTTTACCGTTGCAAATAAGTTTTCTATTACTCGGAAACGAAAATGTATATTTTTTCAAATTGCTAATCTCGCGATTTTTCAAATTTATTTATTTTAAACTTTTACTCATCTTTCAGCTATTTACAGTTAAAATGATGGAAAGGGATTCTGGAACTCAAGGAAAATGCGCAGATAATCTTCATACAATTTTTACTTTTTTGACTAAATAAATCTAAAATCTAAATCTAAACTTTAGTTTGGCACATGTGTTGGTTAAATATAGAGCTGCATTTCTCCAATTGCGATCTCTGAACTTCTTTCGTAAACACACACTACTTTCGTTATATTAACTTTACCAGATACGTTTGTGCATCTCAACGTGAATATTTTAACATGTGTATTATGTCCCCTTTGTCTATCTGTTGGATACAGAACAAAAATACAAATGCTTCGAAGTACGTTTTTCGAGATTTTGCTTCAATGGGAGGAGATACTTTCATTTATCTCGCGATCATAGTGATAGAAATTGGTTGTCAATGTCGCGGTGGTAGATAGCCATTGCTGCTGGAGCAGTTATCACCTCCAAAATTCCGACTTATCTCAGACAATTACATTTTTTTTGTTACTCTCAATTACGAGAAGTGTTGACCCTATGTTAAGGGTTCCTCCTCATTGTACTATTAAATATAAAGCCTCCTTCAGTTCCTTAGCAATCAAATTTTTTAATAAACTACCACGGGATTTGAAAGCTCAATCTCTTCCATTAATTGGTAATATACTGCAGTATTAATCAAAATTAATTTTTAGATTCTTTTTTGTTCTTCTTGTTTTGGTTTCCGTACGTTAGCGCTGTATCTTTCTGGTGAAATATTACTCTCCTGACTTCTCAAAATGTGTAAAAATTTAAAGAATATTTTTTTTACTTTCGCGCGCTAACTATACAAGAAGAAAAAGTTTTGTAATTGTGCGCTGAAAAATGGAGAAATTTCGACACAAAAACTCTTATTGCCTGGCCCTGGTAAAGAATTTTCTTGGATATGAGTAGTTTTTACGTAATTTTCGTAAATTATGAGCAACAGATATTTTCTCAAAAAGTTCTCCAATTTTTAAAAAAAGGTATGGTTTCTCGAATAGAACAATTACGTTGAGAGTAATCGCCCAGGTCTCTTTTCTTTGAACTCTATGTACTCTCGAAAATGTTAAGAAAGAAATCATTGCGAAACTAGAAAAGTGACGACGAAAGTTTGATATGTATTAAAGCATTACAATTATGTTAAATTATGTGTTAAAAAGATGAAAATATATATTTTTCGCTTCATTTTCTTAGAAGTTTTTGAAGTGAAAACTGAAGAATGAGATAGAAATGGCAGCTTATGTGTAAGCGTTAAGAGTTTTATGCGAAATTATATGATGTTGTAGCATCATTGTTGTTTAATTCCGTTACCTCATTTTATTTTATAATTTTCCTACGGATGATGGAAACAAGGATGTTTATTACTGTAGACATTGTTTCAAACGTTAAAATTACATTTCCAAGGCAGTGAAGCTAGAACTGCTGACGAAAAATTGCACCAAGTATATTAGTGATTCAACAATACAGATGAAATAGGAAAATAAGGTTCAAAGAAGATAATAAATACAAGACTACGATAAAAAGAAGTAAAAGCGACGCGGAAGAATGAAAGATTTTGTAGAAAATAGCAAGAAATATGGATGACAAATTCCGAGAAAATTGCTAAGAAAATGAAGATCAAAATCCAAGTTAGTACTTTGGAACTGGAATATGGGCAAAACGAAATGATAAATTCTTCTTGCTAAGAGTAAGAATTATAGAAAGAAATAAACTCGTTAGATACTAATAAATCGTGATGATCTATAGTCATAAAGAGATAACGTTCTTCTATGGCGGAAGTGTCCAACTGTGTATCGAGCACGGAAAGAACGTAGAAAGAAGACAATGATAGGTGAATCTGTGGAGGAATGAGTAATTTCGAAACTGTTCACAAGTTAATAGACTTCGTTGAGCGTAATTTTTTCCGTTTTCTCTTCTGGACTGTGAAACAGACAATGCGACTAAACATAAATTTCAGCAACAACATGCCACATACATGTGATATAGCTATGTATGAATTAAATTTACTCACGAGCCCTTCACAGGTGAAATCGTCTAATTCACACTGGGAGTAATTTGGAAAGAGCGCCGGGGGCGTTGTTGAACATACAAACGCATCTCAGGCGTGACGCCATGCGCACATAACTCGCCTGGTTTTAGTGTTGTGTGAATTGCTGCTGTCATTCTGCCTACTGTGTAAGTTCCCTGGCAAATATTGGTCGAACGAAGGATCAAACAGTGCAGTCACGAGCTTATCATTGTCACAAACGACCTTTATTACGGAGCGAAACGTTTGAATGAGTGCTAAAGTCTGCTCTAAATCTGGCAAAATTGAAACCTGCGAAGGATACTGGATACCGGATAATTATAAATCCATTTTTTGATTTGCCAAAGGGTATCCAAGACATTATATACGAGATAGCGGAGTACCCGATTAGGAAAAGTACGAAGGGCACTGTATTCTTCCATATATAATTTGTAGTTTTGTTGTGGTATATTCCATTTTTTCTAGAAACAACGAGCTTCTATTTTCTCGCTCCGTTGTTTGCGAATAGTTTTTCACATCACAATCTCGTGTACGTGGTAAAGAGAAAGTTAAGTTGTAACCTTTACCTACCTGTGATTGAGATACCAACGCTAAATTCAAATAGCGCGGGCAGTGCCCTCTGCAAGAGGTTAGAAACCCCTATTTATATATTCTCTGAGATATTTGAAGTGTCCGTGCCGAGCAACGAGAGGGAAGACTTTGGGACGCGAAAGAAGAAGGTCGAAGAAGTGTGCTATTGGGGAGTGGTGGTGAGCGCGAGGAGAACGAAGAGAAACGGACACTGAAGCTGCTGCGCCTAGGTTTACGAGCGTCCATTTTCTTACACTTCATTGCCGTGTAAGAACACGGAACTACGCGGAGACTCGGAACTCGGCGACACCAGTCATCTGACCGTCGCAAGCTTCGCGCCATTGGGTGCAGGCAAGGCCCCGAGAAGAGGTCCGTAATAATCGTTTTTCCTATTTTTTCTCCTTTCTTTCGCCTACAAACGTGCCATGACTGCGAGATGCAGCAAGTTCGCTAAGACGTATTGCTTGAGACTCTTGACAGTATTTCCGTAGTGCTTCAAGCCACCCGTTTAATGCGTATGTCCAGTGGTTGCATGTCATCACATTCTCCAGTGTAAATAGCGGTCACTAGACCCTGCATAAGTAAAAAGTAAATGCAGAGAGCAACAAGCCCATTTAAGTGAATGTTGTAATGAGTGCTTCCCAACTGTTCTTGATGCTCCGTTTATATTGTTGTCAATGTGTTAAAAATTGTATAATTGTATTTGAATTTGTTAATTTGTTAATTTTTTTCTTGAAGAGAGAAGAGAAACGTTATGCTAGATTGATTTTGTTATTGTACAAAGGGTAATTTTTGTTTTGGTTTGTTTAAGAATATATGAATTTGGGTTTGGAAATTTTCTTGATACATAATTCCTTTTATAAGACGAAAAATAAAGATCCACGATCTTGTATAAAAAGTAATAATTTTCTTTTTTTCTTTTTTCGGCTGTTGTTTATCATATAGGTAATGTGGTGAGTTATCGTTGGCATTTCCAATGAAATAATTATATGCGTCATTGCCAACAATATTATGTTGTTTATGAACAGATCGCAGTTGTGAAGTTCTAACATTTACAAGTAAACTAAAATAAAGTTAGAATGGGTTTCAAAGTAATGCTGCCGAAAATCGATCTCGACATTTTGACCCATGTACTCATATGCTTTAGGAGTCCGGGTACCCAAAAAGTGTTTTTCGTTTGTCGAAACTTCTGCCCGTTCGAACGTCCGTCTGTGAACAAAAGTAGCGCCCAAATAGCACCCGGAATTATCACCTAAGAACATATTCCCACGATTTGACTGATATCACTGTTTGTCGAAAGTGAAACTGATCTCTTAATTTTTGGAGGTACTTACAAGAGGAGAGTTTGGACATTTTTGAGACTTGTTTCTTTATTTTTTTCTTAATTAGAGAAATGTGGTGTTATAAATACGATAAGAATGCTATTTTAGTTCAAATGTCCGAATTTTCGACAATTGCACACGAATATCCATATTTTGGAACAGGTCCTACAATTTCACTATTGTTATTATTGTTATTATTATTATTATTATCATTATTATCATATTATTCCTCTACATCGCGACTAAACGTGTTATGAGTCGGCTAAATAAAAAATGCCAGTACATAAGGAGCAGATGTAGGGGCTATCGGTGCATCTGCAATACATTGGCCAAAATGTGGGCTGTTCCGAATAATTTCATCGGTTTTGGAGAGTGTTTGTACCACTTAAACCACGTGTTTTTAACTGCGAGGGCGGTACAGATCTGCCAGTGGAGTTAACTACACACCCTGTCGTGTCTTTCCAAGTATTCGGTCTTTGCTAGAATTGGACAAGATGAGACGATATGATCAATTATTTCTACTTGTTCCTAGCAAATGCGAATTCATCATTTTGGGATATTTTAAGAACCGCTTTATCATAATGTGTTCTCAACGTTTGATCTTGGGCAGCTATTAAAACTGTTTCGTATTGTGGCTTCATTCTTTCCCTTTTAAGCCACATAAATGATCGATCTTTATTCATCTGCAACTTGTCTGTTCTTTTTAGATACTGTTTATGGAGTGGTTTGTCCCTGTACGATTTCTCTAACATTTTCTGACTATCACATTTCATGTGAAGTAGCATCAGAAGTTCGTTGTTTGTGTTATTCTGTGTGTCTTGCATAGTTTTCTTCGCAATGCTTCTTCCTACACTAACAATGCCTCTGTTTCCCATTGTTCGATTATTATTATTATTATTACTATTATTATTACTATTATTATTACTATTGCTATTATTATTATTATTATTATTATTATTACTATTATTATTATTATCATTATTAAGTCTTTCTCACAGTAAAGGTAACGAAATTCCAGGTCACGAAGGGATCGATGTTGATCACATTTTCCAAATGAAATTGTTGTTTCCGTGCACGTCCACTGCTATGGTCATTGGACCCGTTAGAGTAGTGAATGCTTTTCTGCTTGGCGGTGGCGGTGTTCCTGGATGGAGAAGTCTGGCGCCAACCTGCACGGCGGCTCGCGGGGGATTTCTCTCTTCAGTATTTCCCCCATCAGGGTATCGCCTCAGACGGGATAAGCGTGATTCTAAATGGCTTTCTAATTTGAAGCTTCCAAATGGCCCCCTGACACGAGTGGTAGTGTAGTTCACATAAGTGTAATTGTGTGCAATATACTAAGGACTAAGGTCCGCGGCCCGTTTGTTAGGATACTGCTCCGGCATTTGCCTGGTATTGATTGGAGACACAAGGGGAAACTACCGATTACAGCAGCCGGCCGCTAGAAACCTCATCCGCAGAGCGATTAAATCCGACCTAGCTATCTATAGTCGACCTAGCTGTACATAAAATCCGCCTCCGTCGGGACTCGAACTGTAGTACCGCCCGGTCAGAGTCGCTTCAGAAACAACGGTAATTCTGGCTCTGAGCTAAACTGAGCGGTGAGCAGGGAGATGGTGAGTAGGTGGCTTGCCACCGACCTTTGGGAGGGATTGGGTGTCGTGTTCGTTAGCCGGCAACTTCAGACACAACAAAATAGAGCCATGAGAGTAATAATTCAATGAGATACACGTCAGTGGTAGATATGCAACACACTGAAATTTATGTCAATCAAATGAAGAATTCATTACAATACACTAATTTTTACTTTTAAATTAATTAAAAACCATATAATAGGGGATTTGATAAAGGAAATGCAAAGAGGGGATGATAAAACAAAGAAACAAGACAAGCTGAACATTTACTAATTAATTTCAGTAAATCTGTACAAGAAAGAAACAGACTATTTGACAAAGGATTTGAATTATATAATAAAGTACCGTTAGAAATAAAAAAAATTGTGAACAAACCAAAGAATTTAAAAGAAAAATTATAAAATACATAAACGTAGAAAACTAATTTTGTAAATAGAGTATACCTATAGATGTAAACAATATATGTAAATGTATGCTTCAAATAGCCGAGAAGGCTAAATAACCCAATCAATCTATCTATCCTCTGTGTAGGAGGGCGGCAGCCCTTAAACCCACATATTAATGTTCAGACGGGGAGCATTCACCTCCTGATAGGGTTGCCGAGGTTCCGGCGGTAGTCGCGTCGGAGCTTTAAGCAGGTGGAGGCAGTGAGGAGACGCGCTTGGGGCCCTGAGCCCCCTGGGCTTCGGCCCGGGGATCCCTAGTTGGGCACTTGGCTCGTGCCAGCGGTCCTCAAACTCCAGGCACGGAGGAGGGATTTCTCACAGCGCATTGGAAGTCGCGCATTGATTCGACTTCGGTATTGGCCCGGGAAGCTAGTAGCACTGAGCTGGCAGGGCGGCCCGACCTAGGCATTGAATGGGAAGGTTACCGGGAGGGTAAACTGCGTTCTGGAGGGACCAAGATACTAGCCTCTCGGCGTACTTGTGCGCCGGCGGGGGGGGGGGGGGTGCGGATAAAGACCGCAGAACGTACGAGACCACCACGGAGACCAATCCTCCTTATAGAACAAGCAATAGTGGGTGTTTTAGACCACGCAGGGAATTTACTGCCATTTGCCCCTGATTGGTAGGCAACTCATCCTACAGTGATGTTCGGCAGGTTCAGGTTTTGGGGCCAAAAATTCGCGTACCTGCTAGTCGTCAGTGTCCCCTACGTGCTCTAGAATTTGTAACATATTTTTTGAAATTTTGTTCTAGCAATCATATCTGAGAAGGAAATTGTGAATAAGAACAGTGGTTGAACCGTAACTTTTCCGAAAAAGATGCATCCGTTTTACTGTAGGTGAATGTCAAAAGGAATATCGTAATGAAAAAATTGAGACGAAAATTTAGTGACAGAAGAAAATGGTAGTTTTCTATAAAAATATGAAAGAAAACGTAATCATAATAATGGTGTGAATTAGATTCGAAAGGAGTACGGAAATACAAATGAAATACATATGCATGTGCATAACGTGCACGCATATATGTTTACAGAATCCCATAACCAGCTTACAATATTGTTCAGAAATGGTGAAGGTGAGAGACCATGCAACATTTATATCCTGAATTATTATTGAAGAGTTCTGAATTATGTCATTCCTAGCCAAGTGAAAATTAGCGAATTTCATGCAAATGCATGAGAAAATGAAAAAAGCGTACATTGGCGCAGCATCCACTTAACCACGTATGAAGAAATGCGGACAAGTCTCGTAGTTCAACATAATTGTGCGCAGCCAGAAACGTACAAATGTGAACAAACGTGTCGTGCGGGAGAGAAAAACGGAACTAATGGACTGTTGTTTTCAGGTGACTCGTTCCATCAGAGACAAAATACTACTCAACTAAGTAAATTGTGCATCCCCCGGCATCGAACCACTTCTCGAAGAAAACCTGACAGAATGGAGGAGACCTAAATCTTAGTGATCATCTGAAAACGCCAGTTTTGCTCAAGTCAGCGGTTGTACCGTTGTATGGCCACACTCTTCAATTGTTAATTTTTTAGATGAACATGGAAAGAATTAAATGAAATTAATTAAATTGATTTTTTTTCCTTAAGGCTACTTCCAGCCCCTGGAATGCTTGGTTTGGTTTCCTATTTCGTCCCATTGGTGCGCATATTTGATCATACACTAGACACTAACGCACTTGCTCCTCTGATCGGGGGTCAGCAAAAAGCGAGACCCTTTGAAACAATACATACATGAGACATAAGGGACGGGACAAACAACCATGCCCAAGCTGAGTCTCGAACTCGCGGCCCTTCGGACCAAAGCGCTGAGTCGGTACGGGCTCTTAGCCACCTCGGCAATCCAGTCCGCGAATTAATGTTTTTTTTTTAATTTTTCAATAACAATTATGAAGAAAATGGCCAATTCTCCAGCTGTCTGTCTTTCCGTTTGTGTGTCTATATATCTTCCTGTCTATACATCTGTTTGCCTTTTTGTCAGTCGGTCTTTCGATGTGTCTGTCTTCTCTGTCAGTCTTTCTTTATGGCTGTCTTTCAGCTTTTCTTTCTGCTTTTTTCCCTTTCTGTCTCTCTGGCCTTCACTCTTGCTCTGAGTATGTGTGTATATATGTGGCCTTTCGATGACTTATTTTCCATCATAAGACGCGGATTAATACAAGGAAAATACTTCTGCCCAACACCTTTCGAAGAGCCTGAATAGACGTATCGAAGCTCGCCTTCCTTTCCAGCGCCCCAAGGCTGCGCCGGAGGGCAGGGAGCGCCGCGTGTCTGCGATTCCTTCATTTACGACCCTGTGCAATGGCCGCGGCGTCGTGCGGGGGCCCCGGGCTCCCCGCGGAAGGCGGGCGGGCGGCACTCGCGCGTTTGCTGCCCTGCGAATTCGCAGCGAATCGTTATGCGATGCCCCACGGCGGCGCCGTTTCCAGCGGAGTCGCGCGCGCCCGGGGCGTTTGTTCGGCGCCCGGGCGAAAAGCTCCATTTACAGCCCGCGGAGAGCGCGTAACGATGAAACAAACTCCGCCGGCACGCGGGGCGGGCAGACGGGCAGCTCGAGAACCCCCCCAGGCCCGCGGCTCGACGCGGCACCGGCGCGTGCTGCGCTCTAGCGACATTTCGGCCAACTTGTTGAGCTGTTCGGGAAACGTGTGGTTGTGATGTGCGCGCTCTAGGCGGGGCGATGACGAACTACGCGAACGTACGCGCGACCCGCCGAATTCGATTGCCGTTGCCGCTTGAAACCGCCGAAGGTGTCATCCCCGAGGCAACCTAGGGTTTCGGTCGGCCTGCGATCCGCACTCTCTCGGCCGCGGACATTCCCACAGACTAAAGGGTAATTCGCGAGAACGCACGGGCGACTGGTGGAAATCTTGTCACTATTGTCTTTCATCTCAATCACTTCATTAAAGAAGTATTAATAATTCCCTACTCAAGCACTGCAGTGGCATTAGTTGATACCCTGAGCCGTGGCTGAGCCGTAGCTATGCCGTGGCTGAAACTGTCTGAGTAAATATTTTATTTTTAAATAGATTTTATGAGTATTGAGTCTACATATATTACATGGGATATTTACATGTATTTGCATTAGAAACAAAATAGGTGTGATAGATATTGATGCGGTATATTTAAAAACTGTGACGTGATATGGTTTTCATTGATGTATAATCTACGTATAAAATTGAGTAATCTGTGCACCCTACATTCTTGGAGGTAAAAAAATAGTATTCCCTATAGTAAATCAGTGAAGTAATTGCATTTTTACTCTTAAAAACACATATCCTATAGTTGGAAATTCATGATACGAATTTGATGTAATTGGGATTAACAATAGAGGCTAAATTTGATGATGTAGATTTTTACAGCTAAGCAATCTTCCTCTATTAATACTTCCTGATCTTTAGTAGAAAAGATACTTTACCGTTGTTCTAGCGCAGGCCTGCTCAACTCACTGGTGAAAGGGCCGAGCCGATTCCGATGCTCGAGCCCCGAAATTCGCTAGCGAGCTGCGTTGTGACATGCAGAAGGTGGAGATCTCTCAGCGGTAGAGGAAATGATTTCGGGAGGGCAGTGTGATGCGGTTAAATGCTCCTTCGGCCATTGTCTCCGGAGCGCATGACGGGGGCAACGTGAATTACCATTTCCTTTGCGGCCTTCGTATGGCAAAGTGTTTGCAAACACGCAAGACGGCGGGAATAGAATCGAAAACAATGTATGTTTAGTGATTTTAAGACCAAGTATAGCGATATTCATCTTCTTGGATTTCCCTTTTGCTGTGACCTTCTTAAATTTCAGATAACAAAGCAGTGTAAAGTTATATAGTTGCTGACTCCCACACACCTGCAAAGTTTTTAATATAACCTATATGCAATCATTGGTTGATACTTTCCGGAAATTTCGAAAATATTTGTTGATGGAAAACCTATTTTTATTTAAATTAGTAATATAATTCGTAAAAAAATATTAAGAATTTTTATTTTAAAAAGTACGTCACAAATGGAGTGTATAAACAATTTTTTTCGTAGATAAGCGAGGGGAACAAGTTAAAAATTTAATCGGATCAAACTAATTTTTCAAATATAATTTTATTTCCGCTTTTACTGAGTAATCCGTCTAGAATTTTTTTAAAGATGCAGAATGCTTGAATAAATAATTTAAGTTTTTTTTATTACACGCAAATTAGTTTTAAACAGATTGTATAATTAAACTAGTGACGCATAAAGCAGCATGTACTTTCTCGCATTTATTCTAAATTTTCAATTTTTCGAAAATTCAGTTCAACAAAAATGAAACCCACTCCACACTTTGAAGCATCCCTTCTTCTGGCCATTCAAAAAATTGAAGAACGGCGAGCGGTTTTTGAGAAAAAAATATTTAAAAAATTAAAATTGTCCATCTTTTGCGAAAAAAATGTACAAAAACTATTCTTGTTAGCGGAAACTGAAACTTGACCTTATTTGAAGATGTCTTTTAAGAACAGATTTTATTAAAGAACAAATATCTATCTTCAGTATTGGGGTTATAGTCAGACGCCCACAAAAATTGCACTTGTGCAGGTTACGAAAAATAAGGAATTTCAACAAACACGAGACCTACACCGCGTCTTGAGCTTCCTCTACACTATCCAGAACCATTTAATCTAAAACATTGGAGCCATTTTTGAAAATATTTTGAAAATGTTTATGAGGTTTGATGTAAAGTACCCTCAAAAATCCAAATATCTGCTTGAAACTCAAATTTCCGAGTTCGATCAGATCGATCAAGGAATATCGGTTTTGGAAAAAATCGACTAAACGATTAAGGCGTTAGCGTTGACCAGAGATGAATAGTCGTTTTGCCGTCAATCAATTTTTCGATATCAAGGACCCACAAAACATTGATTCTGGCTACACCACATGGTTACAGAAAGTTATTTACTATATAATGGAACATGATTTATCAACTTTTTCTTTACTAGAGACCGGCTATAAAAGTTTTTCTGTCGAAAATTCGCAGTGTTTCTGCTCACGATTACATAACTTTCTCTTCTGACGAAGTGCGAGAAAGGAAAAAGGACCTAGTTTGTTCGCAGCTTCCAGAGGGAGTGGTATCTCAAGGCATGAACTTATGTCGCTGTATTGCCTCTCACCAGAAGGTCCTAGGTTCGAGATCCGACGATAGTAGGATTTTCGACATTGGTTTTGATAGGTCGATTTCAGTCGGTATTCGGAGGAAATATCTAGTTGCTGACTGCTCTGATCGGTAGTTTTCCGTGGTTCCTGCGATCAGTACCAGACGAATGTCACAGCAGTACCAAAAAACGGACCAAGGACCACGAGTGATCTTTCTTTCCTTTTCCTTGTTCTATCCTCACCTCCTTCACACACACTGACATGCACTACACTACTACACATGCCGGGAGGCCGAACGGGAGCTTAGGGGCGGTGCTCTACTGTTGGGAGATTCCTGGTATGGAAAAACCCCGCTAGCCGACGGTAGGTAGGCGCCGGATCTCACCAACGGCGTAGGATTACCACCACCTCGTGAGGAAAAAACATGCACTACACGTACGAGACAAATGACCTTGGCAGTTGGACCGTCCGGCAACACTAATGAATCAATCAAATCTTTCTATCGCAACTTCCCTAGATTGGGAATTTATTGTCAGGTCAGCGTTACACGACACGTGCGGCAAATCATTCTGAAGGTCGCTGGCTTGCATTTCTTCACATGGCCTTGCCTACCCAGAATTCACTCTACACCTACTCTGTCCGCCATAAGCGATCCTTTCGTTGCGATAAACTTCCGTTGCTGCCCAGAGCGGAGCTAGCACGGGCGCCCGCACTCGTCTGACTAGCCTGCACTAACATTCGTAAGATTTCTTTACTAGTGGTTCATGTTGTTTACCTGTTCTTTGGTTATGTTAACGTTGGTGAAAATACCAGCCAGAAGACAGTTGTATGGCAATCGTCTTTATTACTGTATCCGATAACGTGCAGAAAGGCATACATACTGGAGTAGGCGAAGAGAATGACACGGTCCGTCGTGTTGAGAATTACTGTTCGTCCTACACTTCTTTTAGGTTGGTAGCGAATCGTATAACACCCCGGGTGAGAGGCGTTTCGATACCAGTCTAACAAAGCACTTCATAGCTCGTACCGATTTCACCGTCACCTGTGAGTAACATTTCCTATCCCTGTCATTTGTACGTGTGATGCCGGTTGCCTATACTGGGTGACACGGGCCATAAATAGGACAATCTGTCTGTGCATGGTCTTAAATCAACTTAATTTATAAGTATATATTTCATATACACCCGCTTGTCATGTACTAGCAACCCATCTTGTACAAATTTATAACTCTGATTTGAATTATATATTTAGACATTTATTTCTAGCCTTAATATCCATCCACACAGCTATGTTGTAATTCTTCGCAACAGACGTGCTACATCGCCCGATCGCAATTCAACGAATTCTGTCCATACGTTTCCCGCCTCTCGCTGGCACAACCACATCGCGCTCGCAGCAGCGATCTACACAAAAATTGCTAGAAGCATGATTCGTTAACATTATTAACGTTCAACATCTTACCAAAATTCCTAATTCTATTTGTCATATACTGACGCATGTTTTTTAAATATAAATTAGCCCAGCTTATAATATTTCTATTTGTAATAAATGGAAGCCTCTTTTTTATTGGTTCATGAGAATTCGAACCGCGAAACATCTTAGGCCTCAGCCGGCCGTTCGCAATGAACCTCGATCCAGGGTGGCAGGGAGCGTGGACGGGGAGCGTAGGCAGGGACAGGGCGGGGTACGTGGGCGGGGCGCGTGGGCGGGGCGCGGCCCGGAGGCGCCTTGAACACCGCGGGCGGGCGTGCGCAAGGGGGAGGGGTAGGAAACGGTAGAGGCGGCTAGGCGGAGGGAAGAAACGAGGCGGCGGGGGCGCTCGAGGCGATGCGGGGGCACGGCGAAAAGGGCGGGGGAGGGCGGGGGAGGGCGGGGGAGGGCGGGGCGGAGAGCAGCGCGCAGCCCCGCGGGCGATCCAGGCCCAAGAACGACGCCGCGCTCGCGCCCCGCGAATCTGCCAAGTCGGAGCGGTTGCTTCAGCTAACATTCGTCCCAGCGCCGAAGATTTCAAATTGGCTCGGCGACCTGATAGTTATATTCGATATGTTCAGTCATAACGCGATCTATCAACATCGTATATTTTTTTTTGTTTTCTAATGCCAAGGTTGATTTTTATTCTTCATTCGTTATTATGATTGCAAACCTATTTGTTTATTATGAATGTTTGCCAGTTCCGTTTATGTATTCCGTTATCTGAATGAATTGGGTTGAGGATTCTAGAGGAATGAGATTCATGTTCCAATCAGCGTAGTTTCTGACACGCATGGCCAGGCATTTGTACGCCATCTAGAATAATTGTAGAAGCTTCCTCATTCGGATGTCACTATCTCTTCTTCGTGAGCGAATTACCTCTGCTTTTTTCAACTATTCGCGAATGTGCAAATGATGTTAATAAGAAATAGAAGAATTTACCGGTTTATTTTTTAATTTCGGCTCTTTTCTGAACGATTTACAATAATGTGTGAATTCTTTCGCATTTGATTCCCTGCTATCAAATTCGACAATTTTTATCAATATTTCTTGCGTGTCTTGTTGCCCTTTAACATATCCTTTAACATGACCTGATGCCCCGTGTATTGCTTTGAGATATGAGTCGCGTTTTGCGAGAGAACTCAATATTCTTGAAACATACATCTGAGTCGTGTTGCGAACCTGGGTGAAATTTGACCTCCTCTTGCAAGAAAAATATAGGCTACGAATGTGATCCGTGAGTGTGAGCCTGGAACGAAAACATTCTTTGACTGGTTTACATGATAAACATTGCATAAACATTGGACAAATAAAATTTTTACATCAATATCGTAATGTTATGTATAGTAGCAGGGATTTCACAGCATGATAGAGTAAAACTTCTCTGAACGACCGGTTCTAAGAAACGACAGCAGTTCTCAACGACCGATTTTTCTTGCAACGGACACTGAAACCCATTTTGTACGTAAATTGTACATATTTTAACAGACCACCTCTCTCCCCGACCACTGACCAACCGCTCTCATAATTTTTTACCCCTTTTCAGATTTCTTTTTGAGAAAAATTGTAAGAATAAAGAACATGGAATTTCCAGAAAGTAAAATGGATTAGTTGCATTGTGAATGGCATTTGCGCGATCTTCCTTGTCCCTTGGCTTGAATGATCGAGGAAATTGTGGAATAGGTTGGATTCAGAGAATCATGTAACGGTATACCTTGATCAATGATATGGTACCATAGCTGAACGCTCAATTTCAGTTTCATTTCATCTAATTAGTAGGCGAATATGTACGTGAGCTAACATTTAATTCTCTGAAATAACAGAAGATTCCTTACCTTACCTTCCTGGAAGAACATCTTTACGGTAGGATATCAATGTCGAATTCAAGGTAACGGATTTCTCCCTTACTCGCGGCTGTTTGGGTAGCGTTAGCGATCGAAACCTGTGCCCACCGCCCACCCAGCATCCACCGCTTGGTGTTGCTCTTAATTATGCGAGTAAAGCACGTTTGTATGATGTAGAATGCACGTACGATGCAGAATGTTTTATTGGTGCCCAAATAAAATTCCGGCATAGGTGGCTCTTGGCGTCAACTGGTGTCACTGGAGAGCCTCTGATAGGGAGATCCTATGGTTTGAGCCCGGGTGGTGGAAGGATTTCCTACACATACACATAGCTAGATCGAGTTCATCCGCTTTCTGGAGGAGAATTCTTGGGGCCGATTGCTCTGATCAGTAGTTTTCCATGGTTTCTCCAGAGTACACTACCAGAATACCAGACAAATACCATAACAAACGGACCATGGATCGCGCGTGATCTTTCCTTCCACTTCCCCCTTCTTTGTTCTATCCTCGCTCGATACTTACACACACACACACACACACACACACACATGCACTACACAACCACATACCGGTAGATCCGTCGGGAGCTTGTCCCGCCTGAGTCGGTGCCAGTGACATCAATTGGTGCCCTGAGCCACAGCCCGTCGGTGATTAATGGACATTGTGTAAGCAACAGGTTGTTAATTGTGCTATTGATTTGGGGGATAGCTGCAATATACAAGTAAACGCACCTCTTGGCGATGATCTGTGACCAGTGTTGGCCCGCTGACCTTTCAACTCTTGGTGCCGGGTCAAAATCCCGGTAGATCGACATGCAATTTGTGGAATACACCTTGCTCGCGGCACTTTTCTTTGGTTTGCCCCTGCCTCTCATTCTGCCACGAGACCCTCGCTTTTTTAGTATACTAATATCAATTCATCAAATATCAGTAGTTCAGCTTTACGAAGCGTATCGAACAAACGCTACTTCAATCCTACAAGTAGTTATGGGAGAGTTTCCTCTCGATCTTGAGGTTCAGGTCGCAGCTGGGAGATATGTAAATAGACGCAATGGTAACACATATTACTTAGATGGTTGTGAAATAGATTTAAGAGTCCAGCCATTTAAATTGTTGTATGTAAACGCATTGGAGCGTGGAAAACACATGGGAGAATGGTGGTACAGGAAGAGATGCTTTTGCATTTTTTCCTTCGGTACAGTATAGAAGGGATTGTTGGCATTTTAAGCCATCTTGAGCGTTAATTCTAATCATCAGAGGATATGAAACCGTTTAAAGCCGTTACACAGTCTTGGTCTGTTTCCTCCAATTGTGACTGCGGGGAGGAGGAGTCCGCTATTCAATTATTATGTGAATGCCCAAAGTGGGCTACGCTACTGTTTGAGATAGAAACACGAAATGAAATTGAGCTGTCAATGGACCCCTTACCTAATTTCTTATGAATTAAAGGGGCATACAAGGAAATTCATAGTTTTTAATTCGAATCGTAATGGCGCAAAACAAACAATAGTTGCATATAGTAAATTATGAAATTGTAAATAAGTCTTTCGATGTTTCGGTAGTAAACCACCCGGTTCCCCGTACCATGGACGGTAACGCCCAATAATATTTAAATGCGGCTAAGAGATGGACGAAACAAGATGTAAGATGAATTTATAGATTGATAATATTTATGTAAATATTCAACATGTTAACTTTGTGTAATTAAATAAATGTCACAGAAAAGTTGGAGATAAATAGAAATGTAAGACGATCGGTAGGATGACGTGTAGGTAGGTGCGTTGTTCATAGATTCGCACCTACCTTGTCAAAGCCAAAAAGTGGCGATGTAATCTATTTTTTTTAAAAAGACACAAATAAATACACAATATAAAGCATAGTGGTTCACTCTACATACCGCCACATTACTCAAAAATATGAAAAGTCTGGTTTGTTAATCTCTTATCACCTCGGACTGATGTTAGCTCAGGTACATCACACAGTGTTCATATCAAGGTTATCGTTACATTAGACCATCCTGCACCGGAGTGAAGAATGAATAGATAATTTAGTATGTCTGTGATTATAACCCTTACGGGATACTTGTTTTCGGGTGTTTCGGTTTACGTTCTTCAGGAGGTGTTATTACATTACTAGGGTTTACTGTCTGCTAGAGCAGATAGTAAACTTTCGGTGGAATTTGAATGTAGCTCAGAGGCTTCATTTAGGCTTGAGTATCTTTTACATGCAGTAAATCTACTAACATAGGGCAGCCGGCTTTACTTCCCCTCCGAAGGAAGCCGTAGTAAGAAATGTTTCGCTCTTAAAAATCCTCGACTTCGATTGGGTGTAATCCCGCGAACTTGGTTACTACAGTTCGATACACTTACATTCGAAGCCGGTGAGGCTGGCGCAGACATGCTCCATGTGCTCTGACGTCAGTAAATTGCGTGGTATCGCGTGGTATTGCGTGGAAAAGAGGTATCCCTAGGGGACGAAACCGGCGATTTGAATGTAGCTCAGAGGCTTCATTTAGGGTTGAGTATCTTTTACATGCAGTAAATCTACTAACATAGGACAGCCGGCTTTACTTCCCCTCCGAAGGAAGCCGTAGTAAGAAATGTTTCGCTCTTAAAAATCCACGACTTCGATTGGGTGTAAACCCGCGAACTTGGTTACTACAGTTCGATACACTTACCGTTACACCATCACCACCGCCGCCAGGAGCCAGCCATCATTTTCTAATTGTGTGGGTTGCGTCATCGGATGCCCGCGACGTTCACCGATAGCGACACTTCTCCATATCTTTGCAACCGACCCGTTATTCGCCGCCGCCCTCCGCCATCTCCTTGCCACTAATCGCCTCTCTGTCATCTCCAGCCGCCCCCGACCATTCCATTCACTCCCTACCAATCATCCTCCACCATCTCTCTGCCATCCACTGCTATCACCGGACGCCTCTCACCATTTCTCACCATTCCCCGCCTACCTCCCCACCATTTCTTCTCCTTACACATCTCCCTGCGTTCCCACCTTGACCTTGCCATGCCCCGCCATCCTCTTTGCATACTCCCGACATTGCCCCACCATTCCCCGCCATCTCTCTACGATTCACCGCTATCCACTCCCCGCCATCTCCCTGTCATTTTGCCGCAATATACGCGTCATCTCATCGCCATTCGCACTGTCCAAAATCTCTCTAATGAATGCAGGGCTGATTAAGTGACTCTTATCGTCCGCTAACGTTTTGCTGCGGCGATGGTGTAACGGTTAGCGTATTGGACAGGTATACCCAAGTTGGCGGGTTCATACCCGATTGAAGCCGTGTGTTTTGAAGGGCGAAAAAATCCTTCGTACGCCTTCCTTCGGAGGGGAAGTAAAGCCGGCTGTCCCATGTTAGTAGATTTACTTGCATGTAAAAGATCCTCAAGCCTAAATGACGCCTCTGAGCTAAATTCAAAATCGTCTGTTTCTCGCTCAAGAAATACCTGCTTCCTCTGCTAGTTGGTGAAAGGAGCGTTGCGAAATTTGCGTGGTCAGACGGAAGAGCGGGCCTGATGGCCCGAGTCTCGCCACGTAAAATAAGGCATTAATTCAATTCAATTAGGTTCGGGATCACCCTGCATGGGATTTTCTGATAATTGTGGAGAATGTGTGTGCTCTCTAACTGTAGTATACTCCCATATTGAATCATCAAGTTGGTTGTAATACTCGATGCATGTAAACGTCAATGATTCCTCATTGTTCCTCATGTTTCCTCATCGAAAACTGCATTGTAGTATCGTGAACCGTTTAGAAGTTGTAGAAGAAATTCTAGCATGCACACTCTTACACAAAATGAGTCAACGCAATAACTACACATTCTCATCCTCTTTAATATAGTAGTAAAACAATTAATATTCATTTTTATAATGAATTCTACTATATTTTGAAACAAAAATTTCAATAAATCGTTAAATTATGTCATTTGTTATCTTCATTTACTCACGATAAGTTTAAACACTAATATTGTTTTTCTCGAATATATTATTGTTGAGGTGGTGGTTGTGCATGCATTTTTGTGATGGTTGTGCACGTTCTTAGTTGCATAATCCTTGACACTAAAATGTAGGAACCCCGTATATAATGAGTATTTTGAAGTAGTTGTGAGTAATAAGCTCATATAACCGCAAGGCCATATCCCGCATTTACACGATTAATTTGTTAACTGCGGAAGTACTTTGCAATGTGCCATGATTAAGTAAATCTTAATAATAAAAAAGTAATAATGGTAATAAAAGTAATAATCATTGTTGATTATTTTGAAAAGCGCAAAAGTAGGGTGTCATCTATGCGCTTTACCTTAGCAATCTACTTAATTTATTTTCGTCAAAAATATATGTACAGAGCATATAACATATGGGGGAGAAGTATCATTTGCACATCTTTTCTTGAGCTCCAGCTACTTTTGACTTGCTACATGTATTTCGCATTACAAAGTTATGAATTTTCCGCAAACAATCATACTTATGAACACCGTCAAAACGTCAGTCACCGTCAGAAACAATATGTTCGTTATCTTTGAATGTTCAACCGCAGTTTTTCTACAGAATCGGAAGAAGTAATGGTACTTGTTTGGAAAGGCACCAAAGAAAATTCCTAAATTAGTGTAATAATTCTAATAAGTGTTTCTGTTCTGTTTGGTGTTGAGAGGAGTACAGTATGAAGAGTTTCGTCCAACCAAACAATCTATTCTTACAAATTTTGTAATGTTCACATCTTAAAACTTCAGAGAATTGTCTACGTAGTTTTACAGTGCCTTGCAAAGGCTTCAAATTTGCAGGTAATTATATAACTGCAAGGCTGACTATTATATTATTGCAACATTTCATTCACAGACGAACAGTTCACAGGATGTACAACATCTAGACGCAACTTCGGTTTTTGGTATTTTGTCATTAGCACAAACGTAGGCTACTCATTTCCCTAACCGTTAATTTGCCAACAAATGGTTTGGTTATTTATGACATTGTTTCTTAAAAACACACCTGAAACTAACTTATCAATAAAAATACCTCACTGAACTTACTTATAAGCATCTTTTTTTTCAATGGAATTGAAAAATATATATTTTTCAGAAATGTTTTGGAATGACGCACTGATCAAAATTTATTTCGTCAAATTTCACAACATTTTAATGTAATTAGAATTTGTCATCTTACAGAAAATTCCAACTTCGCTTTTCAAGTCTTGGAGCTGGAGTTTCGTGATGCCAACGAGCGACTGTATCTTCAGTTTGCCCACCCTTTCTGCTATTAGTAGACGGATTGATAGTTATGCACATTCTGTTATGAAGTTGCCAAGTAAAAGTTTGGATGGAAATTAGAAACTCCACGTAAGTTAGGAACGTTCCATGAATAACAAAAGTTTAGATATAAAGCTTCATAAATAATTGTAACGTAATAATGGAAACCGCGCCGAGTCAGGTGAGTAATAGAGGCTTTTCCGGAGGCGGAAAAGAGAAAGTGAGTGGATGGGAGAAGGTGACGGAGTTGGGGGAGGGGGAAGGGCAGGAGGTAGAGGGAAATGGCGCAGCACGCGAGCGACGGCATGGGCGAGTCCTTCCGTTGCTGCTCGTCAGAAACGAGTGTGGGATCTCTCACACGGTTTAAAACGACAATTTTGTTTTGCATTCGCATATCCGCTTTAGAAGTCGTCGCGGCCTGCAGAGGCCCAAAAGAAGAATTAATCGCGGTCAGTGCCCTTCAATTTTCTCTACCGTCTCCCTGCGTCTCTTTTTTGTGTCAAACTCATTTTCTATTTCCAACCCCACTCCCTTCCCGGACGTGTTTATTTTTAGCCTTTTTCACGTCAGCATTTTTCATCTTCCTCTGCCGTATAAAAGGCAGGGAGCTTCTAATCAGTTGCCGGGACGAAGGCTGTGCAATGCGAAGGTACGTGAGAGAGAGCGAGAGAGTTTGTGGGAAAGGATGAGTGAGAGAGAGAGCGAGAGGGCGTGAGGGGGGGGCGTTGTGGGGGTGGGTAGCACCTGAGAGCGGTGTACTGGGCCTAGGGCGATTCCCCAGGTACTGCGCCTCTGCCGGACTTGTCTTCCGCACAAAGTTCGCGTTGGCCGCCGGCAAAACGCGCGGCAGAGAGAGAGAGAGAGAGAGAGAGAGAGAGAGAGAGGGAGAGAGAGAGAGAAAGGAAGCTACAGAGAGACAGAGAGGGAGCAGGGAGACAGAGAGATGGACCGAGAAAGGTTGATGCGTGGAAAGAGGATCGCCACGCCCAACCCCACCCCTCCGGGCCCCGCCCAGCCCACCCCATCACCATTCACCCAGACACCAAACCTACCCCTCACATCTGCCCCATTTCTCCGCTTACCCACCGGCAAGGGGGGCCCGGGGCATCAACTGATGTCGCTGCAATGTTTCTGACCTTTAGGTTCTAGGGATCGAGTCCCGACGGTGGCAAGATTTTCGGCACTCGCTAGACAGCTGGGCCGAGTTCAGCCGGTGTCTGAATAAAAATTCTATCACACTGATAGTTTTCCGTGGTTCTTCTGATCAAAACGGTCGGTCCGAACACAATCTTTCCTTCCTCTTCCTTGACCTTTCCTCATAATTTACTTGCACACATTCACATGCACTACACCATCACACTTGTCAGGAGACCAGTCGGGAGATTAGAGCCCATGTCGTCTGGGGCGGTGCCCTACTGAAGGGAGATAACTTGTTGGGGAAGACCCCGCTAGTGAAAGTGGTTTGCCGTCGAATTTCCAGCAAACAGCGGACGATAATCGCCACCTCTCATGACAAAAATGCACTACACTTACGGGATTAATAACCATATCAGATGAAACGCTCAGAATCACTAATCAGTGAATTAAACAATCAATCAAATCCTATATATCCTGCACACTATCATCTCTACCCTTTCAACCCATTCCATCCTTCATCTGACTCTTCTGCAACAAGTCAATCCATCGACTCTTACACCCATTCGCTAACCCAACTCCACCATAAACCAGGAACCTTAACACATCGCACCCGCTCCAGTTTTTGCTATTCCCGACGTGCTGACACCCATTTCTGAGCAATGGCGGAGGATAGACCGCAGCGTATGCAGAGGGGAAAAGGGCGTTGGGTGCCAAAGGATGATGAGGGGTTGTGAAGCAATCAAAATGAATAATATAACAAAATTAGAAAAGCAAATGATAATTAATACATTGACTTAAAATATTAATGTCCAACATTATGGTAAAATATATTGTAAGTGCATAACGTGTGCATGAACACAGTTATCGCTATTCAAATTTTCCGTTCTGGGCTTACACGTTCTTTCCCTTATTGCATTTAATATGTAATATAAAAAAAATTGGAATATAATGTTTTGAGTGGTTATAGACATTTACTCGAGTCATTGTTCATTTCAAATGTTTATAAACATACATTTTGGCTAATTTTTATAGACAGAAAGATCAGTTTTCTAATCATGTATGTGAGTATTCAAAGAGCTTACCTTGAAATTAATATGAAATCTTTTTAAATGAATACATAATTATTTTACTTTTTCGTATCTTCTAGAAGAAAATTATAAAGCTACAGGAAAAAATGCCGATGTGCTGTTGTAGTACCACAAGTTTCTTGTGCAGATGAAACTCCATAAAACAGGACTCATCAGAAAGACGGATCGGGGCAATGAGCTACCGGTAGCAGTCGGAGCAGAAGGCGGAAACCAACTTAGCGATGACTGTTTAACGCTACGAACGGTTGAAGCAAAGGTTTGGACGACAGTATCACGCAAGACATCATTCCCAAATGCGCACATACATCCTAGGGAAGGAAGGAAGGAAGGAAGGAAGCAAGCAGCTCAAGCACTAATAGCCCAGTGATATTCATAAGTGAATGTGAAGATCTGTATTTTATTCTCTAAAATTGGAAACAAATGTAAAGTGTTTTCTTAGACATAAAGGTTTGAATCGTCTTAAAAATGTAATAAAAAAGTTATTAAACACTTAATCATGCAGCTTAGTACGACAAATGCAATAACGAGTTACGTGCAGCAGTTGTTTATGCCTTGAAAATAAACTTCACTAGTCACGCAGTATTTGGATGCTCTTATTTTTACCTCGGGATTTAACGCATCGGAATATGATTAGCGAAATGACATAAACTTTTCGTGTTTCGTTTGATTATCGTCAATGGTGCAAATAATACATCGACATTGTCACGTTGACAAATTTAAAGTGTTGTTTCGTTCCGCTTATCGCAGACGGTTTGCGCTCCGCCCTGTAGAGGCTACTTCTGTCCCGGCACGGTTTTCTAACATTGAAACCGGGTGAGATGGCTCAGGACATAAACTAATATCACTGCTGTCTCTAGCCGGGAGATCCTCGTTTGGAGACCAGCTTGTCAGCTACGTCAAATTCAGTCGCTATCTTGAAATTCAGTCGCTATATCAGAAGAATATCTCAGAAGGAGAATTCTAGCGACCGGCTCCTCTGATCGGTAGTTTTCCGTGGTTCCTCCAGTCAACACCAGGCGAATGCACAAGCAGTACCTTCACAAACGGGCCACGAACCGCGCGCGATCTTTCCTAACTATTCCTTGTCCTGTCCTCACCCTTTGCGCACTAACACTAACACGCACTACACTACCACACATGGCGAGAGACCGGTCGGGAGCTTGTCCCGGCTGGGGCGGTGCCCCGCTGGTGGGAGACCCCGGATTGGGGAAAGCCACGCTTGCCGATGGTAGGTCGGCGCCGGATCTCGCCATCCAGCGAGAGAAGACCACCGCCACCTCCTGAGGAAAATGCACTACACTTACGGGACTAATGGGAGTAGTTGACACACCCGGAATCACTAACAATCAATCAATTCTACAATTGAACTGTTCGCGTAGTGTATGTGTGAAACCAGTACTATTAATGTTTCTGTTTTATTGCTCCAAGGTGAACAATGATTTCCTTCCAGCACAATTTTGGAAAACAACAGCCAACCGTCGAAATCACGCGGCTAAGTCACGGCCTCGGCGACATCACAATGGAGGACGCCCGAAGTCAAGATCACGTTCAACTCTACTACGACCACGGATACCAAAAGCAGAAGCGAGCCAGTAAAGATTAACTCGGTACCTCATCAAAAATATCCAACATATGCAGTAAGTAATAGCAATATATTTGATGTTCTGTTCAACTATCAAGAGTCCGATGCTCTCGTCAGACACGGTAAGTATCGCACGCATTTACTTTACCACATTGACAATCATCGTGCATACAATTAAGGAAGTAGTAACTAGGAAATTTTACATTGATTTTAAAGAAAACGAAATTAAAGAAAATTTAGAAACTAAAATGTTTCAAAACTAACAGCTACCGTAGAAACATGTATAACTCAACGTACTCGGACCCCTCTACAAAAATATTTCTAGAGATTAAGAAGGCGTACGTGTCCATACTAAATATGATTAATACTCAAATTTTGAAGACAAAATTAAATCTGAACATATTGAGAAATATACATGAGTAGTGGGAGTCACACGACTTCACGGTACGGACAAGAAACGAATTATTGTTGTAGCAGTAGAGTTTTAAATCTATAAAATAGTAATAAAATCATTTGAAAAATACTTCTGCAACTCGGATGTAAAATTTTAAATGAAAAAAAAAACATAAGCAACCGATTCAGTGTTCAAGATGTCAATACTTTAGTCATAGCACGGGTAATTGCCTAAAAAAATTTAACATGTACTAAGTGTGCTTGAAATTATCTAACCGCTGATTGTAAAGCACAGTCTGTTATCCATTTCTGGATAAATTGTAAATCCTCTAACAAACCTCATTATCACAGGGCGGACACTCAAAGAAGCTTCTATAATTGGTATAATAAAGTATGTTCAAAGAAAGGCAGAAACTCCCAAGGATGAACCAGTCTCCTCAACCAAGCCCAATTTCGTCATCACAAATTCGTGTTCCATTACTTCCAAAAACAAAAGAAATACCAAATTGTAGTTACACGGCGTTAACAACAATCCTCGCACATAAAAACCAATCTGAACCCCGCAACGCTATAATATCCTAATATTCAAAGCCACACCACTGTTTCACTTGAATCAGCACTGTTTCAACTCAATCATATAATTTTATGGGTGGATGTTTTTAAAACTTTTGTTGCGCCTTCAATCCCCGGGGGCGTTGAGAGCTTTGCGCTTTCGGAGTAATCCTCCATGAATATTATAATATGTCATATCCGTCACGTTTCGTAGCAGTCAGTTGTCAAAGAGGACCGCCCATTAGCGTCTCCGCGTACGCGCCTCTGCGTTACTACTCAGCGGCCAGAATTGGGAAGGAATTAGGATTAGGGTAGGGGTTAGAACACTTCAGTTGGACTAGCCTCTGTGAAGCATGTAAACTCGTTTTGTTGTAACAAATTTCACATGAAGTTCTACGGGAATTCTACAGGAATCGAACCCAGAAACTCGGTAGTGAACAGTCAGCGACGTCGCCACTGACCCACGAGAGCATTTTTCTAACAAAATTACAATAAAAATTACTAATTTCAAAAAATCATCGAACGATATATATCAATGTTCATAGTAAGGCTTAAAAATTTGTTCATACTATCTTTAAACTCCTATGGGTTGAAACGGAATTAAATCATAAAACATATATATTCAGAAAATCTCTTCCAGAGCACTCAGTAAAAGCTTATAAAATTATGCTGCAACACACGCTGCACAAAACAATGTTCAAACACAATTCGTTTGAAAAGAGTACTAAGTAAAAAGCCACATATCTGTATCCAAAACCTCTAGTATTTACAACTTAATTGTAATTCAAAAGAAAAAAAATCGGAAGTACTTGCAGATTCTACCTTCTCAACAGATCAGGAAACCATCGTGTCCCTGAATGACCATGTTCCTTCTCCAATAAAATATATTTCCATTTTCTGCAAACAATATTTCCTAAAAAATATATTTCCACTTCAGATATTTACTGAATTAACTTTTCTACGCAACAGGGGGCGCCAGGGATGGTGATAGAAGAACTCCAATTACTGTAAAATACTTATCAAGAAAAGTCGTAGCATTTCTTAACAACATCCTCAATTCATTTTTTCGTACAGGGTACTATCCCCTTACATAGAAACATTCTATTGCAGTACCCATACAAAACAAAGAAAACCCCCTTTATTGCTCTAATTGCCCTAACCCACTTATACGCTTAATATCGAACATATTAGAGAAAGACTCTTTAACAAGACTAAATTAATTGGTAACAAATACAGAATTAGTACCCCATCATCCATTTCGATTCACTGAAAACCACACTCATACTCATCACTGCTTAGATTAAGTGACGTAGATGAAACAAAAACAATAACATGAATAGCATACGTTTAAAAAAAGAACATTTTAATTAAAAACCATAAAGAGACGGACAAAAATTAAAAAAGAAAAAAGCGTTTAGGAAGAGAAGGGAGAAAGAAGTATAAGATACTAAACATAAGATCCTTGCAGGTTAATCAACAATTTTATTTTAGAGTTGAACAATACAGCCTTAATGAACGAATGCGTACTCGGGAATCGCAGTGTTCATTCCAGGAACATGTTTGCGCCTCCACGTACGGCGACAGAGCCCGAGGGCCCACTGACACCTCTTACCGGAGGCAGTCACATGAAAGTCGCTAATTAAAGAAGTTGACGGCAAGCTTGGCCTTTATGTAAAATTCTGAAGCAGGGAAACAGTAAATTAGCAAGTGCCTCCGTATAACGTAACGATACTTAAAACTTTTCCCCAGTACCGTCCTTGAAACTTCCTTGTTCAGCCACTGAATGCCAAGGAAGTTTGCTCATTTCGAGATTAGCGACAGAAGTACGCGGCGGAGGTGACGGCACAGTGCTCCGAGTAAGAGGACTGTTCGTTGAGTCTAAAGCAGACACAACTAGAGATAACAGGATTTTAGTACTACTACCTGTTTAACCTCTTACCTCTTTCGGGGCTTCGAGGAACCTCTACGTATGTGGCTGTATCATCGTCATTCCATCCTTTGCGATGCTATAGACGGTTCTGTCCGCCGGATAAGGCTGCCTACACTTTCATGTTTGGCCACCATTGCACTTCACCGTGATTCCTCTATTCGATCACAGACGTGGCCTATGGGCACCTATCCGAATTACAATGTGTGGTATCAGATCACACCTGGAACGTTACTGTCATCTTAAACAAGAGACGGATAAAACGCAATGTCGTGAGAAAGTATCGCAAACGCATAGGTAAAGATTCCCTGGCATGGCAACGATTGATCACAACTTGTCTTTTCTTTACATCCCCATTCACTTGCACTGGGCTGTCAATTATTTGTTAAAATTAGTGTCCAGAAGTTTGGCAAAATGCCTTTTTGTTATTATTACCATTTCCATTATTTTTCTGCAATTTACGTCATTATTTTTCTTTTTTATCTCCTAGCACCAATATCAGTCAAGCAGGATTTATACCTGCAAGCCTGGACAACACAAAGGCATAGTCGCATTTTGTCTTTCTGTGGGAGGCGAGGTTGTGTTAAAAATTTAAACGAAATACGAAAATAATACAATTCAAGATTTTTGATGTCTTTCATTGATGCCTACAGGCCTTGTTTGCTCACAACGAATCCCATTCTACTTTGAGTGCGTGGCCCCTTTCGAGGACAGGGCTTTTTTACATACCCTTCTGTGTCGGCGTGTACACGAGTGTGATGATCGAAAAACAACTCCGTTTTCACTGATTCCGTTTCAAGATTTAGAGGGAGTCCACAATATTATTTCGAAGAGATATCGTCGGAATTAAAACAAATTCCTAGCCCTCATACTTGATGTTTTGATTGATATATAATTCAGGGCGCAATAACAATCACAGTTTCTATCCTAAGCGTCTGAACTTAATATCATTATTGAAATTTTAAGGAAACAATTTTTTTTCGGTTCACTATACTTTACTTTCAATTGAGATGTTAAAATATTAGTGATCTATTTAATTTGTAAAATTAGAAATGAAAATTAATATCGCAAGAATCTAAGGCAATAACGGATACAGAGCGTTCAGTCATGTGACCGGTTTTTTTGACAGCCACTGATGCCATACCACATGGATCATACCTGGAGGCGTGGCCCAGTGATTAACATACAGAAATGATTCGATTTCATTTCACGAACGTTGGCTAACGTGTCGTGGCGCTGTGGCACATCCTAATGTATTGTCATTCCGACAAAGGAGAAAGTTCAATGAAAAATATTTTATTATAGTGATAAAACATCATTGAAGATTTCTGAAACTATATTCAAGGTTACTATTTTTAAAAGTTAATAATTTACGCATACTGTGTTCAGTTAGAATTTGGAAAGTTCACTGCAGAACAGAGGTGCAGCTAACATGGCTTCTCTTATGTTGGCGGGCCCCGGGCGGGCCTTTTGCCCGAGTTTCAAGGACAGTTTTGCGTGTTTATGACTGTTTTGTGTATTTTGACCTGGCACCCCCGGAGAGGGGCGCTCTTCGAGCCCTTCTCCTCAGCCTGTTGAACCTTTGTGAGATCGTCGACACAAGGGAGTAGACGTGAACGATTTCACTCCACATATTTCGGAGAATTTCCATTATTTATTTAATATTTATATTATATTTAATTCATTGAAATATTAGATGTAACATTAATATACTATTAAGTTGTAAATATTTAATGTAGTCAATAGCGTTTAAGCAACTTTAGCAATAAGTCCATCGCAGAAGGGAGAAGTGACACAGCATCAGTGCCAAGAAGACATCTTTTTTATTGCAAGATTTGTGGAAGAGCTGATGATGCGATGCAATATAGAAACTTCTTCAGTTATTGACAAAACTGCCTATGAATTGAAGCTGAAAACTCACAATGTTCAAAAGTAAGTAAAATCATAATAAAGTGTCATATGAAAGTCAATAAAGTGTCAGGTGAAATTGTTTTGGATAATGTTGAATTTAATTTTACAGATATTGGAAGCAAGACCCTGATACTGCTCAGACTCTAGAAAGGAGTGTCCAGGAATAGATGGGAACAAAACATGTGTAGTGGATGATTTTGGACAGGGCTTGATTAGGCACATTATTTATTCAATGTATAAGAATGGTAAGTAATTTATTTATATTTGCATGGAAAGAAATGATAATAGTTATTGAAAGATCTGACTTTTTGATGGAATATATGAAATTGAACGCTGAAGGTTATTAATTTGCCGTTTTGGATGAAACTTGGTCTTATTCAAAAGGCAAGCAAAAAATCTACTAAATTTTGTAGTGTTGAAAATTATGAAATTCTAGATATAAGGGAATGGAGAAGGCATGATTTGCATGTAATGAAATGCATCTTTTGAGAAATAGCAGTGTGTATGATGTTGTATGTGTATGATGTATGACTTATGTGTATGATGAATATCGTTTGTCCAGTTTGAAGCACCTACATAGTGGTTCAATATGATTTTATTTCAGTAGATCTTTACTAATTGTTTTCAATCTATCCTTTAGGTTTTGCCTCTCGGTCATGGCAAGATAAAAATGAAAGTTGCTCAAGCAAAAATTTAGATGAAGGTAAAAATATATAGTCTTATATGCATGAGGTGCAAATGGTTTTATCGAAGATGCAGAACTATTGTTTCCGTCGAAGACAAAAGAAGTAGATGAATATCATAGAACTATTACAGCAGAGATGTTCCAAAAGTGGATGAAAGAAGAATTACTACCTTGATTAGCAGAACCATCAGTTATTGTAATCGACAATGCACCTGTTCAATCTGTGCTGGTGAGTGACATTTCATCAATTGTTTTTTAGAAATGTGAAAAATATTCATTGAAATAATACATTTATTCATTTATAAAAATACCCGATTATAAAACGAGTATTACTACTGTAACTACACAGTGGTGAAAATTGATGTTTCACTTAAAAGCGTGGAATAGAAAATTTATTACATTCAATGGTGTTCAGTGATTTTAGTTATATCAGTAATACAATTTTTCTTAGAGAACATCAAGTTTGCCAGTAGAATGTTTTATATGTATTTATAGAGAGAATGAAAATAAATGCATATTGTCTTTGAATATAAATAAAATACTTAAATATCCTTTTGTCATTTCCAATTTTTTAGAAAGTGAAAAGGCCTTCATCAAAATGTAGGAAGGGTGACCTGCAGCATTTCTATCTCAGCACTACATACCGTTAAGACCTGAGCATACCTTTAAGAGTCTTCTTTTGAAAACTTCTGAAGTAATTGTTCAGAAAAGGTACTCTTAAACCTAAGTTTTGTTGAATTAATCATAGAATAAGGCAGTTTTATTTTTGCATGATTTTGATACAATGTGATTGCCAATGTTTTCATGATTTGAAAAATCATATCAGTTGATGTGGGTGAATGTGGGAAGAAGCAAAATATTGTCTAGAGTCTTTTTTGCAGAAAATTTGTTAATATAAAGTACTTATTCATTCTGTACATTGCTTTAGTTGGAAGAATTATATAACACACATAAGAGAAAATTATAGAAGAAGATTGGAAAGTAGAAGTTAGGCAGGATGCTTCAGAGATTTCTGTCATAGTAAATATTCAGGATGACTCTGATGATAACGTTCCTCATGCTGTTCCCATGCCTGGGCTCTTGTGTCTCTACTTAAGAGAGATACGGTCAGTATATTTACATGTTTAATGCAGTATATTTCATAGGTTTGAAAAAAGATTTGACATAACTCTTGTTCTTCTAGGTGCAGAATTAAAAGTTTATATTATTCCATCGAGGGCAAGTAAGAGGTTACATTCCAGGTGAAATAGTGAATCTTTATTGTTTTTAAACTGATCTTGGCTTACTGAAATAAATATGCCTTTGAAATAAATGCTCATTTGCTTGCTTCCCAGAAGTAATGTTGCTTTTTGCCCTCTGTATGGGTAGGTGTTTTTTTACGGCGTACTTCTCAGAAGATATAACTAGACACTTCATTATGTCTGCACATGTTAACTTCCTTCGTAAATTCTTTTTAGTAATTATTGTATAGTTTTAATTTTATTTATTAAAAGAAAGAAGTTTTTTCAGTTATATGAAGTTCATTTTTTATGTATATGAATCAGGCATATAAAATGATGTGTGAATGAAAGTATGTGAAGAAAAGGTTTGATTGTGAATGAATGGGTTGAAAATATATTTTAATAACATTCATTTACACTCATCAAAAATTAACTTCAAGTAATAGAAAAATTAGTTCTTTTAATAAAAAAGAATTAGAAATGCAGATTCAGTGAAAAGAAAAGTTTTATCTTTTGAGCAGTATGTTAGATGCTCATATTGTACATCTTAATGCAATACATTATTAAATTATCAAAATCGGCTGTTAGGACTGCTTTGATAACCAATAAAGTGTTGTCATATAAGAAGATACAATACGTACATTGTTCTTTGTTTTATCCTCTTGGTAAAAATTCAAATGTATAATTTTTATTTCAAAATTTTTACTCCTCACCCTGGCAAATGTGGTAGGCTGAGGCTGGAGATTATAATAGTAGGTTGTGAATATTTTCTAAAAGAACTTAGGAAACTCATTTTTATTTTGTATACTTGGATTTTATCTAAGTGGATAAAATTTATTGAACTTCAAATGGATTCGGTGGAAATGTATCCTTCAAATAAATAATCATGCAAATAAAGGGAATTATTTTTTCACTTATACGTTTGCTTTTTTATGTTACCTTTCACCTAATTTCTAATTGACTTTTATATTATGTAATAAAGTTATTGAAGGTATCAAACATTTCAATTTTCATTTCTAAGGCTAAAACTTGCACAGTGATCATGAAAAACCATTTATCTTTCATTAATTTGAATATACTATTTAATATCTTTTGAATGACAGGTGAGTACAATAATTTATAGCAGTTTTCAACCCATTTTTTATCTTTTAAGAACTGACTTGATTTCCATATTTAAGAAATTTACCTTTAGTTACTGATCAATTGAATTAACTGAGAATTCTGCCAAACAGTACTCCAGAATATCTACTAACTTGTACCTTTTTTCCCAAAGAAATCTTTGAATGTAGTGTGAAAATTTTCCAAGATTGTACAATCAGGAGGAGCCAAAATTATGAAAAGAAAATAGCAAATTCATGGTAGTTTTATGTTAATTATACATGTCACTTAAGCCTTGTTTTATTAGTCAATAACTGAACAAATTATAGTATTTAAGTATTATTACAACGAATTGACAATTAACTAACCATATCTGCAAGTCACTGATCAATAATTGATACACTGGCTGTCAGTCATAAGATGAGCAACGTGAAAATGAAATCGTAATTATAAACACCAGATATCATAACTGCAAAACATTACACAGCACACATTAATTTGAATCTTCTGAACACGCAAGATCAAAAAGTACCGGCAGAATTCCGGTAGTTTTTTACAAGACCTACGTGGGAGCTTTGCAGTATATTCCATTTCATTCTTGTATCTAATGACTTAATTCAATCAATCACACATGTTCTCAAGAGTATTTCGAAATGTTTTGTATCACATAGTATAATTTTTCATCATTAATGATACGGAATTAAATGAATCTCTCGTGAAAACTTTCTAACATCCACGCGATCAAAATTACATTGAACAACAAAATTCAGTCAACCGCGGTCAAAATTCAGTGAACACGCAAGATCAAAAAGTACCGGCAGAATTCCGGTAGTTTTTTACAAGACCTACGTGGGAGCTTTGCAGTATATTCCATTTCATTCTTGTATCTAATGACTTAATTCAATCAATCACACATGTTCTCAAGAGTATTTCGAAATGTTTTGAATCACATAGTATAATTTTTCATCATTAATGATACGGAATTAAATGAATCTCTCGTGAAAACTTTCTAACATCCACGCGATCAAAATTACATTGAACAACAAAATTCAGTCAACCGCGGCCAGCTGTGAATGCAACTCAGCTGACGCGGAAGAATATTTAGCGGAGAGCGATGCGGTCTCAGGCGACGCTCATCTGTTATACAATCTGTCATTATAATCGTTCACTGCCCTGAACGCTCTATATTCCTCGACATCTTTTTCATGTCTTTAAGATATTCGACTTCCTTTCTGTGATCCTTTTCGGTTCTGAACTTTTTCTGAATATAAATTTGCTCCGTGAAATCCTACGAAGAAATGCTGGTCATTAATACATACCAGACAAACACTAAAACACGACATAGAATTTTAAATCTTGGTTACCATGAGCGCAGGAAATGCACCTACAGTAACCATTCGAATTCGTTTCGTCAACGTCAGAAGTCGAAATCAGTAAATGAAAAAATAATAATTACAAAATGAGTAGAATATTGTACATTTCCTTCTGTTGATTTCTATACTTGTTTGTTGGAAGCCAGAAACATGTCACGAAATAACGACTGAGATCTTCTGACTTCTGTAATAGTTGGGTTTTGTTAGTGTGTTGTGGGAAGCAGTATTCTGATCCTACTAGGCGGAAGGATGTCGTCTTCCCATGAATCCGGTCGCATTTATTGAGCATAAATACTCGGTTTGCCTAAGGTACCACGTAGCAAGGAAGATATCTAGTCGGTGGTAGTAGGGCAGTAGGTCAACCTTCAATGTTGTCCTTTCTACTCGTCACTCCCAATTCAATGTGTTTGGTATAAGGATGTAATTCAGTTCAACGTAATCATGCCGTGTAGATGGTGTTATTGTACTTTAAGGTAAAATTCAGTTCAATGTTCAATTTGTAGGTCACACTACATAATAGAGTGCATATCCATTTTGCTAAGAATTTCATTGGACAAATAACGAATGCGCCGGACCGAATGGCCGAGATCGCTAAGGCAATAGTGCCGTAGCGATCTCGGACCGAAGGATCTCGGGTTCGAGTCCTGCCTCGGGCATGGTTGTATTGTGTGCGTCCTTTCACCCCTTATCATCACAACATCACGTCATCTTAATAGTTACCAACCCATTACAGGTAATAGTGGTCGCTAATGACCTAGTAGTTGATGCGGCATTAAATAACAAAAAAAAAGTACGAATTTGTTCAGTACAAATATTCCTGCTCCAGAGTTCTGAGCTAAATAATTCAACAGCTAAAAATAATACCTTTCAAAAGCAATTTTTTAAAATTTAATTAAGCATTCATTATTGTGGGTGGATTAATTTCCTACATTCCTTTTAAAATCACACATGACCTACTTACCCGAATTAAAACGACGCCATGCGAAGAGTCCAGTTGAGAGGTCTGTCCAATGCTCGGACTCGGGGCCTCTGCAGCGCAAAGGACAGTCCTGCCCAACAGCCGGGGCCGGCGTGGGGAGCGGCAGGGGAGAACGAATTTCATCCAATATGTCCGAATTACCCGTTAACCTCGCTCCCTGGCCAAAGCTCCTCTGGAGAGTCCTACTTGCGACACGTGCACTTTGTGCACGTGGGGCCACGCTCGTGAAAATGGAGTGCCGGCACGATCCGACTTTCAGCCACGATCACGCGCGGAATATTCAAGGTGAAATCCAATTTATTCATTTATTGACATTTTTGTAGAGCAGCCCACGGGGCCGACGGGGTAACTCATGATATTTTTGAGGGAGAGTGCGGCGGCGGTTGCAGGTCCACGGATAGACGTGCGCCGGAGGCGGCGGGGGTGGCGGCGGGACCGGGGCCAGGCTGGGGCGCGGGGTGGCTGGGGCGGCGGCGGCCGTGGCGGGGGAGGGCGACGGGGCCAGAGGGTCTCTGATATTGGCATCCGCAGAGTAATGGAATCAGCATCTTTATCATTACAGCGTCCCTCATTCGCTGGTGGAACTTTGGATTTCCGCGGGTGTGGCTCGGGGCGGCAGCGAACGGCGCGGGACGAGGCGTGGGGCGTGGCGTGGCGGGGTGGGGCGGGCAGGTTCGGGTGCGGCGGGCGCCCCGAGGCGGTGGAGACGCGGCGCGGGGTGGGGCAGCGGGGAGCGCGCGCGAAGGCGGGGAGCGGGAGCGGGGCGGGGCGAGGCGGGGAGGCCGAGGAAGAGAGCGGAGAACGCAGAGAACGCACCGCCGCCGGCGGTCCGGCCTCAGCAGAGGATGACTCAAGTTTCGGGCATCATTATATACACTGAGTAGCTGCCGGCTACAGACGGGCTGTGCCGTGCCTCTGCGGCCGCGGGCGCCCCGAGCGCGGGCGGGGGCACAGGCGGGGGCGGAGCGCGGGTTGAGGGCGGGCGGCGACGGAGACGGTAACCGGGGGAGGCGGGGAGCGGCGGGGAAGCCGTATGGAGGAGGGCCGGGCCTGGGTGGCACCTCAGGCGACGCTCTCTATTTTATAACAGTCGTATGTACGAGAATGTGTGTGGGTATGTATAATATTGGATCTACATACCGCACACCTCCGCCGCCGCCCGAAACTGCTTTGCTCTCCCTGCGGGCGCTTCGCGGCGGCAAGGGGGATGGGGGCGGGGAGAAAGTGAGGGTGGGAGGGGAGGGGCGGGACGCAGAAAGTGTTGGCTGTGAGAAACACGCGAGGAAGGTATACGCCCGGGCAGAATGTATGCACTCGGCTGTGTTCAGCGTTCGTAGCTGGTGGAATGGGGTATTGTGTGCGGCGAGCTGGAACTGAAGAAACTAGGGAACTTGTGAATGCTAATAGAATGTGTACCTGCTCAATACAGCTCTTACTACTTGTTCTTTATAAGAAAAGAAAGAGAATGGGATGCTAGTGTTAACAGTTCAATACATTTTAGATGTAGGTCATCAATTTTAATTTTAGATCCTAAATAAATCGAGTAGGTACCGTCTCTTATGCTGAAACTCACAATTGCTAGTAAAGTATTGTTTCCTTTAATGGTACTAAGTAATCAAATAACAGTTTCGTTAAGAAATAACGTTTCAAATTTCACACCCATGCCTTTTCTAGGTCAAATGAAATATGAGCGGAGGAAAAACTTTAGATTGTTTAATATTGTAAACTTCAACTTACTGACTCATAAGTGGTTAAAATTATGTCTAGGAAACAGAAAGACGAGATCATATAGTAATTTTTTGTTACTATTCATCTCCTGGCTTGGCTACTTCTACGAGGCTACGCTATCACTACTTCGTATTTTAGGTATTTTACATGTTCTTGAAGACAGATATGATTTTGTTTATTTCATTGCCCAGGAAGGCAATCTGTTCTCTTAGAATAATAAGTATGTGTTAACGATCTAGACAATAATTAATAATTTGTACACTACATTGTATTAATTTTTCCACAGTCGACATTTGTCCTATTTGCATAAAAAGGAAGTTAACTCTTAAACTCAAAAAGGAAGTTAATACAATGGTGTAGGAAGCTACTGTTGCACTGCTATCGACATGAGTGATTCGAAGGTGATTAGACTTCAATTTTTTATTGCTACATAATATAATTGTTCTTTATTTGTTTGATAATACTTGAGACTTTAAGGTCTCCATTTGTGGTGGTCAATATCTACATTTGGACACGTACTGGGATGCAATAGCTATTGTGCCTTTACTCTTATACCGTTAAGACAATTTTCTCGAAAATTGGCATTCTTCAATCAATCTGGCCGAACTCGAGACCCTGAGAATTTGGAAAGTATACTTTTATTTTCGAAGATTTATAACATTTTGTAAAATTATGCAAAGTACACTTATAAATATGCCACAAGTGCCATTTTCGTTGAACTGTCTGAATTTTCTAAAATTCCCAATGGATACGAATGGATACGAATTACTATGCAAGAGCGTACGTACTGTTATAGCACCGCTACTTTAGAATTGAAATATTGGACCAATAATTTATTATATAATAATGCATTTGAAGTAAAGCAGTTTTCAGGTATCAAGAAAACAATATTCCTGAGAAATCCTACAATGGATTAAATATATGTCATAATTTTGACTGAGGAATCTTAGTTATTGCTGAATATGTTGAAATCGTAAAATAGTAACAATAATTGCTATATTAAAAATACGTTACATGAAAAGTTTAAAATTCTGTAGTTACTACATGTAAGGCAATGAAGCAGGAACGAAAGTATTCATCATTGTTTTTCAATCTCGCCCCAATTCTTGTATGATAATAGGGAAACAAAAACACAACAAACTATTTGGTCTCAATAAGTTGCTTAAAAATTCAAGTTTTGGTACAGCAATAACTATAACAATTGCTGCGTTTTTTAAATCTTTTATGCAAGTCCTGTAATATTTTTACAGTAATTTATTTTGCCATTTTCGTGGAATATTTAAACATATAATAGAGAATAAGCCATAAAATAGTGAAAATACAATTTATTTTATACATAAAATACATAAGTACACTTCTGTAAGGACAAGAGAACATTTGGACGGACTTACCGAACCACGTGCGTAATACATTTCTTTAAAAAAATAGCCTCTTTTATAAACAAAATTAAATATTACAAACTATATGTATTTTAGCAAAGAAAACATATTACACTCTAGATTGTATTAAACCTACAATATTAGTGTTAAAATTTATCGCATTTCTTTAAGGATTGAGTAAAATTTTCTCACCTCGAAACGATTCCTACAACGGAAAGGTTGTAAATTAAGCGACCAGTAATCACACATATCGCTTAACTATAAAAAGATTTCATAAATAATAATTATGCTTTGAAATATCCTTTAAAGAATTGTTTAACAAATTTATTAAGAATTTATCTCACGGCTATCCTTTTATTTTTTTTTGATAATCAATAAACAAGATATCAAACAATTATTTTATTGTCCCCACAATATTGGGTCATGACGTTTTTACACTCATCATGTGTAAACAAAATATTAATGTCTGATAATGAAAAACAACATTTAATGTTATTATTTAGAATGAAATTATTGAAAATAAAATTACACTAATCAGATATGAAATGATAAAATAATGAAAAAGAAATAAAAAATATGTAGTAATATATATATATATATATATATATATATATATATATATATATATATTAAACATTTTCTAAATTAAAAAAACAGACAGAAGTATGGAAATACAAATAAGGAGCAAATTTTAATTACAGTCCTCAAGACATTCGCCGACTGGAAGAAAACAAATACAACTACAACACTGATTATCTGCGCATATGAACACCCAAAGAGTATATATCACATTGCTAGAAGGTGGTTCCACGACAAGATTGTCGTCTGTAAAAATGCTTGCTATTATGTACATTTTGTTCATCACTAGTATTCTAGGTTTAGATATCTAATTCAGATCAAACATACTTAATAATTAACATAATGTTCATAATATATTATAAATGTAATAAAATTAAAATAATGTTTAAGGCACATACTAAATTTATAATCTACTCAATAAATTGAAAGAACATAGTAAAATAGATTTTACATATACCCCATATGAAATTCATTTGAATGGTAATGCAGAGTTTTTCCATTCATTTATTTTAATCTTCTTTGATACATCTTTTAAAAACTATGTTGTACTAAAACATAGGAAACACTCCTTGAAAACGCATGATTGTAATCCACCTTCTCTACAAATCTTTAGTGGTTAGATTTTGAGCTCTTCAGCGTTCGTTTTTAAACCGCAATAGATATTACGACTTCACTAGAAATATACCGGACTACTCTTGTCAGGACTTCGAAAAGAAACTTGCATACCAGCGTAATCATTTTTACATAATAGCTTTGAAGTTGAGACTTGTAATGTATATTTCAATGAAATATGTAAAAGATATAAATAGAGATATAATAGTATGTAATAAAAAATAAAGTTCTATTTTAATATTTTAAACTTATTTATTGATTCAATGGTTGCTCAAAAGGCTAAATATTATGTAATTCTTGTGCAGGGTATTTTATAACTCGTAACGACGAAGTGTACGAAATATCTGAAATTGAGAGAATGTTTGCCGCCCAGTTTTTCTCAACTGACAACGCCCTCGTGCACCCAATAGTGTCTAAGTTAGCTCGAATGGCCAATGTCTACAAACGCAAAACAGACAGCAATCAACTGTGTTTATGATCGGTGCATATCGCACGGTGTTTAGGATAATCAACAGAAATCGTTCTGATAACGAACTTGAAATCTGGTTTGCTGGAAAGGATGTTGTAGTGATAAAGGAACTGTAGTGAATTTTTTCTCTAGAGTAAAAATTATTTTTTTGGTATATGAATACAACAAATGATATAAAATAAAAAAGAAATATTCAATTAAAAATTATTAAAGAAGGGTAATAGCTGGATATTGTGTCGTTTTCCTTCCCGTATTTGGATTCTCAGGAAGACAACAACAAATAAAGTATCTTTTACAAGCAATAAGTATAGATAATTTGCGCCTTCTCAAATTTCATTTACACCATCCTCAGAACTAAATAGCTCATTGATGAAAGCGTACACTCTTTCATCCTCATCTGCTTCACGTTCATCCTCTTCGCGTATGGTGTGTAAATCATAATTCTGGTCAAGTTGAATAGCTTCAAGAATTTTAAAATCTTTAGCGTGACGTTTCGTACACTTTCCAATGTGTTTCTTGAACCAAGCCTGAAACAAGACCAAGCTTATATTATTTTTACAGACAGTTTAGAGGTCTAATAATCTAGTATTAAAATGTAAAAATAAGCGTGAAATTCAAAGTTCTAGATTTTAACTAACTCGTCTTCCATATTATTTAAATTCCTGCTTGGCAAAATATATAATCAGACACAAATGACAGGGTCAATCAATTAAATTTGTAATCATCTGATGAATTATAACCACTGCAGTGTTCATTGCTCGCAAATGTTTAAGAAGTGGAGTGTCACTTCACAAACTACATTTCCGACGCGTGAACTTGATCTATGAGCGTCGTAGTAAATAGAACTACCCCTGAGGCTTTGCATTGTAGGATACGGTTGTACTTTATTACCAACCGGGAAGTAATGTCAGCAGGTACGAAACTGGAGAAGTGGATTATCTTTCACGTATTTAAGTTAAATAAAGGAACGTACAGAAATATTACTTAATGTTGAACGTGCGAACAGTGTTCATCTGAAGATATGCGTAAAATTTAACGCTGAGCATAATTTTTTTGTCAATGGCACGAACAGAGAGCTCACATTTGAGTTAATATTTATTAACACGAATTATGTTTAATATTTTTAATACCTTGTGTAATCGATCCTTGAGGAGCATTGTTGGAAAAGTGCTGAGAGATACATGAACTTTGCAACTCCATGATAAATGACAAAAATAGCATATACCATTATGAAATTCCATAAGACCGCGATTGCCTCAAATACTGCACACAGTTTACAGTGTATTACAGACGGAATTATACTAGAAAACATTTCGCTTGTATGAGCCCTCTGCATTTCGCTTGTAAAGAGTATCAAGAGGAACTGTGAATTGAAATCTCGAAAGTGATCGCTGTAGTTGGAATCGAATTGATGTCTTCGGCATAAACTGTAGTTTCCCGTTCTGTACTGTTCGTAATTGTTAATAACATGTATGTTAAATGAATATACAATACCTATTTTAGTGTATACAAATGGCATTACCTTTAAAATTAATTTTGTTCTTAAAAATTTATAGAAACAGTAAAAGTATTTGCCATCCCACAACGGAACACGTGAATAGCAAATATTTAATGGAGGACAGCCTTGTTGTTGCATGACACGCTCTGTCATAAACAGCGCACCCTGTGCATAAGAATTCAGTAGGTACGCTCGGTATGAGAAAAGGAGGTATAACACAACCAAATATTTGCACTTAGCATTGCATTTCGCTTTACTTTGCAAAGAGATTTTTTCTAAATGCTTCATATATCATATATGACTTTAAAGGTGATGATTTTGGAATTTGGCTGCATTTAAAATTCCCGCTAATACTAAGATTCAAACTGCTGCATGAAGCCAATTGACTGAAGTAGGATATGATGCGCAAGAGCTCCCATCTCTTTCCACCATAGGCTGAAGCGAACGAGTGGTCAATTGGTTGATGGCTTCTGATTGTGGTCGCGTCAAATGCTGTAATTAGTATCGTAGGTGTAGTGTATGTTTTTCCTTGGGAAGTGACGGTGGTCTTCCCCCGATAGATGGCGAGTTCCGGTGCCGACCTACTGTCGGCTAGCTGGGTTTTCCCAACCAGATATCTCCAAAGAGTGGGGCACCGCTCCAGCCGGGACAAGCTCCCAACCGGTCTCCGGGCATGTGTGTGAGGGGTAAGGATACGAAAAGGAAGACGAAAGAAAAAATCGCGCACGGTCCATGGCCCGTTTGGTAGGTTACTGTTGTGGCATTCCCTGGTGTTGATCGGAGAAACCAAGGAAAACTACCGATCAGAGCAGCCGGGCGCTAGAATTCTTCTCCAGGCAGCGACTGAATTCGACCTGGCTGACAAGCTAGTGTCGGAAAACCTGCCGCCGACGAACTCGAAACTAGGGTCTTCCAGTCAGAGACACTGCAGTGACCAGTCGATGCCCTGAGCCACCTCTTCCGGTGATCGAGTGGTAATTGACGTCCTTAGCGACCCGGCTGTAGTGGCTCATTCCCTCTCCCGCTCCAGCGAAGTGCACGTTGTGATTCGCTACCAGAACGCGAAGTGCGAGCGCTGACTCCATCGCGAAATCACTTCCGTTTATGGTGAGTGCTTTGTCACGGCAAATTATGGAATCTGGCTGCATTTAAAATTCCCGCTAATACTGAGACGCAAACTGCTGCATGAAGCTAATTGACTGCATATGATGCGCAAGAGCCCCCGTCTCTTTCCACCATGGGCTGAAGCGAACGAGTGGTCAATTGATTGATGGTTGATGAAAATTCGTAAATTCAATTTAAATGTATACACATTTTCAAAACAAACGCTGCAAGATGTTGCCGATCTCGCAGCTAGCTACAATCATCTGTTCTACAAGGAAACATCTATGTGGGAAACATTTCTATTCTCTGTGAGGTGAAAATGGACTCTGCTCTCTGGCGAAGGAATGACAAACGTCCCGCGGATGACAAAATATTTTGAAGTAAATGGTGATCATAATAAAAATGGGGTAATCATATATACACCATTTTCGTTGCAACCTTCATTTAAATGTATGTAATTGTGGATATGAAAAATATCTTTTAACTTTAAATTCCGGATATCCTTTTCAGATGAATGAAGTTAAGTTTATTTCTAGTGATGCTTATATTGTAGAGGTAAGTCTGTGGTGTTCGGTCAGAAAATGACATATCGAAATGGACTTTCGAGCCAAAAGATTTTTGGTTTTAAAAACCTCCCTCTTTGGTTGATATTGTCCTATTTCGAATACATCAAAGCACTTCGGTAGCATTGCTCTTTGCCGCTATCAACATTTTTATTTTAGATTTGGTCAGAAAATGTCATATGCACGTGCCATGTACTGAGCAAACCAATTTCAGTACATTGTGTGAAGACAATATCAGTGCAATGTATATGTCAATGTTTGTGTGAATTATGTCTATTTCAATAATGGTAAATCTCTACCGAATAATTGGGACACTAATTTCGGGTTGCAGCTCACCAGTAATATGTGGGACTTAAAATTGAAATGTTCACTAAATTATGAGGCAATCATACGATAATAATGGAAGACGCCGATTGACTGAAGATAACTTATGTTTGCCCATTACTTATGAGGAGGATGAAAAAGTCCAAAAGGATTACGAACTTTTTCTTGTTGGTGTTTGTTGATCCTTGATGATTCTCTACATCCGAGATTCTACCAAGAATTTCATTCCTTTTTCAACGTTAGTGCCAGGCTGACGTATCTACACCAGTGATGTCAAGGTCGCTGCCATCAGCGGCAGTCCATGGCACGGGTAGCACGACGAAATCCACCCTCCATGCAGTTGATTACATCGCTACAAGAGAGCACTAGGTACTCAAAACCGCCGTGAGTGCTTTTACGCTTTACACATAAAATACGATTAGGCGGGATTTAGTTAAATATATTTAAGGCCGATTCGTCTTTTATGTATAACTTTACATCTATTTTTCTGTGCATATCCTCTTTTCTTTCATGCGATTCCACCAAGTTGAAACCGGCGGGGTTCTTACAGGCAATTTCCTCCAGACACTAGTTGTGCTGAGAAGCTCGTGTAACGAAACGCGCCACTGACCCCAGTAGGAGATCTTGACATTACTGATCTATATGAAACGAGTAACTCCACAAAAGTACCTACTTCTTCGTAATATTTGTAACCGTTAAACATTGATAATTCTAATCTACTAATACTTCATCAATCACTTCAAAAACTCCTAATCAAAGAACGCCAGAGATTTCGAAAAATGGTCATAATTTCTTTCAAAATTACGTAAAAACTAATCACTTTGTAAAAAACATAATATTATTTAAAAATATACAATTGAAGAACAGATTTCACTCAAAATAACTATTTTCAATCACATAAATATATGATTATGACAAAAATTCTAAACTTTTTTTGGCAATTTTCGAAAATTTAGATTTTGATGAAAATTTGACCTTGAAAATTTTGATAAATGTACTTTGCTCAAGTCGAGGAAAATTTTGAATAAAATGTACTGATTTTTGAGAAAATTTTGAAAATAGAGTAAGGACTTCAAGTGCAGTAACCATAAAAATCAAAACATCCAATTCAAATTAAAGGGACCCCGACATCAGACTGATCGATGGTGGAATATTAATTTTGGTGAATATGTGATTTTTTTGTTCATGTCGTTTATCTACAGTCGCTATGGTCCGTAGACGAGACGGAGAGTCGTCTCAAAAAACTACTTGGTATAAACGCAGAATAAAGATTGTTCGTGATGTCAGATTAAAGGTTAACCTTTAATCTGACATCACGAACAATCTTTATTCTGACATCACAAATTCCAGAAAATAATTTACTTCATATAAGAGCAGTAAACTTTCCTCTTTTCTGTGTTAAAGCCTACAAAAAATTGTGTTAAAAAATTGGCAATTTCCTGCAGAATTACGGAACATTCTTGTCCTATAAAGTATATAACATACATACATACAAAGAACACACAACATACACTTACAACACGTCTTCGTAAGAAAACGAGACATAATAAGCCTTCCATAGCGAGATAAACACAAAATTAAATTTAAATTTAAAATGTAGATGACTTGTCTGATATTAGTATGTAAGTATGTAAGTTTGTTAAAGTTGTGGCTTAAAACAAATCTTCAACTGGCAGTGCTACAGAATGGCACAGACATTTTCGTATTAGTTTGGTTTCCTTTAGTCTCGGCTAGCTACTCGGACTTGCCACATACTCACAATCTATATCACCGCCCAAAGTATTTTTTTTAATTGTCTTAACTTTTTGGTTTCCTAATGGTAGAACGGAAATATTATTTTAAGAATATTTAAGACCATCAAAACCTCGTCTCAAATGTCAATTTCATTGAAAAATTTAGAACCGTTTTTAAGACAATGGCGTTTCAACGCTCCTAGTAATTCGAAATTTAAACTTCTTTTCCATAGAAAATTTTTGACTTTTCGAAAGTCTTCATTTGAAGTCATTTTAAATACATTAACTCACAAATACGATGTTTACAAATTGCTGGATATGTGCATATCAACGGCGTGGAAGATCTTTCAAAACGATTACATTTGTGTAATTTTTGAAGAAGAAAAAAAGACACCCAAATGAACTTTACGTCATATGACAGAGTGCTATTAGCACTCTCAGTTCGAAATAATTGAAGAAAAAATTTTGAGCCGTTAATGTCGTTTAAGCATATCTGAAAATGGAAATTTTGAGCCAGTTATCACAGAAAACGGTTGAATTTTCGAGAAATTTTATACGACATTATTTAAAGTACATGTACTTATAAATACAATATTGTGGACAACATAACGCTAATATCAATATTAACGACAAGAGAGACAACAAAAGAAAACATTTTAATGATTTTTGAAAAGACAAAAGAAAAGAGCAATATGGCGTTTATGTCATATTATAGAGTACATTTATCACTCTCCTTACTAAAGGTTTAAAGAAAAAAATTGGAGCCGTTTTTGAGAAAATCTTTTTTATGTAATGTTTCAAAATTGCACATATTGCATGCAATATTGCGCGAAAAGTACTAAAATTTTCAAAAAATTGTGCATGACCTTCATGAAAGAACTCACTACAGTAAACAAATTTTATTAAAAGGAAAATCTCTATCTTCAAGTTGTAGGAAGGAGATAGAGTAGGATTTTGTAGTTGTAGGAAGACATCGAAAACAATCATACTTTTGAAGTTTTCAAATTTCAGATTTAACAGTGAAAATCGAAGCTATGCCACCTTTATAAGTGTATTCTCTATTCTTGCAAGAAATTGAAAGAAAAAAATTGGAGCAGTTTTTGAGAAAATTTTGCAAATGTCCGCTGGCTTTATGTAATGCAAATTTTGAAGAATGTGTTCCAAAATCTCAACGTTTTGACTCGAGCCAGATGGACAGGAGTTTCTTCAATTTGGAAAAAAATCAAAAGTATGGTTTAGGCGTTAGTAGCGTTCACAGACACCAGACGGATAGACGGACGTTTTGAAAAAAAAAAACACTTTTTCGGTATCATGGGACCCCAAAACGTAATTCCGTTGAAATTTCGAAATCAATTTTCAGCAGAATTACATAACTTTCCCTATATAATGTGTACTTATGTACGTACGTATACGGGAAAGTAAAAAGGAAATTCTTGAAGTTTTCATGCTCTGACCACCTCACAGCTTTTATACAGAACCTAATATCTCTATCTCTAATTGTATCTATTTATAATTGAGATAAATGCATACATGCGTGCTTATTGTTCAATAACATGCCAGCCAATCATACTTTTATTTTGTTAATATGGATATTCTATTTATGGTTTTCAAAATGACAATGAATCATAATCTAAAAATGTTTATATCCCAAAACTGATATTTTGATGTTATAATGTTCTGATCAAAACCTCAGAATTATTTTATTTGACTAAATGATACGATTTATGATGTAGCAATGATGTAGTGGGAGACTGAAAACGGCAGCACTCAGGGAAAGCTTGTCGTGAACACACTTTGTGCATCACAAACTCCACATGGAGCGACCAAAGTTTTACTCCAGTTCCAGTAGTGGAATGCCGCCCACGAAAAGACCGCAGGACAAAGGATCTTTCCTGAAATGCTTATTATAGAAGAAGGTTTTCTTCTACAGATGAAGGTGCACCATCTCCTTAGACCTTCACATAGTTATACTTATGTCTTCCTACATGCTGGGCACCAGCCCTGCCCTTTATGTTTTCATCAGCAACGGAAAACCGTAGTTTCCCTACCATAATATATATTATTAAACATTTTTCTTCCTCATTAATAGCATTGCAAATTAGTACCGTATTTGTATTATTTACTTTGTGAATGAATTGTCTTACTCAATGTCAGAGTATAATAGAATGAACACATACCCAGAATAGATACTAGAGTAATAATTACTAAATTTTATACTAGAATTACCTCAATGACGAAATTAGAGTTTTGCCCTTGGATGTTGTGCTGGGTAGTGCGTTGGGTAGCGTACTTGCTTTCCACGGCGTAACCCCGGGTTCGATTCCCGGTCGGGCAAGAATAAACTGTGGGCTTTCCTCGCAATGTTCCCGTATCTGTTAATGAGTGTCTATGAGAGTTCACTGAAAAAAACAGAATACGGCGTAGGGATGGCTATGTGCTAACCACGCGTTCCCTCTAGCCCACGGCCGCAAAGCCGGGACGCCGCTGATTGGCCATAGCTCGTGATGAGCTGTTGTGATAAAGTACATACATTGGCTATTGAATCCTCTTAAAAATCCTGACTCGTTTCTGCCACAGAGAATGTACAATGCGGACCAAGTTATTTTATTCGAACTAAAAGTAAATGAGTCATTACTGTAGCTACGTAAAGACAAATTTCCTCATGTTAATATCTGCTTACAGTTTAAATAACTTCATTATTGTTTTGTTTTTCTATTCGTATTCCGTTTTTATTTGTGTTATATTTATTCATCTAGAAATATTTAGTTTTGAATGTAAGATTGAAATAAGTTTATAATTACAATAATATTCAAGGTTTTTGTAGGAGAAGGCACAAAATAATTTCAATGAAAATAATTAATATACATTTTATTATTCTTTTCGACGTAATTTTAAAAAATTGCAGAATTTGGAGGATTAGCCTTATGCCTACATTTTTACTTTCTCATAATTTTTGCTTTCTTATTACTTCGTACGTACGTACGAACGCAGTAATGAAAAAACTATAAAAATGTTACAGAAGAAATCGACGATGTTTTACGAAAAACACAAATTGTGCGGCCCTGGTATCGAAAAATTGAGTCAATCTAGTTCCTGTGTATTAAATTACTTCCTTTAACATATTGGAATCGTCTCCGTTTGTCCGTCTGTCTGTGGGCTTGCGCGTAAACCATTCACATAATTTTCTTCATAATTGATATTCCTCGATTGATATCTGGAAGAACTCAATGCCCTACGAGTTTGAAACGGTGTTATTTTGGAGGTACTAAACATGAAGCTCCAAATTTTCAAACTTTTATCAAAAATTGCCCTGAACTTTTGATTAAAATTTTCCCTCTGATAGCTTGGAACGCTAAAAACGGGGCATGTTTCAATTCCGTTGAAATTTTTAAATTTAATAAATTTTTAAAGTCAAAAATTTTTCGGTGTCTTCTTAAACCTGCAATAATGACGATAGATATTTTTCTTTAGTGAAACCTGGTCTGTGAAATTAGACCTCGCAATAATGTAAATGGAAAATATCTGATTGATAAATGAGAGACAAAAATGATTTTATATCTGTGGAATATAATGGCATACAGTGGTATCCTCTCGTATTACAGACAATCAAATATAGAAAAAGACACGAATCTTTAGCCAAGATACAAATAAAACATAATTAATTTAAAAACTATTTGTTTGATTTTCTGTAATACGAGAGGATACCATGGAGTGCAATAACGAAAAGTATCTGAATATTTGAAAATTGTACTAGCAGATGATCAGAGCCGGAAGGTAGAGTTGCGCCGTGAAGCTGGTGTAGGGAGAAACAGACTGGCGTGTAAACGCCAAGGACCTGATTTCGTATCACAGAAAAGAGGGGGAAAAACGTTGCTCGGAAAGAGTTTTGCAGGTTAATGTAATATAATAATATTGCAAAGTCGCTGCAACTAATGCGTGAAAGTATGTGGTGTTGTAAAATCATTAGTTTCTTTTCTACGTTCGAAGAATAATTTTGATGGACGAAGCCAGTGAGTCCATGGTCTTTTGACGTTTTCCTTTTATTTGTTTCCAAAATATCAAAATGCCACAATGCCAAAAGTTTTATTTTGACAACCCAAAACAGAAAACCTTGTACTTATAACAAGCATGTATAGTAACAATAACAGTGTATCAAATGTTAAGTATGTGTTCAATATATTCTTGTTTGATGAAAACTGAAGACACGCACACACATGCTCACACACATACGCATGCGCGCGCATACATAAACACATAAACACATGCGAGCGCACACACACACACGCGCGCGTCGTTCCTCCATATCTCGCTTTGTCTTGTCTTTTTCTCACGCTTCCTTTAATCTCCTTCAACTTCACATACTATGTAACCTACCTGCAGCCAATAAAAACGCAAGAAAAGCGAAACAATTTCAAACGAATTTGAAAGGATCTGACCTCATATTCTTTAGACAAGTGAAAGGGTGTGCAAGGTCGCAAATTTTTGCGGATGCCACGTCGTCGCCGAAAAACCACATTGGTAATCTCACGCCGCTTGGCGTGCTGTTCATCCGATAATCTCTTTGGTGATTCGCCCCCTGCAGCCGCAATTTGAGCAGATGTGGCGGATCGCGGTGAGCTCGGGTCAGATTGCCTCATGCCATGTCCTCCAGGGTGAGAGAGTTTCCGACTCGAGTCTCTCGTGGCAATTGTGCTGAAGTCAGACGCGCGGTTCTCAGTTGACTTCCTGGGAACGGTGGTCTCACGTGTCCTCCTGACGGCATAATGCGATATCCGCGTGGATGGTGGTCTCGATGCAAACGGGGAGTTCAGGGCGAATGGCATGCTGGGCACGAAGGGAACCTGCCGCATGAGGTCGGCGGGCGCGGCTTCCTCCGGCCAATCCACCGGTACGACGTCAGGTACGACATCGTCCGCGGGCAACAGTGCCAGAGGTTGTATGTGGTACGGACTCGCGCTCCATTGCTCAATGCAAGAGTACTCTACCAGTTTATCACTTAGAGGCTCGTCGCACTTATTCACGCATGACGACCGGAAGCACTTAACAAATTTACGCAGCATGGTCTCTAATTTGTACCGCCACAACTCTTCGTTTATTACTCGTAGCAACTTCAACTTTTGAGTTTCGTATTTCACAACAACTTCCTGTACGTTCGATCTGTACCTAGTCCAAGACACACGATATTTTCTCAATTCGTTCGATCAATCAGTTTCGATCAATTCAGTTTAGTACAACACAGGTGTCCCTCGGAAAACGAAAACACGCGGACATAGCTGGGGCTTGACTGTCGCATGTGCACCTGACACTCTACCGCCACCGCCACAGCCGTCCAGCACCGCGCCGCGCCACCGACTGCCAGCGATGGTGCGGCAAGCACATGGTGGCGTATGCTTCCTTGACGTCGGCGTTGTCCCACCAATCCGGTGCCTTCGGCAGCGCCTCCGGCCAGGAGAGGGGGGTGTCTCTTCTTGACCACGCGGTCGCCGCACGGTGGGTCGAGGGGCGCCCAACGGGGACTAATTTCGTCTTACAACTAATGTCGTCTTACAACTCATGTGATTGATTGTTTGCTAGTGATTTCTGGCGCGTTAACTGCTTAGGTTATTAGTCTTCTAAGTGTGGTATTTTTTTTCTTGGGAGATACTATGCTGGATGGTGAGACCCGGCACCGTCGACTAGCTACGTCGACTACTACCGTCGACTAGCTACGTCGACTACTACCGTCGACTAGCTACGTTTTCTCCAACAAGGAATATTCCACCAGTGGGGCACCGCCCCAGCCGGCACAAGCTCTAAGCTCCCGACCGGTGTCCCGAAAGTGTGATAGTGTAGTGCATGTAGCTGTAAGTGTATGCTAGAGGTAGGATAGGACAAGGAATGGGAAGGAAAGATCGCTCGTGGTCCGTTTAATAGGGTACTCTTCCGACATTCGCTTGGTATTGATCGGAGAAACCACGAAAATCTACCTATCAGAGCAGCCGACCACTAGAATTTTGCTCCAGACGGACACAGAACTCCAGCTAGCTATCTGACTAGAGTGAAGATCCTGCCACCGAACTCCGAGTCTCTGTCCGATTAATCCTCAGATGAAGTAACGGCATTTACTTCAGTATGAAATGCAATATATGCATGCAATATATGGACCATGCAATATATGGATCAGATGTATGAGAGACCTGTTCATTAGATCAGTTTGTCTTCTCTTGATATTTACTTTTTAAATACTTCACTGAGCATTCCTTTGTCATTATTTCTTCCTCCTGGGGTTCTTCAGGGATCTGTGCAAGGGGAAGATAGCAACTTTTTTATTATATTCCGCCCATGGGATAGAATCCTAATGGAGAGTTCCGTGCATGCAATACTAGTTGAAGAATCAAGTCTCGAAGGTTATTAATACATTTTTTTCAATTATTGGAGTTAATTTTTTCACCAGTGTTTAGGCATTCTATTAAGACCCCAAAACGTTTGATTATGTCCATTTTTATTTCAGTTATTTCTGAACACTTTGTGTTTTAGGCATGTCGATTAACAGTACTAACTCCTGTCTGAATGTTTCTTGGATTTATTTCTTGCTTTGAGATATTTTTTCTTTATCTTAATCTACTCTTAGGTAATTTGTCTGTATTTCTATTAGATATTAAACGTGCGAAAGACACACAAATAGCATTATCCACGAATGAAGAGGAGATTTTCCAAAGGAAATATATTTATTGTTTACATTTTAAAGATGGTTCTTGATGCATCAATCTGCGCACATTCTTATTTCTTATTAGGAGAAGCAGTAGGCAGTTCCTTTACTATATATAAGCAGAATATCTTTCTTTTCTTAATTTTATTTCGGTAGATCTCATTTTTTCAGCCAATGAATTTAACAGCGGATTTACTTCCTTATTTTTTGATTTAGAACCACACAAACTAAAAATCTCAAGTAGATTGCCAAACATGTACTAACATCATCTAATTTTGAAGTATTTAGAACAATTTTCAATTATTTTGTTTAAAAATTTGATGTTATCCTGAAGCCACGATGAGTAATGTTCCTATAAAACGCCGTTTATACCTCACACATTTTCCCCATATTTGGGAACGAACTAAAAAAATGGCTAATTTGAGTTTTCATTGGACCTATTGAAGTACCAGTAAATGTTTCTTCACCTAATTTGTGTAAAACATACGAAAGTACGGCGTCGTACCTTGCCTCCGTGGAGCTTTCGAACCTAACATCAAATAATATCCTCCGAGAAATTGAGCACTCCTCCACGAAAAAAAATCTTGGGTGGGCAGGTATGCGCAGCGGATCCTTCATGGTTTTGTTAGCCAAAAGAACAAGGTTTAGTGTCTATTTTTAAAGATATTGTGTTGTTCCTCTACCTAGAAAATAAGTCATGGGGGACCAAAATTCAAATCTTGCCAGGGGCGCTCATGACCATAGGTGCGTCTCTGGCTCTGGGTTAAATATTTTCCCGTTCCAATTATCTCCCGGCATTTGTGATAGTGTAGAGAATGTACGTTTATGTGTGTGTAAGTAAGGGGTAAGTATGTAACACGGAAGGGGAAGGAAAGATTGCGCGCGGACCATTTGTCCGTATGTACTTCTCCGGCGTTCGCCTTATGTTGATCGGAGAAACACCGAAAACCTACCGATCAGAGGAGCCGGCCGATAGAATTCTCTTCCAGAAAGCTGCTGAGTTAAATAACCACAATGGCTGGCATAATTATTTTTTTGCAGTTCCCGTCGTAATGTAATCCCGTATTTTCTCAACCAGGAAGCGACGCACGAATCGGATAAATGCAACTTTGGTGTTTCTTTTCAGCAGCAAGTGGGTGAGCAAAATAAGGTTTCCCTGCGGTTCCTGAGTCCCAAAACAAGCCATACCGGGATTGGGCGTATGAACAAGTTTACAGGATCCAGGCATTACACCTCGAAAAAAAAACAAAACAATAATTTCTAAGGCGTCTGGAATCTTTCGAACTCTCAGTCAAGGTACTGTCGCGCATGCGAACTCGAATTTTCTACCATACAACTGAAATTATGTCAAGAGCCTTGGTGTGTGAAAAAGCAGCCATTTTCCCTGTAATAGTCGTATTTCAACTCATTCGTATCTTTTTCATTTCTCTTTCGAACACACCAATCGCTCGTCTTGATTCCACCGGTCGGCTGCAGCAACCCGCCCCCCCCCATCTGGGGGGCGCCCCACGCCTCACCGTCACTGGCAGACAGTCGCGGCTGGCGTCCGCATAGCGAGCCGAGCTGTCGGAACGCACTCTCGCCGGCGTAATTAGAATTTCGGATGTTTCTACCGGTTTGATGGCTGTCCGTCACGCTTCGACCTGACTTGCTCACCGCTTCCTGGGCGGGGAGCGTGGGTGGCGGCAGATCTCGGTCGGCCCGCGGGAGGGGGAGCCTGCCCGGGGTGGGGGTGGGTGCAGGGAGGTTTCTGCGTGGGCGGCCGAGGGGATGGGGGCGGGCGCTGAGTGCCAGAAACACGGACGTGCGTCTGCGAAGAGTTGATGACGGGCGGCGGCCGGGCCGTCCGAATCCATTGGGGGGGGGCGAAGGGAGGGACGGAGAAAGGGAGGGAAAGTAGCGGGGGCGTAGACATGCAAGTGACGCGCGTCGGCACAGCAAACCCTCACATTCTCCCTTCCGACCCTATGCCCTTCGAAAATGTTAGCTGACATTTCTGTCTAGCTTAGGAATTTCAAAATTTGTTTCTGTGAGGAACCCTTTTTATAGTATTCAGTAGAAGACTCTTAGGGTTAGAATACTCTTATAGGTTATGCTGGCAATCGTTTTTTCGGTATCAAGGATCCACAAAACATAGATTCTGCCTACATGTCTAAACGGAAGTAATTTACGTGATATACAATAGGAACAAATTTTTTCGTAGATAGAGGTCAACAAATAGAGGTTTTCTTAAAAAAAAAACGATTTTCGACGCACGATAATACTTTGACTTTACTATTTACGTGGTAGGCCGAGAAAGTAAAAATAAGTTTTGAAAAACAAACAAACAATTCTTTCTACATTGTGTCCGCTCACATATTCACGTTCGTAAATACTTCGCTGTCCACTCAAATCAAAATAACAATAATTTGCACAGTGTTTGATACCGCTAGCACTATGCGTAGTAATGACAAGATCAGCGTAGTAGGTTCGAAAACTCGATCGACTTGAACGACTCACAAGGGTCGATCACCCCATTTTATCAGAGGCAGCTTGAGGAACAGAACGCTTTCAGTAACTGAAGAAACAAAGATCTTGAATCTATTTCAATCTTTTATAAAACCACACCAGAAAGGCTCTAAATACGAGGCACATTTTGTTTCTCAAAATTTCACGAATAACTTATCATGAGAAACAATACTATTGATACTATTGATATAATAATAATAATAATAATAATAATAATAATAATAATAATAATAATAATAATAATAATAATAATATAATATCTACAGTATTGTTTCTTGTGATCAATTATTCGTGGAATTTTGAGACAAAATGTATGGAATATACGATGTGAAAGTACGTGGAATGCATCACGCCCATTCTACATTTTTATTTTTTAACATTTTTTTCCGAAGAGTTAGAGAGGGGAGAAAGTCCCGCTACCTGCGCACGCTGCTTTGACATGATCGCGCGGCGCGCGGTGTATATTTCGCAGACTTCTAGAGAGTGAGTAGAATGTTCAAACGGAGTTCAGTGGAACTTTCGAAGGAAAGTAATATTAATTTTAACAATGACATTTAATGTATTATATATCATTTGGATTGTATAATTGTAAAGAACCTGTAACAAGTATTGTACTTCAGCTTCTGGGCCAATGATCCCCATCTCGATCAGGTTTCCCTGATCCTGGAGCAAATGCTGAGATTGACCCTTGTTTTGCTTCTGTACATAAATGTAACTTCAAATTATCTTCTCCCCATAGCACGTCACAAACAGTTTTTAACTGTGTTTGACTAAATAAATAAATAAAGACAGAATTTAGTTCATATTTCTAAAGGAAATATTTTGCAATATGGATTGTGGGAATATATTTGAAGTAATTTTCCGTATTATTCATTTTCCTCAATGCAAAATCTCTTGTAAATACTTTAATTCTTAAAAGATAAAATGATGTATAATGTGTCGTCGCGTCTCAATTGGGAAGCCATTTGTGACGTCGTGTTGGTTCTTTTAATTATAATTTTAATCTTTCCCACACTTGAGAGAGCTATCTGTGATGTCAACGCTTTGGTGGTGTGCCATAAAGTTTAACTCCTGCGGGATACCTAGTTACAGAGGAATGGAGTGGAACGTTGTTAAACATGTAACGAAATACGCTTATTTCTGTTCCAATTTTAAACATAATTTTAAGTTAATGAGAATGCAAATCTGCGGATATCAATGATATCATTATCTGAGTTAATATTAAAATGAATTTATAACTACGATGTTAAATTTAAGTATACAAAATTAAGGAGCCATAGCGTGGCCCCGCCAAGTCATACATAAATTATTATCAAAATCCCCTGTTGATTCATGAGTGACCAAGAGTTTTTTTTATTTCACCAAGTCGCTTGAAGAGCTATTTGGTAAAGCTTTGCATGGTTTAATACCGAAAGACTTCGCCGTATTGTTAGGCGGCGGTGGTTTGTGACTCATAAGTTGTTTTCCACTGAGGGGGACAGATAGGTTCAGGCTCCGCGGCTTCCCAGACGGTCACGAGACCGGGGGAGGAGCTTTTGACAGAGTTCCAGCGACGTCGGCCATTCTCCGCGAACCGCGATGCGCAATTCGAGATCCACGCCTCATGTCACACCGAAGTCATTATTGAACTCTTCGTCTGTCTGTCTTGAGACGGAAGTTTTGAATAATTCTCGGAACTTTGTTTCATGAATAACGGTAATTGCTTAATGATGGCATAAGGCAACACGCCTGGATATCAAAATTATAACAAGTGGGTGCCCAATCGCGACTTACGCACCTGCCGACCCGACTTCATCGTGTCACATGTCACACAACAACACTGGATACGAACGCAATCTTTCTCTCCGCAATCCGCTCAACTCGGCAGTTGTGTCGCATCTCTTCGCTCTACTTTGCGCTTCTGCGTGACTAGTCCCTTGCTGAATTCAATTGAATTGAATTAATGTCTTGACTCGGGCCATCAGGTCCGCTCTTCCGTCTGACCACGCAAATTTCGCTACGCTCCTTTCACCTACTAGCGGAGAAAGAAGGTATTTCTTGGACGACAAACAGGCGATTTGAATTTCGGTCAGAGGTGACATTTAGGCTTGAGGATCTTTTACATACAAGTAAATCTACTAACATGGGACAGCCGGCTTTACTTCCCCTCCGAAGGAAGGCGTACGAATTCTTTCGCCCTTAAATATCCACTGGTTTGAACGCGCCAACTTGGGTATAACAGTCCGATACGCTTGTAATGCCTTTCGCTGCAGGTGTAGTGCTACTAGCAGCGATTGCAGGCAATTACAATTGCTTCCAGTACAGGATGCAAAAAAAGTTGAGTTCGCAGGGAAGCTAAGTTCCCTGGAGGAGCGTGGTGGTGAGCGAGGTTTCAATTACAGAGACCAAGTCCGATGAAGTATGAAAGTTTAATATAAGAAAAATAGAGAGCTGCAGAGCAGCGTGACGTGTACACAGCAAAGTCTTTAGGCTGTCTCTCCTGCCTCTCAACGCTAGAGGATCCTTATATGGGAAACAGGGAGTTTAACGAGGCCATTACGCCGCCCCCCCGCCAGAACTCGGCACGCCCTGGACGCCATAAATCGACATAACTGTCAGAGGACTTTTGCCCTTTTGAAAACTCACGAGTTCCCAAACGTCCCTGTCTCCACGCCTGGATCGTGTTAGCGTTGACAGCGGTTCGGGTAGCTTAATCACCCTTGACCGTAGCCAGAGCGCTTGCTCCCGGCGCGACCCTAATTTAAGCATGAAGGGTAATATTTCTTTCACGTACAGTTTGAAAGAAATATTCATTGCTCTTCTTAAGCAATGCGTACTTCACATGTACGTAGGTGCATTTACCATTACACGCTAACCATTACACCATCGCCGCCCTTGGTCCGATACGCGCTGTGAATGGTCAAAATCTAGTTTTCTTGGCCAATCACTGCCGGCCGACTCGAATGTCCAGAGGTGAAGCTTTTGTAGTACCCTGTCGGTCACTCCGAAAATGCTGGTGCAAGCCTCTGCAGTCGAGTACAGAGGACGACGCAGGTGGGCGTCGTACAGAGTACGAAACAGGGTTTAATTATCCAAGTCATAATTCTCGTCCATCGCAGTCGGGGGTTTCCATTTGCGCAAGTGAGAAGTGAGAACGGAAGTAGGTTCGGGCCGTCGGCACGTAAACAGAGGAGCGTCTCGAACGGTCCCTTGGCCGGAGGGGGGTGGGGGAAGGGGTCCTCTCTGTCCTCAGAACGGCGCGCTCCACACCCAAACAACTACGCGTTTCTAAAAATTATGTAATGATGAGAAAAATTTAGCAAGAACTCCTTATAATTTCCTATTAAATAATCCCTCACTCTTCGTGCCACCACAATAATAATGTCAGTGTAAATTCAGATGTATGAACATCAGCGTTCGTAAATTTTGCTTTTGAATACATTTCTAGTCTGCTGAGCTTCATATAGGCAACTGCTTATTGGCTATTTTAATAGAAATTCAAATTGTTAAACAACGGTGTAATTTACTACATGAGTAAAAAATGAAATTTATGAGGAGGAAATTTTGAATACCTCACAAGCAAATTTGGTGTAAAAATTTTGAGAGCATTATTACAGTTAGGAAGGATCCTTAGGGACAGTATATATTGCAATATGTGTATAAGAGTGTGTATTTCTTAAAAGGGTTTCACATTTTTTCTTGTGTATCAGTGTATTCATATTATTGCACTGCTCATTTTATGTGTTTCTGTTTTTTTTTAATTTATTTTTTCAAAAGTGTATGCCAATGAATGTATGTCAATTATACTGTGGTTGTTAATATTTCAATCGTGATCAGGTATTGTGTTTTTGCCTTTTTTTCAATTATTTTCTTTGTAGTCAAGTAAAAATCTGGGCCACATGACATTGTGAGGCTGCTACACCCTTTCTTGTAGTAAACCACTGGGTATTGTGTGAAGCGCCAACAGTATACAGTGCATGCGGACCTCGCAAGAGTCGGGTTGGTGCTTGCACTGAAAAACGTGTGCGCCGGTGCACACACACACACCCCGCGCGGGTTCGCAATATAAATATTACAGAAAAGAAAATTTAACAACTGTTTAAATGCGCCAACCTGTACATAGCTTATTTCATCATTGTTTTGTAAAGTCGTTTAATTTTGAGCAGTTTGCCTCCACTGAGTGTGATATTGATCGGTTTTTATGCTAAAACGCAACTTTGCCTTGTTATGGAATCGAAAGATATAAAAGTCGTTGAGTTGCTTAAATTCAACGTTGCAATATATTTATAGGCAAAGTATTTATTACCAAGTTAAGTATTTGTTAGATTATTTCATTTATCAAGATATTAATATGTTACATACCCGTAAAACTTTAACACATGCTCTTAAACTATTTACAAATGAGCCGACCTCGTGGGCCAGGTACTTGGGGCAAGTGCGGCCAAATATGTTGACAAGGCTACGGATTCGAAACCCGCGAGAGTCATTAATGTTTTCAGGTGTTGTTCGAGCAAGCAAGCTGGTTTTATTATAAAACTTATATTTACTTTTATTTCAATGCAAATCTCATTAATGCCAAGTTTCTGTACTAGCCATTTCAACGATGTACTATTTTTCTACATCTGTAGCTTACGAAAGGCGTACAGCTCATGCAAGCCATTCCAAGAAGTCACAACCGCAGCTGCGCTCATTTCGATTCCGAGCGATGCACACGGCTCGCTCGGGCAGCAGCAATCTTAGAATGTTTTGAAACGCTGCACAATTGTTTCTCTACAATTTGAGACTATACCGAGCATCCAAAAGGAAAGTAATATTAATTTTAACAACGTCATTTAGTGTATTATTTTCCATTTGGATTGCATATTTCTAAAGAACCTGTAACAAGTATTGTACTTCAACTTCTGGGTCCATGACCCCCATCTTGATCAGGTTTTCGTCCAGTTTCCCTGATTCTTAAGCAAATGCTTGTTACCCTTGACTTGCTTCTGGACGTAAATGTAACTTCAAATGAACTTCTCCCCATAGCACGTCACACACAGTTTTTAACTATTTTTGACGTAAATAAGTAAAAAAGTCCCGTAGCCATTTATAGGAACGGAATCATTTTCCTTGGCGAGTTATCTGCGCAATGTATATTATAAATTCTACATTTTGAAATAGACTATTGTAGAAATCACGACCATTGATGAATAATAAAATGGGTTCACGGGATTGGCCAGTGTGGGTAAAGAAACAATTAGTCGGGCCAACGTTTCGAAATATTTAATTTCTTCATCAGGGCTAGAGTATAAAGACAAATTAACAGTGCATGAGCACAACAAACATTTCAATAAATTGATTCATTAATTTATTAACACTACACAAAGAACAAAAAAAAACAAACAAACGTTTATATACTTTGTCTTAGTAGACAAATAAAACAATAAAATATAGAAGGTACACATACCTGACCTTACTAATACTCCTTAAGGTCAAGTCTCATTTTCAGCTAGCACACGCAACTCCACATGGAGTTGCGAAAGCACATGGGTCCATCGCGCGTTAATTGTGAATCGGGCCAAGACCCGAACAGCAAATGAATCAGGACTGGTTGAACCACGCGCTACAGCCACTCCATGCCCCACCACCATATGTTTCTGGTCAATTTCATGTTGAATTAGCAATATAACCTGACAACAACATTCTGAGGAAAATTTATGCAAATGTATCAAATTTAGATATATTGACGTAATTTATTATTATTATTATTATTATTATTATTATTATTATTATTATTTATCAAGGTTAAGAGAAAAAATTTCATATAATGTACCATGACAAACTTTCGGTCATTTATAACGAATTACCTCTCATAATATTAATATTATCTGGTTACTCATTTAAAACATCTTTTATAACCAGTAGAAAACTCGTAGGTTACACACAAAGAACAATTTTCACAACAGAAAATTATACTTGGTTCATGCAAAAAAAATACGAAACGTAAGCAAATTTTCTACAGAGATAACAAAGTAACCCATAAAAAATAAACTTCACTCTCAATAAAATTATACTCTTTTATTTTGGGAGCCAACTAACTGTAACTATCATGGCTTTAAATGTAATGGATTACTGAGTGTTCTTATCATTTCAAAACGTATGTTAAACTTCGTTTTAATTACTTAATATGCAGACAAAGCATGATGGCGACTGTATCAAGCACCACCGAGAAAGCCGCACGACCGAGAAAGACGCGAAATGCCGTATTCCATCGAGAAGACAGTCCTTCGCTCGCCATGTTATAAAAACCGAAGTATAGGGATGCTCCAACAGCACATACTTTCTAGCATTTTTACTAACTTAAGCAATTTTCGAACCCTCAGGGAGTTCAACGTAAATAAGACGCGCTATTATTCGAGATCATGAAGTCACAAAATGTGTCTGACTGTACAGTGCGTTAGAGGAAGTAATTTACTACATATGAGAAAACAGACGGTTTATCCACTATTTCGATACTAGGACTCGAAAATATGAGTTTTCTGCCGAAATATAGCCGATTTTTTACAGCATTGCAAAATTTCTCTTTACTACACGTATGTAAGTACGTAGTACGTAGAGAAAGTAAAAACGTTGACAAGAAAGTAGGTGTTTATTGAAACATAGTGTTAGATGTCTATTTCGATTATACATATACTTGCATACCAATACATTAAACAATTCTCACCACAATACCCCTTGTTACGCTCCTCGGTTGTAACAGTACGCAGTAATTCATCTACTCGTCTCTTGCATGGCTATAATACCACATTAATGATTATCGGTGACTTCCTATTCATGATTAATTGTGTTATGTGATTAATTGCGCTTTTAACTGTACGTTTAAAAATCACCCAGGATATGTCGTGTTTTCCACAGAAATCCATTTTCGCTGAGTTGATAAACGATGCGTTTTAATGTTCATCAATATCTTTCTTTTATCAGTTGGCATACTCACATTTATTATCACCGCAAAAGGTCCGAAAGTGTCCGACTACCTGTATATAACACAAATGGAAAGCAAATGATTGCAGAGTTTCAAGTATCGATCACAATTAAGCTTTTGTGACTTCATGTGCGTTGTTTACAGTAAACAGGTTGTATAATGCACATAGTTCGTGTATAAATGTAATAAGGTAAAACAGGGCTTCTCGCTATCTTATTATTAGTATTCTGTAGCTTGCAAAACATTATCTCACATCCTTGGCAGCGACTCCCCAAGACCCATCCCCCATCCGCCCCTCCTAGTGCCCTTCTATCCTCTGCATCTCTTTCGCACTCACTTCCTCATACTCTGAACCTAATTCTTGTACTACGTCTCCCATTATTCATTCATTATCTGATGCATCACCTCCTCCACCTACTCTTACCTCTAGGCCACGATACTTCTTTCGACCACGCATTCGAGGTAAAAATGTAATAAAATGTAGCAACTACTGTGAGTCATAGCAGAAAAATATTCGTGTAAGTAAATGTTAAGATACAAATAATTCATGTTCAATATACCTTTGAAATAAAATTGAATTTATCGAGACAGCCAAAAACGGCACAGGTCTCATTTTCATTGAAATCTCTGAATTTTCGAGAATTATTATTTAGGAAGATTGTTAGAAAGAATGTGCTGTTGTAGCGCTACTACTTGTTCTCTCCTCTTCCCTTCCTACTCACTCTGTGTCCCAGCTAATTCGTAGAAATGTGACTATTGAATGCAGGGATCGCTTCAACACGGAGCGTGTAACGCATAAATGTCATGGCGGTTGCGTAACAAAACTATTGACAGACCAGCGATTGTGGCGATTGATTAATTGATTGATTTCTAATGATTTCGGGCGCATCAACTGTTAAGGTCATTGGCCTCGTAAGTTAGTGCATGGTTTTACTTGGGAGATGACGGTGATATTGCCCCACTGGATTCCGAGAAACGGCGCCAACCTACCGTCGACTAGCAGGGTTTTCCCAACCAGGTATCTCCCATCAGCTGGGCGCCGCCCGAGCAGGGCAAGCTCTAAGCTCCCGACCGGTCTTCCGGCATGTGTGGTAGTGTAGTGCATGCACGTGTAAGTGTGTAATAGAACAAAGAATGGGAAGGAAAGATAGAGCGCGGTGCATGGCCCGTTTGGTATTGTACTGCTCCGCCATTCGCCTGGTGTTGTTCGGAGAAATCACGGAAAACTACCGATTAGGGCAGCCAGCCGCTTGAATTCCGCTCCAGACAGCGACAGAACTCCACCTAGCTAGCTGGTTAATTTCGAAAATCCTGCCCTTGCACCGTCAGGACTCGAACCTGAGGACCTCCCGGTCAGAGGCACCGCAGTAACATCATTTGATATGATTTGGGCGGTCTGGGTGACGCTGCGTTGAAGGCTGAGGTGCCGACGTTTTAACAGACATATCGCGGTCCTCTTCAGGGCTGTAGTAGTGTAAGAGGACCGCGATATGTCGGTCGAAACGTCGGCACCTCAGCCTTCGAGGCGGCGTCACCCGGACAGCCCAGATCATGACTCTGGCCGCGGAAGCCTACGATATCATCAGATGATATCCTGAGCCACCTCTCCCGGTGTGATTCATGGAGCCCATCTAAATCTATTAACAGAAAATACTGTGTAATATAAAATATTATTTAAAAATCCTGCAAAATGCTTATGCTGTGTTACCTTGAGGATTAAATGAGGGCAAGTCATTAGTTATGTAGGTGTGTTGCATGTTATAACCTGAAGTTCGCGTTTGTTCTCCCCTGCTGAAACGTGAGATCCGGTGCCGGCGTACATGTCGGCTGGCGGGGTTCGTCCAGTTCTCTCTCCTCACCGGGATGAACTAAAAGTTCCCTAGTGATCTCCCGTCATGAGTGGTAGTACAGTGCATATAAGTGTGTATGTGTGCAAGGAAAGCGGAGGAGAAAAACATGAGGAAAGTACGATCACGTGCGGTCCATTTTTGGTTTGTTTAGGCATTGGTTTGGCATTCGCGTGGTATTGACTGGAGAAACCGTGGTAATGTGTCTATCAGAGCAGTCGGATGATAGAATTCTTCCTCCAGTCAGTGGCTGAATTAGACCCCGCTACGTAGCAGGTCTCGGAAGGTCGCCACCGTCGGACTCGAACCCCGAAACCTCCCAATCTACGATCCCGCAGTGGCTGGGATGTTCCCATTGTGCTATCGCAACCGTTTCCCCGATCAAGTAGATGATGTCGCTGCCTCTGAAATTTGAAACAGATTATTTTTATTGTTAAAAGATGCTTTACATTGAGTCCCGAACATATTTTTGATATTTTGTCAAAAGTGACTCCAATTCTTCTTTACATTTCCTGCTCGAATAGAGCAAAATGCTATTAAAAGTAATAGCATTGAAAATGCTGATAAAAATTGTTAAGGTGCGATTTTCAGTAAAACCTTTGAAATTTCAAAAAATTTAAGAGACAATACTTTTTCTATGCCCCCTGCTGAAATGCTGCAACTGCAACAGTTTAACCTGAATCTTTAATTCATGTTTTGTTTACAAAATATTTGTTTTTTCTCAAAATTATTACGTGGAGCTGTCCTAGCTGAAGTGTTCTGGATATCTCTCTCCCCCCTCTCTTTCGACAATAAGAATTTTTATTCAGAATAACGAGAAACACGTTAGGGAAATAAGAATCAATCATTTGGTGTAACTTAATTTCAAGCAGTTTTTGTTTTGCATCTGCGTCGCTATTAACTGCACATTATTTGCTTTTCATTCAATTTAATATTCTCGGAATGTGCATGAATAAAATCTAAAACCTCCATATAAAATTCAATATTACATACTAAATATAATAATAATAATAATAATAATAATAATAATAATAATGATATTAATAATAATGATAAATATAATAAGTAAAAAAAGATACTCAAATTTTCTCAGAGATTTAATTACATATATGGCGGTTTCCTGGCAGAAATTTTGTGAAAATCTCGATTTTGATCTATGGTTACTTTCTGCTGCGTTGCAGAGTAACAACTACTCGGCATACTCAGCGCCATTTCAGCATGGGCTGCTGAAACATGCATGTTGCATTCCGTGCTCTTTACGCGCCCAACTTGAAATGACGCTGTGGCGGCGTGATAATGAGTGCTCCACATTTTTTCGTTAAACAATCTACTGTTGTTAGCCGGCAAAGAATAACGTTTGAGATGTACGGTATTCGAGGCTTACGGAGGAAAAAGAAAGAGAAGACGAGGAAGAAGAGGACGATAAGAGGAGAAAGAAGACGACGAAGAAGCGGAGAAAGAAAAAAGAGAAGAAGAAGAAACGGAAGAAGAAGAAGAAGAAGAAGAAGAAGAAGAAGAAGAAGAAGAAGAAGAAGAAGAAGAAGAAGAAGAAGAAGAAGAAGAAAAATAAAAGGAGAAAGATGAAATTACTTCTTGTATCCGGGTAATGGGTATGAGATTAGAAAATATATTGGCACAAAGATTGCTATGTGATTGAAGTTGAGATGGTTCACAAATACAAATTGTTAACAGATACTTCTCATAAATATAATATATATTTATGCTGCTTATGTGCTTATTATATTTCCTGTCAAGGTACTTTTGAAAATAGTTTGCTTTTTTTCACATTTACATATTTTATGAAGAAAACTGATGTTTTTATGAAATTGTTTTTAATGTCATCTTAGTTACATAATATTTATTATAGAAGTTTACCTTGAATTCTAAATTCTGCACAAAAATAATTAATGTAATTTTTCCAAATTATTGTATCAGTCAGGTGCAGCTTCAGGTAGACAAGAAGAAAACACATCAATATTGAACATGTGAATGTAAATTCAAACCTGTTTTGTTGAATAAATGTAGAAATAAGAGTTGAGTAATGAAAACCACTATTTTGAATCAGTAGTAAATCTCCATAGACAAAATGATGATCTAAAACGTTTGTAAATATGAATGAATCGTATATCTCAGTATGTACGACAAATAAAAAGTTTCTTGTGAGAAAATTATTACCGGAAAGATCTCATTACACATTAATGCAGATATTGAAGTATCTATAATTAAAATTTAACTGTGAACATTATTAAACAGAAAATCGTAATTAAAAAATTAATTGAAATATCATAAAAGATATGAATTTTAAAACTTTTAAGATGTTACAAAAACTAAGTAAGTTCAAGTATAATTGATATTGCAAAGGAAATGACACAATGTTAATATCAGAAAATTGTAATTAAACCTTGTTGTTATAAACCTGAAATTGTAATTGACTTTACCTATCAAAACTGATACATTAAAAATGTGTTCAATTTCATCATAATCTATTATATTTCATAGTGGACCTATCAGACAACTAGATTTCAGTATCTGAGAGTTTAAAAGAAATACATTGATTTGAAGTGCTTTGACGATACATTAATTTATAGAAATGAAGTACCTTCTTTTCTATTCTGGTACCTATCATTGGAATGATACAAGTATGTAGGTATTGTGTGAAAATTTAAGTATTTACAAGAGTGTTTTTGAAATTATAATTGGTAATGAGAAAATAATCTTAAAAAGTTTCAATGATCCTATTGCTGTTGCTTTATGATTTAATGAAATTACAAACTGTATCAACATATAACCATATATCAGAAACCATAAACTATATATCAATTGTGTGACATTATTTAATTCTGACAGAATAAAACTGCATCAATAAATGAATACCACATTTATTTCAAATTTTTAAATGTCATCTTTAAACACTTACAATAGGTAACAGTTTTACAAAAAATAAGTGCTACTTTATAATGAGTGAAATACTTAATACTTCCATCTAACAAATATTACAGAACTTTCTTAGCAACATTTAACAAACATGCATAAATGTATTTGAAATTGCGATTCTAAGCAACATTTAATCAACATGAAAAACATAATTATTTGAAATCATGATGGAGATATTGCCTAACAGTATTTAAAAATAAAGTAGTTTGATATAAAACAAAGTTTACAAGTTCATTGTACTAATTCTTCTGATTCAACAATAATTTTCAACCACTGATAAATATCAGCAGAGGGACATTACAATTCCTTATTATGCTGATATAATTATTCACCATCATAAAATAGTTTAATATGTAAGCAATTTTGTTGGAATTCTTTTTGAAGTATAAAACATGGATTAACTTACTAGTATAAAGATGAATCAAGTGTTCAAACTTCTATTAAAAGAAGACTAATTCCCAACAATCATACAAATGCACTGTACATACAGTGACAAATATTACTACAACTCCAGGAGCATACGTTTTATTATTAAGTCAGATATGTGGCATTTAATAAAATAGTAACTCATGAAAGTAACAAAAAATGTAAAATTGCTGAGAAATATAAATTGTCTAAATTACTAATCTTGCAACTTATCCATTAAAAGGTAGTTATTTGAAGATCATTGTGAAAATTCATGTACATTCAGTTAAGGAGGAGACCAGAATTCCACACAAAAAGAAGATAAATTGTGTAGTTACCATCTAGTACGATGCTAAAGATTTTATGGTTAAATATGGGACTCTATCCATCAAGTGAAATTGTCACACATAATATCAGTTGGAAGATACATATGGTGTTCTGAGCAAAGCAACATTTTTATATTATAATATTTATTTTACATTACAGTCAATCATCATCTCTAAAAACATTAAAATTTCTGCCTTCCTGGCAGAAAATTGAAATACACAGGAATCAAAAATATTCAATAGACTTGCAAGTTGTTTGTTTTTATCCATATCTTTGGAAATTCTATCTTTTGTCATTTTCCTATGTAATATATTTTGAAGACGCTTATTAAACCTCACTGTTTGAGCTTAATACAATTTAAAATAATGAATCGTTTTCTCATATCACAAACTATTTTCTTTTTATATATATTACTATATTGTACTTATTATATCATATATATATTTTATAAATAAATAATGGATAATAATTTCAATTTCGTTTAGAAAATAACTCTATGTTAAGACTGCAATTGCAGTATAAATGTTGAGCACGTATTTAAAATTTACATTAATTTTTGTTGAAAATATTAATTCCCAAAATTATGACCAAGAGAACTTGAATATATACATATTTTTAAATTTATATAACAAAGAAAGAAATACTCTTTAGTTGTTAAAATACAACATTAAAATCTGAGCCTATTTCTTAAGAAGTTTTCTTTGTAAATACATTGTTAAAGCATAAAACCTTTTATTATTTGAATGAATGTCAAGAAATCAGTATATGCTTAACAACAAATGTCTGATAGAAAAGAAATCGACTTAGACCCTTAGATAGTTGCTAATGATAGCTAATAGTCAAGTACTATATCTATCTGTAAAGAATATAATATCACATTGGATACAATTAAAATACCCTAATATACAAGCTCCCAGTCCAATGTTATGGTAATTCTGAACAGACTTCATTCACATCTCAAAAATCGAAAATTTGTGTTCTTTTGGAAACAAATGAAAACTTTAGTAGTTGTTGGATTACGAAAAGGATGATGATTAAAGTGTTTGAATATAAGTGACTTTGAAGTGTATCATACAAATAGGTTTTTTGTAAGTAATAAAGTATTTAAGGAAAATGTTTTGAAGTTGTAGATACTCTTTAATTTTCGATGTTGTAATGCGACAAATTATTTTGATGTTTGATACCACTACGGTTTGAATAGATTGAGAGACATAGCTCATGGAATCTTTTAAAAGTAGAGATATTATTGATTTTAAAGTATCCTTTTTTTAACTAAATGAATACATAACTTATAATAAAATATTGATCAGATGACATTCCTTCAACAATTACCATTTATCGTTTTGGGAAGATGATATTGTGAAATAGGTGAACAATATTTATTATATGGAATTGAATAATTAAATATCTGCAGTAAGTAAATTCACTGTTAACTCATAGAAATGTTTGACTTTCTCTTTCCATCTCTGATTCTTAGTTAGATTATTTAGAGAGCACATAAGGGTACAAGACATTTCATCCATTGAACAAATCAGTCTTTTGAATACAATTATTTGTATCTTGCTTTTATAATTTTTAAATAAACCTAAAGCCCTGGAGGACCATATGGAATAAATGTTGCCCATTGATATTTAGCTAACAACATTTTTAAACATTTTGGCAATTTTTCAATTTTGTGATGTTCATCTTCATCTTCGTCTTCATTTTTTTCATCATCATTATTACTGTCTTCAATTTGTTCATTTTCTCTTTCACAATTCTTATCTTCAGAAACAAAATCACCCAATGGCACTACCCTGAATGTGGAACTAGTCCTTTCCTTTAGAATTCTAGGATTCCCTTGGATCCTTGAATCCCTAATGTAATGTTCGTGTTGTGATGGAAACCTCTGCCGACTGGTCATATTGTCAGCTGACTGATCATATCGTGAACTATGTGCATCTACACGACTGTGAATATGTTTACGTCTCTTTTTAGGATCTCTTCTCTCGTTATTAATTCCGTTTCTGTCTCTATCAGTCACTGATGATCGAGGACGTTCAGGGAGAGATTTTGCGTTTTTTGAATCTTGCAAAAGAACAACATGAATATTGTCTACTTGTTCTTGTCGCACGTTCACATTCCAATCGTTTCCCGATCTTCTGTTCTCCGATACTTTCTTGCCCTTCCACGCATTTCCTTCTGGTTGTGTTAGGGATGCGCCCTGATGCTTTATTGGAATTGGATAAACATCTTGAGATATTGGATCCGGGGCATTTCTGATTAAAGAACGATAAGGTGGCATTCCTTCATTCTCAAGTCCTGATACATCTGCATATTTACCAGGGAACATGTCATTATTTTGATTGATGTTTTGGTCTTCATCAATCATCTCCTGTTTAATGTGTCGAGGAATGTATTCCATTGGTTCCGGGATTGAATCATACCTTGTGTCTCTAAATCCTTTTCTTCTTACAAATGCTTCATAGTTTGCGTTATCATTCTCTGCTACATAATTATTACGTTGAAATGTTTCTCCGCTTCTGAAGAAAGCATTAGGCGGGGTAAATCGGTTGTCTTGATAAACGTTGCAATGTGGAAACCTAAATGCAGGTTCACTGTTGGAATACCCATAATTGTTTGCATCATGGGGATAGTTTCCCTGCCGTACTGTCTTGGAAAAGAACTGAAAGCAATCTTCTGTGAATGGCTGTGGGCGTAAACCATATCGACTTTCATATGTTGTGGATGAGGTTAAGTGATACGCATCTCTTTGGAATGTATATGGCATTGCATGGCGTGAGATAACCGACCGAGAATGAAATATCTCACTCCGTCTGAATGATTGTGATCGGTACCTGGATTTCATTGACGAATGAGGAATCTTATTTTTGTCCTGAAGCAGCTCAGTCGAAGTAAATCTTCTGCTGTAAGGTGAAGGAATACGTGGTTCTAAAACAACGTGCCTTTTGGATTTTGGGCCACGAGATCTGTGTATCACGTCTGCTATTATTTTTTGTTGCCTTGACACTCTTTTCGAGCGACACTCTTTTCGTTCTTTCCTAATTTGCGAATTGGATTCAACTGAAGAAATTTTGAAGGAGTCTGATGGCTTTGATAAAGTGTCGAGATTATTCCCGAATGTCTTCTGTGTATTATTTCGGTTCTCCTCGACGTTCAAAGTACTATCCATAGAAACTATTGAGGTAGCAGTAGAACGTGCAATGGTACGAGGATGATCATATATTGTTTTCTGTTTTTGGATTTTCCGATTCTGTTCACTGTTCGAAGACAGAATTGGATTAGTTGAAAGAATCAGTGGGTTAGATTGATCATTACAATTATAATCTGATGATAGCCTCGATTTACAACAATTTCTATGCTGCCTGACATTGGAAGAAATGTCCATTGCAGTTGGAGAAGTCAATTTGATCGTTGAAACTGATTGATTCTTTCTCATTTTTCGTTTACGACTGTTTCGTCTCTCTCTGCATAAATGATGCCTAATTGGAGGACATGGAGGACATGGAGGACTTGGAGGACTTGGGGGACGTGGAGGACTTGGACTTGGAGGACGTGGTGGACATGGAGGACTTGGAGGACGTGGAGAACTTGGATTACTTGGAGGACTTGGAGGACGTGGAGGACTTGAAGAACTTGGAGGACTTGGAGGACGTGGAGGACTCAGTGAGTTTGACGAAACGTCGAAATCGTTTCTTATTATTCTACATTTCTTTCTACGGCTGCTAGTATGCTGCCCATCGTCGAATGGAATTTCATGAGAAGCTACTGCACTTGGAGGACTTGGAGGACGTGGAGGACTTGGAGGACGTGCAGGACTTGGAGGAAGTGGACTTGGAGTACTTGGAGGACGTGGAGGGCTTGGATGACTCAGTGAGTATGACGAAACGTCGAAATCGTTTCTTATTTTAGCTACTGGACTTGGAGGACTTGAAGGGCTTGGAGGACTTGGAGGACGTGGAGGATTTGAAGGATTTGGAGGGCTTGGAGGACATGGAGGACTTGGACGACATGGACGACTTGGAGGACGTGGAGGACTTGGATGACGTGGAGGACTTGGAGGACGTGGAGGACGTGGAGGACTTGGAGGACTTGGTGGACTTGAAGGACTTGGAGGACGTGGACTTGGAGGACTTGGAGGACGTGGAGGGCTTGAAGGACTCAATGAGTATGACGAAACGTCGAAATCGTTTTTTATTTTTCTAGATTTCTTTTTAGGGCTACATGTATTCTGCCCGTCGTCGAATGGAATTTCATGAGAAGATACCGGGGAAAACGTCGACTCTGACATTGCATCAGGATTATCCTCGATTTCTTTAGTACTGTTCTCACTGTGCTGAGCCACAAAAGAATTTTTAATTGGCTTTTCAGAAAGTGCCAAAGAGTTAGAAACGATATTTGCTGAATTTTGTAATGATTTTATTTCATGATTATCTGACAATTTTGATTCTCGGGCAATCCATTTAGCATTACTTCGACTGTGCTTCTTGTTGGATGTTGTCTCTTTTGGAATCTTTGCTGCTCGCGATGTAGATGGTTCGTTGTCAGGGAAATTAAATGATGCGTTTCTCTGCCCAATGTTTAGTTCTGGTGACGCCAAATCCTGGGAATTGAAAGGTTTATCTTCGGAACAAGTCGTAAGATATGACGGGGAGGAAGGAGATATATACTCACACTCTGATTTGACTTCTTTCCTATTTTCGTCATCACTTTCTTTAATGGAATAATCGGTGTTGTCGGGTTGTTCCTCCTCAGAACTATTTGGAGGAGAGATGTGTGGTTGGGACTCAAGATGATTCTCAGATGTTGTTTCCTTCTTGTCTTCCTCCTCGTTACTGGAATTCTCCTCATCAGTAAGTGCCATTGGTGAACTGGCTGGAAAAGATACGTCGTCAGGAGATGCTGGAGTGTCAGTGTCGAAAGTGATGGGTTTTTCTTCAGAATCATTTTTGTCTGCATCCTGAATCTAAAACAAAGAGAAATAAGTTATTAAAATTGTTCGATTATTTTACTTAAAGCACTGAACATTTTTTAATTAAAAAATCAAGAACAGAAACAAATAAATTTAATTTCAGTCTTCATTTCTCCACTTGCTTAACTTCTGGTGAAGAACACTTACAAATTCAGTAGGAAACTCATCTGCGTTGTCTCCAACATTGTTGAAATAAGAGGAATTCTCTTCAGTTTCATCCCTCTCCCCTTGCTCATTGTCATTTTCCTGAAATTTAATGTATTTCAATTAAGTGTGTTAAATTTCACCAGTGCTCTTGAATTTATTACATATTACATATTATTTCAATACTAAGTTTGCAATTATTCCGATATTAAAATTATACAGGTGCCTCAGAATAAATATTACCAACTTCTAGGGCACGTACGAGAGTTGACGATGACAACGTTTTTTGCCAATAATCTTGCCCCTGTTTTCCTCCGTTCTGAAAACGAATTTTGTCATAATTCTTTACATCAGTAGATATTATTTACGAAAAACGAATTTAATAAATTTGCGACCATTTGAATACTCATTTTATCCCATGGATAAAGTTGCTGTATTCAGAAATGTATCAATTTTCCTGGCGGTTTAATTCCTATATCCATTCACTAGTAGAGCTCTGGTGACTACTGATATCTTCACTTTGTAACAAGTCTATTAGAGAGACCTGCTTCTATTACGACCCCCGCTACAAATTAGGTTAAACACGGTAATTGGTTTGGCAGAACATTCTGAACGTACGTACCTGCAGGGCCTGTTTATAATCATAGCTCGCTTCTGAATGTGATGTGTCTTGCTGGAATTGGGTGTCATTCACTGACTGTTGGCTGTCGTCTTGAAGAGGGTCATCCTTCAGTTCATTCAAAATTTTCTGTACTACACTGGTGTATTTTTCTGAAAATTTAATCGTTTCTCCATCATCATTTTGCGCGTTTTTGTTTTTCTCTTGTTCATACTCCTCTTTCTGAAAATAATAAAATGTTTATATTGATTCATTATTAATTCTAGAATACATAATGAATTATATTAGAGAAACATTTTTTTTAATAAACAATTGCACATTTTTATAGAATTTAAAATATCTATTTGCAGGAACAATTTTCATCGATTTTTTTGGTCAGAAAATAGACAAATTATGTGAATGTCTACAGTGTTCGGTTGTTGCCGGAAATGGATATCAACAATCGCACTTAGTCCGAATGTTGTGAAGACCACTATCGCATAGCGCATATTGGTTTTGTTTAAATTCTATCGTTATACCGTTTCATTTTGTGATGGAATCTGAGATTTTTGACCATTGAAAGTTAGTAGCAGATTTGGTGTCAGAATACAATCGTTAATAGTATCCACGTAGTCGTAAAGGAACACATCACGACTAAACGAAGCCGTTTACGGGAATTTTGTAGCAGAAAACCACCAACAGCTCTGTAGTTAATTTGAATGGTTCTTGTAAGAAAAGAAACATATGGCTCATTTTTTTTTCACACAAGAAGCTATTAATCCGTTTAAGTGAAATTGGATGGAAATTGTTCCGTGGAAACTAGGGTTAATCCAATTAGAGCATATAATTTTTAATACTATTGTATTAATTTTTAATACTATAATATTACATTTATGTAAACTACATTTTATTGGTATGTTTCTGTAACATTGACACTTTGAAAAATTAATAAATGGTGAACTGATTACGATGTTAATGTTTTTTATTAACTAACCTGGATCAATATTGTTGCGTGCACTACCTTGTGCAGGTAAGTTTTCTTCACTCCGGTTAGTAACTGGCACTCAACAGATTGTCGGTTGACACAAATGAATGTTTTGTAATTATTATGTAGTAAAATTATTTACCATAATTTATTCTACAGAATATTCTTGATTGATTGATTGATTGATTGACTGACACAAGCCTATTTATACCCATAGGACAAGGGCCTCCTGCGCATGAGGTGGCCCAGTTTCTCTCTTTTGTAGGTGAGTCAGGTCTTTCAAGGGATTTTGTATTATAACAATTCACTATCGGTTTATATTTAAATTACACTATAAAGGTAACTTAATTTCCACCGTCTTTCAATTTTCAGTTGTATTGATATTTTCACTTTTGTACTCATTGCTGTTATATTCATTATTTTAATTTTTATTGTACACATTTTCATGCAGTGCATTTTACTAATTTTTTGTTGCTTTTTTTTCTAAATTTTGCTTTCCACATTTCCCTGTCCCTTGCACTTCTGAACCATGTGCTTTCATGTGTATTGAAAACGTCGGACTACCTTTGTTTAGGACGTACCCTTCTTCATTTCTCTATGTCAGTGTCCCATGCTACTATCGCATATGTCTGTATTTCATCTCGTAATCTTGACATGTGATCTCCCCTCTTCTGTTTTCGTTGTTGTTTTTTCATTCTTCACTTTATTTTTCAATATGATGGTTAAGATGTTAAGATATTTTCGACAGACCCATGTGATTTTATATTTTTTGTAAAACTCCATGTCTAAATGCCATACAATAATATCGGCTCTCCAATGGTTGGAATATCAATTTTCTGTTGACATGTTGGCCTTTAAATATGAACTTCAGGGACCAAAATATTCTCTAAGACTGATTTATCAATCTTTATATTTCGCTAGTGTCATTCTTGTTTAACGATAGTGTCATTATTGTTTCACAAAGATTAGTGTATTCATTGAGGTAGATAATAGTTTTGTTTACATTTTACGCTATACTGAATAAGTCATTAACTTTGTTTTTGTTGGGATTATTGATAGACCCACTGCAATAGTTTTTGTTTGTCAAATTAAATTTTCTAAAAATGTATTCCAGAGCACAGCTAAATATATTTTGTGCAATTCAATTTCCTTGTTTTACACCTCTTCATATTTAAATTTTGGTCATACTAATTATATTTTAACTTCTGAAATGCTATCTTCATTTTGCTTTCGTAGAATTTTAGTAATATTCGTATCGCTGATAATGCCCAAGTCTCTTTGAGTCCACATTGATAACGCACTCACGGTTCACGGAATCGAATGCCTTAGTATATCAATGAATGTTATACACTGGGGATTCTTCAGTTTTTCAAGAATCTATTCGTTCCATTGCGGCAGCCGACCGAGACACATCGTGCTCCGATCGCGTGCAGTGAAACAGTTGTTATCACATTGCCATTTAGTTTGTGAACTTAATAACGTTTACTTACGGGTAATCTCTTGTGCCACGAGTTGTGAGTGACTGAAATCAACTGTATGGTCAGCCGGTGCAGCGGCTAACCTGCAAGGATGGAGCCTCCGGACATCAGGGCTCCTATAACCTCAACACCGTCACCTCAGGTATCTACTCACTCAAATATGAAAACTTACGCAAATGTTATGTCAACTGAAGTGTTTCCCACCAAGGACCAGGCCATAATTATCGACTCGCAAGAAGGTCTCACTATTAAAGATTACATAAACAATCTATCCGGTATTATTGACGCCAGTGAAATAAGGTTCATATCAAGAATTGCTAATAACAGAGTGTGTATCTTTCTAAGCTCTCAAACTATAGCCGACAGCCTTACGAACAACCATAAAGTTATTAAAATAAAAAACTATGAACTGAAGTTGAGACCACTTGTAACAAAGGCCAAAAGAATATTATATCTAACGTTTGTCCCATAATCCCACATTCAGTAATAGAGAATGTACTCACCACAAAGAATATCAAATTGGCATCTAAAATTTCATTTGTAAAAGCTGGTATTCCAGGACAGGGTTTCTCCCATATTATGAGTTTCCGTAGACAAGTGTATATTGCCCCTGAAGATGTGAGTCTACTAACAGATTCTACTACTGTGCATTATGATGGCTCAACATATAGGATATTTTTTACAACAGATGAAATATCTTGCTTTAACTGTCACCAAACAGGGCACTTGGCTGGTCAATGCCCTTCACATAACACCTCTAATCAACACAAGACTACCAACTTAGGCAGTGCTCCCATGGAATCTGAACAATTCAGGAGAAAATCCTGTGACATACCTGACCCTGCCATCAGTGAAGAAAACACTGGAGCTGTAGATATTCAAAGTCACAATGATCTTACAAAAGAAATACCCACAACTGGTCCCTCACCAACTTCTAAATCTGTATTTCCTACTAATGAAGTTAAAAACAATGAAGAAATCCCAACTAAAGACAACATAGCTTCCCTTAATAATAATAAAAGATGCCTCCAGACTGACTCCTCCTTACCCTCCACTGTAAGCAACACAACTGAAACAAAGAATATGGAAGAAGTCTCAAAACAACCAAAAAAGAAAAAAAAGAAGAAAGAGAAGAATATGGAAGAGTTGATTACCCCTATCAAACACATTATTGAAGACACTCAAAATAACTTCCCCCTTAATTACATCCAGTTTAAATCCTTTTTAGAGAACTCTTTCAGTGCTAATGATCCTATACTTATTGCTGCTGATTACTCACAGGACATATCATCCATCACCAAAATGATGCATAATTTGTATCCTCATCTCACCAACAAAACCATAAAAGGCAGATTCACCAGAATTATCAAGAAAATCAACTCAGTAATTAATACTGCAGATGAATCAAGTACTGAAACAGATTCCAGTATAGAAATCAACACCAGTTAATGTAATCACCCCATAGAATTTAAACCATGCTGACACATATGAAAGTAGAGTATAATATAAAGAAGAAGTAATGATAGTCCTGCAATGGAATTTAAATGGCTTTTATAGCAGGTTAGAAAACTTACAATATTTATGCAAACTACATAGCCCTGATATAATCTGTATACAAGAAACAAACTTTAAAGGAAAATCACATGGGAAAATAACTGGATATACTTGTACCTTTAAAAATAGAAGTAATCCTGAATATGCATGTGGTGGTGTGGCAATATATTCCAAAAAATCGATTCCCATCGAAATTCTAAAAATTCAAACTGACATGGAATTCGTGGCAATTAAAATTAATTCAACTAACCCCATATGTATCGGAAATGTCTATATCCCTAATAGGTACCCACTACAAGAAATCGAAATGCATGATATTATAAACCAGATAAAAGAGCCCTTCATAATTCTTGGAGACTTTAACTGCCATCACTCCTTATGGGGATCGTACAAAATTGATAAAAGAGGACGATTATTGGAAAAAGTAATTGACGATCATGACAGCATCATCCTCAACTCTGGTGATCCCACACATATTAATATCAGTAACAGCAGGCTAAGTGCGATTGATCTTTCAATAGCTTCTCCCACAATAGCACAGAAATGTACCTGGAATGTTATGGACTTCCCTTACGATAGTGATCATTTTCCAATACTGATTGATATCCACGAACCAAGTGTGTCCATTAGTCATGAATGGCGCAACCCAATCCCCAATTATAAGAACATTAATTGGCTGGATTATCAGAAAAAAATTGATGAGCACCTCAACGAAGAATATATTTTCAAGGACGATAATAACATTGACCAGATAGTAGAATCATTCTGTAATATTATATCCAATTCTGCTAACTCAATGACACAAATGCACCATGGCCCGTTTAAGTTCAAAAGCGTTCCCTGGTGGAATTCTGAATGCAAAGTCGCTATTAGCAACGCTAAAAAAGCATTTAACCGGTATAAAAAAAGAAGAGATAATGATAGCCGAATCAACTAGAAGAGAACTAGAGCTATTGCCCGCAGAACTGTAAAAATAAACAAAGCTATATCATGGACTGAATATATCTCCTCAATAAACTGCCAATCGAACTCAACAGAGAGCTGGAAAAAAATCAAATCCATACGTGGTATGAAGACTAATAGTACTATACATTTCTTCCGTTGCAATGACCAGATAATTAGCGACCCCAAAATTATTGCTGAGGAATTTGCCGAAACTTTCATGAAAAATTCCAGCACTTCCAATTACCATACGGAATTCATCACTTATAAAGAAAAAGCTGAAAGTGAACCAAATATGACACCTATTGATGACAGCATCTATGATAATGACATGAATTCTCCAATTTTCATGCACGAACTACAACAAGTTTTAAAAAATATCAACAACTCAGCTCCTGGCCCAGACAAAATTCCAAACTGCCTAATAAAAAATCTCCCAAAGAGAGGTATTAACATTTTATTAAAAATATATAACTATATATGGCTAAATAATGTTTTTCCTGAACTCTGGAAGACTGCCACAGTCATTCCGATTCCCAAACCTGGCAAGGACCAGTCAAATAGCTATAATTACCGACCAATCTCACTGACCTGCAACCTATGCAAAATATTAGAAAAAATCGTTAACAAAAGAATAAGGTGGTTCCTTGAATCTCAACATTTAATAAAAGACAACCAATTTGGATTCAGAACTGGACACTCCACCACCTCACATCTTATCAGCACGACAACGATAATCCAAGAAGCCTTTCTTCAAGGACAGCATGTTATCTTAGTAAATCTAGACATCGAAAAAGCATACGATATGGTATGGACACACCGCATAGCTGCTAAATTACTTAGTATTGGTATCAAGGGCAATATGTTTAAGTTTCTTACCAACTTTATTAGCAACAGATGTATTCAAGTACGTATTGGTAATAATTTATCAACAATTAAGAAACTTAATAACGGGCTACCGCAAGGATCAGTGCTCAGTGTGACTCTATTTTTAATCGCCATAAATGATGCTGATGATGATATTGTAAGCCCAGTTGTCGTGCGGAAATACGCCGATGATATAGTGTCACTATGCAAAGGAAGGAACTTCGATTCAACCAATGAATTAATGCAAACTGCTGTAAACTGTATTTATAAATGGTCAATGAAAACCGGTTTCAAATTCTCGACTGATAAATCTGAATGTATGATTTTTTCTAAAAAATTAAGCCCTGTCCACCCGAAACTATTCCTGGGCAACAAAGCCATTAAGACTGTCACATATACAAAAATCTTGGGCCTTATATTTGACCACAGGCTCACATGGCAAGAACATATCTCTAAAACATACGCAGAATGAAAAAATCGACTTAACATCCTGAAGTGTCTAAATCACAACAACTGGGGATCAGACAAAAATACCTTACTACTTACATACAAAGCCTTAATAAGAAGTAAGATAGATTACGGATCTATTGTATATAATTCAGCGTGCAATTCAACTCTCAAGAAACTGGACACACTGCACAATTGCGGACTCAGAATAAGCACTGGTTGCTTTCACACAAGTCCAATTGGTAGTATTCTCATCGAAGCGGCTGAAACTAACCTCACATTTCGAAGACAAACCCTGTCAATCAAATACGCAATTAAAGCCAAAACATCCTTAAATAAGATAATACGTAATGATGTATCTCCTGGAATTAGAAGTGGAAATCCACAATGTTCTACACCTTTCTATAATAAAGTAGCTACGCTATTCAGCTCCCTCAACATTTCGAGGCTTCCTATTGAAAGTCAAAAGATCCTCGCTGTAAATCCCTGGACCGTCAACATCATTGAAGTCGATAAATCCCTGGTTGAAGTTCAGCAGAACAACCTTGACTTAGACGAATGGAAACTCAAATACTGCGAAGCGTATGATAAATACAAAAATAACTACAATATCTTCATTGACGGACGCAATAATACTTCATTTTCTGAGGCCATTGTGAAGGATCCCAAATCTTTGGTGAAATTCCGGTTTATGAACATTGCTAGTCAGGAAAGCATGTTCAACCATGCAATTCTGGAAGCGCTTAAAAAGATAACCCATAACAGTACCGATGCCACTATCATCACTAATAAAATTCTTAAAGATATCTTCAAAATATATGATGAAACACAATCCAAAACGACGGCTCGAATTAAAGAACTCCTTCATTTGATTAAACTTCAAGTCTTATCAGTAATTTTTCTTCTTTTACCTAATCAACTGTATCCAATTATTATGACCGAAATACATAACAATGAAACTAACACAAAGATAATAATTGATCTCCAAGGAAACAATGTAAGACCTAACCCTGGATACTCCAAGCAAGATGTTATAAGATTCGTACATAGGAAGATGCTCCAGCAATGGGAACCGATATGGCGATGTCATAAGTCTAGTAATACCCATAAATCAATCGATTTATTCCTATCACTACAATCGGACCCCAAGATGACTAGACGCGAACAAGTTTTAATTACACGAATCAGAACTGGTCATTCTAAAATTACACACAGGTACTTGCTGGAGAATACCTTACCACCACTATGTGATATGTGCCAAGTAATACTATCAATCGAACATATTATTATGTCCTGTCGTAAATATGATCACATTAGAAGTATGTATTTTAATCCAAATGAAATGGAGAAAATCCTGTACTCTGTTCCCTTTCAGAACCAGATTGTCAAATTTTGCAAAAACACAAATGTCATGCTCGAAATACAACGTTATGGTAAGCCCGCCCGTATCTCTAGAGTTGATGTGTTATGATCCTACCCCGATGATATTGTATGATTGTGTTACAAGTATGTAAGATAATAGTATGTTATATTATGTTATGTTATTATGTTATATTATGTTATGTTATTATGTTATATTATGTTATGTTATTATGTTATGTTATTATGTTATATTATGTTAATGTAATGATGTGTAACCCTCGAAAAGATGTTATGACCATGCCCTGATTGTTCTGTATGATGATGGTATGTAAGATAAGTAGTATGTGATACTGTATTATGTTATGGCCAATACATTCTGATACTTTTGTTTATGTAATGACAGATGATGTCATAAGTGTCTGTAAACACCTGTAATTAAAAATGTTGTCGCTAATAACCTTAGTCGTTGATGCGACAAAAAATAAAGAGAGAAAAAAAGAATCTATTTTAAACTTTGGAGATTTATCTATATTAGATTTTTATTGAAAACCTGGTGGTTGACTTTCATCGAAGCTTTTCTTAATTCTTGTCGTCAGTATTTTTGTAAAAACTTTACGTAAATTCAATTCGCTTCTCGAGGGAGGGAAGGAATTAACGAATAAAATGTGTGAGGCAGTCTTGCGGCAAATATTAGACTTAACAAAGAGCTGGCGTCGGGGTCTCAAGTGGTACCTCATGAAAGCATTATCAATAAGACTGCCCCTGTAAGGAGTGGGCCCATTGGCAAAGTTCGTGAGCCTGGGCATTAGGCGACAACAGTAACATTAAAAATGACAATAACATAAACAACAACAACAATCAACACTTTCGTTGCAGCACATTTGCTTACATTTATGAATGGTAAACATTCGTGGAGAAAATCGTTTCCCGCTCTATTACACTATGTACGTGGGATATCCTTGGCAACCGTGCGACAATGCGGTTCGAAGGGATTTGATTTGAACAGGTTTTGTTCATGTCAACAGAAGCGATTAAGGAACTCCCTGTCCCCAAAAAAGAATATAAAAAATAGGGACTTAACCCTGCAACTGCACACTTATATTTTGTTACTTAAACGGCACCCTGGGATCTCATGGACCCCAAATATTTTTGTTGTTATAAAAGATTCAGAAGAAATGTGTATGATTCCTAAGTGTGTTATTGTATTTTACTTTCATTTAATAATTCATGGAAAACAAGAAAAAAACACGAAAAATGGAATTTAAAAATTAAAATGTATCGTATTTTTAACGAAGTTCCTTTCTTCCAATTGTAACAGGATGATTACAAGTACCACACTTTGAAATCACGTCAAACAGTACTGTAGAGGAAACGAAAGTGTTATGAATTTACACTGTTACATCGGATAAACATTATAGGGAGAGTACTATTTCTGTTCTATTATTTGTGTGCTGAACTGTCAGAGACTACACACTGAGTTCCTGTACACCCTACTTGCACCACTGACGAATAGTTTTTATCCCTACGAAGTATTTACACTAATTGAGACTGTAAGTAGTATGAGGGAAAGCAAACGGTATAATTCAAATTCACGTGAAGCGTTATGCGGCTGTCGTCAGAAATTTCCACTCGGTGTGAATTCGAAATGTTGTTCGGGTCCACTAGACCCCAGTGTGCAATTGTAGGGTTAATTCATTTAGCACAGTTGAGAGGGGTGTTTCATAACGCGAGGATGCTGTGGACACCCCACGCGACCACTTATTGATTAAGAACTCACTTTCTTCGGCTCAAGCGATTCCAAATACTGACGGTTCCTCGTGATGAGGGACTTAGCGTACTCTTCCATGTCCTTATCGAGTTGGAGGCGCGCCCGCTTCCGGCCGCATGCGAGTTCGACCTTTTGCCAGTGGGACTCCCAACATCGAATGAGCTCGCATCGACGTTTCAGAGGGATCGATTTTGAGTTAACCAACTTGAGAAGCTTGAATATATCGTATCTCAGAAATGTTCTGACTACTATCATCATGCGTTGGTACTTGAGCTCTTGGTTTGTCTTGTCCTGTACAGAAATTCACATATGTACTATAAGATTGTGAAATATTAAGTCCAACATTTAATTGCGTGAAATTAAATGTGTTAGATTAAGTAATATCTATCACTTTTATTCCGTTTGAAGAGAGTTTTGACATGATTATGTTAGCACTAATAATCTTATAGTAAATTTAATTTTCTCCAAATGATTGCGTGTTTCCTCTTAATGAATTTATAAGGGTGAATAATGAATCAATTCTGAAGAAATGCAATTTTTAACCTTCTGATATGTATATGCTATTCTTTCATGGATCTATTAGTAAAATGATGTATAGTGAACAATCAGTAGAACATGTTTTACTAGAACTAGAGGGCGAGTGTTAATGATCAACATTTTCAATGATGTGCTTATATACTTATGTTAGCATGATGCTGAAGTTTTGTTTGTCTTCATGTTTTAATTGCGACAATGGAGTTAGTTGTACTTTATCTTTGGTTCTAGCAATTACAATCGTGAGCTAGAGATGTTTTTATGTGATCTAAAGAAAATGCAGTGTTAAATTGGAAAGAAAACGCAAAACTGTGACATATTCTTCTTTGTGAATTCAACAGAGAAGCATAGGTGGCTGCAGATTTTGATCTGGTATAATTTGATAGGAGATAGCACGGCATGAAAATGGAGTTGACATTTCAGACAAGGAATTGAGCGAATCTTTTTATTCAGGAGGACTATCCGTCTTTAAAAGGTAAACCCAAGTCAAACGGACAATTAGCAAATATGAGAAACTATGACTATTTTTGTGCAATTTTGACATTTCATAGGAAGTAAAAACTTACAAGTAGAATAATAGTTCCACATAGAGATTTTCTTCGCTTGGAGTGGAAACACGAGAGAGCAACTGGTGACTATTAGCGCTTGATTTTTATTTAGTAATCAGGTATCTACACAATAATGTCGATTATTTGTCTCTTGTAGTATTGTTGTTGGTGACAAGGAACACTGTTTTATTTTTTGTATCATTATGGAATAAAGGTGCTTTACAGATACCACAAACAAATAATATATATAATTTTACAGAGAAAGCGGAAGTCCATTTAGGAAAGATAGTGTTATGTCTTTGATATGTTAAAGTTGTGAAGTACTGTGTGTAATTTTGAGGTGTTTATGAGTTGAATATAAATACCCTAATTATCTTCTGTCTTCTTTTTAAGTAATATATTCTCGATAGGTGACCGCAGTAGAGTTGCCACAGTAAGTCTTAAAGCTTGTTGACATACATAGAAGCATGTTTAGGAGACGTTCTTGGGACGTGGTGTGGCACATCACCACAATTCCTTCTTGGGCGTAATCGTTCCATCTTCATATTCAATTTTATCGGCCGACTTCAATAAGAATGAACGCCTTTTCACAATGGTCAGTTGATTCATGAGTCATTTATTTTTAGGTGAATCGGCAATTGGCTAAAATAAATGTGTTTTTTTCAGATCGAATTATCACTTTAAATGGTCCCGTGTATGTCGGAGAATATCTTTATGTATACCTTCATTTCGAAAGAATACTTGGGCATAAATGGATTATTCTGGAAGAACGAAATATTCCAGCTTCAAGTGAAGTCTTGTAGATGGAATGGTATAAATAACTACTTTGATACGCAGAGAACTGAAAGATTTTTAGCCAGAGTCAGAAAAGTCTAACGGGTTTCGACAAACTTGTTTGGTAAAATGACTGTCCATAAAGTACGTCGGTTGACGTAGTGTCGATCGTTCGACGATATACACATCGTAAGCCTAGCAACACAATGGGTAATCGGTGTGACCTGGATTATTTGTTGTCTTCAGTACATCGCAATATTGAGGATCTGATGAGAAGTTTTACCATGCTATTTGATTGCAGGTGGTAGGATATGGTGTTACTTCTACATATACCAAAGCGAATGCACACGTATTAATCAATATAATTTGAATTACTGTTCTTGATCGTAATCTTTTTGGGCACACCGAAAATGGAAATTCACTTGTTAATTGAAGCAGTCGTAATATTTTTGTTCTTCAGAAACCACTCACCTCAGACCAAAAGGGAATCACCTTGACCAAATAAACATGTTTCCACATAAAGATGTAAGTGCTCCGATTTCAATATGAACAAAGGTGAACTTTTTTCAGTATACCAGAAAGAATATAGAAGAGATCGAAAATGTTGGGAAATTCTAATCTTACACGGAATACAAGCACGCCCATTTCATGATCATATGATTTTTGACGTAATACGTTTCATGGTATTATTTACTCTTCAATGTGCATGTAAATAATTGAAGACCTGGAGACGTGGGGCTGAAGATATGTAATATCTTGGCTTAGACGTCACTGTGTCACACTACAACACGTCTTCCGAATTAAGAATGTGACATTCCTTTAAAGTCGAAATATTTCGTTATAGTTCATTGGGTGAACGTTGATACGCTGGATTTCGGCGCAAGAAAAGTAATTTGAAGAAACATCAGATCTATTAATATACTTGTAGTGATATTTGTAGTGATTTACGACAAAAAAACTAGTTGTTATAGGTCAACTGATGGTAGCTTATATCGTGATAGCTGGAATGCAATCATTATCTGTATAAATCATAAAGTGATTGCCCTGAAAAAAAGTGCCAATCGTACTGAACGGCTAATTATATTTCCAAAAGTTTGAGATTACTCGTTAGAATAAGTTATTGATTGCGGACAACATTTTGGAGATGAATCGTAATGGCTGCCAGGAACCGTCGTCGGTGACTGACGGATAGCCGGTTCGGCTGTAGAGGTGATAATGCGGTGCACCAGTTGATAATGCGGTGCTCCAGCGATTGCAACAGTAATGTTACATCAAGAAGAGATTCCTGACAATCACAAAAAATAGTAATATGTGGCCACTTCAATGAATAAAGGCATTAGGTTTCGCGCCTTTAATGAAGTCGAAAAGAGGTTCATGAAGTTGTCCGGCATTAGGAATGCATATTATATAAAAATCGATCATTTCTAATAGCTTTCGTAACTCCTAAATGATCTTGGTTGTTTGTGTCGTGTGATGACGTCCAGTGTGTCTGGAAGAGGAGTTATTCCTGATTCCGAGATTGAATAGCCGAGAAATTGTCTGACGAACTTGGCGAAATGATATCAGTATTCCGTAAGGCTGCAATGTTGAGAAATGTTTTCTGGTATGTCTCGTATATTCCTCTGAGGTGTTGAAAAATCAATATTTCCTTTCTATAAATAAAACAATTTCGTTTCTGGTATGAGCTTTCAGAAGGGAAGCTAATATGTTATTACGTGACATTACTCCCTCATTGGTAGATTCACTAATCAGCAAATCTATATAAGCATATATAATTATGTCGTGTTGCAATTCATTGCATTATCGACAGCATAATATATTGAATGCACAATATGTGAAGATATCTTAATGTATTTCTTTTCCATCTTCTTCGTCGCCGAATTATCTTCATCTTCTTATTCTTCTTGTCCAATTATGCTCTTTATAAAGCTTTGAAATGACTTGCCAGCGTTACGCAGGTCGAAGCTCATGAACGCGAAGAAAAACATTCCAAAATGTGTAGGGATAGCAATATTCTCAGGTTTAACAGAAGTATGTTTACCTATTTTTACTAAATGGGTGAAAACAACTTTTTTAAATTTTTTAATAGTCGTGTTGAATTGAATTGAACTGAATTGAATTTGCCTTATTTTACGAGGCGAGACTCGGGCCATCAGGCCCGCTCTTCCGTCTTACCACGCAAATTTCGCTACGCTCCTTTCACCAACTAGCAGAGGAAGGAGGTATTTCTTGGGCGAGAAACAGGCGGTTTGAATTTAGCTCAGAGGCGTCATTTAGGCTTGAGGATCTTTTACATGCAAGTAAATCTAACATGGGACAGCCGGCTTTACTTCCCCTCCGAAGGAAGGCGTACGAAGGATTTTTTCGCCCTTAAAAATCCACGGCTTCGATCGGGTTTGAACCCGCGAACTTGGGTACAACAGTCCGGTACGCTAACCGTTACACCATCGCCGCCGTCAATTACACCATCGCCGCCGTCGTTACACCATCGCCGCCGTCAAAGTTAGAGTCCTGTATGCTTTTAGCGGGGTACTAGGCGTGCATGATGTAAATAATTAGAGCTCTATACACGCCGCTTGATCGCCGTCCAAATGTCTTTTCTATTATTAAGTGGTCTTTCGAGTCTTCCGGCGAAGCACCAGGGCCTATCGGACTTTCTCGCTGACCTTTACCTGGAATTCCATTTTAGCAGCCTGGAGTCTGACTGCATGGAGAGAAGGAAAGCGACTAAGTTGAGAGGATGTGGGGTAGTCTTAATATAATGAGAGATATCAAGTAGTTCATTACGTTGCGTACCGGCGAGATTGACATGATGAGGAAAATCAATGAGAACAATGTTTAATAAACCATTGTCCAACAGAATGGTACAGAGTCTGTTCCGATGAGTTGGTTTAGTCAGTCATCTAAGGAACGTATTTGAGACATTGTCATTTAGCTTATCGGTGGCGATATCAGGTAAACTCGTAAACTGGTCGAATAACAAGATGTCGGCACCTATTGTCGGTGTCAACACGTCTTTAATTCTGGGAATAATTATTTGACAAATAATTAAAATTTTTAAAATGTAGTCATGCCAAAGTCCCATTTTGAGGGAAAAAATACGTTGAAAATAGGTGGCGAGTTTAGTTCCATTTGCAGCTCTAAGATGAAGGTTCGTGTTACGCAGAGACTTGTTAAAATATCGGAGTATGCACAAAACCTCACACCCTTTGGCGATTTGAAAATACTTTTTGATATTAAGTCTGAAATGCATATATGGTTGTTTGAAATTTGCCCCTCGCCTACAGTCGGAGTTTGTTTTCCGTAAAAGCACAAGGTGACTTATATGTGCGGACTTTGTGTTATTGTCATACAACATAGTAACATTCCTCTTGTCTCGCCAATTTTTGGACGCCAAATAGACCTGGTGGAACTTCGAAGTCTCTGTCTTAACTGGATGTGCCGAGAAGCTTTAAATGTTGCTTGCTATCTTGTGATATAGTTGAGCAGAGGGTGATATTCAGTGTGGTTGTAAGGCTGACGGGCAAACCAGTTGCCCGTCAGCCTTACAACCACACCACCGCTTGCTGACGGGCAAACCGTTGCAACTGGTTTGCCCGTCAGCCTTACAACCACACTGCCTGGTTTGTCAGTCAAAATAATTTTTGGAACCAGAAAAATTATTTTGCTGATGTTATCCACCATCTTCTCAGATTGAGTGAAGTCAATTTTGGGTTGGCACTGGAATAAGACAATTCAATTAGGCAATCATTAAGCGCAGATCGTCTCTAAGATGTGATTATGTACGTATATTCAGAACTGTCGTGAGAAGTTGGTGCCGTAGATTTTCGTGCTCTTCATGTTATAAATACTGGAAAATTCTTCCGTCTTCGGGAATTGACAACTGTTTGACGAGCTCGCTGTTACGTTTATTATACTTGCTGTTTGCGCAATAATAATGTATTTTATTTTTTTCGCCGTGTTTGAGAAGGTTAGCAACATAATGTATTCTTTATCATCACTGAAAATGTACGTTGTAACGGGAATTGTGCATCCGTCTGAGCGAACCAAAATGTCGGGCTACTTTTCCGTAAATTACAAAAATTATCATTACTAATTCTGGCTGGAAGACTTGTTGATCTTGCGAAACTGTTGAATGATTTGTAGTCGCATTCATTGCCAATGCGGTACTCCAGCGATTCGATTATCGATAACGTTATCGATATAACGACATTTCTATAATGTTAAGTGGATACGTCCCAAACTCATATGGGAGTAGCCGTTCAGATGTCAGCTGGCCAATTTATATGAAATAATATTGATTCTTCAGTTATCTGCTTTAAATTAAATGGAATAATAAATGAATTCACTCTTTTAACTTAAGTAGTATTTTCAATTATTTTTAAATTTGATAGCCGTCGTGTTGACTATGTCAGAGGTATACTTATCTCCTAGGTATATTTATCTTCTTCCTTCCATTTAAATAGTTTATTCTAACTAGGCGACCGAAGTACGTTTGTCACAATAACGCTCAAAAGTCTTGAAGCTTGTTGACATAGATGTATACTTAGGAGGCGAATGTGGGACGTGGTGTGGCATATCGACACATATCAAGGTTCATGTCTATTAAAAAACTCGTATTCTTTGAAGTTTAACTAATAAAGTTCACATGGGAAAATGCATTTTTGGAAATTCGTATTCAAGATTCGCTATAAGCTGCCGTTGTAATTTATGGAACAAGTGTAAAGCAACCTGTACGCAGGCAAGTATTCCTGATTGTGTTCGTAATCGCCATAGCTCAAAGATATCTGAACCGACGGTTGCCCACTGATATACCATTTCCTCTGAGGTAATATTTCGTAAATAGTCACTTAATATCCATTGTTTTTTTGGGGGACTCTTATTGTCGAATAAAACTATTCCGTACATTTTATTTTTAAACAAAAGTATTGAGTAATTCTGCAAATTAGTACGTTTCAAAATACGTAAAATTAGAGAGGAAAATAATACAAACATTAAACCCATGAACTATATGCAAATGGTGTGATTCAGTTGTTAACTCTTCTGTAACAAAAGAACAACACTTCTTTAATTGTCTTACATTATACAAAAAAACACTCTTCAATTATATCCCTGAAACATTGAACTGATTTTTTAAATATTGGCACAAATCACATTTCATTGAGTAGATTTTGAACGATCAAAATATTCTATCAAGACGTATAAAGAGAATCAAATGTGATAGGATTCAGACTGGAACATCAAATGAACAATATTCTTAACAGGAATATTTTAAATAGATGAAATTGCCCTAATTTGTGTGTAAAGAGCAAGTCTCAAATCGTAATGAAAAAATGTACCAGAGGATCTTGGAAAGATTAAAACTTGTAGAGGTGAAAATATTCAGGCGATAGAAAATAATGACACATGAATATAATTGTCCGATGAAAGTGCTCGTTCTGACTTTCTAGTTTTTTCTTTAAAACAAGGAACAGGAATACATAGATTTTGAATGGTAAAGATAACGAATATATGTGTGGATGTATAGGCTGCTAACTTTAATATCTTAGCTCTTAACTTTTATAATTTTATATATTATAGCTTTTATCGCGTGTTATGGTTGTACTAGTGGATGTGAGTACTAGTTTACTAGTTGTTAATTTAACAAGGTTGGACTTCTTTTGCCCTGTTATTTTTGAAATGAAAAATGTTAAAATCAGAGTTTTGAAATGGCATTAACTGGTAACAAACACATACACACACATGTCGAAACAAAGACTGTACATGTACTAATATTTGTGGATTACAATTAAAAATTCTTTTAAGCATCAATAGTATTTCTATTAACAAAAAAAAGAGATATATGAAGTGTGTGTCATTGATATGAATATATTCCATTGTCAATGTCGTACATCCCTATTTCCGGCGGCTTCGTTTTATTAAGGATAAATTATTTGTGCGTGAAAAAATTCGCACGAAAGCGCAGGGTGAGCACTTTACACACATTTACAGTCTACCAATAGTCATTTTTCAATGTTAAAAACAATGAAATGAAAATGATTCTAAAAATAATTGCTTTGGTAGCATGGAATAATATTATTTTATTGGTTTGGAAATGTTTATTTTGTTTACATTTAAAATGAAAGAGAAGATGAAAAAAGTTTGCCTAATAATATCCGCCCTATACCTCTTTATTTTTTTATGCATATCAAAAAATGCTAAGTTATAATTGAAATTCTCTGAAATCTTCATGGCTGGAAAAATATTTCATTTATATACTTACATCCATGATGCTTTTTTTTGTTTACAGTTGAGGGGTTGATAGTCGTAGTATTCCTTTATTATATAAATTCAGTAATTCTGTGTGGAATTTTTCTAAAACTTCATAGTTTTAGATCGATGTGACAAAATATGTTTGACCTGAAACATTAAAATCTTTTTTTAATAAGTACATAACTTCATTTAATAAGTACATAACTTCAGAGCAATTATCAACATTAATAATCCTAAATTATTGTGGTTCAAATACTAATTTAATTTCAAATGGGATATTTTTTCTTCAATGTTATTCTTCTTCTCTGCTACTCTGTAATGTTCTGTACGGTTTTATTGTTAAAGGAAATGTATGTTATCAGAGTCTGAAACACTCGTCACGTAAAGTGAATTATCAATTAGTGTTGAAGTTAATAACCTCTTTATTTTTATACAGTATCTAGAAACAACCGTCACAAAAAATATATATCTTAGTTTTTATAAAGAATAGGGGAATCAGTTTTTCCGAGGGAAAAAAAAGAAAAAAAAAGCCCTTCGAGAAAATTGGTGTTTATAAATGTTACTTTCGGGCGCGAAATTCAAAAAGGCTGTTGCCTCACAGCAGACACCCGGCGCGGCGTCTGCCAACGGGGCTGAGCATTGCGTCTTTTCACGGCGTTTTCGGTGACACTGTCGAGTGAAGAAAACTGCTTCTGGCACATTCCAGTACTTTAATAGTATGAATTATTTTTGTGTACTATTCATTCAATGTATTAAAGCTCCTTATAATGAATATTTGTTATAAAATTATAACAACTGTATACATCGGCATATCTATATGCCACGTTGATCCCGACCCTTTATTTAAATTAATAAAACTTCATGAAATGGTGGAATTATTGAAGTGTTCAAAATATTATTTTTAGCGTATCTTTAGTATTAACTTATGTAATGTGGTATGGTTTAGATAACTGCATATGATAAACGAAAGTATTTTGCAGCCTATCTTTAATAACATGACATATACTAGAAGCTATAAGGTTCCCATGCATTTTGGAGCTATAATATCATTCATTATAATACTGAATTTATTAGTTATTTATGAACGCACAGATGATGCTGGGAGTTTCATTTTAGACAGCTTCAGACTAAGGATAGTCTGCATTAGATAAATCGGTAAATAGTTGTGCATGAATTTGCATGTAGATTTTCAGGTGTGGTATTTGCTAGAACCCCCCTCCCCCACCTCGTCTAAAAAATAAATATATTTGAAGGAATTCAGTGAGCTCCCTTAAAACCACCTAGAAAATTAATCTACTTATGGATAATTATGTGGGCTGATAAGACGCACTATCTGTTATCGCAAAGAATTGCTATTATTACAAAACAAGCTACATCATGCTCTGTTGAGCATCGAAGTTGCGACAAATTTCCTCGAGTTCACGTTTCTCCAAGTTAATTGTGTATTCTGGCCTTCTCGTTTCTGTTCTGTAGTTGAGGTAACATCATTCCACTCTCCTGAAGTATTGATAAAATATTCGTGAAACCATTTCTTAAAAATGGCGGCGCTTCGAGAAACGTCATATTCGTCTGCTTTTCTTACGCTGCAGGTTGCAGACACCTACATACAGTGCGGGTCGGTTTCTTTTCATTGACAAGTATGCGGCGGTGCAGCTTCAAACGCGAATCTGCACTAGTATTGTGCGATTTATAATAATAATAATAATAATAATAATAATAATGTATTAACTGATTTGGGAAAGATCCCGGTGGCAGCTCTCCATAAGTACATCAAGTAATACATTTAAATTACATGCAAGTTATACGTTAAATTAAGTACATTAAAAACCCTTTTTTTACAAATTATGACTAATACTAAATGGATACAAAATTTGAATGCTCTAGTCTAACATATGTACAATTATTAGCATTTTTAACTTATGATTTTTAAATTTATTTTTGAATTTTCCTACACTCTGAGGTAAAGTCTCTAGCAGTACTGCAGGTATTTCATTCCAGTTTTTTATTGTCCGGTTAACGAAATAAAATTGTCCAAGATCTGTTTTTTGCCTTCTCCCCATAATTTTGCAATTGTGGTCCTGATGATTAGTGTATGATGATTTTAAGAGTCGCTTCTGAATATCCTTCCAAGCTGGTTCGCCTTTGTAAGCTCTGAAGAAAGCACAGAGTCTAGCTGTTTCCCGACGTTTGTGTAAGGATTTCCACATGGGACTATTTGAATTTATTTTCCCTCGCAATACAAATTTTTCCGCAACTTTTTGACATTTATTTAAAGTATGTATTTCTCCTACACGGTAAGGATCTCAACAAACTGAACCGTATTCAAGAATAGGTCGAACTAGCGATGTGTACGCAAGTTTCCGCGATTCAGCACTCCCTCGTCTAAGGATTCTCATCACGAAACGCAGAATTTTCCACGCATTTCTGGCCACATAAATCACTTGCTCGGCCCATCCCATGTGTTCGTTAATATTAATTCCTAAATATTTAATATTGCCTACGCTGGGTATCAAATCGCCTTTCAGAGTATATGAGATATTTTCTGTTTTTTTCTTATTGGAGAAAGAGATAGCTTTGCATTTATTTGTATTAATTTCCATTTCATTCTCTGTGGTCCAGTTTTCTATTTTGTTTAGATCTGCTTGTAACACTTTAATCGCGATAAGTACAATAACCGATGATTGTATAGAATTAATCGAAAAATTGAAAATATATTATTTTTACACCGATTAATTCCGACACATCGACTAATTTTTCCGAATTTTATCTCGATTATTTTAATTCAAAAATTCCTCTCCTTGCGGCGACACGGTGTAGCGCGGTAGTTTGCGCACGTGAACGGCTCAGTCGTATGAAACTAACGCCTAATCTGTAAATCAGCTCTTTGTATATTACAGGTTGTACCTGGTAATGGGCCCCGAAACGTTGTAAAATTGTAGAGAAGATATGTAGGCCTAGGTTTATTTTAAAAATAAAAATGTGTTTAAAAGATTGAGATGTACCATTATAAATTAATAATAAATAAAAACGACAGTCTGATATTAAGCAAAGCAATGTGTTCACCTGCGCATGAAACAGTAGATGTTCTCCTATTATTTCCTGTTTTTCACGAACACCACGCTTGTACACTATTTTGTTGTTCGATGTCACATGGTGATACCATTTTCTGACGGTTAACTGTGAGACCATGTGAGACACCATGTAGGATTGGTTGGCTGAACACGCGCCTGCAGCAAAGATTCCCAAATGTACTGGACACTCCAGTGCCTCTGACCGTGAAGTCCTGGGGTTCGAGTCATGACAGTGGCAGGATTTCCGACACCAGCTTGTCAGCTAGGTCGAACTTAACCATTGTTTGGAGAAGAATTCTAGCTGCCAGCAATTCCCGATCGGAAGTTTTTTGTGGTTTCTCCGATCAACACCAGGCGAATGTCGGAGCAGTAACCTAAAGAACGGGTAACGGAGCGCGCGCAATCTTTCCTCCTTTGACCATTCCTCACCCCTTTTTTACATACACTCTTACACGCACTACATTACCATACGTGCCGAGAGGAATCGGGAGCTTAGAGCTTGTCTCGGCTGGGTGGGGAATATCTGGCCGATGGGTAAGTTGGCGCCGGATCTCGCCAGCCAGAAATATAAACGTCCCCCGCTATAAATAAACATTGCACTTACGAATGACCTTACGAGCTGACGCACCCGGAATCGCCAACTAATACATCAAAAAATCGAATGCACTGGTCGGCCTGTGGCTTCACAAAGTGACTGGCGGCAATATCATTTCGAAGTACGTGCCCAGAAGTAACGATGAAATTCAATATTATAACGAACGATCATTTAATTTCAAAGCGCTGTTAGTACGTGTGATTGGAATTAAGAATGGAATCTGCAACGTACTCGTGTACCTGTCTGAAGCAACAGACACTATTTCGCACTGAAGATATGCTAAAATATATAGAGCATTACAGAATTTTATCTCCATATGGCTTGATTAGTGTTCAGCATTCATTGTTACGCCGCTGCAAACTGGGAAACGGGGGAAACAGCGGCCTCTTCTCGCATCAGGGTACCTGATAAGGGCTATTACAACGCGACCACTTCTCTTGTTATTCAGTAGGCAGTCTGCGAGGTTTATACTTATGAATACCTACACTGATGGCTTTGTACTCAGGTTATTTGTTACTCGGCTTTAGGATTTTTGTATCTTACGACTCTACACTATCAATGCTTTTCTGTATATTGTTAACTTGGCTTCATTTACGGTTAATTATTTGCTTTTGGGGATAAAATTGGAATATGTTCTTTCGTACTTTGTTCTCGATTTATTAATTTAGTATACACCGTGTATTTACTTCTTTAGGAAGCTATTTTTGTATGATGATAATGAGCACAAAACCTTTCTTTCTCCCGACTTAATCTCTCATTTTTATATGAAATGTGAACGCTGGCCCTTTAATGTACATCAATATCATGTACATTGATGACCAAGGATCGTTAATTTTTTTAAAGTCTAAACCGTTCTCTTCATTGCGCATCACATATATCCAGTTCCCAAACTTAAGTCGGAAAAAAGAGTCATTTAAATACAATGATAGATTTTTAAAGTTATAAGTTTATTAAATCGAAATATCAGAATATTAATTATATCCTTCGCCTAGTGATCGTCTTGACAGTTTCTAGATGAAGACTTGAGAAACGATTACTGCCCAGACTCTTGAGCAGGGCGAATCATGCGGTTTTTTAATTGTCGGCAAAAAAATTTCATATACAATTTCTGGAGCTTCCAAATTGTTTACGCAGGAGTTTCTACTGTGTTTTATCCGTAGTTGTTTATCCCGTCCGATTAGATATCGTACAGGCGATTTGATAAAAAAAGTACTATTGTTAAAGTCAATAATTGTGGTTAGTTATATTTTATTACATTTTAAATGTTTCTTTGAAATCAATTTAAAAAACGTTAGAAACGAGGTACCTGACTCAAGAATGATTTTTTATGCCGGAATTTTAAACATTTAGATTGAATTACTGTTTATTTTCTATTCTATCGTGCGAGTTATTGTCGAAGAAAAACTGGCATACCACTGGCATAAACTGGCATATTAAATGTGGAGTAGGCTAGAATAGGGCGGGAACGGCATTAACTAATACTTTCCAACACCGGGAACGGCATTAACTAATACTTTCCAACATGCCGGAGCCAGTGACATTAGCGTATTCAAGGGGGATCGACAATTGTCCTCTTCCCCAAATCTTGGAACTTCTTTCCTCTTTCATATAAAATATATTTTATCATGAACTATACTTAACATTTTTTTAAATTACCACTACTACAATTAATTACATTACTATATTTCTCTTACTCTGCAAAGAAGTAACATCTTTTTAAAAAAAATGAAAAATTGATAGTCCACAGATATTATTATTCTAAATGTTTATTACTAAATTAACTGTTGATGAGAGACATAAATTAGTCAAAAATAAGGACCAAAGTTCGTAAATTATCATTCAGGGGATACTCTACTTATCTTAAATAGCTCAGTACTTCAGCTGAAAGACATATCTCTCCAATAAAAATAAAAATAAAAATATTTTGTCATTTAGCGGAATTTGACAGTAGTAGTGGTATTCTGGCATTCGTCGCCCACCTGATTGCGACTACTTACAGAAACCCAAAGGAATCTCAGAATGTTGGTGAGATAGGTCGCCTGGGCGAACGTCGAGTGCTGCGTTCGTACTCTCTTTAGCTGCTTCTCCGCCTCTGCGACCGCAACGGTCTATCTGATCGCTGGAATCCTCTCACAGCCACTCCTACAGTCGCAGTCGAAACTCCTGGGCGCACTCCCCCTGCGGGTCAGGAGAAGGGGAGCCGAAGCTCATCGTATTCAGGGCCGTGAAATCACCTCGACCTCCACTTGTGCGAGGCGCCGAGTCTGCAACAGGGAAAACACACACATACATGGTGTTTGCAGTTCTATTCTACGTCATTCCATTCCATTAATTCCATTCCATTCCATTCCATTCTATTCCGTTCTATTCCGTTCTATTCCGTTCTATTCCGTTCTATTCCATTCTATTCTATGATATTATATTCTATTCCATTCCATTCCATTCCATTCCATTCTATTCTGTTTTATTCCATTCTATTCTATTCCATTCTGTTCTATACCTTTATATTCCATTTTATTTCATTCTGTTCTGTTTGACCGACTGAATAGGCTTTGGGGCAGCGTTACCATCGCATCTACAGCGAGAGAAAGAGAGCTACCTGAAGGAACACATTAAAAAAATTAGCATTTTAGAGAATTCAAACTGAACTCCCACATTTCAAATAAAAATGTATTACATTATGTTTTTGCGTTCTAGAAATGTACTTGATTGATTCGCTGACATAAAGTCAGTGTATTATCATAAAGTCAAAGTATGGAGGCCTGTGTATAATGTCTTTGTTAAATTATTTTACAGTGTGCTATTATTAGCACACTGTTTGTTACTCTCTTTTCAACATCTTCGTTTATAATATATAAATACTAGCTAGAGTACTTCATATTTGTAGTCTTAAAACCATAATATATTTAAGTTGAATCCTTGTGGTGGAAGGGTAACGAAAAAACTAAACATCAAAGGCTCTAAAAAACACATTGGTTATTTTGTATGTTAGTATGATAAAATATTATTTTGTATGACATTACATTAACTTGGATAGTTTAATATTTCAACAACTATTGTAAATTTTCGAATTTACTGCCGTAGCACTACATTAAAAGCTTTAACGGATCCACAACAAAGGTAATATAAATTAACTATGAATCACAAGAATGTAGACCTAGCGTTGAAAGAAGTTGTTTATAACATTTAAAGTTGTAGCTAGCTAATGAACGAAGTAATATGAAGATAAATTGAAAATGAGGCAAGCAAAAGAATTTTATTTGTACTTTAATGAACTGAGTTGTACTGTAATTACAACATACTTATCCTAATTTACCTTCATTGTCTGACATGTAACAAAGCAAAAAACTAATTGAGCCTAACATCCAAAATATTAAAGGATGATCTTTACTTCTAAACATCAAATTTAAAGTTAGTCATAAAATATTATTGATACATTTTAACCTGCGGTTTTCGCCTATTTGCCTATTTTTTACTTCAATGGAAAACGCAATCTTTTGTGTTATTTATTCATTCTGAAGCATATGGAGCATTATGTGTGAATTTTGTGGTGCATATAAATGCTTATTTCAATAATAAATGCATATTCTCTGTTTAAATCCCTTAATGTTGCCTCTCGTATTTATTGATCAAAATGCAATTTTACTTCATCAACACGCAACTTACACTTTTTCGTAGGTTTAATTATGATTAATATTTCATTATTTTTTGTCCAAAATTAACTTCATCAAAAATGACTATTATCCGGTCAATCTGTCCGCAATTGAGACCTTGCGAATTTGAAACAGATCCTATAATATTTGGGGCGTATCTAAAACGTTTTCCTCTACAAAACTTTATATTTTAAATTTATTTCCTGGAAATGAGCTAACAACGCTTATAAAATGGCGCTGGCACGATTTTCAATAAACCTTCTGAAATTTCGAATTTTTTTCTCTTAATTTTATTGTCCAAATATGCAACGTACGTGATGGATTGTACTCTAGTAATCTGTGCTCTTTTTCTTGAGATCTAGGATGCCTACTCCATTCGTTTACAATTCTTAATTAAATGGTGATAACAAGTACGTGTAAAACATTTTTGATTGATTAGTGATTTCGGGCGCGTCCACTGTTAAGATCGTTATTCCCGTAAGTGTAGATCATGTTTGCATCGCGTGAGGTGGCGGTGATATTCTCCCGCTGGCTAGAGAGATCCGGCGCCGACTTACGTCGGTTTGCGGGGATTTTCCCCAACCATGTATCTCCCACCAGCAGGGCTCCGCCCCAAGACGGGAGAAGCTCTAAGCTCCTGACTCGTCTCCCGACATGTGTGATTGTGTGAAGCATGTGAATATAAGTGAATATATGTGCGATGTGAGGATAGGACAAGGAAGAGGAAGGAAAGATCGCGCGAGTCCATAGCCAGTTTATTGGGTACTGCTCCGGCCTATTGTGGATCGCAGAAACCACGGAAAACTACTGACCAGAACTGTCTACCGCTAGAATTCTTCTCCACATAGCGGCTGATCTCGACCTAGCTAGCCAGCCAGCTAGCGCCAATAATCCTCACACGGCCTGGATTCGAATCCAAGGACCACTCGGTCAGAAGCTCTGCAGTGATATCAGTTGTGCTCTCAGCCTCTTTTACAGGTACCAGTGAAACGTGCTTGACAACATTTGAAAACTACAGATTTTCGCATCCATGTAAAAGAAAATTTATTGCATCGGTAAATCAACTACAGATTTGATTACTTAGTACTGTTAACAAAAACGCACCCCCACCATCACGGCTCTACTCCTACCACATCTCCCAAAAGTCGGGCTTAATACAAACGATCACATGCTGAAGTTACATTTATGTCCAGAATTAAACAAAGAGTCATCTCTACATTTGTTCAATGCTTCAGGGAAACAGGGCGAAAAATCTGATCGATATGCGATCATTAACTCATAAAATGAAGAACAGTTCTTTTTCTACTGTTCCGTATACGTACGTATATACGGAGTAATATACGTAGTATAGGGAAAGTTATATATTGCTGCGGAAAACCGATTTCGAGATTTCAACAGAAATACACGTTGTGGGGTCTCCTGATACCGAAAATGTGTTGTTTTTTTAAACGTCTGTCTGGCTCTCTCTCTCTGCCCGTCCGTCCGTCTCTGTCCGTCCGTCCGTCCGTCCGAATTTCCACTCAACAATTAATTTGCAATCAAATTAATTTGAAATATAGCCCTCTGTTAAGTATCCTAGTTCGGCACCCTTCCCTCGTTCCCCAGAGAACAGTGCACAAAATGGCACTGTGTAAGCAGCATACCACTAATCATGTTGACCATGCTACTTGGGTAAATAATAATAATAATAATAATAATAATAATAATAATAATAATAATAATAATTTAATAGTGCTTTTTAAAATGTGTTTTACTTCTTGTGTTTTTCAAGGTGTTATTAATGTGCTGTAGTTGCATTTGCATCCTTGAAGATAAGGATTTAAAATACCTCGAAACTCATCTGGGGTAACTGACCAATAGTTTGTTAATAAATTTGCTTAAGGAAGATTATTTATTTTCCTTCCGTTATATTACACAATATTCCTTTATTTTTTATTTTTTCAAATTGATTTTTGCGATTGTTGTTACATTTTCATTTTCCCACCATACACATACTTTCGTAGAAAAGAGAATGCATTGTAATGCTATAGCGAAAAGCGGAAACTTTTCGTCAGAAAATCATATTGAGGGGCCGAGATGTCAATAAGTGGATAATGTTCCTATATACAGTAGATTACTTTCTCGACCATTTAATATGTGTAATATAATATGCGTATATTTAATAATATGCCATTTAATAATATCGACGAACGGCATCGATTAATCACCGGTTCGGAATCCACGGCCTGTCGTCTTATCACATTCCTAGAATTTTTGGAACCCACAGGCGGAATTGCATTCTCTTTGCAATTAGCAATAACGTTTTTAAATAACAATCGCAGTGCGCGAAGTGGAACAAAGCGGAAAAAGGACGAAAAGGGCAAGGAGACAAGATGGCGACGAAATGGACAAAATTGGAAAAGGGGAGAAAAGGGACAAAATCGGAACGGAGGAAAAATGGGACAAAATTGGGAAAGTGAGACTAATGAAACCATTAGAAAAATGTGATGATGGGACAAAATGGGAAAATGGAACAAAATTGAACAAGGTAGTAAAATGGGACAATGAGACAGAGTCGGACAAGGATACAAATGGGACAAGGATACAAACGGGACAAGGATGCAAATGGGACAAGGATGCAAATGGGACAAGGATGCAAATGGGACAAGGATGGAAATGGGACAAGAGGCTAATGGGACAAGGGCAAATGGGACAAGGGGGCAAATGGGACAAGGGGACGAATGGGACAGGGGGCAAATGGGACAAGGATGCAAATGGGACAAGGATGCAAATGGGACAAGGATGCAAATGGATCAAGGATGCAAATGGGACAAGGATGCAAATGGGACAAGGATGCAAATGGTACAAGGATGCAAATGGGACAAGGGGCAAATGGGACAAGGGGGCAAATGGGACAAGGGGGCAAATGGGACAAGAGGACAAAATGAGCCAATGGCTCCAACGGATAAGGGGATAAAATAGGACATGGAGACAAAATTGGGCAATTAGATAAATGGGACTTGGAAACAAAATGGAACAAGAGGAAAAGATGAGCAAAGGTGGCAAACGGATAAGCGGAACAAATGGGACAAAAATACAAGGGCCAAGTGGGAAAAAAGGGATATATTTATCCAAAGATTTATGAACTGTGGTAAAATCTAAACTCGAGTGTTTGCTAAAGTATATTTAATGAACTCTAGATCATTTTAGAGGCCGTTGCAATGGACGGGCACTTAGAGCGTTGGATAGTTGGTTGCTAACCAGCTAAGCGTCTGTTCGCCGTGGCCCGTTTGTTAGAATACTGCTCCTGTATTCGCCAGGTATCGATCGGAGAAACTACGAAAAACTACCGATCGGAGCAGCCAGCCGCTAGAATTCTCCTTCAGACAGCGACTGAATTCGACCTAGCTGGCAAGTTAGTGCCGAAAATCCCGCTACCGACGAGACTCGAACCTAGGACCTCCCGATGAGAAAGACTGCTATGACCTCAGTTGATGTCTTGAGCCATTTCTCCCAGTTTTGTGGGCCCAAAAAATTGGGTGAGACAAATCGTCTGTCCGTCTGTTATCAACGCTTGCGCCTAATCCGTTTAGACGATTTTCTCCAAAATATATTCACCAACAGATGTGGATGAATTGAAGCCCTGCGATCTTGAAACGGATGTTTAGATTTTTGAGATTACTTTATGTGGTCTTCATAACATTTTCGAAAATTTCTCAAAAATTGTTTCAAATATTTGGATTAAACTTTGTCCTCAGATAATGGAAGCGATGCATGAAAAGGCAGAAGTGTCATTTTCGTTGAATTCTGTGAATTTTAGGAAATTTCAAAAGTTTGCAATCTGCGCGGCGTCTACAATATTGCAGATGTTTTGTAGTCAGGATTCACGTATTGTGCGTCCTTGATATCAAAAAATCGATGGACGGCAAAACTATCTGTCTGTAATGTGTGCAAACGCGCATATATATTTATTAATCTGTTCGCTCGTTACGAAAGCTTTCTAACATAAGACCGAAACGAAATGATTATGGAGCTACGGAGCTTGGTGTGTTGTAGTCGCGAGCGCAACAATGGAATCCGAAATAGAACACCGAGTGGCTAGCACTGAGTCATCTTAGCTCGCTTTATAACGCAAGGTTATTACGATGTTTGAAGTCGACTCCTCTCGTTACGGTGCTTCCAGCTTTCCTGTACCTCATGAGTAGAAGTAATCATGAACACAATGAGCAAGACGTGTACATGTATCTTTTCAAGCAGTGAAATATATATTTTGTATTTGTAAACTAATTGTTTTATACTGAGCAATACACAAAAATTGTTAATACAAATTTAATCGTCACTATTCGACCGTAATGATTAAGTCTGTTTCTTTCATTGCGACCGAAGCTGTCGGCAAATAAAGTATCTGTTGGCAAAGAAAATAAAGTGTATACTATATTTGTACTCTATTTGAGCGACAGATTCGACATCTTGTTCACCCACTCGAACAGCTAGCGCATCAGCAGCAGCACGCCAGAACAAGCATAAAACATCAATGAGAAAACATTCGTTTGTCTGCCGACATTTCAACACACCCATTTGCTCGCCATGTCCACCAGCTCAGCGGCACTATCCAAACGCCTGCGAATTCTCAATAGTTCACTAATCTTCCCGATTCATTACGCATTACCTTAGCATTCTATACGCGCTCTCTCTTACCGGCCTATTTGCTCGCCTATCGATTTTTTCACGTAGCTGCAAAACCGAACCTTGCTCACCCATCTATACGTTCACCCGCACACACGCCTATCCACATGCCGAACTCTTCCACGTGCTGTGTCTCCGTTGCCAAATATCGCTCGCGTTTCCATTCATACTCGCTCTTACAGTGAATAACTTCCGCCTTTGGACCTTTCTGCCTCCATCTGCAGGAGCCGCTTGATCAGTTATCGCTCCTGCAGTTGAGTCTCTATCTACGACCGTCTCGGAGTCGTCTTGCCTTCTTACTTAGCTTTATCCTCAACCTCCACCTCGCCCGTCTCTCACCTGGTACTAGCGTTGCCAATAATGTTCATGTAAAAGGGTGGATAAACAAAAAAAGCAACAAATTTATTTTCGTTAATATTTAATTTACACTAATATCAGCTCTATTTCTTCTCTCCATTTACGATTTAAGTGAAAAGATTCGTTTACAAAATGCCGATGAAGATGGTCTGAGCGTCTTTTTTTTTATTTTAGTTGCTATACGGAGACACTATCGTGCGTTCAGAAAGAAGATATTCATGTTTCCTATTCTAAATTAAACAATAAACAATACGTCCTGACCCGGAGATATCGAGATACCCGGATATATTGAGACCCGGAGATATCTATGGTTAGTTTCTGATATCTTGCAGATTAAATTTAATAATTCTATAATATATAATTCTAAACTGTGTATCTGCCATGCCATGCCATGCCATGTCATGCCATGTCATGTCATGTCATGCCATTCCGATACCTCCTGCTCGAATCCACCCCGTCTCTCCTCACACTGTTCTGCCCCTCCCCTCTCTGCTTCACCAGCCTGGTCATGTTTGATACTATTATCGTAGCTACGGGAAGCTGTAAACAGATACATTGAAGATTCGACAAACTTCCGGTAATAATTTTCATCTTCCGTTACTAAACGCCTAATTGTGCAATTGGAATGAATAAAAATAATTGATTGCATGAAATTATCACAAACGTTCAATTCATTTGGAAAATTTTCTTCCGTTTTCTTGATCTTGGCAAAAAATCCCTGAAAGAGTACGCCTTTCAATTTTGTTTTAAGTGGTTGAAAGGAAAGAGCTAACGAAATCTTATGTAAACAATAATTTTTCTTTGGTTTGAAGATGAAACAGATGTATGCAAAATTTTATTTACTGTGGCGAAACCGATTTCCTCATGCCAGGAAAATTAAATTAAACAAACTGACTCGGCCACCATGAGTTCGCCTGGGAACAGAGTGCGACATGGCCTCACGCGCGCAACCCTGCTTATCTGACAGCCGTCTCCGCCTCCGGCACATTAAGAAAGTCGTTAAAGGGTCAGTCGTCGACAGATTTACTGTGGAGCACGTGTTCGCATGCCCAGCTGCGCGAACCTTCTAGATCGCTTTTGAAATCGACATCCAGTGAATCCGAAATCGACAAATTCTTTCACGGACAACGCCCGTCTTGTGCGAGCATGTTCTAGAAGGGCAAAGAAAATCCTGGACGCTCACAGTTATGCAAAGAGTCGGAACTCCATTCACTACCCCTGTCACCATTGGTCGAAATAACGTAATGCGCCATTTCTTTCGGCCAATAGCGACGCAACTATCTTAAGGAGCTGGAACATGCGAGAAAACGAGTGGGGGGTAAAAGTTAACCTAATAAGATTTGACTTATAAAATTGGCATTCAAAGCAGGGCAGTCGGGAGAGAAACTTCTCTGAGGGGGAGAGCTATTCACCGACCAGAGGCAAGTTCGCCTCTGATGGACTTAGAAAAAACTTCGGTGTGGGCTATTGTAATAGAGCAGAGTAACGTGGGCAGAGAAAATTCTCTGAAGTGGGAATCAGTTGCAAAGTGAAGCGAATGTGTCACTGCAGGATTTCTAGACTTTCCAAAGTTGCAATTGTGAATAATCACGAGTATCAGAAGAATCCGTGACTGGTTACTACGCTCTTGAAATCGAGAGTGACTGCTGGCCGACCCCGAGCTCAACCAGACTGCCAGGCGCCGTTACAACGCCCTACCCTCGGCCGTGCCGCCGCCTCCCCTCGGCCGCGCCGCCCCCTCTTTGGGTGACGCCCTCAGACGGCTGAACAGCTGACGTGCGTGCCTGGGTGGGCACAAGGACATCGCCCGGGCCGCGCCCTCTGCGAAGGTTGCCGCCGCCTCCCCTCGACGGCAACGCGCCCGTTTCGGGCCCACAAAAAGAAACTTTACCAAGGCAATATAATTCAGGGTATTCATCCCTGCGAAAATCCTGTAATGCGGTGTCGCGCTAAGACACACTGATCTGTAATATTTGTTACCATTGTTATGCTAACTATAAGTCTTCCTAATTTCTAAGCTTTACACTGGCTACTAACTTTTCATCTTCTTATCTGTCCACCTAATTTTCAGATTTCTGATTCTATTTACATGTGTAACTTCCCTGGGGCATTTTGAATTATTTTGCCCAGGAATAAAAGTGATTTTTACCAGTGATCCAAGTGTTTCTTTCATGTTACCAGTATTTGTTAACGATTCCTTCCATCACCGACTGAGCTATTTCAGGGCCGCTTACCGGGCGTTCTCTCACGAGACGACCGGGAGTGTTACATTACATTGGAATAACATTATAGATTCAAATAAATAACTAACATTCCTCTTTCTATAAAGCAAATAATTATCTGAAAAAGTATCCTATGTATGACCAACAAAATACTGTACCAGACACATAGAAATAATATGGATGAAAAGTTAAACAGACGGTCGTAGAGCAAAAAAATTAAAAAGCAAAAAACAATTGAATGGGTTTTTACATCATATAAATAGCATTATGAATTTATAACACACTAGTTATTATGAAATCACAGATACTCTCTTCTTCTACAAGAACGAACTTTCTGAGCAACGAACAAAAAATATTTATATAAACTTCAAATAATAATTTTAACAAAGCATACTATTTACATAAAAAATACTAGTTTCAATAAACACTTGATTTTTATTATAACAAACGTTTCTCCACCCTACCGCCTTGTCTTTAAACCCCCACCTTCTCGTCGCCCACTTCTCATTGCACCAACGTTCTTCCTTTTCCCGTCGCCAGCCATGCCTCCTGCTGCAATGCCTTAGTGTGGAACGCTGCGCTATATTACCGTTGCCTGTATACTCACTTACAATGCTGCACCAAAACTGCATGTGCGAACAAAACAAAGCCCTGTACACTGGCGAAAGAAAAATAACGTCTGTGTCAAAAGCAGGTTTTTTGGATTTTGATGTAATGAGAAATGAATAATTTGTGGAAGTTCATGTACGATAGATATCTAAGACGTCCACACAACCAGGTCTGAATCTAGAATTCTAATGGGAGGGAAACGAAACGCGAAATTCCCACGTTTCCCAAGCGTTTTGAATGCCAATAGTTATCCAACTAATATCAGTATTAAGATATCACAATTAATAAAGTTCAAACTCTGTATTAACAATGTCAAATGTGGGCAGAAATTGAAAGAAAATTATTTAGTCTCCGGCCATGTGACAGAGGAGTAAGGCAACAGTTTCGATTTTGACCGAAAAATGCTAATATTTGATTTATGTTCCGCCTATTCTTCTATTGTGCGCAAGGACCGAATTATCTTATTCAGTGGGTCACCTCTTACCACACAACTGACGTCCTGTGACAAAATACAATACTATGATATTGCAGTTGCCGTAAAGACTGATTAGGATAAAATATTAATTTAATTATTTAGGAAATGTATTTGGTGTTCTTCAGTACATGCTAGTCTTGAAAAAACATTTCTTTTGGATTTGTTCCCCAGCATGTTTGCTTCTATTGGCCACTAGTATTTAATATTTCCGTTTCTTTGATTCAACTGCGACAGCAGTTGCAGTGACGAACGTGGAGGTAATGATGACAGAAATAAGTAGAAGCTGGTGATAGGAGCAAGGCAGTGATATGGTGACTTCTAAGATGGAGGAAGTGTTGGCAATTTTAGAACCGACATTGGTAACAATAGAGATGATACCAGCGCGTTGTCAGATGTTAACGGCAATGGGAAGGTGTCTGTGACCATAGTGTGGTTGAAGTGGTGATAATGGTTATGGTGACAGAAATGAGAGTGGCGGTGATGGTGTTGTTGTTGGTAGTGGTGGTGGTGGTGGTGGTGGTGGTGGTGGCGGTGGCGGTGGCGGCGGCGGCGGCGGCGGCGGCGAGGGCGGCAATAGAGGCGGTGTCGAGTTTGTGATGGCGGTGGTGGTCGTTGTGGTGTTGGCGGCAGCAGTAGCAGGGAGAGATGCGCTGGTAGGTGGAAGTGAGAGAGTACACTGCGGCAGTGCTGGTACCGGAGCTAGACACAGCATTAACGACAGTAGAGGTGGTGGATTGGGCCCACACACACGGACGCGTGGACGGTCGGACGGACGGATAGACGGAGGGACGGACGGACACTTGGACGGACACGCGGACGGACAGGCGTTTGAAAATAACACATTTGTGGTATCTGAAACCACCAAAATATTTATTTCCGTTAAAATTTTGCTATTTTGTTTTGGGCGTATTACATATCATTCTCTAATCTGCGAACAGATTAGAGAATTTTAATCAATATATTTATATCGATATTCGAATATTATCGAAATTTAATCAATATATTAAAATAGTGAATGTCATGCATGTTACATGCATAGTTTTTTTTGTGCACCTTGATGTAATATCCCTAACTAGTCTTTATGTTTGTTTTTCCATTCGATCATTACGTATATTTGAGGATAAATATGCATAACGACATATTCTTGTAGAGTTCTTGTACATTAAATATAATTCTTTTTACTTATTTGAAATTTTCTTTGAGCAGAAAAAGGTCAAGGCTCATTAATTTGAGAAATACAGTAATTTCCTGACATCCGTGAATTAGCTATTCGCGAGTTCCGAACACTCACGATTAGAGACATGCTATCGATTTGAACATTTTGCGACTTCAACATCCCCATTTGCGTCTTTTGGTCCTACTTCATTTTTTTTTTTTAAAGCTAGCACATTTCATTTCCTTTATCAGTGTCATCTCGGAAACAAACTCGGCATACACCAGAGCTCAAAGTATTACGTTTTGCCAATATGTCAAATTTGGAATGCCAATTAACAGGAAGGAAATAACAGAATTGTGAAAATTCAATTCAGTTGCGTCACGTTGGAGGTGAATATTTTGGCTTTATGAAAAGAAAATCCATTGAGAATCTGTACAACTTTCATTATAATGACCTCACTGAAGAGGAGCTTTGGGAAATCATCAGCGAAGAAAACCTCGAACGTAATGATGAAGTAACGGTCGCGAAGCTTCAATGCCAAAACTGTTAATTACGTTCTGGAACTTCAACAAGCTCTGGTGAAAAGGGCATTCGAACGTGATCCGTTAATTATGTTAAATAACATTGAAATTTAAGAGAGAAATAGAAGCAGAAACTCTTCCGTAATTGGTTACTAGAACAACTAGGAGGGTAATCAAACAAAAGAAAATCCCAAATCTTGTGTCCAATGACTTTCAACTTTGAAAATTTTTGATTGATAATGTTTTATTTCTTCTCTTTGGGATGTTAATTGTAAATTCCGTATGCAGTAGCTCTTACTCAGTTCTACTGCTCTTGTTTCTCAGATATTTTATTCTTTTTTACACAGTTTTTCGATATCGAGGAACATCACCCACCTTTCTTCATTAAAAGATAGACCCAACATCCGCGGGTTTCATATTCGCGATGTTTTTTGGGAACCTAATTCCCGCGAATGTTGAGAGATTATATTAACTTCAGGCACAGGAAATATTTGAACCATGAAAAGCTTAATTGCAAGAAAATATCGCAACATTTTCAAATAAGACAATACGTTAAAAATCAATTTAAAGAAGTATGTCTAATTAAAAAAAATACAAATGAACTCAAAGAAAAATATTTTGTTAATGCTGCTACCTACATTGAAGCATTTATGAACGAAGTATGCAGATTTCGGAAATAAGCCACCTCCTTTGCCAATTTAACATGCATTTTATTTACCGGAAGGGAATCCAATTCTTTCTTCACTGCTCCCACTTCTTTGCCTTCCAAAGTCGCTGTCTTCTTTCACTGTCATCGACACAGTGGGTAGGATCGTAGCAGCCTCCCTCCTCAACAGCCACTTGGAAGGCTACCAGTTCCTTTTGAATATCACCATATTAAGTTATTGTCTGTCCTGCTCTAGCACATGTTGCATGCGTATTAATACCCACAACAGCAATATTAAGGTAGCAATCACATCTTCGTCAATTATGTCTGGTGTCATCGCTATTCCGTTGCCCATGGTTGGGAGCACGACACACTGTTCGTACGAGCTCGCAACAACGTGAGAGCAGTTGCTGTCACAGTCACGTTCAGTATTGTTACTAAACTTTCATCACTCCGTTCACATTGACACAACACGCCACCATTTTATCATCTGCAACAGCAAAGATCGACTGTAAGTCCAAACTACTGCAGCACGATAACATTGAATTATTGCAGTGATTAATGCACTCACAGATCACAAGCTCCACAACAAATTCACATTAGCGCGAGCGCAGTAACATTAATGTCCCTCTTTCAACGTCCCTTTTGTCCGATCGCCGCACGTTTGAGCACTTTTTTGTCTGAAGGACCGACGCGATTGTCTCAGATTTCCTCTGCGATTTACGACGACCAGTCCCACGTTACCAGGACTCGCTGCTGGCCGCGCGTCGAATTTCCTGGTGCGTCCCCCTTCGCTCCATATGCACGCGTTCGGGCCGGACGCAGCTTTCGCTGTCGCAATAGTAAACGAGACTCCGGCTCTCTCGGAATCCGTCTGCGCTCAGGTCGTCTTGCTCCTTCGTATTAAGCCTCACGTCCGCGCCCCCCTCCGCCCCCTCCGCCCCCTCCGCCAGCGACGCGGAAGCATTGTCGCCGACCGAGTCATCGCCGTCGCCCCCTCCACCACCACCGTCACTGTCACCGCCACCACCACGTCACCGTCAACGTCTCCATCACCGTCACCGACACCGTCACCGTTACTGTCATCGACTTCGACACCGTCACCGTCACCGTCTCCGTCCCCGTCCCGTCCGGTCCCGTCCCCGTCTCCATCACCGTCTCCGTCACCATCGCCATCACCGTCCCGAACTCCATCACCATCCCCGACTCCGTCACCTTCACTGTCACCATCACCGCCACCGTCTCCATTACTGACATCTTCGACACCGCCACCGTCACCGTCCCGTCCCGTCCCGTCACGTCCCGTCCCCATCCCCGTCGCCGTCCCCGACTCCGTCACCATCACCGTCTCCGTCACCGACTCCATCACCGTCAACATGACCGTCACCGCCACCGCCACCGCCACCGTCACCGTCCCCGTTCCCGTCCCCGTCCTGTCTCTGCCTCTATCACCGTCTCCTTCACTGTCCCGAACTCCATCACCATCTCCAACTCCGTCACTTTCACCGTCACTATCACCGCCACCGTCACCGTTACTAACATCGATTTCGACACCGACACCGCTCCGTCCCGTCCCCGTCATCATCATCATCACCGTCTCTGTCACCGTCACTGTCACCATCACCATCACCGTCCCGGACTCCGTTACCGTCCCCGACTCCGTCACCTTCATCGGCACCATCACCGTCAGCGACGCCACCACCGCCGCCACCGCCACTACCACTGTCACTTCCTCCGTCCCCGACCTGGCCTCCCACACACATCCTTGTAAATTCATCTCCCGTTGCACATCGAATTATCATTCCTTCGTAATTCCCGCGAAAATAAATTCGAGCATGGGCAGTTCACGGGAAAATAGTGCTCAGAAGGATCTTGCTATGCTAATTGCGAATCATTTTTTTCTGGTCGTTGAAAGCACACACATACAGGGAAAATACTATGATTGATAAAGGATATTTTAATGGAAAAATATTGGCAATATTTTCTTCTTGCTTCATTCTGAAAACTGTTTCCCAGTGGGCTGCGGGAAATAAAGTAATTGTTTACAATATTTGGAGAAGTACACTATTGTCTGCTTCTCCATATATTGTGAAGATTCTAATTACTAATTTCCAATACAAGCTGAAACTGAAAAGAAAAGAAAAACTAACAAATAATGTACTTCATCTTCCGGGTCAATGACCCCCATCTCGATCAGTTTTTCGTGCAGTTTCCCTAATACAATGAGCAAATGCTGAGATGGCCTCTTGCTTTGCTTCGGGACGTAAATGTAGCTTCACTATGCTAACTCTCCTTTTGGTTGAAATGGTAGGAGTAGAGGTAATGGCGAGTTCCTTTTTTGTACCGATGCTAACTATTTTTCTATAACTCGGGAACGAAAATGTCTAGTTTTTTCAAATATTGCAAAACTCGCGCTTTTTAAATTTATTTTTATTTATTTATTTTAAACTTTTACTTATCATTCAACGTTTTATAGTTAAAATGTTAGGAAGGGCTTCTGGAAGGCATGAAAACGTTCGCAGATGATCTTTACCCGCATACGTCACTTACAGTTTTTACTGTTTTTTTTTTACTAAATAAATCTAAATCTAAATAAATACGGCCTTACGGTGTCTATAATTGCATGTAATACCCGGGAACTCAGAAGACATCCAAAAACAATAGAACAGTTTCCATTCTGACTGGACAATACCAATATTTTTATTGCGATATTCCGTCTATTCTTATACCGCGCGTACCGACCGAATTTTCCTACACAGTGCGTCGCTGCACACTATGTGCGGTTATGCGACAGAAGACTAAGAATGAGGCCACCCGTCGTTTAATTTTATTATTTATACGTTGCGTTATGGAACGGCAACTTTTTATATTTTTGGTATGTAATGAACTGCAGTACTGTGTATTCCGATATGCTGCAATATCTTCGTAGACACTGTTTGTGAATACGTTTTTTGTCAAAATATTTGATTTGTTACGGTGTTATATCAGAGTGTTTTATTTGTTGTTCCTGAGCAGTGTGCGTGCTAGGCTTTCGTCAACCATTCTGTGTGGTTCTGTTCAAGAGTTTTGCTGCCCCGGGCCACTAGTGTCGTACAATATTGTACACTAGTGTAAGACAACCGTAAATATTGTTTTCTCATCTAGATACAAAAGTGAAATAATTGAATTCATCTTCGTTAACTTACCAGATGGATTCCCTCAATCACAAGAATAAAAGTTAAAGTAAAGCATTTTTGTCCTTCGCAGAGCAACAGAGTTCATAGAGACTTGAGTAGTTTCTAAAACGTTGGAAATAAGTATTGAATGTCAAGCGAATTATGTTGCGTCTGGTTAGCCCGTCTCTTCAACCGCAATCTTATTGTTTTTTGAACTCCTCCGCTCCATCCCCAGGCCATTTACTCTACTTCGCATGGATACAGAACGTGATTGTGAACTGTTCTCTAAGGCTGAACTCAACGATTTAATAAAGAATTTAGGTTTTAGTAAAGAGAAAATTGAACTTATAGGCCCCAGATTGAGAGAAAGAAATATATCGGCAACAGGAACAACTACGTATCAGCAACGAAACCTAAAACAGGAATTTACGCGTTAATTTTCACAGGAGGGTGGCTTTATATTCTGCAGTGCGTTATGATCCTTTTGCAATATTCTGAAGAAAAAAATGAAGAGATTTAAACTCATCTACAGTAGTAAAATGCTGTGAATTACAATAATTTCTTTCTAACATAACGTCCATTGAACATAATTTATAGGATTGGTGATAATTAAATTTAATTATGCCATGAATAATACATATTTAAGTATTTCTACTATATTCTTTATGTAATTTTCTGTGCCTGGGGCTAGATGACCTAGGCAAATGTATGTTTTATCGTTTTTCAATGTGATCTTTCATAACCCAAATTCAAAATTTTGAACAATTTTGAACAAAAGTACCCGTCAAAGACGCCATGTTAAGCTAACAATATGCTGAAGAGCATCGAAAACTTCAGGTGACCGATGAACTTGCAGATTCAATTTCTGCGAGTATATTTGGATTTCTTTCCAGAAAATAATGTGACGAGCTGCAAGGAGATTATTTCCACGTATTATGGGGATAGAAAAGGGAGATCTGGTTCGGTGGAAAGTAAACATGTTGGAAAACTACTATTGGATGCTATACCGAGACACACCACAGAGCATACCTAAGACGAAGAGCGACACAACTTCACACACAAGAGAAAAAGACATTACAAGACACTTGGTTAAAGTGTTTTTCATTTGGAGATTATGTATAATAGTTTGTGCAGTAAAAATTATTAGCAATACGTTTGAGATAATATGTATTTTATCGGATATCATTCATGACATCGTAAGGCAAATTTCGAGTAGCTGATACGATCACGTAGCACTAAACACTGGTACGTGATGGAATAAAGCTGTGCTCGGTTAAAAAATCAATACTGGAAATATATTTTGTATACATTTAAATAACTGTGTCAGTTAATGTTTACATTCTTGCCTTACTACCTGCGAACTGGCGTAAATAAAGACAAAAGTATTGTAAATGTAAATATAGTAAACGACATGAGAAAGTATTGTGAAGCTTTTTCACAGAAATTTATACCATATTAAAATCGTCTTTTTCATAAACTTCAGAATTATTTTGCCATTAAAAGTAGTAAATACCTCGAAACAGGATGGACAATGTCGAGCGAGATGTTTCCACTGTCCTAGAAATTGATACGAATAGCGTTTCTCGTGAAGCAACTTTTGGTCTCTTGACCGCCCGTTCTCTGATTTCCTGTGTAACGTCATTTCTAGAAAACGTGTATTAAATGTGTAGCATCGCATTTCCTTCACATATTTCAGGTTCATGTGAAATGTTGAAATATGATTATCAGTCTCCGGATTTTTAAACTTTAAAATTTTCCATGTTAGCACGTAAATTGAAATGAGTATAAAGTGTGATGAAAATGACTTTTGAGAATTAATTATATTTTTTTCAATTTTCCCCAGATATATTGGTGTAAAATATTTTAAAAATTAATATGTAAATGATGAATCATAAGTATAGTAAATACGAATATATAAAGTTTCAAAAAAATGATAATGAAACCCATTTTTATCTAGAACATCTGGAAACAATTATATCCAAACATTTGCCTCACAATATACAACAAACACCTCTTCTTAACTAATAGGCTGGAATCTGTGTCTTACCACTAAAAATCATTTTATAAATATCTTGGTATATTTTCACTTGTGTTTTGTGCCAACGAGAACTTTCATTTTGGAGATAATTGGCAGTGAACCAATTATGTCGCCTTCTGAGGTGTCACCCGTTAGAATTTTTCATGCAGAGCAAAGGCACGATAAATCTCTAACGCTAAGATGTAAATGAGTAGAATGGTTCATCGAATTTTAAGGCACCTTGGATTGAGGTTAACGTAAGTGCCCTAACATGAGAATATTTCTACGAAGTATCCTTGTCGAGGTCCCTTGATTGTAATTTTAGACAATCGATAGTGATAAGAAGCGCTGATGATGTTCTGAGAACAGAAATCTCGCCTCAAGATGGCTGGATTACAAAACACGCTTATAGAAAGCCAACATAACATTAAAAAATCGAAAAAGAGGGTAATTAGCAGGCATTTTTAGGCTCTGACGCCCAAATAAGAATTTTAGGTAGAGTAGGAGTTGTTTCTGTAATTTCAAGCCTCGGAAAGTGTATATAATATTGCGAATGTCTAGACACAAAAGGAAAATAAGCATTTGTCAATAAGTCGATTGTCTAGTGATTATAAAAGGAAGAAAGAAAAATATAGCTGTTAAATTTAAATCCTTTCCAACGATAATTTCAATTAAAACTATTGTACATTAAAATATAGTATTTACAGAAATATTCATTTTGCTTATTTCTTATTAAACTTAAGTACATTTGGATACAATATTTAAAGCTTCAGCATAAAATACAAAGCAAAATTAAGCTAATTATAATATTACTGATTTACACAAGTAAACAAAGAAACAGTCAAGAAAACTAAATCAAATTAATCATCAAATAAAATAACAATAACATGTTAGTGCAAATCTTAGGTTGCCGGTCAAAGCGCCGGCTTCATCCATAGAGTTAGAAATAAGTTAGTAAATAAGCATTGTCCCCTTCTTTGCCGCATAAGCCAAAGAGCTGCGGTGCATGTACCCTCAACATGACAAACATGACAATAAACTCCCACCTCGCTAGGGCTACTGGGGTTGGAAAGTTAAAAAAGTTTTCTGTGGTTTCTCCTATAACAGCCAGGCAAATGCCAAAGAAGTACCGTAACACACAGGCCATGGACTGCGCGCAATTTTCCGTTCATCATCCTGTTCTGATCATCTTTCCTCATACAGACACACACAATGACACACACAGACACACACAGACACACACACAAACACACACACAGACACACACAGACACACACAGTCACACACACAGACACTTAAATGTCCTACTCTACCACGAGATACGTCGGGAGCGCAGAACTTGACCTGGAGCGGAGTCCTACTGAGTGGAGAGATTTTGATGGGGAAATTCTCACTAGCCGACTTCCACGTCGGTGCCGATTTTCAGGTACCAGTCGAGGCGGATCCTCCCGGCTCACACTCATGGGAGGAATGATCCAACAAGCTGACGCGCCCGGAAACATTGAAAAATCACTCACTAATTCAGTCACTCACTCATTCATTCTCGAATCGCAAGATTTTAATCCATGTTAACCAATTCATACTTCTCATTCAAGAATATTTTTTAATCACCAACATGCTCATACGTTGTCGAACATAATCTACCTTAGCCTCGAAGATGGCATTCAGAGTATATTATTTATTTACCACTTGCATTGACACTCGCAAACTTGAATTTACGAATACACTCACAAACAAGTACTTATATCTTTCGCACACAAATATTCACACCCAGCTCTGACAATACAATCACACACGTACCAAAACACTCTTGTAAGCAAACACAAATACAAAACCTTACAGGCGCTCATTAATACTCTCTTTCTTTCTCTATCTCTTTGCCTCTCTCTCTCTCTCTCTCTCTCTCTCTCTGACACAAACAAATACACACACACACACACACATATATATATATATATATATATATATATATATATATATATATATATATATATATATATACATAAACACATTCCTCCCACAGACACATCGATCTGAGTTTCATACGTACAATCGTGCGTATTCACTTATGTGAGAACATACCGCCCGCATGCACATTCATATTCATGTCGTTTATGTTTCATTGCTGGTTTATAAGGAAGAATTTTCAGAACATTTCACGTAAAAACCCTAATAAAATAGGAATAACGATTTTGAGTTTTCAATCTTTAACATCTATTACGGTGGAATACAAACAAATTACGTACTGCAATTATCTGTAGCGAGTAGCAAAAAATTGAAAAATTCTAATTTATGTTCCTTCAATATAATTCTAAAAATGTAATTTAAGAATTTGACACACGCAAGAAAAACATTTTCAAGATCTGTACTCATTGGTTAAAACAAATGATTGCTTTCGGTTTCTTTCTACACGTAATTTCAGCTAAACGAGTTCACGCCTTGCTGAACGGTGATGAAACGGGTATTCTGTGGACAACACAAGCTTGGAATTGCAAAAGAATCTAATCTTGAAATTCATCTGCCCGACCGTTTCCCGTAATGTATAATCATGACTGATACGGAAGATTGAGAGGTAAGGGACACCAATTTTTAAATCACTACCGGTTTCATTCGGGACAGACATTCAACATCAAAAGTGTGTAGATTGGAACATAAGTTGCTGAAGGAGACTGTAAACATTAATTTACATTTTGGAAGATCACTGTGGTATATACATACTATATACTTATATTCATATTAATAAAGCATACTGCCATAGATTCACACAGAAGTTTGAACAATGATTCCTTAATTTTGAAATATAATTAACAAAGAATGCTAACATCGATATTTTGAAATAAATTTACTAGAAATTCTATATTATTTATCTTGCGTATATATTTGTTTTGACAAATATAATTCACGAATTGCTTGAGATATTTAAACAAGTATATTGATGATTATATACATTATTTCTGTTGCAATGATCTGAAAAGTCATACAGGTACAAATGATTCTTTCTTGACGACCACCCGTATCTACACCTGTTGAATAAATAGTTTTTTGTTACATGAAATTATCTTCACCATGAGTACACAAAATTGAAACTATTTATGACATTTATTTTCACAAAATCAACATTGTGTCTTTCGTACAGATGAATGAACACATTACAAGATTTTCAATCTATCCACTATCCAGCATTTGTAATATGTTGCCAATATATATTTCACAAGACACAAATACCTGGACAGGAATTACTAGTTTTACATTTAAAGTACTAACGCCATCACACAGTTTCAAAATGAATTAAAACTCACCCGCCAGCAGGGGATGCCGTGGCTCGAACGAACACCATATCGGAGGCGCAGTTTGCAGCTGTCACAGAAAAGTATACATTCGCGTCTCCCGCCCAGCTCGTCTACTCGCGACCGACGTTCTTGATGGCATCGCAAAGAACGTGCGTTTGCGAAGACTCGGGACGATCGCAGGGAATTTCACAGATTCGCCGCCTTTCCTGCGCCGCGCGCGCGCCCCGCGGCCGAACCCCTGCCTGTCTCCCGACAAATGAAGACGTCGCGCGGGCCGCCACTACTACGTCACGTGACCTAGTGACGACGCTATTGGGTGGCGGTACGCGGCGCGCCGGAGAGAAGCGGCGCGGAAAGGCGCGGCGGGGTACAGGCGGAGTGGCAAAGCGGGGTGAAGAAGCGGGGCGGAGATGAGGCGAAGTGGGGCGGGTGCGAGAAGGCAAAAGAGGGCGGGAAGGCGAAGCGGAGCGAGAAGGCACAATGAGGCAGATGACGCGGAACCCCCAAAAAGAACATAGAATATTCGTCGATTTTCAATAGTGACCGATGACATTAGGTCGTTGTTACAACTCCTGCCTTATAAAATGAATCTTTCATATGATTTTTTTAATACGCCTGTCTCCCAACAAATGAAGCCGTCGCGCGGACCGCCACGAGTCCATCACGTGACCCACTCAGCGGTATGCGGCGCGCCGGAGAGAAGCGGAGCCGGGAGACGCAGCGCGGCACGGGCGGAGAGGCAAAGCGGGGTGAGAAGGGGTAACGGAGCGGGCCAGAGAAGGCAAAGCAGGGCGGGAAGGCGAAGCGGGGCGGAAAGGTACAGGGACGGGAGCGGGTGATGCGGGGAGGGATGGCAAGACGCGGGCAATGTGGAGCAAAACCCCCAAAACGGACAGACAGTAGTGGGCGAGGAGAAGCAAGGACGGAAGAATGATAGTATCTGTACTATGTATGTATTTGGCATTTAGTGTAGAATTAATCCGACTAGCGGCTTTCCCATGTTTTTCTTTATTCGCCACGCCTGGGGGTAGCCAGCATGACATATTCACATCTCCGTACCTAACTTATTTGGCTTGCCTGAGCCTTTTTTCGTCACACGTCTTTAGAAGTTGAGACAATTCGTATTAGAAAGCAACAGCTTCCATTTTTTCCGCAGCAAGGAACTGGATACGGAACTACCTCACAGAAAGCTAGTCAATGCTGTCAATGGTAAATCCAAGGTGTGTAGCAATACCTGATAATATAATAATGTATGATAATAATAATAATAATAATAATAATAATAATAATAATAATAATAATAATAGTGATAGAAATAACAATACGTGGGTATTTGTCGTTTTGCCAGTTGAGCATAGTGTTAAACACTACCGGTTTTCCGCTTGGTCATCATATAATTGGCTGGTGTTACAGTTTCTCAGACCTCTCATATGGGGTATCTAATAAATCGAAAATAAAAGGAAATAATGCTGAAATATTTATTACTATTACATTTATTACTACTACTACTACTACTACTACTACTACTACTACTACTACTACTACTACTACTACTACTACTACTACTATTATTATTATTATTATTATACCTGATCAGGTATGAAAATGATGATGACGAAAGATGAAATTGACAATCACAAACATGCAGGCACACTCAAGCACAACCATTCCCGAGATGGGAATCGAACCCGCGATGCTTATTATTATTATTATTATTATTATTATTATTATTATTATTATTATTATTATTATTATTTTACCATTTTACTATTCCGACTTGCTTTCCCAGGAAGATTATTTCCGTTTTTGCCAGGACCATGATCGGCCGCCAGTTTCATGATTTCTCTTCCTGGAATCATATTCTACTGCCGGTTGCTTCCGCAGCTTCAACGACTCAATGGCCATCTGGTCAATAAAGTCTCATTTTGACCCCGTCCATTTACGGCCATTTTTTCATTGAACATGATTTTTTCACAGAACACGTGTAAATATTCCTTCTTTTAGGAAAGCAACTTCACCTTAGATTGTGTGGGCAGGCATGTTTTGTACATAACCCTGCTATAGACGGTCACCCCTTACTCTATAATTTGCTATTATGAAGTAGAGGCGCAATTGCTTTGTTTAATCATTGCGGAGATACGGCCAATGTAAGAAACAAATGAAAAAAATCAGAGTATTTTGCACATTAGTTGTTTTGACTGTATAGTTGACCAGATACTCTCTTTTTTCTAATAGCTCAATTGTAAAATTAAAATGTAAGGGTGATGAAAATGATCACATTAATGGTATCTCAAAAATACACACTTAATCAACTTAAGAGAGATCAACTTAAATATAATTTTCTAAGTGTTACCCATTTGACATCATTAAATATTATGTTTTAAAATAGGATCATCATCCAAGACGTTCTGAAATTGTAAATCAAAGTTTAAAATTGAATAAGAAGTCATGATATCAAACGAAAATGCTATACCTTACCACATTCAGCTATAACGGAAAACACACTAAATTCAGTTCAGAAACACAGGTAGCAAGTATGAATTGTCAAGTCAACTATTTCAAAACAGTATTACAATAATCACATACATTTACATTAAGTACAAATTCAAATTAAAGAGACACTACTACAGGCAAGGTTAAATGATTATCGTTCAATATTTTACTGCGATGCATATACCATTCATCTCGCATTAAAATATATCCAAGAATAATCCGAAGACAAATATGTTACTTTTACAGATTCCAAAAGTGTGTTAGTTAACTTAAGTATTACTGAAAACCAGGAACCTATAGTAATTGAAATAGCTAACCTATACTATGACTTATTATACAACAAAAAGGAAATCATTCTTATTTGGATACCATTGCATCGAGGCTTTGTCGGTACTATATTAATTGATGAAGCAGCTTATTGAAGAGCCTCCAGTTTAACACAATGACATCAAAAAAGAACTTCATCAAAAAAACAAGAATCTTTGGAATACTGAATAGACCAAATCACCTAAACAAATACACCAGATCTGGAAAAGTATCTTCGATGAACACCTTCCTTACCTTCAAAAAAGAAAGTATCAAACTGTGCTCACCCGTTTACGAATTGCCAATTCCAAAGTAACCCATCAGCATTTACTAACAAAAGAAATGCAAAAAATTGTGGCCCATGCCAATCTGCCCTCTCTGTACCACATATTGTTTTCCTGTTTTATTTATAAACGTAGACGAAAAAATATGTATTACGTTTCACTCTGACAGAAAGTCTTAACAACAAACATCTCACTGAAAATGTCTTTCAATATTTCAAAGAAATTAACCTTATCAACATGCTGTAAAAAACTAAGATCTTGTTAAATACTAATATTTTCGCAATGTTATGTAAAATAATATTGTAAAAAAATATTGTAATGCAAAATATGTATTCTGATTATTCTTTATATTCTGTTGCTGTTGAATGTGATTGTTAATTGTCCTCATGTAACGTTACACTTATTTTGCCAAATTATGCATTTGTTTTAAATTTGTATATTCCGTTGTAATGTATATTCCGTTGTACCTTTATACAATGTCTTTTGATGTGGTCACTAATGACCTGGAAGTTCATGCGACCAATTAAATAAACCATAATTAAAACTAATAAACTACCAGTTCATAATGACAATAAAATGCCACAAATTACGAAATTAAATCCGATAACCACAGACAGCTGTGAATAAATACAAGTGAATACTAATTATAAACCATGACATTAATAATCATCTTCCAGTTGTATAGTAACGGAATACCGAGAATATAAAAGCATTGCTAAAAGCGCAATCAATATGATATTGAAATATGATACACAAGCAACAACTATGAATCAATGTAGCTGAAGTAAATTACAAACTATAATTTTAGAAATTACATTTCCATTTAAGTAGTAACGGAAAAGTGAGAATATAATACATTACTGAATTGAATAAAAGTACGAAAATAACCTCATTTACAGACAACCACTATTAATTAACATTGTTTTAAGCATACGTTGACTATATAAATCTAACTACGTAAGTCTAACAACATAAGTTTAACAATATAAGTCTATCAATATACGTTTAACAACTAAGAATTACCATAGTTTCAGCAATTACATTTTAAGCTGCACACTAAGAGAAGACGCTTACTCTGTAAACATTAAAGGAGTCTAAAAAACTCAAAACTAAATTAAATCCAATGTCAAACCCAAAAGTAAAAATAAAATGAAGAGAAGTTTCAAGAAGTGAGTCTTTCATCAGAGAATTTTGATTCAACAATCTAAATCTCTTTTTCTAACACAAGAATATTAGCATCTCATTTATATTTTTGATTATATTTAATTTCATTTCATTTTCGAAGCAGTCAGGTTTGAATCTACCTTTTGAAGTTTTCATAATGCGTTTGAATCGTATATATCATATTAACATTACGTGAACTCATATTCAAACTATGACGTGTTTTACGGTATGTTTAATGTGGAGTGTTTTTGAAATATCTTATCTTTGATGTAAGTAGGTAATGTCTGTGATGTAAGCTTCAAAGAATGTTTTTGTTAGTGAAAGAAAAATCGTTCTGTTTATGTAGTAGTTGAACTATTGATTAATAAATCAAAGCAGTTCTATAGCTGGAACCAGGTAGAGGAAATCCTGGTCGGAGAAAATAAAAATTACAAAATCAAAGTTAATGAGATGTATTATTATATCGCAGTACACCTGCTTGTGTTAGGATAACAGGAGAGCAAAGCAGCAGTAATAATAATTTTGTTATACGTAACGATTATATAAACATATGCAGGAACATGTCCTGATATGGAACACCACGAAATAATTTACGATACCTAATTTTTAAGAAATAAATTGATTAAAGTAGTATTTTTGAAATAACATATTGTATTACCAAAATTTGTTAAAATTACAAAACCTAAATAGAATGGACCAAAGCTAAGTGATTACCAGGTGTAAGTAGTCACCCCATCATTTTTTTAGACATATCTATCCAGGGAAATCTGAGCACTGTATTAACAGCAGTCGGTGCCCTGAGCCAACTTTCCTGTTTGATATGCAGCCTCATTTGCGGACCTACAGAAAACAACAAGCTCTCGCACAATAAAAAGCACACAACTAGTCGGTAGAATTTTACACTCTTTTGAACAATACTTTAGGATATGAGAACTTTTTTAATATTTGAAATAGATTGTTCAATTAAATCGTGGGTTTTAAATTCGTAAAACATAAAAAGTAGAATTTTTGCTTCATAACAAATGTATTGAATTTTATGTACGCTTTTTTATTTTACATTTATTTTCATAACCAAATAGTAAGAAATAAGCCATTCTATCATTTAAACACGTAGTAAATGATAGTTACCAAAAATTTCAATCTGAAATTGAATATCAGAAATTTGCACATGTAGGTTTTTAAGACACTCTTCTTAATTTACATGTCGTACGCACATGACATTGTGTACAGTGTAGTCTACATCTGAACTCTGCAATTACAGCCTGAACTCCCAAATGAAATTTAAAAAAATGTAATGAAGTGATGATTTTTTATAATAAACAATACTGCCGTAAAAACATCGAATTAAGTTCTGTGGAAATGCTATAAAACAACCCAATATTTCCAACACGCATAACATGCTAAATAAGTAAATATAACATCACAATTTGTAAGGAACCATCCACACAAAATCCTGAAAGTGTGCTACCGCTGGATAGGAAATTACCCCCAGCCCATCCAACAGATTTAGGGCGAAAAAATATTAGTAAACCGTATTTTGTACATTTCACCCCAAAATGTGCAATACAATATAACAATTTCAGAAAAACAACACATGTTCACGTTTGCCTTCGTTGTGGAAGCACTTTCGTGTGCCATGCCAACGGACGGAGTACTCCAAGCGACCACTTGCCAGCACTTGCCACAAAATAGAAATTAATTTCGAAACCGAGCAAGTGTCCGGATAACTTCTGAAAACAACCGTTCACAACTTTGTGAGACGCAGAGCAATATTTATACAAATATTTTTATATATTTATATATAAATATATATATTTATGCAAATATTTTTTACTGATACACTATTTATTGGTATTGTATTGGATACGTAGCTCGATTTACTTTTCATAGCTTACTTATATCAAGAGGATGGTGGTTCAGAGGGAAATACGGGAAACAGTTGAATTCTGCTACATGTTATCTTATGGAAGGAATTATGAGAGGGAAATATGGAAATAAAGCGAGAAAAATTAACATCGACTTATTAAGTAAATGACTCATAATTTAAATTAGTTTAAGAATTGAAATCATATCTTATATAAATTAATCATAATTAAAATTAATTTAAGTAGTAAAAAATCTGCATTGGTTCTGATCTGACAGTCTGATCGATGAGACGATCTGACTGGCTCTGACAATCTCTGGCGAAAAAAAAGCTGTCGGTCATTTTATGCACCTCCAAATACCAGCAATTAAAAATTTAAAACACTTGTTCACCTTTTTCTAGTGCGCAACATTTTGTTTTGTAGAACTGAATTGCGGCGACCAAATACATGCCGGCAGCGATTTAGGCAACTTGTCCCTGACATGCAAGGTGGTCTTTGCTGAACACTATAAGCTGCCCTGGCGTTGTTGCCGGGCAGAGTGAAGCGCACTGGTTACCGCAATGGTGTCCTCGCCGCGTCACGTGATCCGCCGCCCTCGCATACTCTCCCTCGCATTGTCCTCCCGAGGTGGCTGCGCCGGCGGACTAAAGGGCTGATATAAAGTTACTCCCCTGGGGGAGGACACATCCGCGATTTCTCGTGCAAAATCGAACGGACACGGATCGGCAGATGTATGTTCGCTAGAAGTGCTTGGTGTCGCATCAGCACCGATGGTGTTTGAAGTACGAGGAGGTGCGGGAGTATGCAAAGGTGTTGAAGAGAGTTACCTACAAATGTGCCGGAACGGAATTCAAGGAAAGTCGATAATTTGTGTTTGGCATACGGACATTTTGCGAAAATTTGGGGGACATACCGTACGTCACAGACTATGTGTGCATAAGTTTTGGTGAGTTTGGTCGTTAAACACACCGGACATTCAGGTAGACGACAAACATTCGAAACACAGGATATCCCCCAAAGGGATATAGGAACATAATTTATCCACTTTGTCGTCCAGCGATACGTTTTTCTTTCAAAAATTCTCCGTTTTCGGGCGCACGATGACACGAAGTAAATAATATCGATCATTTGTTTTTGTTTTTGTTATTTTCCATACCCAATCACCCCATTGTAACTGAACGTTATCAATAACTAGTTGCGAAGTGTTTCCTTCTCAACCCCAATATCCTTTCTGCTTATCATGTTTTCATTTGCTGTATCGTCGAACATGAGTGTTGCTTCAGTAAAGAAATTGAAAATGGATGCGATTTCTCCAGAGGTACGTCACTTGCATTAATATTTAAACACTCTTGGTTACGCAAACATACTTCTGCATTAAAGAAGATTTCCGTATAAAATTTTAATCAATTCACACATCAAACCAAACAGAAGGATTAATTGATTAAAATGTACTCTACCAATTAGATCGTAGTGTTCTGGTACATGTTTTTTTTATTATTTACTGTATAGAAATTAATGATCGCGATTCATGGAATACATAAGATATCGTTTTCCTAAAGAATGGCATCCGTATAGGCTAATCAGTTTTGGAAATCTTCACGAAGATGACTTACACACACTTCGAAACACACACTTACCGCCCTTCGAAAATCCGGGCACCTCGGCCGCAATCGATCCCGCGCCCTGGGGGATCAGAAGACAGTTCACGTACGTTAATTACGTACTTTTAATTTAAGAAATGTATTGTGCGTTCTGATAGTCTGATAAGTGTTTCCAAGCACGTCAACAACTAAGGTCATTAATCTCGTACGTGTAGTGGAAGTTTTATAGCCGGAGATATTTGTAGTTTCCCCCTTTGGGTGGCGAGATTCGGCGCCGACCTACACGTCGACTTGAGAGGTTTTCCCCAAACAGGTATTCCCTACTAGCCGGGCACAACCCCAGATGGGACCTCCCCATCGAGTTGCGAGGTTTTCCCAAACCAGGTATCTCCCACCAGCGGGGCACCGCTTTTGCCTCTAGGCTTCCTGTATTGGTCTCCTGGCATGTATGGTACTGTAGTGCATGTACGTGTAAGTGTGTGTATGTAATATTGTCAGCCAATAGGATTTTTCTTTGGTTTTCTGATAGAATAATAATGCCTTCGGGAGAAATTCAATCTAGGGGACGCGAAGTGTGCTTCAAGACTCGAACGTACGCTCGCTGCAGTTTGATCAGTTAATATCGAGTTTTGTGTCGACGACTGTTCTCTCTCTGTCACTGTCTCTCTCTCCTTCCCTCCCTTCACCCACCTTTCTCCCTTCCTCCCTCTCTCTCTCTCTCACACACACACACACACACAGATCAAAAATAGTGCTTAAGTGATGTACAGTGGCTATTTATTGAATATACTTGGGACATTCAGAAATGATTGGCACAACAATTATTTTGTGTTCATAGGAACCATTTAATGAACAATCCAATACAGAATGTATTCCAGATATTCCCATGCAATGTCTATGAACTTCTGCCGTCATTTTGGCAACTTCCATATTTGCGTAGCAAGCCAATTTTTTTAAAAATTGTGTGTGTGTATAGAGCAATTTTTGTAAGAATGGGACAAAGTGACAGTTCGCCAAACAAGAGAACATCACGTGTAATTCAGAGAAGTATTCCTCCGCCGCGGCAGCAGTTCAGCCACACCCCTTGGTAGTGTGTTTACGGCTCGCGCGAAGACATCACTGGTCAAAAGTCAGAGTTTTGCTTAGTTTTCACAATCGTGTCACAATTGTATAAAAAATAAATACAAAAAGCAAACGCTCGCGAACACAGGTCGCCAACTTACAACGCAGAAGTTGCAAAACGTGCATCGTCACCAGTACGCATCTCACATTCCAAACCCAATTTTAAAACAAACAATACTTATCACATAAAAACTAAATTCAATGTAATGTTTATAAGAAAATGATTTTTACAGAAGAGCACATAGCTCTGCACTTCCAAATTTCAATTATTTCGTGGCGCTCTATATTTTCCTACGACGAGGACATCACAAAAAGAAGCCATTTACAAGTTAGCCAACTGCAAACGAAGGAATGGAGAGTCCATTAGATTCAAGGATACAACGACCACAGAACCTTCAGTTGTGTTGCCAGCACTAGTTGTCAAAACGTCCCATTCTTATAAAAATCGCTCTATATATCGGTCACACTATTGGATAACTGCCTGGTGTTTGTTATTGGTGGTGAACGTCTTACCCCGCACGACCTTTTTCATTGCGTCGAATAGAGCACAGTTTCTAGGAGCCAGTTCCGACGAATACGGAGGATCCGTGGCCACATGGAAGAACCGTGACTCGTTGACGGTGATCTGACGCCGAAAGAACTCCGCTGGATCCACGCTGTACTGTTTAACCAACTGTTGTTACATCTCCATACGCTTCTGTCTCTGCGCAATGGCGAAGGAAGGGGGCAACCATTGTGCACACACCTTCTTCGTTTTCAAATACTCATGGATGATGGTGTGGATGGTTTCCGTGTTCACCAGTTGCCTTTTCTAATTCGTCAATCGTGATTCGCTAGTTCGTCATTATCATGTCATTGACGCGTTGGGCATTGTTTGGTTGGTCTGGCTTTGCTGGATGCTTAGTGCTTTTGCGGTTTTCAGCACAGTCCCTGCGATCTTGGAACTTCGATACCCAACGGAACACGAGTTTGCAGCTTTGCGATGACTCCCCACATATGGCTACTAACCTCTTGTTGATGTCAGGGCAGTCACTTCTCCCATCCAGAGAAACCGCAATATCAACATATGCCCCGTACTTGTCTGCTTCCATGTTGTTTCATCGATGTCCCCCAGCTTACTGGCAAGGCGGAACATTTTCTGCAGCAATGAGCTGTCTATGGGCAGCAGCAATACTATTTGGTCGCTGTAGAAAATACTACAATCTATCTTCGTGCATACATCGACACACAATTCAAAGTGATACTTTGCGTTAGTTACAAGGGGAGTGCCAATCCATATTGAACGAACTAAATAATTGATTTTATTTATTTTTGTCAAAAAAAAGCAACGTATGGAGTAAAAGTAGCATAACAATTGTAAAGAACGACGTCGAAATTCTGCAACTCTTAAAAGTGCTTTCTCAAAATATTTTATTTCAATTTAATTAAGCTCTTTTTGAAAATATAAGTAATCCTTCAGTACAAAAAGAACTGACATATTGGCAGAAAAAACGGTTTTGTAGATCCCTGATATTGAAGAAGTGTTTTTTCTTCTTTTACGTAGTTTGTTACTCTATGATAATTGTTTAGTGTATATCAGGGAGTCCTAAACTTTTTCTTTCATCAATTTCTTTTCAAATCATGATTTGCTCAATCTACCCCCGTACGTTGTTCTCTATAATACACCGCATACTTGTACATAATCATAATACATACAATTGTACATAATGTATCAAAGATAACAATATTCAGATTTCGAATAATCAAACATTCTTCCGCCTCTCAGTACAGGTGTTGCTAATATTCGTTGGCAATGGTTCTAAAAATGGTGCAATGGTTATAAATTATTGAGCGTTTTTCAAAGTTCTCATATCATTTCACTAGTGCGTATTGCAGAGAGGGTTTTCTTCCGCGAGAGAGTATAGTTGGGAATATTTAGTTATAAATTATTGAGTTTTTCATTATCCTAAGCAGTAGCGTAGATAGTTCGGGAATACCCCGGTACAGAAAGTCTAAATGAGGTTCTTATCTGCAATCAACATGAAATTAAAAATAAACATGGTGGTTACGGCACAACTCTTGTGGAAATACATGTGAATAGGCAAAAAGAAGAAATCTTTTATTATAAAAATGTATTTGCGTAAAATGGAGCCATTTTTAAGAAAAGGGTGAAAATAGTGTAGATTTTGTGTAAAATACTCCCATAAATCATTACCTCATTTTCAGTACTCCCCAACTAACGAGGTAGTACAAAATCTTCTGTTAAACTTCTATCTTTTCTTGAGTCATTTTGTGCTCTGTGAGAATCCTTTTGTGCTTTCTGAGAGCTAATAAAATCCTTGAAACAAGCACACGGAAATTGAATATCTGTATTTAGTATAGATTCATTTTTATCGATTTGGATGATGTGGCTCCTTGAATTTTTAAATTGATTCTTTAATTTTGGGAACTACTTTGCAAGCAGCCACTACGACATTGATAAAATTCTGAAAAATAACTTTAATTTTTTTTCTCGCCCTACTATGTAAGTAGTCAAGAGACAGTATTGTACCCGTGCTGCAGAAATTGACATTTTTCGACAAAAAAGACGCGTTGTCGAGTATTGAAAAAGAAAACTCAGCTTTCAATATTTAAAAAAACGGCTTTATTTTTTTATTTAATTTTGTCCCCGCATAAAGAACATTAAAAAAAGGCGTGGGTGTCGTTTTTGCTGATAATCCTCATTTTTCGAAAATTGCATTAGTTCATATTTTTCAGCGTCTTTCTACAAATAAAATATTGAGGATTTTTTTTCCTTTATGAAATCTGTTCTTCAAAGACATTTTAAAATTAGACCCTGTTTAATTTTCCGGAAATATGAGTAGTTGTGGAAAATTTTTCAATATTGCAAAAAAAAACATTGCTTAAGTATAATGTTGAATGACGTTTTTTTTAGTTTTAAATGAAATCTGTTCTAAAATATCCTAACATTAAGAAAAATAATGCAATGTTTCTTAAAAACGAGCAGTTTTCGCGTTATTTCTAATGGAATTTCATGCAACTTATAAACAATTCTCACAATTGACTACAATGTTTTTCTCTTTCTTTTCCATGGATAAACCAATGTAAGCTTAAAAACGTCGCAGCTCCCAGTTTCGGCGAATACTATGAATTTTTCGAAATTGCAAAAGTTAAAAAGAACGCTAGATAGGAGGTGTTGGCTTAACATCAGTACTTCCTTAAATTTCTGCACGTAAATAAAGCTAAACACGAGTATAAATTGTGCACGTCCGATTTTCAGTAAAGCATCTGTAATTTGGAAAATTGCAAAGGGTAAAAAAATTCCATCTCTGTCTTGCAACGTACTTTGGAAGATAGAATAGAAAGATTGTTCCTTAGTCAACCAGGACGATATGTGAGCGCATCGGTCATTTCATATATCCAATATAACTACACGACTAAAATTTTGTGAATGGACTTGGAAGAGAGAAGAAAAATAGATCCTAAATTCGTAGGTCCGGATGTGCAAAGTTGCGGAATGTCCGAGCATGTATTTTACCTTTGGGAGCCCCTGAAGTCTGCGATCTGTGTGAATGCTGTTGATCTAATACCAATATTCTTAGTGAGCACACGTAAGTGTATTGTTCTTCACGTGTCCACTACCGTGTTTTGGTTGGCTACACAACTGACAGTTCTCTCTCTACCGGGTCGTGAAACAACGCAGCACATGATTCTAAACTCGCACCACTTAGCCCATAGCTTATTCCCATTTTACCCATCATTCATTCCCCCCTCCATCCCTCCCCCTCCATTGATAAAATTTCTGCAAGACAGCTGTCTGCAGGCCGCGTCGGGCGGTGAAGCCTCTCGCCCTCCAGAGCGGTCGCCGGTCGCCGATCGACCCGACCCCGCGCCGCCGTTGATAATGAGCCGCGTGGTCAGCGGCGGCGGAGTTCGGCGCGTGGCGCGTGGGGCCGCGACGGTGGAAGGCGGTGGGAGTCGGAGGGAGGCGGAGGGAGGCGGAGGGAGGCGGAGGGAGGCGGAGGGAGGCGGAGGGAGGCGGTGGGAGGCGGAGGGAGGCGGAGGGAGGCGGAGGGAGGCGGAGGGAGGTGGAGGGAGGCGGTGGAAGACGCTGGGAGGCAGTGGGAGGCGGGTGCTGCAAGGGGCAGTCACAGTGGGACAACTCACGAAGAACGTGGACATATGTAGTTGTTCATGTAATTAAGCCAATGCCGAGCAATTAAACGGACATCGTCGAAGTTTGTTAGGCAATGACCGAGGTTTTCAACTAAGTCCGTTATTTGCGATATCGTACGGTCGTATAATACTTTTCATAGTGCCATCATCTTAAAAGAGAAATTTATATAAATAAGATAGCCTTTTCTTTGTATAGGAGTACTGGCTCAGCAGGTTGGCTAGGTGGCTCAGAGCATTAGTTGAAGACCCTGCAGTGTCTGTAAACGGGAGATCGGAAGAAGAGTCCTAATGGTGGCAGGATTTCCGATACTAGTTAGATAGCTAGGTCCAATTAAGCCGCTGTCTGAAGAAGTCTAGTGGCCGGCTGCTCTGATCGGCAGTTTTCCGAGGTTCCCCGAACAACTCCAGGCGTATGCCGGTACACTACCCTAACAAACGGGACACGGACCGTGCGCGATCTTTCCTTCCACTTCCTTGTCCTATCTTCCCCCTTTCTAGCACACACATTTGCACGCAATACACTACCACACATGTCCAAACCTTAGAGCGTGTCACGGCTGGGATAGTGTCCCGCTGCCTGGAGATACCTGGTTGGGGAAACCAAGCAAGTCTACGTGTAGTTCGCGCAGGATCTCGTCATCCAACGGGAGGAGATCACTGCCACCTCTCGCAATAAAATTACACTTGTACTACACTTACTATATTAATGACCTTAGCAAATAATGTTAGAAAATTAAGATCTTACGATCTTACAAGAAGAAATGAGTGTGTTTGAAAGGTGGTATGAGAGTCAATCGCTTGCTAGAAGGAAAATATGTATGGCTTATGAAAAAGAAAAGGTATAAGGAAGAACGGCGAATTGCAATGCTCTGTTGGATAAAGAAAACTCTATATGTCTATAGCATTCAATGTTTTCTACTCAATTTTTAAAGTTTAAAAGTGCATTCATTTTACGAAATATTGTAGTGAAAGCTAAATATTGCTGTAATCTGCCCCACTGTGCGACGGGAACAATTGCGAGGGTGGCGACAGCGACGGCGGCAAGTGAAGATGTGGCTGCAGGGCCGTCGGCAGCTGTGGTGGAGACGGCGATGGGGGGGGACGGCGGTGGTGGGGACGGCGGCCGAGGTTACGGTGAGGGCTATGAGGCCGTTGGCAGGGGATGGCAGCGGGGAAAACACGCGGGAGACGGAGAGGGATTAAGAGGATGGCCTTATATACGCACCAATGCAGCCGCGCCCTCAGTACGTGTCAGTGCGCTGCCATCATGCACGCGGTCGCCGCATTGACGTGGGTACTTGTGGGTGCCTGCGTGGCCGTCGCGGCGGACTACAACTGGGGCATTATTCCCGGTGAGTTCCTCCAATGACTTCCTACTGCTTCTGAAGGCCCTTTACAACATCCTCCTCTGGCATGATGGGTTATCGTGTCTGTGCGAGACTACCTGAATGTTCAGCTTCAGACAAATATATATACCAAATAATAAATAAATATTAAAATCATAAATGTATGATTTGGATCCTGATGTAATACCTTTCCCTGTGTTGAAAATTTGATGGTTCGTACAGGACAGGCGCGGTCAGATGTCAAGCGGAGATGCCATTGACTACGTATCGAATTAAGTTGCTTGAATAATACGAAAACATTTACATACGTAAATTAGCTACAATTGAAGGAAGGTTTTTTTCATTATATCTATCAATAATAACTCTCTTGACTATTCTAGTTTTAATTCGAGAGATGTTCATTGTCTTGTACAGCTTATTTTGATTTTGAGACGTTGGTCTTAATTTAACCTATTTAAAGTAAAAACAAGTTAAAAACTGTGATGTACTTGTGAGAAGGAAATTCTGGACACGCTTATGAAAACCTCATGAGAGATACGGATTCCCTATGTCCTCTGTCATACTAGTTGAATTCGGAATAAAAATAGAATTAAATTAATTTGATGGTACTGCTAACGAACAAATGTGAGCAGATAGTACGAGAGAGTTTTGTAAGAAGCGGTATATTCGTTTTTTATCCACGAAATGATTTCATCGAATGATTTATTTTTCCTGAGATCTTAAGTTTATAACGAATTGAGTGGTAAACGTTGCAGCCTTGTAAGTGCTATGTTTCTTTCTAACTAATTAACTTTGTTTTTATATAAAACCATTTCATTTAATTTCCAAGTTTTTATTTTGAGTATATTTAATTCACGAATTGTTTTCACCGTATTAAATAGTAAAATATATTGTTATTTAAATCAGTAACTCTGATTGACAATTACGTATGTATAGAAAATGCATATTAACATTTTTTATAATATACGGTTTCCGGGTGATTGGAATTTCGTGTAATTTAAAAATTTCAAGCTCATTCTGGGGTTCAAACTGTACACTGTTATTGTAAATTAACCCTTCGGATGTGCTGGGTTCTCGTGAGTGTTCTCGCGCACGTGTTGGGCATACTAATTTTTAACACGCCGTGTGCGACATATGTTTGCCACACACTTTACGTTATTTCGCGCAGGCTCCGTAATGTTACGCGCACTCTTCGTAATGCTTCGCACACTATTAATTGGAATGAAAAAATAACACACTAAAACAAACGCGAGAAACCGTGTTTCGCACTCGAGTCGAGTGCGAATCTCCTGTTTCGCGCACTCGTTGCGTAATTTAGTATTTTCAGTCTACAAATCGGATAGCACATTAACCCTCTCCTCGTATTAACTTCCTGACAAGTCATACCATTTCAATAAACATTAGGAGATTTTCTAGCCTTCATTCACAAGCATTCAGAAGTAACATTTGAACTTTTTCAAAACCGAATGAGTGAGGAGCCCTCCACATCTTTACCGAAGCAAATGAGGCACGATTGCGGAATGAACTCGGACGGAATTAGGGGGATGAGAGAATGAGTAATTTATTAATTCTGTGAGCATCAACTACATAAGTCAGTTGTCTGTTTAGTGTAGTGCGTGTACCGCGTGTAACGTGTAGTGCGTGTAAATTGTAACTTCCTCGGTGCAACGTGTGATACGGCGCCATTCTTTACATCGAGTTGCAGGGTCCCCTCGCTATATATCTCCCCTCTCCCGGGACACCGATCCAGCCAGGCCAACCTATACTCTTATGCTTATTCATGTCCCTGACCCTTTACCCGATATATGGTAGCGTAGTGCTTGTGTGTTTGACAAAACGATGAGGCAAAGATGAGAAAGCAAACACCGCGCTCGGCCCATGGCCCGTTTGACCAGATACTTCTCCGGCATTCGCCTGGTACTGATCGGTGGAACCTCAAAAACTAGAGATCAGAGCAGCCGGCCGCCAGAAGTTTTCTCCAAACTGTGGTTGAATTCAACCCAGCTATGTAGCTAGTATCGAAAAACTACTATCGGAACTCGAACCCTAGAACATCCAGAATTATTATTGACTTAGTTATTTTTCAGCATAAATTGAATAAAATACCAGCACTTTTAAAAACTTCGATGAATGGCGTTACTTGTTCCCTCATAATTTGCTTAGCCAAATTCTTGCGAAATTGCTCTGTCTCAGCAGGATTCAGTTCAAGCTATTGAACCGTCCTCTTTATCTAACCAAATGTGTATATACAGCACTTCATCCATGATTTCTCGATATTTTACTGTTATTTGAATTGCATGTACCAACACATTTATTGCAACATTTATCTGCAGATATTCTGTTACCAGCATTTGCTGGTAATATTTGCCCAAATCAGTTCTTTTCCTTGAACGTGTATCACATGTTGCTGATTAAGAGGAACATATTTCTTCAACAATCTTATCATTTCAATTGTATTGTAAGATTGTGTCCTCTTTACTTGAGATTTTGTAATTTATATTGCTAGTTTTTTTTTTTGGTCCAGTCAATTTTTATAAATTGATATTACTTGTGTAATTTTATTTTTATTATTTGTTCCATATGCTTATGCTGACTCGAAGAACTATTTCATAAATGAACCTTCTTTACCTGCTCGGCATTATATGCTATTTACATGCGTGTCGGAGGTAGATTAAGTGGCTCACTATTATATCCAATGTAAAATATAAATGTGTTTTGGAGTATATTTTCATTATACATATGTCCATACCGCTCGAAAATATGCCAGAATGTTAAAAAGACTATCAGCTAAGATAAATCGTTGAATAATACTCGTAAACGTTTATATAAAAGACTGTAAGCTCGTGCTGCATCGCTTGTGAACAATAAAATAACTTGAAAATAATGAATATTTGTAGCTACTTCTGAGATAAATAATTAAAAATTTGTGAATAAAATATTTAACTGGTGACATAAAAATAATATTTTTGGGGACATATAATAAATCTTACTCATTTTACAGAGCTCTAAACATGTACTATCGATAATTAAAACGAGGAGAGGTGGCACAGGGCATCAACTGATATCACAGTAGTCTTCTGACCGGGAGGTCCTTGGTTCCAATTCCGACGACGGCAGGATTTTCGAAGCTAGCTGAATAGCTAGGTGAAGTTCTGTCGCTGTCTGGCGGAAAATTCTAACGGTCGGCTGCTCTGATTGATAATTGTCGGGGTTTCTCCGATCAACAGTAGGTGAATGCCGGAGCAAAATCCTAACAACGGACCACAGTCCGAGCGAACTCAGTTTGACGTGATATACGAATACACCGTACATCATTTATTTCCACAATACCAGCGTTTATTTGCATACAAAATCTTAGTGTTCTACAATCCAACACGCGAAAAGCACATGTTGGATTGTAGAACAATGCAATAGCAAGTGGCCTTTTTCTTGGAGCCTTGCAGTCAGTACGCACAGTGTGTAAATGTTCAGAATAACACAAACCAACATCATACATTTTTCACTAAAAACTAAATTGTTTCATTGGTTTTGGATTGTGCCCAAAACTTTAGACACCACTCACATGGCGGAAGACTGCATTCTTTTCTTTCAATTTCTGCGTGCATTAGAAATTAGTAATATAGATTTTTAGAAATGATAATAAAGTTTGTATTATGAAGTATGTAAATTAAAAAGTTGTGCAAGTGACAGAAGAAGCAGGAAGTGTAATGAACAATTTAAAGTAGAAAATATCATGTGGGGAAGATAGAATATTGAATAAACAATCAAATAATTACAGAAAAATACCGATTAAATATTAGTATAGCTCTATACTTCCCATATTAAACTAATTGAGCTACAGCAGCACTTACTTCATTTATTATTTCTAACTGCTCCGATATGTTACCCTTATACATTAACCTGCAAAAGTGTTTTCAACCAGCAAAATTTGTTTCTGCTCCCAGATTCGAACTCATATCCTCCAACTCGCCGTCAGACAACTCTACGCTATGGAAAACTGTGATAGTGTTGAATTCGGACCGTCTCTTAAATATGTGATTGTTTCAACCCAGTATTTCCACCACGCAATTTTCTCAGATTTAGGGAGATCATCGAAAATCAGACCCACTTCATTCTTTTAAGCGACCCTTTCTTAATACATTGAGAAAATGTAAAGAGAAAAATAAGACCGGTTTTTGAGAAAATATTATTTTTGTAATTTGTATTAATTTCAACTAGAAATTCTGTGAAAACTATTCGTTTCTTTAAAAAACTGCATTTGACCTTTCTTAAAAGAGTTGATTTTTGAAAACAGATGTCTAAGGCATTGAGAGCTATTGAACCGTCAAATGCAGAAAGGGTACATTTTCACAAATCGGATATTTTAATGGTATGATTGGCGTGCCTTTCCTTTAGCTTTATCTTTCCCTGCGCAAAACGGTTTTCTGTATATTACGTTCAGATTCTGAAAATATATCTGGAAAAGATTTTACAAAATAAAATAATGAGACTTGTTGAAAATCGATTTTTCTCTCCCCTGTGAAGTTGTGAAAATGTAAGATGTAACCTTTCTGCATTGGACGGTTCAATTATCGAAACGTTGGGATTGAAATGTTCTACAACAAATTAAGTTTTATGTGATATTTACAATAAACGTTTCTTTAACAACTGTATTTAAACAATTTGGAACTTTTATTTCATTTAATTTTGTTTCATCCTAAATATGTTTTATGCATGACTGGGTGGTAGTTCATTCCCTAGCTGTAGCACAATTCCGAGGTTTTTGATGATAGATTAATATAAATACAAACGTATACCACTATAATATTTCCCGCGCATCTAATGTATAGAGAGAATTTTAACATTATTTGTAACCCTGTACATTTTCAAGTGCGAGCATGACACTCACGTTTTCCCCCCTCAAGCTGCCCATGATAATTCAAGTCCCGATTAAGGTACCGGATGTTTTCACCATGCATGTAGTTGTGGCATGCCTGGCTTCGTTCACAACCACATATTGCAACTAAAAATCACCCATCTCTTGAGCAATCATCTATCATCATCAATCACTTCTAAGGATCACCTTGCCATCTTCCATAGAGTGCAAGGAGAAGGCACACCATCATTCGGCATGGAAAGGACACAACGGCCTAAGCCTCCTCCCTCACTTGTACTTAGAAATGAAGAATGATGACGCTAAGCGATGTACTCGCATTGCCAACAATCGACAATCGCATGTTTTACTCGCAAAGTGGTTTAGGCGCAAACTCCTATGAAGAGACCATGCGCCTTATCAGTTTCCTTCAATTGGAATATGCGTCAACAAATTCCTATATTAATGCAGCTTCCACTAGGCACGTGTTTTGTTGAGCTCAACATGAGCAGTTGTGGTACAAGGGGTGGCAAGGTGTGGGTTGTTATTTTGTTAGCAATGCTATAAAATCGAAATGTAGTTAGTTTATCAATGTAAATAAGTTTTCTATTACTCGGGAGCGAAGGTGTCTAGTTTTCAAATGTTGCCTGTCTCGCTTTGTTGGTTCTTTTACCCATCATTCAACTTTGTACAGAGTATGGTAAAAATTCTAGAGCTTCAGAAATCGTGTCCAGATTGTACTTCTCCCACGTATGTCACAGAAAGTTTTTACCATTTTAACGATAAAAAAAATAAAAGTAAATACAATTTCCCTATCAGGAATGTACGGATGGTTTTCTCATTTTCTTGTAAAAGTACTACGAGCGCTTAGTCCCACAATTCTACAAATGATTATCCTACATCTCCACGCAACTGACTCCCTTGTAAAACCATGCGTGAACCATGTCTAACGTGTGTGTGCCTTGCAGTGTGGCAGCCGGGGGTGGTGTACAAGTATGAGGTGCACACGCGCACGGTTGTGGGGATGACGCCGCCGCCGTCGCAGCTCAACGGCATGGTGACGCGCGCCGTGCTACTCATCCAGACCGACCCCCGCGCACAGCGGCTGCTCAAAGTGAAGGTGAGTGCAGCTACAACTGCAGCGCAGTTAATAGGAGGTGGAAGACAATAGAGAATAAAGCAAAGGAATAATAGTAAATAGTAAATAGTAAATAGTAAATAGTAAATAGTAAATAGTAAATAGTAAATAGTAAATAGTAAATAGTAAATAGTAAATAGTAAATAGTAAATAGTAAATAGTAAATAGTAAATAGTAAATAGTAAATAGTAAATAGTAAATAGTAAATAGTAAATAGTAAATAGTAAATAGTAAATAGTAAATAGTAAATAGTAAATAGTAAATAGTAAATAGTAAATAGTAAATAGTAAATAGTAAATAGTAAATAGTAAATAGTAAATAGTAAATAGTAAATAGTAAATAGTAAATAGTAAATAGTAAATAGTAAATAGTAAATAGTAAATAGTAAATAGTAAATAGTAAATAGTAAATAGTAAATAGTAAATAGTAAATAGTAAATAGTAAATAGTAAATAGTAAATAGTAAATAGTAAATAGTAAATAGTAAATAGTAAATAGTAAATAGTAAATAGTAAATAGTAAATAGTAAATAGTAAATAGTAAATAGTAAATAGTAAATAGTAAATAGTAAATAGTAAATAGTAAATAGTAAATAGTAAATAGTAAATAGTAAATAGTAAATAGTAAATAGTAAATAGTAAATAGTAAATAGTAAATAGTAAATAGTAAATAGTAAATAGTAAATAGTAAATAGTAAATAGTAAATAGTAAATAGTAAATAGTAAATAGTAAATAGTAAATAGTAAATAGTAGTCAGTTCATTTTGTAGAGGATATTGAAGATATCGAGGAAGTTCTCGAGTACGCTATGCGTTAATCCTCGTTTTATTATCCGTGATACCCAAAATTCTGTTGAATTTTACGCAGAGAACGAGTTCAAGATACGCTTCAGGTGTGAGAAAAACACGGTGTTAGATATCCGCAATACATTTATAAATGACCCGCATAAGGACTGTAGAAGAGGAGTACATATTGCTTAAATACAAGTTAAATTTTTCTGAGATATTATGCAACAATATAACAATTTAAAAAATTCATTAATAATGTCAATATTTGGTTATATTATTTTCAAGAGCATTCTTTTGTAGCGTCTACACAGACTAACCCTTGTGAAGCAGCCTAACTGGTTTTGTTGGAACAAATTTCACATGAGATTGTCCGGGATTCGACGGGAATCGAACCCGGGACTCCTTGATGAAGGGTGAGCGACATTTTGTACTGAGCCTCTACATTTATATTAACTATTATTTTGTCAAATGGTAATAGCTCATTCTGCGTTTTCAAGTAAATTTCAAATTGATTCTGGGTATTTGCGAGAAGTCAGCCAGCCTATCCAATGCAGAATAATCAATAGTATGAATATCAATGTTCTAATAAATATTGTTTCTGCTATGTTCATATTCTACTGCTATAAAATTTTTCTAAACTTTCATTTTAAGTGAGCAGATATTTCATATTATTGCGTTCGTAGGCTTCCGCGGCCGGAGTCAATACATTCTTGGCTATCTGGGATGAGCCGCGTCTCGGTCAATTGAGCTGAAGTTTCGGCCATCTTGCTGTGGCCTGCTGATATAGCTCTGGAGAAGGCCACAGCAAGATGGCCGAAACGTCAGCACAACTGACCGAGACGCGGCTCATACCGGTTAGCCATGGAAGTATTTAATTTTATTTTCAAAATGCAAAGATTTTTCTCCCTGAGCAAACATATTGCAGTAAGAAGAGAAAATCGAAAAAACTTACTGTATTATATTGACACTTCAGATGCTAACATTTTTAATTTTTAATTGAATTACATGATCATTCCTACCTACACCTGAAGACATCTGTTCCAATTATTTTGAATTATATTGGGGATGAGTATTTTTTGAATTATTGAGGATTGAATTGCGAAATTCCCGTATTTATATTTACTTGTTTCTCAGAAAATTCTAGTCAGAGAAATAGAAAGCTATATATTACAATGTAACTTGCCGTTTGATAATTATAACAATTTACATTAAATTTGGGGGAAATGGTTGAAAATCCAGTTTTCTTGAGGAGATTTGACACGAAATGACACCATAGTTAAAATTTAATTTCTTATTGAATAGGTACAAATCATGGCTATATTTAAATAAAATGAATTTATTACATTGTTATAAATAATATCACTGCAGTCAATAGGATGAACTGCTGCACTAACGAAACTGCACATACTTCTGCGTATTTTCTGCTCACAAAACAGCTGAGAATACGAAAAGAAATGTTGGCAGACACAATTCTTTCAACTGTGAAATGCTTAATTTCAATTGTAACTTATCTAAGTTTATTTCCGCCAGGGTTCACATTGTGGAAGTTTTGTCTATGAATCCGATTTGTTCGGAAGTCGACGTCAGCTCTCAACGTAAACTTATGTAATCAACGATTTAAGTCACGTTCATGAATATGACACTAAACTATGAACAGGAGGTCCTAGTGATCGAGTCCCAACGGTGGCAGGAATTTCAACAGGAGCTGGATAGCTAGGTCGATTCCAACTGTCGTCTGGAGGATAATTCTAGTGACCGGCTGCTTTGATCGGTAGTTTCCGTGGTTTCTCCGATAAATACAAGACGAATGCCGGAGCAGTACACTAACAAACAGGCCTCGGCCGCACGCAATCTTCCCTCCCGCTTCCTTTTCCTATTTTCATCTCTTCCACACACCTACACTTACATGCACATTATTACAAAAGCTGGGAGACTAGTCCGGAGCTTAGAGGTTGTCCCGGCTGGTAGAGTGCCCCGCTGGTGGGAGATATCTGGTTGGGGGAAACCACGAAAACCAAAGTGCAGATCGAGATCGACGCCTGATCTCACCATTCAGCGGGGGAAGATCACCGCCACCTACCGAGGAAAACACATGCACCACAGTTACCGGGATGTCTCGGAAAGTGATGAGAGAAACCACAGAAACCACTGATCAATTCAGTCGCTCTATATTTTAATTCTGATAGGGGCAACAAAAGTATCTAAACGTATCACGCGAATTAAATCACTTTGGGGAAATCAAACCTTCGTCCCACCAATCGTCGCTCCTGATGTTGGGTATAGAAAATAGAAATAATTAATGATAATATAAAATAAATTTTGTTACTCAAATAATTAAAAACACAATTAAAGTAAAAGCGTAAATAATAATAATAATAATAATAATAATAATAATAATAATATAGGAGAGAAGAGTAAAATAGTATCGGTAAAATGTTTCTGAGAAACAAGAAATATTAATAGGGAGTTACACGAGAAAAATAAATCAATAATTGCTCCTACCACACAATACAATATTGAGACGTTCTGTCGAGATGTATATTGAAAGAAGTCCCAAATAGAGTTTATTTTCGGCGAACTCCCTATGTTTTCGAAAATCGCAACAAAAATATTAACATTGCAAAACTACAAGATATTCATCATATTTTTCCCTAACGAAATCTGTTCTTTGGATGGATGTATTTGGCATTTTGGGTCGATTGTCCGACTTTGCGAGCTAGCGAACGGTTCCCCCATGCCCGGGCCTAGTTGAATTCCTACACTTGGAGTTTAAGAGAGACACGAGGCGAATCCGATGTATTCCCTTCACCGCAACTACCAAACTCCGCCGGCCTGAGCTTACTTTCGTCATGCAGCTACAGAAACTGGGACGATTTTAAAGGAAAGCTGCAACTCCTTTCTTGCCTCGACCGGAAAAAAAAGTCCTGGACCTTGCCACTGAAAGCTAGTACGCTGGCGATGAGCTACCTTAAGGCACTAATCTGTCCTTTAATATTAGATATTCAAATAACAATTCCATGATAGTTTTTAAATGTTTCAAATAAAAACGTTTAATGTTTTTCTAAAGCGTCGGGAAGATTGAATTAGCTGTAAATGTAGCTCGCTTAGTGTGAATAGCTGTGTGGTTGGCGGTGTAGGAATAACATAAATGGCGGGCTCACTCTAAAACTCTGAGTTCGAATCTTAGTGAGGAGAACAATGTTGCTAGTTGGAAACACTTTTGCAGGACTTTGTATTATTACAATATTGCGTTGCTTTTACAAATAATACAAAAACCTATGTGCTGTTGAAGTGCCACTAGTTTAAAATTAATTACAGTTTATCCAAAATAAAAATAAAAACTTTCCTCCTTTTTACTTCCTTGCCGATACTTCCAAAGTAGAGAAGGTTGAAACAAAACAGAAGGTTTTGTTTGAAACAAAATATAGATATTTAAAAAAGTTCATTTACAATTCTTTGAAAAATTTAGTCTTTTTCGTAATTTCTGCTTGAAATTATTGCAAATTATAAAAACTCTCAAAACGGCTGCAACTTTTTTCACGAATAGAAGAAGAGATGCTTAAAAGTATAGCTCACGTCTATGTTTCGTTTAACTCTACGAATTTTCGAAATTGCCAAATGTTACAAATAATGCAAAAAATGATGTGCTGTTATACACCTCTAGTTAACTCATTTTTCAATTCTCGGAACAAAATTCAACCCTATAAAAACACGGAGGCACAATTGCCATTAGACACGTGCAGAGTTTGACAGAAATTTACGAACAGAGTTGTTAGAACTGGAACTGGAGGTGGTAGAAAAAAGGAAGAAAAAGTTCGGTGTCGTTTTTGTTGCTAAAAAAGTAGTTTCAGTACAAGCGTCCATAAATAGCGGATGTACATGATATTTTTAGAGAACAGATGCGTAATCCGGTGTGTCAACCTGCCCTGCCTCTATTCATTACTCTCCTCATTTCTAATTAATGCATTCAATATCATCGTGTGACGTGTGCTTCTATATTCTTTCATGCTTTGACTTCTTTGTACTGCATTTTGTTTGGTTTTGCACGTTTCCGTGATTTATGTGATTTATCATTGAAAATAAAAAAATGGAAAGAAATTCAACGTAGATTGCAGAAAACCGCAAAACGGATAATATGGCCTTAGATAATCGAGATATTACTATATTTTGAAACAGATGTACCTAAAATGATTTAATGATGTAATATTGAAGAATATGTTGTCCGGCGTTTGCCTATATTTCACATCACACAGCAAAATATTAGGGTCAAACAATAAAATTACAAAGTTGCTTAATAATTCAAGATTGTTAAATTATGACATTTTGTTACAATAGTTAGTTTTCCTCATTTATATATCGACTGAGTTTAGTTCAGCGCCATCATTACCAGTGTCTCTGCAGCGGCGTTGGCCGGCAAGTTCTAGAGTTGGAGTCCCAACAGCCGCATATTTTGGACACTAGCAATATTGCTGTGAGAAATTCAACCGCTGTCTAGCTTCTATCGGCCGGCTGCTCTGACCGGTAGTTTTCCGTGGTTCCGTCGATAAAACCAGGCTATATAGAAGCAGCTCCCTTCCTTTGCCCTTACACACTCGCACGCACCACACACATCGAAGAAACAGACTGGAAAGTCGTCCAGTACACTGCCACTTCCTAGCACAAAACATTCACTACACTAACGTAGCTAATGATCACAGCAGTTGACGTGCCCAAAAACATCTGTTAATCCTCATTTATTTTTATATTCTTTAATCTTTCATCAGTTTATTTTTTTAATGTTATACTTCTATCAAAACTTTCAATCTTTCGATTTGTTTTATCCTCAACCTATCATTTAATGGTGAATAGTAAGCCAGCTGGTTTATTAGGGGCAATGAAAAACTGGAGGTGTTATAGCGTCCATGAAAATTATTTGTCACTATTTCATCCTCCTTTATTAACAGATTAAATATCAGCATGGCCTAACTAGTGAAGTCTTCTTTTTAACGAGGTCGGTAGTGATTTTTTTGTTATGCCTATGTTTAATCTTCATTTGTCTTCATGTTTCACGTTCAATGTTCGCCTACATATTCGTTGTAAGACAATACAAACCAACAACGTAAAACAAAACGTACTGCTGATGAAACTTAATTAGCTCAGCCCAGCCGTTTCATCTCAAGGTAGGAGTTTCTTGGAAATAATGAACGTTTTGTGCCCGATCAATACTAACATCAGCGACAGCGTCACAGCCGCAAGAATTGACATGTGGACTATATTAAATAGAAAATTTCAGAACATGATTTGAGTATATTCTAAGCTGATTTTGAAGGCAAATTTACTGGCTATAATATCTTTCCATCTCGAATTTGATCACTGAGTGTGAACAGTTTTTACGGAAAAATGCTGCAGTTAATTTTGCTGCTGTAAACGTTAGAAATCGGTTTTAAATAATGATTGCAATTAAGAGACATTACTTTTGCTAAAATAATTATTCTTTTAGGATGTTTAACTCTCGTAATCATTTTCTCTTGTCATGTTAATTAAATAATTCTAACCGCGTTGAAAAAAACTGTGAAATCAAAATTAGTCTTCTTTGAGGCCAACAAGATATTTGAATACAAGATGGCACCATAATTTTGTCTCATCTTGTCTTCGTAAATGACATTTCAGGTTTCAATACTAAAAGCAAATTGGTATTTTAAATATATTCATATAATTTTGCTAGAAAATAAACATTATTCAGTTTTATGCAAGAGGATACGCATATTCTATGGGTAGCAAAAATCACAGCTGATTTGAAAGTGGACTGGAACAAATATTTTTAAATCTAATTGCCAGACATACAACACAGAGGAATAAGACACGTCTATCAAAAGATGCTGTCGCATCCTGGCATAGTATATAATAGAAGTTGTGAAAAAAGAGATATATCTGAAAACATAGATATGTCCAAGTATTATTCATTTTATACAAATTGAGAAAAATCCGAAGAAAGATAGAAATAGCTTGCAAGTCGATATGTGATCGCAAACTTATTATCGAAGGATATAAAATAAGAATTCAATGAATCTGTCGTGAAAAATGATCAATAAGACAATCAAGAGTCCGCTACAGTAAAAAAAAGAAATACCGTTTTGGAGATTTCATTGACACAAACAACGATATTTATATACTGTAATTTTTTATAAACCATCCTAACAAAACGTCTGCTCATAAGTAAGATAAAAAAACGAATAAATGCAACAAACAACTCACATTAGTTAATGTCAACAATTACCTTAGAAATAAATGTTACATTCAGTAAGGATAAAGTTACCAAATTTCATTCATACATATTCTTTCTAATTCATTTTACCTTTTAAAATCTTGGCGGCTCGTATAAAGGTTTCAGGCAGGCGAATTAATGCCACCAAATGTTATGTAAACTAGTGAGTAAAATCAACAGATATGGAAAAAAGACATGTTGCAACCAAAAGAACAAAGAATTATCCAATTTCATTAGTGAATAACCTTCCCAACTGTTTTTCTAATCAAATCTTAACAGCAGGTACGAGGATTTCAGACCTTCTAATAAATAACATACAAATATTATTTAAATAGTTCATAAAAAACAACATTTACTTAAATAGGACGTATTTCAACCAGAAAGAATAAAGAATTATCCAATTTCATTCTTGCATATCTCTCCCAACTGTTTGTTCAATCAAATCTGGACAGCAGGTACGCTGATTTCAGGCACAAGAAAAATGGCACATTACTTAAAATATTTAAAAAATCAACGATTACGTCGAGAGGACATGTTGCAACCAGAACGAATAAAGAGGTTTTGATTCCCTCCCAGCTGTTTTTCCAGCCAAATCTTGACAGCAGGTAAAACGATATCTGGAAGATTCCGCCGGCGGCGCTAACTGACCTGCGTCGGCCCGGACCCGCGCCCCTGGATGCTGCGTGCGCTCGCCGCGTCGCCGGGAGGCGAGCGTGCGCCGTCGGGGCCGCTGGCGCGAAGCGAGCCGTCTTCTCACCGCGTGGCCCGCGTGCGCGTGTCCACAGGTGGCGGAGGCGCAGTACTCGCGCTTGCACACGCGTGTGGCGGGACCGTGGGACGCGCCTCTGCCTTCAAAGGAGCTCCGCTGGCGCGCTCTGCCGCTTCGGCACCCCGTCTTCGCCCTGCGACTGCGCGGCGGCCAGGCAAGACCACGCGCGACGCTGTCGCCAACGACGCCCCCTCTCGCCCCGCCACGCCCCCCGCGCTCACCGGGCGCCGCCGCCGGGCGCAACCCTTGGCGCTCCTCCGCCCCCTCCACCCGTCCACCCCCCGGCCGGACGCGCTACCGACGCGCGCCGTAACTGTATCTGCGCTCGGCCATTCGCGGGCTCCTCCCCGCTCGGCCCTGCCGTCCGCGCCGCCCAGCTCCTCCCCGCGCCCACCGCCCTCTTGCTGGGCCTCCGCAGGCCGACACGTCGTATTCCCGGCCAGCGCCCTCACGACCCCGACGCCCTCTGCCTACCCCCACGCGCCCGCCACGCCCACCTCCCTGGCGGGCGCGGGTCACCTTGGGCGTCGCGACGCCACCCTGATCCACCCTACGTCATTCAGCGCTGCCTCGCAACGCGCCGCGTCCTCCCGCACCTCCCCCCGCAGCATCCGTGCGTCGCGACGTCGTTCGGTATCGCTTCGCGCCGGCCTCCGCGGTCCTTGGCAACCGCCAGCACCTTGTAAAAATCCGATAACCCGCACCAAGTCAGCCGGCCCTGGCCCGCCATGTCACTTACCACCTGCGGCAACCCGCGCTCCCCGTCTCACCCCGCGTCACTCAAGTATCTTGTATTACCCTACATCAACCATGACCGCCCGATTACATCGTGTTAACCCCTTCCAGTTGGGTTCTCCAACTTGCCACTTCTCGCCATTACATGCTGAAAGCGTCAGCCAGCTTCTGTTCTTTGCAAAAGACGCCTAGCCTGTATCATACTTCGTTCCATCACGTTCGTGGCAAATTCAATTAGTTGAGCACAGAATGAACTCAAGTCTTTCCCTTGCTCTTAGCGCCACCCCTCTCATATCAATTCATGTCACTATCCATCAATTCATTCGCCAAATCGCCGCACCCACATTATCTTTCCTATTCGTTAATCCTGTTTCGCTCGTGTCTATTTCGTCTGTCGTTCTGTTTCGCTCCACTTCCCATCGCACCTTCTATTCTTTTCTTCTATTCTATTTTTCTTTTATTGCACCTCACCACGTCAGCCGCAACCAGTATCCGTTCCAACCGTCATCCGCCCCGCAGTATTACGATCTTACACCCCACTCCACTCGTTCCACTACCTCAACACCCGCCCAAAAACCAGCACCAACACGCCCCCCTACACCTGCCAAACACCCACCACCAAACACCTGCCCAATCACCGCTCCAGCCCGCTCTTTCCGTTCCACTCTGTACAACCCCGCACCAGCCCGCTCCACCCCGCACCACCTTGCTTCATCCCAGGCCACTCCGCACCATTCACGCCACCCCTGGCCTCCCCTCGTCACCTCGCCACCCGTGGTACCCCGCGTTACTACACCATCCCGCAACATCTCGCACCACCCGCTTCACCCCGCTCCAACCCATCCCGCCCAACTCGCGTCACACCGCGGCACCCAGGCCACTTCGCACTACTGCTACCCTCACCGCCCCAACCCGCTGCCCCCGGTACACCGTGCCGTCCCGCGCCACCCGCTCTACCCCGTGCCACCCGCGCCACCCTGCGCCGCCTCGTTCCACCCCGCGCCACCCAGCGTCGTCCCGCACCACCCCACCGCAGGTCTCCGCAGTTCTCCGCGCCGTCCCGCGGCACACTGCAGTACCCCGCGCCGCCCCGCGCCACCCCGCGCCACCCAGCGTCGCCCCGCGCCATCCCACGCCGCCCCGCGGCCTCCGCAGTTCCCCGCGCCGGCCCGCGCCACCCGCGCCGCCCCGTGCCACCCAGCGTGTCCCCGCGCCACCCCGACTCGCACGCGGCACTCCGCGCCGCCCCGCGCCGCCCCGCGCCGCCCCACGCCACCCCGCGCCACCCCGCGCCATCGTGCTGCCCCGCTTCACCCCGTTTTGCTTCGCACCACCCCGCTTCGCTCCACGACAGTGTCGCCCCGCTCCACCCCGCGTCGCCCCGCGCCACCGGCCTGCCCCGTGCCATCCCGCTTCAGCCTGCTCCACCCCTCGTCGCTCCGCGCCGCCGTTCTGCCCCGTGCCATCCCGCTTCGCCCCGCACCTCCCCGCGCCAGCCCGCGCCACTCTGCGGCAGCCCGCGCCAACCCGCTCTACCCCGCGGCACCACGCGGCAACGCGAGCCGCCCCGCGCCTCCTCGCACCACTCCGCGCCACTCGCACCACCCCGCGTTGTCCCGCACCACCGCGCTGCCCAGCGCCACCCAGCTCCGCCCCGCACCTCCCCGCGTCGCCCCGCGCCTCTTCGCACCACCCCGCGCCACCCGGACCGCCCCGCGTTGCCCCGCGCCACCGCGCTGCCCCCCGCCACCCAGCTCCGCCCCGCTTCGCCCCGCTTCGCCCCGCTCCGCCCCGCTCCGCCCCGCTCCGCCCCGCGCCACCCCGTGCCGCCCTGCGGCACTCGGCGATTCTCCACCTATCCCGAGCTCCCCCCTCTTAGTTGAGCCCTCAGCGCTTCTCCCGACTTCCGGCTACGGCACGCTTCACCCCGCGCCATCGACGATCCACGTCGCCCAGCAACCGCTCGCCCGTGCTCGTCTTAACGCGCCCCTCGCTCCCCGGCGGCGGGGCTTCCTGCGGTGCACTGCTCAGCGTTGCGTGGTACCGCGCCACACAGTGGCCAGGCGTCAGAATTCCAGGAAGCCAGGGGCTGCGAAAGAATGGAAAACGCCGTCTCAAAAAGAGCGTTGCTGTTGTAGTAATTTTTGATGAAAGGCGTCCAAAAATATGTTATTACATTGTGCTTTCGGAAGGTTAACTAACACATGGAAACGACAGAATGAAAATTAGGAATAATGATTGGTGTTGTGTTGTGTACCGGTGGGATGGAAATTGTTGGGTTTTCAAGAAAACTCCCACACTCCCGATTCACTGAAATTTGAAAATCAGATTGTGTGATTTGCATTTTTTCCTGTCACAAAATGACCCTCTCTCTCTGATTTCATTAATCGAGTTACCCAACTGTTCAAGGGATCATGTGACTTCTCACATCTTCTAACAGACGTTCCTTGTTCCAGAGACTTGTTATAACATTGGGTAGGCCTAATCTCCGCACGTCCAGAGCATTACGGATCTTAAATAATTAGGAATTTCTCTTTGCATTTGAGCTGGCCTCAGTATACTGACAAACTGGCAACAAAAAACAAGGATCAGATAAAGTAACCTCTGAAAGAGAAAATAATTGAAGAAGACAAATACTCACTATGACATCTTGCTCAATTATTTTAATTGTAGCCAAGTTGCGCATAACTGGTTCTAAAATTTTATACTGGTTTGTTAGAAATTTGTTTGCGACAGTGCCTGCCGCATACAGTAGGGGAACGAAACAATGAAGATAATAATAAACCCAGAATGATGAACAATTAAAACGCCTGCTTCAATAGTGTATTTTAAAATATTGGAGTGTCACTCTTGGTGACATATTTAAAATTAATTCGTATACAACTGTCGCAATGCTCAGTTGCATCGAGATCAAAATCCGCAAATAGATGTAATACCCCCAAGTTATATATCTGATGGTTTCGTGTATAGTTGTAAATTAATTATTTGACGTTGTAAATAATTCATAATTAAATATATCTACCCCTTTGATTTGCATGCGATGTTTTAATGTCCGAACCTCAGTCGACCTTACAAATTGTCTTAAGTCAAACTTTTACAAGTTTAACAACAATTAATTTGAATAGTTTCTCGATCTAAAAGAATCTCATCAAAGTGTGATCGAATAATTTCAGTTTTAAATGACATTAACGAACTCCCCTTCTCTGACAACCACCTGTAGGAAAATCAATGTTTGAGTGTCTAATCCGAGATGACAACGCCCTCGCACCCTCCACCACCGTCGCGGCCACTGCCATCCCCACAGACGCGATCGCCGCCACTGTCGTCTCCACCGCCACCACCACCGCCTTCGTCGCCGCCGCGCCGCCATCGCCGCCGCCGCCATTGTCGCCGTCGTTGACGCCCGGCGTCAGAGCGTCGCGACGCCGCCCACACGGAACCTGAGACTGCTGGAGGGGGTGCGGCGGCAGGGACTAACAGACAAAGAAGAGGTCGATCAGGACATTGACAAGGACATCTTGGAAACAGACGTTGAACGTATAACATGTATTGACATATTTCTGACAGTACGTACTTTATGTAACTTAGGTTAAATCTGGAAAACAACATTGACAATATTTTTAAATATCAATTCTGTCTTCAAGACCTCTTGAAAGTTGTTGCTATACTCTGCGTGTACCGAGTGTGGTTTATGAGTACGTGGCAATACGAAAATTCCGATTTTTAAATAATCTGGGGGTATTCATTACGGCTTCATCATCAAGGGCAATGGACGATCCTGTTCCAGCACCATCCACCCACCCCCTCATCTGATTTCCTGACGCTCCTCTGTCCCCTTGGAAGTGGCGAATCCAGGGGTTGCTGTTGGAGCAATGCCCCTCAAAGCCAACATTTTATTGTAATTTTACTCAATTTATTCACAACAATTACTGCAATACATCACCAAAGAGAATTTTCATTTGGATTCTACGTTTTTTAATTTCGCACTAAAAATTTGTACCATTTTTTTTGAGTTTTTCAAAAATATTTTTGTGCGCTAACTGAATGCTCCTTGCTCTTTCGCTTTAGTAAATCGGCCCCACTTCCATTCCTGTTTCTCCGCGCCCCTGAGGGAAGCGGGAACACTGGGGATGACTAACCGACGAGAGAAGGCATTGCTCCAACTAGCTTAATGTTCCAGGTACTCTGTTCCAGGAGATGAAATGCGATGCTCGTAGCGTTAAGGATCTTAGTCAATGATCCTAATGCAATCCCTATGTAGACGAGATCGCTTTAGTGCACTAGAGGGATAATCGCGATCGAGTTAAGGGTTAAGTGGGTCGAATCTGAAGGTTACAAAATTGTTTTGGGGTGCAATTTGATTAACGATATTGAAATGGCATTTTTTTCACTTGTCATTTCCGTGTAATACGGTTAAATTTCAATATTTCTTTAACATATTTGTGGAATAGAGAGGAAATGTGAATTGTAAATGATACGTTACAATAATGTAGAGTTAAGAAGAGAAGTTATCTTCATGAATCTTAAATCAATAATACATTTATAAAATATTTATTTAAATTATATTACCTTACGTAGACTAACCCGTGGTGGAGCTCGCCTTCCACCGCTGAGACCTGCTTTATTGCCGAGCCGATGCAAATGGAATTGGTGGAGGACAGCGGGAACGCGGCAGGTTTACTCTGGGTTCTCGTTTTTCTGCCTCTCATTCCAGGATTACTCCGTCGTCATTCACATAATAGATTCATGATTATCTATTCATTAAAATAATTTTTCCATATGCAGGTATGTTCGTAATGTTTACGCAATGATACAATAAAGAATATAATATCTTTGATATGAAAAATTTCGATTTGGTGAAATTTGTGTGTGCTGATACATGTGGTATAATATGAATATTTCAATCGAGCATTAAGAATCCAATTTATTAAAATTTTTCTTTACAATACTTTTAATTCGGTATCTGTAAGAAAGTAAACTAAGATCATGTTTTCAACTAAAGTAGGAAATACTCGAAAATGAAAAAAATCTATGCAAGGAAAGCGGAAGGTCTCCATCTAAACACGTGCAGAGAAAATTCTATCCGCCATCGATTTCGCAACTCTAGAAATAATCTAAATTGTATCTCCAACATGCTTTAGATGCAAAAATGTTCAGTATGCCATGGGTTTTTAACCTATAATTTGCAGAAATTTATTAATCAGGGAATCATGTAGATTATATAGATGAATGCATTTTCTTAAATCTGCTTGTCTTAAAAAATCAATCATTCATTTTTGGATTTTGATTTGTTTCTATATGTTTCAGCTTTTTTTTCTCAGACATCCAAAGAATTTTTCGGTATGGTATACGTTCTGGGGCAATAAAAACATGTTTTTACACTCTAAAAGATGTTTAAAATTCAAGGTCATTCACAGAAATCAGACCGCGTTTCCTTTTTAAAAAATGAATGATTTTCCTGTGTTCTTCCTCCAGATCTACCGCCTCTTGGTAAAACAAGATACTCCTCTGCGGGAAATTAACATCATACGCGCTTTGGCAGGCGCTCTGCAGTTCTCGCTGCCCCATGACGCATGGAGTTGGGGTTTAACATACGAACTGAAATCCCACACTGTGCTGGAGGTAAGTGTGTTCTTATGAATATAATATTGTATATATAATATATATACAATATATATATATATATATATATATATATATATATATATATAATTAATATTGTTAATGCCGTCGTCGTGATATTTGGATCATAATCTTTTACGTAAAACGTTGTGTTTTGAAATGTTGAACTATTTATTCTCGCAAAGTTCTTTGACACAGGAATCGCCAATGGGAGAATGTATAACACGAATCGACGTCAGTTCAGTGCCTCCTTATGTGGTCCAGTCCACTCCGTCTTTAGCACCCATCTTAACGTCCGACACGAAAAACGACACCCAGTTCCTGGAGATAGTAAAAACGATTGATTTTGACAACTGCACGCAGATGCCTATTGAATGGATGGGCGGTGGATCAGCCAAATCATACGAGAAAGGACCCGTTACGGTGAGTATTTTTTTGTTTTATGTAGAATTAACTCATCCCGGAAAAGACTTTTCGCGTTTCTTCTCTTTGTGGAAAAGAGATTACTTTTTTCCGTTGCAAGCATTTTATCGTAGCTATAAGTTGCCATTGTTTCTTGCCGACTCAGCAGGGGGGACTAGAGCGTGTGCCGACTCAGCGCCTCGGTCCGAAGGGTCGGGGGTTCGAGTCCCGCTATGGCCATGGCTATTTGTTCCTTGCCTTTCCTGTATGTGTGTTGTCGCGGAAGGCCTTGTGAGTCTGCTGAGCACAGACCGAAGAGCCTACATGTGTGTCAGTGTCTAGTGCAAAGGTTAATATGTGTCCCGCTGAGAGACGTAGTGGGTACCCGGCGCGAATAATCGAAAACGGCATCTTTTGAAGCTCGAAAACCTCCATCATTGTTTCTAATGACTGACCATTTGAAAACAGTCCCGCTGGCAACCAATATTACAGGTACAGTACTACTAGGAATTCACGGATAAGGTTGAAAATTCTATTTGGTGTCAAAGCAATATAATTGAGATATTTACGAAAAACACTTTTTTGTAGTTTTGTAACCTTAAATATCTCAAATACCGTTAGATGAAAAAACAATTATCAGAACTAAATTTTTGGGGACAGTGTTTCTCTTCATATCTTGTAATAACGTCATTAAATTTAAAAAATGCTTAGAAACTGGGACATTTGCGTATAAACGAATTTTCGTGACCTTTGACTTCAAAACTTTGAAACGCACACGTTCTATCGATCCCGATTTGTTTTCCCCTTTTGAAACGTCAAAACAAAGAAATAAGCTAATTCCAGATCTAGAATTTTTTCCGCAGATAAGGCTATTTGGAATCTAATTTCACTGGATTAATATGTGCGTCATTGCAGAATACGGACGCCAGGATCAGAGAATTGTAATCAACCACGTAAGAAAACGGTGGCTGGAAGAATGACTATGAATGAGTGAATCGATCGACGGGTGAATAAACTGGAATTGCTTGTGAAGGAGTGCGTCAGAGACGGGTCGTGGAAGCGGTGGGGAGGAGCTCGTGTAAATCAGCTCTTCGAGGAAGAAACAGGGGACTCGACTGCCGGGATGATATCTGCGAGAGAGGTCCTTAACCCCGGCGATCGCCTTCTGACCTATCTACCTTCCGGAAGTCGCGTGGCAATTAGCTGCTGAGGGGAAAATGTCAGATAATGGAATGCGAGATCCGTGTAGAACGCCTCGAAGTGTAAAACAACAAACGAATGCTGTTTTTCCTACTATTCTTACATTTTCAATTTTCGAAAATACAAAGAAATCAAACAAAATGTAATATGCAACATTTTTAAGAGTTATTTGTTCTGTTTTAGGAAGGAATTTTAAAAAATTGTGGAACATTTTTAACTTTTTAAAAATAAATTGTCTCAACTTCAGACTGAAGTTTAGCGGAAACTTATCTTTTCTTCGAAAAGTTGTAAAGGACTTCTTTAAAGATCTAAATTTTAGAACAGATTTCATGGAGAAAAATCTTTCTCATCAGTACTGTAATTTTACAATGTTACTTTTTTGAAATTTTCAAAAATACAGAGTCCCCGAATTTGATACCTGTACCATTTTATAAGCGAACTTTCTCAATTCGACAAAAAAATCAAAGACAAAATTGGAGCCGTATTTGAGAAAATAATTCTTTGAAAATTATCTTTATTTCACGCAAAATTACGCAATAACTATATTTTCAAAAAAAACTGGGCAAAACCTGAAGATCTTTGAATAACAGATTTTATTAAGAAAGAAAATCTGTCATCGACACTGTAGTTGTAGAAGAACACCGAAAACTGTTTACTTTTGCAGCTTTCGAAAATTCTGGCAGTTCAACGTAAATACCAGTTGCACAATTTTTAAGTGACCTTTGCTCTATTCGAGGGGGGAAACCATTCCCAAAATTTGGAGAAACTTTTGAACGTTGTTGAGAATTCATGTAAAATACCCCAACAAACTAAGTATTTGTTTTAAATTCGAAGAACCTCGAGTTCAGGCAGATCGTACGGCCTATTACGTAACTTAGGCCCGGATTCGAGTCCCGGTCGGGGCAACCAATTTTTTGAACAAATTTAATTATTAAAATGCATTGTTACTCAGTAACGTGGTCACAATTTGGATTTCTTTACGACTGCGGAATATATTCTCCGAGCGTAATTGCGTCTAACAAGGTGACGGTGTGGTGACATATATATATATATATATATATATATATATATATATATATATATTATAATATATATATAATATATATTATAATATATATATATATATATATATATAATTATACTATATATATATATATATATATTATAATATACATTTAATAGGAAAAAGGTTAATCCAAATTTTTAATGTCCGAGTCCCATGATACGACTGACAAATAATCGTCACTTTGCGCTGCAACATTACAATACTTTCTCCTTACTACATACGTACGTATGATGGCAAGAAAGTACAAAGTATTTGTAGAACCCTGCAATCCCTGGCAAATGGTCACTATGCTCAATCCTTAAAGCGATAATATGTTTTGTATGGATTTTTGCCTGTTCCAGAGGGCTGCGACTACAACCGCCGTGTTTGGAGGGCGGCCGGATCACTTCGAGATCCAGTCGGTGACAGCCACGAGCCGCGTGGCGGCTGGCACCCTCCTGCGCGGTGACGGCCGGGAGAGCGTAGTGTGGGGTGGCGTGAACATCACGCTCGTCTCCAAGGACGAGCATCCGCGCCAGGACGTGCCTCTGCTTCGGTATGCCATGAACGTCTCCCTCATCGTCAACGGTCCCATGGGCTCCAACCAGGATATCTACGGACTTTCTGATGCCTCGTCCGCTGGGGAAGCCGTTGCTGGAACAAGGCCACGTCCTGGTGCGGTTGATGGTGTGGGTGCAGATGCCGGAGCTGATGGTGATGCAGATGAAGATGATTCTTTGCAGACTTTTCCCCAAGCTGGAGAGTCTGGGTCCAATACACACAAGGCATCAACGCTGTATTCACAAGTTATCGATGAATATCTGGGGGAAATGGAGTCAAACCTTTCTAGATATGCATATCCAGCTCATTCCCCAGTACCAAAATCACGAGCAGCTTCAGACGCGGAAAGACAGTATTATGAGTCATTAATGTCTAAACTATCAGTATCAACCAAAACATCGACAGCAAATGGAAGAGGATCTGACAAGTGGCGACAAGGATCTGTGTATTCACGTCTGAAAGGTAATTCAGGATACTACCGCATTCTGCAGAAAATATTGGAATTGGCAGGCAAACATTCAGAAGTAATCTCATACCACATACGTAGAATTATAGAAAAAAACGATGGTTTCTGTAACGAAACCAGCACCGCTAATAATGATCAAGACCAGCCATCAAACCCGTCTGCTCCTGAGGCCCGGTTTCCTGATTTGTCACAGTTGAAACTCGGTGCCCATCGAATACCAGGTTACTCTTTGCTCAAATACTTCATCCGTCCCTCCGAAAGTTCGCAAAAGCGTTCCATGAAATCCAGTCGAATAATTACTAACTGGGATGACATGGAGAAACTTTGGAACACTTTTCCACCTTGGCCAAGAAAGAACACAGATGGAAACAAGGAAAATTCGCAATCAAGACAAGAAAGAGGGCAGCTGCAAGTTAGTGCTGAGGAACAACGATACCGAGATAAGTTGGACTTCCAGACGATGGTGTTGTTAGCAACTGACCCTGATTTTGCTGGAGCCAAAGAGATCTGCCCCAAACTGGTAAGTAATCACTAGTGATATTTCTCAGTGGATTGAAAACTTAAATAACATCTATTAAATTATTTTGTTATTTATTGAAATGAAAGAATCATTGAGATGAATATATAAGTGATTATATTTTCATACATACTACAAGAATAGATATAAAATGATTGTTTCAAAGATGGTGATCAATTGTATAAGTAGTTTTATAAAACAATCAGAAATGTTAAATTTTCAATAATTCTAAACGTAATTTCGGCCATTTTAAGACTATATGAAAAACTAATTCACAGATAGGAATTTTTAATCCAGTGCTACGAATAATGACTTTGAATAAGATTTTCTCTTTGCGAAAAGATTTATAGAGGAATGGAATCAAATTCAGCAATTACAATTGCAGTGCTTACTGCAATAACAATATATGCACCTGCCACAGCAAGCGCTACCTTCATAGTAAATATTAATATCTCAATTTGGTCCAAGTGTGTCTCATATTGTTACATTATGTCTTCATATTTCTAATGGGCTTGGGGCAATAACGGTAATTAGGTACCAGGTGACAGAAATCCCATACGTCCTCAATCATCCGTTGTGACACAAAACTACCATACTCGTGTTCGCATTTTTGATTCCTGCGTCGGAATACCCGTTTTCTCCCTTCCGCAGTGGCATAATTGCCTTTCCTACTCGAGGCCTCACCTTTCCTGACGCATCCTGTCATTTCTGATGGGAACGTGTGGTGAGGAACCTTGAGAGTGAGGTATGTGCCTGATATATCTGGAATCGACGGTCTTCATTACTCATATTCTATCCTTGATGTGTATGATGTGGCGTGGTGGAACAGGCGCTTTCCGAAACTGTAAATGGTGGATTTTTGATTTCGTTGTACTTTCATCTCATGTTGTCCTGTCTCTTAAGCAGATTCAAATTAAGTTCAGTATTATCTGGGGGCTTACTGTTAGATTTAACAGTATAGTAATCACCGCAGCATTAGGGAATGACCCAATCCCACAGCTCAGGCGAAAGTTGTCAGCGAACAGCCAAAGGCGATTCTTCCCTAATGCTGTCGAGCCCCGCAGGAGACGTGTAATTTGGATTACAGACAAGCGCGCGCGTATTAGTTGCAATGTGCTCGTATATTATCTCCTATTGCTCTGTATTTATTTTATCTTGTGCGTTCATCACCTAAGTAATTCATTTCTCACGCCTTCCAGTAAAAATGTTCACTTGCTTACGTTTCGCAAACGCTTTCACGTGGGCTACCATGTTTGCCACCCGCACCCTTCAATTGTTCAAAGAAAAGTTTCGAACTCCGAAGAAATGGGACTCTCAAGTGAAGGCGATTTCGTGTGGTATTGTGCCGCTTAATTGCCCCCGATGTTTAAAACTTGATTAAAGTCAATCTTCGCATACCTATCGACAACGTAAATTATACATTCGGAATTAACTTCGGAGATGTGGATCAAGACACGCTACCCACAGCTTAACACAACAGTTTCTCTTGGGAAGAAAGTCACGCTACGCCATACCATATAAATCGACTAGAAATTATTGAGAAATAAATTGCAAATAATAACATATGATAACTTATATTTACATTTAGTAACACTGACATTTTAGTGTCACAAGGAAATAACATTTTTACAGAACTGCAATCGCTAAAAGCGGAGTAAAAGTTTATTCAATCGAGGTTATAAATAAAAATCCTCGCCATAAAAATACTTTTAACTGTTTATTATTAATATCATAAGTTTCGTATAAGAAATCGGATTATAATATTATGAAGGTTAGACAAAATTAGTGTTTTATAGTATTTTACTTGGTAGAAGTCTGATAATCGATTGGATTAGGCTTTATGCGCACGCGACTGATAGAACTAAATTTTTTTCTTAGAATATATATATATATATATATATATATATATATATATATATACATATATATATATATATATATATATATATATATATATATATATTTCCATTTGATCGACTGACAGGTGTCACGAAGTTGTGAACTTTATATTACTAACAAGTTGTAGGGGAAAAAATCTTAGTTTATTACATGTTGTTTGCTGGACAATTGTACAAACAAATGTGTTTTGGTTTTTATTTACACATATTTATTACAATAATGTAAAAGTTTGGAAATGTGTAAGACCGGCACAGGATGACACTTAAAAGTATAGTGATTTTGTTACGAATCCTGGAAATTTAAAAATTTCTCTAGGAAATAGTGATATAATTCTATTGGCAATATTGGCTTGCTGGCCAGCTGGAAAAGGGAGTACTTGGTCAGGATGGCAGGAGAGAGTAAACTTTTGAAGACAGATAAATTATATAACTGGTAATATATGATGTCTAAATTTCACGGAGTATTTGTGATGAGACAAGTTGTGCTTTGAAGTCTGCGGAGGCATTCGCTCTGAAAGATTTTGATTGTATGAATATTAGGACCAACTGCAAAATACTGAGAATTTATTATTTCGATTTTATTATAGTCCAAGCTGTAGAAATATGTATGTGACGTATTAGGGAGAAGAATAATTTGCACTCGTTTCCCTGAGCTCAATAATCCCTTTCCCCTTTACTATGATGGTTGAGGCAGAAGTCAAGTCATCTACTTATTTCTAAAATAAATGTTATCAGTTCGCACAATCACATTTGTAGCGTGAAAGAAATGCGGCAGCGGGGGGTGTTTACTTCGACAAATGGTTCTGGGAGGGTATCTGTTAGCACAGAGACCAAAGTGAAATCAGTGGTCCGACTACAGTCGTGCGAGATCAATGTAATGTGCTTCGAGCAGCGCTCCAACTCCAAGACTGCCCTTGTCCACGGGAGGAATGCCGGATATTGTCACAGGGAACGTGGGTGGAAGCTCTCGAGAATACTCCGCATCCATACCGGGCAATCGCGATGCGCAGGAGAATTTCTGCGTGGACGCACAACAAGCAGTGACCAGCAACGTCCGTCACGACTTGTGGGTGTGCGAATCGATATGGCACGTGCGGTAATCGGGTCATTGAATGCTTTAGATTGTTGTGATCTCGTATATACTATAATACTTTGGAACATGAAACCAGCACTGTCGTTTCAAATTCCTTAATAAATATGAGAACCAATTTTGATGTGTCGCGAAATGACCATGCTCTTATTTTATACCTTGCGCTATCATGTGTCTATTTCACATTTTCCACCCGTATTCGTATTCTCACAAAAAAATAGTTGCCATGACTTAACCTCCAACCCTCTTTTTTATAATTGAAAGGTAGATAGATTTATTCGATAGATAAAATTCGATCTGAGCTAATGCTGGGTGGCAAACATGATTACACATAGAGTTAGAACAATAACAAAGAATTACAATTAAAGGTTGACCTACTACCTAGTTCTAATTAATTTCTTAACGCATACAGATATCAACAATAAGTGGTTATCTACGCTTGAAAACTAGTTCTCCTCTTAGTAATAGAATATTTATTGTCATCGGAAAACGGGCTATAGATTTCATTTACAATACTACTACCACTTTTATCAACACTAGCGATCGCAGAGCCCAAAACATGGGCGCCTAGTGACTCTACGTCCATTGGCGTGACGAGCTGCGGTGACGTGTGTGCGGCAGGTGATCGTGCAGACGGCGCTGCTGGTGGCGGAGGACGTGGAGCATCCGAACCAGTTGGTGCGGCGGCGCGCGCTGCAGCGCTTCGGGGAGCTGGCGCGCATGGTGCGCGGGTGCACACAGGCCGCGCTCATCGCCGTCGGCGAGGAGCTCCGGCACGCCCACGCCCCCCGCGGCCGCAACGCCTGGTACGGCCAACGGCTCTGCCAGCTTATCATTGAATTTAATTGAATTGATGCCTTATTTTACGTGGCCAGACTCGAGCCTTCAGGCCCGCTCTTCCGTCTGACATCACAAATTTCAATCTCCAAATTTCAATTTCCTTTCACCAACTAGCAGAGAAAGCAGGTATTTCTTGGGAGAGAGAGACGGCCCGCTCTTCCGTCTGACAACACAAATTTCAAACTCCAAATTTCAATTTCCTTTCACTAACTAGCAGAGAAAGCAGGTATTTCTTGGGAGAGAAACAGGCAATTTGAATTTTGCTCAGAGCCGTCATTTAGGCTTGAGGATTTTTTACATGCAAGAATATCTACTAACATTGCACAGCCGGCTTTACTTCCCCTCCGAAGGAAGACGTGCAAAGGATTTTTTTGCCCTTAAAAATCAACGGCTTCGATCGGGTTTGAACCCGCCAACTTAGGTGCAACAGTCCGATACGCTAACCGTTATACCATCGCCGCGCGCAAATCATCAGTTTTTTTTCTTGTAGGTACCCTGAATCTATTGAAGAAATGTAATATAAAGCATATTGTAACGCCCCGAGCGCAGTGGACTGCAACATTCAAAATATTCCTTAAATAAGCGTCGCCAGAAATCAAAATTACTCTTTTTTTAAAATCTACCTTACGACAAAATGTAAATAGTCGGATTCATATTTTTGCGCTCGTCATGAGAGACTAAATATGATATATAGATAAAAATACGTATAGTTCCATTTAAAACAAAGTTACCTCCATATCTTGTAAAATACAAGGGATGAAATGGAAACGAATACGTACATAAATTATACACTTCCCTCATGCACAGCCGTGAAACCTGTGCAATAACTTGAACCGTTCAAAAATTAAAGGAAGTGCTAAAATTCGTGACTCACCACGTATATTATTGTCGTTCGGGGATAAGGGAGCTATGCAACGTGCCTGACATGTGCCTGACATTCCCTTGACCGTATCTAGCATACTAGACCTACCTAAGGTGTTATTGCGTCACACAGATACAGAAAATGAGACGATTGTATTAGAAAGTGCGGGAATTACTCCGATCGGGAATCAATCCCGGGATCGCACCATGAAAAGCTAACACGTTTTCCATGGGCTACTCGAAGGCTGGTTCTAGAAGTAAGACTGTGTATGCTCCGATTTAAACGTAATGTCCTTTCAAGGACAGGCACTGGAAGGAGAAGGAGAAACCGTCATTCAATCGGAAGCTTCCTGCGACCTAAATTTTCAGTATGGCAGCTCCCGATTTAACGACCTCTTTCTCGCTGTTCGTGACCTTGAAGGGACATTGCGTTTAAATCGGATAATAATGTGCTAAACGTGCGGTTGCGACAGGAAGGCGTTCCGCGACGCGACGGCGGCGGCGGGCACCGGCGCGTCGCTGGTGGCGCTGAGCACGTGGCTGCGGTCGGGCGCCGTGCAGGGCTGGGAGGCGCGCCAGCTGCTGGCGACGGTGCGCGGCGCCGCCCGGGGGCCTTCCCTAGACTATCTCCTCTACTTCAAGGTGAGCGCAACGTAGCGGAGCCCATCGCATGTTCTCATGACCTTCTTTAAATGACTTTGTGTGTGGTAATAATGGTTTGACCTCTTAACTATTGCTCTCTAAAGTGAGGTATCTATTAGATAAATCGAGCTTGAGCGTGGGCTGGAAAAGCTCCTCTTTAAATCTAATGTAGTAGTTGGAGCGTTCCGCTGATGGTGTCAATTAATTTGTTTTAAATTTTAAGAACTCGCCGCCTACTGGATTTCACGATATACGCTACGCGTATTTTTCGGAGCCTCCTTAATAATGTAATATGATTCTTCACGATATTTGACCGTGAAGTAGGTCATAATAATGATGTCGAAACGAAACCGATTGAAAATGAACTTAAGTAAAAATATTATTTTGTCTGTCTAGGCCTTTATTAGATTTTTTATGGCATGAGATGAAACACAAATCCATTGAATCGAAGGCTCTTGGTCTACGTCTCTTTCACTTTCGGTAATAAAAGTTCATAAAAAAGAGCCTCACGCATACACACTTATTTAAGGGCATTGCTCAGCATAAATTGCTGTTCTCCCAGAAACCCTTAATAAAGTGTTTGTTAAGCCTTGCGTTTCGTACAACTGCTTACCTTTTCCAAACCTCGAACGCATTTTCAGGAATACATCGCATGGCAGAATGACATCCAAGAAATGGATGGTGTCAACACGACTGCGATCCTTACGTTGGGCTCGCTCATCTACGATGCGCGGGACCGACTCCCGGACTCCCCTATGTTGCACCTGGTGAGCCATTTCGTCTTCGGCATGTTCACGTCGGTTATGTCCGGAGACCGTCTAAGACTGCAGGTAAGTTTCTCTATTTCTGTTCCTTTCTCAGATACATTAAAATTCCAGTCCAAAAATGTCATCTATTCCGTTAATGCCTCACGACTTGAATCACGATTAAAAATTATATTTTATTGAATGAATTAACATGTAATTAATTAAACAACAACTAATTTTATTGAAATTATATTGAACTTAAAATGATGCATACTGAATGCTGTAGACAATAGATTGAAGCTGAAGAAAATACCAGTTTAGAGTCAGTAATATTTTGATCCACATGGAATGATTGATTTCCAGTAAACATAGCCCTAATGTCGACGCCACGGCGAGCTCCGCTAATCCCCGCGCTTTTTTTTTGTTTTTTTTTTTTGCCTCGGACCCTGCAGGTATTCGCCCGCGGCCTTGGCCTGACGGGCCACGACGTCGTGCCGCACGTCTTCTCGCCTTACTTCGAGGGCCTAATGCCGAACATCACCACGCACACGCGCGTGGCCTTGGTAGTAGCGTTGCAGCGCGTGGCGGCCCTGCGGGACGAGGTCACGCAGCGGATGCTTTTCAACTTGTACGAGAACGTCGCGGAGGCCTACGAGGTGCGCGTGGCCGCCGTCTACATCCTCATGTGCTCCAATCCGCCGCTCGACGTGCTCCAACGCATGGCGGCCACGGCGCATCGCGACCCCAGCAACCAGGTGTCCGCGGCCGTGCGAACCGTCCTACAGGCCGCGGCCCAGCTGAAGCAACCCCAGATGCGGGAGCTGTGAGTTGGAGATTGAGCGTGGTCGCTTGAAAACGGTCTGGTCACGATGGCATTGACAAGGGAATGGAATGCCGGGACATGCAGAAACCCGCGGCCTTGTGGTGGCGGATTTTCGACACTCGTTACTTAGCTCGGTTGAATTGAACCACTGTCTGGAGGAAATTTTAAGCGACCATTTACTCTGATCGGTAGTTTTCGGTGCTTTCTGCAATACATGCAAGGCAAGTTCCGGAGCAGTGCTCTAACAAACGGGTCACAGACCTAATCTGATCTTTCGTCACAACCATGCGTCGTCGTTTCCCCCTTACACACATAATTACATGCGCAACTCTCCCACACACGTCGAGAGAGTAATCGTAAGCCTAGAGCTTATCCCACCTTGGCTGTGGGTCCGCTGGGTCTTAAGGGAGGGTGAATTCCTCAAACCAACGTGGACTCAGTGTCTGATGTCACGTTCTGTTGGAGGAGGAACAACGCCACCTCCCTGTTTATTAGAAACACTACACGTACGGAAGTAATCACAGTAATAATTGTTTATAGATTTGAGCACTCCCATTTTTGTGACTAAAATAAACTCCTAAAAAAAGAAAATAGGCGTTACAAATTTTACGTAGGCAGTGTAAGTGGAGTTGCAAATGACGTATCAGAAGAATTTTTAAATTTAATTCCCCATTTTATTACATGTAATATTAGTAAACTTTTTTAAAAAGGTAAGAATTAAATGTTAAAACAGTTATATTAAATATAGATTTACAACGAAATACACTTATCTCTTAAATCTGTCATACAAAATTATTTTCAGAAAGTTATTTCTTAATACGCATTCAAATTATGAGGCTGGAATCTGTATCTATTATCATTGAAAATATTTTATCTGTGACAAAAACTTCTTGTAGTTCCAAATGCTAAAGCTTCGGAAGCAATTATATATTTCATTGACATTTTTCAGTAAATTCCAGTTTGTTCAGGCCACCGAAACTTTGTATATGAACCATATGTGATCCTAACCATCACTGAAAAGCATCTAGTTATGTTTCGATATGAAACGACAGACCATTCCCTTGTAAGTGAGGAATAGACAAAGCAACACATTTTGAGTATATATGTTTGCGTAATTTTGTGTTGCAGTCAATTAGTAATGCATGATTGTTAAGACTAACTTATTGCATTAAAATACCGCATGTGTGTCAACACTTAAACCATTTATATTCAAGGAACTAGTGATTATTGCATCCCATTCTACAGCATTTTCAGCTGTTACCAACTTTAGATCTTTTGACATTTATGTCTGGGGGTTAGTTTTCTAGCCTTTCCATTTTTGAAGGGAGGAAATTTCTCCGTGACAAGTACTTGCGGCAATTGAGAATGACTAATTGCCCTGGAAAATGAAGTTCTCCAACCATTTCCTTCTTAATCCGATCCTATATTCGCTTAGTAGGGGTGAGCATTTCTAAGACCCGTTATTGTGGCGATAAACACTGGAGTCAAATATACCGGCTACGCTGTAGGGAATACAGTGGCAAATAGATTATTCCCAGCAAATTCAGCCCATGCCTGGGGTGGGCAAAGTTCACACACTCAAAGTCATTCCAATTATGGAAATGTGTGCTGACGTTCAGAGGAAAAGAAAAAAACAAATTCGTATACCTCTGATGGACAACAACTATTCGCTTTCTTACAGCGCCCGCAATGCTCGTGCAGTTTTACACACTCTCCTCCGTCGCACGCAGAGTGTGCACTACTCACGCAGCTACCTCAAGGATCACTTCATGTTCGGAGAGAAGGGCTTGGGATACAGTCTGGCCTTCAACTACATCGGAAGTTACGAGTCTATCATCCCCAAAATGGTCTACTTCGGACTTAACTCCTACCTGGGAGGGCTCAAACTTGGAAGCAGTGAGGTATGGTAAAAAAATATGCCATGTTTCAACTAAATTTTCCGTGCGTTGAGAGTACATTACCCGTCATTAATTATCTTTTTGGTATATTTTATTTAATTGTAAGATAAACATATTTTATGCATTCAAACAAATACGTCAAAATTTAACTTCTTGAGACATTTTATAATTCATATATTAATTATTCATCAAATAATATTATTTTAGTTGAGCAAATACTTACACTCGGAAAGCATTTTTTTACGATATCTCTTCTTATATAATTCTTGCGATAACCAAATGTATTGATGTCAAACGAATTATTTATAATTGAAAGAGAGAAACGAAGCGTCTGGTTGAGTTTCAGCGGTTGCGGTCGGGAATTTACCCTGTAATAAATAATCACTCATCAGTAGAGGCAGGATTATAAAGGAATTTTTTAGTCTAAAAAAGACTTAAAATGGGGGAAAAATTGAAAAAATGACATTACAAAGAAGCATTAAAATAAGGAAAGAAATAACATATGTTAAATTTTCACTTCAATTTTTTAAGGAGTTAAACTGGCACACATTTAACATTTCAAAGCGATTGATATTTAGATTCTGTCTTTTCGACTCCAAAATATTTTTGTATAAGAAAAATGATATTTCAACGTCGAAAGAAACGAGATAAAATTTGCTTATGGTGGTGAATTCTAAATTTGTGATTTTTATTGGTTTTTCAACATATGTGTTTTTGGGTTAATTTTACTGAAATTTGTTTCTTGCAAAACACTCATTCATACTGTCAACGGCGTCTTTCACATTCCACTGAGACCCCTTGGATTAATATTCCTCTTGGAAATGCGTGATCGCCTCTGAAAGAAATTTCAAAGCGTACACTGCATTCAATTCAATCTCTAAATGTGGATTCTTCAATCAAGCGTTTGTTTGTGCAAATACCTCTGACAACATGTCATGGTGAAAGCAAGTGTAGCAAAAAGAAACAAATTTTTCATTTTTTACTTAATAATATCGCGTGGGTTTAAACGAAATTTTGTTGCAATGAAGCAAAGATCTTTCAAATGTGAGTAACATTGTTAACCTGATAGTGAGTAACATGTTTCTTGAATACATAACGTGCGAGAATTTGCTTCAGATGATCTAGTAATTAAAAACGAAAGCATATGGTATGTTATATACAATCATCACATTCTCAAATTCATTCTCAAACCCTTAATATCGTTATCTTTTGACAAATAATGCCTACTACATTCTCCTCTTCTCTAATACACATCGTTTCTGCAGTTCGCCATCGCACTGTCAAGTCTGCGCACACTCATCGCGACACTTGACGACCAAAAATCTGAAAGAGACCAGCAAAGAGGCCCGGGACCTAAATTTTCAGTAGGACCATTCACTTTGAGAGGCGTCACCAGCTTGGGCCCCCGCATCGAGGAGCCTCTCGAAGGTCACATTTACTTCCCGTCCCCTGGTGGGCCCCAGTTCGTCAACTTCAACGAGGACAACGTGCTCTCAATAACGCAGGGTAAGTCATCTCGCTCGCTCTCTTTCTCCCTCTCCCCTCTTACATTTCTCTTTCTAGCTTTCTCTTTCCTTTCCATTACTCATTTTTCGTTTACTTTTTCTATCTCCAACCCTCTGTCTCTCTTTCCCTCTCTTTCTCTCCCTTTTCTCTCTAACCACACTCTTTCCTCTTTCCCTCTCCCTCTCGCCCCTCAGTCTTCCGCTCTTCCCTCTGATAGAGATAAAGCCCTGCATGGTCCTGTGGTCTACATGTCTCTCATTCCCTGACTTAAAAAATAATTAAATATATAATTTTATATGTAAATGTTCGTGTCCCGCCTCGAGCATGCTTGTCTTTCTATCCTTTCACCCACTATTATCACCATAGGTCATCTCCATAGTTACCATAAAGTTAAATCCAATAGAGGTCGCTAATGACCATAAAGTTGAAGCGACCTTAAATAACAAAAAAAAGTGAATAACGAGTGTGAAGATAAGGGGAATACGCGGCGGGGGTAGCAGGAGATCTCCGAGGAAACCCGCCGCGAAAGCGCTCTCTCCCCATGAGAGCGTCGCCCCCGGTGCTTCACGAGTCGCTCGCTATGGCTGTTATAATATATTGTAACGTGCCTCGTGGCATCTATTTGGGGATGCTTGGTAAGGGATTAGTAAGAGGAAACTCCTCGCCACAGGAAGGAGAGAAGGGTTTTTCCTTAAAGCAAGAACGCAGAAACGGGAGACACGAAGCTTTGGGGTCTTCCGGTCTTAAGAAACGGAGACCCGAACCCTTAATGGCTAGCAATAGACCGCGCCGGGGGTGGCGTGACGTAGTAGGTCACGTGAGCCTCGACTATATAACGGAGTGCACAGAGCCAGTGGGTGGGTACTGGAGACAGTGGGAGAACCGCGTGCATTTGCACAAAACTTGACGCCTCGACGGTGCATCGGTGGGCCGGGCTCGCGAGGCACGTCACGTGTTGACGAGCCTGTGGAGGACTTTGTGTCCTTGGGTGACTGCGGTCAGCTGTGGGAGCGATGATGTGTGCGTGCTCCGAGGTGAGGAGTGGTTGAGTGCCACGATTCACGCCGATTCTCGATCGGGTAAGATCGATCCTGCGATCGAGGCAAACCATCAGTCGGTACGCTTTGTACGCGCTTCAGAAATAGGAGTGGCGAACGCCACAATCAAAACCGATCATCAATCGGGTTTGTATCGCTCCCACGATCAGGGAATAGTAGGTCTATCAGAGCTAGGGTGTAAGAAGGAAATTCATTGTAAATATTTGTTGTGTTTTCTTTGTAAATAAATATTTGTTATATGAAAGCTCTGTGTTGTGTTCGCTGTGAGTATCCATGACGTGACAATATCAACATTTTACGTTTTCGATCATGTTTACGTATTCAATGACCATTTAATGGTTACTTTAAAAAATGTTACTTGCGTGACTGCGTCCCCAAGCCCTTGTGGTGCCGGTTGCGAGGAGTAATTCCCCTTGAACATATTAAGCCAGCCTTACGTCAAGTCAATTCAGTGTCATAGGCTTTATCGGCCAGGGGCTCGGCGGTGTTTGTATCCGGCGTTCCCAGGCAGTCACCCAACCGGGAACCCGAGGTGACTCGAACTACGTAACTAACGTGTTACGTTACGTTAAGGAGATCAAACGGCAAATATCTTAAAATGGCTCTGTAGCTTGTGATGTTTGTGAATACGACAGGTTCATCTACTCGACCATAGTTTAAGCAAGAAAGCTTAAGCAGCTTGCTTAAGCCTTCTGCCATTATGAGTAAAAAAATACTGGAAAAAATCCAGAGAAGTATCTGACACGCCGTCTTTGGATTGTAACCATAATTAAATTGAATGGAAATTCTGTTACCATTGTATCTGCGTCTGACCTCACATATCATGAATCTTCAGGAGTTTTGTTCTGTATTGTACTGTCATCACTATCATTGTCATTTAAAAAACTATATTCAAAATCACAAAATAATAATCACTTTCATCTTCCAGAAAATATTAATTTCATTCTGTACGCAACACATTTTAGATAAACTCCAAACCCACGCTTAACTTACTAGCACAAATAGCCTGGATCGAATAGGAACATAGATGTATTTATCTCTCACACATAGATAGATAGATAGATAACGTTGAAGATACTCAGAAACAGATTATCCACTATACATATCCACTATACGTATTTCAATTTATTGCGTCAATTTATCTGATCAAATAACTTAAAAAAATATTTAACTTGTATCCACGTATATCCCCGTATTTTGACTCAATACGTGTTATACGCAACGGAGTTCACTGACGAACTCCGTTGCGTATAACACGAGCGTTAGTTTCATACCCTAAAACTGACTTTCGAGATATAGGACAAAATGATATGTACTGAATAGTTCTCGAGCGCAAAGGATTTAAACATTGTATCTGCCTTATGACATCCGACCGCGCACTTACAAGGATTGAATGAAAACTAAAAGGGTTTTGCATGATAGTTTAAGTCTAAAAATGAAATAAACACACAGATAGGCGGTGAAATTATATGATTTTAACGTTTCTGGTACAACTACACTTGTTAGGTACTACTATTTAATGAAACATTGTCTGTTCACAGATTTGATCGTTCAGGCAACCCAGTTTTTATTTGATCAGGAGTTTCACAATTCCAAGCTTTTCCATGGCTCTCGTTATTCGTACTCTGTACCTGATATCACAGGCCATATCACTTTCTTTAATATCGACGAAATCAATCTTTTACGCACATCCGGCGACGCGTCCTTAATAAGAGAAGAAGTGGTCTCAAGAAATCGATACAACAGTCGCCAGGAACATTACATAATGAGTGGATTCAAATTCAGTACGAATATAACGTAAGTATTTCCGTCGTCTATAAAGAGAAAAAATATTGATTCATAACATTGTTAATAAATAAAAAATAGCATTATGTACCATTAATGTTTTATTTTAAATATAATTTTAATTTAAATAATTAATAGCATAAATAATAATACCAATAATAATAATAATAATAATAATAATAATAATAATAATAATAATAATAATAATAACAGTCTACAGTTTTGTGATTTGACCGTAGGTAAAATTATATCTAATATATCAAATAAACATGTTTGTTTGTGTGTTTGTTTGTTCGTACTTAATGCGCTGTCGCATCGTTCATCCGATTGCGATACAACTTTTTCAACTTATTGCTTGCATTTGTGGAAAGAATGAAGGCACAGTACAATGGGAATGTGCATATGCCTGCGCACATAGACGCGCGTTGATGATGATTTTATGGTAACTCAAGTGCCCCTGAACATAGCACTCTACGCAACGGCGCTCTACGCAACCCACCGCATCCTGAAGTACGAATATTAAGGGCGTTTTCATTGCATATTCTGGTCCTGCGATTGTGAAATTTAGTCCGGGAGAGACAGACACAGAGAGAGACAGACAGACAGACAGACAGACAGACAAACACACAGAGGTAGTCACAGATGCAGGGACAGTAACAAAGAGACAACGAGAGAGGTACAGAGAGAGACAGACAGAGAGATGGGAGAGGGACGAAGAGAGAGACAAAAAGAAACACGGAGAGATATGGAGAGACGGAGACAGAGAGGGACAGGGACGGTGAGAGAGACGCAGAGAGAAAGTGAGAGGGAAGAAGAAAGAGAGAGATGGTGGGTAGGACAACGTCAGTCGCGTTCCGCTAGTTTACAATAAACTATACTACATTATGTCCCAAAAAATTTTCTCATCCATCTTTTTTTAAGTTAAAGCATTATCCGCAATACCCAGATAAAAAACAAACAATTATTAATTCTTCAAAGGAATATTACTTTCAAATAACTGTTATTTACATTTTTTATTAAAAGGAAAAAATTATAACTGCTCTCATCTCATGTGTTTTCATATCTGAGAGTTTTCGTAAAGATAATTTAAAAAAATGCAGTGTGTCTGTGTAAATTATGAAACGTGACTACAACCATTAGCAATAACTACCTTAAGTGAAATACTCTTAAATGATATCAAATTGGCAAACTGTTCTACCTCTGTGCTGCCCTTTGTTTAAATCTCCTTAAAATCTGGAAACAATGGAATGAAGCGGCATATTACAGTATTGGTTCTTTTCCGAATCAAAATATTTTAAAATAAATAATCCAACAATAAACTCCTGCTAATAAATGCTGAAACGCAAATGCACCACAGTAGAGCTTTTTTAACAGAAAATATTTGATTTTTGCCGCAACATTTGAATTATGTCTCATTACCACAAATTTACGAAGTAAGGCGAGAAAGTAAAATTAGTTGACGGCAAAACATCAGACTGTCCATCTGTTTCTACTCAACACTAGCGCATGAAAGGTTTAGACAAAATTCTCCAAAACTGATATTACCTCATCAGTCTGGCTGGAGTCATAACTCTGCGAGGTTTACGTATATTTCAATTCTTGTCTGCATTTAACATAATGCCTCAACATCATTTTCAAAATTTTCGCAATAATTACTTGAATTTCGTATTATATTTTTGGTATAATACAAGATACAAATACAAAATATGCCCAAAAATGGCCCAGTCGACTGTCGACTTCTGTGCCCGTTTTTTACTGAATACAAGAAACAAAAAATCCAAAAATTTGGAACCAACCCACGAAACGTGAATTCTTACTCTCCACTTACTCACCCCAGATATGGGAACAAACATCTATCCACCATTCCAAATCAGCCCCACAATGCAAATCTTTGTGTAGAAAACTCGCCGATACTTGAATTTCATTACGTTAGTACGTAGAGAAAAAAACGCAAAGAAGAAAAAAGGGAAATGAAATATTACCTTTCATTTCTGCAATTTAGACAGGCAATTTTTTTAAGCTCGATTTCATTTTAACACTTCGTGTGAGAACACCCCAGATACACTATCATATCTTCATTTCTCTTTTTGCATTTCGTACAGAACCAGATAGAATTAACATCTATTCCTTCTTTGTGATCTTGTAAACAGAATATTATTTTTTATTATTCTCTTAAAATCTCTTGCCTTGCCTTTCTGATTTTGCTAGTTTTTCTTTGGATACGCTGTTAGTTGAAATTCTTCTTTACACCTCTTCCGCTAGATGGTATCGGAAAACTTGTCAAGCCTCTTGTTGAACATTATAATTCAATTATTTCTTGTGTTTATAGATAGAATAATCTGAAGAGAATTCATTTCTACAAATTTGCTAGAACTAGGTTTGCTTTTCACTTCACCAACTGCCAGTGCATTAGATGGGTCACAAAAATTTACAAATATTTTATTCCATTGCTTTCTGCTGGCGTGAAAGAAAAATATTAAATAATGCTTTACATCCTAGTGAAGTTGACGGGGTAAAACAAGGCAACCTTATGTGGTTCAATGTCGACAACTCGTACAAATGCAAGTAATAGAAAACGGTGAACAACTAATTCAAGGGCATCATTTTACTAAGCTATCCAGATGCTAATGGAAATGCTATTTGAAACGTGTAGCATAAAATTTGCAGTTAAAACCCCCTCTGCATACATTATCGTCGCGATATATAGTGCAAAAAAGCATGTCACTCAACACTAATATTAACCCTGCTTATTAAAATGACCGTTATTCCCTGAAAATTGACTGTCTATCTACTTCATCAGATCGTCCACGAACATTGGAACCAACGTGTATAATGCAAATGCTCTGATGTATATAAATACGTGTGCGGACCGATGTGGGCCCGGCTATCCTGACCGAGATTTTCGTGGTTTCCATCGTTCACTAGGCGAAAGCCCGGATGGTTCCAAAATCTCCCGAACATCTCCCACTACCCACCTAACACCGCCAACCATCATTTTGGACGTTTTGCCCTTCATCATCACATAATAATAATAATAATAATAATAATAATAATAATAATAATAATAATAATGATAATAATAATAATAATAATAATAATAATAATAATAATAATAATAATAATAATAATAATAATAAAAGCCGATCAGATGGCCGAGATCGCTAAGGCAGTAGTGCCGGAGTGGTCTCGGACCAGAAGATCGCGGGTTCGAGTCCCGCCTCGGACATGGGTGTATTTGTGTGTGTATGAGTGTGTCGTCCTTTCACCCCTCATTATCATTATCATCATCATTTCATCTTTCATACCCCCAGGACTAACAACCCTGGGGGATAAAAATCGGATCCAGCTTAAATGCTGGTCCCCCTCAAAGAAGTGTTCGCAAGCACCTGCCACCGTGATATTAAATGAAAAACTGAGCCACGGTAAATGCAGGTTGCTTGCCCTGCGTGGTCCTAGTCGGCCGAAACGAAAATAATAATAATAATAATAATAATAATAATAATAATAATAATAATAAATAAGGTGAGGGTATAAATTATGACAAAAATACGACCGACAGGGTAGGCCAACTCAGAAGAGATTAGACCGAGCTTCTTGTTTTCTTCGCTGAGGATTGGAAAAGTTCGTATAGGCGAGCTGCATGAGCGTATGTGAATTTTGTGATAACAATGGGACCCTAATCTTCGATAAACACGCTATGTGATTTTGCGGAGCAGTGTGTCGTGATGACCACAGCAAGTAACAGACAAACCAAACGTGATTCCTTCATGGGACATGACAACCATTGGTAACAATTACAAATAGCACAAAATTCCATCTGGTGGTTCGTTAAGTGTGTTCCAAAAACGCTTCGAGGTGAACCTAGAGCAAAGCGAACCTACGACTCACAATGAAGGAAATCTTGCAATGGAGAAAGCCTAATAGGTAGTATTAAAGAAATTGAATTGGGTTCTATTATTTATTATAATAACTATTAATATAAGGGTTTGATTTCGTCTCATTTTTTACGGGTTGCCTCTAATTCAGAATAACATGATGCGTAGTATCTATATATTGAGTGTTTTCTGCCCATAAAATATTAGTCCGGGATGATATTGAATATGACAGCGGTATTCGCATTCAACACATTTATTCATTACATATGGCGGTTGTTATATATTTCAACAATCCCAACGCATTTAGAAACATTGAGGAGTAGCAACAGCACATTTTTTAAATATTTTTGGTAAAGCCTTCGAATTATTATAACACAACGAATCCTGTATATACTCGAGCCATCTCTTGATTTTCATTTAAACCTCCAAAATTTCGAAACTTGCGAATGTTCGTTTGTTCGAATCCCTTCTACATCTTTAATATTGAGGGTAGACGTTTCTTTCTTAATACAACTCAATTGAAAATTCTTCCTTTAAATAATTTTATGTACCCTTTTTTCGAAATGTAATCAGTTTTCACGTAATTTATAGCGAAATTGTGACATTTTCCCACAAATACCTTAGAACAATTTTCGCAGGCAGTGCTCTACATCTACCTTTTTTTAACCATTCGCAGTTTGTTTAGTTAAAATGTTTTTTATATAATTACAAGTAAACAATATAAATAATATAAGAAAGTGTGAGTTATTCTACCATCACAAGTTAATTATTTGAAAATATTTGTACATACTACATATTTATATATACAATACATATTGTATATGCTGGCAGTACCATTAGATTCCTTGCTGGTAACGTATTACATGTGGTATAATCAGTTGACGAATATTGTACAATATACAACACTTACTTTATAGGATATTATAAAATATTACCAATTTTTTCAATAATTAAGCATACAGAACTTAATTTTACATTATATTATGAAAATCTGAAGATTGCTCTGTTATTTTTTTCTTTTGAACTTACCTCCAAAGTTCAAAAGTTCAAAAATAAATGTCAAATTAATCTAATCAGTTTTTTCTGGTAGACGATGGGTAACAATCTAATGGAATTTTTGAGACACTAAAAGTGCCAATGTGGATAATCGCACACTTGTTTTCAACAGGCACGCGAATACTATGATGAGTCGTTTGGGTTTTGTCTGCTTCTACGACGGAGAACCCCAACGTATTTTAGCCGCTTACGACCAGGAATACATGTTCAATCTTCCCATCAACATCACCGCAGGAATGTACACTGACGTATTGAAGGTTTGTTTTTAAGTATTAATAAATTCTTATTTTCTCCTGAGACTTTTAGGCTGTCCATCTTAAATCCTAGGAATATGAACAAAACACGTTGTATAACACGCATTATAGCATAACATAATATAATTACACAATACCAAATAAAAACTTGCTGTTACATCGCACAAAAACAAGAGAGCTGCAAAAACGTTACAAACGAAATGAACTACATATGCACTGCACGGAAAATTGAAAACCCCAGAACTGTTGCTTTATGACATTTAGTACCTGTCCACAACTGATGAAACGTGAGGGTTCACATATCTGAAAAAAAAAAATTCACTGTTCATTGTGAACACAAAATTAGACATGTTTATGAAAATGTAATTGCAATGTTTTATATTTACCAAAGTTTCGAAAGTGTTGGCGGTACAGGATTTCGTGAACGAACTGACCTCTCGATTATGTCCCATACGCGTGCGTGGTATTCGTGTCGGGCGATCTGGGTGACCAAATCATTTTTTCTAATGTTCTTCAAACAAATCGCGATCAAATGTGATCCAATGATATTTCACACTGTCATCAATTAAAATTCCGTCATTGTTTGGGAACATGGAGCCCATAAATGGCTGCTAATGGTCTCCGAGTAGCTGAACACAACGATTTCCAGTCAATGGTCATGTCAGTTGGACCAGAGGACCCATTCCATTATGAAGCATCCACCAGTTTGTACAGGCCCTTGTTGGCAACTTGGGTCCATGGTTTCGTGGCGTCTGCACCATACTCGCACCCCTTCATTATCTCTTGCCAACTGAAATCGGGACTCGTGACCAAGCCACGGTTTTCCAGTCATGCAATCGCCATGGTCACGATCCCAGGAGAGGCGCTCCATGCGATTGTCGTGCTGTTAGCAAAATTCGTCTTCTACTGCCATACGCCATTATAACAAAATTTCTCCGCACTGTCCGAATGGAAACGTTCGCCGTTCGTCTCACATTGATTGCGCTTATTGCTCGCAGTGTTGCTGACTGTTAGCACTGATGACTCTACGCAAACGCCGCTGCTCTCGGTCATTGAGAGAAAGCGGTCGGCCATGGTGAGAGGTTGTGCCTGAAATTAGGTAATCTTGGCACCCTCTTGACACTGTAGGTCATGGAGTACTGAGTTCCCTAACGATTTCCGAAATGGAGTGTCCGTGCGTCTATCTCCAACTAACCATTCCGAGTTCAATGTCTGTTAATTCCAGTCGTAAGGACAAAATCACGTCAGAAACCTTGTCACGTGAATCACTTGAGCATAAACTAAAGCTCAGCCAATACTCTTCTATAGATTTCGTACGCGATACTACTATCATCTCTTTATTTGCATATTGCTATCCCATTACTTTTGTCACCTCAGTGAATAGCCAAACCTGTTCACACTACCTCGCGCTAATAACAAAACGTCGAACACTTTTGATAGTTCTATTGCAACTCAGCAAACAACATACAGAACTCCAATTATATGTAGACGTATCGAACTGCTGATATCAAATAACAGTGCATTGTATACAACTAAATATATTATTAGAAATTGATATTTTTAATATGACATCAGTTAATAAAAGCCAGTGATAACACATGTAGACCCCACTTTCTTCCATTTAAAGAAAAAAATCACGAAATCTTGCTGCGTAGAGAGCTCAATTTCTTTCTAAACGAAAGTACTTTTCTTTAAATATGTAGATTATACTAATTTTACAAACAATAATACTAACATATTCATGCAAACAGTATACTTTCTTAAACAACTACCAATTTAAGCAGCAGTATAACGAAATCTAATTAGAAGTAAATTAGATGATAACTCATTTTCAAAATTTGGTATTATTATTATTTTCCTTGAAAATGGTTTTATGAGATACATATCCTGTCCACTATAATGTGTGTTTGTAACTACTACTTTTATTGAGTCCCTCTTTCAAGAATCTCAAATGCTACATCTACAACAACCTGATGTAAATTTTTGGGTCAGACCACATGTCTCAGATACACTACAACAATAATATTAGTCTCAGGAGGAACGGCCTATTTAAGGTTTTCTAAATTTTACAGGAGAGAAAATGGAAGTTCAAAAGTGAAAACCATTTATTTAAAAAAAATGACTTATTTTCTATTCCATATTCTCAGCTTGATTCTGTATTGTGGTGTCTGGTGTAGGTGTAAAGCTGGGATTTGTAACCATTTTTTTTGCATTGACCCGCTTTTATAAGAATGTTTTTCATCGTACACCTTCTTCAAGTGTTTTATCTGTCAGATCTGCCAAATATTGTTTCGCAGATAGTCTGCCAAATTTTTTCATGTGTATACATTTCCAGTAGTTGGTAGTAGTACTTTATATCCTACTATATTATCGTCTCTCTGCCCTACAGGTTCCACACTTCGTCCTGAGAATGAAGCCGTGGAGTAGCGAGAATCTGACCCTGATGCACTTCAAGGGCACGCCGTACACCGCGCGTCAGAGCCCCGATGCACAGGGACCTGGCTACGAGAAGGAGGCCCTCCTCGTCAGCGCCAGAGATCCGCAGGAGGTGAGTGCCCCTGAATTCTGTAAGTTCCTCATGAACAGGGTTGCCAACTTTCATCTACAAACTCGACTACAAAAACGTACATTTTTCAACAAAGTCATTTGGGTTGAAAATGCGTCATGTGTTTGAGTAGGTGAATGAATACTGACTCCGGACGCGCTTACAATTTAGTCCCGTAAGTGTTATGCATGTTTGCATGTTGTATCCCCGAAGAGACGCTGTTCCTCCTGCGTCAGAACTAGAGATCCGGCGCCGACTTACACGTCGGCTTATGGGAGTCCCCACCAACAGATAATTCCGCCACCGAAATACCGCCCCAGCCATGACATTCTCTAAGCTCCAAACTGACCTGCTTACATGTGTGGTAGTGCATAAATGTGTGTGTGAGTGTGTGTATGGGAAGAGAAAGAACATAAATGACGAACTTAAGATCGTGCGCGGTTCGTGGCCCGTTTGTTAGGAGACTGCTGCGGTATTTGCCTGATATTGATACGGGAAACCACACAAAACTATCCTTAAGAGCAGCCGACCGCTCCGTATTCTCCTGCAGACTGTGATTAAATTCAACCCAGTTACATAGGTAGAGACGAAAATACGCCACCGTTGTATCACGAAAGTTAGGACCTTCAGGTGAACGGTGTTGATATGGCAATTGTCTCACCGCTGAGCTACTGTAACCGCTAAATGTGTTTAATATATATGTTATATTGATAAATGTATATAGTACATGTTGAAAATGCACTTCACTGTCGCATCACTTTCAATGGATTGACAAATGTTACAAGTGTTAAATTGAATTCCGAAAACAGTATGAGTACTATAAGAGTTTTTTCTAAATATAAATATCTTAAACACTACTTGTTTGCAATATGAAATATTGAATATGTTTTTAAAAATTCTTATATTTTCTATAAAGGACTTGCTATACTGGGGAGCTCAATGAAAAACGACGATTTACCCATAGAGTTCAGGAGGACAAATCGTAACAATGAGTTTCCTACCAAAGAACAAATGGAGGCACCCCCGTGTGGACCAACACGACTATCTCTGTCGCTCCAGTAACTCTCCTATGCTGCCATGCGACGCATTTAATAAAAGCGAATAAGGTGGGGACATAAACGCGTGCTGGTACGCGCGCCCTCCCTCCATAGTCGAGGAGGGTGTGAATAAGAAACTTGGTTAAAGTTAGTTAGCATTATCTTACTCTGTGTGACGGTCTTTTTTTATGCGTAGATTAACATTTAGCATCTAAATATTCTTTCAAGGCCATGGGATGATATCTCCGTGGCTCAAGGAGAGACACATCTCTCCTTGAGCCACGGACTCCATTCCGTAGACTTTGATTTCTGGTGTTAAGATATTATTATTGCACGTTTGCATGCTGAACCACGTTTTGCTTGCAAGCACGAAAATCGTAATCTACGGAGGTCCAAAAATACTGCTACTACAATATAGCTCTTGAGAATTTAGTTACAAGGGTTTTTAAGTGTTAAGGGTTTATTATAGTATAGGGTTCTCCCATAGTAATTAGATTGGCCAGCAGAGAGGGAGTGGTATGCAAGGAAAATAGTAAAATAGAAATACAATGCTCGGAGATTATTATTATTATTATTATTATTATTATTATTATTATTATTATTATTATTATTATTTTTGTACTTTGATTTATTCAAAAATTCGAAAAATATTTTACCGTATGTTCTACTTGAAACTTCTAAACATTTAAATCATATTTATAATTTAAATATTCAAAGGTTACATTCGGATGTTTCCAACTTACTTGCCAGTTTTACGAATGGAACTCGTGAGAGAAAAGAGAGTATAGTCAAAAAAGAAGTAAGAGAGTGGTTTCAATGATAATTTCAATTCAAAAATCCAACGACTTAATTATGTAGCGTATGTTCGTCCATCCGTCTTTTCGTCCGTCCATTCGTCCGCCCATCGCTCTATTTGTCCGTCCCTCACATTTGGACTCCTCCTGACCCACAGTCTGCGGAAAGCGAGCCGTATTCGACACATATGTCTGTTGGTAGGAAACAGAAAATTTTTCGAACTCTTCTAATCTAATTTATACAACTGAAATTAATAAATCTGAAGATACTTTTAAAACTGTTTCGAGCATTGAAGACGTCATCCTAGGGTAGTTAATAAATATTTGCCTCGTAGTCTGTATGGCGCAATGCACCAATGAATCTATACAATCGGAAAGAGCGCTGGCTGCGTGGGCTCGTAGGTATACATCAGTCTAGCACGCAGTATACGTACACGTCAGAAACGTTATTCCTCTGCTTTGTATTTTGGGAATGAGGCAATATCAAAATATTTTGTAGTTCGTGCCAGGCACAACTTCAGAAGAAAAATACAAACTAATGCAGAAGCCTTGATAACGAATCTTGCAGCGCAATTCGTCTGTGACCTCATTTTTTCTTGTTTTTTGTGCCATTCATAGCCCACCTAACTAAAATTGCGAAACTATTTTCTCATTAAACATTTAACATGAATAAATGTTCCTTAATTTGATTTCATTCTTATAAGATTTAGCTTTTGAAGACAAATTATGTAATTATATTAAAACCAAAAAACCCATAAAGTTGCTCATGGACAGCCTGCTACCTTTCCGTGGTCGTTTCCTGGTCGAGATCAAAATATAGCTGTAGTTTTCCATTAAAATAGTCTTCGTTTCTATATGTGTGTGACGAAAGAAAGCTCAGGGAGGCCAAGTAAGCTAGATAAGATGAAGAAAATACGTCATGCTCGCGAAATGTCTTGCTTACCTATAGGCGTGAATTAAACAGAAACATTGCCAAGCCTGGGAACACTGCTAGCCGGTAAAAGTCAGATTAAACCGTCCCTAAAATACCAAATACACACATACATATTTAAAAACAGGCTGTCTGAAATTAGATCTGCATTATATAAGTTTTTTTAACAATTTACTATTGCGTGATATGCATATCTTACACCGTTTAGAAATTACTCCGTAATAATTGTTGGTGAAATGCTCTGTATTTCAAGGATATCAGCTCGGCTCATTTGAACTAATAAATTTCATTCATTTTCGATAAATGTACGATGTCAGTTTTTTAGACATAGTAAATCGAATCGAATCGAATCGAATCATGAGTATTAATGAGGTTACATCAGAACTATCATGGATCGGGAAATGCTAGCTTCGAACCCCGACGACGGCTATCGATGGAATTGAACCACTGTCTGGAAGACATTTCTAACGGTCGGTCGACTGCTCTGATCGGTAATCTTTCATGGTTTCTCCGATCAATATCAATAGGAATATCGGATAAGAACTTAAATACAATAATCCATTTTTATTTAAAACAAAAATAAGGAATCCCGCTAATCAACAGCATCAATATTTGTTTAATGAACAATTTAGTGAACTATGTCTCCAAAAGGGACTTAACTTCTAAAAGGATCTTTTATTTAGAGAAAAATCAAATTTAAATAGAAATACCCTTTTTATTTACAGAAATTGACGATTTTTTTCACCCTGGACAACAGCAACATAATAAGTTTTGTTAGTTCCTAGTGATTTCCGTTCATTTTCGTAACTCAATCGTCCCGCAGTACATCAGAGACTTCGGCCCCAACGGAGGCTTCCGCTTCAACCTGACGAGCGAGGCGGAGTTCCTGGACGCGGTGGAGTGCGCTAAGGGCCGCGCAGGCTACGACACCGTGGCTCTGCTCTTCCTGCCTCTGGCGCGGCCGCAGCTTGAGCCTCTTGAGGGCACGCTCACCTTCGACCCGCGCAAGGCCAAGTTCAAGGCTGTCGACCTCGAAGTGAACTTCACGGCGGACGAGAGCGCCACGCCGCTGACGCCTTCGCCGGGGGCCCCGCAACAGCCGTCGACTCGCTCCAGGACTTCCGACTCCAAGGCGGTTGGTACGTAGCAACCCTGTTCCTGTCTTGTTCAGGGCGGTAGACACCGGCAAAGGTGTCTCAGGGCATGAACTGACGGGACTGTAATGCCGCTGACCGGGAGGTCCTAGGATTCGAATCCAGACAGGTGGCAGGATTTTCGACACTTTGCTAGGAAGCTAGGTCGAATTCAGCCGCTGTCTGGAGGAGAATTCTAGTGGCCGGCTGCTCTGATCCGTAGCGTTCCATTGTTTCTCCGATCAACACAGGTGGATGCGGAGCGAAATCCTAACAAACGACCATGGACCGCGCGCGATATTTTCTTCCTCTTCGTTGTCGTTTCCTTCCCCTTACTTATACACACTTTCATTCACATGCACAACCATACATGTTGCGAGACCAGTCGGGAGCTACTCGGTTGGGGAAATCCCCGCTACCCGACGTAGGTCGGCGCTGAATCTCGCCATCCGGCGGGGAGAAGATCACCGCCAACTCCCGCGACAAAATCACACGCTACACTTACGGTACTAATGACCTTGGTAGTTGACGCGCCGAATCATGGATCAATGCGTCAGGACGGACTATTATTTGTGTCACGTTCTAAAGGAGTTGAGCGTGGCCGAAGACAGGATCGCTGCGCGAAACGTATCGATCCTTCAACCTGAGGAACCGAGCGCCAGCTGGCAGTGCCTCTGGGGTGAGTTCAGGGCGTGCAGTTAGAGGTAATGGATTTTTTTCACGAGTAATCGTCACCGAAACGAATCTTGTACGAATTGATTCAAATCATGTCGAAAAATCGATGAGAGTATGTGTAGGTGTGAATTAAGTATTCAAATGGATGTAAATGGGCCCACCATATATTCTAGATTTCAATGAGACGCGTTGTTGTCATCGCGATTTTAATCAAACTCGCAATAGGTTAAATTTTGATCAAAGGAGTATGAATCTAAATAATATTTCTTAAAAAACACCTTTTAACGTGAACTTCTCTTTCATTAATGCTACATACTAATTAATCCAGGTAATATAATTGGTTTCAATTCGATTGATTATTTTGTCTTTCCAAGCACGTCATCAGCTGCGGTCATTAGTCCTGTATGTGAAGTGCACGATATATCACGTGACGTAGAGGTGTTCCTCCCCTGATAGGTCGTAACATCATGCGCCGACCTACACAGCTTACGGGATTTTCCCCATTCAGGTATCTCTACAAGACGGGGACCACCCCAGACGGATACATTTCTATCATTCTAAATGGCTTTCAGATATATGCAGCTCCCGAGGGAGGGAAAGGGACAAGGACGAGAAATGAATGATCGCGCGACCCGTTCTCAAGGCATTGCTCCGACATTCACTAGAATTGCTGTGCGAAACCACGGAAGACAACCGATGCACTCGACCGCTGGAATTCTCCAGACCTAGCTGCACCACTAGTCGAATATCCGTCGCCATCGGACTAGAAGCCTAGGACCTCCCGGTCAGGATCGCTTCACACAATGACTGTTGCCCTGAGCCATGTCAGTTGGTTGGCATCTCGCTCAAAAGATTAATTCCATTTGGGACTTATGGTTGTGTACTCTCTGATTACAGGGGACAAAAATTTGAAAGTAGAGATGGGAATATTGATGTCCTTTTACGACAAAAGTATTTCCCACATTTTTGAGAGTGAATACAAAGCAGATTTTAGACGAAAAAATGAAAACCTGGGTCTACACTACTTTTATAAGGACTATGATGAGCAGAAAACCGAAACGCCAGGGGGTAGAACACCAGAACAGGAGGTAAGTTGTCTTCTTATGACATATCTTATACGACTAAAGATGTTATGAGTCGGTTGAATACAAAATATTCCTCGGTTTGCAACCTACTTCCTGAGGGGCAGATCTAGGGACTGTCAATGCCATCAATATACTTTGCGCTAAATGTCGACTGTTCCCAATGTAACAATGTCTGGCACTTCCCAGTCTTTTGAATGACCTGGGAGTTTAGTCACGTTTCACACAAATTTTGTGGAACAGCTCCAATAACTTTGAAGTAATTGTTTAGGACTAAAATTTCGAGTGTCGAAAATGAAATCTTCAAAAATATGAAAATCGAGTCAGTAAATTTTGCACTCGAATAAGATTTTTCATTTTTACGAGAAAATGTATTGTGCAAGAGCATAATACATTAAATTATTGCGTCCTTACTATTGTCTGAGAGTGCTCTTGGACAATCTAGCGCTTCGTCTCACCGGAGCACACTCCTGCTAAAAGGTGTTAGAAGTAAACAGCGCGTTAACTGGTGCACGACGTTCGGACCTTCTTTGCGCTAGCCTCCATCGCCCCGATTGCGATATTCGCTGGATCAAACTAAGTGGGCGGTTTTCGGCCCAGGCGAAATCGGCCGCTCGGTCATTGCTCAAGTCTCGGCTCCTCATTGTTTTCGCAGTCTGCGTGGAAGGAAGAGGCAATACCCGGAGAATTGCGTACCTTTTATACGAAACTGCTTCACTAAATTATAAAAAGGTAACCTTGCGAGAAAATATTATGAGACTATCAAATTTTGCTGTGACAGTTCGGCAGACGATAGCCTGACATCCTCTGCTTGCCTTGAAAAAATGCCCATGAAACAGACAAATTTTGAAATTTTAACTCTGTATAATATAAAGACAAATATAAACATTTCATTGATGTTAAAACTGTGTAATACTTTGTGAAAACGTTTCTCTCATTGCAAATACCAAAGGATAAATTATTTACTCTTATAGTGTCATCCCGGACTGTGGCCCTTCCGCCACATTCCCCAACTGATGACACTGTTCATTCTTTGTCTATTGTGTTTTAAAGTCATGACCAAAATATTTTCAGTTTTCGATCTCGCAATTTTAGAAGTTCAAAAAGTGTAACTAAGCTGGCAAAGAGTTCTAGTTGAAAACTTGCGGCATTTGCGTGTGATCCTCCAGTTGCATCTGACCGTCAAGAGCCAGTGGGGAGACGCACCTCGATGGATGTTTGACGAAGCTCTGGCAGCGAATCCGAAATCGACCGTCTCCGGGAAACTGCTGTATGTTGACTCTGAACGAAAGAAGATGGATATTGACTTTCAGGTATGATGTTTCACTGTTTATCTACGTAGAATCTCATAAGTTATTTGTAATTGCTGTATACAGAGCGGGTCGTTTCACTCTTCACCAAGAGGCATCTTGCTGACAAACGCTTCAGCGATGAGCTACAGTTTTCTATAGACACATCGATAACTGAGAACCAGATTGGTCTTAGTCAATTTTTCTAATTTTTCGGGAGAGGCTTTTAAAATTTTTGTATGTAGTGGGTAAGTATGGAATGAGGTTTCTGCATGCTAAAGGAGTGGACTATTTACAATGCACACACGTAGACAGGGAGACAGAACAAAATGAAACAGAAATACAACTTTGTTACAAAATTGGACTTAGGTCAGTCTAGTTCTCAGCCATCGATATGTTAATTTAGGAAAGCTATAGTAGTTGGCATCACCAATGGATATACGTTGGACTGTATTCTACAAGCCATGAGAAAGAAAGCTCACTGTCTTGTAACCACACCAAAGATCAAGTATAAAATTCAGTGAATTAGTAATAGAGAAACTACGGATCTTTATCTACTCTCTCCTGACCACTTGCTTATCCCTTAAGTGAAGCAACATGCAACGGTGGTCAACCCTATTTTTAACAAGTATTGCACTTGAGCTTCTGGGCCAATGACTCCCATCTCGATTCAGGTTTTCGTCCACTTTCCCTCATCCTTGAGCAAATGTTGAGATGGCCCCTTGTTTTGCTTCTGGACATAAATGTAACTTCAAATTACCTCCTCCCCATCGCACGTCACACATAGATTTAACGGCGCCAAATCATAGTGTGTTACCATACCAGCAGGGAGATATCCACAAACATGCTAACGTCACCCCAATATCAAGTGGGGAGAATATCAACGTACAAGAAGGGTCAAATGCACGCTACAACACAATTCCCAATTGGGCGATTGCCACGAAGTAGAGGGTCACTGTGAGGGCTCGGCCCACTCACCCGCCGCGTATCAGCGCTCGCTGACCAAGTGGCGAGGGGAGTGGAGGCGTGCTCTTCAGCTCTCGCTCTCCCCGCTCACTCCGACGGCGCAGCGCGCCCCCAGGCCTCTCCCCAACACTGCTGCGTAATTACGACCTCTGTTCTCCGATTTAAACACTTCACGAGCTGGATGGAAAAGGGGCCACTTTCACCCAATCGGGCGCTTCGTTACGACTAAAATGTTTGATATTGGTATTTCCATCCAGACCGTGACCTTCAAGTGCCACTGTGATTAAATCTGAATGTATAATAAATTAAATGAAAATGTAATTGACATGTTTTATATTTACCAAGGTCTGTACATGAATGTTCTACTTGACTATTGTACTATAGTCTGCTATCCTTCTTGACTAAAAAAACGTAATGCATAACTTGTAATTATCATCATTGAATTTACAGGGAGACACGTGCTTGACGATTGACGATTTATTTTTATTATTATTATTATTATTATTATTATTATTATTTGCAGCGCGTAATTACGACCTCTGTTCTCCGATTTAAACACCGTGGCCCTTCAACGTCACGAGCTGGACGGAAAAGGGGCCACTTTCACCCAATCGGGAGTTTCGTTACGACTAAAATTTTTGGTATTAGTATCTTCTTCCAGCCCGTGACCTTGAAGTGCCACTGTGATTAAATCAGAATATACAATAAATTATACTCGCATTAAACACTGTCCTTTCAAGCTCATGAGCTGGCAGGAGAGGGGGGCAATTGTCATCGAATCCCGAGCTTCGTTTGACTTTTTTGGTATTGAAGATGGCGGTGTCCTCCTCTCCTTTCTGCTCGTGGCTTCGAAAGAATTACATGTTTTAATCGCAGTACAGTGAAGTCGCAGTAATCCACGCCACCCTAATTCGAGATTCTGCGCAAAAATGCCTGATGTGCGCCGTTACCCAAACGGGCAAACAAGTGACAATAATCAGAGCTGGTTCTTGACGGTAGGGCGACACTGCGGCGATGGTCGTACGGGCAACGGTCAGTGCCAATGCGCTCATAAATGCTTGTGTGTATCTGTAATTTTATTAGTATATCTCCACATTAAATTTGACTTCATTATACATTGTAGCTACAAATTGCCTTTGTATTTTCCCTTTTTTGTTGTGTAATCCGAGGTACCACCAGCCCCAATTACCTCGAATCAACGCGACTCTACTGCATACACATTTTTCTCCCAACACAGTGCACCCTGAGCCGCACACCGAAGCGCGTCAGCTACCTCGAATCGGACCGCGCGGCGGTCCTCTGCCGCGAGCAGATGGCCCGCGGCGACCTCTTCCAGCCGGCCTGCCTCAACGTCACCCTGCGCGCGGGCTACCTGGACCACTACCGCTGCGAGGCCGAATTCGACCGCCTGGAGCCGGCCTTCCTGAACCTGACGGCGGCGGCGTACGCGCGGGCGCGCGACCTCTTCGAGCCGCACGTCCGCGAGAACCCTCTGCACCGCGGGGAGCCCGGCCGCGCTCAGGCCGAGGTGCGCTTCGCCGACGGCTTCCACGCCGCCGACGTGGCCTTGAGCGGGCCGTCCTTCGCCGCACGATTCGAGAAACTGCGCATGACGCGGCTGGTGCGCCCTTTCGTGGTCGTCCATCCGGAGTACGACTTCGCCGACCGCTTCAGGCAGTACAGTTTTGTTAATGAGAACAATCGTAAGTGCACATGATTCACTTCCAAACTCCTGCACTCACACGGGACACGCGCGGAAACAAACCGAACGACGTCAACATACTTCTACGTAATGTTCAGAACTTTAAAATAATTGCATGGGAACTTTAGTCCATTTTAAAAACATACAGTAAAAATTTCGTTTTTCTTGCCTTCGCGACCTTTTTTATGAAGCTGATCTCATTGGAAAGTACTCGTATACGAAAGAAATTAAGTGATATCGTGCATACGCCAACGTAAAACATGTGAAATGATAATAAAAATAAAGTTAATGTATCAAAATAAAAAAAAATTAACAAACCAAATTAACGAAACTAACCAAACCGCACCAAACTGAACCAACTGAGCCACACGAATCAATGGATCCTTAGATTTATCGAGGTATTCCCCCAACAACAAACATCCTCGATTTATATAAATTCTATTGTAAGTCAATAAGTATCTGCCCTTTCGTTCTTTTCGCCTGTAGGTAGCTGTACAATTTGTGTAGTACTTACCAGACTTAGGATGCCATAGTTCAATTTGCTTGTGCTAAATTACAGCATTTTCACCCAGTGTTTCTTGAAGTTTTGCGACGTTATCACGGCTTCACTACTTTCCTTTAGTACCAAAAAACAACAGGCTTTCGTATTGTTTTTGTATTATCATTTAACACCAAGACATAATTGTTTCACTTCTAACATTAGAAATCCGAAAAGTTGAGAAAATGTAACAAAAATATGTCCTTTGGGCGACCAAAGAAGGCAGCCGGAAAGAGAACCAGGAATAACTGAAAGCTAGTACAGACTAAAGAGATACGAAAATTAAGTAGTGCCAGAAAGTCTGTGGCATTCTCTAGCACCAAAGTTTTCTAAATTTATAAAGAGATATTATCCACTTTTTCGTTACCAGAACTGTTACCGTGGCAATAAGAGTTTTTTCTGGCGAATATTCGACGTTTTCTGGCACACGATTTCATTCTTATGAATGAATGAAAGAAATAATAAAAATTTCCGAATCGTATTCATGTGGTTCCAAAGGTACTATTGTTTTTTAATTTCATGTTGATATATCCATTAGTTTACTTAAATAGGTTCATACTGATGAGATAATAGTATCAGCTCTAGAATTATGGAGTCGAAAAATGGAGAAATTGTGGAAAAAAATGTTTTTGGGCGACAACAGAAAGCAGCTATGAAGAGAAAAAGGAAATATTTATTTATTTATTTATTTATTTATTTATTTATTTATTTATTTATTTATTTATTTATTTATTTATTTATTTATTTATTTATTTATTTATTTATTTATTTATTTATTTATTTATTTATTTATTTATTTATTTATTTATTTATTTATTTATTGATTGATTGATTGATTGATTGATTGGATTGATATTTACCATACGCTGTTACATACGAGGAAAATTTTATTGAAAGTATTTTGTGCGTATTTTGAAAAATAACATTTTTAGAAATATTATAATTATAAATAAATTTGATACATTAATTAAGCGAATCAGCTCGTTTTTTTCATAAAAATTGTACATAACCTTTCTCAAAGAGCTGTGTTTTTACAACAAACCTTGTTTAAAGCAAAAATCGCTATCTCCAATTTTGTAATTTTGAAATGTTCACGTTCTTTACATTTTCGAAGAAACCAAATAGTGGCTGAAAATGCGACTACCATATAAGTTTTTAATGTTTCTTTAATTAGGAGAAAATGTAAAGAAACATTTGAAGCGATTTTTGAGGAATATTTGTTTTATGAATTACAAAAATTTGAGACGCTAAGTAAGCGAAAATGAATAGTCTATTCAAAAAATTGTACATGACCTTTTATAGAGCTTATCTTTTACAATAAACTTTCGTTGAAGCATAAATCGCCATCTCCAGTATTGTACTTCACAAATGTTCTAGCATTTTCGAAAAAAATACGAGCAATATACGATAATTGGAGTAGCACCACGTTTTCTCCCATCCCTTATAACATATGTGAACCAAATTAAAGAAAACATTTGGATCGGTATTAAGAAACAAATTGCCAATTTTTCGAGCAAAATTACACGGAAACTACCCATATTTTCGAAAAATTAAACATGAACTTATTTAAATATTTGTTTTTTAAGAACAGATTTCATTTAAGAAAAAAATATCTTTCTTCAATATTATAATTGCACTTTCTCAATTTTCAAAACATCTGTGATTTCAACGAACGTGAGACTACCACTATTCTCCTAAGCGATCTTTACGCTATCTGATTTGTCATGTTATTTTAAAAAAAAATTGGTACCGTTATTAAGACTCTTTTGAAAATGTTTTGAGGCTTAATGTTAAGTACCCTCAAAAATCAAAATAACCATTTGAAAGTCCCAAAGCCACGAGTTCATTCAGATCGATTGGGGAATATCAATTTTGCAGAATCTCGATTAATTTTGCAGAATAATATCTTCTTCTTCTTCTTCTTCTTCTTCTTCTTCTTATTATTATTATTATTATTATTATTATTATTATTATTATTGTTATTTAATATAATATATTCTTCGTATAATAATAATAATAATATTTCCAATTATATATACACTTCTTATATTATTTTCTATAAGTCCTTTATAAATTACATAACATACTTCTTATTTTACATAACGGTGTTATTGTTTTTGTTTCAAAGTAAATAATAACAATTACATAAGTATTAATACTATTTCTCACAATTTATTTTTTTAAATGTAACAATTACGTGTTTTATTAATATTTGTTTCTATTTATTAACAGCGAAATGCGTTCTGGACAAAACTACTGTAAACACCTTCGACAACACTACGTACAACATTCGCCTGGGACCCTGCTGGCACAACATGAGTATCCTAACAATGCGGGGCATCGGCAACATGACAATACAAGCCCGTGGCAGCGGGGACGTGAGGGTAAGGAAGTATTTGCAAAGAGAATTATGGATTCGAGCAGTAATTCAAGTGAACAGTAAATTAGGGCCGGACAAAAACGCCGTCAGTTCCGTTCGTTCTCGACGGCGAGACCTGGCCTGGAAACTGCTGGTTCCGATAATGCCAGTTCCGACGTTATCGAGAACGAACGATACCGAAACATAGCCTATTATCAGGGTTCTCTGACTGCGTCAAATAAATGCTGGAGACGCCATCGGAACTCTCGTAACTGATTATCGCCCATACTCCAGGCGGTCAAGCAGCATTTGTACGTTGACCAATGCATAAGCAATCTAAACCTGTATTTTTTGTAGATAGCCTCAATATATTTCGGTAAACAGTCCTTAATAATGAAAACGAATACGAATAGGTGCCAAATCCTGCATCCCCAGTGAGGCGTATGTTTGCAGGAGGGGACGCAGGAAGTGCGATAAGATTCTGTAAGAAGTGTTTGTCAGATTCTGAATTGCACATGAGTTCTATGAAACCTAAGCAATCATGTGGTTGCAAATACTTTTGCTGCGCAGAGTTCCGATCATCCTTGATTCAGAATCTGAAGTTTCCGAGCAGTAAGAATGGAGGGTGGTTTTAGCAATTCATGACGTAGGTCTGAAGGTCATAGAAACGCAGTATACCATGTTTTGCTTATAAGAAAGACGGCTAAGAATTATTAGCAGATAACGTGTATACGAAATGTCCCATTTCAGTTAATAAATATATTAAAATGAAAAGAAATGGGCACCAATAGGTAAAGTAAATTAACCAAAAGTAATTAAAGTAAAAAACGTACAATTAAAATTTAAAAAATTAATGAATGCAGATATCTTGTGCCTGAAAAAATACGCAATATTTTCATACGAATCTATTCTCTAATGGTATGAATTTAAAATTTCAAAGTAAATACCCAATACTTAAATGTATAATGAAATTAAAAATATTCAAACCTCGCTGTCAGTATCCTCGACTTCACATTTTGCTAACAGTGTAAAGACCCACGGAACAGCAAACGGGAGAGTCAGTTCTCGATCCTCTTCTAGATCGTCAACTTCTTTAAATGGCTTCAGGAATTTTACAATGTCTTCAATGAGAGTTACGTCGTAGGGAAACAGGTCTTATTTCCATTTTTTATTCAATACGATCAATATATCTTGATACTGAAAATGGAATGAATTCAGTAGCATGTGGTTTCAGTACCATCTGGTTTTAATGTTGACTTGGAGATATTTTGGAAGCCTAGACACCAAACCAGATCTATTGATTTAGCCTACCAAGCGTTTTGAATTGAAACCATAACTTCGTCTCGTAAAAATTGTTCACCCATTGAATGATGTAAGGCCGTATTTAAATAATGTATTAGGCATAACAGACGCTCTTGATTCTCTAAAGCCTTCTGTATGTTGGGATCTTGATCGCTTACAAATGACACATTCTTAAATTCGTCCGAAAAAAATACATTACATTTGTTCTTCTCATTCACATAAAATATTGTTCCCGGAATTTGCTGCATCGGGATACCTGGTGGTCAAAATTGTGTACGTATTAAGATTCCAGTTGTCATTTTCTTCAAAGTGAATGGAGGATAAACTCAGATTCTCCTGTAATTATCAGACCATAGGTCACAAGTCATGGCACACTGTTTACTTTGTCTCGCCATGGCTGATTCATGTCTAGACTCTGACGTGTGTTTGGATAACGCAATACTTAAGTGGCATCCAGTCGCCAGTATTCCAGTGCTGCTAAATTTATTAACTCATTAGTAACTTCAATATAACCATCGTCTGCTGCAATATGAAACCGACGAGAATCCTTCGCACAGATTAAGACACATCTATCAATCCATTTTTTCTGTATTTTCTTGATACGTCAGACTTTTGTGCAGTAGTATTTGCGAAACACTTGTGCTTATTCAGGTTGCGCTGCCTTTGTAATCTAAAATCGCTTTACAGTTTTCATTTCCCTTTGCACAAAACCCACCGGTTCATTTATTGCACCATCCAAAACTATCTGCAATGATATGAAACATTATCGTCGGAAATGTACGAAATACTTCGAAAATCGTATAGGAAATTGTAAAGATATATTTAGCAAATCAAAACCTAATGCATTTTGGGTATTATTTAAATACATATACACAAAGTATTTAAATTCTAAATTTAAAGTATTTTTCCCAAACCTGAAATTAATAAATACACGTTATTTGCTTTCTTAAAAATACAACATTTTATACAAAATTCAACCAGCAGGCACTTTTTTTATCATTTTCACTGTTGTTCATTAATATGTAGATTCCATTACCTAAGTTATTTCTTACAGCCTCTTTGGTTACCGAGCTCGTGTCGCTTCTCACAAATGAATCACCGAAACTAACAGCAAACAGTGCAGAGTCGATCCGTCGACACTGCCGAGCAGGGCCATTCAACTCCCATAGAACGTGGTAGAAACCAATACGGTGATGCGCAGCACCCGTCGGCTGCAGCACCTTCTGATATGTGTATATTACGAATAATTGAACATTTAAAAGACACTTTTCCTATTTCTTACAAGTTAGCCAATTTTAAATGAGGAAGTTGGCGAGCCTAACCTGCAGCTGCTGTACCCGGCGACACGAGAGCTTCCTAGAGTAGCACCCTCGAGCTTTCTGGCCGGTTGTGATGGAGAGTTCAAAGGCCCTGCTGCCGAGACAGCCGAAACCGGCGAGAATGGAGCGGCTCCAACAGTTCAGACATTTCCGATTTTTGAGGAAGACCTACGTATTGATTTCAAAGGCAGATAAGAAGCGCGGGCGCGACCGCCGGAGCTTTGAAACTGCGAAAGCAAAGCCAACGCGGTCGATCGATGCCCGGCTCTACAGTAAATGTTCCGTAGGTTTCGTCGACTCTTTTTGACACTCAGTTATTAATACAATAATTTAAAAGTATAGACATTAAACAGACTTCAAGTTTATTTGAAAAATTGTTAATGAAACCATCATGTAGCCAGTCAATTTAGTTTAAACATATTTATTAAATCATACTAATTTCAAAAGTTTTCCCATCTCTCTCAACGTTTCGACGCGATTAGTTTCTTCTTCATCAGAGGTATTTCATCTAAATGTAAGATAAACAAATGATTGTTAAAAACGATAAACTTTAAGACAATATAGTTCATGAAAGAATAATGCTAATTTTTTTCACTTTAAAACTTTCAGTCAAACTTACGCTGACAGTTTAAATTATATCTGCACCAGGTACAAATGAACTCCCCGAATATTTCAATCTACATTTCTTACTATATTTCAGATTTTCAGATGTTTTTAATTAACCAGTTTTCCAATAAGTTTTTGAGCGTGGGTTTTTAATTATTGTAATAATAACTAACTGCCTCAAAACGTCCGGACATCAATGCAATATTAACATAATGACTGATAGATAATCTAATAAACAATGAATTATTTTAGAAATATTCTACACGGATTCATGTTTTTTATAAGTCAAAGATGCTCATTTTTCAATTCATAACAATAATGCGAATAATATGAACATTGCAGACCAAAATGGCGAAAAACATTGTATGTTTTAAATGGAAAGATAAAACTTTTTTAATAATATGCGACAATTAAAATGTTTTTTGTATCTTCGGCTTTAATAAAGAAAGATGCATAGAAGCGCATCAGACCTACAGGAATTGGGTGACTATTACTTCTTCTGACCTTTCACTCGTTAAAATGTTTCCACAATTTGATGAAGTGAACCGAAAAATATTGTACCTCGTAACTGTAGAAAAAAATATGTTTTGCTGCTTTTTTAATTCTCAGCAATACGTTATTTCATCCGTTATTGGAAATTCACAAATGAAAATAACAAAACAGGCTACTTGTTCTTGAAGTTAGTTGTTGCTAATTTTGTATTTTATTTGGCTTCTGCGATCCCAAATATGTATCCTTGACAATTCCGAAGAATAGTTAGCAGATATGAGCTACGTGAACTCTCTCAATTGAAAACTAGTGGAAGGAAATGACTGGAAAGCAGTTTCTATTCTTTTTATTCTTTTGTAAATTTTTTAATAGATGATAAAACATTTTTGTTTTTGTTGTGACCCATATAACTCCAGTCTACGCTGAATTCTTTAGTGATAGAGTTGTGGAGGGCTATCGAATGAAACTCGCACTTCACGGTCGCGGTGGTGATATTAATGTATATAATCAGGAAGAAGTGGCGGAGCCACTATCGCTATCTTCTTACGATGCAGGTCGCACCATCTAGTGGTATCTTCGCTAACACTTCCCCTCGAACTGCAATGTAAGATCCGTTCCCAGAACGTGAAAATGTTCCAAACCAAGCATCTTCATACATTTCTTATGGTTTATGCCAGAGAGACCCTTTGTCAATATGTCTGCGGTCATCCTTTCGGACGGAACGTGCTGAACTTGAACCAATTTCCTTCCAACAGCATCTCGAACAAAATGGTGTCTCAGCTCTACATGCTTTGTACGAGCATGGAACACCGGATTCTCAGCCAACAGCTTTGCACCATTGTTGTCGTTCTTTATGATTACTTTAGTCAGATCTACTCCAAAATCCTTCATCAGCTTCTTCATATACAAGGCCTCTTTCGTAGCGTCTGAGAGTGCCATGTATTCGGCCTCGGTAGACGATAAGGCCACTGTTTGCTGCTTCTTGGACTCCCAACTTACGGCCCCCCCACCGACCATAAAAACGTAGCCTGTGTATGATTTACGGTCGACAACGCAGTTGCCCCAATCAGCATCAGTGTACATTTCCGGAGGTCCTCTTGATCGATGATAAACGAGTCCAATATCTCTAGTCCCTTTCAAATAACGAAGCACCCTTTTGGCGGCCTTCCAATGCGAATCCCCGTGGCACTCGTTGAACTGACTCAAGTGACTCACAGCGTGCGCTATGTCCGGCCTCGTCCCTACAGACAAGTACATCAAAGCCCCTACTAAACTTCTATAAGGAGCATCCGACTGACAATGACTCTCTTCTCTCACGAGTTTGACGGCAGGATCCAAGGGAGTAGAAACAGGGTTGCAATCGATCATATTAAACCTTTCAAGTAGGTCATCGATATATTTTGTCTGACAAACTGCCATGTGGTTGTTGCCTCTGGAGAATTGTAGCCCCAAACAATATCTGAGGTCACCCAGGTCCTTAACATCGAATTTCGTCCCAAGTCGTTTGATGATTTGATCGATTTCGGTATCACTCGAAGACATCACCAAGATATCATCGACGTATACGATCACGTAGCATGTACGATCATCCTGTCCGACGCGATAAACACAAGGATCTGCCTCCGAAGGCGTCGCCCCAAGTGCACGAAGTTCCTCATTTAGCCGTTTATGCCACGCTCGCCCAGCTTGACGTAATCCGTAGATGGCTTTGTTGAGATGGCATACTGCATCGAACTTATGAAGACTACTCAACATCTTCTCGGCTTCTCTTCTCACGAATTGATTTTCCTTCTCAGTCTCGACGATGAGCTCCAAGATCTCTTTCAAATGGTCAGGCATCTCCATATAGATGTCCTCTTCGACGTTCCCGTTCAGATATGCTGTTGTGATGTCAAGCTGCCTGATCTTCAAGTCCTTCTCGACAGCTACAGCTACGGCAGCTCGTACCGAACTCAACCTTGCCACAGGGGCAAATGTGTCGTGGAAATCGATCCCAGGAACCTGTGAGAACCCACGCGCGACGACGCGTGCCTTTCGTTTTTCGATGCTCCCGTCAGGTTTATATTTGTTGCGCAGAACGAATCTGCTTCCAATGACCTTCGAATGCTTAGGTCGCCTCACCAACTCCCAAGTGTTATTCTTCATCAGCGACCTGACCTCAGACGCCATGGCTTCCTTCCAAGCCATAGAATGCGGACCTGAAACAGCTTTGGTCAAGGAAATCTCGGCCGTGCAAGCGGACTCAGCCTCTTCAATCTTGTCTTCGACGTACCCTTTTCGTGGTCTTCCGGGTTTTCCTGTCCGGATAATAGGGGGACGTCCACGTTTTCGACGCTGTACCGGTTCTACATGCTCTTCGATTTCATCTTCATCGTTTTCAGCACGTCCTGGGAATCCTCTGAATCCACATTCATCCTCAGAATCAACGGGTGTCATGAAAGGGGATTCTGCAGGCGTCTCGAAATCGTCGTTTTCTCTGTTGGGCTGTTCCGAGATATCTTCAGTGTTGATCTCAACATCAATCCACTCCTGGCCATGATGTTCGTTCGACCGATCAAGTTCTTGGGAAGCTGTTTCCGGTGACTTAACGCTGTCTTCCAGAAACTTCACATCTCTGGTCACTTCAACAGTTCGAGAGCTAGGCATCCATACTCTGTACGCCTCGGATTCTTCAGAGTACCCGATGAATATTCCTTCTTGACTTCGTACCTGGAACTTTCCCTTCGTCGGATTTTTGTTCAAGCAAAATACACGACATCCGAACACCTTGAAGTGCTTGACCGATGGTACCTTACCGAGCCAGGCTTCATACGGGGTTCGGCCCTTTAACTTTTTCGTTGGACATCGATTCCGTATGTGATTTGCTGTAGAAATCGCCTCAGCCCAAAACGATTGCTTCAAACCGGACTGGAACATGAGACAACGGGCCGTTTCCACCAAGGATCTATTTTTCCTTTCCGCTATCCCGTTCTGTTCCGGTGTGTATGAAGTCGTCAATCGGCGCTGAATCCCCTCTGCCTTCAGAAAGTCATCGAATTCTTTATTGACATATTCCCGACCATTGTCGGATTGAATACTCTTAATTTTTACGCCGTGTTGCTTTTCTACGAATGTCTTGAAACGTTTAAACTCTTCGAGAGCTTGTCCCTTCGATTTCAGAAATCTCACCTCTGTCCAACGTGTGTGATCGTCGATAAACGTGATGAAATACGTAGATCCTCCGTTTGACTGGGTGCGCATCGGGCCACAAATGTCGGTGTGTATTAATTCTAATTTGGTCGTGGTTCTGGTCGATTCTTTTGGAAATGGAAGCCTGGTCATCTTCCCCTGAAGACAAACTTCGCAGTTCTTATCTTCAGGCACGTGTTCGAAGTCCATTCCTCGAACTGCTCCGTTTTTCGATGCGCTAAGAAGGTCATGGTAATTGACGTGGCCCATTCGTTGATGCCAAACCTGGGCTGAACTCGATGCCCTAGGAGCTTCTCTATCCTCACCAACAGGTTTTACGGAATTGCAGTCCTCCGATGGTTCGCCCTTCACGAAATATAGATTGTCAACTCGATTGGCGATCAGCTTCGTTGCGCCTTCTGTATCTGTTACCACAGCCTTCTCCTTCTCGAAAATTACTCTGTAACCGCTGTCCGTGATTTTCGATACCGACAACAAGTTCATCCTAAGTTCTGGTACATGGAGTGCGTTATTCAGGGTCACGTTACATTTTTCATCGTCTTGCCAGGTCACGATTTCAGCAATACCTTTGCCCTTTATGTCGGTCGATGCGTTGTTGGCTAACCTCAATCCGCTAGTTTTTCGTTCCTGAATCCTTTTAAAAACATTAACGTCTTTACAAAGGTGTGAAGTGCACCCGCTGTCTAGGCACCAAACATCTTTTGCATTTCCGCTCACAGCTTGACAACTCTCGGTATCTTCTTCGACTGCTAAGAAAGAGAGATTCGACTTCTTTTTACCTCCTGTCTGTTTGTCATTTGGGCAATCTGCGGCTTTGTGACCTTTCTCGTGGCACTTGTAGCATTTGTATTTAAACGACCCTTCCTTTTTATATTCTTCTTTGTCCTTGTTTTCCTTCGGTTTCTTCATCTTCTTCTTGTTGACGTACATAGCCCCTTGCGATGAACTTGAAGTTGCTCCGTTTTTCCTGGCCTCGTACTCTTCGATGATTTTGGTGCGTAGATTTTCAGGCGTAGGCAGTTCATCTCGACTCTCGATAGCGACTCTGAAATTTTCATAGCTAGATGGTAAACTATATAACATCATTATCGCCAATTGATCCGGATTAATATTCACGTCCATATCTGCTAACTTGTCAACTGAATCAAAGAAACCCTGAAGGTGCTCACGAACATCTGCCCCCTCACTCATTTTGTGTAAAGTGAGACTTTTGAGTAGGGTTGCCTTTCGCGCAGGCCCTTTAGATTGAAATGTATTTTCTAATTTTTGCCATAACTCACGTGATGTCGTGCAGTTCTTTACCAAATTCAGTTGACTTGCGCTAATTGACAGGATCAGGTCTGATAAAGCCTTTTCATCCTTTGTTTTCCACTCTCTAATGGCGTTAGCGTTGTCGTTTCCCGGTTCTGGCTTCACTGCAACGCCACTCACATAGTCCCACGCATCGTTCTTCACGAGCAACGCCCGCATCTGCAGCTTCCAAGTGTCATAGTTGTCGCGTCCGAGCGCCTCGATACGAATAACACTGTTCGAACTCATCGTGTCGCACTGTCACTTTAGTGCGCGCCAAAATTGTTTACTTCAATAAAATATGGCCGCCGACGCGAAGGAATCGGGTGATTTTCGAATCACGACCGATGTCACGCTTTTGTCAACGAATGACTCAGCTTGTCTGTTCACACAAGTAATGCACCACTTTTGTTCACGCTAGTCGTGCCGTATTTTTGCAATTTGGCACTTGTTGCATACTCAATGCTTGCGACTTGGTCGTTTCTATTTGGCAATCACTATCGAACAAAGAAGTCCTTTTTGTCGTGGAATAGCCCGTTTATACGGCTGGGTTCATAACCTGATAAAGTTGTGGAGGGCTATCGAATGAAACTCGCACTTCTAAATAACACAATAAGGTCTTTTATTGACCGATATGAAAAAATACAAAGAAAAGATCAGTGCTTAACGACGCGTAAACAACAAGTACGGTCGCGGTGGTGATATTAATGTATATAAACAGGAAGAAGTGGCGGAGCCACTATCGCTATCTTCTTACGATGCAGGTCGCACCATCTAGTGGTATCTTCGCTAACATAAACAAAAAAATTATTGTAAACAAAAATATTAGAAGTCTACATACTACGTCTGTTTGCAATGCACTGCATTACACATTTTTAGATTAAATAACAGATTTTCACAAAGAAACAACTGAACTGATTTACTGAAAATTCCTTAGGTCAATAATATCTAAAAAGTATTCATATAAGGTTGCGGAGAAAGAATAGCCTGATTTGAGTCGTGTAGTAGAGGCTCACTGATCGCGCTTGCGCGAAATAAGTATGAGGAATAATGTGGGAAAATATTGCCATTTGTAATTATGGCCAAAGTGTGCTACAGAGCACCGTTCTTTGGGTGGGGAAAGTTAATTTAAAAACGAGACTCCCATTAGTGTGCAAAAAATATGTCGTAGTCATTTCAGGCTGAGACGTCACGACAAAGTTCTTGATCACTGAAATTGGTTCCCCACCGTAGGGTGTGAGAACCCATTTCATATTAATGCATCTAGCCTGATGTTGAAAAATCCTTGACGCCGTAAGGCATTACGGACCCTTACGTACGTACCCTTATTAAGGGATAGAGGCAGCCCGCCAAGCACTAATCCGAAGTCCTCGGCGTTCTGCTGTCAGACATGCGTTAGAGCTAAGGATGTAGCCTCGCACCTTACACCGTATCATCCACAATGATCTACAGTCCCACCCCTATAAGATGCAGGTTATGCAACAGTTGAAAAAATGATAAAGTTGCCCGAAAAGCGTTTTCTGTGCATTTCCTTGGTCGTTTAATAGCCGAATCGTTGATCTTCAACAGCTGGCCAGCGCGGTCGCCAGATTTGACTATCCCCGATTTCTTTTTATGGGGATATCTAAAGAGTCAAGCCTGCACTACACGCCCTCACACAGTGGCAGATCTTAAGCGTCGGATATAAGAAACCTTACAGGAAATCCCCTCGGACATGGTACATCGTGTGATGCAGGTTTTCGTTCACCGCTTGTAGGAATGTGTACAATGTAATGGTGGTCAGTTTTCGGGTGTTATATTCAAAATATGGTGACTATTGTCAATAATGACTATATGGAATACTTTTACCTATGTTCTCAATGTATTTTCAAATAAATGATTGTTATACTTACAATATGCTGGTCTGTTTAAATCTTACTATTCTCTCTGCGCAACCCAATATAAATTGACCAATTCAAAAACTGACGAGATTTATATTTTTTCAATTCGTGAATTTCGCGTGGAACGGAAGGTAACTACAAATTTTTGGATTAATTTTTTATCCCACAGAGCAAAGGACACAAAAAATAGCGCAGGTCCCTCGATAAACTTTCCAAATTTTCGAAAAGTTAAAAGATCTTGGGCGTCTCCATAACACGTGTTTTCCTCTATAAAACCTGTTCAGTAACAGATCAATAAAGTTTTCGAAGATATGAACAGTTTTTGCGCAATTTATGATTGACGCGATGGCCTCTTTTTAAATTTCAAAATAGATAATTAAAAAATATTCTTGACTAGAGCTTGTGCTGTTGCAGCACTATTTATAGTTTTTTATAATAGTTTATAGTTTTCAGCAATAGCAGACAGCGAAGGACTCTTGCAATAACTTACAGTCCTACGACAGTAAATAGCATTTTTCCTGTCTTTATTTGGACACTGGAGTTCCCCTTCTCCAAACGGCCAAGTATAGAGCTGAAATTCGAGGTTTAGATGGTGTCGCAAGAAGAAAAACCTCTGCCGGAGGCTTCATGTACTACGCGATTTCGTTTCATTCGAATTTTGTGAGCGAGCAGCAGAGCACGTGCACGTCCAGTGTTGCCAAATTGGTGGAATTCCACCTATATTTAGTGGATTTTTTAGATTAGTTGTCTGTGGTGGAGATTAATTATTTTGGGGGAATGTTTAGAGAATAGCTATTAGACGCACATATTTTCTTGAGCCTCGGAATATCTACACCCACTCCGTTACTAACATTAGTTGAATTTAGAATAAGTGATAGCAAAGAGTTGTTGACAAAATCTGATATCAGAAATATCCCCTCCTGTGTAGTAGAAACTATTTTTCATCGAAAAACGAGTTACAAATTTGATAATAGTCATGTCGGCCAAATAATAAAATCCCCCACTATTCTCGCATATAGCGAAAAGAGGACTTACGAAAATGTGCGCGGATATTCATCTAATAAAAATGCGTTTTCACATAAAAATGCACTTACAAACTACATTGACACGATCGTAAGTTTGCGACTTCATTCACAATCGTTGCTGGATCGAATATTGAACAGTAAGTGTTCGATTAACCGTTTTTAATTAATGAACACACTAACGACTCTTCTACAAACTTGTATTTTCATAATTCAGTTACAACACACAAGTTTGACAAAAGACCGGCTCTATCAATATAATACTAAAGGCGACGCTCAAAGACGCTCATACTAAAGCCACATGTAATTATATCAATAGCATTGAAATTACATATACTAATAATACGATTGCGTTTAATATTATTTAAGCATTTAAATCTATTCTAGCGTAATGTGGTATGTTCGTGCCCGATAGTCAAACACTAGACCATGCATTAAATCTACAGAATAATAATAGCAGCTTCTAAGCGTGAAAGGAGCATTTAAATAATTATTTGTAAATAGTTAAAAGAGAAGTATTGAAGAGTTGCTCTAGGAAAATAATGTTTACTAATATATATAGACTCTTGCATGATGTTTAATTTTCATAAGTTGGCAACACTTAATACAGATTAGGTTGACTTCAGCGTCCATACTTTTCTTTCTTTCTGTGTTGAATATCAGTCCACATTGTTTACACTAAAAAAGTCAAGTTAGTGAAACGTCACAAAGATTACCAACAATGAATTGTTTTGGCTAATTGGGCTAGACTGAATTCATTATCTTCATTTTCATGTAAGCTCTTCAACATAATGGAAGAGAGCCCCTCGTGCTGTTGGCATCTGTGAGGGCATTATCGTCTCTCACTAAAACGTCTGGTATTTCATGCACAATATTTGTTGTAGGCATATTACAGTTCAAATGTTAAATTATTCATTTTATGTCATTGTTAAAATACATATTTGTCTTGTTGATGTTCAGTATAGAAGTCTTGGAACTGTATAGAAACAGTTATGGAATCTATTCCAAGATGTTACTTGGCATTTAAACTTGGATGTCGATTTAATTGTTTAATGTCATCTGGTAATGAATTGTAAAGTAACGCAGTGGCGGAACGTTCGGGCCCACAATGCGGGCGAGCCAAAGTAAAAGAGTGTCTGTTTTAATGGATATTTTTATTATTTCAGGTACGAACACTATTCGTGGCCGCTATACACTTTTATAAAGGGAGTCCAGATAAAAGGTTTGCGGGCGGGCCCACACTCATTACGTTATGCTACTGAAGTAACATACATATAAAATGTATGAACATCTTGTAGTGAGCTATTAATACTGGCATCTGATGCATATGATTCGTTCAACATGTGTGGCAATTATAAATATCTGTATTGCTTTAAAATATTCCCACGAAACTCAGGTTTGGCAAAAATACAATTTTTAAACAAATACGCGTAATAAAATAAATGAATTTCAAGCTCAAAATAGAGGCTTGCAGGATCACTTTGATGGCATTCATTCGTAGAAAAACATTTTTTGCAATCTAAGTCTGGATCACTGACGCTGACGCTATAACAGAAGAAAAAAATATATGATAGATATGCCATAATTTGTTTATGTTGTTAAAAAAAAGAAATACTTGTTCTGTTTCAGCATATTTATTGCCTTCTCGATTAGCTAAATTGTAATGTAGTTAGCGAGAAAAAAATTTTAAGTGTTAATTGTTTAATGATTCCTGGCACGCATTAAAGTATCGTAAACACGGGCTACTTGAACCCAATTTTCAATACTTTCGTAGCTTTTCCTTCACTAATCCTTGAAAAACTAACAAAAATGTTTACAATTTTCCCCATTATCTACAGGTTTATTGTGAAGTGCTCGTGAGTAGTTTGATAAGATACATTCAACAAATCGCAAATGAAAATATCTTGAAAATTAGGTTCAAGTTGCTGTGTGGGGTACTTGATGTTTTCGTACATAAAACCACTGAACACTGGGTCCATGTGTTCCTAGTGTTTTTTGAACTAACATAATGAAAATTACTACAAACACGAAGATCAATAGCAGAAATAAAATTTTATTATTCTTTTTTTATCGGTAACTGTAGATGCCTACAAAATAAAATCACCCATTCTCGCCCTGGGAGATTATCTTAAAAAACAGTGACAGTTCTGCCACCCATAGATAAGTAAGACTTCAGAATAAATCTGAAATCGAGTTCATCGACATGAAATATGAATTTACTGATATGGGCACGGTGCCTTGCAAAGACTATTTTTTCATTAACTTAACATTTTTTCAATAAACATTTTTGGATGGCCCGATTTCTGAATGCATTTCTTCAGTCCCCTTTTTATAGTCGATCGACGATAAAGGAAGCTTCAACTTGTCTTTGTGACATTATTCTCAACCGTTGCTGCCAAACATTTCTCAAGCTGATTGTCATTATAATCCGCATATTTACTTCACGTCATTTTTTGTATTTGTGTACTATAACGGACAGATATACTGTAAAAGCAAGAGAAAACCACTATTGTTGAAGTTTCAAACATCGAAATAAATTTATTAACGCATTAAAAAGATTTAAAAAAAAGTTTGGGGTTACTTGACCCCATTGTGAGCGTGAGTCTAAGTAAGCCGGTTTTTGAGATTATGTGCTCACAATTGGAAATCTGAAAAAATGAGAAAGGAGTTCTACTAAAGAAGTTACCATAGCCGTTCTATTAACAAATATATCATTACCAAATTGTAAACTGATCCCTTGATCAACGATCTTGAAATCCAGTGCAGAGATAAACGTTTTTAGGGCACAAATTCGGTCAATTACGACCCCCAGACGCTTAATAGTTTTGTAACTTACAGGTGTACTACCAAATTATGCTAAAAACCTTTAATACTGCACTGTGTGGTCATCGCCCGGAAGCAAATGCGAACTAACTGGTCAATGCAATGTATAAGTGACAACAACCACTGAAAACATTGTTTTCGCGTGGGTCCAAGTAGTGTCCTAAGGGTCCACGTAGCCTGTGATGACGGTACTTTAAGTATTGCAGCAGTACAAAGCATAATTTATTTTGATTTCAGCAACATAAACATATTTTTTCTGCTTAATTGGTTTTTAAATATAGAATGTTGTAGTCTTTAACGTCTGGCAAATGGTTATTCAGCATGTCGTGTATGGTAAAAGCATTTTCCCAAGGTATATTTTTGCTCTATGTTCATAGTGTGTTTGGTTACAGTTTGTGATGATGCAGCATGCATACACAGGGTAATGCCGAATAAGGCGGCGAAAAGTGCCCCGAAACCAAGTCGATATTCACGATGCTCACATGAAAAAATAAAAAGATCCCCAAAATCATGTTTTCATTAATGTTGCAGATATATAACGACAAACGCGTTTTTCAAGTTTTATTTTTACTTTCAGTATACATACGTATATACGGAGTAATATACGTAGTATATGGAAAGTTATGTAACGCTGCGGAAAATCGATCTCGAGATTTCGACGGAAATACACGTTTTGGGGTCCCCTGATACTGAGAAAGATTTTTCTTCTTTTCAAAACCTCCGTCCGTTCGTCTGTCCGTCCGGTGTCTGTGAACACTACTAGCGCCTAAACCATGCTTAGGATTTTTTCCAAATTGAAGAAACCCGTGTCAATCTGGCTCGAGCCGAATCTTATGAATTTTGAAGAAAAAAAAAAATCTTTAAAGTTTGGAGGTACTTTGCATGAAGGCCCCCGGACATTATCATTTTTTTTTTTTTTTCAAAAACGGCTCCAATTTTCTTCTTTAAATTTCTTGTAAGAATAGGGTAAAACACACTTATGAAGGCATAGGTCCGTTTTTCAGGTTTAACATAGAATTTTTGAAAATTTCTAATGTTTTCAGGCGTCTTCCTACTACTGCAAAATTGAAGATAGAGATTTTTCCTTCAAATAAAATTTGTTCGCCATGAGTTCTTTCATTAAGGTCATTCATTATTTTTGTTTCATTATTTTTGGAAAATTTTAGTAGTTTTTGCGCAATATTGAGTGCAATATATGCAATTTTAAAATATTACAAAAATGAGATTTTCTCAAAAACGGCCCCAATTTTTTCTTCAAACCTTTCGAACGGATAGTGGTAATTGCAATCATTAATATGAGATAAACTTAATTTCGGTGTATTTTTGTTTGTATTTTCCCCCCCATACAAATGTAAATTTTTGAAAGATCTCTCACGCCCTTGATATGTACACTTCCAGCATTTTGTAGACACTATTGTATTTGCGAGTTAAAGTACTTAAAATGACTTCAAATTAAGTTTTTCGAAAACTCAAAAGTTTTTTGTGAAGAAGCTTCAAATTTCACATTTGCAGTAGCGCTTAAATACCGGTTTTTTAAAAAGAGCTAGAATTTTTCAGAGAATATTGCCATTAGGACGAGGTTTTACTGTTCTTTAATAATCTTAAAATAATATTTCCGCTCTACAATTACAAACCGAAAAATTAGGAAAATGTCAACAAAAGAAAAAAATGTACTTTGGGCGGCGATAGATGGCAGCAGGCAAGAATATGTTGCAATTTCGAATAGCTACCAAAGGAAAAAGAAAACTAATACGGGAAAGTCGGTGCCAATCTGTAGCACTACTAGTTAATTCTTGTTTAATGATTTTTTCTCAAAAACGGCTCCATTGTTTTTCATTAAATTTTGTTGGTGGATAGTCTGAACGCCATTTAAGAAAATGGTGTAGGTGTCATGTTGGTTGAAACCCCTTATTTTTCGACAATTGAAAAAATTCAAAAATTTTTCGTCGTCTTCCTACAACTACAATTATGAAGATACAATTTTTTTCTTGTGTTCATCAAAACCAGATTTTCAAATATGGACATGTTGAACTTTTCGAAACTATGTTAGAATGTGTACAGTATTTCTTATTTCTTTGTACGTTTCTTACACTGGAGCTTTTTTTATACTTTACAAATTCATCTTTAAAAAAAATATTTAATACCTATTTGAAATAAATATGGAATAGAGATTGCTAGCCTTCAGTCGCCCGTTCCCAATTTATGCAGTCGGATGCTAGTAAGTTAGAATTTGTATATTACTTCATGTACCATTTTATTATTATTTATTATATATTTGTTCTTTCATTTTGAACTGCGTCTTTTAAATGTTATTTAATAGACATTTAAATAAGACAATACACAATTTTAATGTAGTATTCGTTTGATTTTTGCTTGAAGTAAAGGCAATTTGTATACTTTTCAAATAGTTTAAATTAAATTTTTTCACCGATAGTGACACTTAAAATAAAGGCCCTTAAAAATAGTGCAGGTTTCATTTTCGTTCAACACTGAATTTTCGAAAATTGTAAAAAATGCAAATAATAAGAGAAAGCATGAAGTGTCGTAACTCCACTAGCGTTTGTAACAGTAATTCATTAAATTACATCTTGTCACCTGTTTGCCTGGATATATTTTCTTTCCTCAGAAATAAACTAACAAAATAGTAAAAGCATGTAGATTATGAATGGTATCGATAGAAAATGTAAATAAAGATGATGGAACTGTTGACCTTCAGCAATATCAAATATAATTTAAGTGTCGGGAGATTTGAATCTGAAAGTCTCCTCTGAAAAAAATATGGTTTCTATAGCACGTTTGAGGTTAAGAATGAACTACATGGCCTTACGGGCTTTTCCGGTAAAGGAACATCCTTCCCCGTTTAAACATTTCAAACTGTTTTATATCCTCATCTTGGGGTAACACATTTTCATAACAATTATATTAGTATTAGAATTATACCTGGAATACATAACATATTTACCACAATTCGTGGCGAATCTTTAAAATTTATTAATTTTTGTATGAAGGGATACGTTCAGCTGTTGGAACAGTCACAGCCAAGGTGACACGTGCTACGGCTGCCACATCATAATGTTTAGAACGTGCGCATTTCGTTTGTTTACCCGTGTTTCGTTGTATTGACATAGTTTTAATCACGCCGAAGTTAAATGTAATTCATTTTACTTTTCTTTATTTTCATTTTTTAGATTGTTTAAAACACATGTTTAAAAGAGAAGGATCCAAGAAAAAACCAGTGCAATGGATTGTGGACACAACAGCGGCAGCAGTCAGTAAGTTCAACAACTGTTTTTGCAACAAGACTACAAGCTGCAAATAATTCAAATACAACGCCCAATAAAAAAGCGGAAAAGTCGATGCATTTGGAGAAGCAAAATACGACTTCGAGCGAAGTGCAGTCAGCTTTAATTTTTTTATTCATCTTATTTTTTTTCGGCTTAGCCGAAGGTCTGTGTGTTTGCAGTTGTGTTGCAGTTCGCACTCATGTCGCGTTGTACTGCCTTGTGTAAGTGGCTGGTGTGGGTTCGCGTCGGATTTTAGTCAATAACCAAATCGGCTATCGGCTTTTGTGTTGCACTACACCCTCAGAATATCATAGGGGAGTGTTCGTCTTCTTTGTCCTATAGTGAGGACGTGCCTAGCTAATTGTTTTAACGTTGTCGGAGCTTCGTTGGTTTGAAAAGCTTGATAGGCTTCATTAAACGAAAGCCGTCTCAAGCATTGAGTGAAGGACTCTGTATCAAATTCCATCATTACTTTCAACCGTTTTCGAAACAGAGGGCGTGTTATGAGGCGTAGGTAACCGTTTGTTCTATACTAGCTCAAAAGTATCCTTGTACTTCAGTGCTGTGGTCCACCACGTTGCAGCAACGTAGGTGGCCATTGCCCGGCAACACCTTTTATAGAGTGCCAAGCGAAGTTCCAAGGGCAGTGTAGGTTTTCTGAAAAGAGGTTGTAAGAGTCGAACCCTTTGCTATAATTTTGATCGAATTCGCCTGACATGTAAATGCCAGCGCATCCTTTGATGAATTGTGATGCCTAAATAGCCTTAGCCGCCCATGTCAGTTTTTGTGTGCCAAGTGTAATTTGTTTTGGTGTTGTAAAACGTTTAGTGTATTTGTGTTTGTGGCGGGTGTAACAGCTTGCGACTTCTACGCAGGGAAAGTCAAGTGGTTTTGTTCCGCCCACTTCGGCGTCAGGTTCATCTGTTTTTGAAATATTTTCAATTTGTGGTCTGGGCTTATTCCTCTTGCTAAGACGGCTATGTCATCAGCGTAAAGGAAAAGCCGTATTCGTAAGTGGGATGTCATTGACATACAGCGAGAACAGTAGTGGAGAGAGGACAGAGCCCTGAGGCCGCAATCATCCGCTTTGCCCAGATTGACCTCGAATGCGCCGTTTGTGAGGAAATACTTAACCATTTCGGTTACGTCTTGTGCATGGCAACGCCGAAGTTTTGTGACTGGTGTACTGTGTGGCACTTTGTTAAAGTCTTGCACCATGTCGAGATATATAACAGGTATATCCTGTGAAGTAACAGAACAGCCGACATCTGTTAAGCCATGCAAAGTTCTTGTAGTAAAGCGGAATGGCCCGGTCTGAAGCCAAATTGTTCATCGCGGATGAGGTTTAGCGAGAGAGCAGATGGCAGAATTCGTGCGAGTAGAAGCCTCTCGAATACCTTTCCCATAACAGGAAGGAGACTGATTGACCTGGGACTCGCAGCGATCATGAGATCCTTACCGGTTTTCGGAATCATGGATATTCTTGCGAATTTCCAATATTCCAGAAAGTACCGTTGTGTATTGCAGCTAGTGTAGATTCGCGTAAGCTCCGTGTTTATGACCGATAGAGATTCCTTAAGAATGGGAGAACCTATTCGGTCTGGGCCCATTTCCTTGGGGCTGCGCAAGCATTTAATTGTAGTCGAAACTTCATCTGTACAATGTGTGTGTTAGCGCTGTCGTCCGTTTCCACATCTGCCGTTTGTGTAGTGTTGTTAACAAACCTCTCTTCAAGCATGTCGGCAAAGAATTCTGCTTTGGCTTGATCTGAGAAGACGTATGTTTGGTTACCCTCCGCATTGTATTGGCCACGTTTGGCGGTTGCGGTATTAAGTTGACCTGGGCGCTTTTCGGAGTTTGAAAAGGCTGTAGTTATTGCCCTTTTATGTTAAGTACCTTAAAAATCAAATTATCCATTTAAAACTGGAAGGGACTTGTGTTTATTGAGATGCATCAGGGAATGACAATTTTGAAGCCAATCGCCGACCCGCATAGTCGAGATAACTAAGGCAGCAGTGGCGATCTCGGACGGAAGGATCGCGGGTTCGCGTCCCGCGTCGGGTATAGGTGTCGTTGTTCACAAGGAAGTGACCGCTGCACGACTGAGTAGTTATTAAGCGACCTAAATTTTTGGGAGCAAATCGTCTGAACATCTTAGGCACTAGCATTTACGAGACGAAGACAGCTTTTTTGCCGCCAATCGATTTTTCGGTATCAACGACCAACAAAACATAGATTCTTATTACACGACGAACGAGATGAAGTAATTTCCTAGGAACACCATTTATCCACTTTTTCATTACCAGGGCCGGACTAGAGTTTTTTCTGTCCATGAAATTGCCGAATTCCTGTACATGATTACAATGATTTCTCTTCTTAAGTCAGTACTACACAATCATTTATTTCATTTTCGCCGGTACAGCAAGACAGACCAACTGGATGTAATTTGTAAGAAAAAATGTTGCATGCTGCGTTTTTCGGTACAGCTTTCTTCGTTTGCCTACCGCGCTCCTGGCGTCACATTTCGGAACTTTCTCTGGCTTGTGATAGGTGTGGCGCGATTTGTTCGGAAGTATCGAGAGCGTTCTGATGTGTTGAATTGTAATGTGAAGTTATCGTGTAGTGAGATATAAATTATGTACTGTGCTCTAATATCGCGTCCCGTGCTCAGTCCTACCTAACTTAATTTACCATAGATTCGACGTTCAAGTCTTTGATTTTCAGCCCTTTTTGCGGCATCCGGAGGAAGTATTATCACGATTACGTACAAAGTCCGAAATACCCGTGTAAAACGCGATAATCACTTTCATCCAGATCCAGCACCGAAACATAACGCGAGGGAACGAACGTTCTTTTTACATCCACTTTCTGCACAGAAAAATTATGAAAAAAAATATGAAAAAATGACCGTGTAAAACAGGCTTTACGAAGTAAGGCTTGAAATAATGTAAATTAGAACCTGTTATTTTTTTTAAAAATCAGGCGTCAGGCTGGTAGAGTGGAACTGTGAGGCTGGTGGTGTAGGGGTAACGTTACTGGCGTGTTAATTCTAAGAACTTGAGTTCGAATTCCAGCGCAGAGAAGCAGTTTTTGCTGGATGAAAATATTTTTGGAGCTTCATATATTACAACATTGCGCAGCAGTTACAAATAATGCGAGACATTATGAGCTTGAACCTCTAAATTTCTGTTCAGTTCACAGATCTTTTGGTTAGCTTTCTTTTCTCGGCTCCCTTTTTCATTTCTTTCTGTCCTTTCATTTTAAGCTTTTTATGACAGGACGACCGTTTCTAGCATATACCTTCAATTATCGCGACTTGTGCAAATTCTCCTGTTTTTATCACTCCTAAACTTGCCTTTGAATGACTAATGCTTTCTTTGCCAAGTTTTTAACGATAAACTCTTTGTTGATAGAAAATTTTCTTTCAACGTCACCCTAATTGTGAGATAAATCTTAAAAAATCTTGGCAATTTATCAGATTCTTCCAAATCCAAAATCACACTTCTCAAATTGACAAAGTCTGTCTTATTCTGGGTAGCCTCGAAAATGTTATTCCCGGGTTTAGAACACAGATTTGCAAAGTCTCTTTTATTTTTGTTTCCACTAATTCCCGTCATCCATTTTTTCGATACAAAATCGCGGGCGGAAGGTATCTATTCATAAACATGGACGCTTATCACAGTTTCTCATAGTGTAAGTAACCCAAGATTTTTAAGAAAGGTACGTAACATTCTGAATTGTGCCTATCTTTAATTCAAAAAATTAATCAAAATGGCTTTTTGTCTTGAAATTCAGTATATTCATGAACAGTATAATCAATTTTCAGGAAACAAAGCGTTATAGTCTGCGAATGCCGACCTCTTGCAAAATGTACTGAAAGTAATATACAAGAACATTCGCAAACTACTGCAAACTCCAATTTTCTCGCATTTCTTGTAACGTTTGCGGATTTCGATGATTCTGAGTTAAAGGAAAATGACACCCATTTTTTAAAGAGTCATTTGCTCTATCCGAAGGAAAAATGCACAGATGTTTTTGTTTCTTACGATGAGACTTTTTTTTATAAATTATCTTAACATTAATAAAAAGTTACGTGAAAATAATCGTATTTTCAAAACATTGTACGTAACCTTATTTAACCCCTTTATCCCGAAACTAAATTTTCGAAAATACGATAAATTTTTATTAAAAGTTCTCGAAACTGCGAAATAATTCCATGGATGATTGGGAGAGCATTTGCAGAAACTGGTTCAAGATGTCCTATCCATTATTTTTCTGTGTTCTCGTCAGACGAGAAGATTCTGAAAAGAAAACGAGCTATCTTCACGATTAGCACTTTGGCGTAGAAACGATTACGTATTGATATTGTCATGGTTAGCTATGTCTGGACGAAAATAAACGTTCACCTTACGGATTCTATTCGTTATTCATGCTTTCTGCAGTTTCTGCCGCGTTTCGAAGCGCTGGTTCACGGAGACTGCATTCCGTGCTGGTAATGCTTGCCAACGTACAAAACCCACTTTCAATACGCCCAATACCGTATTACTTAGCTTCTCTATACGATTGCTACGAAACTGCTCGCAGCTACGGATTCTAACACAATGCGAACTCGTCACGTCTTATATGGAAAAAAATGGATTCCGGGAAATTACACTGTGCAAAGCTTCTTCGCCGGCAGGTCAGGAGGCGGGGCGATCTACCGGTCACTTCTGAAAGCAGTTTGAAGGTTTATTTCAAAGAGTTTCATATAAAACGAATTCTTGCCACTTGTGAGAGAATTCGCGGGTTTTGGGGCGAACGCGCCATGTTTGAAATGTATGATCTTTTCCTTCTTAAATACCTCAAAGAATTGTCGAAACGAATGAGCTCCAAGCGTGGCGCCAAATTTGAATTTGGCCGCCTGCGTGCCAACAAACGCCTGAAATAACCTAGAATAAAATAAATTATACGTACAACTGTTTAATTTTTAGTACTTGGGAAGTGCCCATTGAGCATAACCTGTAAAACATCTATTGCTGATTGTAATTGTAGTTAGAACTTTTTAAACTATGAGCATGTAATTTATATTTGAAAGAGCATTTATTCATTTTTAATTGAGAATGCAATTGTATGTTATAATAAGAACTACCGGAATTACAGGTACCACAATTTATAACGCATTATTATTATTATTATTATTATTATTATTATTATTATTATTATTATTATTATTATTATTATTATTATTAACGTATACTAGTATTTATCCTGTACTTTACACCGTTGCCCATCTCATCTTCTCCACTCATGCAATTATTCTGACTTCGACGTCAAGTTCGGGAACATTAAGCTTTTACCATACGATTGTCATGACGTGTGAAGATGAACAAAATGGAATGATATATTTAATGTAGGGTAACAATTCCCAGTGAAATAGTCACTTCGTTTTCCATCCATTTCCAACACTAGTTTGTGTTTTCTCAGCGAGATTGAAACGCATTCATGGTTGAAGAAGTGTGACTTATGTTTCTTTAGAGAGCAAATTGCTTGCCACTTTCTACCAAAATATGAAGTCATAGATTCATAGATGGATAAATCAAATCCAAACGGGGCGTTCTTTAAGAAAGTCTTGTTCACATGATCAAGAAACAAACCTTAGACAATGTCTTATTTCGATTTATCTGCACGATGTTGCAGACATGCAAAAATCGAAAATTTTGTCAAATGTTTCCCCCTCGCAAGGATTCAGCTTCTGTTTTGATGTAAAAATCGTCCGAATTCTTCCAAATTCTTCCTTCGCGGCAGCTTCAGGAAAAGTTAGTATCATTTTTCTGGCACACATAATTAAGCGCATATACAGTGCTATTTAAGATGAGTCTGCCTTATCTTCATGGAAGAATAGCAAATAAATGTAGGGAATGTCGTTGATCAGAGAATAAGCAGTGGAGTTTCCAACAGCATTTTATCATCCATGAATGATCAACCTCGACTGGCTAGCCTTAGATGGAAGCTTCCTTTTTTCCCAACGAAGACGTCAGTTTTTCTTTAATTCTTCTAGCATTTCGAGGATGGAGGTATTATCTTCATCGTCCGTAGAAATGTCGTCGTTAGTCATCACTCGTAGGTCGCTACCGAGTTGGTTTCTAGAAATGAGGTCCAATTCAGTATCCATCACTACTATGTGGCAAACTCAGGAAGAAATATCACAACGTCAGCCACTTGATCAGGAGGACAAAACAACTTTTCCTGGTGTCCAATACTTTTGGTGACTTAGTAAGAGAAAAATGAAACGTGTGCATCACAAAATAATTCTGCTCTATTTTTGACTGCGTTGGGCTCAATGGGCACTTTACAGCAACGTTGTGTTAAATATTTTCTAAACATAACCACACGACATCTATTTAGAGATACAGCAATTCACAGCGATTCGACGATATATTACGCACAGTTTAACATAAAAAAATGAAATGATGCAATATTTACCTCTTTTCTCCAATCGCTAAACTTAATCATTTTTAATTCGTGTTTTAATTGCGACATTAAACAACAAAAGATGCTCTTTCATTTGATTATATGTACATGTATATATATATATATTGAATTCATTATTTATTTTAAATAATTTTTGACCTATTTTATTATTATATTTTTATTTTCTCTCAAACCTCAACAGATTAAAAATTTGAAAAAAAAATACCACTGAGATTTCTAAAACGTTCTATATAGGTTTGGTAAATTACAAAGTGGGGCACTGCGATGATTCTGAAAAATTAAGTACATCAGAAATGTCTACTTGTTGCTTTGCTGCAGCGTCTGCTAGAGCGTTACCCCTCAAACATTTGCCAATCAGCACTAAACCATTACCATCAATATACTTTTACAGAGCAATAATTGTCTGAGGTGAGCGGCATAACAGCACCTAATTGGAGCGTACTTCGTCTGTGGATTCACCAACGGACACTCACCACCTGTCACGCCACCCGCACACACCCTGATTTGAGGCCTTTGGCCAATACGGCCCCACCTTCATCGGGTGACCGTCAACGGCCATTTAACGCCGCAATCTGTTCCAGATAACGTTGCAGTTCTCTGAAACAGCCTAATCTGTCGAGGGGAGGCACCCCAAGGAGCCGGTTTCAAAGAGCCCTAAGAGAGAGCAACCGCCGCTTCCGGGAGCAGAACCGACTACTCCTCGAGGAAGCGCGGCAACAGCCGCTGCCGCCCTCGGATTCGGAGATGGCTGATGCACCACCAGTGGGCGTGGGGATCTCCAACGCCAGCGAAGTATCACAAACAAACGCAGACGCGAAACGCTACCTCTGATGCTATCATGACTCCTCCCCCGACCGACTCACCAAAATTTTCCTGACGGATGACGGCTTCCGATTGGTAACGAAAGGAGCTGAACCCCAAATTCCACACCAACGCAAACCAGTTGAATCCCATAATCCCTTCAATCCTCTTTCCCAACAGGACACCTTAAACAGGTAAAACAACTTTAGAGAAACCAAACTCAGGAACCCCCGAAGACCTGCAAACAACCAACGAATCCTCAGCCGCCCTATCATTAAACAAACCACGACTCCGAAACCAACCAACAAAGTACGAATTGGACTATTCAGAATTGACCTGACGAGAATCCTCCAACTCAACAGGACTGATCAAGCAATTAAAGGCAAATTGTAACAACCACCTGACGGCTAAGTGTACCCGCACGGAATTTGTAATTCAACTAAAGACTGACTGCCCATGGAAAGATAAGAGACCGCCTGGCGCCGATCAGTACACACACCAGACTAAAATAACAATTTTTCACTATTTTTCATATATTTCATACCATTTCAACCGAGTCACCGACGAGCAGAGACAATTTTGTAATAAAAAAGACTCCCTGCCACATACGACATGACTGCCATCAAAGACAACTTGACCTCCCTCAAAATTACAACACACCACATCACTGAGATGGAACGACGCGACGGCGAAGGGACATCGACATCAATAGGCCTGTTTACAGAAGAGACAAAAAAAAAAAAAAAAAAAAAAAAAAAAGAAATGACAGACATTAAGAAAACACTAAGATTCATTGGCAACTTTAGAGTGCCACAGAAACGCCAGAAACCACTCCAAAACTTCCCTCACCTAAGATCCCAAAATCAATCCTACGCTTCTATCACCACCCCAACCCAACAACAAACTATCCACTCAACAACCCAAGACATCAAAGACCTCCTCTACCCCCTACAAAATCCCACAGTCAAAAAAATAACCATTAACCTAAAACCCCTCCTCGAATTCTTCAAAGGCCCAGAGGACATCACAAAGCTAACACCGCAGGAATTAAATTAGTCGAAATCCTCGATTAATGGCTCCCCCTCTTTGAGTCCTAATCCTGTCCTCGTGTAACGCACAAGGCGGCATAAACAAAAAAAATCACCCTTACCCAATTCCTTAAAGACTACTCCATCGGGGTACTACTCTTACATGAGACTTGGCTGACACATGACAGATCCTATTCCATTCCTAACTACGTCACCACTAGGACCGGCAGAACCTCACCTACGGCAATCCTCACCCATCGATCCGCCCCACACACCCCTAACCAACTCCCTCCAACAACCGTCCAAGAATACATCCAAAAAGGAAAGTAATATTAATTTTAACTATAATATATATATATATATATTATACATATATAATGTATTATATACCATATGGATTGTGTAAATGCAAAGAACATATAACAAGTATTGTACTTCAGCTTCTGGGTCAATGACCCCCATCTCAAGCAGGCTTTCGTCCACTTTCCCTGATCTTCGAGCAAATGCTAATGGCCCCTTGTTTTTGTTTCTGGACATAAATGTAACATCAAATTAATTTCTCCCCATAGCACGACACACAGTTTTTAACTGTTTTTGACGTAAATAAATAAATGCACTGCAATCGCTATTGGAACCTCCACATTGGAAATCCTTCTGATATCCGGTTACAAAACACTCCACATACCGATTCCCGACTCGAACCTAGATACCCTCAAAAAGCTTCACTACCCCTTCATCATCGCAGGCGACCTCAACAGCAAATAGATCCCATGAGGCTGCATGACTAGTAACGGGACCGGACTACAACTAGAACATTTTATATAGACACAAACCCCCAAATCCATATAAAAGTTCCCACTGAATCTACCACATTGTTCGACGTATTCACCACAATATCCTTGATGTTATTCTCCCCAACTCCCATATACAAATAACCATTCCCCATCCAAAATACGATCTGTACTACTTATCTGACATTTTCACCAGCTCCTCAACCCCCAACTTCATACTTCCCAAATCCCCTTCAATACCAAAAACTGACGGGAAAAATGTAAACACCCTGTCCAAAAAATCATGTCCCCTTAGATATCCCGACCACCCAATCCATTGACAACTCCATAGATCACTTAATCCTCCACATACAAGTTCAACGACAATACTACAAATAGACGCGAGACGACTCAAATTGTCCTCCTTCCCCGCCGTCTGGACGATCGCTCGCGTTACCATGATCCCCAAACCTGGCAAGGATCATCGGCTTCCATCTAACGACCATTAGCCCATTACCCATCCTAAGTAAAATATTCAAAAAGATCATCCTCCTCTGCCTACCACCTATCCCGATCCCATCATAATCACCACACAATTTGGATTCCGTGAGGGTTATTGCGCGACCCTCCAAATTCTCAACCTATCCCTTCTCATAGCCACTCCACTCCAAGACAGAGATGAAATTCCTGCCATTTTCACCGTCCTTGCCTGAGCCAACGACTCCGTCTCCCACCCAATCCTCGTGAAAATACGACTCTATATATCCGATCATATCCACACCCTCCTACAAAGCTACTTAAAACATTGCTCCTTTAACATCCGACACCAATCAAAAACCTCTCCTAACTACCTAATATTCTATCCTATTTTCCATTTATATTAATGACGTCACACCCACAACAGGAGTACAAACATTCCTTTATGCCGATATCCTTGCCCTCCGTTCCCTAAACCGATCTTTATCCTACCTCCATGAATAGGCCTCCCAAAACTCCATTACCATAAACGCATCCAAATCCCAAGCCATCCTGTTTTCCTACAAAACACACCAATCCACTTCAGTCTCTGAATAACATCAAGTACGAATAAATAATTTTCTAAAAAATCACACTGAACAACTGGAAAATCGCAGAGGATCACAATGAAAACTCGTGTCAAATTTTATTGTTGTCTCATGGACAGCAAAAGACGGCAATTTGCGAAGACAGCAGAAGAAACAGAAGACGAACTTACTCGGTCAGTTTCTTTGTTACTCGTATCAGGTGATACGTTAGGGTGACCAGGGCCAGCGGTGCACGTTTATTCATTGTCACTGCCCAACATATTCGCAGCAATAATGAGTATGGTCGAGTCTCACTTTCTTAAAATCTTCACTTTACTCGCCACGCGAAGGATGTATGAAAACTAGTTTTTCCAAAACACATAGCTCTTTTTTCAGCTACCAATTTACAATTTTCAGCTTCTCAAGAGTGCTGGTTTAACAATCTAAACGTATTTCTTCTGCGATTATAATTTTCCATTTTAAGAAAATGCAAATAACTAAAGTTTTGATATTATTGTAAGACTATCTGCACAGAACAACACACATGCTTTGCAGATTCCTCTATTTCCACAAATGACTCACAATATCTGAGAAAGAAAGTAGGTCTGTTTTGGGCAGACCTTAGTAGTGTCAGTTGTTTATAAATAAAATTAATAGTCGTATTTCGTCACAAGACTTAAATTTGAGACCGTACGTGTTTCTGCGATTCATATCACGACAGAAGTCTCACGGTTGCTTTGTTGGACGTCGCGAAGCCCCGTAGTTCGAGCAGCGAGACCAGCGGGCGGGATCATATCATCCATACTCCCAGGGATAACAACCGTGAGGGGTAAAAATCGGGATTCAACTAAAATGCTGATTTCTCCCTAGATAAATGTAATTGCACCTGCTGAAGCAGGATGCACGCGTGGTTCGAGTTCTTATCCTATATGCGAGAAAAAAATAGTCATTGCAGTGAAGACTTTTTTCTCTGCAAAACTTGCTGCACGTAGAAATGGTCTGTGCCACACTGTCCAGGAGGTACGAGCTCATGGTGCACCAAACCAATATCAAAAAATGAAATGACCATCACTTTAACTTTGGGTCTGACGCGTGACTTCTTTGTTCTGGAAGACACTGGCGTGTGCCACTCCAACGACTGCAGCGTCGACTTCGGGTCGTAGGCGAACATCCAAGACTGGTAACGTGCAGTCGGAGAAACATTGGATCCGACGTACTTGTATCGACCAGCACGCCAGCAAGTCTTGCGAGATTGTATCTGACCTGTGTTCAGCTGTCTCGGAACCAATTTCGCACTGTCGCGTCTCATTTTCAAATCATTAAGTAAAATGCATGGATTAATCCCTGTGATATACCATCTTCGTGCACCAACTCCGCTATTTTCATTCATCGATCACCTCGAATCAGTAACTTCACTTTCGCAATTGTTACGTTTCGAGATGACTGACACTGTGCTCGTCGTCCTCCAATATCATCTGCTCTTTCTTAAATCGTAAACATCAGTCGTACACTGCGGTTTTCGTCAGATCATTATCACAGGAAACTTGCTACAGAGCCGATAGCGTCTCTGATGCCGATTTTCCCAGTTTGCACGTTGTCTTGTTGTTAGGACGCTGTTCGAACTACAACATTGTGCTGACGGACCATCACTCACGTCCACATCACATGGAGCAATGACACCACTGCGCATTCAAAAATGTCCACATCAGTTTTGTCAGCGTGCCAGTTCCCTGCCACAAGAATGTAGACGCAATCTTATCGCTAGTTCGGCGATGCCAAGGCAATTCCTGAAATTTTTTGAATGTTCTTTATACATAGTGGAACATCGATTAATCTTATCCATGTTCGCCATTAACCTGCTTACTATTCGGAAATTACTATTACCTCAGAAGGGTTTATTTCCCAAAAACGTAGAAAAACTTTAAGTAAAAGGCACGTAAGCAGTGAATAATTCTTATCAAATCACTTTAAAAAACAACTGAGGGTGCAGTTGCATTTTTCTCAGAAGTCGAGGTGAGTGTCTACACGTTTCTAGGAACCTACGTAAACACACAGGTCCCTAGAAACAGACATCCTTAGTTCTACTTCCGAGAAAAAATATAACCGCACCTTCAGTTATTTAAAAAAATTAATTTGATTTATTCATCAGCTGTAAGTGGCTCTATTTAGTTGCCTATTACAGCCCTAGGTTGTTCCCTCTTCTCTTTTTCAAGCAGCTAATTTCAGAGTTCTTCGAGTGTTCTTTGTCTTTCGTTGTTATACAGCCGTTCAAGTCAGTCAACAGTGGTGAACTTAAATGTATCGTTCTTTCTCTGGAGAAAAAAGTGTTGATTGTAAACCGTGCTGCAGGTCGTTGTGAAAGTGTAAAAAATCATGGAGATGAGTTCGTTAGGTACACAATTGAGGGTGGCTTCAATGAAAATATTTCATGTACAAGTTCATATCTTCTGCAGAATTCACAGTGATACCATCTGAGGAAAGAAAAAAACAACAAAAGAAACATTATCTGACATAGAATCTGCTCTTTAACTGCTCCTAATGGCTCCAACGGAATTGGAATTCCGATTTTTGGACCAGTTGTTTGTGAAAGGGCAAAATGGCTTCATGATAATTTTAAAATTGAGGAAACATTTAATGCTTCACAGAGCTGGTTATTTAGATTCAAAACTGGACAGTATAAAACAGCTGGGCATTCAAGGCCAATCTCAGAGTTGCAACGTTGTTCAATGAGGAATTAAATTCACTGCTTTCAACACTGAACCTGTGACAGACCATGTGTACACCGTAGATAAATCAGTTCATCTACAAAAATGCTACTCTCGAAATCACTTGCACGATCCGAAAAATCAGCTCCAGTATACAAATCTAGCAAATGACTGATTATGACGTGTTCGCATGCTACGGGGGACAAACGATCAAAGTAAATGTAATTGGGAAAGCCGAGATATCTTAAAGGGACAGAAACGAGATATTTCCCTGTGACTCTTACAATGACCCAAAACCTTGGATGAACCAGGCTATTTTCATGTTTCATCCAATAGTTTCATCGTTCATTGTGGTTAAACGTCTTCGTATCTTCTGTAACGAAATTCCAGGATAATAAAAGGCTACCTAAAAAACTGTTCTTCTGCTTGATAATGCCCTTCACACCCTTCAGAATCTACCCTGGAAACAAAGCTTGGTCAAATTTGTGTCTACTATTTACAACCTATCGTGACTTTCTTAATACAACCAATAGATCAAGCCGTCAGTTCCTGTTTACACGAAGTAAAAAAAATATTTTTTTTCGTTATCTTTTAGAAGAAAATTGTTTTGATTCGATGAAAGACTTTCTGAAATGTGGACCATAAAAGAAGCAATCGCAGTTTGCGATGCTTTGGAAAATGTACACGCAAGTTCGTCAAGACTTTTCAGGGTGAAAATCTTAAATCAAAGCTATGATGAAGAAAATATAGGAGGAGATATTGAAACTTGCCTTGAGCTAACCACATCAATTCTAAAAGATATGTTAATGAAGAGGAACTCGAACGTCAAAATGACAGTAATTGTGCAGCTCGTTATGGTAGCACGAGTGAAACTCCATCTACCTCACAACAGGATGATTTAGAAGACGAGTGTAAAAATGACGTTTTGGCGCCCCCCCCCCCCAAAAAAAAAAAAATGTTGCGACAAGAAATGGAAGCAATTGATATCCTCCTGGTTCTACGTGTTGGAAAATGTTGATGTCCACGACGTCATTTACGAGTAATTAAGCAATACTGAAGTAAGAAAAATCATTTCAGACCGCAAAAAACAAAGACTGGTTACTTCATATTTCATTTCCTGCTAACGTTTTAACATGCCATTGTACTCACATATGTAATTCGTTAAATAAAAGTGTCTCGATTAACTGTGGTTTTCATTTTTCCGTGCAATCCCTCCCTTATATGTATATGTAGCTCTCTTCCACCATGAGCCATCCTCATAACTTCTAAACGGTTCACATGTCAGAAAGTATAACTTTATACACAAATTACTATCAAGCATAAACGTATGATACATCACTGTATTTATGTTTATGAGCTATCCATTACTAGTGGCGAAAACATAGTTCCATTTAAGAAATTAAAGATTAATAAATTTCTCGAAAACTTAACATATTTCAAACAATATCTCTACGGCACTCGCCCCCATGATCCGCTTTGTTGAACGAAAATTGTACACCAAGATCGTGAAGACTTTAGAAGTTATGTGGGTGGCCCGTAGTTTGTAGGAGGATGTATGTATGTATGTATTTATGTACGCTGTTTTTTTTCCCACAGGCGCTTTTCGGCCCATTGTGTATCGTCTTCAAAAGCGTAAGTTCCCGGGTAGATTGGGAGACAATATAGCCCGCTGACACAGGGGCGAGAAAACCGCGGTTGAACCCGAGGTTGCCTGTCGAGTGAGTTTGGGCTCGAGACAGCGGATACCAATGCAAAAGTCGGTTCAAAACAGTTTCTTTGTGGGTTGATAAACAGGAGCTCGGCGCGTTTGCGCACGCGAGGGGCAGGTGCGCGTCCGCAGATTTCCATCTCCGTATTCCGCAGAGGGGGCCGTCCTGAGCGTGGGGATTCACGTCAGCACTGGAATCAATAATACTCCAGAGAGCACGCCAACCCACACGACGCGACGGGGAAAAAAGCGCTGGTCACCACTGATGAGCTTCAAATAGTATTATCTAATAGATTTTTCCTCTTTACACAATTTTTTTGTGTATCAAATCGTTAAATTTGATATCGTACAAAGGGCAATGACAATGATGTATTAAACGAATATTCATAACCAAATGGTTAAGAAAATGTGAATAAATAATTTTCAGTGACAAAGTCGTCTATTTTATTGAAGAGACATGTCAAATAAAATAATGAAATAACTTTACTTTGACTGCATTTCGGTTAAATAACAGCTCGGGCCGATACGAAAATTATCTAGAGGGGCAATTTCAGATCGCACCCTTCTCGCAATATTTTTGAAATATTTGTTTCAGGGGTTTAAATCGCCTATTCTTCCCTACTAAATATGCTGAAAAGATGACCCGTTTTCTCTGAAACGGTTGCAGCTAAATCTGTGAAATATCAGCTGGTTATTCTCTTGAATGTTCTTATACCATTGCTCTACTATTCATTTACGTGTCAGATATAAAAATATGAGTTTTTAAAGAAAGTACTTAAATTTTTAAAAAAATTACATTTACAAATATTGAGGGGGACGTACCAATCATATTCACAATATTGTAAAGCTGTAGTTCATTAATACTGTTGTTAATATGTAGCCAAAATTTCAAATTTCTATTACCGTTTCTGAGAAAATGGGTCATTCTACGAAAAAGGTAGTTTTCTGTGAAATGCAAATAAAGATACAGTATTGTGGATAACTTTTTAGAAAAAATATAACTAAAACCCTCCTGCTCCATACTCTTTGCCCTTTTTTCCTTTTCTAAGTTTAATTTTCTCTTTCTACTCATTGATCTAACATCTTTAGTCGTTTTTGAAGTCAGGTCACTTCTATATTTAGAATAATTAGTAGGGGGACATGGAGAATGTAAAACAGCACAGTGTTTTGCCACAACTCAGTCGCCTGCCAATACACCTAAGTCCATACACAAATCTAACATTGGTTTCGTACAAATTGAGATAAAATTTATTTTTTTCTTTTGGGGAACATGACTGATGTTACTCCAAACGGCCATGATTTATGTATGACACAGACATGTAAATAACAATTAATTCAACCAACTTCCAGATGACATAGAAAATTAAACAAACGCTGAAATAAAGAGCAAAATGTAATTGTTATTTTCAGTAAAGAGCAACAAAAAACGCAAATTTTAAAAAAAATACCATTTATACTCCACTTAAAAATTGTCAGTCAGTCATAATAATTTCACTTTCCTTTTGTTTAGTCTTCACTTTTAAACGAGGTTTCTGTTGCAGATTGTTAAAAACAATTAGGAGAATGAGATAAGACCATAATATTTTGTCTTGCTGCAATAGAGCAATAAAATATCAATATCAGGGAAACAGTTCTAGCGAAAAGTGATCTTGTGCCAGATAATTACTTTTAGCAAGACAAAATCATAAAGAAAGATAATAATTTCATTTTTAAAAACTTTTATATCTTTCTGAAATATCAATTAAACAATTCATATTAACAATTTCATGAATTTACTGTATTTGAGTGCAATGTTACGTCAAAAAATACCAAGTGTCATCTACAGGTGTCATTAGTCACACAAACTTTTTTTTCACTTAAAGATTTTCTTTTAACACTAGAATGGCGAAATTACAGCCATTTTGACTGTTATCAGTTTTTTTATTTTACTTTTCTTTCTTTCCTGACATCATTTGTTGATTAATTTTTTTGATATTGGATGACTTCAAATATTTTAAGTGTTCTTTAAAATGTTAATACGTAAAAATAAAAAAAAATCTTTGAAGTTCTTTCATTTTTCTTTACCTTCAATGACTAGGTGGTACACAAAATGACTGTGTATTTGGGTTGCTGCTAAATGCATTTGGGATGCTGCTAAGTTTCTTACAGTATTCCTTATTGCCTCCTACTTTTGTTGATATTTCTGTTGATCATGAATTGCTTTTCTGCACATCATACAGATGTCCTTTCAGCTTATCTGTATTTACTTCCTTTTATATTTTGTAATCGTTATGTATTATACGTACAAGTTTTCTTGAACCCTGGAATCCCTACACCCACTCCTTTACCAACATTAAATGAATTACGAAGCAGTGAGCATTGTTAACAAAATCTGACAACCAGAAAGTTTCGCTCCCATGTAATAGAAACTAAATTGCATCAAAAACTGAACTATGGATTTGCAATATTAGTCCTGCCATCAAAATAAACACACTACTCATTTCTTTCAGATCTACTGAAATGAGGGCTTAAGAAAACATTCACAAATAATAATTGTAAAGTTTTTTTGGAGGTTTTGTTGCAATAAACACTAAATTTAGAAGTTGTGTATTTAAATAAATGTTTACACAACTGTATGTTGCCTTTACAGAAACACTACTAGTAATACCTAATAAAATATATAATTTCAGATATGTAAAGGTTTTAAACAATGAAGTGAACATTGTTATATGGTAAAGAAATTAACATGTAAACATGCTTAATCATCAACTTTGTGGTAACATTTGAGGGGAAAGATTCAAATGACATACTATCCTTATACTTCCAATGTATTTTCTAATTATGCCAATTCATATCACTTGTTACAATATCACTCTACAATTATATAACAAAATAAGGTCAATGAAATGTCTCATTAAAATTCATTTTTTCAAGTATGGTTTCTCTCCCCTTAAAGTCCATCACATTTACTTAAATTCTCATTATGAAATTCTAATCCCATTATGAAATTCACCTGTTGTATGTGAAAATTGTGTTTCTATACCTTACTTATTCTCCAAATTTTAAAATACAATTTTTTAATATAAAATATTTGTACTTTAACATCAACACAAGGTGTACAGTCAACTCACCATATAGCGAACTCAGAAATAGTGATTTTTCAGTTATAGTGAATTGAAGTCATAGGTCCTGATCCACATGCATAACAAATAAGAACTATAAGATTCTGTTATATTACTCTCAACATCTGTGAAAATCGTAAAGTCAACATCAGTGAACATTGTAAATACAATTTCCAGGTCCATGAATGCATATAACATTGCAGATCAGCTGATAAATGAGTTATTTTTATTTATGGTGAATGAAAGGGATTTAAGGAACCATACTACAGAGGGAATTGTTCATCAATGGCAGATCTGTCCAGGCTGAAGGTTTCATGGACATGGATCACAAGTTGGAAACTTAAGAAATTCGGTTTGGCCAAGGCACTATGAAAGGGTCTTCCAGAATGGGAGAAAACAGATGTAATGACAAAGGTACAAAAATGAAGAAAGTTCTCCAACATTGCAAGAAGAAGGTGTGAAGACTGCACTAAGATTTTTGGTGTGGACAATGAAGAATAATATATGAATAAAAGAAGATTTTGAAATTTTGATTTCACAGAAATTGGATATTTCACTGGACTCCTCAAAATATATACAATCAATCATTGTTGAAAAACTTAATTATATTTTCGGACCGTTGAATACAGTAACACTCCGATATAATGAACAAAAAGTGTTAGACCCTAGAGGTTCTCTATAACCTGAGTCCACTTTTACTTTCTCGCTACATAGAGAGAAAGTTATGTAATGCTGCGCAAGAAACGTCGAATTTTCGGCAGGAAAACTCACTACAAGGCCCTGGTAACGAAAAAGTGGATAAATACAGTTACTACAATTAGAAAACAAATCCTCTAACACGTGGTGCCAGAATTTGTTTTGTGGGTCCTTGGTATTGAAAAATCCATTGAACTCAGAAATTTTAAAAAAAAGCAGTAGAATTGTGTAAGTTAAGTTTTTTTTTTGTTTTTGTTTTTTTGTGAGTGTTATTTTTTTCTTCCTGAACTAATATATTCATTTATTTTATAAACAATAAAGTTTCTAGTGTGATTATATGCTTCTGCAATGCACATTTTTGCCTAGAAAGAATTTTTTCAAACCAACGTTTGAGAGTTTGTTTCGGCTCAGCATCGGAATATCAATTTAGTATATACAAAATATACTTAAACTTGTCTTAAGAGATAATTTTCGAAATTTCAACGTTTCCTCCACGGTCACTCTGTATATATAGTCTAAAATAATAACGACACACAATTTTCATGACCCGCTCAATTATTAGCAAATATTTGGTCGCATAGAACCAGCATATTCTCAAGTATTCGATAAGTAAGCCCCATAATACACGCGTTTTATTAGTACATGACGCCAAACACGAGAGTATACACATACATAGTAATTGGTGGTAGTTTTCCCTGTACGGCAATGCTGAACGCCTGTGTTTACAACCATCCGAGTACAACTGGAAATAATGAAATCCAGGAGCTCGATTTTCAAGATACGGGATCGTGGATATGCCTTGAACATCTGTGTAGGGTTTTCATGTAGTACCGCATATAATGTGGAAAATTACGAGGGGGGAAAATACGCAATGTGAAACGTATGACAAGTATTTTGGGTTAAATGTGTCAATAAAGCAGATTATATTCACCTCAACAATTATTTTTATCGTAAAAATATTGAAACTGTGGTGTAGGTGTTCCATTCTCATACTCTAAAAACTAAGAGGTAAATACTTTTTTTTTTAAATTTTTGCCAGTTCATCAACTCAAAACATGGTGAACGTGGTTAATTTTGAGAACGTATAATAATCTGTTCATGGAATGAACATCTTGAGCACGAGGCTACCTTCACAGTTCGAGTAAAACATACTCTTCTCTACAGATCTATCCCACTCTATAAACACTCTGACGCAGTATTTGCAAAATTCTACATTTTCCAAAGAAAAAAAAAAGCTCCAATTTCGTTCACGTACTTGCTCCACACAATCTCTAATCGTTGCTGTTTTATCATTTTACTGCTTCCTATTAGTCCGCCGTGTTCAATATCCTGAAATAACACAATGAAGCATGTAATACATCCAACAGATAAATGCGTAACAATAAGTATGACGTATAAGTACTACATCCACGACTAAATATTATTTACAAATGATTCTGAAAATGCTCTCCTTTTCTTGCACGGCATGTTTTTCAGAAAGTTAAATATAGAGATTGGCCTCCGAGCACACGAAGACTGCATGTCGTCTCTATTCGCTAATGCGCAATACAAAAATTGATGCTATTTGATCATTAGTTTGTCACTTCGCGGATTAATGAAGTTTCTGAGAAATTACTCCTGCAAATCTTGTCCTTTTCAACATTGCACGTGCTCTAACATTTCTGAAAATGCAATGTACCGTAGATAAACATTAATTATTTCCACATTTCTAGTCCTAGAATATAATGTTTCAAAACGTAAAATTGCTGAAAGTTTGAAATGTTTCATTTGCTCTTAAATCTATATGTGCTAATAGAACTTCTTCACAAGTCAATGAGGTAAGAAAATTTTAGGTTCATTACGCACATACAGTTTTGCAAGAAATCCTTTCTAAAAGAAAGAAATTTAAATATAAAGTAAAATTATATGATGCTGAAATGCAATGAAAACAATGGGTAAGGTATCAAAAAAGTATAGTCATAATGCACATTATGTAAAACTTCCACTTCCGTACTTTAAAACGCATACTGCTGATTAAATACCATTTTGAAGATTAATGCGATTTGTGTGACAAAAATGAAAATGGTAGTCGTACAGAAAAAGAACCAACTTCAAATCATAAGGGATTCTTCAGAACAGCTAATGAATAAAATAAATGTAAGAAAATGAAGTTGCTTCTGGAATTGAATCATTTTAGAAAAAATTTCACCTGAATCATCTATTGGGAAATATTCAATACTTATGTTAAAATTGCAAAGTAGCATGAAACAGAATTACAAAGACAAAAATATTCATCTTACCTTTTCTTGGAATTCTGAATTATCAGGGCTTTCTGCTAATTTATCTTCCAGTTTCATTCTCTGTTTCGGCATTACAACCTGAACTTTACCATCTGCACCAACACACAAACCAATGGTGTCATTACATAAGGTAAAAGCATTTCCATCACAACTGGCAAGGTAAGTTTCAAAAGAAGTCACTTCAGTTTCCCTATGGGAACTATCTTTTATTTCTTTCAAAAACCCAGGAATCACTGTCTTCTCCAGAATATCACTCTGACTGCTTGGTGGTGCATTTTCAGGAACACAGTCTTTCATCATTGTGGTGTGTAGATTACTTCTTTCTTGATTACAAGGAATATTGTCTTGAGAAAAATGCTTTGTATCATTTGAATTAGATGCACTTGAATCATCTGATTTTGCTCTATTTTGAGAAGATAATTTATTTTCAGTTTCATTCATTTTCTTTTTTTGCAGATTAATATTCACTTTCACACGTTCATTCTCACAAGTTTCACTTAAAACAGAATTGTTTCGGCCACTGTCAGAATGGCTATCATCCACTTTATGAAAACTTTTTTTCGTATATTGTGTAGAATCTTTATTTTTCTGCTCTATTGTACAAATATCTTTGCTCTCTCTTTGGCTAAAAGAATTCTCACTGTTGTCAAAGGTTGCTTCATATTTTGCACTATGTTTTACTCTTGAGTTATCTGAATAATTTATAGAGCCTGAGTGCTTCCCTTCCCAAGTTATCTTTGAATCACTTCCCTCGGGATTCTTATGTTTATATTGTTTATCATTTGTTGTTTTTATGTTGTTAGTGTTATCATCATTGTAACTTCGATCAAAGGTGGATCTTTTGGAGGATTTCACATAGCTGCCTGAACTTCTCTCAACAGTAAAACTTTCAATAGTATCATGAGATCCAGATTTCCTTACATTCTCCCTATCTACATCCAAAACATTGTCTCCACTATTGCTGCCTAAATATTTTGTTGCACGTCTCTTAGATACATTTGAAACAAACGATTCCTTGGATTCTGAAACTTCATTACACACACTCTCTTGGTTTTTATTGTCTACTGAGGTACTTCTGTCCTTTTCCCAAACATCCCCTTCTTTTACATTGATTTTACTCTTCACACGACTAACATCTATATCACAACATGGAACACTTTTCTCACCAGTCTTATTATTATCATCTTTTGTACTTTCATTTGAAGATTCTACAGAAAAGCGAGATCTTCCAACAGGATCATCATTCCCTGGTGATGTCACCTTTTGTACATTACTATAACTACTTAAATAACGTCTTGTGCAAGTTTCCTCATGCTCTCGCCTCCAACTTTTAGTTCGTCTTTCAGGTACAGCATCTCCTGTAGAAATAGCCGCATCCATCCTACAATTCAAATATAAACTTTATGAATTTAGCTGTCAAAGGTAAAGATCTCGGTTCTTATTTCTAAAACAATCATTACTCTACTAATTATTTTTATATATTTAGTTATTTATTTAAATATTAAAAAGGAGAAAAGAAGTTTAAATTTAATTATAAATTAACATGGATACAGAGGTAAATAAATTATTTATTAATCATTTATAGTTGTCAATATTAAGATATTAATTTATGCATAAGCAATATCATTTATTGGCCATTTGCCAAATAGGGAAATAAATTAAATGAAATGCAAATACACAAACAAGTTCTAATGAGCATGCTGAATATTAATATAACAAACTTCATCCAGTTCAATAATATAATACATAACATCTTATCATAAAAATTAATCACTGTTTCAACGTTTGAATTGATGTATCTGATAATGTTGAGTAATAGCCTTTAATAGTCTCAGACAGAATGATGACAAAATAAAATGAGTTATGTCATATACCTAAGCAACTGGTTTCACTTATCCTACACAATTTGAAGCTATAAAACATTTATTTTAATCTTCTTTCTCAAACATTTCTATCTCATGTTTCAAACGTTTGTAGGTTTGAAAGAGGAACTTTCATTATTTAGAAGTCAAGTATATCTTAACACTTCAATCATCCAATTTTCGCCATTATTTAATAGACCATTTTGATTAATAAAAATATAGTAATTATATGCCAAGACATGCAGTTATACTTCATATTCATAAAATGCACACATTAGAAACAAGTGGATCATAAGAAATGATAAAGCATGTATATTATGGTACCATTGCTAGAAATGGTGGTAACACTGAAATAAGTCTAAGATACAAAAATAATAAGGAGATAATTGAGATTAATGTGTTTTTTTTTTTCACGTTAGAGCAAAAACTACCCCTGTGACGTAAAGGAATTGATAAAAGAAAGCAAAACAAGCTTGACAGGTGATCCTTCATTAAGTTCAAAAATGCTAAAAAGCATTGATTTATATCAGGGAAAACTTCTAATGTACGTTATAAGTTGTATATATTTTTTATTGAAACAGGATTTGGGAAGCAAAAAATAATGTGAGCACTTGTGTGCTAACTAATAGCAAGTTCAGTTACTCACGAAGATAATCAGTGGAACTTCGCTTCAATCGCTCAACTTAGATTTCTAACACCCATGCCATGAGGGTGCGTATAACACTGTAGAGGGATCAACACTTCAAAACTCTAACACTTCACTCTCAAAATTGACAGTATTTACATATGAAGTTCACCTGTGTACCATCCGCCATACACACGTAACATTGGTTCCGTGTTGGAGTCGTATATGAAATATTTTCTCGGAGTCGATTCCGGTATGATGAGAGAACGATCACACTCATTTTTCCTTGGTAGATCGGCATTAAAGAGGGAAACACGAATTGTCTTGCAAAATTTCAGTCTTGTCAAAAAACTAAGAAAAGTACTTTCCACATCTTTGCCTCATAAGCACGTGCTCGGAAGAACATAACATAACAAAATAACAATATCTCAATCAAATCGAAAATAACAGCCTATAATTTTATGTATGTTAGAAAATTCAAACAAAACCACCTCGGCTGTGACTATAGTATACAATCAAGAAAACGACAGCATCCATCAACTACAAACTATCCAATTACAATCCATCAGCTACAACCATTAAGTAACTAAACAAGAAAAAAACTAAAAATTACAATAGAAGAAAAAGTTATCAACACGGACGGTCCAAGGCGATCGTGGAACTCACATACACCAAATAGCTACAGAAACATCGCAACTGAAGATACAGAAGATCGCGATACTGCATTGTCGCACTCCTGATACATTTCTGGGAAGCAAGAAAGTTTCAAAAATCCATTATTATTATTATCAGTTAATGAAAAAAATATCGAAATTAAAAGTGAGCACAACAGTAAGGTAAAGTAAACATCGACAAAATATATCTACCACTACAATTATCGGTCAATAATTTAATTAATTTAATTGATTATTTCCAATTAAATGTCTACTTTAGTAAGTTTAATCCTCACAAGTTTTCCAAAATTAAAATTGGTCAGAAAATTGTGTTTGTTCAACAGTTTTGTCGCTGATCTCTCTCGTGCCCGTATAATGTGCTACGAGTTTTCTCCATTTTAAATTTTTTAATTGATATTTTACATGTAATATTTAAGAACTCATGAGTAGAGCTTGGAAGTTCAAGCATTTATTTTTCCTAAAATAGGCAGGAAAAAACAATCCATTTTGTCTAAAATAGGCATGCGAAAAAGGTTCTGGCTGTATTCTGGCTGAAGTAGAAAGTGAAACACAAGAAACATAAAAAATCACAATTTAAAAATATTTATTATATTCAAGTTATTAATTTATGTAATATTATTGTTATTTCAAATGATTAATTATTGTAAAAAATAATAGTTAAAATGATCCACATTTTTATTCTTACTCTAAAATTTACAATAGCACATACGTGGAATGGAACTATATTTTCTTTGTAATCTTGATTGCACATGACCATCCGGTTCGACTACGAATTTTACTCTCAACCCTGTCTCTACGAAATGCTATTGTGGGCTCCCTTTTGAATCTTGAAATGATAACTGAGAAAACAGAATTATAGATTTCGTTCTTCGCGCTTGTGTAATTTCTAGAAAGGAAGAGAAAATAAGGAAATGAGAAGGGTATATCATGTACAGTTGGCTCTACCTTCAAAAGGGATCCGAGGCCTTACACAAACAGAATGAGATTTCTCATGAGAGAACAAGTCTGTCAACATCAGTAAAAAATATTGAAAATCTTCACTAAGATCTTCTTCTTTTCCCTTCAGGACACAACCTGACACTAGAGCCTCCGCGCCCACATAAAGACAATACACAACCGTACCTTTTTGTTGTCCAGACTTGCAGGTGTTTCCAGTTTGATAGAGATTGGTGACAGGAAGGGAAAGGGGGAAAATAACGTCGAAAAAGGCACAAATAAGCCAAAATGAAAATCTAAAACAACTCCAGAAGTACAAGTAAGTGATTCCTATTGTTAAAAGTCACACAATCGTTACAATGAAAAGGCATTTTGACAAACTTCCGGGCTCTACTCATGAGTGTTATCAAACTTCAAAATTTAACTTTGTGGCCACCGTAGAAGATACTGCTATGTGTTCCAAGATCAATGTTATCGCCTTAAGTAGGTAACATGGCATTATGTAGTATAATGATGTCAAATTTTACCAAAACGTCGATACATCGATACATCACCAAAAGGTTTCTGATGTCGATTAAAATATCGATGTTTTAAATGTGCTAAAACAGAATGTATTTTCCACCTGTTTCCATTTTAAGTTATGGTACTTAAACGAGATATATTTTATTGTTGTGTCACGGGCTTGATTTCAGGGGAAACGCATCGGAACGGCGTTCCGGCACCTCTTATGAATCGGTATCGCGTATGAAATGCTACAGAAAAGAGCAATGAGCAGTGGCGGCTGGTGCCCCAAAAGACTGGAAGTTGCATCTCCATCGAATGACGGAAATGAATTTTCGAAAATTCAAATTACGAAAATATAATAAAAATGTAAGCAGTTCAAATTAATTAAAACTAAGTTAAATAAAAGTCTATTGAATCATTACTCACATGATTTTATACGTCGTGATGCATCGTCAGGCATATTATACTTCTCCCGCGCAGGTGGTTCTGGCTTTGATTTCCACTGGACCTCCAGCACATCGCAACAAGGATCCCACAATCGCTGCGAGCCAGAGGCCAATCAGCCTCCTTCCTGTTATGGGAAAGTTACTCGAAAGGCTTTTACTCGCGCGAATTCTGCCAATTGCTCTCTCACGGAAACTCATCCGTTTGCCTTCAGACCAGGCCATTCCGCTTCACTACAAGCACTTTGCATGGCTCAGCAGATTTCCGCTGATCTGTTACTTACACAGGATGTACCTGTCATATTTCACGACATGGTGCAAGCCTTTGACAAAGTGTCACACAGTACGCTAATAATAAAACTTCGGCGCTGCCTTCCACAAGACGAAATCGAAATTGTTAAGTCTTTCCTCACAAACCGCGCATTCGTGGTCAATGTGGGCAAAGCGAGATCCTCAAAGCGGAGGACTGCAGCCAAGTCCCTCTGGGCTCCGTCCTCTCACCGCAACTGTTCTCGCTGTATGTCAATGACATCCCACATACGAATAAGGCCCTTGCTTTACGCTGATGACATAGCCGTCTTAGCAAGAGGAATAAACCCAGATCACAAATTGAAAATACATAAAAAACAGATGATCCTGACGCTTAGTAGGCCGAACACAAACACATGACTTTCTCAGAGGAAAAGTCGCAGGCAATCTGTTACACCCGTTGCAAACACAAATACACTAAATGTTTTACACCACCAAAACAAATTATACTTGGCACACAAAAACTGACATGGGCGCCGTAGGCAACTTATTTAGCCGTCACATTTGATCGAAGGATGCGCTGGCATTTACATGTCAGACGATTTCGATCAAAATTACAGCAAAGAGTTCTACTCTTACAACCTCTTTTGAAGGAACATACATTCCCCTTGGAACTTTGCTTGGCACTCTATAAAACGTGTTGCCGCGGCTAGTGGCCACCTACGCTGCGGCAACATGGTGGATCACAGCACAGCAGTAAAAGGATACGCTTGAGCTAATACAAAGTCCTACGGCTCATAGCACGCCCTTCGTTTCGGAAACGGTTTAAAGTATTGAGGAAGAAACTTGATATCGACTCCTTCCTTCAATTCTTGAGACGGCTTTCGTTTAACGAAGCCGATCAAATCTTTCAAGCCAACGAAGCTCCGTCAACGCTAAAACAATTAGCTAGACACGTCGCCAGTATATGGTAAAGAAGACAAGCACTTTCCTCTGATATTCTGAGGGCGTAGTGCAACACAAAAGCCGATTTGTTTATTGACTACGGTCCGACGTAAACCCACATCAGCCACTTACACATAGCAGTACAACTCGAAATGCGTGCGAACTGCAACACAACTGAAAACAAATCTGAGCCGAAAAAAACAAACAACAAGCACTATTACTTCGACACGTTCCATACAAATAAAATTATTTTATTTCGAACGTAGCACCACCTTGGTACATTGTGTAACTAAGATCCTTCCACACAGATGTTTATATTCCACCAACGCTCTCCGTGGTGTAACTATAGCCTGCTGTATCTACCGAGATAGGGACTGCCTTCAAGATTGGTTAACTTTACAAAAAGAATTCATCAAGTGTACATTTTAAATCAGTAAATGTAATATCAAAGGAGAAAAAAATCTCTAAATACCTAAAACAATGCACTGAATATCGTCAATAATTGACTGAACTTGTATACTTTCAATGACAAGCGCAATTCATAAAATTACATTGCAACGAGTCTTGACGAAAAAAGAATTTTGGGATTCCCCTGGGACTCCTTCGTTCGCCGCACAACGCTAGAAAGCGCCACCAGCTGGTTGATCAACCAAAACGGCCTATGTCACCCGTGTTAAGATGGTTAGAGAGAGATATTTCCTAGTGGATAGAGAGTCCATATTACATTTAAAAAATTTTATTTTCGAGATAAGTGGGTATTGTGAGAAATATATAAAGAAAATATGGACTATTTGTTAAGAGTTTTATTTAATTACACGAATTAATTTTGTTATATAGATCATAAATAAAAATATTTCAATACCATATAAAGACCTACCGTTGACACGTTTTGTTGTCGTCTAACAGGTATTTTCAGTTTGATAGAGATAGGTGCCTGGAGGATAAAAGGGAAAATAACGACAAAAGGGCACAAATAAGGCGAAATGAAAATTAAGACAACTCCAGAAGTATAATTCTTAGCAAGTACCAACTTCTTAATTGAACTTCTAAGCTAGAACCAACAGATCACGTGGCTAAGGAATGAAAAAATGAGGCATATGAATGAATGAAAAAAAACACTATTAAACAATTAGCAAGAGAAAAACTAAAAAAGTAACATAGTCATATCTATATTTTTTACAGTGATCGCCAATAATGGCCAAAATTTCATCTGCCTTTGATAAATTGGCAACGCCGTAATGTACTTGAGATTGGCATATCTGCTCAGTGTTCATTCTTGTTCAAATTTTCGTTGTTTTGAGCCACTTTGAGTACTGTTCGTTGCCTAGTCGACACGCGGTAAACTATGAGCGAATTGGTGGAATATTTGTTTCCAAAGCGGAATTTGAGAGCAGACGAAAGTGTTGTACATATCTTCGAGAAAGTCATCAGATGGAGATGCCACTACGAGCACAGTGTTGTCGAGTGGGACATCCGTCTAGAAAGAGCGCTTTTCGGCTTGATACCTTCGAGAACTGTTTTAGCCGTCGCAATAAATTCTTGCACTTTCATTTTCACGTTAACCCACGTAGGTGTTATTTCTTTCTTAATCTTTTTTGTCCATTTACGGAAACGAAGAGGGCAAACAGACCGTACTAATTTTCTGTCTTTGTCTAATAGAATTCCTCCCCCCTCACTTCTATAATCGTTGTCTCCAGCTCTTGGTCAGCGTCCTCACTTTCCACTACGCGGCCCCGGGTTCGATTCCAGGTCGAGTCAAGACTATAGTGTTCGTTTTCCTTGCAATATCCCAGTATGTGACAATGAGAACATTCTCTTCTCAGGTCGAGAAAATTGGAATTGGGCGTGACGCTATCTACGTACTAACCACACGTGTCCCCTTAAGCCATGGCCGCGAGGCAGGGAAGTCGCCGGTAAGCCTGAGCTGACCCAGACTGTCACGTCAAGTACATACATACACTTCTATTATATATCGCTATTTCACTAAATTCACTATAATTGCTAATATGATAACTATATTCATGATGCATTCAAAGTACAAAAAGTGCTACAGAGACGAACGTATTCTCTGATGTAGCTGCGAGGCAAAACATGGGCGAATGTCGTGTAATTCAGAAACGATCCCATGGTGGTCTGTAGTGGAGCCCAAATCGCTTATTGTGAAAACATCTTAACGGCCGTTTATTTTCCAAAACAGTAGTACACCACATGATTTAAGGAAATAATTAAATTTTGTTCATGTGGAAATTTCGAAACGTGGAATATCTGAATTGAAAAATTCTTGTTAATCTTGCAAATGTATTTTTTTAAGATCGTCTTTTTAACACATTTCACGCGATATGAGGTACGGCGTTTCAGTCAGACGCGTACACTTTCGAACGCAAACAGACAAATTCCACCAGGGGATCATCTGTAGACTCATTGGTGCACGAACTCTCTGACGTGTCCTTCTCTTAAGCGCAGATTCATTGTTTAATCTATTCTGTTAAGCATCCTTTACGCTATCCGAGCACAAATTTTAATAAAAAATTGAAGCCAATTTTGAGAAAGTGTTTCAAACTTTTTGAGGCTTCATTTAAAGTACCCTCCAAAATCAAAATATTCGTTTCAAACTCAGAGGGCCTTGAGTTCACTTAAATTGATCGGAGAATATCAATTTTGTAGAAAATCGGCTAAACGGAAGGCGCTGGTGTTGACCAGGGACGGACAAACAGACGTTTTGTCGGCAATCAATTTTTCGGTATCAGGGACCCACAACACATGGATTCTGCATAGACAACGTGCTAGAGGACGTAATTTACTATATTTAAGAATAAGTTTGATCCACGTTTTCGTTACCAGGGCCCGGCAATAACAGACTTTCTGCCAAAAACTCACCGTTTTCCAGAACACGACTACAATACTTTCTCTTCTTACGATGTGGCTGAGGTGGAGTGTAAATTGACAGATATAATCTGTTAAACATCATACCTCGTCATCCTTCCATAACTAAATTTGTACCTTGGAACGAAGGATCATCACAATTGGAAGCCTGTGGAACTTGTGTGTAGCTGAAAGCTAATTAATTGTGAGTTTGTCATCATCACATCGAAATAAATAGAGGAAATATAGTTAATACATATAATTGAACCACTAAATTGTTACAAGACGTGAAACGGAGAACCTGGTATGCTGCATGAAAGCATACTTCATTGAATTCAAGAAACACAAATAACGCAATTGAATGTTAACATGATATGCGGTGATTAATTGTTATGCAACCGACATTTACAGTCCATGATTGGCCTGAACAAAATGAATAAGAAAACAATTGTGAGGGATTCACAGTAGAATTGACACATAGTGCTGTAAAAAAATCACAGAAAGTTACGTGCGACGACTGGACGTACTGCCGGGCGTATTGATGCACTAAATAGCTCGTTCCCAATTCCGTCCAGGCTGGGAGTTTCTTGTGGCGCCCAGAGGTTGAGGCAGGCACGTTGGCAGGCCTGCCATACGGCAGAATACATTTAAGTGTTCGTTATATATGAAATAAACATATTCTCCGTGGTGGTAGCAGATATCATGTGGTAATCCATGGTATTGTAAATGAAATAATCTCCACAATAGTTTAAATAGTCTTCACTATTGTGGAGATTATTTCATTTACAATACTAAACATATTCTTACTAGAATGTTGCTCGCACAGTCACTCTTTAAGTAAAAAGATCAACGCAATACCTTTGTGCAATGTTCTCGAATGAAATCAATTGCTGCAACCGTTCGTAGAAATTCGAAATATGTTGAACTACCAAAGTAGAAAATTAGTCATGCACACGTGAGTATTGAATATACAACGATGTAAAATAGACACGAAATTGTCGCGAGGTGGCAAGGCACGGGAGTGCAAATGCCATTACTCTGTAATTGATTATCAAAGTAACATAATCAACACATCATACAATACACTAAACTATTGCATTGACTTTGAATAACTTGCACACGCGTACATTGAGATGTGAAGAGTTGAATAATGAGCACGAACTTATGCGACACGGATGTGCTCACAACACGGTTCTCTCTCGCACTGACTATCCGAGACGCAGTCGCTAGTTTCGGGCCGGTTTGAAGCTCCAGCGAATTGGCACGCTCCTTACAAATACATTATAATTAAGAAACTAAAGTTATTGTTATTTACAAATGAAATGAATTGTAGGGTTACTTGGCATTTTCAACTGTGAAAATTACAATGCCAGTTTTATGTTTAAAATATTGAGGTGACAGTGTTACGTAATGTGGTGCAAGTGTGCGTCTGTAACCGCCGCGGTACGTGCATAGAGCGGGCGCTTCCCAGAAGGGCTGGGACGGTTGAAAGTCTGAAAGCCATCGTGCACAAGCTTGCTTGCACATGCTGTAATTGAACCCTTTCCAGAAATTATTTGTACTAAAACCTGACTGCATTGATGTGCGTGTCGAAATAAATATATTTGAGTTGCTTGCACGAGCATGAAGCAAGTGCGAGAAAGTAAATATATCTCTCGAACCTGGAGGAGACAGGTGCTACGCCCGCAACCGGAGCGCTCGCAACATCAGCAGCAGTCACAACAGCCCCCGCAACGGCGAAGAGATGAGCAGCAGGAGGCTGTATCCAGGTGCCATAGCCAGTGTCCACAGGAGCGCCTCGCAAGTACTCACAATTACGCGAGGAGAATGTAGTGTCCGCCTAGCCCGACACTTCAGAAACCGTGGACGAAGATGTGATTCTGACAGTTCTTTCGCCACGTGCTGTGGTACGTCATGTGATCTGCTCCGAAGCAATCAGTTTGCGAGGATTTGTTTACTTTCTCACAGCCAGGGTACAGGATTACCGCTCATCTGGCACGCACGTAATCGCGGAGTCGATAAGGTTCGACTGTGACGAAGGTTATGAACATGATATCAAGATGTCTATCGGTAAGTGTTAAATGTTTTGAAATTTCGTTTGTCTTCACGTAGGTGGCGCTATGTGCGTAGCAACAGCGCTTCGAACCGCCAGAGTCGCTTGGTATTGTAGTGGCCCGGACCGCCGTCAGTAAGCAGCAGAGTCCCCAACTCCGTCGTCATGAGCGAGTATACTTCGGTTTTTGTAACGTAGCGCGTCAGAGCCTGTCTTCACGATGGAATATCTCACGCCATTTCGCGTCTTTCTCCGTCGAGCCGCTGGACCATCGCACTGCTTGATACGGTCGCGATCATGCGACATCTAGCGGCACGACCGAGAAAGGCCCGAAATGCCGTGAGATATTCCATCGTGAAGACGGGCCCTGACGCACCCTGACGCGCCACAAGAAGTATAACCAGGCGACGGAGATGTGACCCCCTCCAGCCGGAAGGGGAAGCAGCAGCCCCTCTGTTCGGTAGGGCGACCTTTTAAGGAGCCGCCCAGCGCCGGTGGCCCATTCTCGGTATTTCGCAATTATGTAGTTAACATTTCAGTAGTAGTTACGCTTGACAAGGCCACGATCGTGCGACATCTAGCGGCACGACCGAGAAAGACGCGAAATGACGTCACATATTCCATCGTGACGACGAGCCTTGACGCGCCACGTTATACAAACCGAAGTATTGGGCAGAAGTGAAGAGGGGAGGGGCACCTCGCCGTCTGCGCATGTGTCAATGCCCGTCGCAACCTCGTGGCGTACGGTAGAATCATTTTGGCGTCCAAGCAATCAGAAGCCAGCTTTAACAATGTGCCGATTCAATAACAGGAAACCACTTAAAAATGATAAGAAAACGTATTTCGCTGTCTTGCAAGATTATCAATACAATATTTAGAGTTTTTTATTAATATTTTACGTGGGAATGCTCAGCATCTTAGCGTCCCTGACTCTATGTCTCTGATAGATTATCCCAAGCTACAACATTTGGATATACTAAAACCAGTCCCGCGTCTTGGCATGGAGAGGCCGGGCGATCGCCCGGGGCCCCGCAAGTCAAGGGGCCCGATGATGTGACTGATGGAAAAAATAGTAAAAAATTGAAAAAGAAATCGGAACTCGAGAAAATCGTTATCGTAATTTTATAAGTCGCGGGACAGATAGTCTCACATTTCACAAAATTTTCATTTTTACTTTCCCGTGTACGTACGTATTTACGGAGTAATATACATAGTGTAGGGAAAGTTATGTAATGCTGCGGAAAATAGATTTCGAGGAATCAAAGGAAATACACGTTTTGGGGTTCCCAGATACCGAAAAAGTGTTGTTTTTTTCACCGTCCGTCTGTCCGTCCGTCCGCCTGTGAACACTGTCAGCGCCTAATTCATGCGTAGGATTTTTTCCAAATTGAAGAAACCATTGTCCATCCGGCTCGAGTCGAATCTTTGAGATTTTGAAAACATCCTTTAAAATTTGGGGTACTTTACATGAAGCCCCCCAAGGCTTTTTCAAAATTTTCTCAAAAACTGCTTCAAATTTTTCTTTAAATTTCTTTTAAGAATAGAGTAAAATACACTTACAAAGGTGGCATAGGTCCGATTTTTAGATTTAACTCTGAATTTTCAAAAAATAACAAAATTCCAATTTTTTCGGGTATCTTCTTACAACTTGAAAATTAAGATAGAGATTTTTCCTTCAAATAAAATTTGTTCTCCATAGTTAGTTCTTTCATTAAGGCCACGTAATTTTTTTTTAAATTTTAGTAGTTTTCGCGCAATATTGTGAGCAATGTATGCAATTTTTAAAAATTACAAAAACAAGATTTTTCTCGCCGATCCGGTGGCCGACATCGCTAAGACAGCAGTGCCGTAGCGATCTCGGACTGAAGGATCGTGGGTTGGAGTCCCGCCTCTGGCATGGCTGTATTGTGTTAGTCCTTTCACCCCCTATTATCATTATCGTGTCATCCTCACATTTACCATACCGTTACAAGCAATAGTGGTCGCTAAGGACCTAGTAGTTGATGCGACATTAAATTTTAAAAAAATTCTCGGAAATTCTTATTTTTTCTTTAAACTTTCATTAGGGATAGTGCTAAATGTACTCTATAAGATGACATAGACGCCATATTGCTCTATACTTTTGTTTTTTCCAAAATTACAAAAATGTATTTTTTGATCTCTGTCTCGTCGTTAATATTTAAACTAGTGGCAATTTGTTCCCATTATTATATTTATGAGTACGTGTGCTTTAAATAGTGCCAAATAAAGTTATTCGAAAACGCAACAGTTTTGTGTGAAAACTAGCACAAAATTCCACAATTTCAGAAATGCTCAAACCCCATTTTCTCAAAAATGGCTCCAAATTTGTTTTCAAACTTTTCGAAAGGGTAGTGATAATTACACTCTGTAATATGACGTAAAGTTCATTTCGGGGGCATTAGTTTGTTTTTTCAAATGTTACACAAATGTAATTTCTTTGAAAGATTTATCACGCCGTTAATATGTACATTTCCAGCAATTTGTAAATTATTGTATTTGCGAGTTAATGTACTTCAAATAACTTTGAATGAAATTTTTCGATAACTCAAACATTTTCTATGAAAAAAAGGTTCTAATTACGAAGCTTTAACGCCAGTTTTTTAAGAAAGGCTCCAATTTTTTTAAAAGAAAATTGCCATTTAGGTCGAAATTTTACTGTTCTTTATTATTCTTAAAATAATATTTCCGTTTTACTATTAGGAAATCGAAAAATTGAGACTTAAAAAAAATGTACTTTGGGCGGCGATAGATGGCAGCAGGTGGAGTACGTGGCAAGTTCGAATAGCTAGCCGAGACCAAAAGGAACAGCAAACTAATACGGGAAAGCCTGCGCCATTCTCTAGCACCACGGAGTGGCGTCGTAGCTATCTCTTAGTCAGCGTGATCACTTTCCACTACGCGGCCCCGGGTTCGATTCCCAGTCAAGCAAGATTATGGTGTGCGTTTTCCTTACAATGTGCCAGTGTATCTTGCTGTGTGACGATGAGAAAATACACTTCTAAGGTTGAGAGGACCGGAATACGTCATGGGGATGACTACATGTTAACCACACGTATCCTCTTAACCCATGGCCGCGAGGCAGAGACATCGCCGGTAGGCCTGAACCTATTCAACGTGTTATAGCGTCAAGTACATACTTACAAGGTAGGACTCTATGAAATAAATTGAATGACGTTAAAATTAGTTCTACTGAAATTCATATTGATTCATGGAGAACAATAAGTGATTTCATTAAACAGTTACTAAACACAAAAAAAATAACGTTTTAAGCACGTATGGAAATTGTATAATTTGATCACTAAATACGTTAACTAAAAACTATTGTAAAATGTATTTCCAAAACTTTTTCTAACGTTAACGTCGTAATTTGTGTTACGTGTAATTTTTATTTCTTGAAAGTTTCACCCGTATTTATTGGATGAACCACTCCTTGAGGAGTATTCCTCGACTTGAGATCATGGAAAATCCTACATTGAGAGAGCTGAGAGAGATCACGTATGATTTTAAAAATAAGTTCAATTTTAGGGTCGAACCCTCTAAATAATCCGTCCTGGCTCAATATAACAATTATTTTAGCATGACAAAACGTGGATCAAATTTGCGATTTTTACTTCCTTGTAGATTTTTTTAAGAAATAGGAAAATTAAAGATGTTGAAAGTGATTGTCTCTGCTAGACTGTCTCCAGTAGCGTAACGAAATGAGTGTGGGCCCGCCAGCAAACCTTTTATCCAGGCCCCAGTAATGAAACTGCATACCAGACACAAGTAGTGATAGTACCTTAAATAATTTTGTGATTAGTAGTGAATAATTTTGTGATACCTTAAATCACTTTGTGATTAGAGTGTTTAGGAAAGGAAGTAGAAAATCAAGGGAATTAGGGTACACATCTCTAGTACGGCCGATATTGGAATATGACTCCATATGCTGGGACCCATATCGTGTAGGACAAATAAAATCTCTCGAAAAAGTTCAAAATTTGTTAGGAGAGGACATTCTACTTCTGAATTTATATCTTTGGAACAACGCAGAGAGAAATCGCGTCTTTGTGCGTTATTCAAATCAGTACGAGGTGACCGTCCGTGGGGGGAAGGAAGTACAGGCAAGATTATCAAAACCCACAAACATCGCGCGAAAGGATCATGGTTCTAAACTTCGGCAAAGAAAACAGAGAACAGATGTAGGTAAATTCTCATTTGTAAACAGAACAATACAAAAATGACACGAATTGCCTGCATCAGTGCTGGAGACTTTCCCTCAGAATGTCAAAAATTTTAAAATAAGTAGTACTTTTTTTAGAATATGTTAACATTATTTTTTTAAAATTATTGTTGTTATTTTATGTCAGCTTTAGAATGATAGTTTTAATATACTAATCTTGTAAAATTGTATTAAGTAACACGAAAATATTATAATGTTCCTTTGATTGTTTGTGTTGTGTATTTGTAGTAACTACTTACAAAACGCTACCACCGGAAATTTTCCATGTATTTCTCAGTAGCAAAATAAATATTATATTCTATTGTAATAAAAATATCCCCTAAAAATAGGCCCTGGGCCCGCCCGCATTGCGGGCCTTACGTTACGTCACGTTACGTAACGTTACGCCACTGTCTGCCTCATCATACCTATAATTAAGAATGAGGATTGTGCAATAAACAGATTTTATACTACGTTCGTAATTATTGATAAGTTGATTACTTTTATGTCAAGATGATTGTATGCCCAAATGTAAATTTTTATTAATTAATAAATTTATGAAGTAAATTTAAGAATGTCTCTCTCTCTCTCCCTCTCTCTCTCTCTCTCCCTCTCTCTCTTTCTCTCTCTTTTCTTTCTCTCTCTTTCTCTCTGTCTCTCTCTCTCTCTTTCTCTCTCTCTCTTTCTCTCTCTCTCTCCCTCTCTCAGAGAGAGATAGAGAGTAAAAAAGTCGGTTTAGTTACATTTATGACTCAGGAATGGCAGGACCAATTGTAATTATCTCTAATATGTTGGATCTATCTCAAAAATTCACCAGATAGTGCTGTAGAACACAACTAAATATTAATATAAAATGCAACCCGCACTACACTCGGCAGGATTTTTTGAATCTGTATCGTAAAATAACTTCTAAACAAAGGGTTAAAAACTCTGGGAATTAAAAACTAAAATGTTTAAGTCCAAGAAACGTTTATCACACCGTAATGTACAGGATGAGATCTTCTTGAACATTCTATTCCATTTTTACTGAGGGGAGGAAGGAGACGAAGAGAGAGAAAGTGAGATAGAGGGCCGAACAACGTCTGCCGGGTTTCGCTAGTTACTGAATATATGCCAGGATTTAGGCATATGTCTTTAGGCCTTAGTTTTCATAGTACAGTAGGTTACCACATTGACCATTGACTAGCGTAGGGAAAATAATGGTAAGTGCCTTTTTGGTCACATTTGATTTGATCCTTTTTTCCTAGTCACTTTGGCAGTAATATCACACACATAGGATTTTATTCATTGATTTATTGATTGAAGTTGTTGTCTGCCATAGGATAAAGTTTGAGTAAACTTGTACCATGTCTGTGTAATAGTGCTGCCACAGAAGCGAGGAAAAAAGGAGCAAATCAAATTTTGTTGAAAAGGCACTTACTGTTTTGTTCTCCTGAACTGCTCTATTTGTCATTGCCTTCTTCTGTAGGTATGATGATAAGGATGATAATGAATGGTGATGTGATATGAATCATTAACATAGGCAAGGAGGTTCAGATGGAATACATAACTGTGGTTAAAAGAAGTCAACATTACCAAAACCACATGATGAAAATGTGCTTGCCTTTTGCAGGAGTCAAACATGCAGCCATTAGCTCCATGTATTTGAATGATGCTCCAAGCCCTTCAATACCAAGGCCGGCCATTAATATTCTTAATTTTTATACACTTTTCAGCTTATTTTTTTAAAGTAGTATCAATAAGTAGTAAACAATTTTATACAGCACCAAAGAATTCTGACCGATCATTTTCCTACAGGTTCCAATCAATGTCTCGTACAAACAAAAATCAAACAAGCAAGAGAATACTAGAAAATTCTGAATAGTACAAGTGGATGGTGAAAATATTCTTCATACTATTAACTCAATATAGCTATAGGTATGTCACAAATTTAAATCAAAGTTTGTAGTTTTTATTGGGTTTTCTTCTTTTGAACAGCTTTTGCCAAACTTATTTTAAATGTAATTTAATTAGATAGTTCTATGGGGGAAAAATCGCAATAACACTTGACTCCCTACTTCTGTTTTGAAAATAGTTATAGTCAGTCTTGTGGCATTCAGTCACACACAGATATCTTGTCAGTGTTGTTTTAGTGATATTTGGACTAATGGACTTCAAACTTACTTGGATTTGAGGTGAAATGACATTAATTGTAATGAGATTTTTGTGGAATACAATATGAAAAACAATTTTCTCTACTATTATTATCATAATTATTGTGGTTAGCACATGGTAGACATTATGAGCAAGATGTTTTTAAAAGTGCACCACTAATTGTAAAATTTATGTAGAGAAAATTATGTGTTATTTATGATTCATAATTTCAACATGACATACTAGTTTCAAATTTTGCATTTGTATGTGTTATGCTCTGTGAATGTTATTCAAGCAATTTATGATTTTACTCAGTGCTTTACAATCTTTCCTATTTTCAACCTCTTTCAGTGCTAATTTTTTGTTCTAAACTTTATATCAAGTATTTAGTTTCATATTGAATGTTTGCATTGTACTGCAATGTTCATATGTTCTGAGCTAGTGTATTCATAGCTACATTCTTCTCATTTAAAGTAAAACCTCACATAACAGCTGGAAAAGCAACAGAGACAACAAGGCCAGGTATTATTTATATTCATTTGTATTCAATATCATGTTTCAAAGTTTGGAAATTAATTGTTAATAACCCTGCATGTTCTCATGAGGTGTGACATCTCCCCAGAATTTTTTTACACCAAACATTAATGTTTTTTCAAGAGTTTCAAATAATTACTACAACAGCTACATTGATAGAATACATTGCAGTCACATAGTTCAGTCCAATTCTTTTCATAGTTGCATTAGAAGTAAGGATTGGGCACAGTTCTTTCCAGTGTGCCTGTTGCGAATCCAATTTTTACAGCAGTTGTAACTAGTGTCTAGTTTGTGTAGTGTGTAGTTATAACCAATGTTTTGTTTTTAACTTCATGAAAATTACTTGAAATAAACAAGAGAGAAATTGTAGCAAGAACCAGCAGTGAGTGGCTGAAGAGATGTACGTACCTATTATTATGCAAATTAGTTTATTGTCATTGAATGGTTTAATACTAAGTAAAAGTAACACAACTTGTTATTAAATATTTTTTGGATTACCACACACTCCAGGGAGGTCTATGTGTGTTATAATTTTGTGATCATGTGGGGTTATAAGTTACATAGTTTACATCCAACATTCATATTCAACATGCAATAAGTTTCTGTTAAAGTCTCTATCTGGTCCCATATGTACTATAAAGCAATGTATTACTAACTAATTTAAAGTCTGAAAATATAAAAAACAAATGAGTGAGAGACAATAATTTATTTTAAGGAAGTCTTAAGCCTAAATAAGAGATAAGCATTAGCATTATTATTTGCAACTTTTTTCATTTATTCTTGGAACAAATGCTGGACTGTGAGGGAAACTAATCTGAATAACAGTGGTATTTAATACATCCACAGCATCTCTACCTCAAATTGGCCCAGGCTGAAGGAATAAAGGGGAATGACTGACTGCAACATTACGAGACAAGACAAAATTTAATGGAGGAATAGAAAATATACTTTTTGATATGACTGTTTCATATTGTCTCATGGCATTGACTCATTTAAAGTGTTTTATCTAACTTATTTCCATTCTTTAAACAAAATAGACAGTTCTTTGTTGAAATATTTTATTCAATCATTTAAGAATTTACAATTTTTTTCTCATTTCTCTATGTTAATAACAGATTACTGTACACTGTAATATGAACACTATTTCAAAATAGAGGTTTAAAAGCTCCTGAAAATAATAATTTATCACTACATTTTTTTTTAAAGTTAAGTTGTCATTACATACTTGGAGTTTTGTTACAATAATGTTCGTTAAATGGGAATACATTGTTGTTTGTTGTAAACAAGATCAGTTTTTTATCGCATATCAGAGAAGTGTTTCAACAGTAATGTTCTAATGTTTAGTTTTTTTATTTATTTGTTTAGTAAGATGCAGGTTAATTTGTAACTATATGTTGCAATTCTCTGAAAGTTGCTTACAGGTTATCACATACATAATTTTAATTTTTTTAAAAATATTCTGAATGTTCAGTATTTCACCCAATGTATTCAGCAATAAACTTGAGGAAGATTTCAAAGAGGTAAGAAGGAAAGTGAAATGAAATTAAGTGTCCATACAATTTTTTTTCAATATTCAACATCGTATCAAGATATATTTGAGCCAGGTAAGTTATGAGATGTGTCAAGGACCTTTTTTGTGTTGTGGTCCTCACAAACTTGTAACAAAGTACAACTGGTCATCTGCTAGAATAGTTATATAAACTAAGATCCAGTAAAACTTCAGTCAGAAACATGTTACTCACATATTTCATTGTATTATTTGTAACATTGGGCAATTTTTTGGGGTGTCTTCCTACACGTATAATATTGAAGAGAAAGATTTTTTTAAATGAAATCTGTTCCATGAAAACAGATCTTGAAATAAAGTCATGTTCAATTTTTCGAACGTATGAGAATGAACACTTGAATGATTCATTGTTAGTGATTCGCGGCGCGTCAACGGCTGGCACTAGTCCCGTAAGTGTAGTGCATATTTCCCCCACAGAGGTAACTATGATCTTTCACCGCTGTATGGCAGATCCTGCGCCGACCTACCGGGGTTTTCCCCAACCAGTAATGTCCCACCAGCGGGGCACCGCCCCAGTCGGGGCAAGCTCAAAGCTCCCTACCGGTCTCACGGCAAAATCCAGCGTTCAACGAAAATATAATCACCTTTCATATCATTGCCTATTAACAATTTAATACATTCAATATTAAATACAGATAATATTACAAGCATTGACATTTTTTATCAATAAAAGAAATACTATATATATAATTTTGCAACACATAGAAATTCAATAACTTTGTATCACTGTGAAGTAGAATTTAATATAAAATGGATATCTGTATCAAATTTGAAGTTTTTTCCTGATATCTGTCGTGAAATAATTTTTTAACTCCTTTACGTCAAGCAAAAGTTATGAGAAACCTACTCATATTTTCGAAAAAATTTACTTATTCTTATTTAGATTTAGGTAGTAGTGCAGTGCATGTTAGTACATGTGTGTATGCAAGTGGTGACGATAGGACAAGGAAGAGGAAGGAAATCGCACGCGATCCATGGCTTCCGTTTTTTCAAAAACTGCTCCTAGTGTTATCTTTAATTTTTTCCCACGAATAGAAGAAGAAATGTTTAAAAGAATGGCCTAATAGCATGTAATGAGCATAATATATTTACCGTCCCTTGATACACACGAGAAGAAATTAAAACAAAAAAATTGGAGCGGTTTTCAAGAAAAATGTTTTAATAATTTTAATTGTCTATATTTAAGGTAAAATTACGCAAAATCTTCTCATAATTTCGAAAAAATTTTCACGACCTTTCATGAAGATATGAATGTAAATAACAAATTTATTTAAGGAAAAATGTTGATCTTCAATATTGTTTTTAAAGGAAGACGCGGAAAAAATTGACCTTCTGTAATTTTCAAAAAATCAAAGATTTCGACGAACATGAAATATGCACCATTCTCTTCGGTTCTTCACGCTATCCGCGGGCAGAGTTTAATCAAATTTTTGAGCCATTTTGAGAAAGTTTTGAAAATATTTCTGAGCCTTTATGTAAAATACCCTAGAAAATTAAAATATCTGTTGGAAAATCCCAAAGCGTAGTCCGTCAAAATGATCGGGGAATATCAATTTTGGAGAAAATCGGCTGAACAGTTTAGGTGCTTGCGTAAAAATATGACGCCATTTTTTAAGAAAATAATTGTTTAAATTTATTTTAATTGCATGTATATGAAGCAAAATTACAAGAAAATTACTCATATTCTCAACAAATTATACGTGACATACCTGACAAAATTGACGCATTTTAATACATGTGTTTGGAGAACAGATTTCAATATTAAAGGTGCGGGATGACGCCGAAAAAAATTATGAACTTTTACAATTTTTGAAGAACTGGTGGTTTCAACGAAAATGAGACCACCAACATTATTGTGTATAGTATCCGAGGAGAAGTTTAATTAAAAAATCTGAAGCCATTTTTGATGAAATTTTGTAAAGGTTGAGGCCTCATATAAAGTATTCTTAAAAATCAAAACATCAGTTTTAATATCGCAGATCCTTCACTTCCCTCAGATGGATTGGGGAATATGAATTTTGGAGATAATTGTTTGAACGGTTTAGGTGCTAGCGTTGACTACAAATGGAAGAACGGACGGAGGGACAGACAGAAGATTTGCCGTCAATCGATTTTTCGGTATCAAGAAGCCACACAACATGGATTCTGACTACTTGTTAGAGGAAGTAATTTACTATGTAAAGGAAAAGGATTAATCGACTTTTTCGTTACCAGGGCCCGACAATAAAATTTTTCTGTCGAAAATTCTCGGTTTTCCCGCCCACAATTACAATCATGTCTCTTCTTAATTTCTTAAGGGGGAGAGAGTAAAAAGAAAATTTTCTCCAAAACTTGTCTTTGAACTGTTTCCATGTCTTAAATAAGGAACGCATAAGAGAATGGTTTAGATTGCATTTTCGTTGATCTCTCTGAATTTTAGGAAATTACGTGTTGGAAATATTGGGTTGAGACAATTACATTTTTGATATTTATAGTGTATTATTATATATTACAATATTTACATAGATTGATTTCCGGATAAGTCTATTTTCGAAAATTGCAAAAAGGTAACATTACAAAAGTACAACATTGGAATTAAAGATTTTTGATTAAATGACAACTGTTGTATAAAATAAGATTTTAAAAAACTTTGTGTAGATTACTTTGAAAAAACTTGTATTTTCGCGGAATTTGTGCTGGAAGCTCCTCGAATTTATAAAAATCATTTTCTGGTAAACGACTTTATATTCTTTCTTTAATTTGATCCACGGATAGAGCAAATGCCTCTTTAAAAATGGCGCAGGTGTAATTTTCGTTGAACACTGAATTTACGAAAATTCCATGATAGATATTACGGGGGATACGAATGAAGTGTAAGTCCACAAAAGTGACAGGCAGTCGGCGACTGAGCGGGGTAGCGGTAAAGTGAGATAATTCCGACGACAGAGGCTCGAGTCTCAAAACGGAGAAAACGTTTTGCGGGTTGAACAAACTTTTGCAGGTTAATGTAATAATATAATATTTGCGGAGCCGTTGTAATTTAATGAGAGAAAGTGTGTGCTGTATATGTAGCTTTAAGTTTTCAATATTAACAATCTAGAATTTTTAAGTTGAATATTGAGAATCACAAGATAATTACGGATATACGTATCTTGTCCGCCCTACAATATTATCCAATAATCATGCTGTGACAGTGCACGGCGTGTCTTTGAGATGGAGCACGAACGATTTAACGATCCTTTCCTCTCAAAAAAGAGAAAATTAAACATTACATGGAAAAATAATACATGGATCACACAAGGAATTAGAATATCGTGTAAAAACAAAGGTACACTTTACTTTATTTCTAAACATCATAAAGTATCACCCTGTTTCCATGTCTACTTACAAGAATACAAAATAATTTTAAGGAAAGTAATAGTTCAGGTAAAAATAATGAAAAATAATCAGGATATTTTGAACGCTAGTAACAAAACTAAGGCAATGTGGAATATCGTAAAGATTACGACCACGTCATCTCGGTATTTAGAAACAGAAACACGTAATCTAGAAAATGGGGCAAAACTCTTCAACCAACACTTTTCTAGAATGGCGGCTGAACTCACGAAAGTACTAAAACCACAAAATGTAACTTCATTCCCTTCCCAAAAAGTTTTCGACACGATGTTTATTTCCGAAACTTCTTCTAACGAAATTTTGAGAATAGTCAGTAAACTAAAAAATAAATATTCATCTGCTTTGGTTGAATTTCCGGATTGTTTACTGAAAACTTGTGTTCCTGCCTTTATACACCCGTTAACTCATATTTTCAATACTTCTTTATGCACATGAATATTACCAGATATTTTCAAAACAGCAAAAATTAAGCCACTTTTTAAAAAAGGGAACAAAAATGAAATTCAAAATTACTGACTTAACGGTGGGAATATATTTTCATACTGATATTTATAATTACAACTCACGTCGTAGAAATCATGTTTATCACGTGTCAGTATCAACAGCTCACTACCGGAAATCCATGTTACTTTACAACGCATTGCCAGATGATAAAAACAATTAAAGTCGGTACACAAATTTAAGTTAAAAGTAAAATCTTTTCTGCTGCATAACTGTTTCTATTCGATTAGATACTATACTGAACATCAAATAAGAAAATGTTTATTTTAACAAAACAGTGATACATAATGAATTAGTTTACATTTGTATTGTATATTTTTTAAAAGACTTAATATGTTTGTAACAAAAAATGTACTTCAGCTTGCGGGTCAATGACCCCCATCTCGATCAGATTTTTGTCCAGTTTCCCTGATACATTGAGCAAATTCTGAGATGGCCCCTTGTTTTACTTCTGGACGAAAATGTGGCTTCACTATGCGCACGTATTGTTGAACTATCCTTTTGCTTGAAGTGGTAGGACTAGAGGTAAGGGCAAGTTACTATTTAGTTAGCAATGCAGAAAAATCATACTTGCAATTCATTTACCGATGCAAATAAGTTTTCTATAACTCGGGAACGAAAATGTCTAGTTTTTCAAATGTTGCTAATCTCGCGCTTTTTAAAATTTTATTTTGATTTATTTATTTATCTTTAACTGTTACTCATCTTTCAACTATTTATAGTTAAAGTGATGGGAAGATATTCTAGAAAACATGCGCAGATCATCTTCTCCCCCATACGTCACATACAGTTTTTACTGTTTTTTGACAAAATAAATATTTTTTTCTTTCTTTGTAGTTAAGTAAGTAATATTTGTTTTAACTAAAGTAATATTTTTTTCTTCTTAGTTTCTTAATAGAGCACAATACACTTATTTCAGTAACAAAAAGCAATTTTCATTTAAACTTTTGAATTTGCAATTAATTAAATACATATTATTTCCGACCTTCAGCATTTTGTTTGGTCAGTAGTTCAAATGATGACTTATTTGTTAATAGGATATTATACTACGCAGCCGTTGCCAATAAAACGAGGCAGTATTTGCTGTTGCAGTACAAGTGGTTTATTTCTCTAGTTGTGTCTGGTGGAGATAGACATTTTATTTCTGAGGATACTGTGCGCTAAGATTTTTATATAAATGCATCTGTTTTATTGGAGTCTACATCAATTATTTGGCTCGGTAGAAAACTTTTTTCAAAAAGATGAGTGACCAATTCTGTTTTCCTTTGTTCTTCGTTTATTCATCTGCTTGCGGGATTCATGGTCGGGGCTTTTGTTTTCTTTTTAGAAATATTGTACGAATGACAATAAATGTCTTGGGTTATTGACAGCTTAAGTTTTTCTCTGTTTGCAGTCTTACGTTATTATCGTTAATTCGTTTCATATTTGTTTTTACTTTCATGCCTTCTACGTTCTTACGTAGCAATTAGAAAGTTTTGTGATGCTGTTGTGGAAGTGGCGATTTTTCGACAGAAAAACCCGCATTGCTGGCCCCTGACCGAAAGTGTGGACGATTCTTGCTCCTTTACGTAATCAATTACTTCCTCGAACACGTTCTGTAGTCAGAAGCCACCTTCCATGAATGATAAAACGTCTGTCTGTCCGTCCGTGCGTCCCCCTTGTGGTCAAGAGTAACGTCTAAACCATTTGACGATTTTCTCCAAACTTCACATTTCCCCATCGATTTGAGCGAACTCGAGGGCCTGCGAATTTGAAACAAGCATTTTGATTTTCGGAGTACTTTACATTAAACTCAACAACATATTTTAATGTTAAATATTGCTAAAAATTTTGAATTATTTTTTACTCGGTGAGAGAAGGGCACGCTTACAAAAATGGAGCAGGTGTCATTTTTGTGAAATTTCCTGAAGTTTTAAAAATTGCAAATTTCAAACATTTTCGTCCTGCAAATACAGTATTGAAGAAATATATATTTTTTCTTAATGAAATCTGTTCTTCAAACATAAATATAAATGACAATATAATTAAGTTTCTAATATGACAAGTTTTCGACAAGATAATTAAGTTTCTCATAAGTACTGAATGACGTAAGGGAAATAAAAAAATATTTAAAAAAAACGGTTCCATTTTTTAAATTTAAATTTTCTCGATTAATGCAAAATATACCTATAAAAACACAGGTTTCCTTTTGGTTGAACACTTAAATTTACAAATATACCGAGAAATTAAGTACTGTTGTAAGACCACTAATTTCGAATATTCTAATAGCGCATATTTCTCGCATTATTTGTAACGGGTACGTAATATAATAATTCTATGAAGGCCTACAACAGTGTTTCCAACCAGCAAAAAGTTTCTCATCGGGATGGGAACGCGGGGGTTGTAGAGTTAAAACGCCTGACACGTTACCACTAAAAATATTAACCATAAAAAATTCCTTTTGCAATTTTCAAATCTTCATACATTTTTATTTCATAACTTATTTTAAAGAAAAGGAAGTGGTGCTCAACAGCACACACGTATGATATTTATCTTTTGCGATTTTGAATAATTCAGGGAGTCCAACGAAAATGAGACCCACACCATTCTTTTAAGCGTCACTTATACTATCAGTGAAAAAAATTGAAGAAAAATTTTGGAGCGGTTTTAAGCGAAAGTTAATCGTTTAAGTTATTCGTTTTTCTAATAATTGTTCATGATCTTTTTAAAGAGCTGATAATTTATAATATATTTTCTTCAAGACAAAACTCTATTATTAATATTGTACTATCGCAATGTTACCATTTTGCGATTTTAGAAAATACACAGAAATTACCGGAAATATATCTAGCACTTTTTTTACCGATCCTTGATACATACGAGAAAATTGAAAGAAAAGACTTGAGCCAATTTTGAAAAAATATTTAATAATTGCCTAACTTTCATGTAAAATTAAATTAAAACGACTCATATTTTCGAAAAATTGTACAGGGGGTAGTGGATTTGATTGATTGATTCTTAGTGATTTCAGGAGCGTCAACGACTGTCATTAGTCCCGTAAGTGTAGTGCATTTATTCCCCTCTGGAGTTAGGGATGATCTTCCACCTCTGATTGGCGAGATCCGTCGCCGACCTACTGTAGGTTAGCAGGATTTTTCCCAACCAGGAATCTCTCACCAGCGAGGCACCGTCCCAGTCGGGGCAAGCTTTAAGCTCCCGACCAGTCTCCCAGCATGTGTGGTAGGGCAAGTGTGTGTAAGTAAGGGGGCACAAGGAAGGACAAGGGAGGTCATAGAACAATGAAGAGGAAGGAAAGATCGCGCACGGTTCGTGGGCCGTTTGTTGGGGTACTGCTCCGGCATTCACCTGGTGTTGATCGGCGAAACCACCGATCAGAGCAGCTGGCCACTAGAATTCTCCTCCAGACAGCGACTGAATTCGACCTAGCTGACAAGCTAGTGTCGAAAATCCTGCCACCGACGGTACTCGAACCTAGGACTACTCGGTCACGAAGATGGAATCTGTGATTTTTAAAGCGCCATTTTCTGTATTGGAAAAAATCATCATAGCCGCGTTATCTTCAAGCAAAAAATGCACGAAAACATACATTTCTTTAAGCACAGATTTCATTCATGACAAAAATCTCTATCTTCAATCTACACAAAGATTTAGACCTAAAACCCGTCCTAACATATATCACCAAACTTTCTTATACATTCTTCCAAAATCTACTCTCAGTTACTGGTGCATCTCATTTCAGTCTGAGTAGAGAGCATCCCGTAGAACATCGTCTACGCAACTGACTCAACTTTCACATCCTTCTCGGTAATCTGGCTGATATTAGATAATGAAATAAATACTCCTCTCATCAAGAATCAACAATATATATTCAGCCAATCTGATACTGATACTGCTTCATTCGAATGTTTAAAGGGAGGTCGCTACAGCCATCCCCTTCGCATCTTTTTCGTTGAAAATGCGTGCTCTTAGTAACTGAAAAGCCGTATAGAGGAGCGTTGTATTATCACCTCATTCTTCATTAAAAACACTTCAATATTACCTTTGCAATGCTAATGTTTTTCAATTAGACTTAGACTTCGCCCAAAAAGGGACCAGCGCCTTTCTTTCCTTTAGCGTCCTTTCATGCACAAGCCATTCTAAGTCAAATCGCATAAAAAATATCAAAATTTGTCATTCATATTTTTATTTATATATTTCTATTTACTACATGGATCAAATATGTTAACATGTGTATATACATTTTTTCGAACTTTATTAGTTTTGCATTGTTTGTTTTGCTATTGCATGTTGAAATTTGCCAAAAAAGACGCGCATCAACGCGCAAAAGACTAACTTTAAAGTATCACTTACTTGCATACACTAATTATAGAAACTTTATTCAAATTCTATTCGAAACTTAAAAACTTGTTAATATTTTTAGATTTTGCAAACTATTTCTTTTCCTGAATTTTCAATTTAAAAACAAAAATAAATTTTGTAAACTCTATGAGCTAAAAAAATAAAAAAAATATTTATAAACGCATTAGATTATGGTTGACAAATCCAGAATGAAACTAACTGGAATCACATTAACTTTAAAAAATACGAATCTTTTGCTAGCCAATGTGTAGTAAACTGCAGCAACTGACATGTTTCTTGCATTTCTGACCGGCAGTTTCATTGGATGATGCAGTAATTTAAGTACTTCGTGAGGTGGTAAGTTCACGATTATATTTGGGTGTTCGATGACGGTTTCTTGAGTCACGAGTTGACTCACATTTTGAAATTTTCTTGCCCTTCACAAGTCACTTAAAATATACTTGCTTACCGTCTGTAGCGAAAGAAACTAGTTTCAATGTAGCTTCGGTAAGTGACAAAGGAGTGAAAGAATGTATTTTTAAAGTTCCCGTTATTGGCTTCAAATTTTGATGCCTAGATTTTAGATGTTCACTGTGATATTTGTGTGTATTTAAAGAACAAAAAAAAATAAACGAAATATTATAAATACTTATTTTTGCCCAATCAAATAGTTTCTTCAGCGTTGTAATTGCATCTTGACCTGGTGTGCGTCTTCCTACAACTATACTATTAAAACTAAGAACAATGTTTCAAAAATTTGAAAAATGTTCACGTACATTTGTGTGAAAACAGGCATTTTTTTAAAAAATTAAGTTTTTTTAAATAAAAAACGGTTCCAATATTTTTGTGTACATACTCCTACAATGTGCCAAATGACGGTAAGAAAAAAGAAGCTTGACCCATTTTAGGCGAATTATACGTATTTTGGGAATTTGGAAAAAGGTAACATTTCAAAAATACAAAATTGAAGATAGAGATTTTTGCCTTAAACATAATCCGATCTAAATCATAAGATTTTTTAAAAAAAGTCCATGTACAATTTTTTGAAAAAATCATCAAAATCATCAGAGCCGACAGAAACGAAAATTATGGAGGTGGTGTTTTAATTTTGATTAAGTTTAGTATTCAACACCACCAAATAACCTTGCCACTCACTCCAGGTATTGAAAAAATCGGGATAAATATAACATATAACAATAAACAAACACTAACTGTAGTCACGACGTATAAACCACCCAACATAAAAATAAAAACTACCTCTATCAATAAATTACTACAATTGCCCAATCCCTTCATCATAGTAGGAGATCTAAACTCAAAGCATTCTGCTTGGGGATGTCGGACCACAAACCCTGCCGGTGAATACTTAAACAGAATAACACAATGCAGCTTAAAATACTTACGCCCACAGAACCAACCCATTTCCCATATGATCGCAATAAAAACCCAGATATATTAGATATAGCAATAACAAATTTGAAAGACCCATTTTACTCCACAGTTCATCATGAATTAGACTCAGACCATATCCCAGTTGTTATAACAACTAAATTGACAAAATCTCCATTCCCCCTCCTTCCACGCTGAATACTTACAATATAAACTGGAATTATTTTAAAACTCTGTTGAAAAATCAATACCAAAATTTCAAATCCTCAATTGTCCCATTGAAATTAATCAAGCAATTACTAAATTAAATAATATAATAATCAAAACAATCAATGACTCTCAATATGCAACATTAGACACCAGAAGGAAACTTAAAAGACCACTACCTCCCAGTATTACTGAACTAATAAAAGTTAAAAATAAAACCAGAAGGCTTTGGAACACTCTAAAAATCCCAGAACTGAAAAAAGAATTAAATCACCTAACTAATATCTGCAAAAAGGCAATCAGTAAATACAACCAAGAAAAATATAATCAATTTATCGAGGGACTAAATACTAAAACCAATTCTCTTTGGGAATTCACAAAGAAAGTTCTAAGGAAAAGGAACAGCATTCCCCCACTGTCAACTGAAACTGGGAAAAAATACTCGCCTATGGAGAAAGCCGAGATTCTAGCAGCCCATTTTGCTAGCACATTCACTCCTAATGACTCCATAAAAAATTCCAAGCATGATGAAATATTAACACTTTCAAACGCTCTTTATACAACGCTCCTCGCAAAATTAAATTCATCTCTCCCTATTAAGTTAAACAAATAATAAAAAAATGCCAAATAAAAAATCCTCAGGTCACGATCGAATTAATCCTATAATTCTCAAAAGATTACCAAACAATGCCATCGCATTTTTAAACAATATATACAACTCCATACTAAGAATAGGTTATTATCCCCAATCATGGAAACACTCAATAATACATCCAATAGCAAAACCAAATAAAAATCATTCACGGGCAGAAAATTATAGACCAATCAGTCTTTTACCCATCATGTCAAAAATTTTAGAAAAATTAATTCTCACCAGACTAAACAAATATATAAATAAAACTAACTCAATTCCACCTCATCAATTCGGTTTCATATCCCAACACTCAACGACACACCAGCTATTGAGACTAACTGAACACATCCACTCTGCTTTCCAAAAGGGTTTTCACACCACCACTGTATTTCTAGATGTGTCACAAGCATTTGATAGAATATGGCATCCAGCCCTATACTTCAAATTAGTCGAAATCGGTACGCCAAACTATTTAATTCAAATCATCAAAAATTTCTTATCTAACAGAACTTTCTCAGTAACAACAGATGGTCATTGTTCTAACCTCAAACAAATTGCCGCTGGGGTCCCCCAAGGTTCGCCGCTATCCCGAACTCTATTTAATCTGTACACTGCAGACATTCCTACTTCCCATCAAATAAATACCGCCCAATTTGCCGACGACACTGCTTTATATATCTCCGGCAATTCATAACAAACTCACCAATTCCAGCTCCAACAGCATCTAAATCTAATAACAAATTGGGCAAATAACTGGAAAATTAAATTAAATCCATCAAAATCAGCAGCAAATTCTTCTCACTAAAACCTTTTGCATATCCACCCCCGCTACTTATAAATAATAATCCTATAAACTGGACCCCAATCACGAAAACAATAAAATATCTTGGATTGAATTTAGATACTAAACTTAATTGGAAACAACACATTGAGATAAAAGCACAACAGGCAAAAATCAAACTCATCCAATTAACACCTCTACTAAACTCATACAACCACCTCTCACTGTCAAATGCACTAACACTATACAAATCACTCATTCGCCCAATACTATTATACGCATGCCCGATCTGGACCAATGCCGCCAAAACCAATCTCAACAAATTCCAAGTCTTTCAAAACAAATATTTAAGATCAATAACAAGAGCACCATGGTTCATTAGTAATAAACAACTTCATAACGATCTAAACATAAATGAAATAACTCACCAAATAGCATTCCTATCAAACAACTTTTACACAAACTTATCCTTCATAAAGGCATCAACTCACTACAGACTCGGCAAAGATCCCAGATACAAAACCAGAATTAAGAACAGATGCCCGCTTCATTCTTTCCTCCAGATATTTGCAAATGTAGAATAATTCTCCTGAGGTGCTTTTTGTTTCCTCTCCCTAGGTTAAGATTAATTAAGTACAATTTTAACCTAGATTAAGTTAATTAGATTAAGTCATCAAACAATTGCAAAGTTTTTACTGTAAACTGAACATTGTACTTCAACAAACAATTAAATTTATATATATATATATATATATATATATATATATATATATATATCAAAGGTAAAGAAGTTCTTCGGCGGCTCGCCTCGCGATCGTGCACGTGACACTAAAACAGGCGAACGCACGAAGGTTATTCCCATCGGTTTTCACCCTCGGTGAAAATCGCTACTTTCTTTAAATTACAACTTTTAGAATACACAACAACTATAAGTGATGTGTATTCTTCATGAATACGTGAATCATAAGTGATGTGTAGAAGAAATTCTCAATGTCAGGCATATTGCAATCGCTTAGTTCGCCAGATTCGTGTGCGCCTGAAAGGCATGCAGCCCTTCGAACATCGGTGAGCAGATGTGATGCCCTCATGGACAGAAATATTACGGCATTTATACTCAGAAATTGTATAGTACGTTATGGTGTACACAGATTATAAACTTTGTAAAATCGATATCTACATAAATGTTCCCAAAAGTATGTTGCAGGGATAAAATACTTCGCATTAACGATTATAGGGAGGAAATGAAAACAGCGTAAAGAGTGGAAAATTTCATTTCCAGAAAATAAATAAAATATTTAAAAATAATTACCAACCATATTTTTGCAATGACAGTTGTATAATACCTTTTCATCTGTTAATAATATTAGATCAGCACCGGGAATCGCTGATAGGCAGAGGTGTCTCAAGGCATTAACTGATGTCACTGCAGGGCCTTGGCGTCCAAGATGTTCCAGAGTTCGAGTTTCGATTGTAGCAGGATTTTCGACACTAGCTAGATAGTTCGATTGAATTCAGGCGCTGTCCGGAGGTGAATTATAGCGCTGGTTACTCTGATCGGTAGTTTTCCGTATTTTCTCTGATCAACACTAGCGAATGCCGGAACTGTACCGTAACGTACGGAACGCGCGCGATCTTTTCCTCGTCTTCCTTTCCCTATACTCATTCCTTGCCTACACACACACACGTGTCACATTAACACACATGTCGGCTGGCGAGTCGGGAGGCAAGAGCTTGTCCTGGCTAGAGCGGTGCCTTGCTGGCGAGAGATACCTGAATGGGAAAGCCCCGCAAGCTGACGTAGAGGTCGGCGCCGATTCTGATCATGCAATGGGAGAATAACACCGTTTCTCCAGTGATAAATCATGTTTTACAGTTAAAGGACTAATGACTAAAGCCGTTGACACGCCCTGCAACACGGAATCAATGAAACGATTCGCTACCACCTATTTATTTTATTAGGACATTCCCTTTCCAGCGATTCAAATTTTCCTGTTGCAGCGACTCCGTCAACTTACATGTCACATTAATATTGGTACATTGAGTTGAGTTGGTACATCGCTTGGTACATCAAGAAGGACTGATTGATTATTTAGTGATTCCTCGCGAATCACTACTATAGTTAATAGTGACAGTTTACATTCCGGGAGGGGGCGATGTTCCTCTCCCATTGGAACGTGAGTTCCAGCGCCACCCTACACGTTGGCTTGAGGGGATTACCTCTCCAGATTTCTACCCCATCGGGGCACCGCCTCATGCCGGGGCAAGGTTAAGCTCTCGACTGGACATGTTTGGTAACGTGGTAAGTGGAAGTGTGTGTTTGTGCACGTGTGTGTCAAAGGGGAGAGGATGGAACAATGATGAGAAAGGAAAAATCGCGCGCCCGTTTGTGTACTGTTTTTACCAGGTATTGATTGGAGAATTCACTCAGAACTATAGATTAGAGCAGCCGGCCACTAGTATTATTCTCCAGTGAGTGTGTAATTTAGGCAATCACAGTGAAGAAAGGTCAGAATCTATGAATATATAAACTATTTACTGTTTTACAACTTACAAGTTACAAGTTTAATATACAGAACAATTTTCTTTGCAATAGTTTTTACCCCTATACCATTTTCTACCACTTAGACCAAACTTTTAGTGTGCGGTCTTTCTTTTTCAGAAATATCTCGAAAATAGTGAGTAAATTCACGAATGTAAATAAAAGAATTCTGAAGGCCCATACAATGTCATACTAAATGCATTTTAATTCATTCCAATACCGCAATTTTCCCCAAAAAATCGAAAGTCAAAATTGATACTTGAAGTTTGCCGGTAGTATGCAACACCAGGCCCCATACCAACGATGATGGTAGCAAACATGGCAGGGCAGGGAGGGCAAGGGGAGGCGCGATTAAGAGGGGCGGGGGTGCTGGGTACAGCATGGAACTGAGCGCGTGAGACGGGGAGGGTCGGACAGGTTTCGGTCAATCAGAACTGGGTAGGGCGGGAATACAACATTCATTGAATTCGTTCCTTTTCCTAATAGATGATTAAGAGAAATAAATTCGCTGACAACGCAGGGAACTTCAGCTAGAATACCAAAACTAATTCAATTGTTTAACGATTTCTCTGTTTGTCCGATCTATTCTCTGGAATGGCTTGACCGATTTCGATGAGTAGTGAGTGCAGTGAAACTGCAAGGTAGGTAAAATAGTTTGCTGACCATATTTTTAGCTATTTTTTTTAAAAATTTATAATTGTATATTTTACAAAGAAGAATATTTTTTCGTTTATATAAATTTAAATTTTAATATTTAGGACATCAAGGTCAACTTTTCCTTAAATTTTCCTTACAAATAACTCATATATCTATATATACATACAATATAATAATTTTTTATAGAAATATTAATAATGCCACGTAAAACCTGAAAAATTGATAACGGTATTCTGAATGAATAAAATAGGGCCTCTCAAAGTTGTCTAGTACATAACGCAAAAAGTTTCCTTTTCATATCGTCAAAGTCAGCAAATTTCATGTTCTGTTAGATGAAAGTGTAACCCCAAAATCGCCAAGCAGTTGCTTCAAACTCAGCTATTTCCAAATGCCAATTATGCGACCATAACGTGGTTTTCTGCATAATTGTAAAAGGAAAGATAAAGGTTTTCATCCAAATAATTGTTGAAACAAGTAATAAATTGTTATGACGTCTTGGACGACATCTATGGCGAACGTGAGCTGTTAATTTCTGTTACTGTAATCAAAACGCATCATTAAAAAGTCGCTTGACGCTTAATTGAGCAATTTTACGTCAAATCACACAAAAAAAATCACAATTTGACATTCATATTTTAAAATATTCTCTAGTTTCTTTCTTTTTATTATATTGATGTATGTTAACATGGGTATTTACATTTTCTTCTAACTTTATTGTTTTTGGAAATACTGCATGTTCAATTTTTTTCTGAATATGACGCGCATCACAAACTTAACAGTATCACGTACTTCAATACACTAATTATAGAAACTCTGATCAAATTTTTAGATTTTGAAAAATATTTCTTTACCTTTCTCTCTCTCTCTCTCTCTCTCTCTCTCTCTCTCTCTCTTTCTCTCTCTTTCTCTCTCTCTCTCTCTCTCTCTCTCTCTCTATATATATATATATATATATATATATATATATATATATATATAGAGAGAGAGAGAGAGAGAGAGAGATAAAACGGATTAGAGTGTAGTTGGCCACTGCAGAGAAAATCAGTAACATAAAAAGTATGAACTTTTTACTAAGCAGTGTGTAGTAGTCGCTGTAACAACCAACAGAATTCCGATGCGGTATTGATGCGGACTGTGTCACAGTCTCCCGACCTTTGGCACACACAGCGAGACTGATGATGACGGCAAAGCCGTCGAAAGCCGGCTCTATAAATAAATATATTAAGTTGACGGAGATGGCTTCGTTTATTCATATGTATGTAGAGTCGAAAATCCTGCCACCGCGGTGCACCGGTCCCTACTCTGCACCGTAGGGACTCGAACTCTCAGACATGACATTTAGAGGCCCTTTAGTGACATTATTTGAAGCTCTGACCCACCCAAGTCGGTTACAGTATTCTTGACAAATTCAAAATGTTATATTTATGAAAAAAATGTTTCCAAAATTTCTTCTGATGAAGAGTCAAGTGAAATATTTTTAAGAGTGTAAGAATCTTCCAAACTCTTAAATGTTGGAAATATACATCGCTCAGTGACAATGATGAATAACACGTGCACAGCTGCTCCTGGTAGGTCATGTTCACCCTAATTTATCCCTTGATTATAAAGAAACTGACAGTGTTGGTTCGTATTCTGCTGTCTTTACCTGCCGTTTGCCGTCTGTTGTCTTAACGAAACAAAAATAAAATTTGACGCCGGGAGGTTTCATTGTCCAGTGTGATTTAAAAAACATATTTTTCAAACTTGAATCTGCAATTCATAAAGTGCACTGGATAATGTCAAAACTACCCTGCATCCTTTTTTGTTCTGTACTCTTATTCGTATAATTATTTCGTCCGTTTATTATTCAATTGAATCGGTTTGATACCTGTTTAATTTTAATTTAATCGGCAATCAGGTTATACATTTATATCCGGCATATTTAAAGATGAGAATGAATATTTCTATATATTGCTCTGTGAAGTATAACGACGGTTACCGTCTACGGGTGATTAGTACGCGCTTGGGGGGGGGGGTGACGCTACGGCAGGTAAAGCAGCAAAAGAGCAAGTAGAAATTTCTGTTGTATTTAATTTTTCAGAATCTTCTCCCATTGTCACTTTGAAACCTATTAAGTTTATGTAGAACACTCCAGAGAATATAATAGTATTTTTTTTAATTTTTAAATTGTCGGGTCAAGGAAGAAATTAAAAAATAAAATAAGTAAAAAGGCATTTAAAAAGATTAATGAGCGCAGTGAAACCTTTGAGATTTTGAAAAATTTCATACGAAATAATGTGAAGCTGTTTTGGTAGAAAATCCATTAATTTACTAGATACACCTATAATGTAGATATTAACGACGGATGAGATGACCAGAAGAGGTGTCTCAGTGCATCAACTGATGTCACTGCAATGTCTCTGACCGGGAAGTCCTTGGTTCGAGTCCCAGCAGTGGGAAGATTTTCGACACTAGCTTGGCAGGTAGGTCAAATTCAGTCTTTATCTTGAGGAGAATTCTAGAAGCCGGCTGCTCTGATCGGTAGTTTTTCGTGTTTCTTCCTGTCAACATCAGGCGAACGCTTTAGCCTCTAGCGTTGACCAGAGACGGACGGACAGACAGACGTTTTGCCCACAATCGCTTTATAGGTATCAAGGGCCCACAAAACATGAATTCTGGATACACGACGTATTACAGGAAGCAATTGGCTATATTGAAACAGAATATATCCACTTGTTTGATACCAGTCGCCGACAATAAGAGTATTTCTATCGAAAATTCGCCGTTTTCTGGCGCACGATTCAACACTTTCTCTTAGTAAATGCGAGAAAGTTATAACTTTTTCTTACCAAATCCTAGGTCTTGAAAGGTAATAAAAAATATGAATAAATAAAATCAATAGTATTTTAAGAAAATTACATATATTTTCGTAATGTAACATTTCACGAAAGAAGTGAACAAATTGGCAGTGTTTATATCTATAATAAAAAGGAAAGTTCAATTTGATTTCGATTCATTTAGTTGCTAAGATTCAGAAAATGATTAAGTACTTGATGGAGACCTGAACATTAATGTAACATCTTTCTTATTGCAATCAGTATTTTCATATGTTAAAAGATCTTGTATCTGTTAAAAGAGTGCGTTAAAATAATTTTAAAATCTATGAATTAATAATAAGAAACTTTAGGTTTGATAAAATAATAAATAACGTATTTTATACGAAGTATTATGAAATTTGAACACATCATTCTCACCGAATAGGTAGTGACGGTAAATGAAATTCAAGAACTATTTGCTCAGAGAGGGTTCCTATAATTTAATCCAAAGTAAACGTAATGTAACAAAATTGATGTGAATTATATGACACGATTATTACGACTTATTATTATTAGTAGTAGTATTACTATTCTTATTGATGACGCTTGTATTGTTGATTCATTTTACAATTCGGAAATAACGATATACACAAACACTGAAGACTTGGATATTAGTAGAATATTATTTCTCTCGCGCTGTAAATATTATATTTAACTCGTCTTCTTTGCGTCAATGAAAACAACGTTGTGTGCTTTAGCTCAGTATATGAACAGAGACTTAAATGAAACAGATGCAGTTCCCGTTCAGAGATAGTATTTATAGCCAGCTTTCAGAGATTCGAGAAGAAAACTCACGTCTTCGTGAAGAAACATTCGCGAGAAGGCAGGAAGCAAATATAGACTGGAGAAAATTGGACCGTGTCCGGATCAACATGCTAGTGGTTTTCAGTGTACGAGCAACCTTTAAATATGAAATGGAATTGTAAATAAATTATTTAATGGTTTTATAACCTGAATGGAGTTAAATTTGCTAGTGTTACAGTTGAAAATCAGCATGAGGTAAAAGTGCGATTATTTTGTGATAATTTCTTTATAGAAGATGTGTTAAAAGTTCATGTACAGGTGAACCGTCATTTGCGTCGTTTCAAATATCAGATACTCCCACCATTCAGTCGTCGGAACACAAAGCGAAGAGAAGTTCCCCTCCTGTCGCCGCGACCAGCGTAGGAGCGTGAGGTAAGTAGCCGTTACTTCTTCCTAGTAGAGTGTCTTTACAAATGAAACTCTTTGGGTACAGCACCTCAAAAACCCGTTCTTGTGTTTATTCTGGCGTCTTTTTCGTGTTCAATCGCCAGTCTCTGTGAATGTGTTGCAGCGGCGAGGTGTGCGCAGCCGCTGGGGCCACAGATAACGGCGAGATCACTCTCTATTGCGTCCCATATTGAAACTGGTAAGACTGCCACTTCTGGCATCACGCAACGCTTTTGGAGTGTAGGTGTCACTGTCTCGTTGACTACTGGGATGGCAGGTGGGCGCTTCTTCTCTTTCGCACGCTGATGTGATGTTAAATCGTATCTGATGAATACCGATTTAATGTTCGTGTCAAAGAATGAGAGGGTGTAAAAGGTGCGATATTCACTTTAACACGCCTGCCAATATATTAATAACTGTCGAAATATTGCTTGCATTTTAACCCTGGAGGATGTCTGTGTTTGTCAACATGGCATGGTTTGTTGCAATAATTTTGTGAATCTTGGATTTCTGCATATAACGTCTGTTCTAAACAGCATGGCTGCCTTACCTTTGCAGAAATGTTTGTAGTGTTTTACTCCAATGTTGCTTATATTTACAACTGACTTCACTACATAACTGGAAAGTGATCTCCCCATCAGAGAAATTCTGTCGAAAAATACATTTATGCGACAAGTGGCGATAGAGACTAACACTAATGCTTTTTATAATCTCGCATCATGCGATTATGATTCAACTATCATAAATGTCAAAAAATTGACAATGCGAAAGTTTTTGAAATTGACAGATGACCTAATATTTTCACCGATTAAGTTAACTATGTTGTATTATCTCTCGAGAGGTTGTCAAATCCGATATTAATTGATTTTTGGTAAGAAAGATGCACCCGAAATTAGTATTAGCAAAACGCTTGTCAAATTGATAAAAAATCGTTTCATGAATTTGAAAAAACTTTTTTCATTTGAATTGAGTAGGATTTTCGTTACACTACAGTATTGTAAGAAAAAAAAACACATCCAGTTTAATATCTCTACAGAACCAGTTGTTCTTCCGGATCTCCAACTTTCTAATGTTCTAGTCCATCACGTGGCGTTATAAACCTTCGTGTCATGGGTGGTTATTTTATTTAAGTAAGATATAAAGCTTGAAAACACGTGTAGTATCTGTGCCCATGTAAAAAGACGGTTAAAGGGCTTAATAATACAATTTATTGGAACACATTACATTCGACGAATGCAAGACGCAGAGATATTTAGGGTTAAGGAGATGAAATCCCAGAGAGGAGGTCGCATTGATGTGGACGCATGTGGTCCATTACTCGGAATGACAAAATAAACCATTATTGAGACCATAATTAATGCAGAAAGTGCTTCTCTTTTACTATTGACATTTCGTGAAACCAGATGTACGGCCTCATAGTTTGCACGTCACACATGAAAATTACATGTTGCAAATCTGGAAAGAGAAAACAAACGGTAGCGAAGAAATTATGATCCTTCTTTCCTAGAAAATAACTAATTATTTCATGCTACTATACCTATGAAAATAGAATATTGCGAAAACTAAAATTAAACAATTCTCTGACGAAACATTAATTGACGAAATTCTGGAATTGCAGAACCGAATACTGTTAAACAAATGGTAATATAAATATATAATTTTGAAATAATATCAAATATGCATACGCTAAAATATTCAGGGTATACTAGTGTTTCTATTTGCAATAAAATGTAAAATATTAAAATAAAAAGTAAAAGCAACAGATTCGATAAAATACATCTTGTTTTACACATTTCCAAACAAACTCTGTAGATTCAATGTACCTTATTGTTGTCAGAGAAATTAGTGAATATTGTTGGCTTTTATAAAAATGTTTCTCCATATTTGTGAAAAGTTTCCACTTGTTTTTTCCTCCTCTTGTGTGCCAGCCACAGACATTCCGCATCTAGCGCGGACGACGTAACGCTGTCTCATTCTTCCGTTGCTGCTCCATGGCCAACCACTTGACACATTGCGTCGCCCAAGTGGCATCGTTAAGGACAAGGAAAGCTACGTCTCTGAGTCGTATTCAATGGATCGTTCTCGCTTGAGCGAAGAACGAAGGAGATTTAGAAAACTAACATAATTGAGAATTTGTAGCTTTGTCGGGAGTATAAGTTATTAAGGGGTACATAGAGTAGTTTGCTTGTGAAATGAATATTATAACTGCTCACAGTCACATAATATAAGTTAATAGTTCTTAATTGAGTGCAAGTCGTTGACGGAAGAATCAAAGACAGTTGATTTAAAGGTATATTACTTCATAGTTACGTTGTCTTGTTCATTGCTTTATTCATATCCTCTTCCTTCGGATTTATTTAAAACCTTGAACAATTTGACAAATATGAGAAGATTCGTAGCGTAATTTGTCCCGTGCAGTATAACATGTAACATAAACTCTTTGGAGATAATTTTACATCGGAAAAAAATTGATAAACCCCTTTTTCCCATTGGAGGGTTGTCATAAACAGAAAAATAAACTGTCAAATACGTACTTATGACATTAAATTTAATATTGAATCTCAGCAAGAAGACCTTTCAATCTACATTTTCAAAAAAGGCCATATTCTAGAGTGTGAGAGATTTTCTAGAAAAAGGTTGTGGAGAAATGATTTTTGATCTCTCTTGCATTGGGTTCATGTCCATCGAAAACAAGTTTCAATAACATGCTACTTTAGCTTTTTCAAAAATTTTATCTGTGGACCATAAATCAGGATTTAAACTTTCTGTCTTCACTTAAGGGTTGCTGAGGACCGGGAGTCTTTTTAAACAATGGAAAATAATATTCAGATAAATAATTATTAGTTGTCACAATAAGTGCCGAAAGATAAGTCACATTACATTGATTTACAAGCAATTCTACAATCACCAGTATTCTTCTCTTCCCTCTATCGTTTCAGAAATCAATTGACATTGCAAATTTCTGTTCTGATGATAAATCATTAAATGCTGGCGAATCTCATTGTCATGAATTTAGTGACGGGTTCACCGTTCAATCGATAAAATTCATTTGGTGGTATACCGTAAAAAGCGATATTGCTCTAAGACAACTCTCAGTTGTACGCCAAAGAGCAATAGCCCTTTAGATAACATAGTGTATAAATGAGTGAACAAAGTACCTATATCAAACATTAGAAGGAAAATTAGGAATTTTAATTCTGTTGTTGCTACTGAAATCCAGTTATTGCACGAGGTGTCTCCAGAAATGTAGGAACGATTATGTATCCCCAATACGTATAATAATAATAATAATAATAATAATAATAATAATAATAATATCTCCTGAATTATTACAACAGTAATTTGGTAATATGACATTTTGCGAAAAGAAATACTGATTCAATAATAACTTTTTAGTCTACAAAACCTGGAAATAATAATGTAATAGTATCCCTAACTGTTATGATGAGCTTTTGCTCTCATTTATTTGATTTTGTTAGGAAATTATTATGCACTTCGCATACGTGGTGCTGGGTTCGATCTTTGTGTTTTGTTGAATGGAGAATTGTACGGTATTGCATTAAACTGTGTTTCGAAAGGATTTTAACCAGTTAGGTTCATATGAGTCAAATTGAATATAGACTACCATACTTCATACCATCCCAGCGTGTTTGGAAAGACGTGTGAAGGCTAACTTTCTTCAGCACGGTGCAATTCTGGTGACCACCCCTCCCCCCAAAGACTGATGACTCCTGCGAGGGAAGTATTATTTCACACTTACTAAGGGCGCAATTTATCTATGTAAAGCAAACTTATTTAAATATCCATCGAACAGGTTACGCTTCAGTTTTTGCACTAAAATTATAATACAAATATTTTATAAATATTATCATATATACACAAAATAATTTATACATTTCAACAAAAAGCAAATGGTAGTTCACAATTGCCTGCAATTTTTGAGTTTTATTAAACCAAAAGTGTATAAAATTACATACAAAAATGTATACTTGTATAAATGTACCCTTGTGTTCTCTTTCAATAATTTTTAATAATTTTATATGTCGAATAGAGAACTTTAAACTGTTAAGCGTGATGATATGAATCAGCGAATGTTGCCGAATAGAATGATGATTTTGGTTCCTCAGCGATGTAAATGTGGCCCCTTTGTTTCTAAATGAAATGGGTTGCCTTTACCCAAAAATATAAGCTTCCAAGTCACTCCTAACATTTGTAATTATTTTGTTTAGATTCTTCTTTTTTGCGTTTTCCCATTCATTACATTTTAACTATTCTCAAGGAAAATGTATGCAATATAGAATTACTTTTTCTACCCAAAACTAATTTTTGAAATATTTTTAACTTAAAATGTCTCTTCATTCAAAAATTGTCTCTGACGTATATTTGTGACAATATGTTTTTGATAGTTTTGTCTTTAAACCCTATTTTAAGACACAAGTGGAAAGAAGACATATTATTATTGTTATTATTAATTTATTATAATTATTATTATTAGGTACTTTTTGTTTATTTTTTGGTGGCATCGATGACAAGGTCATTAGCGACATTATTGTTATTATTATTATTATTATTATTATTATTATTATTAGGTACTCTTAGAGTTACACATTATATAGAGATCTCAAACACCCCTTATTATTGCAAACCCGAAGAAAGAAAATAATGTTTTCGGTTTGTTAAAAAAGACAGACTTCAAAATTAACGAAACTTCGTGTAAAGACAGACTAAAATATCGTCATCAAAATTAAAATATGTCTTCTGCGGTTTTCAAATAGGAAATGAATTACTACCGACCTAACCGACGTGTCTAGCAGTGCAATCATGTAGAAGTTTAATATATTTTCTTAACTCAGTCAACTTTGGAAACTTCAGAATCATCCAACGTATTAATTACGAAATAATGTCTATTAACAACAGTATAACAACAAATTTCGTAAACAGAAAGAAATGATAATCTCAGGTTAAATTATAAAAGTATATATAGTACAAAAGTTAGGTATTCAAAAGATAAAATGTTAATAAAATTTCAATATGTGAATGTGGTAGAATAGACGTTCCCAAAGGTTTCGAACTTTTTTTATATTATAGTATTTAATTAACGTATTCAACAAGGGATGATGGTACTGTAACAAAAAGCACTTTAACTACTAACAAATAAGCGTAATAATATGGAATTGTTCTTTGAGACCTTCGATTTGTTTAAATGGCGAGACAGTAGATGAGCTGCACATTCAGGAAGTTCCTATTCGCTTACCAAATCAGAAGTCACAAAAATGATAAACTAATACGAATTTACGACGAAATTATATCAGAGGCTATATAATTTTTTTAATAATAGTAGACCCCCTAAAATATATTTGTATTTCTATTTAAAACACTTCAAGTTAACATTAAGTAGAAAATATATTGTTAATTTAAATGTGACTATATTTGTGATATTTGGATGATTATAATACTTATTTTTTGCGATACTCTTTACAGTTATCACAATACAACAGAAAAAGCAGACTAAATAATTCGCAACACGTAGTGAGCAAAGACAAACTGAGCAAAATAATTATAAACGAGAAACCGCTGACAGTTCAAGTAAAGAACATATTTAATTTACAAATGTGTGCTGCTCAAGTGCTAGATAAAACTTCTTAAAAAAAAAAAAACAATATTACTATTAATTCTGCGGTGTATGGAACTTAAAAACATTTATTCCTTTTTTAGATATACAAGGTAATTTTATGTAAATCATCATATCATTTACGTTTTAATTATTATACTAGTCGGGAGGAGTGCATAAAATACTTAAATCTGCATTTTCTTTTTTATGATTGTAAAACCTAATACACAATTACATTACGACTGCCCATTACGTTTTTTTAAAAACAATCGTGAAAGATGTCGGCGACATATGTTTCAGATGTATGGCCACCGTTAGTGTATGTAATCGGACCTCTAGTCGTATTGTTTCAGCATTGGCGGAGGTGCTATCGTAACAGTAGAAAAATATATAATAATATGAGCCACGTTAAATTAATCTTTTTTCTGAATTGTTCAAAATATTATTTATACTTGATAACCCAATCATTAGAAGTGAAGAAATGCTTTCAGTTCTATGGAAGAACATGTAGAATGTGTGTTCAAAAGCAGTGATATGTAAGGGTAAGTTTTTTCGATATAATTACAACTCATTCTTACTCGGATAATGTTTTCTACAATTCTCTCGAGGCAAGACACATTCTTAATAGAGTGATAAGGTAAAATAAATTAGAGATGGGCTAGGTCAATATTCGAGAAATGAAACAAGGTAATCTAGAATTTTGTTAAATTAAATATCACATGAACATCAAAATTAATGTACAATGAGTTTCTGAGGTATTAGATAATTAAAGAAAAGGAATTTACAATACTTAATGGAAAAAATATGATTTAGTTAAAGTCCTTTTTACGAATGCGCCTATGAAATATCGTTTCAGACTCATGAAATTTAGCTGCATCCATAATCTCAACGAGCGACAATACATTGAGGCTGTCGGTAGTATAAAATTGGCAAAGTGTGAGATTTCGGTGGCGAATGGAAAATGTCGATTAATAAAATGAATGAATGAAAATGCATATTTCATGCTGTGCCGGTGATCTGTCAAAGGCCAAGAGCTGGTGCCGCCTTCGAATTCCAGGAAGCATAGGGCCAAGAGGCAGTGGCTCGGGCAGCTGGCTGGCATGGAGGGAGGCAAGGGGGTCGGGTGGGGGGAAAGAGCGTGAGGGAACGGGGGGGGCCGAGGCGGGGGGGCTCCGACGTCTCGCGGGGCGCCGCAGGGGCCCGCGCCGCCTTGCCGGGTCACGCGTACCGTTAAGGCGTCCGCGGCGGAGGCCGTCACTGCATCGCCCCCGCCCTCCCGCCTGATCCCTCCCGTCTTCTCCCCGCCCCGCTCACCCCACCTCGCTCCTCTCCGTGGAGCCCCGCCCCGCATGACCACTGCCTCCATGCCTACTTGGCCTCCCGCTGCAGCGCCGCTGCTATCCTCCAGCTCACCGCCACTGACCGCCTTCTATCTCCTGGCGATGGCGAATCCTTTTCAACTGATCGGCATACGGATAATTCCCTGGCTCTCACTTCCACAGAGCAATTGAAGGGGTTGTTTCTTCCGCTACGAAAAAACTGCCCGACGGATTCAAAAGGATTAACCTTAAAACGCAAATGCCGGTGCATAGAAAGTCGAATTGTCAGCTCAGGATCACAAAATAGAAAGCCACGGAAACTACCTTATAATTCTTCTTTCTACGTAGTTGTCTACGGAAGTAGCCGAACCCGTTTACCGCCGACGATATAGCGATCTTCATTCCAATTTCATTGCACTCAATTCACAGTATTAGCGAGCGTGCGATTGATGGCAAGTGTATCGTCAGATTGCTACCTTGTAGCGAACGGACATAATAGAACTAATGCGATATATTGCAATGTTGTTTACTCTTGAGTTTCTCAATTTTGCGTTATAGGACATGTGTTATGCAATCCCAAATCTGTATATGGGACGTAACCAACCGTCTGTCCCTTCCGAAAGATTTTCTTGCTCTTAATTATGCTACTTCTACAGGGTTCGAACCCGTGAGTTAGTCTATGACATAAACCGTTCAACCATCGAACCCACGTGGAAGATTTCTTCCCATAAAGAAGTTACACCAATTATGGCAACAGCAAAACCCTTTAACGTCATTAGATCTCTAGAAAGCATTCGACCTCACATCATAAAAGTTTACTGTTAAATCTACCTTCATATTGAATTCATGCGTTGTCTTAGACTGGATAACTTCGTATCTTAGAGGTCAATCTCAAAAAGTTTTAAAACTATTCTGAAAAAAAGTTTTTATTAATCTTTGGGAAACGAAGCCAATTGAATGTGGGGTCCCACAAGATACAACTTTGCCGCCAGTTTTTCTTACGAAACTTAAATGCCCTCTTCAGACAGAGATAAAAAAGACGGTGATCGTCACAGATATATACCATGTGATCGAAAGTATCCGGACACCTGGCTGAAAATGACTTACTAGTTCGTGGCGCTCTCCATCGGAAATGCTGGAATTCAATAGTGTTAGCCCACCCTTAACCTCGATGACAGCTTCCACTCTCGCGGGCATACTTTCAATCAGGTGTTGGAAGGTTTTTGGGGAATGGCAGCCCATTGTTGACGAGGTGGACTGTAGAGAGGTATCGACGTAGGTCGGTGAGGCCTGGCACGAGGTCGGCGTTCCAAAACATCCCTAAGGTGTCCGATAGGATTCAAGTCAGGACTATGTGCAGGTCAGTCCATTACAGGGATGTTATTGTCGTGTAACCACTCCACCAAAGGCCGTGCAGTATGAACAGGCGCTCGCTCGTGTTGAAAGATGCAATCGCCCTCCCCAAATTGCTCTTCAACAGTGGGGAGCAAGAAGGTGATTAAAACATCGACGTATGCCTGTGCGTGATAGCCACACAAAAAACAAGGGGTGCAAGCCCCCCCCCCATGAAAAACATGACCACACTGAAACACCATTTTGGACGTGTCCGAGTACAGTTGATCACATAGTGTATAATGTTATTTAAAAAAGAGAAACCCGGCAAATTTTATTTTGTAAACATTTATTTACATAATCGAGGGGGGGGGAGAATCATGTTATACAATTTCATTCGACCATCGATCAAAGTAGACGTATCATTCTTCAAGGTCCAATATCTACAACTTACCATCAACACTTCTGGTAGAACACATGTATGCCTTTATAATATTTTAAGAACACAATAATCTAACCATTTTAAAGGTGAAAACGTTGCAAACTAAATAAACAACTTAAATATTTTATGCGGAACTGTTTAAAGGCTACACTAGCTCAAGAAAATAAAAAAAATATATTAATACTATTGCGATTAAATCCCGTAATTATTTCTTTCTGTATTGTTCGAAGTAAATTTTTAATTTTGTTTGTAATTTATCTGATATCTATATTAAGTATAGGAAAATACATTTGAGTGAATCACCCCACCTCGATCGGCTTTTCTTCCACTTACACTAATATCAATAGTGAATGTAGAGAAGGTCTCTTGTCTTCCTTGACAACTATAAAAATAGCTTTTATCCCCCTCCCCTGTTACTGGTAGCTGGAGGATTATAATTGTCTAACAAAAAAACAAACAAATAAATTTAATGTTTTTAAATTCCAGTCAATCAGAAATTAGATAGTTTTAAAGCCGAAAGTGTCAAAGTAATATCAAATTTTAATTCCTAATCTTCTTTTTGAAAATTTTGAATAATAGAGATCGATAACGAATCGACAATAAATGACTATCCCAAATGATAATATTCATTACATATCAGAGAATTGATTTATGCAGAGCGAATTCGCATTACATTGCAACTGTCCAAAAATCCTTTAAAGAACCCTTCTGCATTTTGCAAAGGGGTTAGTGTCAATGAGTCACCGTCACAGTGTACCCATTTTGTTAGACAAATGTCGAATAGATTAAAAAATAATTTATATGAACAACATAATTGGAGAACAAAGAAGTGGTACATGGCAAAAATATATAGTATGTTCGGGGGATATGGTATCTTAATTATAAGTTCGTGAATAGTCCCCATGCGATTCCATAATAAACGGTAACAGTCGATTACAGGCTATTTTAATTATCCATTTTATTATAAATTCCCATTAACTTTCAATATGATAAAACAAAGCAGTCCTGTATTCACGGTCAGAAACATTTGGGCCATCTTTTATAATAATTACTAATGCACTATATAATATTCATTTTGTGCAATAACTGTGTTTTTAAATTTGTTATTGGTTCTAAGTAAATGATTCCGAGTGTGGATTTCGTGCATTTTCTCAGCAATGTACTCAACGAATGTAAAGATGGCCCGTGGTTTCACCCCCGATAATAAATCTTTATGCGCACAGAATAAGTGGGTAAGGCAAAATTTGGCCCAAATCAGTTAAGTAGACGACGTTGAGCAGTTTTCTACGTATTGTGACAAAGTGATGTTTCGACTCGAAACGAAGCTGATGGGATGTTTTTCTATCCATCTTCAGATTTGTCAACCATTAGGATAAGTAATTTTAAACCAAATACGCACAGTTAATTCAAATAGGAGAACAATCGTTCAAACAAAGGTGATCAATTTTTCACGCCCACTGGATCGTGGTGAAGTCTTTTTAACCATTTGATGTAAAAATTGTATTGGATGTACACTATCCAAAGGAAGTTAATTCCTCATATGAGAAATGTAGGTAGCTTACTTATACATTCGTCTGTTCACAGATTTTAGCTAGTGGTGTTACAACACCACATACTTCCTCGCATATTTCAACTTTTGCAATTTTTAAAATTCGCAGATTTCAACGATAATGAGACATATGCTATTCATTGAAGTGTCCTTTTCTCTATCCGTGCAAAAAATTGAAAGCCCCTTTGAAAGCATATTTTACGCAATCAGAGAAAAAAGTTTATCCAAAAAATTTGGAGCCATTTTATAGAAAATGTTGAAAGTGTTGAGGCTTTATAATCGCAAAAAAAAAAAAAATATCCGTTTCAAACTCGCAGGGTCCCGATTTCATACAGAATTCGATACATTCGATCGGAGAATATCAATTTTGGAGAAAATTGTCTGAGCGATTAAAGCGCTCTCATTGGCCACAGACACACAGATGACAGACATAGGACAGTCACAGGTTTTGCCGTCAATCGATTTTCCGGTGTCAAGGACCCACAAGACGTGGATTCTGATGACAGCGTTTTATAGAAAGTAATTTATTTCTTAGACGTACAAGATTTATCGTATTCACGTAGAAAAGATAAAGTAAATAACGTACAAGCGTTCCCATCTGTTTCACTTTATTTTTCTTTCTTTGCTTGTATTTGATATTTTTGTTTCTGTATTTTTAAATTAAACACACAGCAATTATTGTTAATTTTTTGTATTCTGAAAAAAAGTTACATTAATAATAATAATGATAATAAAATGGATTACACATTCTTTTGAAATACGGCAGTTGTGCGCATGATTAATCAAATTTTTGGCAAATTGGCGATGAACGATTATTTGGTCAACTCTAATATTTCATTAGTGATGACAGTGATTAGATCGGCTTGGTATTAGTGGGATATTATCAACATTGGCAACATTTTACCTAACGTCATTGATTTATTACAAACTTCCTGTTTTACCTAACTATGCATACTTCAAAATTCTTACACTGAAATGTAGGGAAATTTTTACATAACCACTTATTCACTGCGCGTCCAGAAATCAACCTTCACACCTCTCCACTATCATGGAATTTACACTGTGCAATAAAATTCAAAAAATAGTAAAATTATTTGAATTTAATGTGAATGTCACTGGGATAGATTAGTTTCAAACGGCTGTATCTGATGTAAAAAATATTTGTCAAGTTATGAAACCAAAGAAATGCGGAAGTTCTAGCAATAGTAATCAAATTACTTAGGGAAAGAGAGAAGCGAGATCATGTATCCTCAAATCGGGTAACAGGAAAAGATGGACTCGCTACATACGGAGTAAGTAGCACTTCAATCGCGGAACCGGTTTAGGTGGTTCAGGGCATCAATCGATGCCACTAGTGCCTCTCACCTGGAGGTCCAAGGGTCGAGTCCCAACGGTGGAACGATTTTCGACACTAATTTCATAGCTAGGTCGAATTCAGCCGCTGTCTAGGTGAGAATTTTAACGGTCGGATTCTCTGATCGGTAGCTTTCCGTGGTATCTCCGATCAACACCAGGCAAATGCCGGAACAGTACCAACATACATAACAAACGGGCCACGGGCCGCGCGCAATATTTCCTTACTCTTCCTTGTCCTTGTCCTATCCTCCACCCCTTACTTACACTTACATGCACTACACTACCACACATGTCGGGAGACCGGTCGGGGGCTTTGAGCTTGACCCGGTTGGGACGTTGCCTCACTGGTGGGAGATACCTGGTTGGGGAGAAACTCCGCAAGCCGACGGGTAGGTCTTCGCCGGATCACGCCATCGGGCGGGGAAAGATCACCGCCGACTTCCGTGATGCAAAAGCCGCGATACAACTCCCGCGATATCAGAATCAGCTGCAGGATTAAAATATTGTCTCTTTACTGCGTCAGTACGTCGTAAGCGAAAGAGAAAAAAATACGCAAACGAAATTTTTCTAAAAATACTCGCAATTTTTTCTTTAAATTTTATTTCAAATAGATAGCTTAATAATATGCCATAAATCTGATTTTAATTTAACCCCCTATAACTTCGAAAATTGCAGATGAAATTCTTTCGAACCTTTTTTACACCATTATTATTGAAGCTCGCTTTTTTCCCTTCACACAGTCTGTTCTTCAATATTTAGAATTATTTATGCATATTCTTTTCGAGCAATTCTTAATTTCTAACGTCCGTTTAATATCTGTGTGTACAAAAGCTGCACTATGAGGCGAAACTAATACAATATTTTAAAATAACAATCGATTATTACGACGAAAATGCTCAGTCTCTGCAGGGTCCTTAAAATTGGTTTTCACTGGAATGAATTTCTGAGTGAAATGGTGCATAGTTTTCGTATGTATGCTGATTCTGGAGTACTTTTAGTGATTTGTTGGCGTTTTTCGAGTTTTATTAGTTTCCATACACCATGAAAAATCTTTAAAATATCGTAGTTAGCTGAAACAAAACTATTTGATTCACTTGACCCTAAAGAAAAGTTTTTGATTGAAAATATTTGGTTGTAGTCGTAAAACGAATAATTTTTCTAAGTATTTTTTTTAACAAATTACAAGGATTTAAACCATAAATCTGATTTTTCGTACAGTACTTGCAATATTTCAACATTTTTGTTAAAAAATCTCTATCTTCAATTTTGTAGTTTTTAAATGTTACATTTTTGCAGTTTTTGAAAATACGACACGTTTGCTGAGAATGGGACTTGGGCCACATTTTTATTGTCCATTAAAACGTACGAGGAGAAAATTTAAAGAAAAATTTGAACCATTTTGAAGAAAAAATTGTTTAATTTTTAAAAAAATTTTCTATATTTCACGCACAATTACGCGAAATACTACCCCTACTTTCTGAATTACGAGAAACCCCTCTTATTTTCTAAAAATTGTACATGACCCTATATGAAAATCTAAGACAGATTTCATTTACGGAAAAAATCTATTTTCAATAGATAGTTGTAGGAAGACGAGGAAAATAATTTGGTCAAAAAATGAGGGATTTCAACGAAAAAGAAACATACACCATTCTCTTAAACGACCTTTATGCTATCCGACAACAAACTTTAATAAAAAAATGGTGCCATTATTGAGAGCATTTTGAAAATGTCGAGGGTTCATATAAAGTATCATAAAAAAATCAAAATATCCCTCTCAAACTCGCAAAGCCTCGAGCTCGTTTAGATCGATCGGAGAATTGTCAATTTAGGAGAAAATCATCTTATCGGTTTATGCGCATGCGTTGACCACAGACGGACAGACACGTTTTGCCGTCAATAGATTTTTCTGTATCAAGGACAAACAAAACTACATTTCTTCCCCTACACCACGTGTTAGAATAACTAATTTACTGTACATAGGAACATGATTCATCCGCTTTTTCGATATCAGGGCCCGTCAAAAGTTTTTGTGCCGAAAATTCGCCGATTACAATACTTTCTGTTCTTTCGAGATAAGGGCGAGAAAGTAAATAATGATGCTACAACCTCACGTACTACCATGCATTATTTCTAAAGTTGTAATTTTCGAAAATCCAGAGAGTTAAACGAAAATGAGACCCGCACCATTCTTTTAGGCGTTTCTTCTTTTTGTGAACGAAGTTTGAAGAAAAAATGTGGAGAGGTTTTTAAGAAAATGTTGTTTTTATAAATTTCATTAATTTCAAGCACAATTACGCTAAAACAACTCGTTGCTTCAAAAAGTTGTACATAATATTTTTTAAAGAGCTACTGTTTTACAACGTACATTGTCTAAGATAAAAATCGCTATATTCGATTTTGTGGTTTTAAAATGTTAACGTTTTATAATTTTCGAAAGTGTGGAGTGTTGACGGAAACTGGGACGAGGACCATATATTTTACCGTCCATTGATACATACGAGGAAAAAATCCAAACAAAAATTTTGGAGCGGTTTTTGAGAATAAAGGTTTAAAGAAAATTTAAAATTGCCAATATTTTTGGCAAAATGACACGAAAACTACTTATATTTTCGAAAAAGTGAACAGGTCCTTTTTTCAAAATGTTTTTAAGGAACACATCCTATAAAGGAAAAAACCTCTATCTTCAATATTGTAGTTGTAAGAAAACGTCCAAAATTGCGCTTATGCAATTTTTGGAAAATTTGTGTTTTCAACGGACATGAGATCTCCAGATTTACAAGGACAAAATCAATGAAAAATGGAGAGATTTTTAAGAAAACATTCAAAATGTTTTTGATGATACTTGTCAAGTACACTCAAAAATCAAAACATCCGTTTGAAACTCCCAAAGTATCGAGTTCGAGAGGATCGATCAGTTTTGAAGAAAATAGGCTGAACGGTTTAGGCACTAGCATAGACCACAGACGGACAAATTGACGGATGGCCTTTGAGTTGGAGTTGCAGGCATACGTTTTGGCGTCAATCGATTTTTCGGTATCAAGGACCGACAAAACATGGATTCTGGATGCACCACGTTTTAGAGGAAGTAATTTACAATATGTAAGAACAACACTTTTTCGTTTCCTGTGTCCGACAATAATAGTTTTCTTTCGAAAATTCGCTGTTTTCCGGCGCACGATTACTAGCCTTTCTCGTCTTAGGAAGTGAGGACGAGATAGTAAAAATCGCCATCAAGAGATCTAGTTTTGTTTAAATGGCATTGCCAAACATTTTCAACGAGAAACGAATTTCTATAACGTTCCAACTGTTAATACAATGTTTTTCTGATCTGAACGCAAACATATGGAAAATACCGTCATTTTACACGTTCATTTTATAAATAAAAATATATAACTTTAATCGCCGTGAATGGTAATGAATTGAGTAAATTATTTTTATGACAATTTATGAAAACTAAATTTTACAAGAACAAAATGCTTGCCATTCTGTGTTTATATGAAGTAATATTTTAACGATAATAAACAGAAATATTTTACTTTTAATAGTGACCTCGAATACCTTTTGGGGCGAATTGCCAGACATTTCCAGCTATCTTGTCAGAGATAATGACTTGACTACATTTACGTATGGTAGTTACTCTACAACTAAGAGGAATTTAACTTACCTGTTTTTACAAAAATGTACAGCATAATTCATAGAATTCAGTAGAACATTTGCTAGGTTATTCATCGGGATCAAAGGTATGTAAATAGCTCAAAGCAACGTTTTGTTCTATTCCTCCCTATCCAAATATCTATTCCTTTTTTCCCCCTAGGGCTTTTTCCAGCCGGTTACCTTTTACGTCTCGCGGGGACGTGTGTTCGACCATACACTAGACGCCACCACACTTGTGAGCTCCTCTGCTGTGAGATCAGAAGAACTTGAGGACCCCCGTGACAACACATACAGGAGACACAAGGGACAAACAACCATCGACTCGAACCTCCGACGAGACTCGAACCTCCGACGAGACTCGAACCTCCGACCCTTCGAATGAACGCGCTGAGTCGGTACACGTTCTTAGCCACCTCGGCCATACAGAATGGCTCTAGACCACTTTAATATTTTTTATGAGAAGCTATAATATTATTCTTATATTAATAACTAGCTTAGCAGGGGCACTTCCAGTCGGCATTTTCATGTTTAAAATGGACATTTGTGCTCTGCATGTCAAATAAATGAAAAAAATTAAATCTAACCTGGCTCGGCCATCGTCGTTTACAGAAAGTTGCGTGAAAAACTACTAATAATTTTTTTTTTGAAAAATTGTTGTTTCATTACACATTTATTGTGCAGTGTTGTGTTGTGAAATGGAGTGAAACGTACGTGTGAGAAAGACATTTCAGTTCGGTGTAGTGCAGTGAGTGTGGTGCAGTACTGTGAAGACTTGTGCCATAAAATTATACTGTGTTTGTAAAGTATTTTATATTAGGTCAATATGAATTCATGCAAAATTAAATTATTCTGTCATCAAGTTTCCACACCTAATTTCAGAATAAGTCATGAATCTCTATATAAATTAATATACTAATGTGATGAATTGTATTATAAAGATTTGTTTAACTGGAAAGGCAGCATGTTAATTCACTGCCACGGTAGGTGTCTTAACCTCCATAAAAAAAACACTTATTTTGGAACCCTTTCAGAATATTGTAGACGTATACGGCAAAAACTAAAGCCAATCGATTCATATTTTGAAGGTTCTATGAACCTGCTGATCACTTTTGTAAATGCAGGTGACATAAATCTGTATTTCCGATACTCAAAATTTACGTTATGATACCTTAATTTTCATTCCAGCAGTTAGAATAAATATTACATTTATTCGTTTTCTCCTGCAATATCAATAATTTTAACACATTTAACAATTTTAACCAACACTGTCGTTCTAGCTATACAATATGCCTCTGATCTACAATCACCACCCTTTCTTACCGTTTCTGAGAGGCACATAATTGTGATAAGGCATTGATTGCAGCAGTGCACCGTATCAGACATTTTCTAATAAAATAGTAACCTCTTTTAACTTCAGGAGTTTTATTTCAGCGACTATATGTAGTCGATCTGGGCCGTGTTATATTTTTGTTATATTTTTTAGGGGAACGTCCCATTTTTGATAGGGGGCGGCGCAAGGCAATATAAATATCCAAATAAAAACAAAACGAAAGATCGAAGAATAAAACGGGTTTCGCCATGTTAAAGAAAATATATCAAAGGTTCTGATTCTGTTAAATGTAAAAATAGATTTTCTGCGATTTTCCCTGATTTTGAAGGTACACTATACCTTGAAATCAAAAGTTTGCTGTTGTTTTAAATTAGTAATGGTACCGGCACCTCATTAGCGAGAATTAAGAATACGCGGAAAACATGAATCGATACGTAAATACAGAATACAAACTGACGGGCAAAGTTATGGGGTTAATTTTCTTTCTCCTTCTTACTGTTCATCTTCTCCTTTTGTTTCCCGCCGCCTTCTACACTCTCTTCAACGGCACAGTTAAATCAGAGCCAACATCGTCCTTGTCCCTGTAGCTACACTGACGAGAAGGACCCAGGAAGGACCTATCCTGAAGATGGCAGAATTTTCGACAATAGCTAGATAGGTCAAATCGACTGCTCTGCTCGGTAGTTTTCATTAGTTTCTACTAGCTGAATGGTGGAGCAGTACCGTATCAAAGGGGCCACGGACCGCACACGATCTTTTCTTCCTCTTCCCAGTCATATCCTCTCTCCTTAAACGCACTTAAACGTACATGAATCACACTTTCCTTAAGTGTAGGTCGGTGCCGGATCTCCCCACCCAGCGGAGGTGGAACACCGCTACCTCCAGGACCACAATTAAGCCAACAGCACTAAATATAAGAGCAGTTGACGTGCTCGGACACATCAGACAGTCTACACTGATCTGTTCTCTATTTTCGTCTCTTCCGGTTCCGTCTCCTTGTCCATCTTCTTCACCTTGTCCGACTTCTTTCTTCTTTCGACCTTTTTTGTTTCCTTCGATATCTTCATCGTCATTTTCTTCTTGTCTCCTTCATCTCCCTCTTCTTCTTATTTTCTCTTTCTTCTTCTTCTTCTTCTTCTTCTTCTTCTTCTTCTTCTTCTTCTTCTTCTACGACTATTTCTTCTTTTCGGTCTCAATGTTATTTTCCTTCTTCGGCCCATTCTTTCTTCTCCTGATATTCCTTTCTCTGCTAATATTAATGTCGCCTGACAATTGCAGGGGTTGCTGCAACACGGAGTGTGTTAAACCATGAACGTCAAGCGGGTTGCGTCAAGGGAGGACAACGATTCAAAGGGCTTGCTCAATTATTTATATTACTTATATTCCTTCCTGGGAATATTCGTTGATTTTCATATGCACCGGCTAACGCAAATCGAATACCACTTTTCTTCTCCCTTGTGCATTCTCTACTGGTTTATATTTGTTTCTAATTGTTATACATTATACAAAGTGTTACGATGCACCTTGTACATTGATGGAATATGAACTACTCCTGAAATCATGATATAAAAAGAAAACTAGTGCTACAACAGCACATACTTTCTTTCATTTCTAACTTCTCTAATTTCGCAAATTCAGAAAGTTCAACGAATATTAGCCCTGCGCCATTTTCAAGCGTCTTTTGCTGTGTCTGTAGAAAAAATTAAATAAAACATTTGAAGACTGTGAAAAATCTTTTTGTTTATAAATTGCATTAAATTCAAGCAGAAATTCCGCGAAAACCACTCGTTACTTGAAACAATTGTTCATGACCTTTTTTAAATATTTTATTTTGAAAACAGATTACAGTTAAGACAAAAATGTATTTAATATTGTAATTTTGCAATGTTAATTTTATGCAATTTGCAAAAATAGTATTCGACGAAGATGCGAGAAAATTTAAAGAAAAAAATTGGTGTCGATCTTCACAAAATAGTTTTAAAATTGCCTATTTCACAAACAAATACGCAAAAATTTCTCATATTTTCAAAATATTACATTACCTTAATTCAAGGTGTCTTTGAACAATAGATTTCTCACAGAAAAATCTTTTTCTTCAATATTGTAGTTGTTGGAAGACGCAGAAAAAAGTTTAAATCTTTGCAATTTTCGAAAAAGGGATTTCATCGAAAATGAGCCCCATGCGATTTTTAAGATTTTTTACGCTATCTGATGACAAAGCTCAATCGAAAAATTTGGAGCAATATTTCAGAATATATGGAAAATGAGGCTTCTGTTAAAACCCCCAAAAAGCAAAATATACGTTTTATATTCGCAGGGCCCCGTATTCGTTAAGATCGATAGGGGAATATCAATTTTGGAAAATAAAAGCATTCGGAACGGTTTAGGCGCTAGCGTAGATCACAGACAGATGGACGGGCAGTAGACAGATGAATTTACAGACAGAGAAAGACACAGAGAAAGAGACGTTTTGTCATCAATCGACTTTTGTAGAAAACATGGTTTGTGAGCACAGAACGTGTTAGATGTTGTAATTTTCATGTAGGAACAAGATGTATCTATTTTACCGCCTTTACCGCACGATTACAATACTTTCTCTACAAAGGAAGTAAGACGCGAAATTATTCATATTGAATATGAATATCGGAAAGTACGTGAAAACTTTCCTTTTGTCGTCAATCGACATTTCGGTATCAAGGCCGCATAAAAAAATTATGACCACAATGCGGGTTAGAAGAACTAATTCACTATTTATAGAAGCAAGACTTAAATACTTTTTCGTTCCTGCACCTGAGAGTTTTACCGTCAAAAAGTCGCGAGAAATTGAAAATATACTCCAACCTGATTATGCGCATGCAGGCATATGAATGAAGATTATTTATTTATTTATTTATTTATTTATTTATTTATTTATTTATTTATTTATTTATTTATTTATTTATTTATTTATTTATTTATTTATTTATTTATTTATTTATTTATTTATTTATTTATTTATTTATTTATTTATTTATTTATTTATTTATTTATTTATTTATTTATTTATTTATTTATTTATTTATTTATTTATTTATTTATTTATTTATTTATTTATTTATTTATTTATTTATTTATTTATTTATTTACTCTGTGAATCTTATGAAGGAAAAGTACAAAAGTACGAAATCGATACCTCCACTCTTTTACTATATTAAATTGATTTATAAAGCTATTAACACGAACTATTTGCCACTGTATAGAAATTATTTCCTTTGGCGAACGAGGTACAGAGTTTAGATATCTCTTATCGTGCCTCACGCGAAGGAACCGAGAACATGGAGAACGATTTTTATGGTACTGTCAACGAATTTACCAACTTTCCCAAAAACACTCTGCAGGACTTAAAAAAATGCGCAGATAATGAAGTGACATTTCCAGACCATAAGCAAAGGAAAAGGATATCTCAACATTTGCTAATTAATAGAAACTTGACCCCAAAAACTGTAGGGTTAGCTCATACCCGCCGCTGCCCCATCCAGCGCCACTCACTGAGAGGTCCTACGATTCGAGCCCCAACGGTGGCAGAGTTTCGACATTTGTCTACATTGGTGGCCCGCATTTAGCGGCTGTCTAAAAGAGTGGCGGAATTCTCTGATCGGTGTGTGGTTTGCATGGTTCGGTTCTTTTTCGTGGTTTCTCAGACCAGAGCCGGACCTTAACAAATGGGCCACCGACCGCGCGCGACCGTTTCTTGCTCTTCCTAGACCTAACCTCTCCCCTTATTCACAGTTGTATGTACATGCGCTACACTACCACACATGTTGGGTGAATAGTCGGAAACTTAGTTAGCCCGGCTGGGGCGGTGCCCCGATTGGTGGTGATACATTCGGGGAGGGGGAAATCCCACGTAAGGCGATCTCTAGATTGGCGCCGATACTCACCATTTACAGGGGAGGAGCACTGCTACCTCCCGGGATAAAACATTAACTGCACTAACGGGACAAATGACCGTAGCAATTGACGAGTCTGGAAACATCTATCAAACAGTTATTAAATCAATTGACAAAATCCTGATCGAGATGTACGAACAGACTGGAGTTTTGCCGTAAACCATCCCCTAACACGAGTTTTTCTGGCGAAGAATAGGCAGTTTGCTTTGCTGCATTACAATACTTTCTCTTTACTACGTAAGTAAGTAGTTGGGAAGAAAGTAAAATTAGTGGTGCTACAGCAACATATAATTTCTCCCATTAATTGTAACGGCTACGCAATATTGTAATATTATATGAAACTGCAACAATGTTCCGGACCAATAATTTTTTTTAATACTACCACTCGAACAACGGTTCTTAGGTTGAAAAACAATTTTGAACTTTTGCATTTGCAATATCCAAAATTTCAGAAATATTAATTGGCATTATTTCAAGATCTAGTTAAAAAAACAAACAGATTTTATTATGGAAGAAAATGTTTCATTATCAAGGAGACATAAAACGAGTTTTATGACTTCACAACTTTTACAGGAAGTAATTTACTACGTAGAGGAGCAAGATTTTTTCACATTTTGATATTATGAACCCACTTAAATAGATTTTCTATCGAAAAATCGTCACTTTCAATTATTACAATACTTTCTCTTTACTACGTAAACACGTATTAGATGAGAAAGTAAACACTTGTGATCAATAATGAATAGAGCTAATATATTGATTGATTGACACTAGATCTAAAATATTGAATTCAACGGATTTACATGTATATCCGTTAGTGGTAATGTAATAGTGCAGAGATATTAAAAATTACCCCAAGTTTCAAACTGGAAATTACCAAACGTAGATTTCTATTGTCCAATGTTTAACATTCTTACCTTTCCATGTTCATAGTAGTACCCTTAATCCTAAAAGCAGTCGTGCGGAGTGACAGCCTCCCCATAAATACCAAATCTCCAAGAAATCAGTGCCGTTTGCATTGTTCCACCTTCATACATATCGTTTCCATGAAAGCATTCTGATCCATTTTGTTGAAGAGAGATAATTACCCCCCTCAATTCCCTGGAATGAGACATTGTAATTGGTGTATTTAGTTACCCCAGATGAAATTCATCATTAGAGTTGGTGGCAGCGAATTTTGGAGGAAAAAATTCTTATTGCCGGGCCCTTGTAACGAAAAATTGGATAATCTTGTTCCTCTGAATAAATAAATTAGTTCCTCTAACACATTGGCGAGTCAGAATCCAGGTTTTGTTCCTTGACACCGAAGATTCGATTGACGGCGAAATATCTGTCAGAGGTCAACGCTACCGCATAAACCGCTCAACCAATTTTCTCCAAAATTGATATTCATCGATAGATATACAGGAAGTCGAGGTTCTGCGAGTTTAAAATGGATATTTTAATTTTGGTAGGTCCTTTACGTGAAGCCTCAAAACCATTTTCAAAGTTTGCTCAAAATGGCTTCAAATTTTTTGATTAAACTTTGTCCTCGGATAGCGTTAAGGACGCTTAAGAGAATGGTGTACGTTCCCGTGTACGTTAAAATTCGAGATTTCTTGAAAATTGCAAAAGTTTTTTTTGGGGGGGGTTTCTATAACTATAATATTGAAGTTATATATCTTTTTCCTTCATTAAATCTGTTATTTAAAGATAGATCTTGAAATAAGGTCTCGTTCAATATTTCGAAAAGATGATTAGTTTTCGTATAATTTTGCACAAAATCTAAGTAATTTATAATTTATATCAATATTTTTCTCAAAAACTGCTCCAAATTTTTTCTTTAAATTTTCTCCTCGGATGTATCAAGGGGCGGTAAAGAGTATGGTGCTAGTCCAATTCTCTGCACTTTTTTGGAAAATTGCCAAACGTTAACATTTTAAAACTACAAAATTGAAGATATAGATTTTTGCCTCAGACAGAATCTGGTGTAAAAAATCAGTTCTTTAAAAAAGCCATTTACAATTTTTTGAAAAAACGGGTAGTTTTCGCGTGATTTGTGTTTGAAATTCATGTAATTTCTAAAACAATATTTTTTTTAAAAACCGCTCCATTCTTTTCTTTAACGTTTTTTTTCATGAATAGAAGAATGGACGCTTAGAAGAATGGCGAGAGTCTCATTTTCGTCTAATTCTGTGAATGTTAGAAAATTGCAAATCTAGAAATAATGTGAGAAAGTATGTCCTACTAAGCACTAGTTTTAAATGGCTCCAAATGTTTTAATATTTTTCCTGGACTAGAGCAAAGGACGCCTAAAAAATGGCGCAGGTCTCATTTTTGTAACTTTCTGAAGTTTTGAAAATTCCAAAAGTTAAAAATAATACGTGAAATTATGTGCTGACTAGCAGTACGCGTTTAATGTTGGAGAAGGGGTTGTGTCTTGTCCGTGAGCGTACGACCTAAGATTTATGCTTCATCTGTTGGGGTAGCTGAAAACCACTATCAATGGTTTGTTTTCTTACCAAAAGAGATACAAACTAGTTTTTGTAGTTGATGAGAGTTGCAGAGTTTTTGTAGGACAAAATTAAACTAATTTCCATCTATTGAAAGTTTGTTGCTTCTACTTTTTCTCTAACTATCCAATATTATTTTAATTATTTAGCGATAGTATTGCCATTTAAAGCATTCTATCAGCTACAAAAACTTGAGTTTAATTCAAGTTTAATCTTATCTAAAAATGGCTGGTTGATTTTTGTGAAATAAAACCAGGCGCGCTACCTTGGGCCTAGTCAAAGTGCTGTTCTTTAGAACGGATCAATGTAGTGCAGCACCTCTGATTAAATTAATATAACCAAATACTTTTTGTTTGAATTAAATTATTACATACGAGTATTTTATCTATATAAATAAAATGCTCGTATGTGTGTCCTATAGACTCATACATTACTCGACCGATTTTGCTGAAAAACCGTGGGTAGATGTGTAGTGATTACTCGACTGACCTTGGTATAGGTGTCACGAATTCTTAAAATATTGGTTTGAATGAAATCAAATAGAAGGGGCGATTTTTAGTGCTAATTGAAGATAGCATTAATGTACATGTCGATATCTGTAAGCTGCTGCGGTTTCTCGGTCGCAGCATTCTCCAGCATCCCTGACCGGCTGGTCCTAAGGTTCGTGTCCCAAAGATGGTGGTTTTTTCACTAGGTATAAAGCTAGGTCGAATTCAACCACTGGAAGAGTATGCATGTATGATCGGTAGTTTCTACGATCAATACCAAGCGAATGCCGAATCAGTACTTTAACAAACAAGTCATGGACAGTGATATTTTCTTCCTCATACTTTCCTCCTACTTTCCCCGTATACACACACCCACACACGTCGGGTGCTTCGAAGGTGGCGCGGTGGGCGCGGTACTCCGCTAGGGAAGAGGCGGAAGACCCTGCAAGCCGACATGCATTTTGACGCCGGACTGACTTCTCAGAGAACAGCGTGGGAGGAACACCGCCTCTTCCCGGGATATAAAATGCAGCAGACTCGTAGTAGTTGACACTCCCGGAGAAACTGAATAACCTCATTCGATTACGGTTAAAATTGTATTTTGCTTTCAATATCGATTTTATTTGAATTTTACCACGTTTTACACTTTATACACTTATCATTTATTAGTATTTTGATAGTAATTTGAGTATAAAATTATACTTTCTAACGTGATTTTAAATTAAAAGGACAATATTTCCTGTAGCAGCCCTCGCAACTGTTGCCTTCGAGAAAGGTGTCCTTCATGGCTCCGAGACTGTTACGGGGAGACAGTAAAGTTTAATTTATAATCACATGTCAGAAAGTCTAATTTTATGCTCAAACTACTACTATATGACATCATTGATTTCCTCTTTTTATGATATATCCATTGCTGATAAGAAAAATGTATAGTTCCATTTAAAAAATCAAAGATGATTAAATTTCTCGAAAACGAAATATTACGAACAATATTTTATTGTAATGGTTTCAGACCTTCAAAAACAGACTCTGTAATTTTTATAACAATTTATTTATTGTTATACCATTGACGTTTCAACCCTATTTGCGGTCTTAAAAAATTAAAATAGAATGTAGGTTATGTTCAATGATGGAGAATTATCATTAAATTGGTATCACATATCTAATAAAGCGATACATGAAGTGAACAATAATAATAATAATAATAATAATAATAATAATAATAATAATAATATATTGATATAACTGGCTAAATATGAAGTTATCATAATAGTGATACGGGAAAATTACAAAGTTAATGTCGTAAAAAGTTCAAGTAAATGATAAATTAATCGGTAGAAATTGTAAGACTATTCTAGAAGAAAATTGGTGCAGTGACGATGAGATTAAGTGTCAAGACAAAACAAATTATTAATGTAAAGAAAAGAAGGGATTATGTTTGTAGGAAAAAATATAATCCCTTACTGCATTTACAAACATAACCTCTTCGACACTGGGTATATCATAATTTATTATTATTATTATTATTATTATTATTATTATTATTATTATTATTATTATTATTATTAATATTATTATTGTTTTTCAATTCCTCTTAATGCATCGCTTTATTAGAGGTGGTACCATTTTATTAATAATTTTCCATCATTTGAACATAACTTACATTACTTTTTTAGATTTTTTGAAAAAGACCCCAAATAAGGTCGAAATGTCAACTGTATAACAAGAAATAAATTGTTATAAGAAATCCATAGTATGTTTATTAAGGTTAAGAAACCATTACATTAAAATAAACATTACAACGGTCGTTAATATATTCATTATTACGAACGATATCTCTACAGCATATTACTTGCCTCATGGTTCCGCATTGTTGAGCGAAATCTGCTCTTCGATATCGTGAACAGTTTAGAAGTTATGGGGGTGGCCCATAGTTGGTGGGACTATATATATATATATATATATATATATATATATATATATATATATATATATATATATATATATATATATTCAACCATACCTGTAAAGAAATAAAATTTAATATTGAAATAATAAAAAACAATAAGATGTAGATAATGTCCTTATAACCGATGCAATTTCCATGTAAATACTTATGTCTCATTTCGTTTCATTTAATGTGTTTATTTGGCATTTTAAGGAAATAAATTGCTTGAAAATTAGGAATCAAATTTGTCTTAGTTATTCTTCTTTCCCACGGAATTGTGATTTTGACATATAGTCTGCGTATGGTAAACATTTTTTCAGCATTGACTTTAAATTTTAATTTGAACTGATCACGCGTGACCATTTACTTCAAATGTTGATGCATGACTGATTCAGGATTAATATTTAAATCATTTGCTTCGCTAGTGAGCAATGAAGGATTCTGCATTCATTTACGCCATCTACAAAGCTTGTTTAATTGATTAGTGATTCCGGGCGTGTCAGCGGCTAAGATCATTACTCCCATAAGTGTAGTGCATGTTTTTTCCTCGGGAGGTGACGGTGATTTTCCCACGGTGAATGGCGAGATCCGGCGCCGATCTACCTGTCGGCTAGCCTGGTTTTCCCGAACGAGATATCTCCCACCAGCGGGGCACTGCCCCAGCCGGGACAAGCTCTAGGCACCCGATTCTCCCGGCATTATTGGTAGTGGAGTGTATGCAAGTGTAAGTGTGTATAAGTAAGGGTGAGGAGAGGACAAGGAAGGGAAAGGAGAGATTGCGCGCGGTCTGTTGCACATTTGTTATGGTTCTGTTCCACCATTCGCCTGGTGTTGATCAGGAAAACCCCAGAAAACTACCGATCAGAGCAGCCAGCCGCTGGAATTCTCCTTCAGCCAGCGGCTGAACTCGCCCTAGCTGACTAGCTAGATTCGAAAATCCTGTCACCGTCGGGTCTCGAACACCCGGACCTCCCGGTCGGAGGCACTACAGTGACATCAGCTGATGACCTGAGCCACGTGCTCCGGTACAAAATTTAAAACTCTGCGTTTCCAAACATTTAAATTTTACAGTTCTAATCCCTCTTTAGTGTTCACCAAGTCTGAAAACATCAAATTAAAAAGTGGCGGGGATAAGATATTATATTATTTCAGTCCGTTTATTACTGAGAACTCGTTCAAGAGACCCTACGCAATTCTATTTACCCTTTAGATTTTTGAAGTCAAGCCTACACTAATCTAACATATTATTTGATATGTCTTGGCAGAACTCATGCATCTTAGTATGCATTACGGTGACATATTTGAGAAGTCCACAAGTACTGATATTTCTGTCCTGGCTCTTAGATTATGGTTCAGTCGAATTATTTATTTAAGACGCATTGTCTGGCAGATATCCCCAGTGTCGGTGAGTCGTAATTCCCCCTTTAACACCCTCTAAAAGAACTATTTCGATTGCCTGTCAGTTAGGCAAGCAATGTCAACATTGACGCCAATCCTGAAATTTTTCATTGTTCTTCCACTCTCTGTCCACTCTCGCGGACATACTTCCAATCAGGTGCTGGAAGGTTTCTTGGGGAATGGCATCCCATTCTCCACGGAGTGCTGCACTGAGGAGAGGTATCGATGTAGGTCGGTGAAGCCTGGCACACTGAATTGCTCTTCAGCAGTTGGAAGCAAAAAGATGTTTAGAACATTAACGTAGACCTGTGCCGTGATAGTGACACACAACAAGGGGTGCAAGCTCCCACCATGAAAAACACGACCACACCATAACACTATTTTGGATGTGTCCAGATACTTTTGATCACATAGTGTATGTATAAGAAAGCCACTCTTGCAGTCTCCTATTATGTTATTTTTTGCGCGTGGTAATTATTCTGATAATAATTTGAGATTTTTTTATCAATTGCCTTTATTTCCAGAAAATTACCCCCAAACTACCCTTTTTTCAAATTATTGTTCATGAGTTTATTTAAATTTATTATCTCTGATGCCATATCTAAGATATCAAAACGATCCTTGTAATGCCTGAGTTCACGATCTCCCAACGATGTCATGTCAACAACCCATGTCAAACATGTTCGTCATATTAAATAAGTCATTTTTATAGCAATTTATAAAGATTTGGTTCTGGTACATGTTCATAATCCCTTGCTTGCAGAGGGAATTACATTAAATAAACTCTTGAGTCTACAAACATTATTCATATTACCACTCACCAAGAATAGCTGAACACTTGTTTTCTACAAACCAGGATCTTTGGCTTAAGAACTTTTATCCTGTGATTACGGAACTATTACTGTTTTAAAGACTAGAAAATTAGTACTGCATAGAAACATTCTTCTGGAATTTTCTCGTTTTTTCACTCTGTCTAAATGGCCTATGAATTACTTCTATCAATTTATCTCAACTATTTTAATGAAATTTGCTGAAATTATGTCAATTCCGAGAGATTTATGACGCGATAATTTTGATACTTCTAATTTGACCTCACATAATGTGAGTTTTGAGATAAAAGTTTTAAATAAGAAAGGTTATCATCTTATATATGTTCGTATGCATTTAGCAAATTTTCTAAATAGATCTTTCACCAATTCAAACGACCAGAATTAACTTATCTGCATTTCTTTTCTGTACCGTTTACAAGTAGAACTCCCTGATTTTCTTGAATTTGGTTGACTCCTCGGTTTCATTGATATTATTTAAGTATACCGATTTCTAGATTCTAAATTCCCGACTAGCTTTCCTTCTATCATTATCTTTTTCTGTCCTTTCTCTCTCCTGAACCAATTTCCTTTGTCCCACACTGAGTGTATAAATTGGTTTCATTTATTTTAAAGTATACTTGCATTTCTGATATTTAGCGGAAAATTATTGAAAACTGAGGTTTGACACTACTTTATCCATTGAAAAATAATTCGGGATATTTATGTAAGAATATACGGAAATAATTTCACAGACATGCCGGCTCTGAACATAGCTCAAGTCGGTCTATAATGTCGCAGTCAATTACGTCTTGCTGAAGTAAAGCTCCTACATTACACGTTTCCATTTTAGCTCTTTGCTTCTATCCAAGCATGTGTTACATTTTCATAAGTGCTTGATTAGCAAAAAGGTAGTGATTATTACCGAAATGCAATAACCTGCATCACATCTTTTTCATCATGAGAAATATGGAAACACATTTAAGACGGAGAAGGAAATTATTTTTATGTCTTTGTTTGATAATGTCTATGAATGTGGTCTTCCTCTTTCGAAAAATAAAATCTGGCGCCACCCCTGCGTCATGCGTGTCCTAAGCAACATTAAGAATGTAATTCGTACATTTGGAGAACTCAAAAAAATAAATAAGGTTAAACATATATTTCATTCTGAACCAGTCATAACGTTTCTAGTTGCGTTATTCATTTACCATATGTCAGTATTTCATTTTTTGAAATCACATTATGTGTACTCTTATTTTCACATTTTAAAATAGTTTTTGATAAGTTCGTTCGATTTTGTCCAGGTTTCTACCATGGATGACGCATCACTCGGCCCTCACCCAATTGGAGAGGTCACGGAAGGGGGGCCCAGATGGGCACTTTCTGCGTATATAAGCTTAGCGCCAGAGAAGGTAATTGATTTTCAAAACGAATGTTTATATCATTTCTACCAAATTTTCGGTTTCGTCATGCTATCGTATGCCTACAAATAAAATGTGTCTTCATTTTAGGAGCTTGAAGTATCAGAGTTAGCAGATCGAGCATATTGAGAAAATCGGCTTAATGAAAACATATGATACCTCTTCCACTATTTGTCATTATACGATTATAAATGGGATAATGTGTTTGCATGTTTCACAAAATCTGAAGGTTTTTAATAATCGAATATTCTTATTGTTTATGAAGCTATCTTCTGAATGCCAAAACTAGCAAGCAGCGCAATACAATTAAACGTTCGAATACCTTTTCAATTTTTAGTAATAGAGTATACTGAAAGAAACGTCGGAGTGTGAAAAATGTTGTTCTTTTTGGTGTTTAATTCTTAAATATATTATGAGAAGCTAATTACGTGAGCTCTCTCAAAAATTGAAACTGTAAATACTGCGGTTCGATATTTTCATTTCTGTAAAATGTGAACAGATTGCCTGTGAAATTTATATCTGAAATACAAACGAACACACTCAATTGCATAAAGTTGGACTATATATATATATATATATTGTAACACTAACGATTACCTGTGGAATCGATTAGCGACCCTGCCACTAGCTCAGATCGGTGATGGAAGGAACTGTTACACAGTACAAGAGAAACACAACAGAAATAAATACTTGTTCACTGGTAAAATGATTCACTTTATTCCTGAGCAAAAAAAAAACAAACAAAGTTGCACCAGGGAGATTACAATTCTTACACTAACAATGGAAAAGAAAAATTTATAGAGAAAAGAAAATTAGGCATGTTAGTAATTATAGAAAAAGACTTATAACTAGGAAGAAGGTCAACTTATTACAAATAATATTTACAAGCGTTACAGAATGATAATTTGACGTGCCCAAGCACATTACTGCGTTACATAAGTTTTGTAGATGAATACCCGTCAGGTCATCAACCTCGTAGGGTCCTTTGTGTGCCCAGGCGGGGGCCCTCGGCCGGCGTCTGGAAGGAGGGCGGCGGCCTTGGGCGAGGGGGCGACCGCGGCCGTCCCTCACCCCTCTTGGCGCGTGGCGTCAGCTGAGCGGTCCTCCGGTCATTCAACCAGGGGAGGCGATGTCCCGGGCGAACTGCCCGCGATGTCTAGGCGACTAGAAATTCTTGAAGATTCTGGCAGAACTGGTTGATACTGGTTGATACTGGCAGAAACCGGTAGAAGTCGGGCGATCTCTATCTCCGGAACGTAGTAATCAGCCTAATGTCTCTTTAATTTTTATAACATAACTTCGGAAGTCTAGCGACAAATAATTCCCACCCCAGAGAAATAGTTTTTCTCTACCCCTTTTTTAAACGCCACAGAGGTCTACTTGCCTCTCCCCGACGAATAAATCCCACCCCAGAGAATTAATTTTCTCAATTGTTGTCAGCTAGTAGCTTTAGCTCCTTCCGAAATCTTTCTAACTCTTTCAGAGACAAACTGGCCTCTCCTCGACGAATAATTTCCTCCCAGAGAAGTAATTCTCTCACGACTCCCGTCAGCCCAAAACTCAAATCAAATCAGATAATTTCTGCGTCGAAAAAAAATTGAAGTCCGGTAGAGGTGAACTTGCCTCTAACCGAATAATATTCCCCCCAAGAGAAACTTCTGCCCCGACTGTTCTGTCTAAAAATCAAACCCCTTCTGCCGTTCTCTCCGTTGAAATCGCACCAGGTTAGCTCTTCTCCCCACCCCAATTTCTTACGTGTCCTAGTTCCCTTTGATAGCAGTGTCACTATTGGTCAGAAGTTGTGTCGCAGTGAAATATTTTAACCCAATCGCAGCGTGAGAAACGAAGGAAACTTCCACCCTTTGTGCAGGCTGCGAGCATGCGGGCTGTTCTCGAACCTTCTAGAACTCTGGCCCTTGCTTGCGTAGGGAGGCGCGTTCGATGACGGAAGTATTGCTCTGGGCTCCCCCGAAAGTGGGTGGTCTCGAAATCTGCAGCTGGCCGCGCGCACGTGCACAGTATCTGTCAACGGCAGTCCTCAAAACGGCCGGCTTAATGGGAAGGAGGCGGTAATGGCCCCCGCGATAAGTGAGACTACGCGTGCAATGCAATCTGTTTAAACTCCCGGTAGAATTCTGGGTGGTCCGAGTTTGTTATATTTAATTTTTCCAGCATGAATTTAGTTTCGAAAAGTATGACGAAATCGGTTTCGCTACAATATATATATATATATATATATATATATATATATATATATATATGTGTGTGTGTGTGTGTGTGTGTGTGTGTGTGTGTGTGTAATTTTTGTGCAAACTATCGAATGGAGCATGGAAAAGTTTGTCGTTAGTTTTCCAATAAACTAATACAATATCAATTTCCCGCAGGCAATTCCCATATTTGCTCATATACACGATGACATGTTATTGCTGTAGGGTGTAAATAAGAACCTAATACATTGTACATTATTTACAATTAATATGTACTTTCTTTTTGAAACCATAATAGATTTTTTATCCAAAAGGCCGTGCTTCAAAATGATTCCTTACATATATTTGTCATCTTGATATCCACGATACTTATTTTTCCCAACACAGTTGGACTTCCATCTATGCATATTAAAGTTCAACACAAATACAGAATTAATAAAGGAAGTAAGATATACATTTTTCTAATTAATTTTCATTGAAAATAATTATTGAACATGCCTGAAAACATCTTACAGAATACAATGTAAATTATTAGATACGTCAATACAAATTCTTTACATACGAAAATAAATTGTATTCCATGAGTTGTCATTATTCATTATTTAAGTTATTCTTCCTTCCATCAACTGAAATTATATTAATTGAATTTATAAAGTAATTTTCAATATTCACCCACAAAAACATTCATTGTGAAAAATAGTATAGTCAATAAAACCTGTCTGAGGTGAAATAAGATGATTCCTTTAAACATTTTGTCTTCACAGGTTTCCGTCTCATAGTTGCTGTAAATAACTACGAAATTTAAATACATTATTTTTAATGTCATTTTTTTCAAAAAATAAATTGCAAATCGATCTATTAAACCATGATAAACACTGAAATGGTGGAAAACAAAGAAGCTGGTGAAGGGCACTCTCGAACACCCTTCGTCAGCAGGGAGAAAGCAAAGAATCTGTCATTTAGTTTGTTTTCGAAGAACGGTATGCTAATAAATTCTCCGCGCTATGCTTATTCAAGGGTAATGCCAGAAATATCAGAATAAATTTCGTCAAGTTATGGTCACTTGCAATTTTCCGTCAACCATTCCTTTACCGCGTACAGCAGTATGTAAAGGTAATTTCACTTCTATAATCGTTGCGTTCTGAATGTTTTTTGTCCGACAAAGCAGGTTCCCTTTTTACAAAAGTTCTGTCATAGATAGGTTTTACTCTACTTCACAGAAAAATGAAACAAATCCGACTTGAATACAAGATGATTTTTGTTTACATTTTGTGGGACTAATATCGATATATATTTGTGATTCATTAATGTTTGAAAACTGGAAGAGGAATTTAAATATCTATATACTATCTTTGCTCACAATATAATTATTTTGTAGATAAATAGCGTGTTAAAAGACCTTAATCGGTAATATAATTAAAATATAATACCTAGTGTAGTATATTCTTTAAGTAGCTTCGCGGGGGGATATATATTTTTGCAATTTGTATCAGTTTTAAAAAGCAATTATAGACAGAAACTGAAAAATTTGCTGACACAAAATGTCAGTGTGGCCGAGATTGCTTAGGCAGTAGTGCTGCAGCGATCTCGGGCAAAGGGATCCCGGGTTCGAGTCCCGTCTCGGGAATGGTTGAATTTGTTCTTTCATCCCTCATGATCATCATTTCATTTTGTGTACAGATACCCCTAAAGTTAAATCAATAGTGGTCACTAATGATCTAGTTGTTAATGTGGCCTTGAATAACAAAAAATGTCAATGTTTTAGCTCATACGAGTAATTAAGAGAATGCATCCGATCTCGTCATATATATATATATATAATCAGGGGTGACGTCAAACAAATTTGGATTAATTTTTTTAGGTTGCATCATTATTTATCGTGGGTTGTTGTCTCTTTGGTATATTGTACCAAATCCCCACAACAAACCCTTAACTTATTCAGAAATTGAATTGAGTATATCCAGGGAACTATTTTTTCTTTCATTTATATCGTTATCAATTTTCCTTCTAAAACGCACCCTCCAAAACTTTTCTACAACTTAGACTATCAAATCTATAATATTTACAAAAATACCTCTTCTCGATTCTGATGTTATTACTCTCATAATTGTTTGCTACCTCAACAAATATTTTTATTTAAAATATTTATTTTGGTGCTCGTCTAAATTAAACTTGACATATTAGGAAAAATCTAAATTCATTCCCTAAATATGTATAAAAATCACCAACAGTTTCACTCATTTAATTTATTTTACTCGTTTTAAACATCTAGCATGAGTATTTCCGAATAAAGAAGACATGTGCCATTTCAAAAAAAGAAATGTATTGCTCGCATTTCCTCATACGGGTGAGACGAGGGCGTTTTTGCATTCTCATTAACATATGAGACTTTTAGATACTATCTTACAGTTGCCATGGTCTGAAGATGATGAAATGATGTATTAAAACGGAAAAGAATACATTTTCATGTTTTTTTTATATTTTTAACAGCTTACAGTATTGAAAGTTATTATTTCCGTTTTTATTGCCTGACACATGCTTAGAAACGTGGATTTCAAGAAACTCCCAACCATGGAGTAACTTGAAACACCAACAGTTATAAATTTAAATAAGGAAATAACGTCATGTAGCATATGAACCTTTTAGAGGAATAATTGAGAGCAAAACTCAAAATATGGAATAAATGAATTAGTTTTCATCCTTTTATTGTTGCAAAATATAAAACGTTAATGCATTATTAAAATAATACGTTGACTCATCAACAAAGCGTGTTTCATTATATTACATTTTCAGAGTATTATAAACGAACTATTAATGATTTTGTAGCATGAAATGTAACCTGTCACTACGTTTTCGATACACTGTAGGTCTTTATCTAACAGAAACTTTTAAAACGATCTGATATCACCAAATTGTGCGTTATAGAACTCTGGATAAGGAGTTATAAATTGAAAATAAAGTGTTTTACTGATTCATTGTCCGAAACACAAACAAATTACATTCGGTCAGAGATGAATATGTTTGATGAAAACGCAGAAAAGATTCATCTTGGATTGGTTTTGTCAACTGCTTTTTTTATTTTATTATTTTGTTAATTAATTATTTTGTTGATTCCGTTAGTGTGAAATAACATAGCGATTTTTAAGCTAACAACCAACAGGAATAACTGAATTGTTTGCTACTGATGAGTTTACCTCTTGCTGAAATATCTACTTTTTCTCCGCATCGTATTTATTTTTTTTATTTTCCCCTTGGATATATTTACTTTACTACTTGGAGTGCATGTGTGAATCACTACTCAAACTATTTACGCTCGAAAAATGGTTTGCACTGAATGGCAGAAAACGTCTTTTCTATCTACAAATACAGCTGCGCAAGAACGGAAAGATTCGTGTAGCTATATCAATTAAACATTTTTATTCCATATTCATATTCATAATTTTGAATACAAGGTCTACAATCCAAGAAATAAATTACATTATTTCAGAGAAAGCGGCATACCATATCCTTGGAACGAGAATTTTAGAATCTACTAGAAACGACCCAGATAAATGAAAACCATTGCTATTTAATATGTATTTTCTTAATAAACTTCAATAACATAAAAAATCACTTTTCATAATCAAAAAATTACCATTACATGAACTGTAAACTTAGTTTTTTTATTTTCTTGTTTCTTACTCCAATATTTAATGCACACCTCCCCAGTGCAAATTACACGTTAGTTGTGTTTGCATTCAACGCAACCCAGGCGTCGTGAAATTAGAGAGCGAGGCGACCTAAACCATGAAAACTTTACTAAACACACAAGCTCTGAAAGTCCAGAATGGAAACGCGTGCCTAATAATAACAGCCTACCGGCTGTTCACTGTCCGTCCAGCTCAGCGGAGTTCATTGACCTCGTTGAGCTCGCTCCCTGGAAAGAGGTTGGTGGCAGGGGTTCTTACACGGCGACCCGGATTTCCGCATAAGTTTTTAAATGCTATTAATATGCATTTTCATAACATTTTCACTTGCGTCAGTGCTCGCAGTTTCCGGTTTACAACTATTTAAATGACATTCATTAAACATTGCAAACACAGAGAACAACTCTCTGAGAAGGTTCGTGTGATCCGCTTGTCTTGCTATGTATCAGGGGAGGGATCAGGCAAGACTCCTCGGCAGGTATCTAGACTCCGATACGTGAGCAGAATAAGGCCATGGTATTCTTATTTGTTACGTTGAAGAAAGTGCAGAAAAACCTGTCGGAGAGCAAGGCGAACTTGTTACGCAGCAACAGGTATGCCAGAGAGGCGGCGCGAACGTGTGGCCTGCAGCTAGACGGCGAGCACCCATGAGGGAGACCAGGGGGGTTCAGAAGTGAGATGGCGTGGTTTGTGACGGAGCATAAGAGGAATCGATTCAATCACTTCATAGCAACGCATTGAAACTAGATAGATACACTTAGACATACCCATTTTGAGAGTCGCCGTATTCGACCTTCAAGTTCAAATTCCCAATTGAAAATGGTAGATTCAAGCAAATAACACAAATCACATTTCGCTTCGCTCGAATTACGGGAGGGACTTCTTTTAAAATTGCATAATTAGAATTTTATGCCTAATATTCAAAACGTCGGAACCAAAATGCCGGATATAAACACATACGCTAACATTACTTTCTCATTATATTTGTATTTAATTTCATTTGTTTGACATTTTAAACAAGTTTATATTAATTGCAAGATTACCATTTGAAGAAATGATGTGCGTAATCTTAACAACGTTTCCGAGGAATTTTTTCTAAAACTGTCAAAAATTGGCAGCTGCGTTGAATCTCAAACGTTAGAAATAAGTATTCTGTAAACAAACATGTTGTGTTTTCAGAGTAGATTTAACATGTAAGTAACCTCGAGCAGATTTCATATTTAATAGACACATCACATCTTTAGTCGCGAATAATACAACAACAATAATACAATATAAACAATAGTAGTAATAATAATAAGCTGATTGTAATAATATTAAGCCACCGTACGGACCGCCGTGCCGTGCGATGTAGTACAGGACAGATCTAGATCGCACGACGATACCCAAAACTGCATTCTGCTGCACCCCTCCGCTCTGCACTTCTCTGCCCTTTGTTTCAACACACTTCATTGCACTTTAAAATTCGTCCCAAACGCCAATAAAATTTAAATTGTTTAAATTTTACTTTTCTCTTTGTAGGATTTTCAAGTTACTTAATCTATTATTACTGAACAAATTACGTCTTTCTAAAACTATTGACCAGGCGAGTAATAGTTTTGAAAATTGTTGGTGACAAGTTGTTACAACCTCTTACTCTTCTAAATTTTCTCCTCTTATGCATCAAGGTCTGTAAGAATTGTTCCTAGCCCCATTTTTTGGCAAACAGATTCCATTACAGGAAAAAAGTATTAATATTGTTTTTGCATTAATATTTTTCTTCGAAAATTCTGAGAGTTTACCAAAATTGGGAAAAACACAAATTTCTTTACTTTTCTTTGTTACATAAGAAGAGAAAATTAATTAAAAAATAATGGGGCCGTTTTTTAATAAAATAATTGTTTAAATTTTATTTTAATTGCATAAATATAACGCAAAATTACGAGAAAATTACTCACATTTTCCAAAATATTACGTGACGAAATTGGCAGATTTTAACATCTGTGTTTGAAGAACAGATTTTATTAAGGAAAATAATATATATATATATATATATATATATATATATATATATATATATATATATATATATATATCCAATATTATAGTTGTGGAATGACGCTGAAAAAAATTGAACTTTTGCAATTTTCGAAGAATCAAGGATTTCCACGAAAATGAGACCTGGAACATTCTTCTAAGTGTTCTGTACGTTATCCGAGGAGAAAATGTGAATAAAAACATTGTAGCTATTTTTGAGAAAATTTTGAAAATCTTGAGGCTTCATGCGAAGTATTTTCAAAAATTAAAATATCTATTTCAAACTCGCAGGGCCTTCAGTTCCTTCAGATCGATTGGAAAATATCATTTTTGGAGTCTATATTCTCTGTTGCGTTTTGACTCTGTTGGTGCTCAGCACATACTTTCTCGTATTATGTCTAACTCCTGCAATGTTCGAAAATTCAGAGAGTTCAACAAAAATGAGTCCTGCGCCATTTTTAATTTCCGTTGCCCCAACTGCGAAAAAACTTGAAAGAAAAAATTTGGAGCCGTTATTGAGAAAACGTGTTTTTATTTTCTCGCCCTACTTTCTAAGAAGAGAAAGGAAATTTGTGCGCAGGAAACTGACTATGCTTTTACAGAAAATCTCGAATTGCCGGGCTGTGGTAACGAAAAAGCAGGTAAAGGTTGTTTCTAGTTGTAGGAACTTGACTTCTTCTAACACGCCTAGTTATAATATGTTTTGACTGTCCATCTGTGATCAACCTTAGCACCTAAATCGTTCAAAATATTTTCTCTAAAATTTATATTCTCCAATCGATTTGTAGGAACTCGAGGCCCTGTGAGTTTAAAACGGATAATTTGTTCTTTGGAGGACTTCACATAAAGGCTCAATTCTTTTCACATTTTTCTCGAAAACGGCACCAAACTTTTGGATTAAACTTTATCCTCAATGAGTGTACAGAACTCGTGAAAATGGCGTGGGTATGTTTCCCGCATGAAATCTGTGCTTCAAAGGCAGACCTTAAAGTAATGACATGTACAATTTTTTGAAAATATGTGTACTTTTCCCGTAATTTTGCTTGAAATATAGACAAAGTTTAAACAATTCGATTTTATACAATTGGGCCAAGTATTTTCTTTAAATTTTCTCCTCGAACGTATCAAAGAACGGTAAGAAAATAGGTGCTGGTCCAGTTTTCACCGAACTCAGGTATTTTCGAAAATTGCAAAAAATTGACATTGCAAAAATAGTATAATATTGAAGATAGAGATTTTTATCTTCAATGACTTGTAGAAAATCAGATCTTTAAAAAAGGCCAGGTAGAATACTTTGAAGACAATGAGAAGTGTTCACGAAATGTTTGCTTGACGTTAATGATATTTATAAAAAAAAACTTTTTTTCTCAAAAACCGCTCCAATTATTTTCTTCGATTTTTCCACAAATAGAAGAAGGTACGCTTGAAAGGATTGTGAACTTTTGAAAATTTGCAACAGTTAGAAATAATGCGTGAAAGTATGTGCTCTTATATCTAGTTTCATCATGTAACGGAGTTTTAGGTCGGTTTGCAGCACGTAATACTGGTCACTTGTTTAACACCTAAGGAAGAGGAAGTATACCTCAAGAAAAAATTGTTAAATTCCGTTCGCACATACCGTAATATTTGGTTAATTGAAGATACCTATAAACACAGACTATTCTTAAAATAAATTTAGAGTTTAGTCTCAAGACGTCCACTATGCGCGAGAAGTCGTAATATTCGTTGCCATAACCGAGTTTTCTTTGGTCTGTCCAGGTGGTTGTCAGCGTACCAACTCATTCATGACTAACTATGATACTACCTAGGGACTATTGCATAGTTAAGAGAAATGTCGGTCGGTTTAATGGCACATTTTATCAATGAGATAATATACCAACGCATCTTCTGTATAACCAATTCGAACCCATTACATTCAAAACATTACTGCAAAATGTACCAAATATAATTTTACATTCACCCAATATCAATTTTATATTAATATTCAGAAATAATGTCGGCACACCTGCCAATAATTAATATCGTCAAACTTACAATAAATTGATGATCTAAAATGCTCGCTTAAAGTTCCAGAGACGTATTAAGACGTTACTTAGCTTAAAAGGCTTCCTCCCCTCTCGTCTGCTACACAGAAAAACATCATTACACTTAATTGCCAACAGTCGTGTAGTATTTAAGAGAATTATTTCTAATGATACATTGACCCCATTCTGGAAATAGCATTTATAATGGAACCATACATCTTCGTCCAAAGAATTTAGTAAGAAAGTAATAATAATACTCTAACTTGTCAATATTTTCTAGGAGAGCAAACGTCTGGAAATCAACGTCAGTGAAGTTACTGAGAGAGAGAGAGAGAGAGAGAGAGAGAGAGAGAGAGAGAGAGAGGGAGAGAGAGAGAGAGAGAGCGGAGGGAAGATAAGAGCTTTAATTTATTTAAAACAATCGGGTATTACTTGGAGTAGCATGACATGAAGTTTTAACTTCTAAGAAATGAGTGTCATTGGTACAAGTGGGAGGATTATAATATTATCATCAAACTAACTCTATTAATTTTTCAGTATGATATTACTCAATTACAAAAATGGACTACAATGAACTGATTTCTGCAAGATTATGTTTTATACGTAGTGCATGTAAATTAGTTAACGGACTTCATATTTTTGATAAATTCAAGTCTGAGGTACATAATTCATTTTGTAAATATAGGAGAAGAATGGAAACGTCATTACTTTCTCACCTTACTATGTTTATGTGGTAAAGAAAATGGATTGTTATATTGTTACGGAAATCGGTTTTTTTTTTTACAGGAAAACTTTTGTTGTCGGGCACCGATAACGAAAAAGAGGATTCTTTCAAAATTTCCATTATTTTATTTTAAAATTGCAAAAAATAGCATTGCGAAAGTACAAGATTGATGATTTTTTTCTTTGAAACATCGGTTCTAAAAAGTTAGATCTTTAAATAAGTTCATATAATTTTGTACGAGTAGTTTAAGCGCAAGCGTTCATTTCTGCATGAAGTTAATGTAATTTATTAAAAACTCTCAAACAACGCTCCAAATTTATTCTTTAATTATTTCGCACGGGTAGAGCAAAGAACGCTTAAAAATAACGCTGGTGTAATTTTCGTTAAACTCTGAATTTTCGAAAATTGCTTAAGCATCGGGAATATGGAGTGCGATGCGACTGGTGGTGGTGGGGTATCGTGCCCGGCATGTTGATTCAAAGAGCTTGAATTCGAAACTCGGTCTGTCGGTCGGTCTGTCTGTCGGGAGCAAAACTTTTGCAGGTTCATGACGTAGTATAATAATGTGTAGTTATTACAAATAATACATATGTGCTGGTGTAGCACCACTAATTTCGAAATATTAGTTTCCTTGCAATATTTTGTGAAACATGGGCAATATTAAAAACAAAGATTTTGCCAAAAATGCCTCCATTTTTTTTGGAAACTTTTTGTACGGATACATCTAAATACGTGACACGAAGTAAGTGAACGTAAATAAGGTGACACGAAGGCTATTTGGTTCTATTGTTTGGATTTTTCTAAAATTACACTAATGTACTTCTCAGTAATGTAATACCTCTCACGTCTCTAATATTTAGATTACAGACGTTTTTATACATTATTGCAATATGAGCGCAATTGCATAAAATTATTTTTAGGAATATTCAAATCTTTTCTGTTAAAATTACCTCAAAAATGCACATTTTCAGAAAGGCTCGAAGAAAGTTTTGTAAAAATCGGCTTACAATTTTTTCACTGACAATATGGGTAAAGAAAAGGTTTATGTATTATTATTGCATTGATTTCAAGCACAAATTATGTGAAAAATATCCATTTTCTCAAAAAGTTCTGCATGACTTTATTTTAAGATCTATTTTTTTTAGAACACGTATTTAAAATTAATTTATTTATAGTCGCATCAACAATGTCTTTATTAGCAACTATTACTGTTTCAGATACATTACAAAATTACTGATACATTATTCAATGTTCATATTACAATTTGATACAATGCTAAATCACTACTATAATGCAATTACATAAAGTATTATATCAATAATACAAACTAATACAAAGGGGAAGTTATATTTACAAGAGATAATGATGTCAAATGTCCCAAACATTATTTGTGGCTTTACGGAAATTAATTATGCTATTTTGTTCTTCAGTAGAATAACGTATTGCTTCATGAATAAATCCAAATAACTATCTTAGATGATTGAATCTGGGACAAACTGTATAAATGTGATCTTCATTGAGTTAATGAATAATTGAGTCATTGAATAATGAAGTTAGACATTTTTCTGTAAATAATTTTGTTTCTCAAAATTTCTTGAAATAAGGTCATGTATCCTTTTTTGAAAATATAAATAGTTTTTTTGCGTAACTTCGCCTGAAGCACGAGTATAAGCAATTTTAAACAATTATTTTCTCAAAACCGGCTAAAATGTTTCTTATTCTTATATATATTCTTATTTATAGTCGCATCAACAATGTCTTTATTAGCAACTATTACTGTTTCAGATACATTACAAAATTACTGATACATTATTCAATGTTCATATTACAATTTGATACAATGCTAAATCACTACTAAAATGCAATTACATAAAGTATTATATCAATAATACAAACTAATACAAAGGGGAAGTTATATTTACAAGAGATAATGATGTCAAATGTCCCAAACATTATTTGTGGCTTTACGGAAATTAATTATGCTATTTTGTTCTTCAGTAGAATAACGTATTGCTTCATGAATAAATCCAAATAACTATCTTAGATGAATAATATCATATATATATGATATATATATATATATATATATATATATATATATATATATATATATATATATATATATATTATATGTATGTGTGTGTGTGTGTGAAATAACGGTAAAATATCGGTGCAAGTCCCATTTTCGGCACATATACTATTTTTTTAACGCAAAAAATTAACAGAAATAGTACAAAAGTGAAGACACAGATTTTGTCTTAAAAGAAAACTGTTCTAAAAAAACATATTTAAAAAAGGTGACGTACAATAAGTTTGAAAAACAAGTAGTTTTCGCAAAATGTCAGCTTGAAGTTACTGCAATTTATAAAAAAAAATGTTAAAAATGTGTCAAAATATTTTCATTTGAATTTTTTGCTGTGTTAGATTAAAGAACACTTAAAATTTGTAGCAGGTCTCATTTTCGTTGAACTCTCTGAATTTTCGAAAATTTAAAAACGTTAGATACAGGGAAATGCGAGAGAGTATGTGCAGTTGTAGCACCATTAGTACAATGGAAATATGACTTTATTAATACGATAGAAGTTACTCTTCTGCTTCTTTTTTTTTTAGATAAAGTGTAATCGAATCTCTGTTAACAAGTCAAGACGTTAGTGAAGTAATATCATTCAATTGACATTAAACGTCTACCAATGTACAGAACATATCATGCACTACTGAAGATATTTTGAAGTATATTTGTAATGAAATGCAAAATAAATGGAACCATGACTGGACACATTCCAAAGCCAACATATTACACAGAACTATTAATACATTTAATTCCGTAATCACCAGTAAGAAAATGCAGGGAGTAAGTAGTCCTCCCGAGAATAAGATGTGGACATTCCAAGTTAAGCCATGTTTACTTAATACAAAAATCATCTCCCCCCACATGTGAACTACTTAGGATAGATTTACGTATTGGCAACGGTATTTAATCTCAATTGGATTACCGTGGTAAAAAGGTCAGGTTTCAGAAAAATATAGTCTCTAAAAAAAGCATTCCTAATCGTACCGTTTATGTGCGCCTATTCCGCTCTCTCTAGATGTTCATGCTTCTCCCAGGCGGCTATTTCGTCATTGGCGTACTTCTTGCTCTTATATCTTGTTCAGTACAGGACCAGTTGAGCCTCAAAGGTTTGTCTTTCTATAATGTCTGTTAGTGGAAAGCCGGTGCAAGTAGGACCAGATTTTTCAAATCGTAAACCTATGCACAAAGCTCTCCTACGAACGTGTTTGGTGAGTCGCAGCAAGCCCAATCCTTTCAATACTCCTCTCTTTACTTGGCCAGATAGAATATGCCTCCTGCAGTACTCATATGCAGATATAAAAACTGACTACCACTCTGACTTAACCAACTGCTTCTCGGATTATCGACAAAACCAGTTGGTAGAGGTAATGTAGGATTATGTAATAATAAAGTGATACCAATTTCTGAGTGGTCTTCAAATGCCTTCTGAAGTCTTGTCACTATGTTTTATGAAGTCACTAATTGGTTCTATGAAGTTCCCAATGTATGCTTTAGATGGGAAGCCGTTCCAGATAGAGTAATCCATTCCCAGGTATGTTAGAGGAAGTAACTTACTACATATAGCAGGTGTTTTCAAATTGTGCGTCACGGCTCCCAGGGTCGTCGCGGCCGTACGGTAGGGGCGTCATGGTGGTTTATTAAAAATGGTCTTCAGATTTGATTTATTTTAATCCTTGTGTCATTTATGTCTACAAAATATTTTTTACTATCATACTAAGTTATTTGTAACGTATATCACTAACTTCTTTGGATTGAATTTGTAGTAGCCTATATTAATCCAACATTCAAAATTTTCTCAAAATTGTTTTATTAAACTTTGTCCTCGGATATCGTAAAGGACACTTACAATAATGTCGCAAGTATCATTTTCGTTAAAATCTCTAATTTTTTGAAAATTGCAAAAGTTCACACTTTTTTCGGAGTCTTCCTACATCTAAAATATTGAAGATATAATTTTTCCTTAATAAATCTGTAGTTCAAACACTATTTGGATCTTGAAATAAAGCCATGTACATGTTTTTGAAATAAGTCGTTTCGCGTAATTTCTACTTGAAGTTAATGCAATTTAGAAAAAAATTCTCAAAAACGCCTAAATTTTTTTCTTTATTTTTTTCCCTCGGGTAAAGGATGTCCAAAGCTAGTCTAAAGAATGCTTAAAATGGCGCAGGTCTCATTTTCAAATAATAATGGCTCAAGTCAAATCTGTTTTTTCTGAAGGAAAAGTATAGAAAGCCACAAAAAATTTAAAGTGATGTGTTCAGATATTACTGCAGTCAATACTGGTCGTTTGAGACGGCACTGTATTCTATTACATCTATTATTTGAAATATATTTTTTATACTTGGAATGTCGCTACCACATTTCAGTAGCAAACTGTAGACCTTTTTGACTGAGTTGCTCCATCTGCTCGCAGTCTGACATTTTAAAAAGCCAACAAATATAAAATTGGTCATGATAATAAACAGGTTTCTTGTGTACGTATTTGTATTAAACTTTTAAATAATATTCAGTTGCCACTTAAATACTACCAGTTTTCCATTAAAAATTCTGTCCTTTTCAATTCACAATATTTCAAAAATGAATTTTCTGAGCTTTCAAAGAATTAAACCAAGTAGTTAATCTATAGAAATAATGCTGTGCTCACTTCAAGACCAAACGTTTTATATATACGTATTCAAGAGAGTCTATGTTATGTTACCAATCTATTCCATTCTTTTTGTCTTTGTGTAATTGACCGATGTTAAGGTAATAAAATATTTGAGTCTCTCAATTCAGTCAAATCTAATATAGAACGTCTATTTAAATGAATTGAGCACAAAAGTAAGTTCATTATGTTTATGCTTTCAGATTTCTTTCATATTCAGTTAGCACACACACTGCTTTTGTGTATATTTCGCGAATGTTCATTTTCGCCTGAGACAGAATAATATTCGAGGGAAACACATCCTATAGCTGCCATACTTTTAGACCACAAAAAAGTATTATACGAATAATAAGAATATCCTTCCCCGCGTGATTCTTGTAAGCCTCTATTAATCTAGGAATACTGCATTGCCTCTTAATTTACGAATTAGTGTTTTTTTATCAAAAATAACTTGCTCAAGGGTGGCAACAAATTGTCAATAAATACCGATGTCTAAAACTTTGACACTCGACGTAGTAATGTATTATCAGTATTTTTCAACCGCTCACCTCAAAAAAATCACATACAATACACATACATTATTTTATAACACATTGCCAGATGACATTAAACGATTAAATTCGAAACAAGTGTATGTGTCACGTAAAATCTTTTCTGCTGCATAACAGTTTTTATACAATTAGAGACTATACCGATCATCAAAAAGGAAAGTAATATTAATTTTAACAATGATATTTAATGTATTATTTACCATTTCGAATGAATAATTCAAAACAACCTGTAACAAGTATTGTACCTCAGCTTCTGTGTCAACGACCCCATCTCGGTCAGGTTTTCGACCAATTTCCCTGATCCTTTGAGCGAATGCTGAGATGGACATTCTTTTGCCTCTGGAAATAAATGCAACATCACTATCTGTACAGGTCTTCTACAGTTCTGTAAGGAATATAGTTATTCAAATTATTGTTCTCCATGTTCTCACGGCAGCAATTCGATTTCTTCACGACTGGCACGTTGAGGGATAATAGTGTTAATCTATAGTTGATTTGCTTCTGGAAACAGTTTTCATTACACTGGAGCGAATTTTTCTTATCACTTCTTGCCAAAAATACTCATTTCCATCGGTTTTCATAATTCAAATTGTATATGAATTACGGTATGGATCTCAGAAATTAAGAAAATGTGCACATAATACATTTCTTCTCATAGTACGTCTCACAAAGGTTTAAAGTTTTTTTGACATTAAATAAATAAAGTATTTAAATAATAAAGTATAAAGAATACGCTCCTCAATAAATGAAGTACTTTCTAAGGAAACACTTCAAAATATTTGTCGTAAATAATTTTTTTCGCCACAGCCCTTCGTAATTCTTTCTATTCCTATTTCATAAGCTGCTTCTTTCTTTTCCCTTGAGTTAGTCCCGCGCAATTGCAGAATCCTCAAACCCGCCCCGTCGGCGCGGCGTATCCCGGTAACTGTGGGGTGGGTTAGCACGCGACAGTCCCTCGCACTCCGCCTCCCGGTTTGAGGGAGATGATATGGGTCGCAGTTCTCGGCCCGCTGAAAAGGGTGGTGCTCCAGCATTCGTCTAGAAGGGATCCTAGAAACCACTGCTCGGTGCTTTCGGCCAATCATTTCAAATAATAATAATATTTATTGAGTCACATATACAATTACAATCGTGTATGACGAGTCAATATGATGCCTTGGGTGGAGAGAGCGAAGTTACATTACTGTTCAGGAGCAAACAAGGGGCCATCTCAGCATTTGCTCAAAGGACCAGGGAAACTGAACAAAACCTGATCGAGATGGGGTCATTGGTCTATAAATACAATACTTGTTACAGTTAGATTAAGATATTATTCAGTAGATAAATTATCTGCTAATAATTAACATTTCAATATGTTATTTTAATGTTACTACTTATAATAATAGCGAAAATAAATAATTTCGATTCCCACAGGCGTCACAAACTCACGTATGGTAAACACATCAATTAAACTCCTGGCACCTTTCTAGGATCGAACCCGCGACCTTAATCACGCTACGATCGAACTGAAAGGTAGAATTGTAAATTATTTCTTTCATGCTCATCGCTACCAATGTGTGTTCATATGCCTAACAATTTCAATTTATGCTGTTTTCATGGGTTTGTCGCATGTATAATCCAGTATACATTCGCTTATACCTTAATATGCCATTGTTTTTGTTTACAGATTGAGGGAAAAACATGATGGAAACATCTTTCATATTTTGGATTATGCTCCTGTTAAGTTTAAATCAAGTACACACTACTCATCGAGAACATAAGGTGAGAAATTTAAGTTATAATAATAATAATAATAATAATAATAATAATAATAATATCATCCTATCCCCTCTAATTGATATTGAAGTCTAACAACCTTGTCTTAACCAAGGGATGCTGCCGAAAGGTTGATCCCCATAACTCCACACGTTGATCTCTCCAGGATAGAATGCAACTGGGCCTCGGAGGGAGAAATGTGTTGCGTGGTCAGTAGTGGCCCATACGCAAATTAATAATAATAATAATAATAATAATAATAACAATTTTCGGATGCTGCTTGTCCGGAAGAGTTAAAAGCAACGTCGTAATTGAACTAAAATCGTTTACGATTGCACAAATTGAACGGTTCGGTTTAAAATTATTTTCATTTTGTTAATAATAGTCACGTGCCATTGTAATAAATTTAAAAGTAGTATATTTGTAACACTGTAGGACTATATCTCACATCTGTGAGACTGTACCTAGATTGAATAGATATAAATGTATCTGGACTGGAGAAAGTCCTCAGTTAAATTTTTTCTGATGATCATTCCACAATACATTAGATGTTGTGAATACATTCTTTTATCTTGGCCTCTCTTTCCATATTCAAATTATTGTTATGATGCAAGCGAAAATTCTAATGTCACAGACTCATCTTATACTACGTTTATTCCTGGTAGGTTTTTGTAAGTACCCGTGCCTTGAACTAGGGTTGCCGGAAGTAAGATAATTTGTCTTGGGCAGTATAAGATCGATCGGGCTATGCAGGTGTATACTATAACAGCAGAGTGTGTATGTGTGTAAATAAATCCTTTACCAGAACTATTGAAAAGTTGAGGTTCCACAAGAGGTTTCAGAAGGCAACGGAGTCGATGTACGAATTCTGCTGAGGCTTACACAGAATTGGCACTTCGACACTTTCCTCGACAACGCACTTCGCCCTCAGTTAGTGTGTGATCTCCTAGATGAGAAAGTGCGGTGCAAACTACTTTCCAAAACAGAAATGACATTCAACATGGCCATGAAAACTGTAGCATCAATGCAATTATTTCGTGTTTCCGGGTGAGTGAACTGCTACGGTCATAAGTCCCACATATATTGCGTCTTTTATAAAGGGAAGTGTTGCTGATTTTCCCTACTAGAAGCCGAGATCCAGCGCTGACCTTCACATCGGCTTGCAGGGTTTTCTCCAACCAGGTATCACCCATTTACAGGGGTCACTCCAACCGGGAGAAGCTCTATGCTCCTGACTGGTCTCCCGGCATGTAAGTGAATGCAAGTAAGGGGTGAGGATACGGCAAGGAAAGGGAAAGTAAGATTGAGCGCGGCCCGTGGCCCATTTGTTAGGGTACTTCTCGGTTATTCACCTGTTGTTGAGCGGAGAAACCACGGAAAACTACCAATCAGGGCATCCGGCCGCTAGAATTTTCCTCCAGATAGCGGCTGAACACGACCTAGCCATTGACGAAAATCCTGCGACCGTCGACACTTGAATCCTAGGTCTCCCGCTTAGGAGCACGACAGTAACATCAGTCGATACCCTGAGCCATCCCAGCTGCTGCTGCGTCTGTGTAATTGGCGACTCAACAAGCCCAGGTTTTTTGTCGCCACGGAGAGCGTACCGCCCACCGCGCTCGGGGCGCGGAGGGAAGCGATAACAAACCGCACAACTACGCAAAGCAAATGAAAAACACCTGCAATTGGGGTGGAGAAGCCTGGGTACCAGGACACTTACAGTTCTGTAGGACAAAGGACGACATCTGCTATGGATGAGGGGAAACTTCTATTTGCTGATGGTGTGCGGACAAGGAAGCAACACATAGAAAGTGCACCACAAGCGGGAGAAATCGGCTACAGAAACGGAAGAATGTCACTGTGACGCGTGTGAAATGAAATAAGCAATGTAGAGGTCAACTTCACAAGAAATGAAAAACTTTTATGTAAGTGGTAAGAGTGTGTATTTCGAAATAGATTCCCGTGCCGCCGCGGTATCAAAATTAGAATAAGGTACCAGAATAAGAGATATGTTGATTTAAGCACGACTAATCTGTGTCACCTATCCTTACGGGCTACATTTGAAATCTACCTAACAGTTGTCGGTCAGCTAAGAGTAATCGTGACTGAGTGTATGAGTCAAAAACATTGCCACTTTCCACATTGCCACACTGTTGTCGAGGAGAAGTTCTCTTCCGATAATGATCTGCTATTAGCTTATGGTCTTGTACCCGAATTGGTAGAGAAAAATCTTTGAGGTTAAACAAGTAGGATCTGAACTTAGATGGGCAGGCAAAATACAGCAAAAACTTTCCATAGTGCTTCCGGAGGATAGTACAGCTAGCATACCAAACAAGTCCTCATAGAGATTAAAAAACCGGCTGTCCTCGTCTTCAAGAAAGCCTATACTCTCCTATATAGCATAGTAGAAAACGTAGACAGAAAAATTGATGGATTAGTCAACACTGAGCTGTAGCGAGTGGCTACATCTTTAGTGGAGTTTGTAGGAAAGGTGAAAACTCCATAAGGTTTTGCATAGACTATAAAACTACAGTAAATCCTAATGTAGTAACGAATCACTACTCACTTCCTAGAATAGAAAATATTTTCAATTCATTTGCGTAAGCAATGTATTTTGTACTCTAGATTTATTTTCTACATACACACAGATGTAAATCTCGCACAGAAGTAAGAATGTTCTAACAGTAAACGCCTTCCAGGGGCTGTATCTGACAGACCGCCTTCACTTCGGGGGATTTGCTGGTACGCTATTCAGTTTACCGATTGCTGATTGGGCGATTGATATTTTACCAGTCACAATTAACAAGCCATTATTCAGCTTATATTTTGCCAAACAAAACTTGCATGTAGTGGCGTAGATTGGGGGGAGGGAGAATTGGGTTTAATACTCCCCCATATTTTCAAACTAAATAGATTTTCAATTTGAAAATTAATTTAATTCAATATACCTAAATTGGAGGAAAATTATTGTTGGGATTTGATCTTAAATACTTTATTAATAATATATAATTACTTTATTATATGTCACTTTCAAGAACACTTTGACAATTTGCACGTAATTTGCTCAATGCATGACAATGATATTGTGTTTTTAACCTTCCAGGTGGCGTCAAAGTTGACCCCAAAGGAATATTTTTTAAATATTGTTATGAGAAAACGAAAACTTTACACCGTGTTACTTTTTTAAATGATTGTCAAAAAGAAATGGAATGATTTTAGTGCACAGAAGTTCCTATATCGTATCAAAATATTTTACCCTGTCTGGCATGGCATTTCGTGTGACTTTTTTTAAATTGTGGAATAGTATTAGTTTCTCGTGTTTACAGATATCTTAGAGGCCATTCAAATTCTACAGAAATTTCTGCATATTAACTCGATTTATCGTCTACAAGCGAGTTATCAGGCGTACATACGGAAGGGGTTTTAGGGACCCCCAGAACTTTACGAAATGAATATATTTCTATCTGTCTGAAGTAATCTGCGTTGCCCCGGCAAATAGGATGAACGAAGATGAATGACATTTACGCATGATTTATCCATATCCCACTATGTTCTATCATGTTCCGCCCTTTTTTATCCTGTCCTACCCTACTAAGCCCTACCGGGCTGCCCTAACCTACTTTACCATATCCCCTTTTGCTTTGATACATCGTAGCTTCCCGTTCCCTCTTCCGTCCAATCCCACCGTGCTCTATCCCATCCATCCAGCTCCATCCCGTCCATCTCTTCATCCTTCCGCGACCCACCTCCACCTGCACCACCTGGCCACCAGCCCTACACTGGACGCCCCGGCCTGTCCTCGGCAAGTCGTGTTCGCTACAATCATTTTTGCTACCACCATCGTTGCTATGGGTAAGTGTAAAAAGGTGTACTGTCCCGGAACTTATCCAGTTACAATTTCAACCTTCAATTGCTCAAAGTCTAATTGCACTAATGGAATTAATCACATTACATTTATAAGGAAACATTATGGATTTGTTTAATCCATTTTCCTAGATTTACACAATGATTTCTAGATATTTGCGAAAAAACTGAAGGAGTGCAATTTTTTAAAAAATTTGAATACAATTGAATATAATTTGATTGTTTTTTGTCTTTTCTATTAGACCAGGTCCCTTTAAAAATTGTATACAGTAGATGTTTTATTTCTTTAATTCCATACAAGTAAACGTATTTTTCAAACGACGTTCCGGGATTTACTGTACGCTTACGTCAGGTCTTTTTTAATTAGGAAATTTTAACAAGGAACAGAATATATCCCTGTCTGTTGGTATTCTATGCCCCTTCGATCTTCCATTTGTGAAGTTTAGTAATTTTTAAATGTTTGCTTGTTACGAACAGAATCTTGGTGGTTCACACTTCTATGTTTATAAATACGCGATAGCCAAGTGACGAAACCTATTTGCAAATTAACTAGTGATTTTATTTACTACAGCAGCAAATACCTACTTTCTAGCATTCTTTTAACGGCTACGCAATATTATACTACTACATGAACCTGGAATTGTGTTTTGAACCAACACCTTTTTATCCGCTCCGAGAGTCTAACTCAGGTCCATGGAGGTAACAGTTTTTTACTGCAATACCGCACAGTCGCACGGCCACTGTACTGAACTGTCCTGAAACGTTTTCAATATAAGTATATGGGTATATATTGACACAATACATAATTGACATACGTATTGACGTAATTTTTGAGTAATGCATAGACTTCCCATCCAGTACGGCTTATTATTCTCTGAAAATTTACCCTGTTAAAAAATAAAATGGTTGGATTTGTTGGATTGTAAAATGGTATGTGGAGTCTACATTCTATAAACTCCTCCTACACCTACTATCACTGGGCAAGATGTTATTAGCGTCCATAATTTCTTTCGCTACGCCAGATGTTAAATAGCGTCCATACCACAATTTAAAAAATGCCTAGTTATTGTAGTACAAATTGGATGATAGAGATTTTGTCTTCAACAAAATTGTTCTAAAAACTCAGTTTAAAAAAGTCATGAACATTGTTTTCAAAAAAGCGAGTAATTTTCGTGCAATTTCTACTTAAAGTTAATGGAAATTATAAAAAGAAACTTTTTCTCAATAACCACTCGATCTTTTTCTTTATTGTTTCACGAATAGAACAAGCGACCCTTCAACGAATGGCGCAGGTCTCTTTTTTATTGATCTCTCTAAAATATCGAAAATTGAAAAACTTGGAAATAATGCGAGAACGTATGTGCTGTAGTGTCTTCATTAGTTTAGCATTACGTTACAGATTAGAAATATTAGGTTGTAATTTGCAGTATTATGTTGAATTTTTAAATACAAGTTATAATTCTCTGTATTGTCTGTGCCTTATTAAGATAATATTGGAATGTTAACAGAACTGACAGTGTGTTGTTATTAAGAAACAAAGCAATTCAGAAATAACTTAGTAGAAAAAAAATTTAAATATTAGAGATCAACGTGAACTATTTGGATGTGGATTTATTTTTGCATTAACTTTTGTTCGCGTATATGCCAAAAGGAATAGTAGTTTATGCAATTAGTTTATAATGTTAAGAAAGCTTTATTGCATGAGAACACGCGACATTAGGATAAACGAGCGACATTAGGAGCGAGTTTTCAAATTTGTGCGAATGCAATAAAGCAACATTATAATAGAGTTGCATTCACCATTTTTGGTACAACAGTATCATAAATTTATTAGATAATCAAACTTAATTTTGCGAAACAACTGTCTTGTGACGTGCCGGGTAGTTGACATCTGTGCGAGAAAACGGTGGTGAGCTGATCCGTTCACCGCTATCTCCCCACGATTCTCTCATTGCGATTGGCTGAATGTGTGAGGATACAATCATGCGTGCCGTACGAAGGTTGCCTTTTATCTTTCGGGATTTGGCAACCCTGGTGTTGCAATCTGGCAACTGACAGCTCTATCGTAAAGTTGGATGTTTTGAGATTACGTACTCAGAACGTTTTGACATACGAGCGCTATTTGCGTTGTTTACAGTAACTTGAAAGATTTATCTTGGCCCAAAAATGGAATTAAATCGTGAACATTTTCGTGCGATTATTTTTTACAACTTTCGATGTGGATTAATTGAGCAATAGTGCATGGATGAACGTAATTCAATTTTTGGCGATGAAGCTCCATCAAGGATCAGTGTTTATCGATGGTATAGTGAATTCAATCGTGGTCGTAGTTCATTCCAAGACGAATTTCGCGAAGGTCGTCCAAAATCAGTTGTTGTTCCGAAAACCATTGATGTGCGTGAATGGATATTGCAAGATCGGCATGTGACCTATCGTGAGATTGAGACAACCTTAGGCATTAGTGGGACCAGCATACATTCAATATTGCATGAACATTTGACTGTCAAAAAAATTTGTTCGCGTTGCATCCCACACAATTTGTCAATCGCTCAAAAAAAAAAGCCTCGTGTCGATTGGTGGAGAGAAATGCTCATAAAATACGATCGCGGTGCTTCGAAACACGTCTATGACATCGTGACAGGTGATGAATCGTGGATTTACGCGTATGAGCCCGAAAGTAAATAGCAGTCGACTGTATGGGTGTTTCAAGGTGAGCAAAATCCAACAAAAGTTGTTCGCGCACGAAGCACTTCCAAGCAGATGGTCGCCTGTTTCTTCGAAAAAACTGGACATGTCGCAACCATACCACTAGAACAACGCAGAACAGTCAATTCTGAGTGGTACACAACGATTTGTTTGCCAACTGTCGTCCAAGAAATCAAGAAAACCAACCGCCGAAGACGGATCACTCTTCACCACGACAATGCGAGCTCTCACACATCGGCTCAAACAACTGCATTTTTGAGCACCCAAAACATCGATTTGATGAGTCATCCGCCGTATAGTCCTGACTTGGCACCGAATGACTTCTTTTTATTCCCGTACGTGAAAAACAAACTGAGAGGTCAACGTTTTTCGACATCTGAAGAAGCGGTTGCTGCATTCAGAATGCATGTTTTGGAGATACCTCAATCAGAGTGGCAAAAGTGCTTCGACAATTGGTTCAAACGCATACAAAAGTATATAGATCTTCATGGGGAATATTTTGAAAAACAATAAAGTGATTTTCGATGTTTAATATTTGTTTTTGTCCTCTAATCCTGAAATATAAAAGGCAACCCTCGTAAAATGTCCTTTTATGAACGTTTCTTGCAACACAAAAGGTCGTTTATAATGCAGGTATTGAAACAAAAAACAAAATACATTTACTTCACAAAATCGTAGACATGTAATTATCCACGAGGATGACAGGTGAATCACAATATTCTTCTTTCTTCTTCTGCTTTCTTGCATTATGCTTGCGCCTGTTCCAGATTTTCCTCTCATTTTCTTCTCAGTTGTTCGCGATTTCTCTTACTTTCAAGTCTCTAATTTAATTTTAATTTGATTTGATTTATTTAGTTAAAAAACAGTAAAAACTGTATGTGACGTATGGGGGGAATTTACTTTTGACTATTTAGCACACATGACAATCTGTCACATGCTACAAAGTTCGTGGTTTACTTTATTTACATATGATTTATGGAAATTCTTTACAGCTTGTTTATGGAAATTCTGTTTTAAGGTTAAATAAACAAAATAACAATAATTATTGAACGTTTTTGTCCTATTTCCTCGAAAGGTCTTGCAGGAAATTTTCTTAATCAAAAAGTTGAAAGTTAATATTGTAGAAATATAAAAAGTAGGATCCTGACATTTTTGTACGGCATGTTTGTTCGTGGCTGAAATGGAGATTTAGATATGATTTACATTTTAGATATCCCTCGTTATGGGGTTTAGTTTGTCAAAACCAAAGTAGAACAGATTTACATATTGAGTAAGTCAAAAATGTTCATCATTCATTGACCCATTAACATTATCATGAAAAAATAATGGGGGTTGGAAATGTTTCACTCCTGTAGCGTAACATTGTCATATATGTTTATCATGTTTTGTTTTTGTTAATAAAATAAATTGTATTGTTGTTTATAAAATAAATTAACATTTGATCCATTAATTTTTCACATATTGCGAAAGAAGCTCGCCTTCCTTAACTGTACTACTTGAAAAAGTTAGTGGACTCGTTAAAGGAAAAAATACATAGCAAGTCATTTCAGGTAAAAAAAAACAGAACTATCTTCAACAGCTCTTCGAACCTTGGAAATGCACACACACTTCTGGTTGCTGCAACAAAATTGGGAAATTACAAAATAACTTTTTCTACTTGAATCTATACTTTAGGTCAAATCAGCAAGGGAATTATTTATTGCTAATACTGAGAAACACGATGATTTTTCCCACTTAAAATCCCTCGCCCTATATATAGTATATATATATATATATATATATATATATATATATATATATATATATATATTGTGACGTACCTGGTGATGCCGGGTATTTCACTGCAATATAACACTAAAGGAGGGTATCTTTTCCGTGAATGGGTCCCTGGATAAGTTGGTATAATATTGGGAAAGTTAATCAGAAATGGAAATACAATCATGAACAAGATTTATTTGCAAATCAAATTTGTTAATTACATGATCTGATAACATTTATACACTCTGCCTTGGTACCAAGATTAGGTGTAATATGCATTTATCATACCTTCGGGGCCCCGACCAAATACCTTCGATGCTCGTAGAACAGCTCGTATCGACAGGGTCGCCGACCTCGGCAGCAGCTGTGGGCCGTCGGCGGCTGATGGCGTGGCGGTCGTCCTGGGCTGGTGACCTTGCGACTCCTCCCCGACTCGGATCTTGATACCACGGCGTTGCACCTCTCTCGAATCACCTTCCGTCGATGGATCTAATTACTCAACCCGCACCTATCACGCGTACTGGTCTCAGTTCCGTACCACACAGTTTCGATAAGGCTTCCACTACACTAATTAATACCAGCGCGATCGATTGTTCTATCAACACGAATCTTTTATTCTAATGATACTCTCATTACCTACTTCACGTATTTACTGCTTCACAGTTACTAGTACTTTACGAACACATTGCATGTTCCCTTTTGTCCATGCGCTAACGGCAAGCTTTTCGCCACACGTCTGAACTCTTCGCCGCTCCGCTAACGTCTGTTCTCTTCGCAATTCTCCTAACGACTGCCCGCACGTGCTCGCTGCCCGGTTTGTAACCGACATTCTCACGCTGGCCTCCCGGCGGTGGCACCGGTGGCGGTAGCGACCGTTGCTAGCTCCCGTCGTTGTTCGCAGCGCTTGGCGTACGTACGTTCCAAAATATATATTGATTACTTACACTAATGTTTTAATTAGTGTAAAGGAACACATTCTGTGTTTCATCACCCCCCTCCTTTCTTTTTTTTTGGATTTTTCCTGCCTCCGGAAAAATTCACTTTAGTATCATCGTCTCTGCCGATGGTTGCACTGTCTTGTATATTACATGAACCCTATATACACTTATACCCTAAAATCGAATTAGCACGTGATTGTTTAGATTAACACTAAGATTACACTTATTTACACTTCACTATTTTCCATACCTATGGGACAGGGTCTTAGGTTATGGAAATTGTAGTGTCCCACCACTTCTTGTTTGTCATTTAGTAACTTAGCCACATTTTTATCCGTAACCTTATCTATCACATATGGTCCCTCATATAATGGGAAAAATTTTGCATACAGCTTCAAATTTGGGTTTGATACCTTGGGAACTCGTAGTAACACTTGTTGCCCTTCACTGAACTTGTAAATCTTCTTCTTTAATTTCGATTTCCTTTCCTTCCCCGACTTCACTAATGCTTGGTATATCTGTTCTGATGTTTTAGTTGGTTCTTGCGATATTTCGGGTCTCTCCAACGCGTATAAGATGTGGGGCGGTTTGTTTTGAAAGTGTGCTTCCCACGGGGAGATTCCTGTGCTATCGTGAGGGATGTGGTTCAGCCAGCGGTTAATGTCCGGAATTAATTTGTTCCATGTTGTATGGTCATTCTTGCAGTAAGTTCTGAATAACCTTGATAGCTCTCTCATTATCCGTTCAGACGGATTAGATTGAGGATGACGCACCATCGAGTGGATGGGAATTGCCCCCATTCTGCGTATTCCTTCTTCCCACTTTTCACTCGGGAACATCGTTCCATGGTCGGATAATATCCTTTTATATGATCCGGCGATTTGAATAAACCTCTCCACTAGTTTTAAGCAGTTCCTTGAATTTACCTTATTGATTGGGTACACTTGGACAAACTTTGAAAATACATCCAGGATTACGAATATGTATTTATTACCGTGGTCTGTACGAGGCAGTGGTCCGTACACGTCCAATGCAGCCAAATCGTTTTTCTCTGTTGGTATTATGTTCTGCATCGGGCCGTCATATTTCCGATTCGGATGTTTTGCCTTCAAACATGTCATACATGAGTTTATCACCTTTCGGATTTGTTTCCGCATTCCTTTCCAATAACACAGAGACTGTAATATTTGATGGATTTTTTCCGCACCAAAGTGTGCCAATGATGTGTGTGCAAATCTGATTAGTTCCTTAGTGCAATCCTGAGGTATCCAAATCCTCCATATTTCCGGGTTATCTTTGGTTTTAATTAGTACTGCTTCCTGTACTACTTTCCACCTGTCCTCCTTTTGCTGTAACATTGCGAATTCCGCCTCTTCTTCCGCCATCTGTCCTTGCTTGAATCTTTTAATTTTGCAAATCTCGTCGTCACTTTCCTGTAGCCTGACGAGATCATTCCAGTCGAATACCGGTGATCTCGAGATTCCTAGATCAATCGCCATTACGTGGAATTCCCTGGCGTTGGCGTATTTACTGTCCCTGCCTGGTTCGTGTCTACTTAAAAGGTCTGGTAAATAATTTTGAGTCCCGCGACAATGTTCTATGTCAAAGGAAAACTCCTGTAATGCTAATACCCATCTATGCAATCTGTCGTTCTGCAGATGACATCTGCTTAAAAATGTTAGAGCTTGGTGATCAGTTCTTATTGTAAAATGTCTTCCTTTTAGGTATGGTTTGAATTTTGCTACTGCCCATATGATGGCGTTCGCCTCCTTTTCTGTAGCCGAAAATCGGAGTTCGGGTCCTTTCAAGGTTCTGCTAGCTATTGCCACTATTTTCTCCTGTTTGTCGATCACCTAATATAGCATTGCTCCCATACCGAAATCACTACTGTCTGTCTGTACCACGCACTTTTTTGAAAAGTCCGGATGTGCAATAAAGCAACTGTTATAAAACATTTCCTTTACTTTCTCGAATGCTTCTTGATACTTTTCATCCCACTTCCATTTTCGGTCCTTTTTTGTTAGTTGGTAGAATGGATGCATTGCTTCTGCGAATCGTGGGCAAAATCTGGCGTAGTAGTTACAGGTGCCGATGAATCTGCGTACCTGTTTAACCGTTTTCGGTGGTGGTATGTTCTTGATTTCCTCGATGGTTTCCGGCTTCATGCTGATTCCTTCTGTGGTTATTACGTAGCCCAAGAACTCTATTTTCTTAGTGAACCAAGTTGATTTCTTCACATTCAGTACTAAATTATTTTCCTTTAATATGTGAAATAATTCTCGTAGGTCTTCAAAATGCTGTTCTATTGATCTAGCTTGTAAAACTATGTCATCCACATATGTTGTAACCCTGTTCTGCAGCTTTCCTTGCAAAATCTTGTCCACGCATTGAATCAACGCAGCTCCGCTATTGCGTAACCCGAATGGCACTCTACAAAACACATAACATATTCCTTCAAATGCGAATCCTGTATACTGCTGGTCCTCTTCCGCCACTTGCATTTGCCAATAAGCTTTACTAAAATCAGTGCTAGAGAAAATGATGTTCCCTCCAAACCTCTGCAATGCTTCTTCCACCGACAGCGGAGCATCCCTGTATGGTTGTGTTACTGCGTTTAGTCTTCGTGCATCTAGGCATAATCGTATTCCTCCATCTTTCTTTTTGACGATCACGATTGGGTTGGTGTAGGATGTCTGTGCCTTTCTTATGATTCCATCCTTTATCATTGATGCTAATAGTTCAGAAACATCTTGCTTCAGCGCTGCTGGTATCGGATAGTTACGCTGTCGAAATGGTGTAGTATCTGTAAGTTGGATTCGAGATGTGAATCCCTTTATTGGTGCGCGATTCTTCTGGAATACTTCTTTATTCTCCATCAACAGCTGCAACAGTTGCTCCTTGTAACGCGTATTTAGTATCTCTATCTTCTCCGTCTGCTGCCTCAGCTGTTCTTCTAATGATTCTTCGGCCACTGCGCCCGTGCATACTTCGTATCCTTCGTCTATCCCCAAGTCGAATCCTATCGCCTGGCTCCCCAACTCCACCACTTGCCGTTCTAGATCAATAATTGCTCTGTGATCGACCAGAAAATCCGTCCCTATGATTATCGGATGTAATAACTTTTTGACTACCAGGGCCACTATCTCGTATACTTGGTCGCCAATCATGGCTCGAAACATTATTTGTTTTGTGATGGGGCTTGACTTCTTCTGAGTAGCTCCAATCACATACGCCCTATTCATAGGCAAACACATTATTTCTTTTCCTTTTGCTTTTAATTCCTCGTACATTTCCTCCGACACTACTGTAGTCGTGCACCCTGTGTCTACTAATGCTTCTTTAACTACTCCCTCACATTCCATCGTAATTGTGGGACATTTCCTGATTCTGATCGCTGAGCTCTTACTTCTCTGCCACGGTTGGGCCTCGTGAGTTACTGGCTGTATAGTATTTATGGAGACCACGTTAGCTTTCACAATTTCCGCGTCCGTAATGGGGCCACCTTTCACCACGGACTTTATTGGTTTAAATAGTGCTCTTGTTCTCTACTTGTGCTAGGCTGTGCTGGTTGGTCAGATGCGCTTCCGCCCCCGCCTCTTGACTCCGTGCGGTTTGGGTTGTGTCCGCTCCAGGCCGGTCCTTGGTTCCTCGGCTCTGGTCTCCATCCATCTCCCCCTCTTCCGCGTTGATTTCCCTGGTAATTAGTGCTCCTGTCACTCCCTTGCCCCTGATTCCGTTCTGTTCTTATCATATTAATGTTCCCCTCATTCCTGTTCTTTGGTGCGCCTGCAAAAGTTAGGTCGTACCCTCCTAACACATTCTGAAATCTCTCCAAGTTAGTGTGCTGCACACTACGTAATAGATTCTGCACCGTAACTGGGAATTGTCTCGTTAGTACACATATAATTTCTTGATCGCTCATCGGTGGGGATAACGTTTTGTATTCCATGATACGCCTTGTTGCGTATTCCCGCAAGCTTCCCATTGACTGGTTGTAGTGATTATTCATCAAGCTGATTTTAAAATTGATTTGAATCTCCTCATTCCAGTACCGCTGAAAGAACCGATCTTTAAATGCCTTTACTGATTCGGGAAACTCATCAAATGTATCGGCCCATATCCTTGCGTTCCCTTCCAGCATTAAATATAACAATTGTATCTTACACCTTTCCGAGGTATTGATGACAGCTAAATGTCGTTCTGCCGCCTTCATGAATATGCACGGATTTTCTTTACCGTCTCCTGAAAATTTTAGTGATCTTGGAGGGGTGAATGGTAGCGTCCCGCTTGCTGCAATTGGGGATGCCTTGCATTCTTTTATTTGTTCGATCTCTGTTCGTAGTAACACAACCTTCTCTTCGCATTCCCGCTTATTCTCCTGCATTTCTTCCTTGACTACCAACTGCATCCTTTCAATTTTCTCGTCCTGCTTAGCGGTTTTAGCATCTAATTGCTGGTATAACTTATTCTCTAATTCTCCCCCCAGACTAATTACTTGGGATTCTACCTCCTTTTTCTGTTTCCCTAATTCTTCGGCAGTCCATTGCTCATGACTTTCTACCCGCTCCGCAATTTTGGTTATCTCATTCTTCGTTGACTCAATTTGTTCTTCGGCGCGTCCTATTCTCCCACTTAATTCCTCTTGTAATTTGCTGATCCGTTCCTCGAATTTCCTATCCTGTTCATCTAATCTCCCATTCAATTCTTCAGCCAACTTCCTATTCTGTTCCTCTACTTTCCTATTCGTTTCATCTAATTTTATCATGATTATCTGCATGAAATCTATGATGGTATTTTCCCCACCCCCCAAACTTGGATTTATTGTTGCCTGGATCATCGGTGTTGATGTAACTTCTACTTCTTTATTAAAGCTATCCCCTGACGTATCATCCAACCGGCTCCCAATTCCACTATCCCTGCTTTCCGATGAAATGCTATTATCGATTCCTACATCTATCTCCCTTACTTCATCCGCCTTCTCCTCCCGGTCCAGCACTACATTTTGCGCCTCCATTCTGTTGCTTTGAGCTATCCGTTCGATCCTCACTTCGCTAAAATTCTCGCACAAATTTTCCTTTTGCCTCACCTAACAACAGTACAACAGTTATCCTATGAATTTACTATGTCCGCCACAGCACTGTATACTCTTTATAACTGTTATAATGCACTAATATTTCAAATGCTGAATGATGACGAACACACCCTCACTCACCACAAAGACACCATAAACATATTCTCTACAATCAGTAATATTATTACCACTTGAATACATATATGCCGCTGACAAACTTATTACCATTATTCCAAAAATGCTCTCAAATTTTAGTAAATCCACTATTAATTTGAAATTACTTCTCAACACAATTATTGCTATATTATGTACACAATAATCACTCACAATTACATGTCATATCTTCTCCCTAAATTTTCCTCAATAGTACCATATAAATATTAACAATATACATTCACAATACTGCTATACATTCCCCAACCTAGTATCCTTTCCATTGAATTCCACAAGCTTTACCATCACCAATGGATAATGCACTGCTGAATGAACATTCCCAGCAAGTAATGTGCACAATTTATACAATAATATTAACCACCCTTATATTTCCACAAGAATTATTATTGCTTCCCAATTCTTTAATTTCCATGTTATTAAAAACTACCAAGCAATTCAAACATTATTAACATGTCTTACAAAATTTGAAATTATATTACATTATATCATTTACAATATGTACATGTGTAGCTTTCATAAACCCAGTAACTGTAGTAGTAATTTTATACTGGTTACTCTCAAATAATTTCCTATATCTGCCCACAATTAATTACACAACAAAATTTCTGTCATTATCAAATATTCATTATGCTTATTTGACTTATGCATGCTTTGTTAATACATGTACTGTTACTTTTTGTTCCCTATAATAATAAACTTTACATTGCCTGCCTATTATCTTTAACCTGCATTACTATACATCCAATACATACACAGTGCTTTCCAATATTTTACCAACTTTCCTAAGGCCACATTTCTTAATTACACGCTTTCCAGACTTGTTCGGGCGCCAGCTGTGACGTACCTGGTGATGCCGGGTATTTCACTGCAATATAACACTAAAGGAGGGTATCTTTTCCGTGAATGGGTCCCTGGATAAGTTGGTATAATATTGGGAAAGTTAATCAGAAATGGAAATACAATCATGAACAAGATTTATTTGCAAATCAAATTTGTTAATTACATGATCTGATAACATTTATACACTCTGCCTTGGTACCAAGATTAGGTGTAATATGCATTTATCATACCTTCGGGGCCCCGACCAAATACCTTCGATGCTCGTAGAACAGCTCGTATCGACAGGGTCGCCGACCTCGGCAGCAGCTGTGGGCCGTCGGCGGCTGATGGCGTGGCGGTCGTCCTGGGCTGGTGACCTTGCGACTCCTCCCCGACTCGGATCTTGATACCACGGCGTTGCACCTCTCTCGAATCACCTTCCGTCGATGGATCTAATTACTCAACCCGCACCTATCACGCGTACTGGTCTCAGTTCCGTACCACACAGTTTCGATAAGGCTTCCACTACACTAATTAATACCAGCGCGATCGATTGTTCTATCAACACGAATCTTTTATTCTAATGATACTCTCATTACCTACTTCACGTATTTACTGCTTCACAGTTACTAGTACTTTACGAACACATTGCATGTTCCCTTTTGTCCATGCGCTAACGGCAAGCTTTTCGCCACACGTCTGAACTCTTCGCCGCTCCGCTAACGTCTGTTCTCTTCGCAATTCTCCTAACGACTGCCCGCACGTGCTCGCTGCCCGGTTTGTAACCGACATTCTCACGTTGGCCTCCCGGCGGTGGCACCGGTGGCGGTAGCGACCGTTGCTAGCTCCCGTCGTTGTTCGCAGCGCTTGGCGTACGTACCACGCAGTCCAAAATATATATTGATTACTTACACTAATGTTTTAATTAGTGTAAAGGAACACATTCTGTGTTTCAATATATATATATATATATATATATATATATATATATATATATATATATATATATATATATATATATATATATATATATATGCGAAATTGCAACCCCTTTTATTATACATCAAACTTGCTAATATTTCTCTGTGTTGTGACATCCCCGTCTAAGCTGTACCCTAAGTTTCAATTTCAATGAATTTTAATTATACCTAATTTAATTAATGCTTTTATTGGTAATTTTAAATATTCACATATTTCTTTCATGCATGCCTCGTGAGTGTTTCATTGTTCTGCTTTCTTGTTCCAGGTTCATAATATTGTTTTGTATCCTGATAAACATTCATGGTGCAAAATTACTCCTATTAAGCAAGTAGTTACATATCCTGGATGTAACTCAGTAGAGATTGACAACAATGTATGTGTTGGTACATGCTTCAGTTACAGTATACCAAGAACGTTACCAAGTGCTCCAGGAGAGCTTATTAAACCTTACTGTGATTCGTGCCAACCATCTGTTTTAATATGGAAAAATGTAAGTTATTTCTCTCATTTCCATTGCACGCTAATCGGAAATTTACATTAAGATTTACATTTCATTTAATGGATTCAGTTATTTTCAAACAAGGAATGAAAAATATCGAATCATTGAGCAAATAAAAATGATTGATTATTGAAGAGTATGAAGACCGCAACAAAAAAGAGATCTGGTAGCGGGAGTACGTGTTGACAAGGGAGCGAAACAGGGAAAGTGCAGGTGAGGAAAAGATGAGAAAGCTGTTTGGGGAAGTATATTTTCAAATATTTTGCATGTTGAGCAATTCCATCATGCTTGTAAAATGAAAAACGGATGTTTGGTGCAAAATCATATGAAATCATGGGGGGAAAAGTTTCTTTTCAGGTTGTGCCAAAAACATATTCATTGATAGAAAGACGGTCCAACGCATTCTTGATATTTTTTATTAACCCTAGCTTTACCAAGCATAGGTAAAAAGTGCCCATTAGTTCGTTTCTAAAACAAAATGTGCTTTATGTGGATTCAGATATTTTTTATTCTATTTGTCAATAACACCTAATTTTACGTTATAACATTTTAATCTACGTAATAACCTTAAAGATTTTTAAAAATATGCGATATTTTCGTGCATGGGTAATTTTTGCCCAAGGTTGGTAAAAGTTGTTATCCATTGTCGAAGCAACACAGTGCAGCTGTTCGTACTTATGGGTTGTATTTGTAAAAGACATTCAAAAACGGAGTTTCGTGTATTCAGGGACACTGTACAGTGATGTCAAGTGATGATGAACATTTAAACTTAACAATGTCCAGCAAGATTATCCTACACTTATTTGTATTACCTTAATTGTTATGTAACAATCAATACTTAATAAAACCATTATATTTACATTATAAAACATTCATATTCACAATATTATATATATATATATATATATATATATATATATATATATATATATAATTACAATATTATAGTCATCATAAAAAGTTAAACATATGGGCACTTTTTGCCCATGGTTGGTAAAGCACGTTACCAAAAATAACTTGATAGGGTAATTTAGTTAAAAACCTATCCTCTGGAGTGGCTCATGAACAGCGTGCTAGCTTTCTGTGATGTGGTCCAGGATTCTATTCCCGTCCGAGGCAAATGATCCTGTAGCTCTGTAATTAAAAATCGTCTCATTTTCTATAAGCTGTGTGACGAAAGGAAAACCTTAGGCAGGCCAAGTGAGAGAGGTGATGGCAATATACCATGGCCGCTGCATGTCTCACTTACCCCTAGGTGTGGATAATAAATAAAAACAGGGCCCAGACCTAGCTGCAGAGGTCGGATTAAGACGGCCCTAAAATGCAAAATACATACATATTTAAACATTATGTATTGAATATTTTTACTACTATAATTGTTAAAAACCTTCATTTAAGTTGTGCTCCGTAGAGTAATGAATATAAATGAATATGAACAAGCACTATGTACAGTATGTGCTAGCGTACCGTAGAATGTAAGTAAACTTGACTTTGTTTTAATTGTTTTTGAACATATAAATATAAAAAGCATATAAATAAGAAAATTTAATATATAATTTTAGTATTCAATGTGTATTTTAGTAGCTACAATAATAAAAATATCTTTTCAAACTCGTAGGGCATTGATTTGTTCAAATCGATCTGAGAATCTCAATTTTGGAGAATATGTGGTTTATTTACTGTTATTTTGAAATCGCCTGTTAATCTGCTCCGCCCTTTATTGCAAATATATTGCAATACGGAAAGGAATGGGATGTATCAGAGCAAAACGTCGAAGGATTCTGCTTTTTCCCCTTTGGCAATATAATATTGATAACTTTGGTCTCGGCGATTCCCATCGTGACAAGCAACAAATGTGCAGTTTTTGCTCTCTACACAAATTTCTTCACATAACTATAAAGGAAAAAATCAAGAACATTCGTACTTGAGAGTCACCCTCAATGATTTTTTGTGGCTTAGTACGTACCATTTGATCAAATCAGAATAAAAGCGAGAATAATAGAAGTAGACCAAAAAATCAGATAATGATTTATCAGATATCGTTCCAAATCAAAATTATTTTAATACCAAGAGTTTGCAACAGATTCCCAAAATGTTTTATCGTAGAAGACTGCATCTATAAGTATGTTATTTCCCAAAGAAAATGCAAAGTATAATCGAGTTCCTCTAATACTTCACAACTGAATCACATCATATTATTATCTACGCTGACCACAAAATACTCATACGCTGCAAAAAATTAAAGATATTCCATATTCGAACATCAATTTTGCTTCACATGCAAGTTACGAATGCAGGCCTACATCTTTTTATATAACACTCAAAGGAAAGATATGGGTTTAGTGCCATTTACAAGAACCCCGATCCAAACCCGTACATAAGCCCCGTGCTGGTTAGAGAATGACCATCTGATCTATTCAATCATATTTAGGACGATTAATATTCAAGTTCCCAAATTATGTTTTGAGAACAACAGGCGCACACACAACTCGTTACGTTTCGCTGGACCACCATCTTACATAACTCGAAAAGAATGCGTCATAGTCCCTTAAAAGCCAATTTTTGTGTTTGAGTTCGTTTTCTTTTATTATGATTTACAAACTAAGACTTTTTTTAGCCTTCTATGACAGTCTTGGAAGTTTAGCCCTCCTGGGCAGCCCTAATCACAGCACAGGTGGCCAGAAACGAGCAGAATCACGAAATCTATGTAAAATAACGCAGACTATTATCAATAAACGCATGGAGATATAATTTTTACTCACACACAATACCGCATCTGTAATTTGTATAACACACTTTTGGGTCTGGTCGTATAAACTTGGGTTTCAGTATGAAGCCATTTTCATATTTAAAATAATTATTTGCAAAATGCGGACTGTTTGCACGAGTCCAAATGCATTTAATTTTTAAAAAAGCATTTACTTTCGAGAATTATTCAAGCTTTACGAAAGTTCACTTGAACATTGATTCACATATGTCCACTGATGATGTCCAATAGGTATTCTTAATGTACTGAAGGTCAAAATCTCATTGTTATTTACTCTAGCAGGGCAAAAATACTAGTAAATTAAAGAAAAATAACTAACTTCATTAATAAAATTAATGAAAAAACTAAAATGTCCTGCAAAATACACTATATTTGATTACTTTTAACTCAATTCCTTTTGTTGCAGCTTACCCTAACCTGCAAAGGTGAAGATCCAGACGCTTCAGAAATGCAAAAGAGTGTCCAGATTATTTCTAACTGCAGCTGCAGTACGTGTGACTTTGGAGAAGAAAATAATGGCCTGTCATCATTTGTTTCGTCGGGAGATGGAGATGTGGGGCAGAGGCAGTTAGATGGACAAGAGCTAATGGATTGGATGATGGAATCTCCCAGTGCAGCAAAACTGGGGAGAAAAATGTTCAACACAAGCATGATATCACATGCTAATTTTTCTGCTAGTGATCCTGTTATGAATGAAAAGTTATTAATTTTGGTTAAACAACTAGCAGGAAGTGGAGAATATAGTGAAGAAGAGGCTGCAGATCGAGACCCTTCAGAATGGGATGGAGGAGACAACCAAGAAGCCCGTCTTGACAGAGTAGCCCTGAAAGAACTACTTAGGGAAGTAGAAGGAGTAGACCATAAAGTAAACAGAGAAACACTTGCTGATTTCGTTAAGCATGTGGAAGAGAGGGAGAATATAAAAGTGGACTTAGATCGCCTCCGCCAAGTATTAGCTCACATGCAACATGAACTGCAGCAGGAACAACAGTCAAAATCTCATAAAATTGAAGTTGAGGATAAAAACACTGAACCAGAATACCAGCAACAGAACCTGCCTAGTTCACAACAACAACAACAACAACAACAACAACAACATACTCAGCACCATCCACATCATGGAGAACATCATTCTCAACATCATAATACGCAGCATTCACACCAACATTCACATCAACATCTTCAACATCAGCCTCTTGTGGCTGACAGAAGGGTTGAACGCCTGAGGGATGTGCTGAATGGCGAACCCGGAGGGGAACGACTAGATGTAGAACCTCACCAACTTAAGCCGGCGTTGGAAGGCGGGGAATTGAGCTATCACGATAATTTGGTTTCAGCAAATGAAAATGAAAATGATTCAAATAAACAGGAGGAGTTCTAATATATTTCATAATTTTCTTGATAAAAGAGAATGTTCATAACATCAAAATATACAAGGGTTTTAATAAGAAGGTTCTCAGAAATCCTTTAATATCTTGTATGAAATGGTGACATCTAAGATCTAAAGATTAACAAATGAGGAGATTTACTGAAAAATAATTGATGAGTCTTAGGAGTACACATACTATGTTTTTAAGATATTCAAACACTAACGTTAAAAGATTGTTAAATTGCCATGTTTTCACATCTAAATATTTCTATATACATTATTGCATATAAGATATTTAAAAATGTAATTAATTGTAGTCACTAATTTTACATATTGCAAATTATAGACAAGAGAGGTGTATTTGAGACCAAATATTTTTCACGGCAATAAATGCAGAATGGAGTTCATAAAATTATTAATTTTTGTTAAATAAATCATTTATTTTTTGGTTTCTACATTGTTAATTCTGTCTGTTTAAGCGTATACCTAGTAATCAAAGAAATGTCAAATATTTTACCTTTATCGAAACACCATGTCCTATGTAACATATGTCCTATGTAACCAAACACTCAAACTCTCTGTAACCTTAACATTAGTTCGAATATGTCAATGAATCCTGAGAATATTTCACTCGAGAGTGTCCATTCGTAATCAAAATTAATATTAGAGAAATTTAGTGTAAGAAGCGAGGCTGGTTCGAATCCCCCTAGGCATGGATGTTAGTAGTGTCTAGTGACTAGTATGTGTCGTGGCATGGTAGATTTTCCCATTCACTATGCATCACCACACCAATTTTAACTTTTGTTATCGCGTGTCAATATGACGTAGGAGCCTGGGTGGTGAGCCAGGTCCATGCAACACATGAGCGGGCTATTTTCCAGCACGTGACCTCACGCAGGAAACAGTGGGAATGGCAACAGCGTACGGTCCTACGATACAAAGGAGCGCTGCCTAGGCATCAAGGCCATGTTAGAGTCGAAAAACTGCGCGTATGAAAATTAGTGCGTAAATCCCGAAAATTTGGTTGCGTGGGACAACCAAAGTAAATGCCATGGTGGCAACTCCCTGGAGCTAATCTCAGGGAGGAAGTGTTTAAAGCAGGTATGTCAAGGTCGCGGGTAAGGTAACTAGTTAACTAGAGTTGGAGGGCACTCCATCCAGAGAAATAGGCGCGAAATTTAAAAAAAGATTTATATAAAGTCCGAATAGCGATACGTCATTGGATTTCTGATCTAAGATGAGCTTGGAAAAGTTAATTGACATTTATTGCCTCAAAGCGAAATTTGATTTCCCATTTCATCAACTAAATCAAAGAATATATCATAGGTAATATCACGAGTGCTTTGGAAATTGTCGATAATTTCTGAGAGTTCCTAAAACAAGAATGGTATTTAATAAGACTATTCCACGAGTGAAATTATGTCCAACAGAGTTCCAAAATGATCCAAATATTGGAAATAACTGAATGCGCATGTTACAATCAGAGGTTATGTTACAGTACAAACGCTGTTTATTTGTCATCGACGTAGCGATTGATGTTTCCGCCTCCGTAGATGTGCCACAGTTTATGATTGGCAAGTAGATAGAAGCGATAAAAAATTGGATAGAAAAAGGAATAAACCATTGAGATACACCGTCCTGATTGGGGCATTTTGTTTGTATAGTTAAACATTATTGGTTTTAATTTCACGAGTGGAATAGTCCATTGAAATAAAATAATATCTCAGTCAGATTTCAAATTGTCAATTGAGAATAAAATTAATGATTTTAACTTTAAAGAATCTTGATTTCATATTAATGTTTACTTGAGAGTGCAATAATTGCATTAACTTTCGAAACACAGTTGTAGACTCAGGACTTTAGTGTTATGTGTGAACAGCGAGTGCTTTGAAATTTTGATGACCCCCTTCTTCAGATCTATTGCGATACGATAAAATTAGTTTTATTTACGAAACACACAAACAATAATTTAAATTGACTTTTAAGGATTAATACATAATGACATGTATCCTTACATCGCCATTTGAAGTGAAAACCTCGGCGTCCCACCTAACCCTTCCTGCCTTCACGATCTCCCCTTCTCGTGGCCCCGCCATAGATCGATAACTCTTTCACTGTAGCTTGCTTACCCGAACACAGTTCTTCATGGAAATGTCTGTGAGCTGATAAGACGTGCTGTTCGTAACAAACAGGTGAGCTCTAATATCTTAGATTGGTAGGAAAGGAATGAATCTTGACTAAAAATGCCTTCTCAATTTCAAAACGATTTTAAAGAAATTGTAAAACCTTTTAGGTAAATTTGACAATTGTTAAACTTCCCCTCATGGGAGGTCAAACAAAGCCCTAAATACCAGTAGTGACAGAACTCTCCGTGGTCTCTTATATTAAAAACCAGAAGTCTAGAATCTGCTGTGTAAAACCGTAACGCTTCTCAGCAAAATGACATACACATTTGTTCATCTAATTGAAGAGAAGGGGTCGATCTGGAAGGAAACAGGAAGGAAAAGATTAGCAGAAATTACTGGTGATTCAGTATATTCCTAAATAGAGGACCATTTTCAGATCACTTACAAAAGAGAAATCCTGCTCTGCTTATTTCGCGGAGGATTAATTCCTGTTTCAGAGAAGAGTATATGCTCTACAAAAGGGAAAAAACAAACAGTGGTCTGAAAAAAATGCAAACCCGAATGTCTATGTACACGATTTTCTATGTACAAGTGCGCAGGTGCAAAAGAGCTTTTGATATTTTGTATTTTAATTGTAAATAGAAAGGTCTACTTGAGCCCCTAGAGCCCATAAAACCATCGCATCTAATAATTTTTATTAAAATTTGAAAAAAATATTTAAATAAATTCATATCTATCCAACATGATCGTCTTTAGTAAGAATTTTGAAAGCAAATATAATTTCAAAATGAAGTCACGCGAGGGTCACACTATTAAACAGTATTGTAACGAATGTTGCATCATCTGCCGGGATTCGCTGCGCGGATTGCGTCATCTGCCGGCGCTTCCCTTTCCCCCCGAACTGGACGGTTCCGGGCTATTCGCGAATCGCGTAGAGGTGTGGCGCACGTTCACGATGGCTCGAGGCGAGCGCCGGCCATGTATAAATTCGCCGCTGCTAGAAGTAGTAGTCGGAAATAAGCAGCCGCGAGTCAGTCAAGTACGAAGAAGAAGCAGAAGAAGGAGAAGCAGGTAATTCTCAACATCCGGTAGCTGGTTCTCTAATTCTTCTATTCTCCTGTATTTTCTCTTGAATACAGCAGCAACACCTCCGGTCATATCCTGATTCTGGGCGACACAATGCGCTAATGAATATTCCTGGGGTACCGTAAACAGATCCTCTTGCACTTCCATTGTCACACAATAACGCGCTATATCATTTCCGTCATGGTGATACCTAAACTCGCCACAAGTGAACTTTTTCATGCCCAGCTAACAAACTCCTGCGGTGTTTTATCCGTCAATTTCATTACCTCCCGCGCACGGGTCCAGCCGACTGAAATGGCCGTCCCGCGGTTTTTCATTCGGCAACCTTTCAATTCGGTAGACATCATTTATCCTCTCCTGAGAGCCATCTTCATTTTCTACAACTCGTTTAAAAACACCTTCTTTTTCTTCAGCGATTGAATCCCACTGCGCCCGGTTCGATTCTACTTCTGAGGAACAGAGCTATTTCTTGCCAACTCGGTCTCCGTCCCGTCATTTTCCATTTCCAAACATTTCTGCGTCGTCTTTCTGATCTTTCGGAAGTTCTTTGAGTTGCCATCGGTCGTTAATCACAGAGACTCTTAAGGTAGGAGACATCATCTTCTCTTCTAATGGATTTAGTAATATTTCCGCTCTTTTTTAAGAGCGTCCACGCACTTTGGCTCTACTTAACTGAGCGAAGGAAAACTACTCAGCAGTAGCAGCCTTCTAATATCTGAGCGAGTAATAGTGAACGGATATGCGATCTGCCTGAGTGCTAGCTCTTGTGTTTTCCTCTTTGGACAGATAGTTCATCAAATATTGTGTGGGACATCTGGTATTCAGTTACTATGACATATTAATTGGATTTACTTTCCCCAATAACTGTGAATCAGAGAGGGTGCGGTAATTTCTTAGGATTTTGAGAGTTGTTTCGTAAATAAACTATTGTATTAAAAGTGTCTCTACTGACTGATTATTTGATATATTGTCGTACCGTACTAATAGCGGCCTTTATTGCCATCCCGAAATCAATATGCTGATCGCGACATCTTCCGTGCCACGGTGGAATGCCAACTACGCCACCGCTATTCAGTACCGTAACAGAAGCGAACGCTGGCGAGGCTAAATAGGTTTCCTACCAACAAAAGTTCGAATATGAAAGATTGTGAAGAATGAATTGATTATGAAAGATTATCTAGATTGGTCGTATGCGAAAGTAAATCATCATAATATCTTTCTTCATTTTCTTGCCATACCCTCTTAAGGTTGTATGGCGAAAGTTGCATCTAAGTGAGATAAAGCAAATCTCACGGAATTTCTCCGGATTGCCGGTAAATGAAAATCTCATCTTCCCAGATGACGTAATTGAGAAACTCACTGCAAGAATATCTCCAACTGATCACACAACTCTCCGAGTTTTCTCAGTACTAAAAAAATGGAGAACTGTACATTGTATTTTTCGAGTTACACTAAGATTACAGCGTCCATTATTTTGTGGAGGAATTCTTCTGTGTCATCGCTCAAGATTGTCCTCCAGAATCTGATCAGATGACCATCCAAATGCTAAATTATCTTGAAAATACACGTTACTTCCTCATTAGCATCTTCAATCGAATTTGGCTTGTGCATTCCATCTCAGAGTGTTTGCTAAAACACATTTTATCTAAGTTTCTAAAGAAAGAAACGAACAATTCCATGTAGCTACCGTCCAATTTTGCTCACTAGCTGGTTTGTAATCAATTAGAGGACACGGTAAACTCTCTTCTGCTCTAGCTCCTGGAACAAAGAAATTTGTTAACCTTCATCAAATGTGGCTTCAGACGGCATCGGTCAACCTTGGACCACTTAGCCACCCAAGCTTCACTGATCTCCCCTCGTAGCCATTTTTGATATCGAGGCCTACAACGCCACCTGAAAACACATTCTTTGTATTTTGTATTCTTTGGGACTCCGGGGACGATTCCAATTGCTCATGGTAGATTTTTCTGCCTTCAATGTTTTTCCGCAAACACCTTCGTGAAAAGCTATCTCATTCACCAGTTTGAAAACTGGACTGGTTCCCCAAGGATCAATTCTGATTTCGCTTGGATTTTGGACCGCCAATTTTGCTCTGCCAAGAGCGTAAAATCATCCAGAGGCAATTGCAACAATAGAGCAATTGCAGAGTCCTATTGAAAATGCCTGTAGATACGTTCTTCAATTGTCAACATTTGCAAGGAACGCTCCAGGATATGATGCACATAATGGTTTGAGTTTATCGTTTCCGAGAACAATAAAGACTCAATTATTCTCTTAGCACTGATTGCGCACCGTGCACCGACTTTTATGTCGTGTAGCTGAACTTGGTGAAAATGTAAGAGTTTTCTGTACCCCAGTACCTGTAATTTTGTCTATTAACGTGGGCATTGAGATAAAACAAACTTCGTCAGAAAAGAAAGTTATAGATGGATCAAGAAAACCGTAATGCTCACTTTTCAAAAAACGATTTTCAAAACTCACTCTTGCTGGCGGATCGACAGGCAGTAAGGCGTGAACGAATGTTACTTTGTGTGGCTTCACCATCAAAATGTTTATGTTCTGTCCAGAAAAAATACACCAAGCAGATAAGTAACAAAGTTTATTGTTCACTTCACACAAGCCATAAGTTCGAATCGTACAATTAGCAATACTTACTACCGTATCTCAAGATGATGTTCAACAATACATGCACGGTCGTCGTCGCCAGGAGATTTACAAGTTCAAGCCAAAGATACCAGGATCCAAACAGAAATAGAATTTATAGAGGCACGGTCGACGTAGGCAATATCACTATAACAATCCACAATACTTTGAGGTCTATCACCAAATCCTACTATATCAGACTCCACCAGACAGCCTGCTCCGTCGCCCGATGCTCCTGGTGACGTCATTACCAGAGACTCGCCTTTACCTCCCGTCACAGTGGCTCCTCCTTGCCACAGAGCTTTAAATGTTAATCATGTGAACGCTATTTGTAGAATGTACGGTGCAGAAGACAAATACCAGCAATTAGTATATATTTTTACATTTTTGGTGAAGTCTATCCTGCTAAAAATGGGTGTTAAACTGGCAATAGCCCTAATATCAATCCCATTGAAAACTATTGGGGAATTCCATTGCCCATTGAAGATTATTGGGGGAATGCTATGGCGAAAGAGAACCCCAGAAATAAAATACAACTACTTGAGACTCTCTTAGCTGTGTGATTTCATGGATTAAGTAAGCATTTTATTAATTATTTAATTGTATCAATGCCTAAACGATGCCAGGCAGTAATCAAAGCACGTGCCGAGGCAACAAAATATGAATGGCAACTATATATTTTTCTGATGCAGTTGAATGAATGCAGTTACAAAAACTGCAGTGCAGAACTGTATTTTGCTACAATAAATTTCATTTCGAGTCTTTTTTTCTACTTTCAAACACATTGCTTATTTTTGCGTTAAGACCCTACTTCTTTTATGTTGTATTCAAAATTCAATTGTATTCAAAATTGTTTATGTTATATTCAAAAACAGTATTATAATTATTTAAAAGTTTAAAAAATAAATACAATTTGATAAACTAATATTGAAATTCATTATGAATACAATATAGAGAAAAATAAATGCATTATTCAACAATTTCAGTTGAAAAACATCATGTGAGGAAGGTGAACAATGTGAAGGTGAATCATGTGAACAATTTGTTCGACAACTCCAACAATTTGTTCCTCTCAAGCCTCTTCTACTTTAAAAAAAATTAGATTGTTTTTTTTAGATTCTTTTGTCTCTTTTTAGATATTTTCTTTTCCTTCTTAAGTACTTTTCAACCGCTCTTTCTCCAGGCGCATGTAAGCGATCCATGCCCTATTGTTTTGTTACAGGTACACTGTAATTGCGCGAAACGTCACAGCGGCCCACGATCAGTCACATGTCTCCTAGAGAGAGACCTTACTCCGTCAACACTATTTCCAATTGCGTCGGTCACTCTCCAATACGTGGAAATCGCCGTAGCATCTCTTGTCAAGCGGAGTAAGAAAGAGATATGAGCTATCACACACCTTTGTAGAACAGTCGAAGACATTTTCCATAGGTACCAAATATGGAAATGGGCTAAAATACAGCGAGATTCATGATTCCCATTCGTAACTAAGGAGAGAACGCCCGGTTTCTTTATCGCTATATTTTAGAAGTTTCTACAATTTTTTCTTGTGTTTCTCAATTTTATTTTCCTGCACTTTTACCACTTTATTTTTTTTCTCTGGGCTTTTTTTATGGAGGTGCATGCCCCCCTCAATCCCACACTGTAATTACATCAGTAACATATCCATCAGCTTAAATTACGCATCTAAATTTGTTTTGATAAAATTTTTAACGTCATTTTTCTTTGCTTTTAGGGCATTTTAAAAACATTTTAAGAGTATTTTATTGATGACTTTTGGCAATGTTTTAGGTCATTAAAATTGGCCCTTTAGCTATTATATTTCCCCAACCTAGGGATATTGTGTAAATGCCCGACTGTAGGTCTAGTGTGATCGGTACATTAAGATAGTTTTTTATTCAAAATGTTTTGGCCGAATGTGTCATTTTACAGAGTATATAGAATGACATGCTAAACTATTTTGTTCGTTTCGTATATTTTTATGGAGTAAAATAAGGTTATGTAATACTGCGCAAAAAAAATTCGATTTTTCGCCAGAAAAAAAACTCTTATTAGAGATCCCTGATAACGAAAAGATGGATAAATCCTGTTACTAAATGTAGAAAAAATCATCTAACACGTGGTGAAGCTAGAATCTATGTTCTGTGGGTCCTTGAAACGTCCGAAAAATCGAATGACGGCAAAACGTCTGTCTGACCGTCTGTGAACAACGCCAGCGGCTAAATAGACGATTCAGCGTTCAGCCGATTTTCTCCAAAATTGATATTCCCCAATTGATCTGGCAGATGTCACGGCCCCTGGGATTTGAAACCGATATTTCAAATTTGGGGATACTTTACATGAATCCCCAGGGACATTTTCAAAATATTCAACAAAAAACAGGATCCATCGTTTTTGTTTTTTTTTGTTAGATAGTGTGAAGGACTTTTAAGAGAATTGTGGAGGTCTCATGTTCGTTAAAAACACTGCTTTTTTCGAAAATTGCAAAATTTCAAACTTCTTTTGGAGTTTTCTTACAACTAAAATATTAAAGATAGAGTTTTTTTCACTTAATGAAATCTGTTCCTTAAAGAAAGAGTACTCCACAGTTGCACGATGGGTTAAAGCGTTCAGATTAGGCAGAGATTCCCCCGTTGCTTCAATTGTTGGATGTTGATCGCTGGTGGGCTGCAGTAGCGTTAGCAGCAGAAGGCGGAGTATGCCACAAAACAGTGTTCCACATTCCGCACGACATTCTGGGGTACTGCAAAATTGTAGCGCTTTCGATACCCCATGAAATATCTGGGGAACAACAATGGTACCGATTTACAGTCGCATAGGATTTGTTGGGCCGGTACTAAAGGGAAGGAAACGACTTTCTTCGATGAATCATCGCTATAGACAAAACCTGGGAACCAAACTTGAAATGCCAATTAAATGAATTAAAACAATCCGATTCTCCTCGTTTAAAGAAAGGGCGCTACACAAAGTGCCGTGAAAGTGATGTTCATTGTCAGTGATGAACATATGTAAAGCTTATGGGATGATTCTGCATCAGGCTGTACCCGCAAGGGTGACGGTAGATGCTTCCTTTTCCACGTTTCTGCAAAACCACCTTCATCCAACGCTCAGTCAAAAGCGACGACATTTAATGGAACAGCACCCCATCATTCTTCACGACAACGCAAGATACCACACTGCAGCTGTTGCCCAGAGTCTCTTGCGCTGCTGGCAATGGGAGATTCTGGAACATGCAGTTTCTCATCCGATATGAGTGAGAAAGAACTACAGCCAGGGACTCGATACAACAGAGAAGAAATTATTCACGTTCTAGGGCGGTCAATATGGTACATCAACAGAAATAGACGCGCAGATGGTGTATGACACCTTCCGAATATTTCACAAAGGGTCATTAATAATGGAGGCAATTATTGATGGTGTGTTAGTGTAAGTACCTCTGTTAATAAGTCATTTCAGAGAAAAAAAACTCATTACATTTTATCTAACCCTTATATTACGTTGCTCACCAAATCAACAGTTCATTTCTGCCACCAGGATTATCAAATCATATGCGCTAATTATACCGCAACAAATGGACCCAAATGTTCATTGAAACTTGGCAAGCAAAGGATATAGAAAATATAACATTTGAGACAAAACATTTTAACCTTTTTATTTTTTAATTGGAATCTACTCAGCTAACTCCCTTTTTTTAATGCGGTAAAAACAATGGAATTGTCATGTTTTAAAATAGCCATATATACATTATAATTAATACATTAAAAAAATAATATTTTAAATTATATAAAATTTTGGTTAAGTTAAAGTTAAATGTTTCCCCAACTCCGTTAAAAATTACAAACCTTTGGGTACTATTTATGAACATTCTGATTTTTTCCGGTTATTTAAGTTTAATGTAGTTCAATTTCTCTCAATTATAATAATTAATACAATTTTATTTAACAAACATTTAAAAAGCCAACAGTTTATAAAAATATGCGGAGGGAATCTCTTCTACTCAAAAAAAGACAGGGATTCGAAATTCGTTAAGTTGTCACTTTTCATATTCAATAAATGGGCAAATGGATCCAAATCATTCATAAGTTTCATTGTGTTATAAAGTGTCACCTTCGCACAGTTGCGCATTAGCTTGATCTAAGGCCATGATAATATATATTTCGAACCATTTTCGAAATGAAAAGTGGTGACTTGATAGATATGTCTAATAGAATAGTCAAATTTGTGAACAAGATGTGCGCAGCCACTACATAAACAAACAGAAAGAAAGCAAATATCATTGCAAAAAACAAAACCGCCAAACGGCGTGGTGACCTTCTCAACATCTCTACAACGTTTAAAAACATTCGAAGATCTAAAAGTATTCCAACAGGTGCTTCATTTGGATCCATTGATAAATCAATATCTTTAACAAAAAGAAAAATTTTCCTTTTCTGTATCCATGTTGGGAATCTGAAAACGCTTCATTTTTCCTGAGAAATGTTTCCATTCGCATGTGGAAATGCTCTAATATATTTGAGCAAACTGACTAGAAATTGGCCGCTAATTTTGAGTTACATTTTTATTGCCTTTTTTTAAAAAAAAGTGGCTTAAATTATTGTTGTTTTGAAAATATCTGGAAATATAAATAAAGTATAGTGTATAAATATCTGGAAGTATAAATATAATAATGTAATATTCATAAAGAAGCATTGAAAATATGAGTTAACGGGATCATAAAGGCAAGTGCACAAGTTTTTAATAGACAATCCTAAGCCAGCCGATTATTTACTTTTTAGTTTACTGAGTATTCTGAGGAATTAACTAAAAGAAGTTTAAGAAACCAACATCGTGTCGAATTTTTTTTTTGGAAGACGTATAGTGTATAATTGTGAGGTTTTAGTTCCTTCGTGAGATCATCCATAAATTCTCAAAAGCGATAGTTGAAGAGACTTGCAATCTGTACCTTTTTACGATATTCCACATTGCTTTCGTTTTGTTAATAGCGTTCAAAATATCCTGATCATTTTTGCCTGCGCTATTACTTTCCTTAAAATCCTTTTGTATTTTCGGCAGTAGACACAGAAATTAGGTGATACATTATGATGATTTTTAGAAATAAAGTAAAGAGTAGGTTTGTTTTTACAGAACGTTCTAATTCCTTGTGTTATCCAAGTATTGCTTTTCCACGAAATGCATAATTTTCTCTTTTCAAGATGAAAGCACGCGTTGAAGCGAAATGAAAACTTTCAGAAAAATAGTAAATAACCTGCACATGCGAGTATTATTTAATTTGCTAGTGGTCAAGTTATTAATAATTGTAAGAATTTGTTAATTGTGGTCACTGTAATCTAGATTATTATTTCGTATCTTTTTTGGTTTTGTTATTTATGATTTGATCTATGGCTTTCTTTAATTTAAATATATTCAGTGTAGGTAATTTACTGTAATATCTAAATTAAAATAATGAAGTAAATTGAGAAACTACTTTTTTCAAGAGATTTATCCATAAAATCAATATTAAAATCTCTACTAAAACACAAGTACAACACTGGATTCAAAAGAGTGGTTATTAATTTTGTTTGTTTTAATTTCTAAATTGTCTAAGAAACTGAAGGTATTTGCTCGCTTTGTTGGAGGTCTTTAGATGCAAATACGATAATTTTGAGCGCAGTATGACTTATTTCACAAACATTTTCAACTGCATACAAATTAATTCTGGCAAAACAATCAAATTTCTTACGTAAATACATGAACCTCCAAATGGAGGTTGTTGGAAATATACATTTATATTGTAAGGTTGAAGTTTGTGAACATGTCGACAGTGTCGCCATCTGCGTCTAGTATATTATTGGAAATGTACTCTATATTGAGAGATTGAGGTTTGTGAACGCGCCGACACTGTCGTCATCTGTTTTTGGTATGTAAACGAATGATCACATTCATTCGTCCTTTTGTCTTACTGTGCAGCAATGTAGTGTTTGTAAAAGACCGTCAAAGACGTTCAATAAGAGTTTATGTATATGTATTTTGTTATAAATAAAAGTGAAATGCAGTGTAGTTCTCAAGAGTTAATTTAACATGGTAGCAGAGCGTGGTTTCCGGATGCAGATGAATTGCTGAAGAGGTTATATTGGAGTTCAGCCCAGTGTCCGTCGATTCGAGGAAGTTTGCGACATGGACGACCTGAACATTCCAGCTTTTGATGGAGAGGACTACGCAAACTGGAAAACGAGGTTAACTATCTATTTGAAATTAAAAAAATGCCATGAGGTGACCACGAGGTCGAAGCGAGAAGAAGACAAGGACGTAGAATGGGAAGAACAGAACCTGAAGGCGATGCATTGCATTTTTAGTGCAATTACTAACAAGCAGCTAGAGTTCGTGAATGATAAAGTAAGTGCTTTCGAGGTTATGAAGAAGTTTGACGAGCTATACTCCAAAGAGTCAACAGCGTTGCAGATTGTCTGCAGGAACAAACTAGATGGACTCAGATTAAAGAATTACAGCGACATAAATGAATTCTTCACTGTGTTTGAGAAATACATAAACGAACTGAAGTCAGCCGGGGCCAAGGTAAGCGAAGAAGAGAAACTAAATTACATGCTCAAAACGCTGCCCGAGTCACTAAGTTATATCGGAGATCTAGTGGATGTTTTGAAGAAGGAAGACCGGACTGCGGAGTACGTGAAGGCAAAAATAAGGATGAAGAGCATCAAGGAGAACCAGGACAGTGAGGGCGTAAAATCAAATGCATTCATCTCGGAGAAGAGACCTAGTGCGAGCGGCCAAAAAGTGTGCTACGGATGTGGTAAACCAGGACACTTCAAGAGGGAATGTCGACAAACTGAGAATCATCGAGGTTCCCGGGGACGTGGCGGAAGAGCACGAGGTAACTATGGAGGTTATGTCAACCAAAGTTATGAAAATGGACATCGCGGAGGCAGAGGAGGACCACGTGGGTCCAGAGGCGGTCGCTATGGTCACGACCGATCTTACCGACAGAACGAGCAAGGAGACCGACATTACCGACAGGACGACCATGGTGGTAGGAACCGTGGAGAACAACAGTTTTATCAGAATGTAAGTGGCGCAAGCAGTTTCGTGACAGAGGTCTTCGCCAAGGAAGTAAACAGTGTAACACAGGATTCAGGTCAGATTGAAATTAATTGGTTGTTAGATAGCGGTTGTACAGATCATATAATTAATAACGAGGAATATTTTTCTAAATGCGTAACGTTAAAAGAACCGATTAATGTAAAAATCGCGAACGGAAAGATTTTAAAGGCAACTAAAGTTGGTAATGTAATTAGCGATTTTTTAGTGTTTGACAGATTAGAACGAGTTGAAATGAAAAATGTATTTTACATTAAAGATCTAGATAGGAATTTAATTAGTTTTTCAAGAGTCACAGAGAAACATGATATTATTGCAAAAGGCATCAGCGCAAAAGTTTTTAGTAAAGATAGGGGTTTAATTGCAGTTGCATGGAAACAAGATAGGTTATATAAAGTGACAAGTGTGATCAACAAAGGGGAATTTAACGTAAACTTCTGCAATAAAGAAAATATGACAATAAAGGAAAAGTGGCATAGGATACTGGGGCACGTAAATTTAAATTATTTAGATAAAATTTGCAAACATCAATTAGTAGATGGAATCCCTCAAAACGTCGAGTCTGAACCTATGAAATGTAAAGTGTGCATAGAAAATAAAATGCATAATGTTCCTTTTAAAAACAACAGAAATAAGGCTAAAGAAATCCTAGAAATTGTTCACACAGATCTAAATGGGCCACATTCAACAGTAGGTATGCATGGTGAAAGATACTTTGTTTCTTTTATTGATGATTATAGTAAACTTGCACGCGTTTACACAATTAAAACTAAAGACCAATTATATGATTGTTTAGTTGGGTATGTAAATGAGGTTGAAAATCTTACTGGGAAAAGGATTAAGAAATTGCGGTGTGATAATGGAAAAGAATACATGAATAATAATATATATCAATACATCAAGGAAAAGGGGATTGTTTTAAATGCGTGCCCGCCATATGTGCATGAGTTGAATGGAACTGCTGAGAGGTTCAATAGGTCAATCATGGACATGTCAAGATGTTTATTAGCCGAAGCAAAAGTTAACAATAGGTTTTGGCCAGAAGTAGTTTGTGCTGCCGCGTATCTGAAAAATAGATGTCTTGCAAATACCGCAGAATTGAAAACTCCTTATGAAATATTTTTTGGAGAAAAGCCTAATGTCACACATTTAAAATTGTATGGAAGTAGAGTCTTTGTAAGGGTGCCAGAACAATTGAGAAAGTCAAAATGGGATAGAAAAGCAGATTTGGGAGTTCTGTTAGGTTACAGTGACGTTGGATATAGGGTACTCATAAATAATAAAATTGTTGTGGCCAGGCATGTAGAGGTTGTTGAAGAAAATATTAGATGTGTAGGTTTAAAGGATAATGGTTCCGTGAGTAAAAGATTAGATGAATCTGGGTGTGAAAATTGGGAAACTGGGTCTGAAGATAACAGCGAGGACGAAGAAAGGTTAGTCGAAATCGAATCTCCAAAAGCAGCGCTAAAGGAAAAAACAACAAGGTCGGGTAGAGTGGTTAAAACTCCACAACGCTATAGGGATGATAATACAAGTAACTTTATTTATATTAACGTATGTAGTGCAGATAGCCCGGTTAGTTTTGAGGAGGCGATTAATAGCAATGAATCGAAAAGCTGGAGTCAAGCTATGGATAGGGAAATTGAATGTTTGAAGAAAAATGACACATGGGAGTTAGTTAGTAAGCCAGAGGGCAAAGATCTTATAGATGTTAAATGGGTTTTTACTAAAAAGTTTGATAATAGGTACAAAGCAAGATTAGTTGTTAGGGGATTTCAACAAAAGGAATGTGTTGATGATATATATGCACCAGTAGCTAAAATGCAAACTTTGAAGATTTTACTGTCATACTGTTGTCATTTTGGTTTAATTATTGAACAAATGGATGTAGAAACAGCCTTTTTAAATGGCGAGATCATGTCAGAAGTTTATGTTAAACAACCTGAAGGCTACGAAGACGGCACAAATCGAGTGTGCAAATTGATGAAAGCACTGTACGGTTTACGAGAAAGTCCGAGAGCTTGGTATGAGTGTTTAGATACTTTCTTGAAAAGTTTAGGATTCCAAAGAAGTGAATATGATTATTGCCTTTATGTTTTGCGAAAAAGTAATGTCCTGATTTACTTGATAATTTTTGTTGACGACTTGCTCATTTGTTGTGTAAAGAAAAGTCGAATTAAAGAAATCAAAAATTTGTTGTCAAATAGATTTAGTATGAAAGATTTAGGTGAGGTTAAAAGTTATTTAGGAATTGATATAAATTACGAATACAAGAAAAACAAAATGAGCTTGAGTCAGGAAAATTATATTAATTCATTAGCCGAAAAATACAAGATTAAAGACTCAAAATTATATGCTACACCGATGGAAGTTAACTTGAAATTAGAACCAACTCAGGAATTGCGTAATGATATAAAGTATAGAAATTTGATTGGTGCGTTGTTATATATTAGTTCAGGAACAAGGCCAGATATCAGTTATTCTGTTAATTATTTGAGCAGGTTTCAGAATTGTTATGACGGCACACACTATAAGTATTGTCTGAGAATCTTAAAATATCTGTATTTGACAAAAAACCTGAAATTGAATTATTGTAGAAACGAAAATGCAAAAGTTCTTGATTGTTATGTAGATTCAGATTGGGCAGGTGACAATATAGATCGTAAATCTACGACAGGTTATGTGATCCGTATGTTTGACAATGTTGTATTTTGGAAGTCTCGCAAACAATCAAGTGTAACAAAAGCTTCGACGCATGCAGAGTATGTTGCGCTATCAGATGCTGTGAGTGAAGTGAAATTTCTAAAAGATGTAATGAAAATTTTTGATTTGAATTTTGATGAACCGATTGTAATGTACGAAGACAACTCAGGAGCATTGAGTATCGCTAAATATGGTAACTTTACAAAAAACTCAAAACATATTGAAGTCCATTATCATTTTGTCAACGAGTTGTATATGAATGGTTTAATTGATATAGTCAAAGTAAATACTGATGATAACATGGCAGATATTTTCACGAAAGCTTTGTGTAAAGACAAGTTTGTGTATTTTAGGAATATGATGAATATTAACTGAATTTAAGATAGTATGTATATAAATGTAAGGAGGCGTGTTGGAAATATACATTTATATTGTAAGGTTGAAGTTTGTGAACATGTCGACAGTGTCGCCATCTGCGTCTAGTATATTATTGGAAATGTACTCTATATTGAGAGATTGAGGTTTGTGAACGCGCCGACACTGTCGTCATCTGTTTTTGGTATGTAAACGAATGATCACATTCATTCGTCCTTTTGTCTTACTGTGCAGCAATGTAGTGTTTGTAAAAGACCGTCAAAGACGTTCAATAAGAGTTTATGTATATGTATTTTGTTATAAATAAAAGTGAAATGCAGTGTAGTTCTCAAGAGTTAATTTAACAGAGGTACCTTATTTGAATACCTCGTAATAGGATCCTGCAGGATAAAAACTAGGAATTTAGAGAGTGATCAATTCGTTATGACGTAGTAACCAATATACTGTGAAACAAAAGCATCTCTTCGACTTACACTTAAATCGTATTGTAATGTTGTCTCGATAAATCTAATTTCATTTGAAAGAGATTGAACATTATGATGCATTATTCGAATGTTTTGCATGTACCTACACGGTCGAAGGAACTTTCGCGTCCCAGCAGTGACGGGGCGACGGTGGTGGAGAGGAATAAATAATAAGAGAGATAGTTCAAGGAATAGGTTCAGGCGATGAGGTAGTTGAGCCCGAAGGGGGAGGGGAGGATTAGGTGTGGATGGGGAAATTTTTCTTTCTTTAATTTGTCGCGTCTTTCCAACACGCCTTTTAGGCGTTCAAGTACCTGGAACAATCCTTGATGTTCTGTTTTTGTTTTGTTTTGTTTCGTCAAATCGCAGTCAGAGCTTTTTATCCCTTTGGTCAGTGGTTCGGCGTCGTTAGTAACCGGGGTTCCCAGATGGTCACTTGACTAGGAATCGCTAGTGTCTCTTATTTGCTTAACTTCCGTGTCTTCGTGGACCCTAGCGTAGTTAAGCAATTCGGTTAGCGACACTGGACTTGGGCAGGTTGGCACGCTCGCTACCGAGAGCATGTTTTCCAACAGGGTTCATGAGAAGATCATGCCGAGAGAAGTGTATTTTTTAATGTTTAGCACAAAGAATTTAACTTTTTTGACTAGGATGCAGTTTCAATCGGTTACGGTCGCCTCTGATGACACATGAGGATCATGAACTCTAAAACTTTAAACTTCGTTTTTTGTTCGGAGCGAGAAGATATTTCATACAGTCTTGGGATAGGTCACTGCCAGTGGCGTAGCATTCGGGCCCGCAATGCGGGCGGGCCAAGGTAAAAGAGGGCCTATTTTAGGGGATATTTTTTATTATTAACATATTTTGTATTACTAACACTTTATTTGCTTTACATATTTGTAAAGGGGGCCCGAATAATAGTTTTGCAGGCAGGCCCGCACTCATTTCGTTACGCTACTGGTCACTGCCACTTGCAAGGATTTCTTCTCCTCAGTGGCCCACTCCTCATCAGCGATGGATGCTGAACAGCCCTTCACGTGGTGCAAAATTTCGTGCTCTGCGATCACAACAGGGTAAGACTTCACCTTGCCGCGTCTCGATTTGAATTTTGGTACCAATAACCCTCTGCGCAAACCTTTAGTAAACTTTCTTCAGGAAAGGCATGCGCACAAGCGGGATGGGGGAGTGACCCTGGAAATTTTGGGAGGTCCTGTAGCCTTAGGCAAAGGCGGGATGCAGGAGGGGCAAGAGGGGCAACTGCTCCCCCCCCCCCCAATGTTGGGACGAATTTAAAAAAAAATATATTTTTATACATTTCATTTCGCGTGTCTTTAAATTTATATTATAAAAGATTAACTTTTCTCTGTATTTTGAGAAGAAGAAAAAATCCCTGTAAAAGTATTTCAGTAACTGTGAGTGTGCATGAGTACGGATCCGTCACTCACTGTTAGACTACTTCTCTTGCACCAATCGAGACATATAAGGTGTCATTCGACGCGTTTCGGTCTCCTGGTGGGGAACTGATTATCTGTTTTTGGATCTGGCCCGAAGATTCTAAGAAATTTCCCAACACGCGAGCGATTTTAAGTGTTTTAACGCTGCCATCTTAGTGAGCTTGCCGGGAATTAAACCAAAGCCACCCAAATAGATCTATGTAGGTAACGATGAATTCGAAAAGTGAATTGCAGATTTCGTTTAATTTGCAGCCGTATCAACCTATTTTAAAAAATACATTTGCAAAAACCTACGAACAGTATTGCCTTGGAACTTATTGCACTTGAAGAACTTCAGGTAAATACGGAATAAATCAAACGGTGAGTAATGCTACACATTTACATTCTTAAGCGAGCAAATACCGAATTTTAATAGAATGTGAGTAACAACTATTCCTATTAAAACGTAATAAACACCCTATTCACATAAACATAAAACAGTACATACAAAACGATACATATGGCAAATGCAGAAGTAGAAGTGAACACAACTAGGAAGACTTAGCGGAGTTTCAATGACTTCCAAACTTAGGGGACAATCATATGGAAGTGAGCATATGCATATCCAGGGAAAAATAAAATGTAGTTGTAGAAGATTTTGCAACAGAATTATCGAAACTAATCGAGAATGATCTTGTGAGTAACTCTGAAGAACAGCTTACAGATGATTTTTTGTGTGTATTTTTGGGCATATTAGCAAAAAAAGTAAACAATGTAGCTGTACTAAATTCTAACTATTCAGTATCGTTCGTACCTGCAAGTACTTTAGGGCGTTTATAATTTTGAAATTGCAATATTCCCAGTTCATATCCCCTACGGAGGAATCATACAATTTGATGATGCCATTTGATGTTGAAAATTCAGGTTGAAGTTGTTAATCATTAGTGGTCGCTAATGACCATAGTTAATGCGACCTCATATAAACAGACAAAAGCAAAAACAACAAAAAAAATCAAACTTGTGAGTAATGCTACAAAATGAAAGCACATTTAACATATTACGTTCGACTTCTCCCAGTTACGTTCTTGATGGTTAAAATTAATACGAATTAGACTGAGTTTGTGGAGTTTTAATCTTTTCAAAAATTAGGGGACAAACTTGGAAAGCAAATCTGGAGAAGAATTAAATGTAGTTGTAGATTTTGGGTCAGAATTTTCGGAACTAATTGAAAATGATCTTATTAGAGAAAAACGCAGAACATCTTACTGGTAATACTTTATGTGCATTTTTGCGTGTATTTGCAAAAAAAGCTTACAAAATGGGAGCTGTACTGAATTCCAACTATTCGTACCATCCATACTCTAAATTGAGTGTTATTAGTCTGAAAGCATATTTATTGTATTGTACCATATTGTTTAGAATTGCAAGGAACATACGTATATTATGATTAAATAAATTGTGTTTATTACAAATTCCCTAGCATTTTCAATATTTCGAATGCCGAAAAATGCTTATCACAAAATGTTTTGTGCGAAAAAATCAGTTTTTCCCAGCATTACTTGTAATCTATGGAAGCGTAGTCGGCAAACTGAAAACTCTAGGCCGTTGTCCATGTAAAAACTATTTCTATAACGAAGAACTTCCAATGAAGAAATTTGTCAAAGCTACGAAATGAACGGATTCAAAAAAGTCACCGAGTGGCTAACTTTTCTGTGATCGGGTAGTTCTAGAGAGAACATACAGTGTGTTAGAGACCAAAACTGGACGTTTACAATTTTTGAAAAAGCGAGAAAGTGACAATTTACCAATGACGTTGAGTAGAACTTTATATTATATTTTGTATGTTTTCCATTATAATGGAACATATATTGTAACTAATGCATGATATTTAATACCAAGTGTATACCGAGAAAAAAGCGAACCTCTTTTCTGCAATATTTTGTTATATTCAACGTTATTAGAGTAATTACACTTTTCTCGTATTATAAAAGGAATCTGTTGTTTGAATCATAATGTCGGTACAATTATCAAAATAGGATTCTTTTTTTCTTTTTGAGAACAGATCAAATTTTTATTACAAATGTATAATAAACACTAAAATAAATGCACAGAAGTGTTGCATCCATTTTCAAAGTGTATGTGATTTAAAATGGTAAAAATGGTTTATATTTTTTTCAAGCTCAGCAATAAAAAAAATATCTGAAAAAATTCAGTTTTGTGCTTTTCAGAAGAACTTTTCAGATTTTTTTCAAACCTGTTCCAGGGTTCTAAGACAGCAAAATATTTTTCTGTTATTTTTTAAAAAAACTTTTTGGTTGAATTTGGCACTGAGAAAATATCAAGAAATGTTTTTCTGATAATATATTTTATTTTGTAATTTTTCATATTTTTCAAACAGATAAAATAGTGTTAAGTTGTCGCAAAAATTAAAATGAAACACATTTCTGGCTGTAGGTGAGTGTGGGTGGCAGGACTAAGAAACTATGGGTGGAGGGCTACGAAACCTTTCCAAAATATTATTTTTATATTATAGTAATAGTGTAACTACTCATATGCCATTTGGTGTAGGGTAATTTTTGCTATCTTATATCCCTCAATAAAAGATCCGAAACCCCGCCTCTGGCCTTATGTAACAAAACTTTTTATTTCCTTACATTTGTTCCATCCCTGATTTTCCCCTTTTTAAACTGACAATTTGGGAAATATTTTCTACGATACTTGGAAATGTGGCCTTCTGGACATTGAGCAAATGATTCAATACAAAATCAATTGCATTTATTAATTACATCATTCAAGTTACAATTTCATTCTCCTTCATTTATTTACTAGCAAAATGCCATATATAAGTAAAAAGATTAAAAAGAGGCCCAGAAATGTAAGTTGCACCTACTCTTACTTCAGGCTGTGCACACCTGTGGAAAAACAGATTATTTTATCTCATCAGTGTGGGTATTATTTCTAATGTCTTTTATTTAACAAATTTTAAGTGTTTATATCACTCTCAGTTTATCTGTAGTCTTAAAATAATTTACCACAGATGCCAATATTGAGGTACCCTTAAATCATATTCACTAAGAAAATGGTCATAACAGGAGAAATGAAACACTGTTCATTTTGAGATTTAAATAATAAGAACTAAAATTCTGTATACTGAAATTTATGCAACTTTGCCCCTGGCAGGTATCAGCTGTTGAAGGTTTCATCCAATTGCAAACTTGAACGTCACTACGGTGACATTAAAACTCCTGATTGGATGAAACTGCTAACAGCTGATACCAGCCAGGGGCAGAGTTGCGAAAAGTGTAGTATAGTAAAATTGTCTGCTTCCTCATTCACTTGCAGATTTTATATTAAGGTTAAAGTATGCTGAGCCACATGTATAAATTGAACAAGACATTCAAAAAGGATTTTTTTAAAAATAAAATAATTCTCCTTTGCAAGAATATCATTCCAAACACACTTGATATAAACACAAAGAATATAATATTTATACAGTCCTTTTAACAGTAAATATGCATAAGTATTCAATATTTTCCATTCAAATCATAAAACATCTTACAACATAAATTATTTAACTTTCTTTTTTTAATCTTAAATCAATCGGATAAAACATTAGGCCACAATTCTGTAGACCAGCATAAACTTTTAAAGATCATATAACACTTCTCAATGAAATTCTGCACAAAGCAAGATTAGAGAATTTGTAGAAATAACTTTTATTCTTGTTCAACTACAAAACTAGAAAATCAAAGGGAATGTTTCACAACACAAGGAAGAATTTTATTCATATTATCAAATTTACATAAAGAATGCCTTAAACAGTATTTATTAAAGGGAGAAATTCAGAAGGGGGCCAAAATAACACACTTCTTTTGATCAATTAATTTAGATTGGACTATTTGATACTATGCAAAGAAGCTTTGCTTAATCTTTAGCTTTGAATTTCCAAAAATTAAGCTTCCTTCATCAAGCTAATTCCTTGTACAAGAGCAATGAGAAGAATTTATTCCCACTGACTTGCCTCTACCTCACTCTCTTCTTTATCAGTAAATATACAAGTTATACTTTAAGTAGCATTCTGCAACACACTCGCATTTGGATAATCTTTGAGCACCTCCAAAGTAAACATTAAACAGAGCTTTATAATGTAAGGGAAAGTAGGGCACAATGAGAAGCAGGGCACCTTGAGACATTACCATATCAAGGGAATTTTGCAACATTGAGTTGGCATTTTGAGAAGAATGCACTTATTTTTCACCCACAATGTCTTGTATCTTTATTGAGTAGGCTAGTGTAGCTTGCAAGTTTTTACTGAAGTAATGCTTTCACACTACTGAAGAATTTTTTGCTGAAAAAGCAACTGAGATTTAATACTTGAACAAAAAAAAAAAAAAACTGATCATTCATTTAACTGATTTATATTTTATATCAATATCACTATTGAATTACTACTAGTTCTAATCATTTAAGAATTGGTGTGGTGCTTTTAGCCTAGGAAGTGCACGTGGGGCAGGTTGAGAGGAGATTTAATGTGGGGAAAGACGAGACACCTAAGGAAACAAATGTTTATTCACATTTTCAATGCAGATACAGTATGTTCTAGATTAGTTAGTGAATGTCTGAAGGATAGAGAAAACCAAAGATGAAAGAGTTCTTTGATGCAGTCACAATGAAAGGTGTTTGAACTTGTGTAAATGGCTGAAGTATTAGTGTGTTGTCGAGATGATGAATATGAAATCTCATATTCCTGCTAGATATGTCAATTAAAAAGTAAAATAAAATACCTAAAATTCAGCTGGAAATAAAAGACCATTGTGACTCACGAAATTTTTTCTCAGATGAGCAAGATTTAATTTGACTTTGTATCAATGTCTCCAAAAAGCTTTATGGCTTTAAAACCCAACAAACTCACAAATCGAGATATGGAAGAGTTCGCATCAATAAAATGAAATGTCCTCGTCAATGAAAGTTAGAGGAATGGCAAGACTGGGAAATACTAAATTGCTTTATAAAATATTATTCACAACTATCACTGTGAGTAGCTAAAGGATGTAATCTTGCAAGAGCCACTTCATTCAATTATGTGAACATGTTCCTTAACAATTTGGAGGCACTTTTGAAAATTCATACAGAATAACAGTGTTATACATTTATTTACAGTGCATCATTGCCATAGCTTGTAAGCATTTTATTCAATGTAAGCCCATTGTCAGAGTTAATTTCAGTAATAGCTAAATTTAACTGTGGTGTTTGTAAATGAAAGTAAAATAATGCCACAAATAAACGGTCAATGTTATAACAACTGTTGAGGTGCATTCAATACTCTCTCAACCTATCCCACAGGTGGGGCAGGTAGGTTGAGACATTTTCATAATTTCACATAAAAATTTTGAAACAACAAAGTATTTATCTTTATACTTACTCTGCATTTTTATAGTTAATAATTAATATTCAAGATGTGTAACATGAAAGGAATAACATATGAGGATTATTTACAGAGTAACCAACATGGAAATATTTGTGACTCATGTGTCCCACTTTCCCCTACATGAAAACTTCTATTATTCAGAACATTTACTCAAAATACTGAAAATACATTCCATTTTGTTCATCTCCACCCTTCATACTAACTGTATCAAATTTTACTCAAAAATGTTTAACACTTCACTTTTTACCAATTTCAACAGCAGACTTATACAGAGAACATTTTTCAAAGAAATCCACACATATTACTGACAGTGTCAACAGGATGGCCTTCAAATTCATAGACAATCTCTGGAACTTCTCAGACACTTCCATGACATTCTTTAAGCTCATTAATTTATTTTACATGGTATCATTTCTTACAATTGTGTGATGTGGTTAGAAAAACTTACCATTCACATTTACTTATTTTGTATTTGAAACCCCAAACAATTGGGATACTTTACAAACAATATACAATATTTAGTCAAAAGCAAAGGGAATCTTCTGATCAAAGAAGGTTCAAAAATAGAGTTTACTCAGAGTATATAACATCAAAGCCGAAATTTCACGACAATCCCATGATTTGCATGCAGTATCAAATTTCCTGGCTAGCCACCCTGTTTTAAGGTCAGTGAGTGAAATTCAGTCATTTTGATAATTTTCCAGGGGCAACTCTAACAGAAAGTAACAAGAGACACATCCAAGAATGATTTTATGACATTTGTTGACAATCAATTTAGAAATCTGGACAGACAAAGGCATGTTTCAAAGTGACTTTAGAAGAGTCACACAAGATACTTTAAAGGTATTGTGTAGTTTTAGATTATATTCAAAATACAGTAATTTATTCCTTCAAATCAAAAATCCCTGATTTATTGTAATTTACAAAGAAATAATCTTCTTTCCATTATAGTTGGCAAGCACCATATTTTCCTGTATATTTTCTATGTCTTTTCTGTATCCAAAGAAATGTTATAACCAACAAAAATACATTGAAAATTTCACTTTTATAAAATTATTTCATGTCTCCACCAATTTACTTACGAATAAGATGTAAAATAATTTCACTTTGAAAAAACTCAAACTTTCAGTACAACGAATTAAAATTCCACCTTTTGACCCAATTTTTAACTTAGTTTAGTTCAAAACAAATGAAATGTGTCCTGTTTTACAGCAAATCTAGGAGACATTTTTCATGCATGAATGCATTTGGTGGAGCTGTATGCATCTTCCAATGCAAGATGGTTCCCATGCACTCAGTCTGATAGGAGTATCAGGACTGTATAATTCAATTTCCAATTTAAAAAGCAGGGATAAAAAAAATAAAAAAAAAAAAATAATTGAAAGATCTATTTCAAAAACCAAATTAAAATTTTGCTGAAAAATTATGAAAAAACACCTGTAACTTACTGTATATAAATATATTCCATCTAATAAACATAAAACTCATTCACTTGTAATTTCATGTCAAAATAATGTAGATTCTGCAATAAATGTACTGTAAGATATGTTTGTAAGAATCAACTGTATTTCTTTGAACAAAACTTCACTGCAAGAAAATAATTAGTTACCTACAATTTTGTTTTATGGGTATTTTACTGTATTTTTTTCTCCTGTGGTCTTCATATATTTCTTTAGTTTTCCCTGTGAGGTTTAAACTATAATTTTCACCAATCAGAATTAGAAAATGTTTGTTCCAGCTAGAATCTCTGCTCTTGAGAAAGAATTCTAGAAACAGAACTTCAAAGATAAAAAGCAAAGTGATATTTCTAATAGCACCACCATTTGACTGCACTCAGCTTAAGACCCTCTTGGCTCAACAGCTCTTGCCATCACTTGACAGTTTCAATTTTCAAAAGGAAATGTGCATAAGAAACAATCTGTAGTTAAAATAAATTAAAACTTCATATAATGAAAGCAAATGAAATAGTGTTCTGACGAAATTTGCGAGAACAGTGTTCCCTGTCTTCCCATCTTCGCTGCCACTGTGGTATCGAAATAAGTGTTTACATGCAAGACTGTAAATCAACATCACAACTAATTTACCAGAATTTTTGTATTTTATCATAGGGATACAACAGTGTTTCACTGAACATGAAAACAAAGCTAGAATGTTAACATCAATGCAAGATTCAAATATAAGAGATAACTCTGGTTTATGATAAAACATACATAATAAAAAAAACTATTTATCCACTAGAAAAAGGAAAGAGAAAAGTTGCAGAACATAATTTACTGGAATGTGAATAGGACACATGGGAAGAATATTCCAAAAAATTAATTCGCATTACAGTAAGAAGTACATTAGAACAGAACCATGTAGAAATGAGCAGCCGAAGGAGAAAAAAAAACACGCTTCATTGTATATAAAATGGTCATTAAATATTCTTAGGACATTATGGACAAAATAGTGTACTTATGATTCAAAAAATTGAAATGTATCTTGTTTTCAACGCATATTCAAAAATCCCACGCAGATTAACATGAGGGAAGGGACAAAAATTGATGAATGGAAAAGAACGGATGAAAAGGAGAATATATCCCTTTTAACACAACTGCATCACAAGTTGACTTAGGTAACTAGGTGAACAGATTCACTTCATTAAACAAAACATAACAAAACAAGAGACCTGACAGGATATAAAACCATTTTCCCCAGGAAACTTCACCTACAAAACATACAGAATATATATTTTTAGAGTTTGGAGCCCAGCAAATTTTCATCAAATTCTGACCAGCATTATTTCACATTAACACATCCCTGTACACACAAGTACTATCACTTTCAAGAACACATGTGAATGCTAACATGTTTATAGGTACATATTCACTCACACACACTCTTAAGTATACATTCACAACATGTATAACACAAGTCTTAACAACTTTCACCAGCAAAAATCATCAACAGAGACGAAAATAAATTTCTCCACAAATATAAAACTTTTCTGTATACTCTCATTAATTATATGCATTTCAGAGAAAATTTTCTGTGGAGAAAAATATCATAGTATTGCTATTCTGAAAACTCAATTTAAAGAACAATAAAAAGTTTATACATTTTTATACAATGAATATCACCTTATATAGATACACTTTTTAAAATAACTTACTTTTTTATAATGTGTTCAGCAAATATTACAATACACTTCAATATAAAACCTATTCTTATATTTCAATATACCCCTTTTCATACTTGATACTTATCATACAAGCTTACAAAAAGTTTTCATGAATCTATATTACAACTTACAACGTGAATTTTTGTTCTTGAAAAACACAAGTGGAAGATTGAAAGTTTTCAGAATATATCATAATACATTGCCATTGCAGTATATTTTGTTTCCCCAAACAATTATTCACCTCTTCATGTGTGGAAATCGACATCCATTCTCACAATTTTCAATATCTGCTGATTTAAAAATATGTTTTGAATAGCTGTTAGAAAGAACACTTGAAACTCTAGGAAAGTAGTACGTTTGTTGATGGCTTTATGTTTCAGTGTACTCTCTCTTTCCATGTAATGTTCCACACCAACTTCAGAACCATTTAAATTATGCCAAAAATAAAACAAAGAAAATAAAAAACACGATGAGAACTGCAAAAACTTTAATCATAAGCCACCTATTTGAAGTCACTGATTGAAAATATTTCAGAATTTCTCCATGTGCAGATTCCACATTTAATTCAGTGTCTGAAAGATTAGCATCAATTCTGAAACAGAAGTGTAGAAACATTAATTATGCATACCAAATAAGAATTTCCTACAAGCCTCTGGCATTTAAACAAAGTGATATTCACTATTTTTAATCATTTGTTAGCTACAACAATGAACATATGAAAAGTATAGTCATTCTTTCATTTCAATTCATTTATAATTTGAGATTTTCCAAAGTAGCAGTTTCAAAAGAATATACAGCAGGATGTTTGTGCAGTTACAATAGTAAGATTCAATACCTTCACCTCATTAATCAGAAGATGAATTTAATGTGCATTTAAATGATTTGCCCACATCAAAATAATAACAGCAATTGAATTTTCAAATGTAAACATTAATGGCATCAACATGTCAAGCATCAACAGCAATAATACACCCCATAACAATTTCTCAACTACAATCCATTTTTTATAATGTATCTCTCTCTAAAGAATTATTTCACAAAAATCATACTTTTTATTTACTTGACATAATCAACAAAGAGGAATTTAAAAATTAAGAAGTGCATTTATTTTAACATTATTTTCAAAAAGAAACAAGCTGTTTATTTACAATATTATATAATAATACACATATGAATTTGATATTTACAATATCAAATTCACAAGTTTAGCAAGTTAACCTGGCTAACTATTAGAGCTGATGTACTTGTACTTTTCAAGGAGTTTTTTGTAAATTTGGTTATTCTTTGGAGTTTATTGCATATCTTTTTCTCTAGTGCAACATAGTAAAGTTGGATACTTTGTAAACTCTGTATCCAAGTCTCTGTGCAATCTATCAAGATATGTAATAATTACTAATGTGAACAGCAATCATCACACACAGTGGGCACAGTTTAGCATGTAAACGTTTTTCAACACATTCTCATTTAAGTATTTAAAATTTTTAAATGTTTTTGAAAATAAATTACAGAACTCTTAGTTACTACCTTCTGGTTTGTTTATTTATACCAGTTATTTACGTGTGGTGGTGGTCATTTGTGAACAAAATGTGTGTACAAGTGACACATACTGATGGTGATACTTCGAACTTGGTACCAATACTCAAATATTTTAATTGTCATGGTATACATTGTAAGTTATTAAATTTTCTCATGACTTTAGATTAGAATTTTTTGAACTTAAGTACCAAAAACATAGTTCACCAAGATATTTGATAATAACACAAAACAAATATTTCTGTCACTTCCAAAGGATTTTGCAGACAAATTTAAACAAGGATGAAATTTTGGCTGGTTGAACTCTTTGTACTTAAATTTTCAATTCACAACTTTTTTTTTTGAGTTACTATAAAGAGTATTTTAGATGCAATAAAGATGTATGTAGAACTAGTGTGTATTCACTATATAATAATTAAAAACATAACACAAATCAATTTGAAGATACAATACATGACTTTATGAGATGAAATGTATAAGATAATGAACAGAACTAATTTCTGAATTTCTAAATATTTTGTGACAATATTTTACAGAATGATGGAAGTACTCATAAGGATGTTTATGCAATGAAAAAATTGGTGGCAGCCAATCTAAAATATTCATGTCTGAAGGAGTTAATGTGTGTAATATGCAGCTTCAGTGATGTAACAGTTAGCTCACATTTAAGGGTTTAAACCCAATGAAAGTGTGGATTTGGCTAAAAAATTCTTGGTAAAGCCAACTGTCCCATGATGTAGATTTCCTGCATGTAAAAGACCCTTAAGGGTACAAGAAGCCTCTGACCAAAATTCTATTTGCCTTTATTGACTAAGTGACTGCTTTCTTTCCTAGATGGTGAGGGAAGCATAGTGAAACATGCATAGTCAAGCAGAAGAGCAGGCATAGTGGCCTGGACCACACCAAGCAAAATAAGGAATCACTGAATTTGAATTTAATTGAATCGAATCAATAAACTACAAGTTTAAAACTTTTTTATGAATAGAGAAAAATATTAAAGTCTTAAACTAGAATTATTAGAACAAGTTTTCTGAAAATGCCTCTTAACCATCTTGGAAATCAAACATTTTTCCTTTACTTTGCTTTGACAAAGATAGTACCTTTCAACCATTTCTTCTTGCTCTTTCACCATATGAGCAAGTTGTTGAAAAATTCCTCCTAATTCAACAATAGTAGATTCAATATTCTGCATAGTTTCTGCTCTACTTTGAATGTAGCTTTCCTAAAACAAGACAAAAAATTCAAACTTTCTACAATACATTTGTTTTATATATTGTTTCAAAATATTGCAACTTCAGATACTAGAGAAACGTGTAAAAGAATAAACAAAGTGTGCACATTTCAATAAAATGGATCACTTAACGCACAAAAGACCTTTTAAATCAGAAAGCAAATCGAATAAAAACCGAAATACAAATAAAATATGAAATGTTATTACACATTAACACCATAGAGTGAAAATACGACCATAGAAATTTATAAAAAGAGTAGAGTAGTAGATAGAGTTTGTAGTGCAATGTTTTACTGTATATATTCATACATTAAATGCATAAATACATGGTTCAGATCATATGTCAACCCAGTTCTTATTCAATAGGTAATTTAAAAGTAAGTTGAATTTACACTTTTCTTTTCTATTATTTACATAGACTTATCTTTTCAGTGAACTGCTAGACATACTTACTGTTTCATCAGCTACCATTACTTGTTTCTGAACGACTGGCATCATCTGACTATTCGGCTCCATATTGACAGTCACTTGCTCTTCTGCTAACAATACCGATCCCTGATGATGCCCAGAAATAGCAGATGGAGGCAGAGATGAGGATAATGGACCTTGAGAAAACTGATCTCGGCGTGTTTTCTGCTGTTTTAAATTCTGAAAATAAATAAAATGCAATCAGTTCTCCTAAGATCATCAATAAAATTCAAAATTTTCATTTTTAATTCAATAGAAATCATCATCATCATTATTATTGTCATTATCTTTATTGAGTTAGAGCGTCATGTGAATATAAAGTGCATTAACTAGAATACATTAGCTATGATTACAGATGTGGCCAAATTATTAGACTAGAGTAATTAAATAAGACAAACTGTATTTGCAACTGTAGATTGACACACTAGTGTACAAGGTTCTAATGTTTTATAAACATTTCATAATTAGCATTCTTGCTTTGAGGTATGTTGAAAAACAATTTTTAATCCATTCTTTCAATTTGGAAGTCATTTTGCGAGATGCAAACCAGTTTTTTTATGAGCTAGTTTTATGGCTTTCTGTTCTTAAGTTTCTTTTAACTATCAAACGAACATTTTCGATGAGATTCACATCAGAGCTATTTGCAGCCTACTGGAACCAAGACCGATCAAGGTCTTGAAGTGGTTTCTCAACTTTCCTTCTAATTGTGTCCGGGTGCGTAGTCATTGAATTTTTCTCCAAACAACTCATTTATGTGAGTGAACTATTGGTTCTTTAGGACCTCTAAGAATTGGTCGTCCCTCATTGCACCATTAACTGAGTATACATTTCCAATAACATTAACAAACATTACACTTCAAACAGTTACTTTTGTCAGGTGCTTCTCAGGACTCATTAAAATCCGTTAAGTCAGAGAAAAAACATTTAGTCTAATAATCAGTACACTACCTTAACATTACACTAATTAGCACACAAAACTGCATCTATCAACCACAACTTTATGAACAAACATACTAAACTGCATGAAATCAGGTATATGTCTTCTAATGGTGTACTTTGTTAGTATATTGACTGTAAAATTGTGGGTAACATGACAGTATAGACATCTAGATTTCACCTCAACCTTCAATGGTGTTCTTCTGACAATTCAAAGTCCTGATGGTTTGTGTTTAAATCTAATTTAGAAAAATTTGTTCAAAATCACTCATGAACACATAACAAAATGAATTTGCCTGATTATATTTGATTGATGCCAAAGAATTGCCTGTACACATACGAGGACACTGCCTTAGAGTATCATTTGTTAGATAGGATGCTGATGTTACATGCGCAAGTTGCAAATTATAAGTCTTCATCATTTGTTGCATTTTTTCTTCTTCTTGTAATAAACATCAGTGTACTAACAAGAATACAAAACACTTCTTACAGAATGTTCTAGATTTTGAAAAACAAGGTAAGGTGTGCATTCAATTTCCCCCCACTGACATGATGTGTCTGAGCCCACCAAAACACATTTGGGTATTGAATGCAAAATTTCAAGATGTAGGTAGCACAGATGTGGATCCAGAAAATATTGCAGAAGGGAGTGCATTTTCAGTTCAGAATGATTCCTCAATGATTATCTTCAAATTTAAAAAAGTGTGTATTCACAATAAAAAGATTCCTCTGCATGATATGTAATTTGTAAATGCTTTGTATAAATTGAGTAAAATTAGAAACTTCCGACTATAACAGCATGTTCTTTCACACTATTTGTAATGGTTATGTAATATTATAGTACTACTTGAAACCGCAAGTGCTTCCAACCCACAAAAATATTTGACCACCCCCCATTTGAACTTATATGAACTCATTTGGTTTAGTAAGCAGTTACCACAATTACTACTCCAATCATCTGAGTCAGCATAACAATCTTCCTGAACTTTAAAATAACACTGACAGTTTTCCAAACTTCAGAGATTTTAATGAAAATTGAATGAATTCAAGAAAAAAAGAAAGTTGTTACTAGTTGACACAAAATAACACAAAACCTGAACATATTTTCAATAAATCTTTGTTGTCAATATTGAAATTGTAGGTAGGTAGGTTAAAAGAAGTTTGAAGTTTTTTAATTTTCTTCTGCGACTTGAACTAAATCAGAACTGTGCCACTTTTATAAGCACACTTTACTCTATTTAAGAAAAAATAATCCAAAAAATTTGAAAATACCATTGACGCTTTATGTAAAGTACTCACCAAAACAAAGATTCCATTCAAATTTGCAAAGACTTGTGACGACAGATTCAGAATATCAATTTTGGAGTAAATTCTATGAGCAATTTACACATGTGTTGTCCCCAGACGGACTGAGACATTCTGCCAAAAACCCACTTTTATGGCACCAAGATAAAATGTGAATTCTCACTACACAATATATTCACAACTCGTTTGCTACATTTAAGAGCAAGAAATATCCAATTTTTAGGTGTCAAGGATTTACATTTTTTTATCTAACATGAAAATACCATTTTTTGTTGTTTTTGTTTTGTTTTTATAGAAAACCACTTTTCTGTCAAAAATACGTCATTTTCCACTGCAGCAATACAGTACTTACTCTACATTACAGAAGTAGCACCTGGGAAAGTAGAAAAAAAAAATTGTACACACACGAGACTCCGGAGAAGATGAGGCAAAAAAAATTGACATGCAGAACCCAGGTTAGTCCTCAAATGAATGGTGGGGGTGGAATCGATTATGATGAATTTCTAGAAATGGTGCAAGTGAAGATGTTCCTAAACTATTAACATTTTGTCTAAAAAAAAGATGTATTAAGACTCCCAAGGACGAAATGAGCAGCTGATTACCATTCAATAATCCAAGGGAAAACATTACAAAGATGCGATGTGCACAACGTTTCTTAGAATTATATGTATACATTAAAAAATAATAAAATAAAATTTTTAAAAAATATTAAACGGTCTGTAAAAACATTACATCATACTATTAAACATCAAAGTTAAAAAATAGGAAACTATCAAATGGCAGAGATTTTTCTTTACCATGAGGTTACACGAAAACACAGGTTTTTGGAATACTTTTTAAACAACACGATATCACAGATTTATTAGTGATTTAGGGCATGTCAACTACTGAGGTCATTAGTCCTACACGTATAGTGCACGTTTTTGCTCAGAAGGTCGTCGTGGTCTCTCTCTTATGGACAAAACCAGCGCCAACGTACCGTTGGCTAGCGGGGTTTTTCCCAAACCAGGTATCTCCCACAAGCGAGGCACCACCCCAGCCGGGACAAGCTCTAAGCTCCCAACTGCTCTCCTGGCATGAGTGGTACATTAGTGTAAGTGTGTGTAAAGTGTAAGGATAGGATAAGGATGAGGAAAACAAGATCACGTGCAGTCCGTAGCCCGTTTGTTAGGGTACTACTTCGGCATTAGCCTGGGCAGTACCCTAACAAACAAACCGGCATTCTCCTGGTGTTTATCGGAGAAGCCACAGAAAACTACCAATCAGAGCAGCTGGCGGCTAGAATTCTCCTGCAGACAGCGACCGAACTTGACATAGTTCTCAAGCTAGTATCGGAAATCCTGCCACCGTCGGGACTTGAACCTAGAATGGGACTGCAGTGTCAACAATTGATCTCTCCTGATACAAATCAGAGAGAATGATAATAGTATTACATAACGAAGAGGAACATCTTTTTCTTATAAGAATTGGGATCCCAGAACTAAAGTGTGGTTTCCTTTGTGAGTGACTTATTTTGCTCTTCTGGAGAATCAATTGTAGTAATTAGTCCCATAAGAGTGGTGCATGTTATATCTTGGGAGGTGGTGGTGTACCTCCCTCCACTGGACCATGAGATCCGGCGCTCACGAGAAGGGATATGGGTGAGGAAAAGATCACATGCATTCAACAACAAATTTGCTGGGGTACTTCTCCAGTATTCACCTGGAATTATTCAGAGAAAACAAGGAAAATTACGATCAGAGCAGTATGCCACTAGTACTCTCCTCCAGACAACGGCTCAATTCGACCTAGAGTAAGCCTAGCAACTGACGAAAATCAACCACTATGGAGACTCTAATCCTAGGGTCTACCCGGGTCAGAAATATTGCAATGATAACAAATAGTTCCCATAAAATTAACAATGCTCTTCTTCAGGTAACTGTATTTTGCAATTTGCTTAAGAGTTCAATTCTTATAAAGTTCATGTTTCATTGCAATATTTATCAGGGTTACACCTACTGAGGGCATCTTTTTAGCTGGCATGTGATCACTTTTTCTGGCCAAATATTTTTTTCCTGCAATATGTCTTAAAATCTGATTCCACGGGCAAGTATTAATGTAATTGTAAGTATATTGTAGAATTGTCATTATACCCTCTACAAACATACCTGAACAGTTATTAAAGAAACCTACTGGTGCAGGTTTAGAAAAATTTATAATTTTTGAAATTTTTGAATATTCAGAAAATTCAACAAAAATGAGACCTGCACCATTTTTTTAAAGCTTATTTTGCTGTAGTCTAAACTAATCCAAAGATTAGGAACCATGTTTTTAAATTTTTTAAAGTATTGATGCTTCATTTAAAGTACCTCCAAAAACCAAATTAGTCATTTCAAATTCACAGGGTTTCGAGTTCGGCCACATAGATTGGGAAATGTCAATTTTGACAGAACAGTTTAGACACTAGTCAACTACAGACACAGAGGCAGATGTTTTACAATAAACCTATTTTTCGCCCATAAAAGTGGATTCCGCCAACACACCATATTGAAGAAAGTAAGTGCTACATAGAGGAGCAAGATTTATCCAGGTTTTTTTATTCAGGTACATGCAATAAGAGTTCTGTTGAAAAATAGCCACTTTCCACTTCAGCATTAAAAAACTTCCTCTTTTGTACACAAGAACATAGAAAGTAAAAACCTGGATGGTAATGATGGACATCCCAGTTCTTACTATACATTTTCAGAAAAAAACACATTCCAGAAAATATTGGACACATGCATAATAATGCATCTTAACACACACAATGGTGTAAATTCCAATAAATTATAATTATGTATATTGAAGGAAAATAATGACAAAGCAAACACTAATATACTTCAATATAATGAAAACACACTGTCTCCTGACAAATAGGCAGTGAAAAACTTTATCACAAAGGAAATAGAAATTATAAAATAAATGAATGAATTTGTGGAATTTACAAGCACATTAATTTAATCATTATTCATATGGGGGGGGGGTTGAACTGATGGGCAGTGTTGAAATTAACTTAGCAACATTATTCACTTTTTATATTCTCATTTTTGTTAATGCATCCATTTTAAGCCAACATGTATAACCAGCAACTGTCTCGTGTAGAATGTCAGGCCTAGTCAATCTCATCAGTTCCATCCAATTCAGTCTCGTTCTGTCTAGTGGTCATCGACTAGTTGACAGGCATTATAACAATTTCACTCTACATGATTATATTCAGTCTGTATATGATTTTTATTTTCTGCCCTGAATAAGCAGCACAGGTAATAAGAAATTTTAGTTAACAGTAGATCTTCAGATCATATGAAGTTGTAACAGAAAAAAATAATTCAGACAAAAACGCCTTCCCACTGAAAATTAATTTTTTTTAGTTAATCAATATTTTTGGCAACATATTAGTGTATGGATATGGGCAGTTAAGCGGATACAAAGCTGCAGGGACAGGTCACTCTAGATGGTAATGGGCATATACAAAAGTTTCCATTCGCCATCTCTAACCTGCCCTGATTGTATGTCTATGTCAATTTTATTTCCAAATAGAAAATATAGCTGTGATACTATATAAGTGTGATACTAATGAAGTTTTACCACACGACACCATCATAGAACTGCAATTATAAACTAGAGCAAGTAGCAGCTCAAGTTCAATCACGTTTAGCAAATCTATTGATGTCCTAACATCTTCGATGAACTTAGCTTAAATTTAAGGAAAAGAATACTCCTTAAAATATGGAATGGAATTGGCCCAAAACATAAAACTCCCAAGAATCACCCTCCCACTAAATGCTTCACATTATTGCCTGAATGATTTTGGAATTCATCATTCCTTAATAAACCACAGATAAGCGAAGAGAACAAGCTGTACTAACAATTGAGGCTGTGAGTATATATGTGGTCTAACTGCAACATTATTAGATACATCACAGGACAATCAGATTTTTTCCCTAAATATGCCTATGTAAAATGATGTATTTGTACAAAAACACAGTCCTGGATACCACTGAAGAGATGAAGCTTAGGCGATTGTTCGCATACTACTGTGGATACAACCATTAAGCTCTTTGACAGTGGTTGTAGCTGGATTTAACTCAACACAAATGCCAAAATAAATCACAGTTGAGGTATCTTTAAAAAACTAAAATTAGTTTGAATGATATAAGAACAAAATAAGGATAACTAATATTTTGTCTTACCATACTTTTTATGTTCAACATTTCATACAAAATTAAAACAATGAGGAATAGGATACGATTAAATATTGCAAACTTGAACACAAAGTAAAAAACAAACATTTTTATAATCAACATCAACACAAATTATAAATAAAAGTTTTCAACAATAATGTGAATTATACTTCGTATTTGAAGGACACCAACTGACTGAGAAAAAACATTATAATATGGACGGTTAACTTTCAAATACTGAAAACTTCAAAGCTAATGTTTCTGCAGAAATAGATCTAGCAGACCCAAGTGGAAAGTCTTATTACCAAGAAGAATATTTGATTCTTAAAAATTACAGAGTTGGCAAACTGAACGAGAATTAAAGAGCTTAGGAAACCATAACAATACAAATTATTCACTGCTCTACCAGGGTTGAATTTCCAATTTTGTTAAAGTTGGACGGGTATGATAAGAGTCTACTATTAATAGCCATAAATAGAATATCTGATCAATTCCTAATTCAATAATGCTTTTCTGTATGTATGTATGAATGTGTTGCTTGATTGATTGAGGCTTTGTAGAAACATTTGCAAACTATACTACTATTATGTCAACTATAAATTTTAGGAACTCAAACTATATGAACAAATGTGGAAATCATAAATATTATATTGTTATTGTAATAAGAATGGTTTTAGGAACATAAGAACAAAACTAATGTATCTAAATACAAAGAAGGAATTACTAATTCCACTGCCACTTAATATCAATATACAAAGATTTTTAGTGTAAAATATACACTACCCCAAACACGATGACTAATGTATTCATAACCATTTACATAACAATTAGTGTCTCGGTACTTGATGTAATAAAATTTTTAAATACATATTAGTGATAAGATGAAGAAAAGGTTTTACCGTTTTCAGGAGTGGGCGTTTTCAGTGGGGGGTGGTAGCTTTGTTAAGATTGTTCTTAGATATACAGGACTAACATGTAGTAACAGTTATTTGCTCAAATATGTCCTGATTTGAAGTTCTTATTAATATAATATTTTAATCAGAAAAATATATATATTTATTTAAAGGTGTTTTTACAAATTGTATTGTTTTACAATACAGTTGCCTAAAGATAAAGCCAAAAGATGCCTCAAAACACTGCACCAATGAGAAGCTAAAAAGATTTTGACTTATTTAATTGTCTTAAATACATAGAAATCTGAAACCAATAAACAATTTCTTCACTTCAAAATGAAAAGCCTTTGGGAGCAGGTCTCTAATAACCTGTGGACAAGTGGAATAAGATTATAAAAGAAAGAACCACGATGGTAGAAAGCAGACTCAATTTTAGCAATAAAGAGTGGCTACTCATTTTCTGAAACAAATTTTCCCGACTTCCTGGTTTTCCAGAGCTTGTCTAAAATTTTTCACAGATAAGATTAGTAGAGTACTTTATCCTTTTTAAAGAGAATATTACTGCAAGCCTGACACTAAATTGTCAGCTCTCTGATTTTGCTGTGATAAAGTACAAATGAAAACATGTTTTTTTTCTTTTTTTTTTTTTTTTTTTAGGAATAATATAAAGTTTTAAAACCCTCTAAACTTTTCCCTGACTTTTACCGATACTTCCAAAATTTCCCTGACTCTTCAAGAGCAATGAAACTCCCATATTTTCCTCAGTTTCCTAGAAAGTGACCACCCTGCAATATGGCACAAAGGTATGTGTAGATTAAATTCAGCAAATCATGTAGCACAATCCTATTTCCTGCATTACTTCAGATTAAAGATTAAGCAAGTTTCAAAGAGGACTATCAGTCTTAGGCATGCGCAGCCTGAAAGAAAAGAGGTGGGGGGACTTTCCTGGACTCCCTTATCCATTCAATTATTGTATTCACATATAAGATTTTACTTGTACAAAAATTTTCAGTAATTTCTTTTCGTTATTAAAATGTATTTTTGGGTGGTTGTAGAAGGGATTGTCTCCCACTGCATTATTTTTAAGGGATGCATTTTTAAAGGATAGTTTTGTATGCGTTTCAGACTTTTTAGCCGTTTTTGACCAGTTTTCTGATGCACTTTTAGGGGTTTCTGAGAGAAAAGAGGGGGGGTGGGATTCTAGTTCAAATTTGGTTACCTTTCAACAGTGGATTTAAAAATTCCCTGCCGATTTTGCCTTAAAAATATGAGGTTATTTTGCAATTTTGAGCATTTGTGCACTATTTTTAAAAAAATTAAAAAATAAATAAAATATAAAAATTTATTTTAATTATTGAAAAATAGCGAGTCAAGTTAAGGAGTACAGCAAAAGTGCTCACTTTTACAACAAAGTAAAATGGGTAAATTATTCTAATTTAATATTGAAGCAAAAATACTCAAACATAGAAATGGTGACGATATACTTATAGGCCAATGTGCCCTTTCGTTTGTCTTCGCTGTAAAGTTTAAAATGTGTCCCTATGTTCTAAGTGTCAATTTCATTAGTAATTTAATATATTTACTTAAATAACATCTTTTATTATGCAAGGCTACAGGATCCCTTTCAAAATTTCCAGGGAGGCCATGGCCCCCAGTGTGCACAAGTTTGTGAGGAACAATTATCTATCTCTCCCTCATTTATCCTAAGATGAATATTACTGATAAGATGACACATGGGAGAATTTCTTCTGAATGGACAGAATACTTGAAAGAAATTTTGAGACGGACATGGTGCACATCTAATAATTCTAGTATGAAATTTCAGGAACCATAATGATATTCACATTCTATAAAGCTACAAACCAGCTCTAATTTCCATAGTAGCACCACTCACTGAGTCTTCAGGCACACAGTGTTGAGCACATATATTTTTTGAATGTTGCATTGCTACCTGCATAATGTAGCAAGTGGCCAATTAGGAGGAAATGGTACTATCAACTAAGAAAAGTTACTTTATGCGATTCATTGCTGGAAACAACGGTGGAGCAAGAATAGCAATTGATAGGGCACTAGATTTAAAAAGTGAAGGTGATCATTGACTTCAAACTTTTTAAAACCTTTAACCACAATAAGCGTACCTAATAATCTCAAAATTTTCCTAAAACATTCATAATATTCACAATTTGGTTTACCATATTACAGTTTTAGGACAAAGGTTTCAGTAAAAATAGGTAGAGTTTCAATTATTTAAATCGCTTGATTTAAATCACAGATTAAAATGTTTAATTTTTTAATCAATTAAAGAATTTTAACAAATTTTTAAAATAAATATTTATTTTCTATTTCAAAGGACTAAGAATCATGAAATGTATTCAGAAATGCATGTGTAAAAAATACAGATATGCAGCTACAACAATTATCCAGAATGATTATAATTATATAAAAAAAATTTTAAAAAAAAAAATAAAAAAAACTATATTTGAAGGTGAATATAACAAAAATAAATTTTTACAGATTATTCATAGGGTTCAAATGATTGTATAAAAACAATATTGATTGCCTTTTCAGTTCCCAAATGAGGTGTTGCTCGAGGCGAATCATGCCCCTCTCTAGAAGGAGCAGGTTGCTTCACCAGGCCACCCAAGTTCAAACCATAGCCTGCTACTAAGCATACTAGCAGGCTACGGCTTAAACTCAGGAATTAAGGAATGCCCTCAGTTTTTTTTAAGTTATTGAGCTACACACCAAAATATCTTTTTTTTAAAGATTCTTGAAAATTCTTTCGCATAGTTCCAGACATCTGAAATGCAGTTTTCACTCAATTGCACTTAACAACAGAACAGCCTAAACATGAAGCCTAATAAAGTCAAGACATAATCCAGAGATTCTCAATACTCAGAAGATTTAAAAATTCATCATTATTCAACAATGATTTAAATCAAATTTGGGGGAATATCAAGTTTCTGGCTTCATCTACATACTACTGTAGGTATGAATTACAACTCAGTGAAATAGAAATATTAGTTTTTCTCCTTTTCATTAATAAATTCAACAATAGTAAAATATTTGGCCACCTAACAATTAGAGATTATCCTTAAAAATAATGGAAATTCAAGCCATGCAATACACATTTTAAAAATAACTGTCCAAGCAAGTTTATCCCAAAACCTGTATTGTAGAAATAAAGAGAGACCACTTATGTAGAATAATACACGACAAATCAAAAACCAATGGAGTCTTAAAACATATGATTTATTAAAATAAAAACTGATTTAATTTTTTTTTTTTTTTTTTTTTTTTTTTTTTTTTTTTTTTTTTTTTTTTTTTTTTTTCTTTCTTTTAAGTTTATAAACCCTAAAAATAGCTAACTCCAGCGTGCTAATTTCCTACAATGAAACAATGCCTTTGTTTGACATCTACACATCACCATCTTCAGTCTTTTTGCCACATTACAAAAACAAGATTTCGACAAAAGACAGGATTTCTACTATTTTACAGTGTTTTTTTGGAAGTTTTTATAAATCACTTGTATCCTAACAAAGGAAACATAATTATGACCAGGTTTATTTCAGGTACTCCACATATTTGAACAGTAACTTTGATAAAATGGTTGTCAAATTAATATTAGGTACAAATGCTAACATGTGTTTACCCACATGTTCCACACAAATGTGACATGCACTTGTAGAACCATTGTTTTGATATTTTAAGATTAAAGATTAGCATTTGCACAGAATGAGATGTTTTGAAAAGCAAATGAACCCTAGATAAACAATAAGTAAAGAAAAAGATTCCACTTTTTCAATTTGCAACAATTATGTTTTGCGATATTGAACTACGACAATCCTTCTCAGGCCAAGTTTGTCACTGAAAAGAGAAGTTTCCCCAAGAAAAGAATAAACATGATTTATAGAAGTATCTTAATATAACTAAACAGAGTAAGTGATGTGGTAGGAGAGTCAGTACAGATCCTCAGTACACTCCGATTTATACAGCAATTATAAGAACTAAACTCACTGAAAGGAAAACTCTCAATAATCTGGTACAAATTGAAAAGTAATGCCTGAAGACTTATTTTTCTTTTATTGGATGCACACACTACTACTGCCGCAGCCTCATTTTTAGATAATTATACTTTTTCTAATGCGAAGACTGTTGAAAGGTAACTTACAATTATATCAAAACTTCATTCGTGCAAAGCAAGATTTTAGAAAATAAACCAAAACCTGTTCTTAAAATATTCCTTTACACCTTTGTACACCAAAAGGAACCTAAAAGTCAAAAATTGATTCGATTTTGCCTTCCTTTTTGGTACATAACCAATATTTTTTGGCAAACATACCTCAGTTCTTACTTCCAACACTTGTTTAAACTCCGTAGACATTGAAGCAAGTTTTGACTGAAGAGCCAAAACAACACTAGACGAATGTGACAAAAGATGATGACCATTTTGTTGCTTTTGTCTTTGTAGACGGGCAACATCTTGTAATCTGGCTATCTGTTGATTCAGGCTATTAAGATCCTCCTTGATAATATATGTTAATTCTTGAATTTCTGATGGACGGTCATTGAATAACGACTTTCTCTTGGCCACTAGAAAAGTTTGCCAGACAAATTAAAATGTTGCATGAATATTAATTTATTACCTGAATCAATAATATCATGTATAACACAAATTAATAATATTACAAATATTTATCAACTTTAATAACATCTTGATATGTTAAAGAAACATTACTTCACACCACCTTTTTTATCGGCAAAGAGCTTACTTTTGGGAATCATTATTACCTTTTAAACAAGTAATTAAAAAAGGGTTTTATTTTGTTAAAGTAGACTTCTCAGATTACACATAAATACAAAGTAATAAAAGAATAAATTTAAATTATGAATAAATCAATTGTTTCTGATACTGTTAAAATTACTGTGCAAGACATACGAGATGTTTCTTAAGCATTGATAGTATTACATTACTTATTCATATTGATAAAAGAACATCATCATATTTATAGTACAGTGGAAGTTTAGTATCATATAGATGGAAGCACTCACACAAGGTCAATTTTTCTAATTTGGTGTAGGTGCTGCTAATATTCTTGCCAATGGTTCTGTAAAGTATAAATCAAGCAGAAAATAAACAAGTATTTTACCACACACACTTATAGATCTCAAAAACATTAAAACATAACATTCACACAAAATATACTTTTTTTTCATAAGCAGATTCGAACACTATGAATTTGCTTATAAAATTACAATCAAACTGGAAATTAGATCTGTCAACAACTAGCATACCTGGCTATCACCATAAATTCTGCATAGCTCTGTATATACTTCGCTTTCCTTGCATCTTTAAAAGCAACTGCTCTTGTTACATGTTGCCCTTGCAAAGAACGAACTGCATTAGCAAATTCAGCAGTTCGGTCTCTTGATGTCATGGTTGGAACGTTTACCTTTTCAAATGATTTAGAAACTGTATCGTCTACAAACAGTCTTGAGTTTTCTGATTCATTGTTAGAAATGTATGTTCTGTATGCATTAGGATCTTTTTGGTACGACCATGCATCAACAGAATGAGATACACCACTGGCAACAATAAGAGGAGTTTGATCTGATTCTGAAGTGCCCCTTCTTCTCCTTGCAGTCATTGGATCATATAACGAGGAAACAAATTATGTGGTACCTCTGTCTGTAAAAAGTAATTAAATGACATTGGAACTATTGCAGCCAATATTTTTACATCACTGATATCACAACCTCATTAGGAAACGACTAAATAACAATATGAGTAAATTATTCTCAAACGAACCGACCTGCCACTTCATCCAATTACTGTAGGGCGATGGTGGCGTAGGATATACGTCAGCAAAAACAGCCGATACTTGCAAAAATGTACATATTTCGAAGTGCAATGCAGTAACTCCCATTTAGTTTGAATAATTTTAATAAACCATTTTACACATTTTAATTAATCGTGGCACACGCAAGTTACCTCGTCTAAGTGGATTCAACAGATGTTGCACTTTCACATAAAAAAAACTGATTTCACAATCAAAAGTGTTGACAAGTAACTTCAATTTCTTCTTTCAAATAATTACAGATTGCGAGTACCCATAAAACATCACAGCAGTATTTGTCACGACCTACACAGGCTAATTCTACGTAAGTTTTTCATTACTCTCCTACTGTACAATCTGTCACTTCTATCTTGTCAGAGGCAACCCTGAAAACATATACACGCCATCCAACGTAACCAACCAAAGAATAATGAAAGATGAAATAATGTGACCATATTTACTTTTTAATGTTTTTGGTTATAGTATTTTAGCACAGTAAACGTAGTTATTTATTAGATTGAGAAATATTAACATAACACTTTTTTTGGTAAATTTCGGGTTCTACCAAAAAGCCGTTTCATCAATTTTTTAATTGTCTTCTTTGGAACTTCTATGATTATCTTTCGGAGAAATTATGATGACTTTTTTTTCTCATAAACTATGAATTTGATATCGTCATTACTAACATGTTCAATAGCTTGTCCATTGGATAATATAATCCACATACATGGGTCATTATTCAGGATCACTGACGAGGCTGTAATAAAGGCATAAGGATATAAATGGTCAAAAGTAGTTTAAAAATCTCTAGTGAGCGGTAATTATGTGTGATAATCACAATACACTTTTTTTTCAAATTAACCTCCCAAGTCCATAGGCACAAGGATTCGAATTCAGTTTCGTCACCGTGCCGATTAGTTGACTGTTGTCAACACTGAGGTAGAACAAGCCCCTACAAATTTAAGAAAGTAATCATGCTATTGAAAAAGTTGAATATAAAAATGTTTCGTAATGTCGATTACCCCCTTTCTGCCCTCTCAGGGGCGTGTGGCCGACTTCAGTCAATTAGCTTCAGCCACCAATTTGCGTCACAATATTTGCGGGAATTTTAAATGCAGTCAGACACCAAATACCACATTGTTTCAAAACATTGAAACACATTTATGAAGTATTTGCCCGTGTTGTGGTCACGTGGATAGTGACGTAAACAGGTGCTGCGCAGAAACATTGTGGAAATCTTGGAGCTATGTAATCACTTGTAAGCACGTTCACTTGCAGGCTGAGTCCTCGCCACGTAAAATCAGGCATAACTAACTAGGTACTAATTTGGTACCTGGCCGATGCCGCTAGCCGAATTCGTTTACTACGTTCCGTGAAGTCACGAAGGTTTAGCGAATTCGAAAGTCTGGTGTTCCTGGTTGGGTCACCGGCTAGAAACCTCGGGATCTAATGGCGTCGAGCTCCTGGTTGAAATGATAAAAGTCACTGACTGCAACGTGATGAGACTTGACAAATTTAATAATTATTCAGTAATGATAGTAATTACTCATTAACGGATGATTACTCCTAGGAATGCGCTCAACGCTCAACAAGAGTGAGAGAGATGTGTTGCGTCAACAACGACACAACCATTTTTTAAAAATATTTTTAAAAAACTAACTTGAACGAGAAGAAGAAGCCTTGATTACATTAGTAACACCCAATCATTCAGTTATTCATCTCAATTGGTTTTGATCAAATTATTTGTCATTTTTGTTTACGTTTAGGGAATTTTGAAAACATTTTAAGAACATTTTTTGATAATTTTAGGCGATGTTTTAGGTCATCGAAATCAGCCCCCTAATGATTACACAGTGCAACAAATTTGAACTTTGTGACTTGCCGCGAGATGATAGTGTATGTTCTTTACTAAATCACATACGCTGATTGCGGAAATGTTCCATCACCTACCAATTTTTATTAAACATACGTCACATGTACCACTTTCAAGAAACTTGGAAACGACTCAACAACAATACAGGAGGAATCTGCAGTTGATTAATATACAGATCATTTAACAGAACTTGTGTGTAATACATAAATTGTTTGTATAATTAATTGTTTGTATTACAAAACAAAATGAAAACAGTATGAGGAAGCTGAATAAAGCTTGACTTACAAGTCAGAAACGTTTCCTGGAAACTTCCCTTTTTTGGGTGGATAGAGATAGGAATGGCTAGCAGTAATCCTCCAAAACGTTTGGTGACCATCTTCCCTAAATCGTCTTTTTATGACAGCGATGTCTTGGTGTAATCGCTCACCATATTCGTCACTCACATCTCCAAGATTAAGTAGGATGAAATCCAAATGGAATAAAAGAAATGTAATATCAGAGATATGTCGCACTCCATAACCTTGGAGCAGTCCAGCATGTGTTCCGTCGGTTCCGTGTAATTCTCAGACATTACTTTTCCTAAGAAATTGTCGCCTACATCTTTCAATGCAAGCCGAGCTGCCTTCTCAGTATCTGCCAGCAACTGTTCAAAGGTAATATCTTTTAAGCCACGGATCTGAGGAAAGGGGATCATACACACATTTTTTTCATCAGGATTTACGATTTCTCTCAATGGCCATTCTGTAACTACATAATGCTCTTCCCTTGCCCTTCTATCTCAGTGACACAAGAAACAGTAATATTTTATGTAACCAGTCTGTATTCTTAGAAGAAGTCCCAGACCTTTGAGATCATTTTTCCATTTTCAACAGATTTTCCATTTGTGATTCGAATTACCTGTGTATCAAAGGAACAGCCTCTGTTATCGTAGGTTTCCTTAAACTGAACGGATTGGGTCACTAGTATCGAAGGTTTCTCGTTTCTGTTATGTAACAGCTTTGAGACTATTCTTTGAGGAATCTATAAATAGCTGTCTTTCTTCCGGACTGAGAATCATCCCAAATTTTGTGAGTAGCCCGTTTGTTTCATTACAATATGCCAAACTCTCTGCCATTGAGAAAGAAGTGGAAAGATCAAGATATCATTTACGGAATGTAATATTAGTGTTTGTGACGGGTTTCTTTTCTTGAAGAGACCCAAGTAATTCTGATTGCCCCTTTGAAAGATTTAGATATCTTACAAGATCGTTCAACTCTGCGTTCGCCAATGGCTAGGGTTGTAGCCATCCTGCAGATGGCTTGTAATCGAGATCTTCATGATTTTCGTGATCTGTTGGTTTGTCACTACCATCGTATGTTTCGTCTTCCAGTGCCTATTCCATTGATGGTTTTGGAACTGGGAGATAATCAGAACGTGGAACTATGAAAATCACTCCATTTGTTGTTAGACAATGGTTGTCCATCAAAATCTGTCACTGGTGCCGCAAAGGTAGATCATTAGTATGAAGAGCACAAACCAACCAGATGAGTTTACGATTCACGTTTGCCTCAAACCAATGCACGACTCCTCCTTCCCAACCAGTTTTAACATTTCTTGAGTTACCACCAATGGCCAGTGTCATCATAAGGAATATGCAAAGGATCTTCGTCTTCGTCGGAGAAAAGGACTTCTTTTAGTTGTAATATTAACTCTTCCTTACTTTTCAGCTTATATTAAGAAATTTCTCTTAATTCACCATCTTGCCTCTTCTGCTTTTTAATTTGTCTTCTGCTCTCAGGTACATCTGGTAATCCAATTTGATGCTGTCCAACAGATGCAACATCACATTGACTATTGATAAATAATAGTTCATTGACAGGGATCTTTATATCCTTGGAACAAGAGGAGAAGATGTGGACTTCATGTTTACAATCAGCACCACCTGGAAATGGACCCTCAAATTTTGAACATGACTTAATTTCACACTTGCAATTGAGGATGTCAAAGAGCTTGTCTAACGTTGCAATTAAAACCGCTCTCTCTTCCAGTTTTCCTCTGCCATGTGATATGTTTTGGCATTTTCCCAATTTTCTTCTATCTTCTTCAGGACTGTAAATTTTGAATTTAAAATTGGAGCCACAAAACTACTGTTTGCTATATCCCACTTTTCAAGCACTTTACGAAAAATATCCTGTGTGACAGCTGGATAATTTCCGACATTCTGTCCACTCTGCTCTCTTAGCAGAAGCCCATGACTTAGAACATTCCGCAGAGTTGGAAGTTCAGAAGGCAGCATTTCTCGACCAGTTTCAATAAAGTTACTCACGTAAGTGGAAGTTGCCAGTCTTACCTACTAGCCATAGTTCCGAATTTTAATATTTTGCAAGTGGACGAAATTATTCGTACCTGAAAAAAAAACAGGAAAATGTCTCAATATGTATGATATTGTTGTATGATAGACAAAGGGCACACCCTTGCGCCAGAAATTACTGCGACGGCCTGACTGCAAGCCGCTCGACAGACAGACGCTGGACGCCGGACACAACGTGCTACGCTGGTCTCCTGCTCTTACTGTGTATTCCAAAGTTAACTAATAAACTCCATTCCAATTGAGTATCGTTTCTCGTTATTCGTACAACATGATGGCAGCGGTAAAATTGTGAATTTACCAGTAGAAGCAACTAGAACGCGAAAATGGCAAACGACGGGGCATCTAACCTGCAAATAGCAGCGGCAGCGGCGACGTCGTCATACAACATCGCAGCACCGGACCCGTTCGATTTCAACGTGCCCGGAGATTGGCCGAAATGGAAGAAGAGGTTCGAGAAGTTTCGAATGGCTTCAAAACTAAAAGAGGTCTTAGAAGATGAACAGGTAAATACGTTGATCTATTTAATGGGAGAAAAAGGAAGCGAGGTTATGTTAACGTTCCGTTAAATCATCGTTAACCAATGATGAAGAGAGGCAGTACGAAACTATGATTCAGAAATTTGACAATCACTTGGCACCAAAAACAAACGTAATTTATGAAAGGGCCCGCTTTCATACTCGTGTCCACAATCCCGGGCAATCAGCGAGTAATTTCATTACGGCGTTACATAACCTCGCCAGAAATATCAACAATGGTAATTTAAAGGATGAGTTTATTCACGACAGAATTGTGGTCGGTGTCGCAGACAAAAAACGCAGCGAGCGAATGCAATTCGACGACACTCTAACCCTCGATAAAGCCGTAAAGATGATAACACAATCTGAGGAGGTTAGAAAGCAAGTCGAAAGCCTTCAACAACCTACTGTAAACCGAATCGTAACACATAAAAGAAAAGGCACTAACATTAAATTCACAGCCAGTGACAGGAAATCTGTTGATAAGCAAAACAAAAAATCTGATACGACGAATGGATGGCGATAATTCAGGTTAACGGAAAGAATATCCGGTTCAAGTTCGACACAGGTAGTGACGTCCCAGCTCTCTCAACAAAGTATGCCGGAGATAGAACATGGAATAAACCCGCAGGGAAGGTAACAGGTCCGGATAAAACAGACTTGGAAGTCCAAGGAATTGAGCAAGCCACGTTAACCTGCAAGGACATGACTCTACATGGAGATATCTACTACACCCATAACCTTCATCAGCCGCTATTGGCGATTTACGAAGCAGTTCAACTAGGGTTGGTAAAGAGGATCGATGCGGTCTTCAACGATCGCGCTATTTCCCTGGATGATGTAAAGTCGAAATTTCCCGAGTTATTTGATGGTATTGGGAAAATCCCTGGGAAGTGCAAATTGACGATGAAAAACCGGTCGCGGTGACTTCATCTAGACGGATCGCCATGCCCCTCATCGATCAGGTCCAGAACGTTCTACAGAAGACGTTGAAGGAAGAAATAATTTCACCGGTCCACGAGCCTACTGAATAGTGTACTCCAATGTCGTCACCTTCAAGAAGGATAGCAGTCCGAGAATTTGCGTCGACCTTAGGGAGCTGAACAAAGCCATACAAAGAGAGTATCATCCTACCCCAGATGTCCACTACACTCTGAATCGAATCAAGGAGCCTAAGTACTTTTCGAAATTAGACTCAGCTTCTGGTTTCTATCACATGTTTTTAGAACAAGATTCTCGGCAACTCACCATGTTTAAAACACCTTTTGGAAGATTTTGTTTCAACCGTCTACCTTTCGGAATAACAAGTGCTCTAGAACTTTTTCAAAAGAAAATGCAGGATGTGTTGAAAGACTGTGATGGGGTCGTGTGTCTGATGGATGACATTATAGTATACGGGTCTAGCAGAGAAGAGCACAATAGGCGACTGGAAAAGTACTCTCCAGACTGAAAGAAGCCAGGATTACACTGAACGAGAAGAAGTTGGCCATCAGCGATACTTCTACTTATTTCCTAGGACATATTGTCGAAGCAAGAACTCTTATCCATCCAGATAAGGTGAAAGATTGTGAACATGGACACACTCATCGACAGGAAGGGAATCAAGAGATAGGCATGGTTAATGGTTTAGCAAAGGCAATTCCCGACAAGGTTACGATTCTGGCTCCACTTCGAATGCTACTGAGAGACGATATGTTCTTCGTGTGGGGACCTAGTCAGGAAGAAGTCTTTGTAAAAGTGAAGTCTATAGTGACAGCGAATGCGTTGTCGTATGGAATTGGAGGGTCGCTGCTACAGGTTCAAGAAGATGGAACCATTAAACCCATTGCCTATACTTCAAAATTACTATCGGACACTGAGAAACGCTACGCACTGATTGAAAAGGAGGCCCTAGCGATAACTTACGCTTGTGAAAAATTGGCAGACTACATCACGGGCATCGAGATTGAGATTGAAACCGATCACAAACCCCTTATCCCGATTCTTACCACTATGATGCTACACAATCTATCCCCCAGACTACAAAAGTATCGTATCCGTCTCATGCGTTTTGATTACATTGTACATGTTCCAGGTAAAGACTTGGAAACAGCTAATACCCTATCTAGGCAACCAAAAGTCCACAATGCGCGGGATGAATTTCTGGAAACCACAGATTCTCGCGTGATTGGCGCGATTACACACCTCCTAGTGTCATCTGCGAAATTGTCGTAAATTGTCAAGAAACAGAAGGAAGATGCTGAACTATCGGCGGTACGTGTTTAAATCTGCAATGGATGGCCCAAGAGTGAAACTTTTCCGCACAACCTGAAGCCGTCTGGGAGAAGAAATGGGACATCACTTGCCAAAACGACCTCTTGCTGTATGAATCGAGAATAGTAATACCAAGCAAACTGCGAGCCAGTATGTTGGATAATATACACGAGAGACATTTAGGTATCACGAAGTGCAGAGCACGTGCAAATCAGACTGTTTGGTGGCCCGGAATGTCAAAACAAATTCAAGAGAAGGTAGAAAATTGTGCTGTTTGCGCACAACACCGGACCAACCGACATGAACCTCTGATCCAGATCGAACATTCTAATCGCCCTTGGCAGAAAGCTGGTATGGACCTATTTAAGGTAAACAACGCGTGGTACCTCATCATCATCGACAAGTATTCACGGTATCCCGAAGTCGTCAAATGTGAAAATTTGACAATGGAGACCATCATCGCAAAGATGTCTGAAATCTTCTCGAGGCCAGGTATCCCGGATGCGATTTTTACCGACAACGGGACTCAGTTCAACCCCTTTCGAGGATCTCGGATTTTCAAGGAGTTTCAGGAAACTTACGATTTTCGATTGATTACGAGAATTCCAGGATACCCACAATCCAACGGCCTCACTGAAGCAGGGGTTAAAATAGTCAAGAATATATTCAAGAAGAAAGTACAAAAGCCTGTTAACGTATCGTAACACTCCGTTGGAGAACGGATATTCACCAGCAGAACTTCTATAAGTCGAAGATTGAAGGACTTCTTACCGTTGGTTCCAATCAACTTGGAATCAAGGCTGGCAAAGCAGGACGAAGTATCGGCAAAATTATATCGACGCAGAGCAAGAGTCCAGGAATTTTACAATTCGTCAAAAGGTGATAAACAGCTTCCAGAACTTATTCCTGGGACCAGAGTCTTCATCAAAGATGCTAAGAGATTCGGGACGGTGATATGAAGGGCCATGAAACCTCGATCATACATTATACAAACTGACACAGAGTCCGACGAAACAGACACACCATATTCCCGATAAAGCCAGAAGACACCGAAGAGATAAGCTCGCCACCGAGATCGACAACACCCGTGAAGCAAGCATGCGATGGACCTCCTGATGATACACCAGCGACGAGAACAGCCGATCAAGAAGATGGACACCCGCCAGTGGAAGGTCAACGAACTCGGTCAGGACGTCTGGCAAAACCACCACAACGTCTCAACCTTTAGTCTCAAAAGAGGGAGATGTTGTATGATAGACAATGGGCGCCCCTTGCGAGCGCGCCAAGAACGACCGCGACAGCCTGACTGCAGGCCGCTCGACAGACAGACGCTGGACGGCGGACACGCGGTGACGAACGTGCTACGCTCCTCTCCTACTATTCCAAAGTTAATTAATAAACGCCATTCCAATTGAGTATCGTTTGTCGTTATTCATACAACATGGTAGCAGCGGTAAAAGTGTGAATTTACCAGCGGTAAAAGTGTGAAATCTTGTACAAGTGGCAATTTTTTATTGATATTGTAGTATAATATAAGAATATTTTAACCTTAGAGCTGACATAGAGACAGAAATAATGATAAGAAGGCTCTTCTTGAGAGAAGCCACTTTGCTGCAAATTTGACATAAAAAGGGGAAAATATTACTAATTTGAAGTAGCTTTTTACCAAGCAAGCCAATGTAATTCTCACTTCTTTTAAATATAATTGTGAATTGCTACCCAAAACAGAACTCTTTGACCCCTCATTTTTTGATAAAAGGAATTCCCAAAAAAGCACGGTATCATTCTTTTAAAAGTCATTCACACTATCCAACAAAAAATTCAGTGAAAAACGATGGAGTCATTTTTTTTTAAATTTGAAAAATGTCCTAGGGGCTTTATGTAAAGTATCCCCCAAAATGAAAATATCCATTTCAAATTCAAAGAACCACAAAATCAGCCAGATTGATAGGAGGATATCAATTTTGGAGATAATCGGCTGAACGGTTTAGCCGCTAGCATTGTTCACAGACGTACAAACGGAAGGACGAACAGATGTTTCATCGTCATTCGATTTTTCTGTATCAAGAACCCACAAAAATCGGATACTGGCTACACCACGTGATAGGGGATTTTTTCCTAAATTTAGCAACTGGATTTATCAACTTTTGCGTTACTAGGGCCTTGTAATAAGAGTTTTCTCCCGAAAATTCCGCGTTTTTTTCCTGCAGCATTGCAGGCAACTGCAACTTTCTCTCTACTCTGTAGCGAGAATATCATAAACGGCGAAATCTTCGAGTTCAAACTATCGTCGACCAGTTTTCTGTTGTGAAGAGCAGAAAAAATTGTAAAATTATTTGATGACAAATATAATATATGTAAAATTGTATATAAAAATATTAATTTTCATTTGTATTAGTACAGAAAGTACTTGCATTAAGATCAGTTTTTCATTTAATAAAGATGGTGCTATTTTTACGGGGGACAGCATAATTTTGTGCTTGGAGACCCCAGTTAATGAAAAAATGTGGGTGAGCTAGTCCGGTGGTCCGATTTTTTGCTCGTTCCGAATCCGATGAGCACCAGTTTACGTCACGAACCAAGTGACCACAACATGGGCACTTCGTTTGAAAAGTCAGACCAGGCGCTGGCAGCCATGTAGCATAGAGAGTGAGAAGTGTTTTGAAACATTTTGAAAGTGGCATGAAGTGACAATTTTCAACGAAAAGTAACACAATAAAGGTGCAATTAAATTAAAAGATACATTTTTTAAAAAAAGCTTCATATATTTGTTTCGATGACTTATAACAAGGTGACTTTGGTATCTCGCTGCATATAATATTCTCGCTAGTATTGTAGGGCAAATTAATGCCTAATGTTCATTGGCTGATCCGACGCGCAATAGAGATATCTAGAATGATAAAAAAACTAAAAGCAAAATATCACAGCGTTTGGCGGGAAATGGATGTGTGTCAATCTCTGTTGTGCGCGCAAGCGATTCCAAACGAATTAGTAAGTTTTTGGCTGTTTTATGAGGTTGCCAAGCTTTGTATTTCATATCATGGTTGTTATTCACAATGATATTTTTCTTTCGGCTTGTTTAGGTACTGACTGAACATTGTCACGTTAAAAATTTTAATTTAAAGATGCACTATTCTGCAGTGACTCCTGTACATTTTTATAAATTGTGGGCTTTTTCAATATCCATTTTATAAAAGTGTATTAATTATTATCATTGGCAGAAATATTACCTACATAAAACTTTAATATTCTCTTTGGGGGAAATACAGAATATTCATAAACACAGTCCCAAAACTGTTTTTAATTTTGACGGCGTGGAGGAACTTTGAACACTAAGTTAACCATAATTTGATATACTTCAGCGTATTAATTATAATAAATATATGGTTAGATAAATATATAAATATTTCACTTGTTAAAGTACTTTTTAACATGTTTACAGTTTCCTGTGCTAAATTAAAATTTTGATGGTTGAATTTTAATATCAAGGCACGTGCTTAAAATATCACATGTGCTATTCCCTATAATTTTAACGTTAACATTTTTCATCAAACGTGTTTTCAATATCTTTTACTTAGAAAGTTTAAATTAACATTCGATGCCTTTTCTTGTAATACAATTAGCACGTATGACTTGATAATCCTGGTGGCAGAAGTAAAGTTCATTTGCTGAGCTACGTCATATTATATCGTATTTGAGCCTAGCTTTTAAACAAATAAAGTCTTGAAGATCCACAAAAGTTTAGGTGAGAGTTTTCAAATTTGTACGAATGAAATAAAGCAACATTATAAACGAGTTGCATACTATATTTTTTTGTATAACAGCATTATACATTTATAAAAGAATCAAACTTCATTTTGCAAAACCACTTCCCTGTGACGATATCGTGCGAGTAAACGGTGGTCGGCTGTTCCGTTTAGCTCTACCTCCCCCCGATTCTCTCGCTACAATTGGCTAAATGAGAGATGACGCTATCATTCGTGACATAAAATCTAATACATCATTTGTGCCGTAAAATGCCCGGTTATTAACGATTTCTTGCAACAGAAAAGGTTATTTTATAACGCTGGATTAAAAAAAAGCGTATGCATCTCGTTTATAATGTTGCGTTATTGCATTCGTACAAATTTGAAAACTCGCTCCTAAGGCCGGGAACAGACTACACCGAGCGATGCGTTGTGCGATGAGAAATGAGGTCGGTGAGGATGCGTCCACACTCTAGAAATAGGTTATTCGATGTCTCGAAATGCCTTTATGTGCCACAAGCTGAGAGTGGTGACAGCACTTAGTTATGAGATCAGTCCCATTTCTTGTTTTATTAATTGCTCTTGTGTAATTTTAACCCTTGTTTTGATAGCAAAATCGTAAAGCAATTGTTTGACGAGTTCCAATTTCCTAAAGCGAAATACATTACTGGATTGCACACAAATCATTATTTAATATCAAAAACAGGAACTTATGTGACATATAGGGGAGAAGAACTATCAATGCAAATTTTCTTGAGCTCCATAATCTCTACCCCATCTGTTACTATATTTGTTGGTTGAATTGTGAATAAATGGTGAATGATGAAATAAATCATAATAAAATTCACAATTAATAAACTCGTTCATAAATAATAAATATGGTTTGAGTAAAATAATGAATTAATTCAATTCTTTCAAAACAAACCTTCAAATTTCTTGCTTCAAATGTTTATTTTTATATTGATTAAAAACGGATTTCATACAAGCAAGCAAAACTTGATTTCTGGTGAAACGTGACGTTCCGGTATCCCGGGGGGAAAATATTAAATTATATTATAAATACACCACTATTTCTATTAAATTAATAATTGATTTAGGGCAGGTTCCCCGACCCAAAATTTTATGAATCAAGCACTGCAAGTAAGATTATCTTCCATTCAAATTTTGTCTTGTCCGTTCCCGTTTAAAGAGAAAATTCATGTAAACAATTAAAAAACTGGTTGGCTATCACATCTTTTACTGCTAAATATAATCTCACTCAGTTCTACGCACTGTTTTATTTTCCTACGTCAGGGAATATCTAAATGTCGTATAAAAAGTGAAGGAGTAGAAATGTGTCCGAAAAAACTTGAGCGAGGAACTCTTTCGTCTTTGCAGAGGTGATCGTCTTTGCGGTGAAAACTCTTTCAAGTGTGTGGGGGTCGATAAGTGTCCCTTGTATGGATTTTTCACATATCTCGCAAAGCACCACATTTCTACCATCACGCATTCCTCGGGGTTGTCTGTTGTGGGCCTAACGTCGCTCGTTTTCAAAACATGTACTCATGTAAGAGTGCTTAACATTATAAACTAATTGCATAAACTATTATAGGCAGAGGAAAACCTCCAACCAAGTATAATCTAGACGTACTAAAAGAAAATCCACATGTATACCACCGTATTTTAACCATTAGCAAGGTAGTCTAGTCTCTAGATAGCCTTGCCATTCGTTTACGGCATACCAACATCTACCAGTTGCCAACCAGAGTCGACGGTTCTGCCTAAGAAGCTAAAAGTCGTGTTCTGGACATCTCTATACTCACCCATGTATTTCCATCATGGGGGCCGGGGCCCGTAATATCTAAATCTGGTCCTGACCTGGTTGAGGTGTAAGAAATATGTTACACTGGGGAAAATGACAGGTAGATCGGAGTCGAATCTTACCATCCAACGAGGGAAGATCGTCGCCACCTCCCGAGATAAAAAAACAAAAGATTTTCGTATTAATAACCATAGCAGTTAATGCGCTCCTAATCACTAATCAAACAGTCAATAGTTAAGACAACACCTTGCAATTGAAAGGTAAATGATGAAAAACAGTAGGGAATTTACTTACTCCTTTTAAGAACACAAAGTAAATGTCGCATTCTTAGGCGAATACCTAATAAAATAATGTTACAAAAGATAATTTTAACAACAAAAAGTGAACAATAAATGATAGACTATTTAACATGATGTTCCTTATAGGTTATATGTAAAAGAGGTGATCGTAAACAGGTTCTGCAGAAAATATCAGCAATTTTTTTAGACAGCGAAATTTACGACCCAATTCCTCTTCAACGTTTGTCTGACGTTGCCAAGTCGAAGTGGTACATTCACTTCGATTACTTAGGATGGCCGTGGTGCAAAGTATCACTTGTTGTGTTGGTAGTATTTTCTTCATTATAATACTCTCTGGTTTGCACTACAACGTCAGGAGAGGTTAACGCGGCCAAACCAACCGCCGCTGCCCGTCGCTGGTTCGGCGGGTGTTTACAGTATTGGATAGTTGAACCTTGAGTAATTCTGTGAGTGAGTCATTTCTTCTTGAGTACAGTCGTTTCTCAGGACCAACCGAGTATAGAGTATTTGTTATACTCTATTCTATTTCACAAAGTTGGTAGGTAATCTTTTGATTTCCAGATAACAGATTAAATTGCAATGCCACTTATCTTGCTGGGGACTCGATATAAAGCAACCAGTTTGTACATAATATTGCTCATTACGTTGCAGATATTCGTCTTGCAGAAACGGTTAAAAGCTGAACTTGCAACATGTCAACTACATCACAGAAACACCGTAATTTTGTAGCAGAACCCATGGGAGAAAAACCTGTGACTGAATTGGCTGGAATTGGGGAGGTTCTGGGAACTAGATTTGTTAATCTGGGCTTTGACAAGGTAAGATTGTTTAGTGTCTGATTTGTATATAACAACTTGGTTAGCAGTGTCAATATATATTGGATTGAAATTGCGAATTGGGTGCTGATCAGGTTGAACCGGGTTGGAATGATGTAGGTAAGCTGTAACCATGCTCCACGATATCTTTTATCTCATATGAAATGAAATTGCTTTTTTCTTGATGTGCAGCAAGGCTGCTGTGGTGTAAATACCCTTATTCATTCTAGCCCTTATTTGAATGTAATGAGAAACTTTCATATTTTTACGATAGCTTAAGTTTTTTTATTTCAAATTTTGTTTCTTGTTATGGTTTGCTATGCTTAGGATAAAAAATATTTTTTGCTGTAGTATTACAATACTTTCTCTATACTATGTGTATAATATATGAGAAATTTAAATCATGTGTATTAAATTTTGATTCTGTGTACTAGTGAAATAAATCAAATATTGATTGACACTTGGTGTATGAGTGTGTAGTACTTTAAATGTAGCCATGTCCTAATTTATAGCTTTTTGTGTAGTATCAGTTTTACCTACACATGTTTTTTATATTCTCAAAGTATATGTTTAACTTGTTCACGTAATATTACAGTTATCGTTTTATGTTAGAGAATTGTCATCTAAACTGCACTGGAAGAAAAGGTTTTAGATTTTCATGTATTGTCTGTTGTATAATTTTCAAATTTTAAAAAATTCATCGGTGCATTGTGTAATTTACTGAAATGCAAATTGATAAGATATTTCTATTGCTCACTTAAACCCACGTTATCTGCTCCTTATCCAAAAGTGATAATTGAAGTGCCAGGAAATGTTTCGAAATGAAGTCATACATTTCTTATGTAATCTGATAATATTTTACTCATAAACTATCTTTTTTAAAATTTTTATTAATAAAATAAATGATGTAATAATATAAATGATGAAAGATGTCAGTTACAATATAGTTTTTACTGTGTACAAAATGAGGGGGGAAAATAACTACAAAAACCAATTTCTCCCTTGTGTTGAATGAATTTAAGGAAATAGCTTACAATAGAGAGGACAGTTGTTTTTCTTCATTGTTGTTCATAATTGAATAAAGGCAAGTAAGGATTTATCTTATTAAACATCTAGTTTACTATGTGAAAGTTGTTGATTATCTCTGAAATCTGTTAATAACATTGCTCGAAGAGATGAATTCTATGTTAAGTTGTGCTAGAGGTTTTTGTGTGTGTATGAAACCCAGGGTTATTTTAAAACATTTTTATTAATATAAAAATTAAAATCTAACATTAGTATTCAATTATTGTTAGTTTACAAAATGATGGTGCTTGCTAAGTGTATTTCCAATGGTGGAGGGTGGGGCATGTTAAAAGCATTTTATGTCAAGTATTTGTAAGAGACATACTGTACTTAAATTGGCCTTCAATGAAAAACTTTTTTGGTATGCCCTTGAATATTTTGAATTTATTTACTTTCCTTTTTTTTTTGAGAATTAAAACTAAATTTTAATTCCAAACATTAAGTACCTGTATACATGTAATGTTATAATTCGAGATTGATTGTTTAGGCTCTGTAAAAATGAAATGTGAAATAGGCAGCCAAAAAGGCAATTAAAACCAGTAGGTTGATCCGGAGTTTAGGGTGTCGTTCACTGAACCTTCGGTTCACTAATCTCGTGATTCACAAGGTTATAGTTTCGCGGCAACTGCGCAGTTTGAATTGTGGAGGCTTTCTTGAAAAGTGCTTTCTTATAAAAGTGAATTGGTAATTATGCGTTGGATAGACTCAAGGTTGTTTATAGTGAACGCGAGGGCCGAAGGCCCGAGCCTCGCCGTGACTTGGATCCGGGCGAGCGAAGCGAGAAAATTTGCCTTTGAAACTAAGTTTCTCTGCGGTTTCTCTGCGCATTTCTCTGCGGCGGGGACAAAGTGATTGAAGTGAACAATATAAATACAAATTTTGTGGCGTGGATTTGTGGGTTTGAGTAGTAATGATAGTTTAAGTAGCATGTGAGTGTTGAATAGAAATTATAATTCTTGCGATAACATAGTGACCATTAGAACATGCGAACAATAAACAAGGATTCAGTTCAGTGAGTCGATTCCCCTCTAGTGAACCGGTTCAGTGAACGACACCCTAAACTCCGGATATACCAAACCAGTAAAATAGGCAAAACACAGCAAAATAAAATTATTTATTTATAATGAATCTATTACAAGAGAACACAGTAGTATATAACAATGGATTTACAACAGTTTTTATAAAAATAAGGCTAATACATGGATAAACAAAACAATTTTATGGCAAAAATCTTGAGTTTTCATTACTTAAAACAAGTAAGTTAAATTTTCTCTGGTTAAATTGTGACATCATCTCAGGCAAAACTTTAGCCGTTGTTCAGTATCATCCTCAAATTGTAATATCCTGGAGGCAGCCTGTTTTCCAAGTTTTAGTAATGACTTCAAAAAATCTAAATGAGCCTTAATAGAAATTACTCATTTTTTTATTTAAAAAAAAATCAAAAAACTTCTTTGCTAATGTGACTGTTTCAATCTCAAAAGTGTTGACTTGTCAATTCTTGAAACATTTGAGGAGTGAAGAGCTACTGAAATCAATGCTCAACTCAAGACAGTTTGAGGAGAAAGAGGCAGATCTGGATCCTTGACTGATATTTCAATAACATCTCAATATTTGCAATTTGCCAACCTCCGAAATATCTCACTTTTTCTGCTGCCTATAAGATTAAACTGGGAAAGTTGCAAGCTATTTATGAGATTATTAATGAAGTTTTAAAAGATAATAGCAACCACTAGAAGTTAATCCAAGACCCATTTATTTTATTTGTGAAATAAGAGAACTCATCGTATTTTAAATGGAGAATATAGAGTTGTGTATACGCAACATGTATAATGAACCATGGATGACAAACAGTACTGTTGCAGTGTGAATGGCTTGATGAATGAATGTCTTTCCAAATTTGGAGGCAAATCATAGTAGTAGTTTGATTATGAAATAGGAATTTCTTTAATATTGAGCAAATATTAATTATTATTGAAGATTTAATCAGAGTGTTCACAATGTGGGTGTATTCACTCACTTGGAAGTTGGCATTCTGGGCAGAACACTATGGATTTTACTACTTAATCAACCTTGAAACACTGAGAAGGGTTATTTCAATATTCCTTTTTTATCTTGAAGTATCATATTTATATTTATTTTAAAATTATATGTTTCTGTGTCAATTAATGTGAAATACTTTTGTTTTCAGGCATATGTTGTCTTAGGACAGTTTCTGGTATTGAAGAAAAACAAAGAATTATTCATTGAGTGGTTGAAAGATTCAATTGGTGCAAATACAAAACAAGCAAGTGATTGTTACCAGTGTCTCTCAGATTGGTGTGATGAATTCCTGTAATATTTGTTAAATAACATGTTAACTGATCTAATCTATTTTTGTATCTTAAGAAATAATATTAAGGGATTGGTGAGGTGTTCAAAGTCATTTTAAATTGATAGAGAATTTTAAATATTGTCTTGTAATTCTTGTTTTTATTGTTGCACGCTGTATGAATAAGTTATTTTTGGGGGTGGTCCATTAAAATAGCAATAAACAAAAATTTCCTGAGCAGTGAAGCTGCAAGTAGTGCCATGGACAGCTTTAATGATTCTAGTAAAGAAGTTCAGTGTTCATTACACTGAAGTTCAGTGTTCATTACACTTATATATGCTGTGGCTGGTCACAATGCTTAATATGTTGTTAAAATGAGACAACAGTATTAAGCATGCATGTGAATAAGATTTTGAAACAATTAATTTTAACCAAAAAGAGACTGTAATAAAAGTTGCAAGTCATATGTAGTATTTATTAACCTTATTGTGAAAGGTATTAAAAGGCTGGTAATGAAACTTCTGAGAAAAAACTTACAATAACTTACAATGATATATTACACAAAAATAAGTGTGCCAGAAATCATCAGATATTTTTATAATAATTATTATATGGCTGTTGTATTTCATTGCAAGTGATCTTGTTACATTGTCTCAGACACACAGGAACTAATCAGTTCCTTCTAGATGTGAAAAACTGCTAATTCCAAGGTATTAAAATGTTGAACAGTGTGTTTTTGTTTTTTTCTTTCTCCAATACAAAATGCACTACTATTTTCAATGCTTGTTGGAATTCTCTAACATTTTAAATCCTCATTGGCAGATTGTTATAGACTGGATTTTCCTGTACTTCACCAATTATGTGAAGTTGTTATATAGTAATTTTCATACTATTGATAATATTCTAAGCATGTTGACATGTAATAGCTTTGCACACTGTCAATAATATTAGTGAATGTACAACAAATTTTTAGTACAATTTGGAGAAATATGCCATGAAATTACTTATCATGAGAAAGCACCATTAGTCAGGACTTGTTTGTTTCATGACTGTATTTTTCACATTTCAATAAAAAGAATAACTTTTTTGTGAATGTCATTGTTTTAATCTTTTGAGCAAACTTTCTGCATCTCTTATTTGTAGGACAGATATTCTTGCTTGATGTATTTTACAAGATTTTTCTATTAAACTGGGTGGTCTGCATGAATAATCAATAATATCAAGCAATATGAAGTGGCCAATTTCAAATATAAAAGTCATCCAGATCAAAGTGCAGTGAATATAAAGATACAACAGATGGCATTTGGGAACAAATGTTGATGGGCTTCTAAGCTGGTTTTGTCATAAGATTATGGTAATTTTGCTCAGTTTGAGGATATTTTTAAATAATGAGGCTATTAACTTGAAAGTGGCCAAACTGAACACCTTTTTAATAATTTGAGTGTTATGAGTGGATTGCATATCACATTGCAAAAATATTTATCTCCAAAGGTTTTCATGTTCTTAATAATTTTTGTAATAATTCCAAAATGAAAAATGAAAGTTGAAAAATAATTCCAAAAAGAAAGGTTTTAACACTAAGCGTATTTCTGCTACAGTTTATGCAATAGTTCACTACTATGTACATCAGACCTACAGTGTCACTTACTAGTGCACTCTTGTGACACCAATGCCATTTTTGGAAACAGGGCACTTGTTTTTATCGTAACATAAATTAACACAATAATTGTTGATTTATGTAATAACCTTCAATTTGCCTTAGAGAAAATTTAAAATCTCAAATAGAGTTAATTTTATCAGTGTGGTGTCAGCGCTGTAGGCAGCACACGCATATGCTTGTACCATAAGAGGAAAGATATTCGGTCTTTCCTCTGTGCTTTTACTAGCACATTCTTCAGTTGTAGAAGAGGGAAGACATTTTTAATACACTTTTTTGGTGAAAATTACCAGATGACTAAGTCTGAATATGTTTCTTGGAATAATGGTCTAACTTTAATTTCTTGAGTGTCTGTGTAAACTTTGTCAATGCAGTAGTGGCCTAACCCATGAAATGAATGTTTTAATCTATAATGCTTGACTCTGCAAAGCAAGCAAGATCAGAGTGATGTTTTATTAAAACCCTACATTTTTACCATGAAACCTAAAGCTGAATATTCTCAATGTAATCATATATATAAAACAGCTATTTTTTCTGAATTGAGAATTTGGGGTAGGCCACAATTGCATGGTGATTGGTTCAGATGTACATGTGTTTAAGTTATGTGATATTCCACATACTGAATAAACTGAATTCTAGCCAACAGCTTTTCTGTTTTATTTGTCCATTTATGATAAGTATCCAAAAATCTAGTCTTTTTGTTCGAAATATTTTTAGTTTTCGAGAAATTTAATCATCTTTAATTTATTAAACAGAACCATTTATTTTTCTCATCAGTTATAGATAGATCACAAAAAAGGGGAATGCAATTATGTAACATATGTTAATATTTTTTCATAGTATTTTATGTATAAAATAATAATTTCTGACACGAGATTTTAATTTAAACGTGCAATTTTTCCTGTAACAGCCGTCGCAACTGTCGCTTTTGGAGAAGGGGAAATTCGCGGCCTCTCCCCTCTCTCCGCAAAAGAGCCCGTGACGCGAAGGCAACCTTCCCCAAAGACGACAGTTGCAAAGGTTGCTACAGGTAATCTCGTACATTAAATTTAAAATAACTTGTGAGAAAAATAGTGTGAGAATGGTTGCATTTAAAAAATAAAAGATGATTAAATTTCTCGAAAATTAAAAATATTTTGAACAATATCTCTACCGCACATTACTCCACGATTCCACATTGTTGATCGAAAACTGCATTTCGGGAACCGTTTAGAAGTTATGGGGGTGGCCCATAGTTGGTGGGACATTCTGTATACATGTGGATTAGTGAATTCAATTTCGATGCATTCATTTCAGAACATCTTGAACCACTGACATAATTTAATGCAATACATCAAGTAGAATCGAATGACCCTTGTCATGGGTGAAATTTTTGGATTTTAAAAGCTTCTGAATTTTTTCAAAACAAAGATAGTGATATTTCCTACACAAGCAAACTTTATAGAGTAGTTTATAGCAAAGTAAAAATAAGACATTTAACAATATCTGTATTCGTTCGTGAACTTCAGAACAGAGAATTAGATAAAAAATTATGGCTTCTATAGTACGATTTATTTAGTCGTGCTCATGACACATCAGCTGTTGCGGTTTCAACTAATGAGGAGTTACATGTCGCTACAGTGACGCCACTATGGGAACGTCCATATTGCAGAACGCTGGAATGTCTAGCTAATAGTTCGACCGAAACCGCAGATGCTAAACTAGAAGCGAAAAGTTTACTCAACAAAATGTACTCGATTGAAGTCGTCTTTTTAAGAGAAGTTTGGAGTGATATTTCGTAACGATTTCATCAAATTAATTTGTTTACAAAGAGCTGATCAGACTTCGGACGTTGTAAAAACGCTGCTCGACACATTGTTTTGTAGACTAAAAAAACGGGATGGGTTTGATGAATTCAAGACTGCTGCAAAATTAAAATTTCCCGAAATTGATTACAAAAAATCTTCGAAAAGTAGGCTTGAGAAGTTCGCGAATAACATTTTGATGGTAAAACGAAATTTGTGTCTCTTTCGGGAATGGATAAATTTAAAGTAGGGACATGCATTCCTATAATAGATATTTAAATAATTCAGTTAGATGGTCGCTCGAAAAAGTATAAAGAAATAAATAATCGATTTGGCTTCTGATGTGGTCGAACACGCACCATTAAAGTTGCCGCCAGAAGTTAGTACCGGCGCCGCTCAAGAGAGAGCTGATGTGGTCGAACACGCGCCATTAAAGTTGCCGCCAGAAGTTAGTACCGGCGCCGCTCAAGAGAGAGCGCCGATCAGCAACCCTACAGCTCCGTCACGCTCGGGCAAGCCTCGGAGCAGAAGGGTTCACCCTTATCGCGGAGCTGGCCGGCGGACCTTCACCCCGAGCGGGGTATAAGAGCGCTGCCCGGGCGGGCAGTGGTCAGTCTAGAAGCGAGTGCCAGTGAGTTAACAGTGACGTGTAAAGTGCGACATCGAGTGATTACGGACTTGGACTGCCCCTACGGAGAAACTGTGATCAACGCTACGCATACGGAACATCTATTGGAATATTGGTTGACTCGGCTTATGTTATTGGATTTTCTATTGGTTTGTGGAATAAAAGAATTTTAAGAAATTTTGTTGTTCTTTGTTGTTTTGGTCACAACAGCTTCCTTTTTAAATTGTCAACTATCGAATCAAACAACTTCGAGATAGCTTCAAAAAGTACGGCAATTTTTTTTTTTTTGCGATGTAAATGAAAGAGATCTGGAATCTGAATCAGTATTTATCAATAAGGAAAGATTTTAATGAAAACTATAATATAAATTACTTATATGCAATGCTTAAATCTGGCAAGCTTCTTGAAGTTTTTCCAATTGAAGAAATTTCTTCCCGAATGTGCCTTTCATTAATGGCAACAGTGTGCGTGTGTTCATTTGAATAAGATGATTTGACATCAATTGCACAGTGGTGTGCAACACCAAGAAGGAGGCCTGCTATTGCAATGAAATTTATTCCACAGATGAGGAATATCACATTATACAAATGATTAGAATTACACAACTGTACCTGCACTCTGACCTTGAGTCTATAGTACGATGTGAAACAACCACGCGCAGACATCAGATCCTATAGACATCGTGGCATGGATTCAAAGAGAGCCTGAATATGCTGCTGGGGAACACATTGCCGCGTCGTTTCTATGCGTCGACAAGTGATCACACAGCATCGATAATGGCTGCAGGGAGAGCAGAACGAACCGAACGAACACTATAGCCGACCGATCATTTCCCAGACATGTTCGATGGGCGATATGTCAAGCGAACGCGAAGGCCAGGGACGCAGTGGTACCCGTCGTACTTCGTAGAAAGCGTGCACATTCCTCGCCACATGCGGTCGGGCATTGTTCTGCTGAAATATGGCATGTGGTGCTGCTTGCAGGAGGGACAGTACCACGGGTCCTAAAACCTCCTTGATGTAGCAGTTGCTCTTCAGATTACCTTCAATAAACATTATTAAAAATGTATGTGTCTCAATAAATATACGAACTATAAGCTCTCCAGATGACAACGTAGATGGAAACGTAAACGAGAACATTGTGTGTGTTAACAGGCGATTCTAAACATTATGTACAAATGTGTTAAGTGTTTTACGTCAGGATCTAACAAATGGTTGATTGTATCTTGACTATAACACATTTTCACGCTGTGAAGGCACAAACTCCGCCCGTTGACCGATGACAGCGCGTCTGGTGTCCGGAATTTTTGTCAGTTCGAGTTGCTCAAACAGAGGAGCTCAGACATCCCTGTAAGCTTTGAAGTAACGTCTCTCTTCACCATGATCCCGGTCGAAGAGGAAGCAGATATCATCAGAAAAAAAATTGGAAGCAAGGGGACTCCCTACAGAGTGGGCCCATCTCGCACAACTTTGCCTGGCATCTACATTCTTTCAATTTCGGAGGAAGTTTTACGCCCAGGTGGAGGGAACGTCTATGGGTTCACCTGTCACCGATTGCCGCCAATATCTTCATGGAGGCATTTGCATTTGTTTGCCGAGGTTATGTCTCCGCCCCCCCCCACCATGCCGACGATTCCTGAACTGTCCGACCCCGGACCGCTCCCGTCAGTCCGTTTTTTTTTTGTTTCCCCTCTCCAGTTACCCTGGAGGGGCGGGAATTTATTTGCCTTAGGAATACATAATACCTGCAGCCGATGACGCTTTTGCAGGTTATAAGGGCAGTAACTTAAACAAACTAACTTATGCTAACTTAAAATCTAATCGCATTTCCTCTTTGGGAATTGTTTTTATTTAGTTGTAAAGATTTTCGGGTTAGTTCTCTATAATGTTCTTGTTTCTTCTTTTTTTGTTCATTTTCACACGCATTCATTCTTGGTTATTTACAATCCCATTCATTCATTCATTTATACCCACAGCAGTATTTACACTATTTACACTGCATTTTGATCGCCACGGCGCCGACTTTACTCAAGCGTCCGTGGCGCCGCGACGTCTTCATTATCAGGCGACACTGACCTGGCGGAGCGCGTTTCCGCGCCGCCCGCGCGGCTTTCGGCATCCGTAAGCGGCGACCGCCTCCCACGCACTTGCTGCTCCCCCGCGTCGCAGAACTCAGAGAGCTTGTGCGGGGGCAGTGCGCGGAAGGTGAAGGCGAAGGCGACGTGCTGTGGGCCCTTTCTTCTGTGAAAGGCCCTGTGCACGCCGCTGTTCGCCGCCTTGCCGGTCTCGCGCAGGATGCGCGGAGCGGACGGCCTCAGCGCCCTTGCGAGCGCCGTCTCCGCCCTCTTTTGTAGCTCCGCCGGGAACTGGTTGCAAACGCCTAGGATTCTGAAGATATCAGCGCTTTTGGGTTGCCGGTCAGGTCTGGTAAGAGGCAAGTGCGGGCGCGCCGCGAGGCGCAGCAGAGTGGAGGGAGAAGCTGCCGCGAATACCTCACAAGCGTACGCCCACAAGGGACGCACGCAAGCTGTGAATAAGCGGCGCTTTAGAGGAATTGCTAAGTCGGGAGAACGGAGAAGAGGTTTCAAAAGGAGGGTGCGTGTATTAATTTTGGCAGCGAGATACCGAGTGTGCGCATGCCAGCGAAGGCCGCTGTCAAGTAGCACGCCCAAATATCTCGCTTCGCTCCGCCAGCGCTCAAGTAGAGTAGACTAATAGGTCTGTGCGAGAAGCGCATCAATTCCAGCCGGATCTAAGGTTTGGTCTGGGCAGTAGACGGATACGACTAGTAGTCGGCCGTTTCCTACCCAGACGTACGCCCCGACCGCCTCTAGAGACGCCAGAGCAATAGCAGGGATTTCGGCTTCAAGCTGCGGCAGTTCTCGGCGCAGCGCGATTGCTACTCCGCAACTTGGCCTGCCAGCGCGGTCTCGGCGATAAACAGCAAATCCCCGGAGTTTACATTCGTGTTCATCAATGAGCCACGTTTCTTGTAAAGCCAAGATATCGAGTTGCAGTTCTTCTGCAAAATGTTCAATTTGCTGGGCTTTGAAGATTGCACTTCGCGCGTTCCAAGTGCAAGCGCGGAGAGGTGCTATTCGCTTGTCTACGTTCTGATTTTGTCTAGACATTGTCGGGTATCATGTTTAGGATTCGCTCAAACATCGCTAAGAACTGGCTCTTAGTGACTGTTTGGGCGGCAGCTGCGGCTGCAGTGGGCCGCGCTGCGGCCGCCCCGGAGGGCGGTGCGTTGGCCTCTGAGGGGCGCGCTGCGCCGAGGCGCTGCGCGATCTCGTTCCAGGCCGGCCCGCCGCTAGCTGCCTACCGAGGCGCCGAGTTTCTATTAGGAACTACTTGGCATGAGGGTCCCTCGGTTCCTATTGCACGCGCGTCTGACGGACGCGGTGGCAACGTGCAATGGCTGCATCCTGTGAAGGATGCAGCGTGATGCTGCTTACAATTGCAGCAGACGGGCTTTAAATTAAAATTTCCGCGTTTTCGTCAGTCCGTTCCCCCGCCTCCTTTCACCATTCCACCTGGTCGCGCCCGATTGGCCGTCACCTCGGCCTATCAGAGCCTGGCCCACCTACTATATAAACCGGAGCGCCCAACATTCTGGCGCATCAAAAATTGAATAAATTGTTATCAGTCTCAAACCTGAGGATAATTCACTGTGGAAAATCTCTCGCATGCTTTCTAGGACTCCAATAACAGTGCCCCCTCTTCAGACTACCACAGGAGAGTTCGCAAAATCCAACGAGGCGAAAGCGGAACTCCTAGGTAATGTTTTAAAATCTGAGTGTCAGCTGGTCGACGAGGCGCCGCCAATACCGCACGTTGTCGAAGTACAACAAACGGTAATGGCGGTATTGCACACGGCCGCTGATGAGCCGAGTTTCGCTACAGAAACTGAAGTCAAAGTGGCTATCCCGGAGCTGAAAACTAAAAGAGCTCCCGGCCCCGACGGTATCTCTAACGACGTTTTAAAGAAGCTGCCGCAGCAGGCCATAGTGTTCTTAGTTGCTCTGTTTAATGCTATACTTATGTTTCAGCACTTTCCGAGTCAGTGGAAACACGCATGTTTTAACTTTTCACAAGCAGGAGAATAACTGAAATTGCCCGAGTCGTACAGGCCCATAAACCTTCTAAACACGCTCGGAAAACTATGTGAAAACTCATTCAAAACCGAATTCTTAAATGTGTTTCAGATAATTCATTTATAAATAAGGAGCAGTTTAGCTTTTGTGCTGGTCATAGTACAACGCATCAGCTTGTGCGAATCACGGACCGCATAAGACGCAACTCCAACGAGGGCCGATTCACGGGTGAAGTGTTCCTCGACGTTGGCAGCGCCTTTGACAAGGTTTGGCACATCGGTCTCCTTTATAAATTTTATTCCATGATCTCTCCCTTGTACGTTCTGCACCTCTTCCACTTTTACCTAGCAAACAGAACGTTCCAAGTGACGCTTCTGAATGCTAAATCTACCCGCCGCGCCTTACGGGTTGGAGTGCCGCAAGGGAACGAGATTGTCCCTACGCTCTTCAGCTTCTATGTGTGTGATATTCCCACACACCCTCAAACACACACCCATAGCACGTCACACACAGTTTTTTAACTGTTTTTGACGTAAATAAATAAAAAAATTCAACTATACAACTAACTTGCAGCAACTACTTTTAAATAAACTGCAAGTAGTTCAAAACGAATGCCTCAGGGCCACCCTCTGGGCCCTTGATACATTCCTATTAAAAATTTACATCGCAATTTATCAATGCCACTGCTGATTGATCATATCAAAAATATTAATTCAAAATTTTTTGAAAAAGCAGCTGACTTGGAAAACTCTCTCATTTCCGAGATCGTCTCATACCAACCCGATCAACGGGTGAAGTATAGGCGATAGAAACACTTAGATTTAGATTTATTTAGTCAAAAAAGCAGTAAAAACTGTATGTGACGTATGGGGGAGAAGATTATCTGGACACGTTTTCTTGAGTTCCAGAATCCCTTCCCGTCATTTTAACTATAAATAGTTGAAAGATAAGTAAAAGTTTGAAGTAAATAAATAAAAATAAATTTTAAAAATTCGCGAGATTAGCAATATGTGAAAAAAATTGACATTTTCTTTTCCGAGTTATAGAACTTATTTGCATCGGTAAATGAATTGCAAGTATGATTTTTCTGCATTGCTAACAAAATAGTAACTCGCCCTTACCTCTTCTCCTACCATTACAAGCAAAAGGAGAGTTCAACAAAACGTGCGCGTAGTGAAGCTATATTTGCGTCCAGAAGCAAAACAAGGGACCATCTCAGCATTTGATCCATGGATCAGGGAAACTTAACAAAAGCCTGATCGAGATGGGAGTCATTGACCCGGAAGCTGAAGTACATTATTTGTCACAAGCATATTAAATCTTTTTGAAACATTTATACGATACAAATATATAATATAAACTAATTCATTATATATCACTGTTTGGTTAAAATAAACATTATTTTTCTTTTTGATGATCAGTATCGTTTCTAATTGTATAGAAACAGTTATGCAGCAGAAAAGATTTTACTTTTAACTTAAATTTGTGAACCGACTTCAATTGTTTAATGTCATTTGGCAATGCGTTGTAAAGTAACGTACATGTATGTGGATTTCTGATAGTGATATGTTGATACTGACACTTGATGAACGTGATTTTTACTACGTATGTTGTAATTATAAATATCAGTATTGCATGAAAATATGTTTCTACTGTTAAGTAAGTCACTTTTGACAAATATTACAGATTCGTAAATATATAGGCAAGGCAGTGGTAAGATTCCAAGCTCAATGAAGCTTGCAGGGATCACGCAGATGGGATTTTTTTATTATTCGAATAATTTTCTTTTGCATTTTAAGGTCTGAATACTACATGATAAGTTTCCCCAGATTTTTATGCTGTATCTCAGGTGGGAATGTACATTTGCAAAATACACGCAACGAGCTGCATGATGGCTGACAGAATTTGAAAGAATTCTGAATGCGTAACATAATGAACTTAAGTTAGTGTTTAATTTTGTTATAAGAAAATTTCATTTGAGGTTTGACTGAATCAAATTCCTGGAGTAAGAGTAATCTGAAAGAGAGTAATGAGGCTCGAAACATAAACTTAGCAATTCTACACACGCAATGCGCGCGTTAGTTGGCTAAAGTAATTTTGACCTTCTGTTTTTCTTGACGTTGCAGGATTTGTCATAGATGCCCGCAAGGGTAGGAATGGTCGCACCGGAGTGGCGTAAACGTGCATTGCACTTTCCGTGCGTTCACAAAACTGCACGAGGGCTCTTCGGGTGCAGTACAGCCCAGAAGGTGGTGTTTTTTTTTTTTTTTTAAGTAAGGAAGAACTTGCTTCTAAAATTTCCAAGAATGAAGGGAAATAAATGTCAAATGTTTTGTTCTCTGATCTCAGGTTTTTTTGTTTTGCTGTAAATTAGTTAAAGACTTAGTCATCATCACTTGAGATATCCCCATTATCCCAAATGGAATTTGCGCCACTCACAACAAAAACAAATTTTCAGAAGTAATTCACTTCAGCCCCCCCTGCTTCTCATCACTGGCCAGGTGTGACAGATAGAAACACAGTTATATGTATAAATTGTTTAAACAAAGGGGAGCAGGAGCAGTAAAGATGAATACAAGTTAAAGAGCAGATGAATAGTTATGCCACAAAAAAGTTAAATGGTAATTTGGTACAGTTAAAGGAAATGTAATGGAAGTGTATGACATACAAATTAAATAATTAGGATAATTCTGCACATCTGCATAATGTAGGAAATTATCTGTTTTTTTGCATCAGTGTTTACAATCATCCTGCTAAAAAATTTTCTGTACGCTATAATGTGATAAAATTGTGTGATTATTTATTAAATGTGAATTGATTTTGTTTTGATAGATCTACGTCCATCCATGTTCCTTTACCTATTTATATTTCATATTGCAGCAATTAAGACATAAGTTCAGGAAAATAAAACAAAAAAATACTAACAAAAATTCTGAAAAAAATAAAAAATATATCTGTATTTCTTTCCATTGTATTACAAGACGTATTACAGAACAATGATATATAAAGTACTCATATGTTTATGATTTTATCTTTAAAATGAACATACAGTGTCAAAAATAAAAACGTAGACAAAAATATCTTGCATTGATGAGAATCACGTCTTAAAATGCGCTGTTAGCTCAGTCACCTTGTTCTGAATTGTCACGAATGTACTTCCTGAAACACATTTCACACAAATATAATGTATAGATAGAGAAACAATTCTGGCAATTTGAATACAGTAGTTATTTAATTACTTATATAATTACTATACAAAATAAATATTATCAAATATCTTACACAAAATATTTATAAATTGTTTTCTAGAAAATTTTATTTACACAGTTGTAATGTGGTGTTCATCATGCAATTGTGTTTAAAATGTTTTTTTCTTAACGAAATTTCACTTTGGAATTTCCTTACCACCTGATCTGTCATTCTTCTTGTATCCAGTTAATGATGCTTAAAAACATTAATTAGATATTATACATGTAATTAAGATTTATTTAATAACTGAAAATTGAAAAGTATTAATGAAATTTCACCCATTGAATTCAATGGATTGTGCTCCATCCTTACAAAAAGCTCGAAGAAAAAATATTTCCCCTGGGTAACGCGTACGCCTCGGATTCCAAAGCCAGTACTTTAAGATGATTATTCGAGTGTCAGAAAGCTACGGTAACAAATCAATACTCTAGATTAAATGTTGGATTTCAGGACGTAGATGATCCAGTTTCTTCCTACTTACTCGAAAATAGTTTTCGAGTAAAGTGGATTTAAAATTCGCTTCCGGGAGCGAAATTCAAACCGGCAGCCGCGCTACCGCAGCGTCTGTTACCGCGCTGGGCGATATCTCTTTTCTCCGTGTGATCGGAAAAAATCTCAAGTAATTAATTGTCTGCAGGTGGGGGGGGGTCTTGCGCATCATATCAGACTTCAGGCAATGAGTTTCTGATACCACTTTGCGTCACAATGTTAGTGGGAATTTTAAATGCAGCCAGATACCAAAATTATCATCTCGTTGCAAGGCATTGAAACAGATTTATGAAGCACTCCTTTTAAATATTGCACCTTTTACACCTTCATCTTGTTATTTTTGGTTGGTTACCGTTGAAAACCGTCACTTTATGCCAGTTTCAAAATGTCTCTTAACACTTCTCGCTCTCCATGCAACATAGCGGCCAGCGTCTGGTCTGGCTTTTGAAACTAAGTGCCCGTGTTGTGGTCACGTGGTTTGTGACACAAACTGGTGTGCAAAAACAGCAAAAATCGGTGCGCCGCAATAACTCACCCACGTTTTTTCACCATGATTGCCTACCAGGAAAACATCCCTTGCCACAATTACTGCGGTATATATTGTATATAATGGGTGACAATGAATTCACTCACACATGTAATAGAATATTATCCGACTTTGGAACTTAGTAACCCGAAGAAGATATAAAAAAAAGTAAGTCGATGTGCTGTGAAATGAAGCAAATTTTATGTATTCATCAATTCAAATAATATGAAAAATCTTTTAATAATAAATCTACTGTCTTTAAATAATATTGGGAAAGAAATGTATAGTGCGAGACCAGATTAGTTAAATAATGAAGTTTAATTTTGTTTATAGCACAAATTAAAAATCTATATTTTATTCTTAGTGACCGTTGATTTTAGGATATTTTAAATTCTAAGTCGTACACATCTAATTATTAATATTTATTTTCAAAACATTAAATTGATACCTCTGAAAACATAGTTAACAATAATTTGAGACAGAACTACAGTCATTGATCAAGTTTTTCTCAAAACTATCATTTTGTCTATATGTCGTTGATCAGAAAAAACCTCTATTCCAAATGTCGCAGATAGCTACGCACCTATCTCAGAAATGTTCTCATTCGTAGAAAATTTTTCATTCAAAGTTCTGTTAACTCAACATATCATGTTCATGCAATTTAATTGCCTGAAAATAACCAAAGAATAATAATCTGTGGAATAACATAAAAACATGGATGATAATGTTGAACCACCAAAATTCTCTTAAAAGTGAGGGAGGTTTATAAATTATAAAAATGCGTTGATTGTAAAATTGGATTAGTTATAAAATTACATTGACTATAAAATTAATTTCTGGTCTGAACAATACAAACTGAAATAATGAGTTCATTGATTAATTGGATAAAATACAAATAAAACCAAAAAGAATGTAGTTTGCTTCATGAATTATATATGTTATTTCTAGAATTTACTGATTATCATAATAGCAGGGGTTTGAGAGGCAGCCCCCAATAGAGCACTATTAACTTAGTAATACAGTTATATTATGACAATTAAATTGTAGTATTGAAGCAATTGTATTTTATAAGTGACAGCTGGACAGATTTCTCTTTCTGAATTTTAAAAGGAAATGTTACACTTCATATGTAAGAATAATGTTTCCTACATTATATCAAAGAAACTCTTTTATGTCTGAACCATCTTAGATATTATGAATATAATCACATCTGAATATTTGAACCACTCTTAGGCATTACTTAAGTTGTGCTTTTATTTGTTTATTTGTTTCTTTTTTTATGGAGTACTATTGCAAACTTAATTTACTTAAAAAACAGTGAACATACATTTGTTTCCTCTTCAGAGTCTGTGTCTCCCATTTTCTCAGCTATTTTCTTGAATTCAGTATCAATGAAGTTCAAGAGCTGATTTTCATATTTTTGGCGTTGAACATATTTGACAGCTTCCTGAAATTTTTTTAACCACACTAGTTGCAGATAATCAGAGAAGTATGTACATAATTAACATTTTATTGAAAGAACAAGTCCTCTACTTAAATACATGATGATATATTACAATAATAATAATACATAATCATACACATATTTATATTATTAATAATAATACATTATTAACAATATAACATTATTATTATTATTATTATTATTATTATTATTATTATTATTATTATTATTATGTAAATCAAAATATTACACTTTACACATGATTTTGGAATAAAATTTTAAGAGCAATAAAAATGGCCGTTCTGTATGTAAAATTACTGTAGGGCAGACCAGGATTAAGTCTTTGTGATTTTCCAATTTCTTTTTTGAAAGAAAATAAAAGTCTGATGAAAAAGAAATGATCCATCTATAGAACGACGCTTTGGCTACATCATGTACATGATCTCATGTGCATATAACCTGCCAATGAGGTGGACTACAGAAAAATACAGAAAATGCAAAACTTGAGATCCCGAAATTTAAGATTCAATACAGTCAGAGCAGAGTCCAATCCGAGCAGAGATTTCATTTCATGATTATTAAATTTATGATTGGATTTTTTTAAATAGTTATTCAGTTTTCGAAAATTGAAAAAAAAATTGTGGTTCTTTCAATATTTTTGGTTATAAAAATACACTTGATGTAGAATAGGAGAGTGGTGTTACGCTGGAAAAATCTTATTCACTGGAAAAGTTAAGAAAAATTAGGATTTTTATTTCCAAGGAATAATTATTTTAAAAATAACAAAAATAAGAAATATTCATATTTGGAGGAACAATGAGAAACAGTGTTTTCACAAAAAAGGGAGAAAATCGCTTTTGAAATTTTGATTCTTGAATACTCTGATGTTGAATTCATGTCAATTTTATCTTGTTCTTAAAAAATATATTTTCATTTTCCTTGTCACGCTTATTAAATGAATAGTACACAATACATTTTGAAATAATTGTGGGATAGCCTCACTAGTCCTGTTTACTTTCATGAATACTAATACAGAGCTTCTTAATCCCAAGAGGTGTAACTCCATTTTTTTAATATTTAAATTAGGTTGATAATCGTGTTCAACAAGTAACACGATGGATGTAGTTGTACTTAGCAACAGTGTTGGTAGAAAAAACAAGTTGTTTTTTTTTCCGTCAGAGGAGCCACCCGTTGAGAGGCTGAGTGATATATTTGGAAGTTGCACCACCACCTGTTTTGTTTTCTTAGTTCTCTGAATCAGTGCCAAAATGGTGATTGATTTACAATCTTTTCTTTTCTGGAGCTATTTTTATGAATATTTTGAAAAGGTTAAGACCTCATACTAAAGAAGCCCCCCCCCCCCCTCAAATCAAAATATCCGCTTCTAACATGCAGAGCTTCAGGCTCGGCCACATCGATTGAGTAATAACAATTTTGGAGAAAATAGTCTAAACAATTTAGGCACTAGCATTGGCCACAGACAGCCTGACACGCTTTGCTGTCAATCAATTTTTCAGTATCATGGACCTACAAAACATGGGTTCTGTCAACAAATCATGTTAGAAGTAGTTTACTAATATAGGAACAAGATATATCCACACAAGTTTTAACGTCCAAATATCACTGTTTTTTGCCTTAGCAATAGAATACATTCTCTACATGTCCTCTACATGTAAGTAGTATGTGAGAAAGTAAAATACAAGAACCTATTATATTAAATGAAGATAAAAGGATTATATTAAAAAGTAGGAATGTAAGACATCTAGAATGAATAACAAATTGCCCTGTATTCTTTTTTAATAAAATCTGAAGTATACATTTTTGACATACCTCTCTTGGGACAAAATAATCCATATTTCCATTCAGATACTGGGAATAAAACTCTTTGTTCTTAATCATGGTTTCTTCATTTGGAAAGAAGAGTAGGTAACTTTCAACTGCTTCACAAGCTTTCTGCAATTTACTAACTGTCATTGAACAAAATTATCAATAATTAATATTATAATTACTAATAACTTACAATTTACACAAAAATATTTTACATATATAACTAACTACTATAGCATTCATATGAGCAGCTTTCAGACTGCTCGTGTATATTTGGAGAAGGTCATTACCCCACAAGATGTGGCAAAATATTTTAGGGAAAGACATCCTATTGTTACCATACTTTTAGATTACAGAAAAGAATGGTATGAATAGAATGCAAATCCCATCCATGAGTTTCTTGTAAGCATCTCTTTATTAAGCTAGGAATTCTTCCATTGCCTTTCCTCTTGATATACAAATCAGTAGCTTCTGTAAAAAATTATACATTTTAAACTAATTCTTGCTATTTAGTCGAAACAAAATTGCAAATTGTTCAATTGACTAGAAAGTTGTCTTGTGGATAAGAATGTTATAACTTACGCCTGAGCTAAGACTATTTTCTTGCTACTTCAAATCATCAAAATCATGGTTTTTGTCATTAGCCTCATCTTCACATTATTGTGTTTCTTGTTGGCCCTCCTCCCACATTGCAATTCCTTTGGCGTTTTGGGCCACTCAAAAGTTTTGCGCGTTGGATTTGCCATCTTGGTCATTCAAATAACGGCACCTAGCAATATTTTCTTCTGTATCACCAGATTTTCTTAACGGCCCGGTCTTATTGTTAGCCTGGGATTCTTTAACATTCTTTAATATAATATTCTTAAAATTCACGTCGTTTATTGTCGATGTGGTGGAGTTGTGAACTGCGAAATCCTGCATCTCTGTTCCTCCGTTTCGCGGGTAACGATGAAGATAGCGACAAGTTTCCAAATTTGGAAAGTTTTCGCTTAGCAAATATTTATCATCCTCTTCTGTGGTCGGATGTAGGATGCATAGTACGTACTTGTATCAATGTGATTTTTTTTTCATTTCGCTCTCTTGCAAAACGCAGATTCGCAGTCACCAGGCGTCGAACCGACAATCCGCGCGGCCTGGTCGATCTCGTAACACTCATCGTGACACAAAATCTCAGCAACATTTTCATTCATTTTCACTTTGCGTTTCACTCAATACAATCCTCTTCGTTGGAGATTCTTCCCATTACCGGTCCATTTAAAAATTTCGGTCTGAATCACCCGGCAAATTCGTGGCGAATGCCGAGAATAAGACCGCAAATACAGGGTGAACCAATTAAGTCATAACACCCCTTTTATCTCCTCATCCGTGAAAGATACGAAGATACCGTTTGGACAGTCCGTAACATAGATAGGGGCTACTTGATAAGAGCATATTTCGGTTCTGTATTATTTTTAATTACAAAGATATGAGGTCAACTCTGTTTTTTCAAATAGAAACCTATAATTAATTTTAGCTCATCTTAATGAGATTAAAAAGACGATTTCAAATATGTGTATTACTTTATATTTCAGTGAATAGTTTTGTAGATATAACTATGTTTTGTAACGTATTTTCCTCTGAAACGGCGCCTATTCATGCAACCTTTCTTCTTGACTAAATGGGAAACTTCGCGAGTCGTCCTTCAGACAAACACGCTCCATTACACGAGAAAAGTAACAACTACTTTCTTCGATATTTTGCGGAAATACTAATCGTCGACGACCTTGTCCGAAAGAGACCCAAATGTTTCTGAAAGGATTCCGGAAGGTTTTTGTAATGCATTTTCGGAAAGCAGGTGTTCAGGCGGCGAAATAGTCGAAAAGAAGTTGGGAGACCATTGTTGATGTAAATGACAATGGAACATCGCCTCTTCTATCGCAGTAGTTTTTTGTCAGACAAGAATGTTCTGGAAAATAAATGACACACAATTTACAAGTATTGTTACTTGGCGAAAGAAATAAAGAGTATTGAAGTTGTCAGAGTTACCTCTGTCCAAACGAAAACTGAACCTTTCCTTACGAATTCTGTGTCCTTTAGCTACATGTTTCTATTACATCCAGAGCCTGGCACACTCTGGGTCGAACCTTGAAGACGTTCAAAACGCTTTCACTCAGCTTTCCGAAGTAATTCGAAGTAATTTGGCCGGCAATGTGTCAACAGCAGGAATGCAAGATACATTTCCTTTCAAGTTTCTCAGTGGAGAAAAGGAAAGATCGAATTCGAAGGGGCCGCTTTAGTGGAAAAATACGTTACAAAACATAGTTATATCTACAAAACTATTCACTGAAATATAAAGTAATACACATATTTGAAATCGTCTTTTTAATCTCATTAAGATGAGCTAAAATTAATTATAGGTTTCTATTTGAAAAAACAGGGTTGACCTCATATCTTTGTCATTAAAAATAGTAGAGAACCGAAATATGCTGTTATCAAGTAGCCCTTATCTATGTTACGGACTGTCCAAACGGTATCTTTGTATCTTTCACGGATGAGGAGATAAAAGGGGTGTTATGACTTAATTGGTTCACCCTGTATAATTACGTATTATAGATATCCGTGATATCGTATTCGTCTTCGCAGCTTATTGTTAGGCCAACATTTACGAGATTCGTGACACGAAAATGCAATATCCAAACGTAAATTGCAACCAACTAAGCTTAATTAATTAATTTGGGAATATAAGACGACCCCCGATTTTTCGAATGATACGTATAGGGAAAAACGCGTTTATATTCGGGTAATTACGGTGGTTATTCAAGGTATCGTTCTCGATGTTCTCGCGGCAGTATGTCGATTCTTCACGTCAATTCTTTCACGAATGCTCTCGTGGCTAATTGGCGAAGTCGCTTGCCTTTCACTATTCCCATAGAACGTCATGTGAAATTTGTTACGACAAAACGAGTTTGCACGCTTCACAGGGGCTAGTCCAACCTCCTGTGAAGTGTCCTAAACCCTACCCCAATCCTAATTCCTTGCCAATTCTGGCCGCTGAGTAGTGACGCAGGGGCACGTAGTAGGAGGCGCGTACGCGGAAATGCTACTTGGCGTTCTTCTTGACAACTGACTGCGACGAGACATGACGGATATGCCAATGTTAATAATTAATGGAGGATTACTACCGCGCTGGTATTAATGGAGGAAGCGCTCAACGCCCGCTTACTCCGGAAGCGCTCAACGCCCCCCGGGGCTTGGGAACGCGTAGTGTCAATTGAAGACGCAACAATTTTTAAAAAAAGGGGGCACGATGAGAGATAATAGCCAAAATCAATAGCTGATTTATCTATGCAAAGTTTTTGTTCAGGGGAGCTAATATTTTCTCATTCATTTTTTATAAAAAAACAAACCCCGTTCGTTTCCACCTGTATTCATAATTCAACTTGTTTATGAATTAGCGTAGGAATCACAGAATTTAAGAACACAAAAAAATTTAAGTGCACAAAATAAGTTTTTTCCCATAGTACGTCACACAAATTTTAACTGTTTTTGACGTTACATAAATAGTTATCATTTGTAAAGCTTCATTCACAAGATGGACAGTTGGGCCCTCAACGCGAAAGTCCAGTTCAGTTTAATAGAATCATAATAAGATTTTCTTTTTTAAATAATTTGAGCAAATTATTCCGGGCCCGGAGCTATGAAAGCGGTGATGTTGAAGGTCGAGAGGGACGAATGAAAATGGCTGCTTTCAAGAGGCACAGGTTTGAAATGACTTCTATGTTTCTCAAATCTTTACGAAAATTGTCACTGAAATTTCTCATGCAGTCGCCGCATCGGCTGCAAGCGATAGAAACTAATTACCCACACTCTTGATCTCGTTCTTCTACCAACAATGATACAACCTGTTCCTGTGACTACTTCTTTGAGTTGACTACGTCTCTCCTTCCTCATAGATATATTTAAGAGTTAATGCCGGCAATAGTTCATTTGGCATCCTTTCCTAATGTTTGCAGAATTTCTTCACATATTAGTAGATATTTTTCTAACGGAGGCGTAACATTAAAATCTTTTCTTATATCCACACCTCTCTTTTATCTAGGGCGTGTGTGTATACTAGAGCACTTCGTAAAAATGTAATTTCTGCCACCTGAATTTTACTTTAATCCGTTACCAAAATTCCTTTTGATTTACTTCCATACACTAGTACAGGGATAGCAATAGTATGAAAGAACTATAGTATGAAATAACTATAGTATGAAAGAACTGTACTCGGTATTTTTACGTGTTTTTATTTATTAAATTCCTGAGGATGTGTATGTATGTATGTATGTATGTATGTATATACACATACAATGGATGCTCAGGCCCAGGATAGATGTCATAGAATTGGACAAACCAGAGATGTTCACATTTATAGGTAATTGTGGCTCACATTTATAGCTCCATAATGGTGTTAAAAACTCTTGTCTTCTTGCATATTAATATGAATTATTTTTTTATTAGGCTCGTCAGTGAAATGACCGTGGAAGAAAATATTTTGAAATGAGAGCAGGCGCAAAGCAAAAGTTCATAAACGCGCAGCCTGGTATCCGTTGCCCGTACTAAACAAAGGCGAACTAGCGAGCAACGTTTTCCTTGCGAAGGGTTGAGAGAGGGGAAGCAGCCCCACCACTGAGAATTTCCCCAGGCGTCGGACGATAAATACGCGAACCCGCAAGCGGAAGCTCTCTTTTTGATTGTCGCCGTTCGCCGAGTAAGCAGCATTTTGATCACCGCTCGTTAACGTCAGCTTAGATATTGTTTGCCGCCGCAACGACTGCTAGGTAGGAGTTTTCGGCGTCGAACAGACGTTCTAGTTAGTTGTCCGCGAGATAGTGAAGATTTAGTAAAGTGTTTCTTCAATTAACACGGGAAGTAAAAGTTACCCGTTGTGAGAAAAGCATTGAAAGTTCTGGGTTAACAAAGTAGAAGTAGCAACGAGCGAGGAACTTGCACGAGTATTCGGGGAAGTGCAAGGGACATTTTCACAACGTGGGCGTAGTCAGAGGCGCCGGTAGCAGTCGAGGGAGAAAAAGAGGCCGACTAGGAAGAACGGAAGAGGACGCAAGAAGACAGGAGAAGAAGAGGCCGACTAGGAAGAACGGAAGAGGACGCAAGAAGACAGCGTAGACGGTAGAGGCGAACCCCGTCCCGTACAACGTAGAAGCTGGGACCGAGCGACGTCGGTGCAGAGACCAGCGCACGACCATCAAGGCCAAAAGCGGGAGGTTCACGAGGTAACGCTTAGGGCGCGGAAAGTAGGTCAAGTTCACGTCGGCAGGGAAAAAGACTAGTATAGGAAAGTGTTAGGAAATTGAGGACACGGGTGGCAACAAATTGCAGTATTGTAGGAGGAGATTTTTGATGCGCTATTGCCTGCCTAAAACATTCTATTTGGGACATTTATTATTCTGATACTTTCAGACACAGTTAAGTTGTAAATGAGAGTAGTGCGCTCGCACACATTTTGTTCTTCGCATGTAATATTTTTTTTGAAGCAAGAGATTGTAGATTGAAATTTGGTTTCATGTGCAATGTAATTAGAATAGCATAAATTTAGATATAATTAATTTTCAAGGGAATTCCCAGTGTAGATTAGGGTAATTATTTTAGAGAATCAATTTTGGAGTAAATTATGTGTTCATTCATTTAATGTGCTGTAAAGGTTTCTATTTGTGTTTTTGATCATTCTTTGTAAAAGTGTGATTCTATTCTTGTTTTTTTGTCATTAACTTATGCCACAAAGTTTATGGGTAAATTATACGCTCGTTTATGTGCAATTTGTGTGATTTTATTGTGTCAAGGGTTCAAACCTTTCTCGCACCCTGAAGATCCTGCTCCCTAGATTTTTAAGCTCGCTTCACGAGCAAAATCTTGTTAACCCGCTTGCGGTTCATGCGTGCAACTGTGAAGGTGGCAGTTGTGGCAGAGGTGGGTTAGTTAGAATATATATATATATATATATATATATATATATATATATATATTCTAATCGAACGTATACTATCGTAGCCACCCAGTACCTATCTGTACACTCCAGGTGCTCTGTAAGCACGTCGATAAGATATTATGCTCGTGAAGCGAGCTTAGAATCTCAGGAAGCAGGATCTTTGGGGTACGAGAAAGGTCTGAACCCTCGACACAATAAAAGTCACACAAATAACACAAACGAGCATATAATTCTCTTAAAATTTGGTGGTATGAACTGATGATAATGGAAAACAAATCACACATATAATTACACTTCCAAAAGAATGATTGAATGAACATAAACAAGCAACTTTTTACAGCCTATTCAGCACGTGAATATTTGATTTCGTTTGGAACTGATTTTCTGGATTAATTACTTTAAACCTAGTCACACATAGAATTTACACTTCCAAATGATTGAGTAAACACAACTAAGCAACTTTCTACAGCTTATTCAACACATGAAACACTTAGTTTCGTTTATAACTCACTTTCTGAATTAATTACTTTAAACCAGTACTGGGATTCCCTTTGAAAATTTACCACGTCTAAATTGAACTTACTCTAATTACAATTGTTTGTGATACTAATTCTAATTTACAGTTTCTTGCCTTTTAAAATTTTACATTCAATAATTGACTTGTGGGCAAGCGCACTACTCTTAATTACTCCTTAAATTACAAATGCTGGTAACAGAATAATAACTGCTACTCTAGAACGGTTAAAGGCAAGCACTTTATGCATTAAATCTCCCACTCCAAGCTACAAATTATGAATATCCGTGTCCTCAAATTTTAACACGTTTGAAACTGTTCTATTTCCCTGCCGTCGTGAACTTGACCTAATTCAGCTTTACGGGTTACCTCGATATTGTCCGCCTTTCAACCTTGAACAGCGTGTTGCGCCCCGCACCACGATGCTCGAGTTCGATGTACTGCGTTGCTCTCGCCGTCCTTCTGCTCAATCGTCGTTTTCTCGGCTGATTCGCGTACTCTTGCGTCTTCACTAACCAATTTATTCTCCTCCCACGGCTGCTATCGCCTCCAATTACGCCCAATTTACAGAAATGTCCCTTGCACTTCCTAACTGCGAGTGCAAGTACGTCGCTCGTTCCTAACTTTATTCTAATAATTAAGAACTTTCAGAGCTTTCTGAGAAACGGGCACACTTTTACTTTCCGCGTTATTTAATAGCGGAATATTTCTCTAACTCCTGACTATTGCGCGGATGACTAGCTAGACGTTTTTGTAACGCCGTACACTCCTATTCTACAGAGTCGTTGCGGCAATTTCTAGCTAATCTAATGCTCCTATCAAATCTTCACACTTGCCAAGCGGTGCCTTACGTGAAGGGCTGCTGACCTGACGCGTGCTAGCAGAAGGGATGTTGACTCCAGGCGAGATGTCGGCAACAAAAAGAGGCTTTCTGTATGCGCGTCAGCCTATTTATTAGCGCCGCGCTGGGGAAATTCTGAGCAGATACTGAGAAGGGGGGGTAATTTCTCCTACTTCACTCCTTTCAGGAAAAACGTGACTCGATAGTTTGTGGCTGCTAGTGCGAGCAACGGATACCAGGCTGCGCGTTTTGCTACTCAGGTATTCCGACTGCTCTTCTCGCCGTCTGCGAGCGTAAACGCCGACGAAACTGTGCTGTGACGGGGGTGTATAATCCCGTTTCGGCACAATATATATATAAACTTGTCTTTGCTACCGTGCACGGTCGTCAGCAATGCTTCTTCTCTTCATTTCGTGGATTAGGAAGGGCTGCCTATTACGGAAACCATCTTCTCGGATGACCGATGCTCCTTCGGCCAGCTGGTTTGTAGTGTATTGCCAGTCGAGGAATTCGGTTCCTCCTCATTTCAATATCACTGATCTACTCTCAACACTAAATTTCTCCAATTCTTTACGTATTTCTTCACTCCTAATTTTGTCATCTAGAGCTCTTACAGAGCAAAGAAATCTCATTGCTGCGCTCTCATTCTATTTATTTCTCTTGTTGAGAGGGTCCAGGTCTCGCTTCCATATAACACTACAGACACTGCCATCGTCTCATAGAACTTAAGTCTGGTTTCTTTCTTGTTTTATGTTTCAGGGTTCTATGAATTGTCCCACAGATACGTTTAAACCTGTTTAATTTACTTCATGACGTCGTCGTCAAATACAAAAGATACTTCACATCCCAAGTAATTAAAACTGGACACTTGCAGTACAGTCTTTCCATTCAATACTATTTTTGATCTGACAGGATAATTTCCATGAAAAGCCATCACTTTAGTTTCATTAGTAGATATTTTAAGGTTGTAATCTTCACATATATTTTGCAATATATACGAGTACATCCTTCTTTGTAGTATGTTTTCGGCTTGCTGAATATATACCACATCATCTGCATTGGCTTTGCAGAGGCCTCATCAAAATCAATTCTAAAGACTATTAGGCCTATTTCTAAAGACTTGGTGCGCGCGTGGTTTTTTCATGTCGCTCATTTCGTTCTGTGGCACTAGATAATGCACCTCTGTAATAAAGGCACCCGAACGAGTTTTACTTCATCGCATTATGTAATTCATTTTTCCAGAAATCACGTACATATGGGATACTATAAAATAATGTGTGATATTGTAATACACACGCACATTTACATTACACATGCACGCAACGATACCCTTCGTTCATGCAATTTTGCAACAAAGAAAACAAGAAAAACAAACGTATGTGACCATAAGCATTTATGAAATAATTCAAAACGTGAAAATAAAATATTAGTAATTCGCTATCTTACCTTTATAATAGGAATATTGTAAATAATGATAATGGCTTGGCAACATATCTTCATGGTATTCTCCATTCAGTGAGTTGAGAGGCATTTCGCATTTCTGTTTACAGCGTAAGCAAAATGTGAAGTGATCTGCAAATTATTATTTACATGTAAAGTAAAATACTGTAATTTTAAAATTCAATTAAATTCAATTCTATACAATTGTCTGTTATAATTAAAATCAACTTAAAAAAAAACATTAAGAATAGGGTGAGATAGGAATGTAGCCAATGTTTGCACACCACAGTATTTACTTTCTCGTATACGCACGTGTATACGAGTACTTTGTATAGAGAAAGTTATGCTGCGAAAAATCGATTTCGAGATTTCAACGGAAATACACGTCTTGGAGACCCCTGATACCAAAAAAGGGTTCTTTTTTTACACGTCCGTCCGTCTGTCATATGTAAACAACTCTAGCGCCTATACTATACGTAGAATTTATTCCTAACTGAATAAAGCCCGGTCGATCTGGCCTCACTCAAAACTCCACAATTTGAAAAACATTCATCAATTTTTGGGAGTACTTTACACGAAGCCTATAGGACATATTCACGATTTTCTCAAAAACGGCTCCAAATTTTCTCTTTAAATTTCTTGTAAGAATAGAGTGAAATGCACAAAAGTGGCATAGGTCCGATTTTCATTGTTGAATCTGGATTTTCGAAAATTGCAAAATTTTTAATTTTTTCGGCGTTTCAAGTAAAATTCTTTTTTTATAATTAGTTCTTTCATTAAGGTTCTGTACATTATTTACATAATTTCTGTAGTTTGGTTGAAACTTGTGCAATATTAAAAAATGAAACAAACGTTTCTCAAAAACGGCTACTGCTGCTTAAACGGATATTGCTGCAATATCTTGAATATTGAATGTCATTAAAAGGAAAATGTATATTCCTAAGATATTAAGAGATATTTTTCGATTATATCTGGGGGTTGTGCAACCTAAGCACATGACGCCACTGTAGGAGCTTTTTTCGAACTTTCGGCATTTCCTCCCTGGACATCCTGGACAAGATTTATCAATTTTTTCGTTACCAGGTCGCAGCTATAAGGATTTTACTATAAGAAATTCGCCGTTTTCCGGCGCACGACTACAATTCGAAGAAAGAGAAAGTAAAAATCAAACCTTTAAAATTTATTTATTTACGTCAAAAACAGTTAAAACAGTGTGTTACGTGCTATGGGGAGAAGTTAATTTGAAGTAACATTTATGTCCAGAAGCAAAACGAGAGGCCATCTCAACATTTGCTCGAGGATTAGTGAAACGGGACGAAAACCGGATCGAGATGGGTGTCATTGAACCAGAAGCTGAAGTACAATAATTGTAACAGGTTCTTTAGAATTATACAATCCAAATAGTATATAATACATTAAATGCCATTGTTAAAATTAATATTACTTTCCTTTGGGTGCTGGGTATGGTCTCTCATTGTATAGAAACAGAAGTAGCAGATGCAGCAGAAAATATTTTACTTGGGACAAACTTTTGTATCGAATTTAATTGTTAAATGTCATCTGGCAAGGTGTTGTAAAATAACGTACATGCATTATACGTGGAATTTTTGTTGTGCGCTGTTGATACTGTCACATGATGAATATGGATTACTACATCGAGCGTTGTAGTTATAGACAACGGCGTTTGCTGAAAATATATTCCCGGCCTTAAGTAAGTTATTTTTGACAAAAACCACAAATTCATATATCGAGAGACAAGGTAATGGTAAAATACCAAGATTAATAAAGAAAGGCTTACAAGAATCACGTGGGTGGGATTTGCTTACTATTCGTACAATTCTTTTTTGTAATCTAAAAGTCTGGGAACTATAAGATGTATTTCTCCAGAATAATATGCCAAATCTCAGGCGGGAATGAACATTCACAAAATATACAAAACGAGCAGGGTGGAGGCTGACTGAATTTGAAAGAATTTTGAAAGCGTAGCATAAAGACTTTAATTTAGTATTCAATTCATTTAAATGGATGTTCCATTTAAGATTTGACTGAATTGAAAGACCTAAAAAATTTGATACCTTAAGATCAGTCAATGGCACACCGTCTGTTTATTTGAAATGGAAAACTGTATTGAAACCGTTTTCTTTTCATTTACTATTAATTTGTTATTACGGAACCAAATTGAAATATCCGATATTGTACAATTTACGGTTTCTTTATCGCTAAGAATATTCGTATCATCGGCAAAGAGAACTGTTCTTCCGTTTTTAATCGTCGAGGGCGTATCATTTACGTATAGTATGAAGAGAATACGACCTAAAATCGATCCCTGCGGGACTCCACATGCAATTGGCGAAGAATCAGAAAGGTGTGTACATAATGTTCCATTATTCCAGTAAGGAATTTCTGCTCTCTGAGATCGTTGTTTAAGTTACAAACATAACCAATCTAGAGCAACACCACAAATGTCATACGAAGGTAATTTTGAGAATAAAATGTTATGATCAATGACGTCAAAAGCTCTTGGAAGATTTAAAAACATTGCAATAGGTGCTTCGTTTTGATCCCTTGATAAGGCGACATCTTTAAGAAAAGGAAACATCGCTGTTTCCGTAGATTTTGATTTTCGAAACCCGTGTTGGCAATCTGAAAACGCGTCGTGTTTACTAAGAAAAGTTTCCATTTGTACGTAAAAGTCCCACTATAACTTTGAAAAAAACCGACAAAAGAGAGATATGCAGATAATTTTGAAATTAACTTCGTTGCCTCTTTTGAAAATCGGCTTAATCTTACCTGTTTTAAAAATATCTGGAAAAATTCCTGTGCATATGGATACATTAAATATCTGAGTTAACGGGTATATAGTGGCGGGCGCGCAAACCTTTAAGAAAAATCCGGAAATTCATCTAAACCGGCCGAATATTTATTTTTTAGTCTACCGATTATTTAAAGAATTCCATAGGAAGAAGTTTCGGAAACAAACATCGTGCCTAAAATTTTTGGGGAAACGTCTGATGCTGAATTTTGTGGCTGAGGACCCTTGGCAGCAATTCTTGAAAAGTATTGGTTAAAGAGACTAGCCACTGTTGCCGGGTCGTTAACATTTCTATCGTTATCTTTTAAAGCCATTCTCCACAAGGTTTCTAGTTGATTTGGTCGAATGATTTTATTCTGCCGTGCGACTTTTCTTAACAATGATTTGTATTTTTTAAAGTAGAGGAGGAAACCTTGAGATACGTTATGATGCTTAGAAATGAAAGTAAGAATTCGATGGTTTTTACATGATGTCCTGATCCCTTGTGTTATCCAAGAATTGTTTTTGTGAAATATTTAATTTTCTCTTTTGAAGAGGAAAGCAAGTATTAAAATGAAATGAAAGATTTGGAGAAAAAAAAATTGTATTTATCGTTTGTATCAACAGCATTGTAAACCGCATTGTGATGTGCACGTTTGTTTTAAATGTGATGTATATTTTTTTAAGAAAAGAGTAGTTTTCTCTTAATTTATGCTTGAATTTAAAGCAATTTATAAAAAAAACACTCAAAAACTGCTCCGAATTGTGTCTTCAAATATTTTCCACAGGACAAGGAACGCTTAAAGTAACGGCGAATGTCTATTTTTCGTTGAAATCTCAGAAATTTCGAAAAATACAATAATAGTAGTAGTCTTCATAATACTAATAATAATGCAAAAACGTATGTGCCGTTGCAGCACCATTACTTTAGGTGGATGAATAATTGTTTTACGTGTGTGCCGCCGCTGGAATTTAGGAATTGTATTCAACTCAATTCATATCTCTCACACCCAACATTCACTGGATACCATGCTGGATACTCGGATTTCCATAAAATTTCGCCAGCTGGTACAACGCCAAGCAAAACCCACAAATCCAAATTTTTATGTGCAATGGGGTATTAGAAATACTGTTTGAAAGGTGTTTTGCATCACGACCATTCGTGACGTCCGCGCCTCCCGCAGTGGACAGACAGTTTCATCGGCAGCCGAGGAACGTTAAGCGACGTCTACCAACAGGTGTGAGATTTCGAAACGCGTTCGTTCTTTCACAACTGATGGCAACTGCCATATCCGTTGATCTCTTTTTAGTTTGAAGTGACAAGCGTTCTTAATCATTCTATGTCAGTTGTAAGGTCATCGTAAGTCCATGTTATTTTTAAGAAGACTGAAAAAGAAGCGTACATACGGTGCGCGCTTGATGGCATTCTATGTTACACTCTGTTTTGACACTTTTTCCTTAGACCCCATTATTGTGAACACTTTGTTTCCAACGTGAAAAACTGAAATGTATGTATTTATGCATGTATGACTTTATTTAGTTAGCTAGTTATCCTATATCGAGATAATATTTTCAGGGACCCACCATTGCAATAATTGTATTTGTAATTTCATACACGTTTCCGACCTCCTCGTCACTCAACCTGTCATGTAAAAGCCGTTATTTATCATCTGCGTAGTCCCTGAGGACACCCTGCCGACACAGTGATAGCGGTAGCATCAGAGTAACGGTCGCAGGACCGGCGGTCCGCGGCGATTTTTTGCCCTTCGACAGGCACAGGTCATGAAAGGACAGCTAATTGTCGCAAAAACAGTTCTTACAATGTTTTTTAGTACTTAAGCGATTATATTTACAAGTTTTGAAAGATGCTGAAAAAGCTGGTAAAATTTAATGTTAAACCAAGTATCCAGCACGGCGTGCGTTACTTGTAAGATCTGAATCCGATGTGCCCACAATTGTCCTCTGAAATTTTCAATATGTAAAAGTCATTTATAGAATAAATTGGATTAGTCAAAATAATGTTTTATTCAAGATTCCATTCGATTTCATCAAAGCAAGGCAATTTTTAATTTAGTATCTTCCACTTAAGCGGAATTACATAGAGTCAATTATCAAACAATTTGGGTAAGCGGTGTGTATACTTACTTGATACAGAAGATATGAAATCCGGGAACCAGCCTTGATCAAAAGGCGATTCACAATATGCACGGCACTCCTCAGCCGCACGTAACCATTTTTTCAAAGACTGTTCAAGTAAATTAATAACAGAAGCAAAATCACCTTTATTGTAGGCTTCCACTCCCTGAATATACAACGGCACAAAAGCCTGTAATAAATTTTTTTGATTAGTTATTTCATTTAACTTGAACTATTCAATTTCCATTTAAATACAGTGATTCATGTCACCTTCATAACTCTTCACCAATCGGTTTGTAACTAATTAAAGTAAAATATCCCACAATAGTTTTTATCGCAGATTCATGGCGCATTTTAAAAATTATTTTTGTATGAATAGTGAAACATTGTCAGAGACAATGTATAAAAGGCCATCCCGCCGACGCTTGAAGCTGCGTCTCTAAGGCCAACGGATCCGACAGACGCAGGCCCCGGGTGTTGCTCGTTGTTTTTCTGAACTTAGCAAATGGAATTTAAAGCATAGATCAACGCAGGCCGCAGCGAGGGATGTCTTTCACAACTCTCTGCTTAGATTCCGCCGCGTCCTCGTTCGGTCAGAGTTAGGAGCCTAGGAATTTCGCCGAAGAGCACGACAGTAGCGGAGACCGTGGAGCAGCAGAACCGCCACGAATCGTTCGGAGAACTATGTTGTACCGGACAGCCAGAAAGTCACGAACAATGCTGTATACAGGTAGCGAGAAGTTTAGAAAATTTGAAATTGATAAAATGGTACAATATCATTTATGAAGAAATAAATATGCACATTTCTTTAAAATTGTATTTCGCAATAAACCTTCCAAATAATGAGATATGTTTATATTACTTTATTTTAGTCGAACGTCCTTGGTGTATTTATTGTTTTTGCGAGCGAACAACTTAGGTCTCAGTCCTAAAGGGAAGAGTAGGGAGGCAAGGTTGAGGCAGCAATATGACTCGTAGGTACTGCTATCGAACGCTTATGGACATATTGCCTCCTTGGAGTTTGTCTTTTTTTAAACTTTAGTTGCACAAAAATCTATAAAATGTAAGCCAAGACGCTCTAAAATATATTCAAATTACTATTTGATAGATTTCGGGAGAGTCAACGGCTGTCATTTGTCCCGTAAGTGTAGTGCATATTTTATCGGCTGTGATCTTCCCCCACTGGACGGAGAGATCCTGTGCCGACCTACATGTCGGGGTGCGGATCTTCCTCAACCACTTCCTTCCCCAACCATCAGCGGGGCACAACCCAAGTCGGGACAAGCTCTACGCTCCCCACTGCTCTCCTGGCATGTATAGTAGTGTTATTGTGTGCAAGTAAGCGCAATTTTTTAAATTACTACGAAATGTATTATACTTGTACATATTCATCAGGGTAGGTAGTGCCTACCTCGCCTACCACAAGGAGACGCCGCTGCCTGTCAAATAAACTGCTAACTCATATACTCCCCTCTACAAAAGATTTTAGAAATGGAAATGGATAGTTAATCCAGTTTCAAATACAGAGTTCGAAATTCACAGTATTACCCTAATTATTAACTCACAGTATTAGGTTGAAGCGGCCGAACTGTGTGAACAATGTAAAAAATACATACAATTAATCAAGTGGAATGGATTACTTACTTTTATTTCCAGATTCTCTATTGCATTCATATTCACTTCCGGTAGACTACTGTAAAATTTTAAATTATTTATCATCGCATTTTCTTCTGGATTAGCTACCAGAGCAGTAAAGGCGGCAGAAGCTGCTTTTTGTAGCATCTTTTTCTGAAAGAAATAATTGGAATTTGCTCTATATTTAAACAAAGATACAAATAAAATTAATTTATCATATTATACAAATTTTTATATTATTTCTATTATTATATTTTTATATTATTTCAAATTATTATATTATACAAATAAAATTAATATATATATATATATATATATATATATATATATATATATATAATAAACATATTATGTATTTACTGACCAGTTTTTTTTAATGTTTTAATTGTTACAATTACATTTAGTTACCATCTTTCGAATTTCCAATTAATAAAGGCGCATGTAAGTACCTGCCCGTCCGACGTTTGTTTGTCCCACCCACTGACAGTCCATTTGCCAGTCCGACTGTCAGTGCCTGCCTGTGTGTACGCGAGACTGTCCGTGTGTGACTGGCCGTGCGTGTCAGTCTACCTGTGTCTCTTCGTGTGTGCTCATCTGTGTCTATCGGTCAGTACGAGTGTCTATCCGTCAGTAGATCTCTCAATCCGTCAGTAGATCTGACAGTCGGTCCGTCAATCAGTCTGACCGTCAGACAGTCTGTCCCTCCGTCAGTCTATCCAGCTGTCTGTTCTCCCGTCAGTCCATCCATCATCCTGTCCGACCGGCAATCTGTCGGTCTGTCGGTTCGACGGTCCGTCGGTTCGTCGGTCCGTCAGTCTGTCGGTATGTCAGGCCGTCAGGTCCGATCCTGTGTGTACCCGGCCGTCTCTGAGTTTAAAATCGCATTAGATTATATTTGAACTAAGACAAAAATGTTTAAAGAGAAAAAAACGTTGAATTTGATTGTTCCATTTTTGAAACAGTGAGCTTAAATGTGGAAGACAAAGGTATGGCCCATTAAATTTCCCAGTTTGATCCAATCCACAAAAGTGGAGGATTTGTATGTAGTACTATGTCCAAGGGTGGATTTCCCAAAAGTTGAGGTATTGGACTGTTCACAAACCTAATTGAAGAACTCATATGCAGAATTCTGTCAAGAGCCTTAGTCTGGAAAATCTGGAATAATGCTTCTTTAAAGAATTATCCCAATTTTGTCACCATAAAGTCACTAAATCTTACATAAAGATCAGCAGTAAAACAGGCTAAGTCTCTCAGTCTTGTCTGTCAATGGAATAACTTTATTTTTAAAATCGAAAGATTTAAAACATTTGTACCCAATTGATATAGTTGTTTCTAACACTACCAAGGGAAAATGCCGAACTGGAATATCTGGAAAATTGTATTCCCAAAGTAACACCTGCAAGCGCCTAGTCTTTTACTGATAAAGTAGAATGGTGGTGTGAATGGCCACTTACTTTTACGTATAGGAAACAATACAAGAAAATTGTGTTAATTCAAATGGCCCCCAGAAGAAATTGGTCACACAAATTTAAATCACACACAAGAAAATAAAAATAAAGATGTGAAAGAAGGAACAGGCTTGATGAAGCAAAACCTAAATAATGAAGCAGCAATATAAGAAACTGACATGACATGTGTGACACACCAAAGACATTCCTTAAAAACTCTCAGGGTACTTTATCTGGTGGAAGTGTTAGCAGCATGAAAGACTAATCTCTTCCTTTCTAAACACCCATTATTTTAGTCAGAGAATATGAAAAGGCAAAGAAAAGAAGATCCATAAGACAAAATTCCAATTGATGTGATATATATGCAAATGCAGGATCACAAAAATAATAAATAAGATTAATAGCAAAAAGTATGAAAAAATTTAAACCACACAAGCATGAATTCTGAAAAAAGATCACACAGATTACTAAAAAGCACAAGGTGCCAGAGAAAATTGATAATCATGAAAAGTTAAGAGTTTTGAAGAAATAAACAATTCCAGTGTCATCGAATGAACAATAGATGGGGAAAAAAGAGGGAAAACATTGAATCAGGGACTAGAATTGCTGATGTCAGTTTACATGAGGAATCACACACTTATAATGAAGAAGTAGAAAACTCAAATGGAAAAGAAACTAAACAAGGAAATGAAAAAATAAACTTGTATAAATGGTGATTTTGTTCTAGTTTCTTTTCTTGGTATGAAAATATTGATTAATTATATTTTCATCATTCAACAATTACGTCCATTTAAGAACATTGAAAATGAAATCATGAAATCTGAAAACTTAACAGAGAAAAAATTATTTCAAGCTGATGAAAAGTGTTAGTATCATCAATCACAGATTATTGATATAGTCATTTATCAATCTCAATGTCACTCATGATTATCTGAAATATGAATAATAACACTGTATTATGAAAATTTCATTTACTTTCTAAACAACATTGGGATTTCATATGTGCTAACTACTAATTACCGCTTGAGTCACCTACTGAAAAATTTGTGTTAATTTTGTCAATTGCTGATTTTGATCTCAATTCTTTAATTATTTTTAATAATTGAATGTTATATAACGTTTACAATTGCAATACATTCCAAAACTTAAACTTACAACTGGGTTAATTTTACTTTTATTGGTAATTTAATTGTACTCATAAAATTCAAACGCACAGTTTCATTTCTTAAAGGGCAGATTATCAGTACTTTAATCTTAATGGTTTGAAACTATTTTTTTTAAAGAAAAATGAATAAGTATGAACTACCTTTTCATATTATTGAAAAAACAATAGAAGAATTTGCTGAAATAAAGAATTTTGCTTCTGGTCTTTGGACAAAAATGATAATATTGTATTCTATATTGTTAACTTAATTTGGAACAAAATTTTATCAAGATGAACTGAACTGTTTTAAAGTACCAAAAATTATAATATTCCGCTTGTTGAAGCTTTAAAACTATTTGATTAGCTGATTGGAATTATGAATAATCAGAGAGAAATTCTCAATCTTCAAAACTATTTCAAAGGAAAACTTTCCCATATTCTGAATGCAAAATTCAAAAGTGTACAAGAAAAATTTTTCATTAACAGTTTTTGATGAAGTAGCAGATGATGTAGTGATCAGTGACAGAGAGAATTTCAAAATCCAAATTTATCTTTCAATCATTGACACTTTAATACATCACAAAATGATGTTTTTCAGCTCTCAAAAATATCATTAATTTTCTTCCAGTTTTCAAACAACAGATATTGCAATCTAAGTCAGTTCTTTTTCATCGCTGTAAACATTCTTTTCATGTAAACTATAAAAATTATTCAATAGAATTAATTTATATAATGTATTTATTATTATATAATTAATATTACATATCATTAAAAGTAGTTTATTACATACATAATTAATTAAGGTAATGCAAATAAACCAGAAAATAAAAAAAATGAGAACTATGGATAAAACTGATCTGGTGCTCTATAAATATTATTCCCTAATTCCAGGGTTAGGCTAAGTACTTTAAATGTAGTATTTAGATACTTCACCAAAATACTTTATAAATAAGTATTTAAATACATACACAAAATACATGAGGATGTGACGTGTTAAATACATGTGTTTAAAATACTTCAAGTTCTCAAAATACTGTAAATATATAATAATTTTGTATCATATATTTTTTATTACAGCAATATATTGTAATTGTTAATTACAATACATTAGTAATTGACAGTCATAAAAATTTCTTTGTAATAACTATTTTAATATATTGTAACAATATGTATAAATATTCTCAAACACAAAATAATAATATAAAAATATGTTTAACATAAAGAAATGGAATTTCCTTTTAAAATGACTAATTTTTCAAAGACATCATCAGACAATAAACCCTAGATGGCGAATGAATAAAATCTGCCAAGGAAAACACTCATTCAACTGGTGTGGATGAACATAAACAAGTGTTATAACGAATAAACATTGTTTTGTTGGATAATTGTCCAGTATTGTTAATGATTTAGATTTATTATTTAAAAATGAAGTAAATCCATATTTAACAGCTGAAAGGAACAGTAATTTTTGTTTCAATGAGGAGCATTCACTAGGCGAATCAAACAAAAAGAAACTATCCTTGTTCTAAACTCTCTTCTTCTTCTTCAGCTGTATTTAAAGTATTTTAAGTATTTCTTTTTTTATATACACCTACTTAATGTATTTAAATACATCTCTAAAATGCATGCCCAAAAAACTCAAAAATACAGTTTTGCAAATAAAAATGTATTTAAAATATGCATTTCAAATACAAGTATGTAAATATTGGCGGCTATGGTGCAACGGTTAGCGTATCGGACTGTTATACCCAAGTTAGTGGGTTCAAACCTGATCGAGGCCGTGGAGTTTTAAGGGCAAAAAAATCCTTCGTTTGCCTTCCTTTAGAGGGGAAGTAAAGCTGGCTGTCCCATGTTAGTAGATTTACTTGCATTTAAAAGATCCTCAAGCCCAAATGACCTCTTTGAGACAAATTCAAATCGTCTGTTTCGTCGCCCAAGAAATACCTGCTTTCTTTGCTAGTGGGTGAAAGGATCGTACCGTAATTTGCGTGGTCAGATGGGAGAGCGGGCCAGATGCCCTGAGTCTCGCCACGTAAAATAAGGCATCAATTCAATTCAATATTGTGCAACTCTGCCTAATTTTTGATGCCTTGCAAGAAAATTAAAGGGGGTTAAGAAGGGGTATTCTATTTTAGAAAGAAATTAAAATGAGAAAAAAAGCATTAAATAAAGACTTTACAAAATGCTTTTTGAAATACAAATGAACCTCTATTTAACATTATTATGTGTAATCTTCTCAAAGTAATTGCCATATCTTTATTATTTCATGTTGATGAGCAAGAAATGAAATACTTCACAATCGAAGAGTTACTGAAATAATGGTAATTTATGCTCATAATTTATGTCATTTCTATTAAACATATAAAATGTAAATAATTGTGAATACTATAATCATATTACAAAGCAACGAAAACAGTTACAGAAAGAATATGGAATGTTAACTCATGTATGACAATGAAAAAAAACTTCTAATATCGAGTTAATATGAGCGAATAAATAATAATAACAACAACAATAATAAAATAATAAAAAATAATAACAATAATTATTTATCATCATTATTATTATTATTATTATTATCATCATCATCATCATTCCAATACTGTCAAGAAACTATTGTTTGGAAAAATGGTTTACCACCTGAGCCATAGTAGCCATGCAGGAGTGGTTAAAAAGCGAGTCTGAAAATATTACTTTTCAGCTGAGGTATACAATAATTTATTGTACAATAACTCTATTTATAATGTTAGATAAAAAATAATGTACATATGTTTATTTTGTTTCTTTCCTTCTTCTTCTCAGGAATATCAAAGAAAACTGATTAGTACTTAATAATGTAAAGAAATGAAGGACGTTTTATTTTAAAACAGTACTTCAATGATATATATTTGCTGTCAACTCAAAAGATAAATGTGTAATGAAGTCCAGAAAATGAATTATACACTACAAATAGACCACAAAACTTTGGAGGTAGTAACAAGAGTTAAGTGCACAAAAAATAATTTAACACAATAGAGCAAAATCTGAAATATGGTTTATTTACCGAAATATGGTTTGCTCTTGAAATAATGAAGTAAAAATATTGGAGTGAATTCTGGCTTTCTAAATGTTAACATTTTCCTGTACAAATGATACAAACACTGAAATGTCAGAATAATAAACAATTACAACATAATCATTCTTCCTTGAAGACCTTAGTGTCAATAACCTGAAGATCCAATCAACATGTTTCTCAATGAATACAGATATAATTTGAAACAATTTAATTTGGCCATACAAAGTTAGCTCTAATTAGAGCCCCGAAGTTTGGCAAAATGCCTTTTTATTATTGTTATGATTTAATGACTTAACAATAGGAATCACTTAATTATACATTTGCAGTTGTTTTTGCCATTTTTTTGCCCCTTTTTGCTTCTAATGCATATTTTTGGCATTTTGCTTTATTTGTGTCTTTTCTGCATCTTTCATCATTTTCTCTTTTCCTTCTCCTGGCATCGATCTCTATTGAACTGGAATCATTCCTGCAAGCCTGGACAACGTAAAGGCACAGTCTTGTATTGTTTTTCTGTGAACATGGATTCTCCAGAGTCAGGTTGTGTTAAAAATCTAAAACGGAAAGGAAGAGGATATAAGTGAAGATTTTTGATATTGTTCATTGATACTGACAGGTTTGTTTGCTCACGAGAAATCTCCCGAGGTTAGTGTATGCTCTTTGATCCCTTTGAGGGCAGCTGTCTGTATATGATATACCCTTCTCAGTTCCTTCTTGTTCTCTCTTCCCTTCTGGCATTTACACAAGTGTGAAAAACAAAATCTATAATTCAGTTTTCATTGATACCATTTCAAGATACAAAAGGGAGTCCACAATAGCATTTCGTAGAGACAGAGAAGCAAGTAAAATAAATTCGTAGTGCTCCTACCGAATGGCCATGTGCAATCAAGATGACAAGAAAAAGTAGTTTCCTTGTATGTAAGTGCTAATGTAAATTTTAGAGTTAATGTAAAATCATGAATCATTTTTATTAATTAATTTTTTTTACCAATAATTATTTTTAAATAGTGATTTTATTTTTTCCTTTCTTTTTTCCCCACTGATTTAAATCAAATACTTCTTGCCTACTTTCCACAAAATTTTCTTGTACTGCACATACCAACGGAATTCTCATACTCTGTGTGACTGTGTATGGCACAACTGATGTCATGTGACAGCACAGCTCCAAGGAAGAGGTCATTCGCTATTAAATATTTGCTATTTACATATTGCTTTCTGGAACAGGAACATTCTTGATAATCTTCATATTCTTGATAGTCAATCTTGATAGTCTTGGCATTGTTAATAGTCTCTTCATGAACATCACAATAACATGTGATGTTATTTGATTGTGATACATGAAGACTGTGCTCATTAAAATATTTATTTCAATATCATAGGAGAATTTACATACAGAAATTGGCAAAAAAACCAACAATTTTACAGGCTATTAAGTATTCAACACCTTACCAGTTAATTTTAAAACGTTTAAAATAGAAGAAACAAAAAGAAGTAAATTAGACAATAGTTGTCTTCTATCCCAAGCCAACAGACTGAAGGAACAATGGCAGCAATTAGTTGACATAAAAACTACAAGATTAACTTCAATGAATCTTAGAATGTATGGAGGAATTGTTTCTGTGGGTATCGCTATTATGGAGAACTTTTGTGCTTGTATGTGTTGCTTATAATATTTGCTTGAATAATCTTATATATTATAAATTTTATTTTAATCTTAATTGTTAATAATTATAGATAAAGATGTACTTCAGATCTGCACGCTGGTAACTTACCCCAGCAGGAAAGGATTCACTATCACAGATGTTGGCTACATAACTGATATCATGAAAAATTGATATTTGCGATATAATTTGTAATACTTTTGTAATCATAGAGCAAAAATTAATAAACTAGTTGCCTACAACAGCTTGTACACTCTCATGGTATTGTTAATGGCTCTGTAATACATGTAATTTCTGTCTTACACTTTCACTACCATTTGAAAAATTCTTTTACAAACAAAGTGTGAAAAATACATATATTTTTTTAATTTAAAAGATTAGACGAAAACAGCTTTCTGCCAATGAATTTAGTGTATTATCATTCTACACAGAGGTACCAATGATACACTATGCGTATTTTAACTGTAAATAAAATACTTACTTTGTATTAATTTACTATATATATACTTTAATTAATGAAAGGCAGCCATCTGCCTATCACCTTCTGCTATTAGTGCGGCTTTACAACAAGCAACAATGACTGCTAATTTGTATGGGATACACATTTTGCCATTTAGCATTGTTAATACCGCCAGCAAGAAAACAAAAATGGATAGAAAAATATAATAATGAAATGTAATATTTTTATATTTATCAAAATTATTCGGTTTTTACGTGCAATCACTCTTCATTCCCACATCTTATTAAACAAAGAGAAACATCTATTCCTTTTCACATTTAACTCAATTAAAGGACGAAATTTAAAATAGGTTTTAAATGATTTCTAAACAATTAATTTTGAAACGTATAACAAAATATTGATGTAAGAAACTAACAAAGAAATATGAAATAACATACAAATTCTAACTTCAGTTGCATCCAACTGCCTGGCATGCATCACTATGCATTTCACATTCACAAAGCACAGTAAATTCAGAGCGGGCAACTATGTTCGACGCCAAATTAATCAAACAATTGTGTGCCATTTGTAAGAAAAAATGGTTTAAAAAAAAAAGGCCTGTGTTGACAAAATTTCGCACAAAATACTTGAAAAATTGAACATGACATCATTTTGTAAGTTTTTAATGAACGGGTTTCATTAAGAAAAAACATCTTCATAATTGTAATTGTACGAAAAGGCCGCAATTTTTTAAAAAAATTTATAATTGTTTCAAAAATGTTTTTAATGAACATGAGACCTGCGCCATTCTCTTAAACGTCCTTCAGGCACAGTAACAAGGTTTAATCAAAAAGGTTGACGCCATTTTTTCGAAAATTTGGAAAATGTCCCAGGAGGTTCATGTAAAGTACCCCCAAATTAAAATATTGGTTTAAATTCAAGGGGACGTGACATCAGCCACATCGATTGGGGAATAACAATTATGGAGAAAATCGGCTGAACGGTTTTGCGTCTAGCGTTGTTCACAGACAGAGATTTTGCCGTCAATTTTTCGGTATCAAGAACCCACAAAACATGGATTCTGACTACACTGCGTGTTAGAGGATTGCCCCCCCCCCTCCCTAATCTGGATTTATCCACTTTTTCGTTGCCAGTGCCCTCTAATAAGAGTCTTCTGCTGAAAATTTGCCGTTTTTGACGCATCAATTCACATCTTTCCCGCGGTAGCGAGAAAGTAAAAATATTTTATTTGTTGTTCTTGGGCAATGTGTATGCTACTTTTTGTGAAATGTGTAAAACCATTTTTTGTGTTTGGTTCTGCAGCATTTTTTCTGCTAGAGACCACTAATTTAATTACTAACTCAATAATAATTGACCATAAATATTTTAAAAAATCAGGTAACAAAAAAACTGATTATATAATCATGAACAATTTTGTACTTTCATTTTAGTGAACAAATGTTAAATTCAATGTTAAAATTAAAAATTAACCAAATTATTTTTAATTTGTTATTTTTAATGACAGTTGCAGGTATTTTAATTCTTGACTACATATTGCAAGTTATACCTTATGAATTTAATAATCAAACATGAAAAATATAACTAAAATCTTTTTTAATAAAATAATCTAACTAAAAGAAAAAACCTGATTTAATTTGAAAAATCCAAATAAAAAGCAGTTTTAATTTTTTTAACAATTTATTATTTTTAATTTACTAAGAATTGAGAGTTTATCAACTCTACATTCTCATATTTATCTTTAAAAATGTCCAGAGTAATTTCTGATATATTTTAAACAACCTTTATTTCCAATTGTTAGACATTACAATTGGAAATAAAGAGAGCAAATAAGTTCTGCTCTTAAGTAAGGACCCTAGCTTGATGAATATACAAGCACATGATACAATTCCTATGTTTCTGCACTGCAACCAAATTGAAAAACTTGTACAGTGACAAGGCACATATATTTAGAACAAAAAGCTGTGGAGGGTTTGTAAACATGTAATAGGACTAGTGAGGTAGAAACCCCTTAAAATGTTGAAAACATACGTTTCTGCGGCAAGAGTCAGTATCTACTTCAGCTATCTGAGAAATACCATGTCCTGAGCATAGATGCCAACATTTTGGGCATCATGCAGCGACCTTTCTCATGACGAAATGCCCTGACAGCCATGTATATATCATAAAATGTTACTGAAGACATTAGGTAAGATCATGTACAATTTTTGCATTGACATGAACCACTGAAGTTGAGGCTAATTATATATACTGTCATTAATAACCAGTTGATTATTTTGTTTTGAGGAAGTGAAGAGTTTGTTAAGTTCTGCTGCCCATGGAGTAGAATAGAAGGAGGGTTGAGACACAAATTTTCAACTTAGGTGAACTAATGAAATGATAGAGACACCAGCATAGATTGTATGTACATGTAAAAGGATAAAAAGAAAGAGGTGAATTCGTAAGGGGTGAAATTGGATATGTGGTTGGGCTGAGGGACACTTCATTGAAACAACTGACCTTCTGCCATTCTCTGAGTTGAAGATGAATCAGTGATATTCTTTAAAAATTTTGATTTTGTAATTATTTTTATGATTCAATTCTTGAAGGCAAACAAAAATGGTCCTTGATCATAAGAATGCTTGACAGGAGTTTTGGAAATTCTAGAATATTATGTATTAAGACAATTCGGAGGGTAAAACTGACCCTTGTGGAATTCAGCAGGTAAATTTGCATCACCTACTTCAAAAATGTTACCCTAGATCAGTTATGGATTATAAATGAGAGGATTGATGATATATAACATCACGTGCTTCTAAAGTATGAAAAAATAAGGTGTTAAATGTTAATTATACAAGCACACCATGTTTCTTTCGTATGAAATGCAATATTAATTTGTTTGTTAGTAGCTTTAAATTTCATCACATAAAATAAATTTGCTCATATAGAAATATTCTGAACTCTATACAAAACTGTACAAATATTTTAAGTTTAACCTTGGGTTCAATGTACAATATATTAGTTTTTTGTTAACATTTCATTCAATGCCATCTTTAAAGGTCAGGGAATTTTACTTCCTGCAGGTTTCCTATTTCTTGAATAAACTGAAGAAAATAATAACCTCTAGTGCAAATCCTTTTTCAAAAATTTCCCATAAGAAATACAAATCTTCTAGTACGTTAAAATCCATACTTTAATATTTACTGTGCCAATTTAACATAAATGATTTTTAGAATTCTGCAATAATATGGGACTATGAAGGGAGTTCATTATTTGAAAAAAATATCCTAATTTTAAATGAGAAATTTTTGTAATATATTAATTGTATCTGACTTAAATTTGCCTCTATTTTTCACAATTTAATGGGTTGGTTTGAAAATGAACAAAATATATAGTTGTAAAGCTATTGGTATTAGAGATTAGAGTATCATTAGTTCATGCATGGTAAAATTACAATTTGTTTTTAACAACATTTTACAGGCATAACTTGAAAATAAGCGCAGTCATTAATTTTGAAGCCAAAGTTTGATTCTAAGTCTGAATGGAAAAGAAACAGATTGCGTAGGTAATATAACTTCAGAATTTGAACAATTAAACCGATTTTTTTAAGAAAACATACAACAACCGGCACCTATATTTTACAACTTGAATGTCCCGCCTCTCTCAACTACGTTCCAGTCTATGCAATAGACTCCCCAAGAATGAAAAAATGCTTCTTCCATTAAAATAATTTAATTATTCCATTAAAATGCTATATTTTCGTTTTGTGAAAATTAATATGTAAAAATTAAAATAGTACACATTTACGCGTCATGGGAAGGTCATTCGCTGAAAATGAAAATGATCATTTGTCCAATTTTTCGCAACCGCCAATCACGTAGCACGTCACTTGCTCTCTTACCTGGTAGTAACATAAATGTAGATACTCATAGGGCTTCTTTCGAAAATAAAGCTTGTCTAGTTCAGGAGAAACAGAAACAAATTTATTTTTGAATGCAGCGTTTTTGCATTTTAAAAGGCAAAGAGTAGTTCGGACTGCTGTTTCATAGAAATGTAAATTTTCAACATCAAAAGGGAACATAAAAGGTTCGCCTTCACTTCGGGAGCGACAACGGTTTCTGCACTTCGCTGTAGTTTTCATAAAAGTACGATGTTCCTTTGCAGCAGCTGAAAAATACTTTATACAACTATTCCAATCATTTTCTAAATATGCTTCTACCCCCTTTGCATGTAGATCGTCGATAAAAACTGAATCACTATGCGTAATTTCTTGTGGCTCTTCATTAAATGTCAAAGTACGATTGTCAACTGCCCATGTTAATACGAACGAACTTAGAAGTAAAAGAAATACACAGTTACTACGCAGTTCTATCCCTTCTCTCATTGTAAGAAAAATTGAATATTCGAATAGCTTATTCGCTTATTCGTACTGTTTAAGCCTAAAAAAACACATTTGCCCAAAAGTAACAGCGCTGCCGTTGCGCGTGGCCGCTGAAGTAGGAACACACTGGCGCGACTCTACAGCAGCTGACTTGAACATTTGACGGAAGAAGCTGCCCACGCCCAGATCTCGCCACTGGAGCACAATGGGTGTACAAACTTGTACAAATGGAAACCAATGTTTATCTCCCAGTTTTAAGTCATAAATCAGTGCTGAGGCTGACAGAACCGAAGACACTGTGTGGTGTCGTCACGGTGTGAGTGAATGGTCTGAATGAGTCCTATCTAAATCAAGTATGAACATTGCGTGAATGGGAAAAAGGGGAGATTAAAAGTTTATTAAAAATATTTTCAAAAATTAATATCAAGAAAAAAATACTTAAAATCAGGTAGGCCAAACAGCCTATCAAATAATTTTTACTGTTAGTTGTGGCTAGCGTAACTAACATAAAGCTTTCCCTCTTAACTATTCAAGCTGCAAGGCAGTATAAAAAAAAATCCCATATATAAATAAACTCCTGCCCCACCATTCTGCTGTGAAAGGAAAATAAAAAAGACTCTCCCAAACCATGAACATTTGTTTCTTTGCTTCTTTTTACACTTAGAATTGTACAGTTAAAATCATAATAATGTATTTTGTAAGATAAAGTGCGCCAGACAACAATATTTAGTTTTTACTAGTATGTTTGCTAGAAATCAATGTAAATGAACTTACGTTGAAATTAGTCAGTGAGTTCAGATTATCTTTTTGTCATCTTTTTTGTACTGTTGTTTAAATAAATATCAGTCATGTGATGTCAAACTTGCAAATTGCAAATCTTTCTGCTGAATAAACACATTTGGATTATGAATGTATTACAGTCATTTAAGGTAGACAATAATTTCATAATAGTTTATAAAACAAGAAAATTAGATTTGTATAATGCTTGGGTAAATTTGTTTTCTTTTCAACAAGATTATTTTTATTGACGTGTATTTATTCTTTTATACTCTTCTTCAAGTCTTTGATAATGTGACTAGAAATGTAATGTTTTGGTGATCAGAAAGCAACAAATTCAAGGAATTTTCTTTTACTGAAGAAGTTACTTAAGAGTTATTATGCATTATTAAGCATTATTTTAAGCAATATACCTTGCTTTCCTTGACAGAAAAATGATAATGGTTAAGTTAATAGAATTTTGGGGGCAATTTTTGGGCAAAATGTATAATTAACATTACAGTAGGACACTTAAAATTAAGAAATATAATATATAAAGATGCATGATAGAAACAAAAATTTATTCTTGAGATTGTTTTACCACCAAAGTGATTCAACAATACAGGGCAGATTTTAATGAAAAGTCATTTTTTTTCCTTTTCACTTTAGAACAATGTTGTTTAGTATAGAAATAAATTGTGTTATAACAAAAAGAAAAGATCAATTTTTATATGTCATTTACATGCATTTGTCATTGATTTCAACCAACAAGCCATTTTTTACCTCGTACCTTCATTTTTAATGTATTTTTCATTGATTTTAATGTCATTTTAATGGCTCTTATTTCAAAAAATATTTACATGATGCAAAAAATGTTCTCCACAGAATTCGTGAGTAGCTTATTTGATTTCTTCCCTCATAAATTGTAATGTCAATCTTTGTGAGTATGTCTAAGGTTCCGATTTTGGGATAACTAAAGACAGATATTTCCTGGTAAAGAACTTTCCAAACCCTGCAAGCTGAGTTCACTTGAATGAATAGAAGCAGCTTTGATTATATCAATAACATATTCCACAGCTTGAGTTGTTCATCTGAACTGTTTTGAATCACATTTTTTATGTCCTCTTTGTTGCTTTAGGGCATTTTAAAAGCATTTTAAGAGCAGATTATTGATCATTTTTGAAGATGTTTTAGGTCATCAAAATCCGCCCCTATTCATCACCTGTGGGCAATTTATTTCAATACAATTAATTTTGATGATTATATTCTTTCCCTAATATTTATGAAAAATTATATTCTTTACCTAGTTCCAGTCTTCTAATCAAAATTTGAAACCCTGTGCTGTTTGAGTTAAATGGCTTTCTCTAAATTTGTCATAAATGTCACTAGACTATTTAAATCATTTTAGAAGATTTTTATATTATTTATTATTAATATTACACCAAGGGAAATATTACATCAACTTTAACAATCTTCTAGAATAATTCCATAAAAAGTTCATAAATATAATCCCAATAATTGTAATTTTTAACAGATGTTGAACACCAATATAGTTGAGAATTAGTAAAATTTTATATATCTTCATTGCATCTGTAAGTGGACCATGTGAAGTGAATTCATTTTACAAATGAGACAAAACAATCTCAAGTAATTTTTTTTATTTCTATCATGCATCTTAATATATCATTATATTCCTGAAGTTTATGGAGTGAATTGTAAGTAGTTTCTTGCTTCTGAAAGTGTAGATAATTAATTTTTGTAAAAGTGCACATAGCTGGTTTTGGGCAAAAACAATATTATTTTTTTAGTGTATTTCATTACAGTATGTTATATGATGATATTTAAATATTTAATTATATATTATTCCATGTGCTGTATAATTTTTTTTGTCATACTGGTAAATGCATCAGAATTAGGTAGAGCAGAACAAGCTGGATTAAAACATGAGATCAAATTTTTCAAGTATGTGTTGACAATGCATCTCCTCTTTCTCTCGGTACTGGTTCTTGCAACAATGATTCTTTTTTGACTATTTTGTTTTACTCTCACGAAGTTAAAAATAAAAATGATTTCTAATGTGCACTACATGGAGTAAAACTGCTGTAAAAGTGCACTACATGGAGTAAGACTGCTGTAAAAGTGCACAAGGTTATAAATTTAATTGCTGTCAATAAAGACACACTGTGATGTAATATATCCCAACCTTAATTTTCCCAAACCTTTGAAAACAATTAGAACATGACTCTCATAAATAAAAGCAAAAATAAGAAAGCATTCTCAAATAAATTAAGTTAGACAATTGTTGGTTTTCTCAAAAGCTCAAACATTCTGTTTAAAGAATGTTCAGAGAGGTGTCATACTCCAATATGGCAGTGCAGGGTTAATCAAAATAGTAACTGTCAAATATATGTTCTAAGAAGTGTTTTGAAGAGAAAAGAATATTAAATGATTATAGAATATTAAATGCTAACAATAGAAAAGCTTAGAAAATTATTAAGTGTTTAATATAATTTTATACAAAAAATATCAATATTACTAATTTCCAATGTGCTCAGGAATTGAAAGTAAACTATACCTCTAGCCCATGTGAGAGGTCTATGGTTTTATTAGATAGCCAGAAACGTGGCAAGAATCCCAAAAGAATGAAACAGTTGCAATTTTTACTGGTAAATGCAAATATTTAATTGTGTTTTTCTGCATATTCTCATACCACACAAACTGACTGAATTCTCATTCTTAGCAGCAGTGTGTGTACTACTTTTTGGAAAACCATTTTGGGTGGTTTTGTTCAGCAGTGTTTTTGCAGCAGCAGGCCAGTAGTTAATAATAAAACTGCAATATTGCAATGAAGGCCATTGTATCCTATGAAGTATTTGTGCTGCATATATTGCAAGCAAATAATGTTTAAAATATAATAATTTAAAATTTTAATTAAATGTTCACATTTTAATTTTAATTGACTGTCTCTCAGCTTACATTCATTTTCTTCTAATTGTTAAATAAAGATGATAATATTATTGTCTAATTATATTATAATTATATCAGTTAACCTAGTGCTGATTTTCTGGAACAAAGTTAAGTGCTACTCTCTGACTGACTAGTTGTCAACAACTAACATATATACAAAGCATAACCATAAGAATGAAAACATAACAATTTTATCATGTACTGTGAATTAAAAAGTAACATCTTTTGCTAATAATGTCTTAGATACTTAAGACATGAATCGATAAATTACTAAAATTCATTTTGTTCATTCTGAGCATTCACATTGTTAAAGGTTACTATGCGTTACCCAAAACTCAGTTTAAATAATGCAAACATTCTGAACTTGAAAGTTAATTGTTTAACAAGTTCAAATAGCTTCCCTCTGGAATCCAACCTTTAACAGCTAGGCTCTAAACTGTATGTTACATCACAGATGTTCATTAACTAATAATCTGTTCGTGGCCGTGCATGTGTGTGTATTAGGTTTCAGTACGCGCCCAAAATTAGTTATTAATTTAATAGATATAGGTATATATTATAATATAATTTAATAATATTTCTGAGGTACCGGAACTCCGTTCCGTCACATTCCGCCAGAAATCAAGCTTAAGATGTTTCAAGAGGAAACAAAACTTCGAAAATAAGCTCTGAAGACAATTTGTGAAATAAACTCCTTCAATATTTTGAATGTTTGAGCCGCAATATGCACTCAAAATTTGGTTTGAAAAAATATTTTCGATGGTAAAATTTGCATTTCAGAAATATATATTAACACTGCAGAAACATCTAAAATGTTTATCATTTACAAAGGAAATGAATATATTTCTTCACAAAGAAAAATGAACACAGAAATAAAAAAAGGCACCCAATTAACACAATTCAAATGCTTTTATTTCAGTGTAATTTTTCTTTGAGATGAATTATAGACATTTCTTTTGTGTTTTTATTTTATTATTTTCATCAACTTAACACTATTTTATCTGTTAGAAACAAAAATCTTAAAAATAAGAAAATAATTTATATTATCAGCAAAATCAGTTTTTGGTATTCCGAAGTGCCAAATTCAAATGCAAAAATATTTTAAAAAAAAAAATGTTTACTGTGTCTTAGAACCCTGGAACAGGATTAAAAAATTATAAAAAGTTCCTCTCAAAAAACAAATCGTTGTGAATTTTTTAAAAATGTTTTTCAATCGCAGAACTGTTGTTAAAAAATAAAAATTGTTTTGCCATTTTCCCGCCTTTAAATCACCTTGACTTTAAAAATACTTTGAAAATGACTCCAACATTTCTATGTATTTATTTTAGTATTTATTATACATTCACATACATTGTTGTAGTACCTTGTAATATTTTGACTACGGAATGTAGTTACAAATTATCATGTCTTTAAAGTTTTATAATCATTTGTTGGTATATCATATGCAAAAGAAAAATGATAGTTT